>CM039675.1:347625997-348875997 GCA_022496015.1 Hordeum marinum
ACTGGACCCACTGTCAGCCTCTGTTGCACATATCTGGGTACACTTCTTTGTACCCATAGCATTTAATATTTAATATATTTTCGAATTAAATTAGTTCTGGAAAATTCAGAAATGTTTAAAACTTAAAAAAATCATATCTTTTAAACCATAACTCTCATGAAAATAATTTATATATGAAAGTTGATCAGAAAAATACCACGAATTCAAATATGTCATCCATTCATCTGTCACATGCCTCTATATATCTGAACATGCAACTTTTTGCCTGTTTCAGATAGGTGAATAGTGCATGACTTTAATAAAATAATTCCAAATAAATTGCTAAATTAACTAGAGCACTTAGATAGGCAGTATATCACCCTAGCACTGCATTTAGACTTGTCATGCACCTCTGTGGCATCACTGCCGTGTAATTCTTGTTTCATTCCCCTCCGTTCAACCGTCTCACAAATATCCAGAACCGGGAATACTTTTCCGGGTGGGTTCCCCCTTTCCCGGTATCGTGTAACACTGCGTTAGGACACACCCGACACTGCGTATCACCATGTCATGCTTTGAGTTACATTGTTTGCTTTGTATTTACTATTTCTTCTCCCTCCTTCTCTCTCGATAGACGCTGAGACTACCGATGATATTGTTATGTACGACTACTTCGTCGACGGCCCTTCCCTCTCGATAGAGCAGAAAGGCAAGCAACCCCCCCTTGAGCATTCCGATATCGCCTATTTCTTTCCCTCATATTCTTGCATTAGATTTTTCTACTGTATTAGATAGCTCCTATTCTAATGCATAGCCTATTTTTGATGAACTGCTACTATTCCTACAATCATACCAACTTCTTAGTATAGGTTGGTTAGAGAATCCCCAGTAACCCCTTAGTCCCAGTTGCCCCTGTGTAACATCCCAAAATTTCATTTTGGAATGTTATGATATAGCTATGCATCCATTATCATCATTTCTTGATTTTATGAAATAGCTGAAATGCCTTTTTCTGATCTTCTGAAAGTCCCCTTCTACTTTTCCCTATGTTGCTTCCCCTATTTGAAATTTTGGTTAAATGTTCAAAATAAGAGAGGAGGAACATGACACTCCACACCAGGGTCAAATTGGTGAATTATTTGAACAAAATAACCAGGGGTTATTTTGAAAATATTTGCAAAAAGGATTTAAAAACATTTAGGCAATTTCTGAAAATAATATTTTTTTTCAAAGTGTTCAAATGACAGAATAGAAATGTTCATTAAATAGCATTTATTATTCTGTTAATTTTGATATACAATACCCCTATATTTAGAGACGATTTGAATGCTTTAAAAGTTTTTGAATGTCTCTGGAAATTATTAAAAAGAAACGGTAACCGTTTCCGGTATTAAACGGGCCGGCCCACCGGCTTTAAAAGCCGAGACCGTTACCGGTCGGCCGACCGAGCGCAGTAACGTCCCCCTCTCTCTCTGACGCTGGACCCCACCCCCGACCGACCGTTGCTTCGAACGGTCGTCTTCTCCCTCCCCCCGCGCGCGCCGGACCCGACGCCGGTCGCTCCCCCCCCTCACCGGATCTCTCCCCTCTCTCCTCCCCGCACCCCCCCCGAGGGCCTATATAAGAGCCCCACTGCCCCGCATCCATTTCCCCCCCGAGCCCCCTTCTCTCTCTCGCCGAGACGCCGTCGATTGCTCGTCGGAGTTCCACCACCACCGGAAGTCGCCGTCGACCGTAGCCACCACCCCCGACCACCATTCGCCTCGCCGTCGCCACCAATCGCCTCCGGAGGACCGTCCCCGTCGCCCGGACCACTTCCCCTTCTTCCCCGACCACCGGAATACCTCGCCGACGCCGTCGCCGCTACCGGACTCGCCGGAGTACCCCGACGCCGGCAACCTCCTCCCTGTAAGCCCCCTCGACCGTCGGATCCCGAATCAACGTTCCAGATTAGAACAAACTTAAACCGAACCGGTATCTTCTATCGATCGGTCGTCCGCTCTAATTCACCTACCGCACGCCCCCCCTTAGCCAATCGGATCACGCCACGTAGCCCCCTGACCGACGCAATTTTTTTTTTATTTTCTGTTTTGTTTTAATTAACAGAATGTATTCCAAATTTGTTTTAGCTATATCTTTTAATCTATTTAGTGTTTTGAGTTGATTCTTTTTGCAATAGCTCACATTTTTCATGTAGTTTCACCCTGTACTTTTAAATTTCAAATTTGACCTATAAAATTTGAATGTAATCAAATTTGCTCAAAATCTTCAAATCTGAATAACTAGAGTTTAAAAATAGATTTTGATATGATTCTTTTTGTCACTGTTAGATATTGGTTAGGACTATCTCCATGTTTAGTTTGAGGATTTTTAGGATGATTTTTAATAGAGTTTTAGCTATAAACAGAATCTGCTTATTATTATAATATAGTTTTATAAACTAAATTTTGATTAGTTTGATTTAGAATTTGGTTTTATTTGTTTATTAGGTTCTGTTAGTAAATATTTAGTGTTTTCACTTACTGTTAAAAAAAATATAAATTTGCCTAGTTTAATTTCATTTAACATAGGAATCACAACTTCTTTTCAAATAGGCATAATTTGATTAAAACAACTAACTAATGGTTTTGCTTCAAAAAAAGTTTTATAATATTTAATTCTGTTTTCTAAGACAGATTTAATAGTAAATTCTTTTCTGTTAAGAACATGTTTTGCTAATAAATAACAAGTTTAGTTTTCATTCCCCTTGTTAGTATAACCATAGTTGATTCATATAGTGTTTATCAAAACCTTTTATAAACTTTACTAAAGTTTTCCCAACAAACTTAAATTGATTTTCTTTGTTTAATAATAAAAAAAAATTCTATTGTTTCCCTTGCTATCAACAGTTGTCTTGTTATTTCAAAATAAGTTTTATTATGTAGAAGTGTTTCATCATCCCCTTTGGAAAAACAAAACTTTGTGTGTTTTACTTGCTAGAGACTTTTGTGCATTGTTTGCCTTGTTTGTTTAGTACTTCTTTGCTGAATGTATGAGTACTTATTTTGGTTGTATGCTTATTTGAGTGCATTGTTTGTTTCGTTAGATTATCCGGAGTGCGAAGCTTGTTACTTAGAGTCACTCACGTACGAAGATCATCAATCAGGCAAGTCACTTTGATCATGTTTTACCCATGTTTTATATGCATTAGTTCTACCATCTCCCCAGTTGCATGCAAGATAGGTTAGTTGGAAACTTGGTTACATTGTAGTAGTATCATGTGGTAGATACCCCTCTCAACCCTCTTTGACAACATTGGCCCCGGGAAACGTTGTTTTACTTTTGCTATGCTAATAGTAGACGGGGTTGGTTGTGTGATTCATGGGAGTTGAGAGAGTTAATAATTTCAAGACCTACATAATGATCAAGATTTCAATACTCCAAGTTTTCAACATACCTCTGGGTGGATGATGGTTGAACGGCGCCCTGGAGAAACCAGTGGTTAGCCTAGGTGATGCTGGAGATGGCCAGTATTCACGCGGAAAGGTCCACCCAGGCACAAAGGGATGGATGGGTGCTTCAAGACCCAAGGCTTACCTGCACAGCCACAAGTCATTATGGGCTCTGGCTTGGTTGGATATCGTGGTGACTCTGGACAGGCGGTGCTACGAGAGGTAGAAGAACGGTAGGAAAGGATGGGCACCGTCAGAGTCGCAGGGAAACCCTTTGGAAGACCATGTTTTGGTCATCCGTTTCTCAAACACCCTGAAGTGCGAGAAATCAAACGGAGGCGACCAAATCTTGTGGGGAACGTGTGCAAAACTCTGCAGAGTATTTCAAACCTAATCGATTAGCCGTGTCCACGGTCATGGACGACTTGAGCCAAAGGAATTGGAACTTCCGGAACTCTCAACACAAATAATATGATGATGTGGGAATTTAATAATTTTGGGTATGAGAATTGGTTGGTGGAACCATCTCATTAATCAACCAACTTAGTAATATTTTGCTTAGCCCCTTTTCTGGATGTAGGAAAAAAAATTGGCTTTACGCAAAACTTACACCACCACCTGCCATATAAGCATATAGACTAGTTGATTATTTTCACCCCTCTCTTGTGACTTTGCCGGCATATTCCATATGCTGACCTACACGGCTGCAACGTATCATGTTGCAGAGTATTTTTCCGACCAGGAGTGAGGACGCGTTCTATGCTCAGTGAGATGCCCTTGGAATCAGATGGACTCATCTACCTTCGACGCTTCTGCAAGATTTAGATATTCTCATGAGTTGGCTTTTAGCCACTTTATTGTAATTTTTATTGTAATAAAGGACTCGATATGAGATTTTGATTAATATAATGCTGTGTGATTTCCCTTTGATATATACATTGATGTACCGTGTGTGTACCAGCATGATCTTGGGATGGTACGGAAACACCGGAGACTTGACCTTTCAGGTCGGGTCGCTACAGAAATGGTATCAGAGCACACGCTGACCGTAGGACGTAACCTCTAGGATTGGAAAGCCTTAGGATTGTTTTTCTTTGTCTTTAAAAATTCTTATACTCTCATCTATTCGTTTCTGACTCCTCTCCGATTATTTCAAAAATTTATAGATGGCCACCTTCATCCCAGTGTTGATCACAGAGTTTTGCCAGCCTGATGCAACGATGCCCTTTGGTAAGGAGCTGATGAGGATCGTCAAGGACGTGAGGATTGCTTTGCCGAGCATCACCGGGATTCCTATCATGTCATTTCCCCAAGATGGACGCTACAGGATCGAGGTGCATATTCCAGGGAAGACTTTTGGGAATCGGAAGGAACTCATCGACCTCAAGTTCGTGGCACCCAGTTGGATACTTGGGAGAGACATGGCCATTCATCATGCCCTTGGACGTATTCAGGAGGAATACAGAGGTGGAACCATTTCACCAGGACTCAGCGTGGTTTGTCGCAGAGATGCCAATGGAAACATCATAACTCCTCCCACTGCAGACACCACTATCTCCTATATCCAGACCTTGGAGACTCACATCAGGACTCTGGAGCTTCGAGTTCGTGCTGATACGAAGACAATCAAGAATCTGATGAACCGCGAGCTGGACCTTGAAGCTGATCTGCGAGAGGCCAACTATGAACACGAGCATGAAGTGAAGGACTTCCTAGAGAGGATTGATGAGCAGAATGCACGCATCGCCACTCTGGAGGAGCATCTAGACATGGGAGAAAACCTTCACCCCGAAGGAGACATGGCACCCTTCATCAGCGACGATGAAGACTATGAGGAAAGCACCACCGGAGGACCTACGACTATGCACTTCTGAGGAAAAACATTAGTTATGCCCTCCATGTATCTTTTATTTTAGTCGTTAAAGCATCGGTCGATGCTTAGTTGTCTGAGATTGTATTTCCGATGTTTGACATTGATTGAATAAATGAATGAGTGTTTGGTGTGATATGTTTGTTGCATTGCATACGGGTAGTGAATTTCTTCTAGACCCTTGTTCTATTCTAATTCTCACCCCTCTGAAAACAGCAAGATGCCTCCACGACGTGAGACCGACTTCACTTTCCCACCAGAACTCACTCAACTCCTTCAGCAACAGAATGCACTGATGCAGTTATTGATTCAGAATCAGACCAACAATCAGAACAACAACAACCACAACCACCATCCACCCCAGACTGACAATCTCACCCGTTTTCTGAGGTTGAACCCTCCAATTTTCTCCAGCAGCACTGAGCCCATTGTGGCAGATGACTGGCTCCGTAAGATGGAGGGAGAACTTGTCACCGCTGGATGCACTGACGCTGAGAAAGTGCGATTTGCCGCACATCAACTGGAAGGACCAGCAGCATCATGGTGGGAGAATTACACCACCACATATCCTATTGCAGATGTGACTTGGGAGCAGTTCAAGCTTGCTTTCCGCACCGCTCATGTTTCAGCTGGAGCCATGAGTCTGAAGAAGCGCGAGTTTCGCAACTTGCGCCAGGGTAATCGCTCTGTGGCCCAATATGTGGAAGAGTTTAACATGTTGGCCCGTTATGCCCCAGGAGATGTGGCCGATGATGCGGCCAAGCAAGAAAAGTTTCTGGAAGGACCCAATGATGAGTTGAGCATACAGCTGGTAGTGGCTACTTTCAACAACTATCAAGAGCTGGTGGATAAGGCCCTCATTTTGGAAGGTAAACAACAGCAGATTGAAAACCGCAAGCGGAAGTACACTCAGGGGAAGTTCAACTCTGGAACTCATCAGAAGCCTCGTTACTCCCCGTACTCCGGGAATACCGGATCAGGAAACGGTAAGTTTGGAAAGCACACTCATGCTGTGCACAACCATGGAGGTCACCATCATGGAGGAAATGGGAACAACCGTTCCAACCATGGTAACTTCAAGAGTGACAATGGGAATGGGAACAACAACCAGCACCGTCAAGTTCCTGCTCAGAAGGATCTGAGTCACATTACTTGTTTCAAGTGCCAGAAGACAGGGCACTATGCTACTGAGTGTCCCCAAAGCAAACAAGGCAATGGAAACGGCAACAACAATGGCAATGCAGCAGTTAAGAAGCCCAATCCGTTTCCCCGTGCTCAAGTGAATCACATCAACGTGGAAGAAGTCTATGATCAACCCGAGACTGTAGTTGGTAAGTTTTTATTGCATTCACGTCCTGTTACAGTACTTTTTGATTCTGGTGCAACTCATTCATTCATATCAAGGGTAGTTGTGGATAAGTATGGTTTGCCCACCAAAACCCTTAGTCAGTCCATTAAGGTTAGTTCTCCAGGAGGTATGATGATGGCAGGGATAGGATGCCATGCCTTGAAACTCAATATAGGGAACCATGTTTTTCCCACCAACCTCATCGTCTTAGAATCCCAAGGATTGGATGTAATCCTAGGCATGGATTGGATGACCAAGTATGAAGGAAATCTTGATTGCCTTAGCAAGTCTATTTCACTCACCACTCCGGAGAACAAGAGGATTAAGTATGTATCCCGACGCACGCGTATGAGTGCTAGGTTAAATGCCCTCACAGGAGTTGTTCAGGAGGAAGTACCAGTGGTAAAAGAATTTCCAGATGTATTTCCGGAAGAATTACCAGGAATGCCACCAGATAGGGAAATTGAGTTCCTAATAGAGCTACAGCCAGGGACAGCTCCAATTTCCAAGAGACCCTATCGGATGCCTGCAAATGATCTGTCGGAAATCAAGAAGCAAATCAAGGAGTTATTGGACAAAGGTTATATACGCCCAAGTTCTTCACCTTGGGGAGCCCCAGTTCTTTTGGTGGAGAAGAAGGATAAATCCTTGAGAATGGTAGTGGACTATCGTGCCTTGAACGAGGTGACTATCAAGAACAAGTACCCTCTGCCGATGATTAACGATTTGTTTGATCAGCTCATAGGAGCCAAAGTATTCTCCAAGATCGATCTTTGATCAGGGTATCACCAGTTGAAAATTCGTGAACAGGATATACCCAAAACAGCTTTCACCACGAGGTATGGCTTGTATGAGTATACGGTCATGTCTTTTGGATTGACTAATGCTCCTGCCTACTTCATGAATTTGATGAACAAAGTATTCATGGAATACCTAGACAAGTTTGTTGTGGTGTTCATCGATGACATTCTGATATTCTCCAAGAACGAGGAAGAGCATAAGGAACATTTGCGTTTAGTTCTGGAGAAGCTAAGAGAGCATCAGTTATATGCCAAGTTCAGTAAATGTGAATTTTGGCTGACGGAACTCGGATTCCTTGGACATGTTATTTCCGGAGATGGAATAGCAGTGGACCCCGCTAAGGTTGAAGCCGTCACCAAGTGGAAGTCACCCACCTCAGTTAAGGAGATCCGCAGTTTCCTCGGACTTGCCGGTTATTACCGGAGGTTCATTGAGAATTTCTCAAAGGTTGCCAAGCCCATGACAGAGTTGTTGAAGAAAGAATCCAAGTATGTTTGGACTGTGGAATGTGAAGCCAGTTTCCAGGAGTTAAAGGAACGTTTGGTCACAGCCCCAGTGTTGATCTTGCCCGATATTCGGAAGGATTTCCAGGTTTATTGTGATGCTTCACGTCAAGGACTTGGAGGAGTACTTATGCAGGATGGAAAAGTTGTAGCCTATGCTTCCAGACAGCTACGACCTCATGAGTTGAATTATGCCACTCATGATTTGGAATTAGCAGCCGTAGTGCACGCACTCAAGACTTGGAGACATTTCCTTATCGGAAATAGTTGTGATGTTTACACCGACCATAAGAGCCTGAAGTATATCTTCACGCAGAAAGAGTTGAACCTCAGACAGAGACGATGGTTAGAGTTAATCAAGGACTATGACATGAGATTACACTACCATCCAGGTAAGGCTAATGTTGTAGCCGATGCCTTGAGTCGGAAAACTTATGTGAACACACTCACAGCTGCAGGATTACCTCAAGAGTTAGTCGATGATCTCAGAGAGCTCAAGCTAGAGATAGTTCCAAGAGGATATGTTGCTACACTGGAAATTCAGTCCACCTTGACCGAAAGAATTCGAGAAGCCCAGAAATCGGACAAGGAGATAGCTGAGATTAAACAAAGAATGAAAGATGGCAAAGCTAAAGGTTTTCGTGAGGATGAACACGGAACTCTGTGGTTTGAGAACCGCATCTATGTGCCCAATGACCCAGAGCTCAGGAAGTTGATACTTCAGGAAGCCCACGATTCACCTTACTCGATACACCCAGGCAACACCAAGATGTATCTGGATTTAAAGGAAAGTTATTGGTGGACAGGTATGAAGAAAGATATTGCAGAGCATGTTGCGATATGTGATGTTTGTCAGCGAGTAAAGGCAGAACATCAGAAACCAGCAGGGTTACTCCAACCTCTGCCGATACCCGAGTGGAAATGGGAAAAACTTGGTATGGATTTCATCACAGGATTACCCAGGACCCGTTCAGGTTATGATTCCATCTGGGTAGTGGTTGATCGCTTGACCAAGGTAGCACATTTCATTCCAGTGAAAACCACCTATACCAGTGCTAAGCTAGCCAAGATATATATGACCAGGATCGTATGTCTGCATGGAGTTCCGAGGAGTATCGTGTCAGATAGAGGAACACAATTTACCTCAAAGTTTTGGCATCAGTTACATGAAACTTTGGGTACAAGGCTAGAGTTCAGTACAGCTTTTCATCCGCAGATAGATGGACAGACTGAGAGAGTCAACCAGATTCTGGAAGACATGTTGAGAGCTTGTGCGCTAGATTATGGATCTAGTTGGGACGATAACTTGCCTTACGCAGAATTCTCGTACAACAACAGTTACCAGACTAGTCTAAAGATGGCCCCTTTCGAAGCTTTATATGGAAGGAGGTGCAGAACACCACTGACGTGGGATGGTGTTGGAGACCGACAACTTTTTGGTCCCGACCTTATTCAAGATTCGGAAGAGAAAGTCAGGTTGATTCGTGACAGACTCAAGATAGCTCAATCTCGACAGAAGAGTTATGCTGACAGCAAACGTAAAGAAGTGACATATGAAGTGGGAGACAGAGCATATCTTCGTGTATCCCCGCTTCGAGGAACTAAGAGATTTGGTGTAAAAGGAAAATTAGCACCCAGATTCATAGGCCCCTACAAAATTCTTGAACGTAGAGGTGAAGTTGCATACAAACTGGAATTGCCAGAAGGATTATCCGAAGTTCATAATGTGTTCCATGTGTCCCAGCTGAAGAAATGTCATGCTGAGATGGCCGACATCCCTTTGAGAGATACAGTGCCCCTAGAGGCCATACAGCTTGAAAGTGATCTGACTTATGAGGAGAAGCCTGTCAGAATCCTCGAGACATCCAACAGAGTTACCCGCAGCAAGATTATCAAGTTCTGCAAAGTTTTGTGGAGTCACCACACTGAGGAAGAAGCCACCTGGGAACGCGAAGAGGATCTTCGTAGAGACCATCCGCACCTATTTTCTAGCCAACCCGAATCTCGAGGGCGAGATTCATCTTAAGGTGGGTAGGTTTGTAACATCCCAAAATTTCATTTTGGAATGTTATGATATAGCTATGCATCCATTATCATCATTTCTTGATTTTATGAAATAGCTGAAATGCCTTTTTCTGATCTTCTGAAAGTCCCCTTCTACTTTTCCCTATGTTGCTTCCCCTATTTGAAATTTTGGTTAAATGTTCAAAATAAGAGAGGAGGAACATGACACTCCACACCAGGGTCAAATTGGTGAATTATTTGAACAAAATAACCAGGGGTTATTTTGAAAATATTTGCAAAAAGGATTTAAAAACATTTAGGCAATTTCTGAAAATAATATTTTTTTTTCAAAGTGTTCAAATGACAGAATAGAAATGTTCATTAAATAGCATTTATTATTCTGTTAATTTTGATATACAATACCCCTATATTTAGAGACGATTTGAATGCTTTAAAAGTTTTTGAATGTCTCTGGAAATTATTAAAAAGAAACGGTAACCGTTTCCGGTATTAAACGGGCCGGCCCACCGGCTTTAAAAGCCGAGACCGTTACCGGTCGGCCGACCGAGCGCAGTAACGTCCCCCTCTCTCTCTGACGCTGGACCCCACCCCCGACCGACCGTTGCTTCGAACGGTCGTCTTCTCCCTCCCCCCGCGCGCGCCGGACCCGACGCCGGTCGCTCCCCCCCCTCACCGGATCTCTCCCCTCTCTCCTCCCCGCACCCCCCCGAGGGCCTATATAAGAGCCCCACTGCCCCGCATCCATTTCCCCCCCGAGCCCCCTTCTCTCTCTCGCCGAGACGCCGTCGATTGCTCGTCGGAGTTCCACCACCACCGGAAGTCGCCGTCGACCGTAGCCACCACCCCCGACCACCATTCGCCTCGCCGTCGCCACCAATCGCCTCCGGAGGACCGTCCCCGTCGCCCGGACCACTTCCCCTTCTTCCCCGACCACCGGAATACCTCGCCGACGCCGTCGCCGCTACCGGACTCGCCGGAGTACCCCGACGCCGGCAACCTCCTCCCTGTAAGCCCCCTCGACCGTCGGATCCCGAATCAACGTTCCAGATTAGAACAAACTTAAACCGAACCGGTATCTTCTATCGATCGGTCGTCCGCTCTAATTCACCTACCGCACGCCCCCCCTTAGCCAATCGGATCACGCCACGTAGCCCCCTGACCGACGCAAATTTTTTTTTATTTTCTGTTTTGTTTTAATTAACAGAATGTATTCCTAATTTGTTTTAGCTATATCTTTTAATCTATTTAGTGTTTTGAGTTGATTCTTTTTGCAATAGCTCACATTTTTCATGTAGTTTCACCCTGTACTTTTAAATTTCAAATTTGACCTATAAAATTTGAATGTAATCAAATTTGCTCAAAATCTTCAAATCTGAATAACTAGAGTTTAAAAATAGATTTTGATATGATTCTTTTTGTCACTGTTAGATATTGGTTAGGACTATCTCCATGTTTAGTTTGAGGATTTTTAAGATGATTTTTAATAGAGTTTTAGCTATAAACAGAATCTGCTTATTATTATAATATAGTTTTATAAACTAAATTTTGATTAGTTTGATTTAGAATTTGGTTTTATTTGTTTATTAGGTTCTGTTAGTAAATATTTAGTGTTTTCACTTACTGTTAAAAAAAATATAAATTTGCCTAGTTTAATTTCATTTAACATAGGAATCACAACTTCTTTTCAAATAGGCATAATTTGATTAAAACAACTAACTAATGGTTTTGCTTCAAAAAAAGTTTTATAATATTTAATTCTGTTTTCTAAGACAGATTTAATAGTAAATTCTTTTCTGTTAAGAACATGTTTTGCTAATAAATAACAAGTTTAGTTTTCATTCCCCTTGTTAGTATAACCATAGTTGATTCATATAGTGTTTATCAAAACCTTTTATAAACTTTACTAAAGTTTTCCCAACAAACTTAAATTGATTTTCTTTGTTTAATAATAAAAAAAAATTCTATTGTTTCCCTTGCTATCAACAGTTGTCTTGTTATTTCAAAATAAGTTTTATTATGTAGAAGTGTTTCATCATCCCCTTTGGAAAAACAAAACTTTGTGTGTTTTACTTGCTAGAGACTTTTGTGCATTGTTTGCCTTGTTTGTTTAGTACTTCTTTGCTGAATGTATGAGTACTTATTTTGGTTGTATGCTTATTTGAGTGCATTGTTTGTTTCGTTAGATTATCCGGAGTGCGAAGCTTGTTACTTAGAGTCACTCACGTACGAAGATCATCAATCAGGCAAGTCACTTTGATCATGTTTTACCCATGTTTTATATGCATTAGTTCTACCATCTCCCCAGTTGCATGCAAGATAGGTTAGTTGGAAACTTGGTTACATTGTAGTAGTATCATGTGGTAGATACCCCTCTCAACCCTCTTTGACAACATTGGCCCCGGGAAACGTTGTTTTACTTTTGCTATGCTAATAGTAGACGGGGTTGGTTGTGTGATTCATGGGAGTTGAGAGAGTTAATAATTTCAAGACCTACATAATGATCAAGATTTCAATACTCCAAGTTTTCAACATACCTCTGGGTGGATGATGGTTGAACGGCGCCCTGGAGAAACCAGTGGTTAGCCTAGGTGATGCTGGAGATGGCCAGTATTCACGCGGAAAGGTCCACCCAGGCACAAAGGGATGGATGGGTGCTTCAAGACCCAAGGCTTACCTGCACAGCCACAAGTCATTATGGGCTCTGGCTTGGTTGGATATCGTGGTGACTCTGGACAGGCGGTGCTACGAGAGGTAGAAGAACGGTAGGAAAGGATGGGCACCGTCAGAGTCGCAGGGAAACCCTTTGGAAGACCATGTTTTGGTCATCCGTTTCTCAAACACCCTGAAGTGCGAGAAATCAAACGGAGGCGACCAAATCTTGTGGGGAACGTGTGCAAAACTCTGCAGAGTATTTCAAACCTAATCGATTAGCCGTGTCCACGGTCATGGACGACTTGAGCCAAAGGAATTGGAACTTCCGGAACTCTCAACACAAATAATATGATGATGTGGGAATTTAATAATTTTGGGTATGAGAATTGGTTGGTGGAACCATCTCATTAATCAACCAACTTAGTAATATTTTGCTTAGCCCCTTTTCTGGATGTAGGAAAAAAAATTGGCTTTACGCAAAACTTACACCACCACCTGCCATATAAGCATATAGACTAGTTGATTATTTTCACCCCTCTCTTGTGACTTTGCCGGCATATTCCATATGCTGACCTACACGGCTGCAACGTATCATGTTGCAGAGTATTTTTCCGACCAGGAGTGAGGACGCGTTCTATGCTCAGTGAGATGCCCTTGGAATCAGATGGACTCATCTACCTTCGACGCTTCTGCAAGATTTAGATATTCTCATGAGTTGGCTTTTAGCCACTTTATTGTAATTTTTATTGTAATAAAGGACTCGATATGAGATTTCGATTAATATAATGCTGTGTGATTTCCCTTTGATATATACATTGATGTACCGTGTGTGTACCAGCATGATCTTGGGATGGTACGGAAACACCGGAGACTTGACCTTTCAGGTCGGGTCGCTACACCCTGCTTCTTTGTAGCGACCCGACCTGAAAGGTCGAATCTCCAGTAAAGTTTGAATCTAAGTTTGTTGAGAAAACTTTTGTAAAGTTTGTAAAAGTTTTGATAAACACTAAATGGAACAAATATAGTTTTACTAACAAGAGATTAAAACAAAACTTATTAATTATTATCAAAACATGTTCTTAACAGAAAAGAATTTACAAATAAACTTGTTTTAGAAAACAAAATTAGATTATATAAAACTTTGTTGAAAACAAAACTATTACTAACTAGTTGTTTTAATCAAATTAACCTATTTGAAAAGAAGTTGTGATTCCTATGTTAAATAAAATTAAACTAAGCAAATTTATATTTTTTTATTAACAGTGAGTGAAAACACTAAATGTTTATTAACAGAACCTAATAAACAAATGAAACCAAATCTAAATTTAAACTAATTAAAACTAAGTATATAAAACTATATTATAATACTAGGCAGATTCTGTTTTTGGTTAAAACATTAATCAAATATATCCTAAATATCTTCAAACTAAGCATGAAGGTAGTCCTAACTAATACCAAACAGTAGCAAAAAGATTCATTATTTTCAAACTCTAGTTATTCAGAATTGAAGATTTTGAGAAAATTTGATTAAATTCAAATTTTATAGCTCAAATTTGAAATTTAAAGGCACAGGGTGAAACTATATGAAAAATGTGAGCTATTGCAAAAAGAATCAATTCAAAAAACTTAACAGGTTAAAAGATATAAGCAAAACAAAATTTGAAATCATTCTGTTAATTAAAACAAAAAAAACAAAAAAGGAAAATTGATTTGCAACGGTCAGGGGCTACGTGGCGCCGTCCTATTGGCTAGCGAGCACGTGCGGTAGGTGGTTTCGAGCGGACGACCGGTCGGTAGGTGATTCCGGTTCGGAGTTATTTCCGATCTAATCTCAGGCGTTGATTCTGGATCCGAGGGTTGGGAGAGCTCACAGTGTTAAGAGGTCGCCGGCGAGAGATCTCCGGCGAGTCCGAGACGGCGACGTTGTCGGTGTTGGCGCTCCGGTGGTCGAGGGATGTAGCGAAGTGGCCCGGGCGACGGGGCTTGACGTCCGGCGTCGATTGGTGAGGTCGGAGGGGCGAGGGATGGACGGAGTCGCTAGATACGGTCGACGAGAGGTCCGGTGGTGGTGGGAACTCCGGCGAGGAATTGTGCAGCGCCTCGGCGAGGGAGAGAGGGGGCTCGGGGGTGAATGGAGAGAGGAGAGGCAGCGCTATTTATAGAGGGTGCGGGGAGATGCGGGGGGAGGAGAAAGGAGAGAGATCCGGGAGGGGGCGAGTAACTGCCGGCGGTCCGGCGTCGCGGGAGGGAGGTGAGTGACGACCGAGCGAGGTTAACGGTCGGTCGGGGGTGGGGTCCAGTGTCAGTGAGAGAGAGAGAAGTGAATGCGCGTCGGTCGGCCGACCGGTAACGGTCTCGGCTTTTAAAGCCGTTGGGCCGGCCCGTTTATTACAGTAACTGTTACCGTTTCTCCTTTAATAATTTTCCAGAGCGTTTCAAAAACATTTAAAGCATTCAAATAGTCTCTAAATATAGGAGTATTATATATCAAAATTAACAGAATAATAAATGCTATTTAATGAACATTTCTCATCTGTCATTTGAGCACTTTGAAAAAAAATATTTTCAGAAATTGCCTAATTGTTTTTAAAACCTTTTTGCAAATATTTTCAAAACAACTCCTGGTTACTTTTGTTCAAATAGATCACCAAAATGACCCTGGTGTGGAGTGTCATGTTACTCCCCTCTTATTTTGAACATTTAACCAAAATTTCCAATAGGTAAAAGCAACATAAGGAAAGTAGAAAGGACTTTCAGAAATTCAGAGAAGGCATTTCAATTAACACATACATTCAAACAGTGATGCAGATGGATGCATAGCTATATTTCATAACATTCCAAAATGGAATTTTGGGATGTTACAAACCTACCCACCTTAAGATGAATCTCGCCCTCGAGATTCGGGTTGGCTAGAAAATAGGTGCGGGTGGTCTCTACGAAGATCTTCTTCGCGTTCCCAGGTGGCTTCTTCCTCGGTGTGATAACTCCACAAAACCTTACAGAACTTGATGATCCTGCTGCGGGTAACTCTGTTGTTAGTCTCAAGGATTCTGACAGGCTTCTCCTCGTAGGTCAGATCATTGTAAAGTAGTATGGCCTCTAGGGGCACTGTGTCTCTCAAAGGAATATCAGCCATCTCAGCATGACATTTCTTCAGCTGGGACACGTGGAACACATTATGAACTTCGGATAATCCTTCCGGCAATTCCAGTTTGTATGCAACTTCGCCTCTATGTTCAAGAATTTTGTAGGGGCCTATGAATCTGGGTGCTAATTTTCCTTTAACACCAAACCTCTTGATTCCTCGAAGTGGGGACACACGAAGATATGCTCTGTCTCCCACTTCATACGTCACTTCTTTACGTTTGCTGTCAACATAACTCTTCTGTCGAGATTGAGCTATCTTGAGTCTGTCACGAATCAGCTTGACTTTCTCTTCAGAATCTCGGATAAGGTCGGGACCAAAAAGTTGTCAGTCTCCAACACCATCCCACGTCAGTGGTGTTCTGCACCTCCTTCCGTATAAAGCTTCGAAAGGGGACATCTTCAGACTGGTCTGATAACTGTTGTTGTACGAAAATTCTGCGTAAGGTAAGTTGTCATCCCAACTAGATCCATAATCTAGCGCACAAGCTCTCAACATGTCTTCCAGAATCTGGTTGACTCTCTCAGTCTGTCCATCTGTCTGCGGATGAAAAGTTGTACTGAACTCTAGCCTTGTACCCAAAGTTTCATGTAACTGATGTCAAAACTTTGAGGTAAACTGTATTCCTCTATCTAACATGATACTCCTCGGAACTCCATGCAGACATACGATTCTGGTCATATATATCTTGGCTAGCTTAGCACTGGTATAGGTGGTTTTCACTGGAATGAAATGAGCTACCTTGGTCAAGCGATCTACCACTACCCAGATGGAATCATAACCTGAACGGGTCCTGGGTAATCCTGTGATGAAGTCCATACCAAGCTTTTCCAATTTCCACTCGGGTATCGGCAAAGGTTTAAGTAACCCTGCTGGTTTCCAGGATTGCTTCCTCGCAGGGAGTCGAGGAAGAATCTCTGGGCGTGGTTACTTAATAAAATTGCTACAATAATATGACTATATGTGAGTTACCAGTCTACTCTCTTCTCATGCTGCAAGATGTTGAAGATCCTAGTCTTCGATAGGACTTGGCCTTCCTCCTATTCTTGCTTTCTGCAGTTAGTCTAGATATAACCCCACCCCTTGATAATGATGCATACTTAGCATAGTTCTGATGTTAGTCTTGCGAGTACTTTGGATGAGTACTCGCCGCTGCTTTTATTCCCCCCCCCCTCGATACGATTCTACGTTCAGATGGTGGAGCCCAAGAGATGGAGTACGCCAAAGACGACTACTACACCACCGCAGGAGGCTACTACTACGTGGAGGCAGCCCCCGACCAGCAGTAGGATAGGAGGTTCCTAGGCAGGAGGCCTCGCCTCTTTCGATCCGTTCTTATGTTTGTGCTAGCCTTCTTAAGGCAAAAATTGTTTAACTTATGTTTGTACTCAGATATTATTTGCTTTTGCTGACTCGTGTTTGTCGAGCTTTGTATTCGAGCCCTCGAGGCCCCTGGCTTGTAATATGAAGTTGCATGACTTTAATTTGTGTCTAGAGTTGTGTTGTGATATTGATCAGTGAGTCCCTAATCTTGGCCATATGCATTGCGTGTATGTTTAGCGTACGGACGAAATTGGGGGCGTCACAAGTTGGTATCAGAGCCGACTGCCTATAGGTAGCCCCCTTTTAAAATCCTTGGCCAAAGTTGAGTCTAGTCATTGAAAAACATTTAATAACATTGTTGTGTGGCTTACGGTCCCACATCTCAATCGGGTGGTATTAGGATCTTTTATTCCTCATCTATACTCTAGGTTCTGATCTCTCTTCTCTTTAGGGTTAAAGATTTTACTAACTCTGACACTAGGTTCTCGTAACAACCTCTCCCGGAGAGCCCTCATACCAGAAGATCAACTGCTTCATAAGAAGATTTTGAAAATACCCTTTTGATGTTTTCCGAGACTTTATGCTCATTGGCGTTGCAATTCCCTACCACCGATAAGTCCCTATGGATGACTAATTACACTTGTCATTCATACAATCTTATCTCGTTGCTCTTGTTATTACAAGATGCCTCGTAATACTCTCCATTGCCTTGATAACCCTTTGAGTTTACTGCCTTATAGTTCTTTTCCGCATGGAAGCCTTACGGATAATTCCTCACGATTGTCGAGGATCCGTTCATCCCAGTTGTTCATGTGTTTCACAAAATTCTTCGGAATACCTTCCAATCTTCCGAAAATCCTCTGTAGCTTGTTGCTCTTGAAATTCTTGCCTGCTCGCATTATGGTTAATTCCATGTGTCTACTAGTCTTTGTTGACATCCCTTGTCCTTGCCATTTTGAGCCTATTGATTCAATGTGTGCGTATGCACGCAGTCATCAGGTGATTCGTTGAAATTATCTTTCTAGCTCAGACGTCCTTCCGTACATGAGTTGGTTCTCGGCAATTCAAACCTTTATTGATCGTCCGACTAAGTCTTTTCAACTTATCCATCCTTGACCAGAGTGTCTGCTTTTGATCCTTAGTTTTGGAAATCATAATTCCTTTGTATTTAAGCATCAGACTATTCAGGTGTTTCTTGAATTCGATACCTCTGTATTCTTTCCTCCTCTGATTGAGTACCGATACTCACATCAGCTTCGTTGTGGATCGCCTGATCCATTGTTGGATTATTATTCAACAGTGTCATTCATATTCAATCACCTTGTCAGTTCTTCCCCTGATACATAATGCCTTTGGTAAATTGTATCCTCTGCTTTTTTCAACCATGCTCTACTTTCGAACTTGTGTTATTCGCCCTTGAAGTTTGTGGTATATGTTCCTAAGATGTCCCGCTGGGTTGAACCTATGCTTTCCTTAATCCGTGTGAACTCGACAATTTTCAACTCTCCTGGTGTTTTGCTAGTTGAACTTTCAAAACCACAACTTTACCAAAGGTGAGGTGCAAATGGAAGGTGATGCATTGATGAAGTGAGAGTCGACCTTGAACCTTGTGTCCATGCCCATGGAAACAATGTTGATCTTATCATAGAAGCTTCTCCTTTCATATAATCATTCATTGTATGATTTGATCTTGTATCTTTGATCTTGTACTTTGCAATCGTGGTTCCGAACAGGTTGTTCTACTTTGATATCATTCTCAGACAGGTTAAAGTGCTTGTCTTCCATGGATCAATACACTAGTCTAACCTCTATTCTGATCTACCTCCGGGTATTATCCCTGGTATCTTGGTAAATATCACGGAGCTTTATAACGTCTTATGAGCTCCTCATCATCTATGTTTCCTTCTCTGATTCTAGTTCCCTTGTGTTCTGAGTTGTTGGACGCTCAAGGACACCGATAATTGAATCGAGTCCGCATTGCGAGTAAACAACTCATAGTAAGCTTCTTTGCTTATGAGTTTGTACTCGGTCATGCCTTTCCAAGATCTTATGTTACATCATGATCATCATGCTAAAGCTTGACCATAATATCTATGTCCTTCATCCTTGAAGCACCATCCCAACAGTGCATTAAGCTTACAGCGAACTTTGAACGTCATGTTGGTTGTCTTGAAAGGCAATTCTCATTCTTAGCTAGCACTCTTAACATGTGGTTTCGACAACCATTCGCGTCAACATTTCTTTGCTTGATGTCGTCACTGATCGATTACATCTTCAAGAGACTTCACCACAATTGTGTCATGGTCATCATCAACATTTTGAACTCCCCTAGCATATCAATTAAATTCTTGATGGGAAGTAGCATCTTTTCCTTCCTTTCAAATGCAGGCTTGTCTTGTTTTGGTTGAACCTTAACTTCCTTGTTAGACGTCTTGTGATGTGTTCTATCTTGGAGTATTACCATCTTTTCCAAGAATGACGTGAAATTTGCAGATGTCATAGAATTCTTGATATAGTGATACTTCTTGCCATCACCTTTCATTTCTTAGTTCCCGTGTTGTTTCTAAACGGAATAATGACAAATGGAATGTGGTGTGTAAATTCAATACTTATGGCATACCAACTCTATCACCTTGGAGTTAATGAACAATAAGTCCATTCTTAGTGTATTGGCAGTCGAGTCAGCCCTCTGACATTGGTCGTACTACTTAGTCTGGATTTCGGGTGCACCTTTCAATTAATGTTTAATCGTGGATGTTTCCCTCGGACATACCTCAATACATCGTCTGGTTTGACCAATGCTATCACCTTGTTCACTCAATCGTAGAAATCCATCTTTGTGGAAATCTCGACGAACTGTTGCTGAGCCCATCAGCCACATCCTCATCTTCTTCGTGGTTCATGATGAACATTTAAATTGGTGTTGGAAACCTTGAAAACATTATCTTTGTGCCTATCTCATGAAGAATATTTTGGTAAAGAAGTGTTTTCTATAAGATCACGTGCATTTTGCCACCGTGCTTAGGTGAAAATGTTGTCTCGCTTCCTCTGGGGATCTTCCAGTTCATTCATGCATGTGCGAAGTATTCTATGGTTCGATATATTTGTTATCTTCACTCCATGTGTATTTCCAAACACGCCAAGCCACTGATTGAATTAATCTAAGGAAAAGAAGTTCTTCGTAAGAGCTATCTGGGCTTATACACGGAACTTTGATATCCCCTATGATGGTTCCCATCCGGATCTTGATTACATGCCATTCTAAAAACTTCCAAGTGGACACGAATGTATTGACATTGTGTTCATATGTATGCCAATTCAACTCATGATTCAAGGATGGTTTTCCCTCGTTAATTCCGTGATTCTTGCAACATCATCTCTTAGATCTGTGTTGTATTCTTTCCTCCTCAGGCCTGCTATGTTTGAAGTATCCTGACACCAACTAGATCTAAATCTCGGGCAAGTACGATGGTTGGAACTTTTTCCAAGGATTATGACAACGGTCTTTATGAAACCCGATAAGGTGATGTGGCTAGCACACCTGCCCAGAAGACCTATTGTTATAATATCTTGTTCGGCAAGACTCGCCTCTTCTCCCACAAGGAAATTGTAAGACTTATTTTATAAGTTGTTCCTAATGGATCCTTTCAGTTCTTTAAGTCCGACCTTTATCTGATAACCATGTTGATACTTCCTCGAAGCATGGCTGCATAGTCCAATCATCAAGCAAGAACATTGGAAGCACAATGCTAAATGTTTCTTGATCAATTATCCAGACATCTTTGAATGGGTAAACTTCTTGATTCTCCTTGCCCCTTTTATCCAAAGGGTTACGCATTTGCTGCCCTGTCATTTATACCATGCTCTGCTTCCCCGTGGGAAGGATATACTCATGATACTTTTGTATAAACACCTTTTCCTTTCCATTGGTCTATTTAACCTTTCTTGAGATTATATGATCTAATCAGTAATAATTCCCTGCTTAGGTAAACATCTCGGTGAATAACTCTATCAGTAAGACCATGTTACTATTGTTGATGACATTTCGGTAATCGCCGGTGGATGAGAACTTTGCCTATTGGTCCGCCTCGTTTCAACGAGCAGGAAAATGGTTAAAATTTGTCCCCCACCCTTGGTATCGACGTTGTTGCCAACTTAACTGATAGGCTCTCCTCTGGAAGCTCTTGCTACCATGACCGTGCAAGATGTCACCGCTCTTCCTACTCTTAACCCGCATGGCGGGCCCATAACCCAAAGTTCCACACGACCGAAACCTGACTCTCCCGTACAACTCTAAATCCAAAGTTTATTTTGCACTTGACTTCGTATGTAAATCTCGAGCCACCGTCCAAGGTAATGATATTATTCTTGTCGTCATTGACCGACTGTCCAAAATTGCATACTTGTTGGGTGTCAAGGAAACTTTTATGGCTAGTCAGCTAGTAGATCTTTACATGTCCAGAGTTGTTTCCCTCCATGGTATCCCATTGGTGATTAGTTTAGACCGTGGCAGTTTATTCACTTCAAGATGATGGGCAAGTTTCCAGGAAGCTATGGGAACACATTATCATTCAGGACCGCTTTTCCACAATCAATCCCAGGAACAAGTTGAAAGAGTCAATCAGATTCTCGAAGACATGATTCGAGCTTGTGTCATTCTTTAGACAAGAAAGGGGATGAATCTCTCCCGTATGCTGAGTTCTCCTACAGCAATAGCTATCAAGCTAGTCTTAAGATGGCTCCTTTTGAAGTGTTATACGGACGTAAGTGTCGTACTCCTCTGAATCGGTTAGAAACTGGGGAACGTTCACTTATCGGGCCAGATATTATCCAACATGCCGAATACACTGGGCTCTTTCCTTCTACTTCTTAATTCTCGGGACGAGAATTCTTGTTAGTAGGGAAGAATTGTGACACCCTGGGATTATGTTATAGTGATCATTGTAATTAAGCACAGTGATGACCATGATCAGTGCCTAATCATTTTGCTAAACAAGATATGATCTAGTTGAAAATTCATATCTCATTTCAAATTCCATTAAAGAGGATGGGATTTTATTGTGATAAAATAAGTTGGCAAACAGCATAAGGAAAATGTTGCACATTTGCTAAAATTCAAAAAACAAATGTTGTTAAGGAAAACAACATCACCTTGATGTTGGTGTGGACCCCACCATCAATAACAGAGCTTTAAAGCATTTAAATTAGCCCTTAAATTTCATGGAAAATACAAACAGTTTCAAATGAACCAAATTATTTTTGGAGGCAGTGCTGGTTATTGCCACTTAATTATTGGACTAGGTCTCACATTTTCAGAGGTGAATGTATACTTTAAATAAAAGGAAACAGAGAAAAATAAAACAAACAGAATTTTTTTTGGAAAAAAGGAGCTACTAGGCACTTAGGCCTAGCGGCTACAGGCTGGCCCGGCCCAACTAGGCCAGCCTTTCTTCTTCCCCTCGTCCGCAACAGGAGAAGGTCGACGCCATGCCGACCGAACGCCAACGAGCATCCCTAGCCCCCCTTCTGAGGATAAGACCGACCCCTCACTCCCTCCTGCAAACCCTAGGACCCATTAGCCCCCTCTCTCCCTTGCTCTCCCTCCCCTATCCTCGTCACTACCGAGCCGCCGCCGCCGTGCCTCGTCGTGGCCGTGGCCAGCCGCCTTCCTGACGCCCAGAATCACGGCAGGAGCTCCCCCTCGTTGCCCTCGTCCTCCCGGTGCCAGGACAAGCCCATGGTTGCCTCACAGCCCCGCCATCGACGCCATCCCCGCCGCCTCTGTCCGGTGGTCGTCCTCGTCGGATTCGCGCCACCTCGAGCAGCCCCGTCCTCCTCGAGCCTTCCCTGCAAATGATGTGAGCGGTTGCCTCTTCTTTCCCCTCTCTCTGAGCCCCTAAGCCCTCGCTAGCATCCCCCACCATGGCCGCAGCTCTGCCGTCTGCCATTGTTGTCCGGTAACTCCCGTCCGAGCTCCTCCGCTCGAACCGGTGACACAGACACGCTCCTGGGATCCCCAGGAGGTCAACGAGCCCGACCGCGAGCCTCGCCGTGCCCCGACACGATGAAACTGACCTCGCCCGAAACCACCGCCGTCGCACGATGTCGTAGCGGTCGACTCCGGACACCCCCGCGCCAGGCCACCATCAGACACGGCGCATCGTGCCTGTCCCGTAGAATCCAAGGACGCCCTTAGCCGTGCCTTGTGCACGTTTTCCGGCAAAGTCCCGTGCGTCGCCGCCATCGGTTTGGTCACCGGCACGCACACCGGCGTTTAAACGCCGGCAAGGCCCACCCGCCAAGCCATTAGGGCCTAATCTCCCTCTAACCCACACCGACACGTGGGCCCTGGTACTGTAGCATTAGGTTTAATTTTACTAACCTATTAACTAAATTAGGTCACTGACAACCGGGCCCCACATCACTAATTATTTGGTTAGATTAAATAAAACTTATTTAAATTAAACAGTCACTGCCAACTGGGTCCCACTGGACCCACTTAACTAGCGACTGGGCACTGCCCACACTATGACATGTGGGACCCCTGGGCCCCTTTGACCAGTCAAAATCTCTAGTTCACTCCTGACTGGGCAGTCAACTGGGACCCACTGTCAGCCTCTGTTGCACATATCTGGGTACACTTCTTTGTACCCATAGCATTTAATATTTAATATATTTTCGAATTAAATTAGTTCTAGAAAATTCAGAAAATGTTTAAAACTTAAAAAAATCATATCTTTTAAACCATAACTCTGATGAAAATAATTTATATATGAAAGTTGATCAGAAAAATACCGCGAATTCAAATATGCCATCCATTCATCTGTCACATGCCTCTAGCTATCTGAACATGCAACTCTTTGCCTGTTTCGGATAGGTGTATAGTGCATGACTTTAATAAAATAATTCCAAATAAATTCCTAAATTAACTAGAGCAGTTAGATAGGCAGTATATCACCCTAGCACTGCATTTAGACTTGTCATGCACCCCTATGGCATCACTGCTGTGTAATTCTTGTTTCATTCCCCCTCCGTTCAACCGTTTGACAAATATCCAAAACCGGGAATACTTTTCCGGATGGGTTCCCCCTTTCCCGATATCATGTAACATTGCGTCAGGACACACCCGACACTGCGTATCGCCATGTCATGCTTTGAGTTACATTGTTTGCTTTGTATTTACTGTTTCTTCCCCCTCCTCTCTCGATAGACGCTGAGACTACCGATGATATTGTTGTGTATGACTACTTCGTCGACGGCCCTTCCCTCTCGATAGAGCAGCAAGGCAAGAAACCCCCCCTTGAGCATTCCGATATCGCCTATTTCTTTCCCTCTTATTCTTGCATTAGATTTTGCTACTGTATTAGATAGCTCCTATTCTGATGCATAGCCTCTTTTTGATGAACTGCTACTATTCTTGCAATCATACCAACTGCTTAGTATAGGTTGGTTAGAGAATCCCCAGTGACCCCTTAGTCCCAGTTGCCCCTGCTTCTTCATCGACGACCCGACGACTCGACGACTCGAAGACTCGGTCAACTGGCCGACAAGCTAGGCCCCCCTCACATCACCGCACTCCCCTAAATTGTATGACTCTGCAGTGCTACTATCGAGTATCGAGGGTGACACCTCGTGAAGTACTCATGATGCTAGCCCTGTAGTGCAGCTAGTCGGTCGTGGTTACCGAGGGTGATTCCTCCTTCACCATTCCTGACGATGTCTCTGTCATGCAGCCCCTCAAGTGTGGGACCCTCGAGGGTGATTCCTATAAAGTCCACCTTGACGGTTACATCGAGTGGGGACCATTGAGGGTGATTCCTCAGTTCCCGTCTTGATGTTATAACCACACAGTTACTATTGACTTGGCACTGTACTAACATGAGGGACTGAAAGGACAGGCGATACCACTCTGTTGAGGTGGACCTGAGTTCCCAACAGTTCTGAGATGGGTCGGCCCCAAGGGTACCCTTGTGAGAAAGATTTGGTGGGATGCGTCGGTGGGGTGCGCCGGTAAGGCACCCGAGTGTTATTGGCGGGCCAACGGCCTGCAATATGGTTCGAGCTTGCCCCGCACTAATAAAGTGCTAATGGGTTGGGTATTTGATCCGAGTTGGTCATTGACCTTTTACGCACTAAACCTTCACGTGGGAGAAGTTATGGGTGCTTAGCGTCGTTGTATCAGCCGAAGCTCTTCGGACGTCAGCAATCGGAGCGGCATGCGCCAGATTGGTCTAGAATGCATGGCGCTTGCATTAAGGCATGTTAGGACTGTTTTCGGCCGTCCACGCATCGTGCAGGAGTGCAAGGGCAAGTGGGCCCATGAACCTGCGCACTTAGGAGTAGACCGGCGGGCTGGCCTCTTTGTTGAGCCTAGGTGGGGTGACGACATTTTGGATCCCGAGGTCGGGCATTACCCCGGAAAGTGTGTCTGGCCAGAGGTGGTCAAGCGTGTTGGAAATGCAGTGCACCCCTACAGGGAAGAACTTATCTATTCGAATAGCCATGTCCACGGTAACAGGACGACTTGGAGTTGTACCTTGAACTTATACAACTATAAATGTGATTTGAATTGAGCTGAATTGTGGCTCCGGGATTGCTTCCTCGCAGGGAGTCAAGGAAGAATCTCTGGGCGTGGTTATTTAATAAAATTGCTACAATAATATGATTATATGTGAGTTACCAGTCTACTCTCTTCTCATGCTGCAAGATGTTGAAGATGCTAGCCTTCGATAGGACTAGGCCTTCCTCCTACTCTTGCTTTCTGCAGTTAGTCCAAATATAACCCCACCCCTTGATAATGATGCATACTTAGCATAGTTCTGATGTCAGTCTTGCGAGTACTTTGGATGAGTAGTCACCGCTGTTTTGCTTTCTCTCCCCCCTCGATACGATTCTGCGTTCAGACGGTGGAGCCTAGGAGATGGAGTATGCCGGAGACGACTACTACACCACCGCAGGAGCCTACTACTACGTGGAGGCAGCCCCCGACCAGCAGTAGGATAGGAGGTTCCCAAGCAGGAGGCCTCGCCTCTTTCGATCCGTTGTTATGTTTGTGCTAGCCTTCTTAAGGCAAAAATTGTTTAACTTATGTCTATACTCAGATATTATTTGCTTTCGCTGACTGGTGTTTGTCGAGCTTTGTATTCGAGCCCTCGAGGCCCCTGGCTTGTAATATGAAGTTGTATGACTTTAATTTGTGTCTAGAGTTGTGTTGTGATATTGATCAGTGAGTCCCTAATCTTGGCCGTACGCATTGCATGTATGTTTAGCGTATGGACGAAATTGGGGGCGTCACAAAGGGGTCCTCGGGCCGCTGTCCTATATCCTAATAGGACGACTTGATGGAGCGCTCTTTGACTATTGAAGGAAGGGCCGGATATGTCACGAGCCCATGTTATAGAACGAAGTCTCGAAGGCGCGTCGTGCACTCCAAGTCAAGATGAGGAAGTCGGCATCTTCATCCCCGGCAGGAGACCTATCATGTGTAAACCTCCCCCTGGTGTCTATACAAACCGGGAGGGTTTTAGATTGTAGGGCAGAGAAACTCATCTAGGGTTTTAGCTATCTGATCTCGAGGTAGATCAACTCTGTAACCTTCATACACATCAATATAGTCGAGCAGGATGTAGGGTTTTACCTCTATAGGAGGGCCCGAACCTGGGTAAACATCGTCTCCTTCGTCCCCTTGTTACCATCGATCCTAGACTCACATCTCGAGACCCTCTACCCAAGATCCGCCGGTTTTGACACCGACATTGGTGCTTTCATTAAGAGTTCCGTTGTGATCGCCAAAGAAATTGACGGCTCGCGTTGCCATTAATGAAGAAGTCCGTAACTTGGACTACTTTGTCCCTGGACAGATCTTCGATTTGGGCAGCATTGTGCTCCACGCTGACCCGACCGGTCGTCTTGGCCGCATCAGGAGTCTCGCCCCTGATCAAGAGGTCAGATCCGGGAACCTAGAGTTCTCCGTAGACTCTCGGTGCGGTATTTCGCTCACCGGGCTCGCAATATCATCTGACGCTCCTGAGGACTCCGAGGCCTTAACCTCGGATTTCGCTTTTGACCCCGCCCCCGGGACCAATCCCGGCTATGATCTGGCTTTTAGTCCGGATCCGGTCATAGCACCGGATGGTCGGGGGCCATCTCCTGCCGAACACACTCCTTGTGCGGATGCATCGGAGGTTAACTCTAAAAGCTGAGAGTAGATTGACCCGATCGAGCTCTCGACACTCAACGAGGCTCTAGATCGGATCCTATCGATGAAAATTACTGACGACGCAACCCCGATCCATGCTTAGATCAGTATGAAGGCGGGTCAAGAGGAATTTTTCATCCCACCCACCACCCACTTAGTAGCCACTGTCGAAGACTTAACCGATGTGTTGGACTAAGCCTCCGAGGAGGTAGAAGACATGGATGAAGAGGATTGCGCTCCCGCCCCCGTCAACACCAGGCGATGGACTTCCACCTCCACCTACGACGTCTACATGGTGGATACTTGATGTGACGATGACCCGATCTTTCGATGAGAGTGGGGATAACTATCGATTTGGTGGATTTTGACCTTGACGATCCGGCTATACCGTACCCGACGATACGCCTCGACAATCGCGAAACCAATCTCCGATGGTTATTGACCTTGCCGTAGGCACGATCAACCTGAACAACGAGAATCGATTTCCTGCAAGCAACCGAAGAACCGGCAAGAACAATGATAATTGCAATCTGAAATTGCGGATAATAAACTGAGCACACAAACTAGATGAAAAGTTGGGGTTTCACTGTGGATCTGACAAGGCGGTAATCCTACACGTCTCATAGATATGATTTATAGTTAAAGCTAGACAATACAATCAAACCCAAATCTAAACCCTAAACTAAGATAACTATTTATTAAAGGCGACGTGCGGACGAGTCCATCATTGTATTTCATCCGGACTACTCTTGTATGTCGGTTGGGATTTTGTGGGCGGACTTCAAATCCACGTGAGCACCTGGTGCAGCCAAAACATCCAAGACCCACGGTCGTGGCTGACGTGGGTTCCTTAATCCAAGTCCTTGGTCTTGGTGCACTTCATGCATTTGCACGTGACATGCTTCATTGTATATGCATGTGCGTTGGCACTTGTACATGCACACGCACACGTACACACATACACACGTAGTTATTTTATTCCCTGACGCATCTTAACCCGTGGCTTGAATAAATCTTCTGTATATCTGCACATAAGAGATATATATGTAATATATTTATCTTTGATAATAGAAATATGTATATGATTATTAGTACCAAAATTCACCTCTAAAATATAACTGCTTGTAATATTTTTGGTTGTATCTAGAGAGGTTATGGTCATATCATCCTTTCTTTCTTGAAAACAAAGTCGTCCTCGGTTTTGGATAATCTGAAAATAGACTAAACAAAGAGACATGGTGTATACATGGTATATATACAAGTCATCTGATTTTATTGTCTCTCCATTGTTGCACTAATAATAACTTGATACATGAGTAATTAGAATATATGGGATGAAAGACCAAAGAATTATTACAAGAAACATACCAGCATGAAATATTACAACTTAATTTGCACATATAAGTGAAGCGCATATTTAAGTCAATCAATTTATAATGTTCATCATTACACAATCCTAACATAGGTGAATAAACATGATGGGTATCCAAACTACGAAACACAACATCCTTAAATAAGTCATCCTGAAACATGTAGTTTGTTATATAATCAACACCAATATTGGAGGTCATATCAAAATTATCAAGCATTGGCATATTAATAATCTCTTTCAAGTTAGGAAGATCATCACATGTAACGCAAATTCTATGTACCAAAAATTTATTGTCTACACAATCGTCTCCACTCAAGATAACGGTAATATTAGGCGCATAAACACTTTTTGCGGAATTCAAACATGTGATTTTAGCTAGTTTAGTTCTCACATGTGACGAAGGCATAGGTGGATCCATCAAAATAGAATACAAAGAATTAGCATATGAAATTCAAGCGATTACTTCATAATGTTTAAACAATTGTATGTGATCTGAACTAGACTTAATTCTTAAGTCACACAGTTCAATCTCAATGGCCTTTAAATCATTGGGTGCAGTCAAATCAATGAGGGAGTCAATTTTAGGAGTTGATGCACGTAAAACAATAGGTGTCTCGATTGTTTGAGCACTATTCATAACAAATGGTGTGATTAAAACTGATGGCATTTCATTCAATTCAACACATGAAGCTTGCAATTCAGCATGTCGTGGAACAATCTCATGTGGCAGGGTAGATTCAATACCTTTCTTATTACCTTATATCGCCGACTCAGAAGATGTAGGTATTATCGGTGGCATCATTTCGCAAGATGGGAGTGGTGTGGCTCTCGCTGTAGTGGGTCCAACAACCATAGTAGTTTTTGCCTGAGAAGAAGTAACTGAAACAAAACTTCGTCTAGGGGATTGCATCGTGTGTTTGTTTGTCTCATGTATGTGTTCATTAATTCTTTGTTCAACTTACAAGCAAGACGAAACAAACCATTGATGGAATAATAATTTTATGCAAAAGTATATCATAAATATCACGGTTTAATCCTCTCAAAAATCTTGTCATGGTAGCTTCTTCACATTCTTCTAATCCACAACGTAACAAAGCAATGCACAAATTACCATAATATTCTTCAACGGTGTCATGTCCTTGTATTAAGCGTTGCAATTTTCTAAGCAGGTCACTAACATGGTATGAAGGAACAAATCTGTTTCGCATAACAAGTTTTAAAGCTTTCCAAGTAGTAGGTAGAATAGAATATTATCCCTGCAATAATTTCTCCACCATACTGAAGCAAAACCGAAAAATACTTTAGTGACAACCTTTATTTTATTATGCTCAGAAAATTCATGGCTAGCAAAGATTTTTTCTACCTCCATCTCCCAGTCAATATATGAATAGGGTTCATATTTTCCCTCGAACTGTGGCAAAGAGATAAACTGATCATGTGCGTTTTTACCTTCATATACATCTTGTGACGGTCGTCGTACCTTCTGTGGTGGGAGATAATGGCTCGCATCAATACATGGCAAGTCATCCCCGAGAATAGATGTAGGCCAACTATTGGTCATTCGAGAACCTGCCATGGTTAGACCCAAACAAGAAACAAATCACAAGTATAATGTTCCTATAGTACTACTCAGAGGTGGTAAAAAAATGTCTCTCAACTTTCTAGCAATTATGAAGCTCTTACCAGTTCTTATCGTGCTGCAGTGGTTGTCGGTCATTGGTGATGTCAAAAGTTAACAAAAAATTGATATAGCAATTACCAAGTGATCGAACAAGGTACAATATAGGAAGTGGAGCTTGGTGAAGGTTTCCTCAACTCACAATATGTGGCACAATTAAGCAAAAAGTAATGCAAGCTGAATAATTGCTCAAACTTCTAACTAGTACTGGCAGTCGACTAGTAAAAAAATGTAAGCCCAGATACTGAACCAAATGAGAGGAAACCGATGAAAAGGTAATAGCTCTAAGGAGCTAGATATAAGTGAGGTGTAAACGTGATGTATGGCAGCAAAGAACAGAAGATGTGCAGCAATTACCGCGTATATGCAGAAAGTAAAAGTTTTCACTAGGAGGAGCTATTCCAAAAGATGTGAACCGACCAACACTTTGCAAATATATATTTTCTATTTCTTTTTTCTCTTTTTTTCACCCCTTTTTTCTCGCTCTTTTTTTCTCTCTTTTTCTTTTGCTCTTTTTTATCTTTCCTCTCTCTTTTTGTTACAAGACGGCGACTAGCAAACGAAGAAGTGAAATGTTTCAAATAGCATGCGTGCTACTAGTATCCGACGTGTACTACTTCGGAGGATTAGAGAGATGGGAAAAGCAAACCAACCAAAGGCAAATCAAGGCACACGTGATGTGACGTTTAATGCATGCATGTGGTAGTAATCAAGGGAGACGTTGTGAGGGAACAGCGGTGCGGCTGGGAAACTGATGTTGCAGCCAAAACCCAAGGGGAAAAAATACGGCGTGAATTTCGGGGATGGAAAACAGAGTGGATTGTGGGGGCACGGGAAACAGCGGACGACTCAAAAAGAAGTATATGCGGCAGACGAAGGACGCGTAACAGAACAAGATAGAATCTTGATTTTGTTTTCTTCCGATGAACAACGATCTTGCGGAAAGAAATTTTGGTGGACAAAAACAAGTATGATCTAGTAAGATAATATTTTTCCTAACTAATCTATACCAGCACTATTATTAGATGAATGCAACCAACAATTCAACTAGGGAAATACTAAGATGCTAAAATTGCTAAAGACTAAAAAGATAGGTGTAATGAATGAACTAGTCTTTTTTTTTGCTTTTTTGTTGGTTGCAGGACGGAAAAATAAACTAATCTAATTATACTGTAAATCTCTCATCGATAAATCTGAAAACTGATATCACTTGATGTGACAATGACCCGATCTTTCGATGAGAGCGGGGATAAGTATCAATTTGTTGAATTTTGACTTTGACGATCCGGCTATATCGTACCCAACGATACGCATCGACAATCGCTAAACCAATCTCCGATGGTTATTGACCTTGCGTAGGCACGATCAACCTGAACAACGAGGTTCGAGTTCCTGCAATCAATCAAAGAACCGACAAGAACAATGGTAATTGCAATCTAAAATTACGGATAATAAACTGAGCACACAAACTAGATAAAAAGTTAGGGTTTCACTATGGATTTGACAAGGCGATAGTTCTATACGTCTCGTAGATGCAATTTATAACTAAAGCTAGACAATACAATAAAACCCGAATCTAAATCCTAAACTAAGATAACTATTTATTAAAGACGACGTGCGGACGAGTCCATCGTTGTATTTTATTCGGACTACTCTACTCTTGTATCTCGGTTGGGATTTTGCAGGCGGACTCCAAATCCACGTGAGCACCTGGCGCAGCCAAAACATCCAAGACCCACGGTCGTGGCTGATGTGGGTTCCTTAATCCAAGTTCTTGGTCCTGATGCACTTCATGCATGTGCACGTGACATGCTTCATCGTACATGCATGTGTGTTGGCACTTGTACATGCACACGCACACGTACACATATACACACGTAGTTATTTTATTCCCTGTCGCATCTTAACTCGTGGCTTAAATAAATCTTCTGTGTATCTGCACATAAGAGATATGTGTGTAGTATATTTATCTTTGATAATAGAAATATGTATATGATTATTAGTACCAAAATTCACCTCTAAAATATAACTGCTTGTAATATTTTTGGTTGTATCTACAGAGGTTATGGTCATATCAATATTCCAGCCGATAATGGCAAGCACACACCCGAGAACAATGGTGATAAATCGGGTGAAGCGTCGTCAAGGCGTCGAAAACTGCGCAAACGATCAAAGACAAAAAAGGGAAAGGAATCCATTGCTGGCACCGGGAAAAACGATACCCCAGAAGACCTCGGCGATCCCGATATCCCCTAGTAGCCGCTAGAGGATCAGGAGAAGCCGGAAGATCAGCACGACCTCGTGGATCCGAACGATTCCGAGGATGACAACTACCTCCCCCTGTAGAGGAGGAGGATAGCATGGAAGCCAAAGACTTCACCATCCCCGAAAACCTTAAGGATCAGGATAGAGCCAATAGAGGCTGAGGACAGGTACGACCTGCGACACGACCTGGATTATAGAACAGGCCGCACGAGATCCATCTACGGATCCAGAGGGTACTCCCCCAATAGACGGGACGGGTACCAGCCTTGGCTTGACCACAACAACAAAGGTCGGGGAACAAAATTGGGCCAAGTCAGGCGTCGACTACCGGCGTGACATAGCCCGGGTCAGAGGTGCTGCCCGGAATGGTTTAAACCCATGAACATAGAGCAATATGACAAAACAACTGACCAGTAGTGTGGATCGAGGATTTCCTCCTCCACATTCATATGACGTGAGGAGATGATCTCCACACCATCAAGTATCTGCCCCTAAAACTTAAGGGGTCAGCTCAGCACTGGCTAAACAGCCTCCCCAAAAACTCTATCGGGAGTTGGGAGGATCTCGAGGACGCTTTCCGATCTAACTTGCAGGGCACCTATGTACGGCCGTCGGACTCCTCCGACCTAAGCAATGTCGTCCAGAAGGCATGCGAATCGGCTCGACAATTCTGGAATCGGTCCTGACCACGAAGAACCAGATTGTCGATTGCCCATACACCGAGGCAATAGCCTCCTTCTGACACAACATTCCGGACGAATGGCTGGCTCGCCAGATCGGTCAGGACAAGCCTAGGACCATGTCTACCCTTACATCACTCATGACCTGCTTTTGCACGGGCGAGGATAACTAGCTAGCAATACAAAGCCACAACCCCGAAGACCCCGGCACCTCCGAAGTCCGGGATGGAAACGGCAAACCACGGCGCAACAAAAGTAAACACTGGCAAAACACTGATGATGCCGATGACACGGTCGTTAACGTCGGTTTCCACAACCCCCGTTCCACGCAGCGGAAGAAGCCTTCTAAAGGCAATCATGATGGACCTACCCCACTAGACAAAATTATGGAGAGGCCACTAGATTCATGGAACTCAATACAAGCCCTCCACCCACACCAACCGTAACTATTGGGTGTTCAAATAAGCTGGCAAACTCGCAGCCGAGGAGCAAGGCAAGGGCCCACGCAGCAAGGACGACGACAAGCCCCGCGGTTCGAACAATGGAGGACAGAAGAAGTTCCCTCCTGAGGTAAAGACTTTGAACATGATATATGCCACTCACATACCCAAAAAGGAGAGGAAGCGCCCTTCGAGAGGTCTACACCGTAGAGCCTGTAGCCCCAAAGTATAACCCATGGTCGGCGTACCCGATCACCTTTGATCGACGACACCATCCGACCAGTATGTGTCATGGAGGTTCAGCGGCCCTCGTCCTAGACCCCATTATCAATGGGTATCACCTCACTAAAGTCCTAATGGACGGAGGAAGTAGCCTCAGTCTGATTTACTCAGACATGGTGAAAAAGATGGGTATAGATCCATCAAGGATCAAACCTAGCAACACTACCATTAAAGGAGTGATCCCAGGCGTCGAAGCCCGGTGCACAGGCTTTGTGAGCCTGGAAGTAGTGTTAGGTTCGCCCGACAACTTCCGCAGGGAGGACTTGATCTTCGATATTGTCCCTTTCCGTAGTGGTTATCACGCCCTACTGGGTCGCATAGCGTTCGATCGTTTCAACGTCGTCCCACACTACACATAGCTCAAGCTCAAGATTCCCGAGCCCAAGGGGGTCATTACTGTCAATGGCAACATAGAGCGTTCCCTTCGAACTGAGGAACATGCATTGGCCCTGGCATCCGTATTCCATTACAATGACGAGCGGCCAACAACGAAATCTATTGTAAAGGCACGTAAGGTTGACAATCGAGCTCGGTCTTAGTCCAAACTCCCGGAATCTTCTTCTCCCCATAAATAGGGACACGCTCCTCACTGCACAACCCTAGTACTCGTTAAACATATGTTAAGACGGCACAAATTTACACTCAAGATTCCATGGGCACCAGTGGGGAAGAACTATCAAAGGGAAATTGTTCGGCTGGACCGAACTACTACCAATAGATGTCCTCAGACATACCACAGGTACCATTAAGGACCTGCTAAAGAGTAAAGCTCATCCATACTTCGGAGACTTATCAAGATCTTCTACCCAAGGTCCACTCGCCGACACCATCACCCTTAAAGGAATGCAACTCCCTAGGACGCACAAGAGCAGATAGGCGACTAGGCACATAAAGGACGTCAAGCCACCCATCGAAGATACCTGGTACAACCTCTCCTCTGTAAGCTTTATATTTCATCTCCAAATAACTGTAAACAGTTTCTTCGGCAATTTGAGTTATAAGAATTATTGAGAAAATAAAAGACCATCATACATGGCCTCTTCACTGTATTTTATGCAACACACTATGTTCTTCCCTCATCAACGCTTCTTGCGAAACTGTGTGGTATACATCATGATGCAACCGGCTAATAGACTAGGGGATCGAATTTAAAATATAACCCTAAGCATCACCCCGACACAATTGATCGTGTGTTCGGCATCTTGGATTTTGCTTTATATGCATTGGATCTGAACTATGTCTTGGGTCAATAGTTGGGTTCCCCGGCTCTTGTGTTTGCCCACTTATGTTCTGCTTGTTTGGCTAAAAGGGCAAAGGGAGAACCACTGCAATTGTGCTTCCAACTCGCCTGGTCAAGCACCTCAGGGGAGAAAGTCGAAAACTGACTGTCATAGTAAGCGAGAACCGGTCTGCAAATACGAGCATATGTGTCATACTAAAAAATCGATAGAGGTTATTCCGTGTTATATGATGGGTTTGGTAATTGTACAAACCATGTGATGTCGGCTTTAGCCTCGGTACATCCGAATATCACGAAACACTGGTGGCTAGTTATCAGCCCCCGCATTTTTTAAGATCCTACGGCTAAGTGAAAGCAATAAAGCATCATAGTTCGACTGCCTTGTTCCCCTCACACTACCACCTTCGGGCACCGATACCTCGGCTAAGGGTCACGGTGTGGAGTCACAAACACCTCACGTAGTATCTACGTGGGGGCTGAAGCTGACGACTCACAACTTTTAGATAAAACGGCCACATGGGAGTCACAATAAATACAAACCTTAAAAGACATGATAAACCATGCAACCTCATTATAAAGCGTTAACAGTCTTCGGACATATTACAACATGCTCACTCACAAAAAAACATCCTAAGAGCATTGGGCCTCTATCGCTCGACCACCCTCCATCACTGCGGAGAAGTATCGCTTGGGGAGCCTATACTCCTTTCCAGGGGCGGAGGTGTGGTGGCATCTAGGTGGGCTTGAGCTTCGAACAGTGCATCATGGTCCTTGTAAAGGCCATCCGAGCTCCCTCAATGCATGTAGAATGCTTTAGCGCGTCAATCCGAGGTGCAGCATCGCACAGTTTCTGCACCAAGCCGAAGTAGCTACCCGGCAGTGGCTCTTTAGGCCACAGCCGAATGCAGAGATCCTTGACGGCCGGCTCCACCATCCTGTGCAGCTCCATAAGTTGCTTCATCTGTTTGATCAGAAGAGGAGAGCACTCAGGGGCTTCAAATTGTGCCCAGAATAGTCGAGCCTCCTCGTCTTCATCTTGTGAATCATAGAACTTGTCTGCATCCGCCGCACTCTTTTGGAGGTCCGTACACGTGCCTGAGGAACGACACACCTGGGTAAGCAATGCAAACCTGCTACCACAAAAGGCACACTGTAGTAAATATGACTTACCATCTATGATAGCCTTGACTTGGCGCATTTCCTCTTCAAAAAATCGCCTGTCCACCCGCTCCTTTTGGAGCTGGGATTTTAGCGTGGATAGCTTTGTGGCTTGCTCTTTGCCTTTCTACTCAAGGGCCTCGCACTTCATGCTAGCATCCTTGAGATCCTGTTGTGCCTCCTCTACCCGGGCCTCATGCCTCTCGCTCATAGTTTTTAAGGCGGACAGTGCAGCTACTGCTTGTTCAACCACCGCTTTCTCATCTGTGGCCTCCTGCTTCATCTTTTCTAGATCATCCTTGAGTTTCTCGAACTCTGCATCCAAAGATGTGGAAGCAATAAATATATGATTACACTGGGTTACCAGTATGAATAATTAACGATAGAAAGCAAGGATATTACAATTCGGCTTACCTTGTGCCTCATCGAACCTCTTGTTCAAGGCATCAAGCTCCTCTTTGGAGCTCTTGAGCTTCAGATTTAGCTCGGCAAGCTCCGCGACATTAACGGCCACCACCGATGACGAGGCCTACAAAAAATAATTAAATATCGGATTATGTGTGTTAAAAACCCCGAACTGTCAAGAATATGACCCGTTGCTCGGCCCTCTTAAGGGCTTTTAGAACAGTGCGGGACAAATAGTGCCTTGTGCATCATTGGTCAATCCTGGGTATTTGACCCCCGGGTGAATTTTTCAAACCCACCCAGGGCTCGGGGGCTACTACATATATAAAGATAGCACAAACTTAATAAAATTATTTTTTTAGGAAAAGGGTATTACGTGGCTCACCTTGAAGCCCGTCAAGAGACCATTGAAGGCCTCTTTCGATTCGTTGCCAATGGACTGAATGCCTTGCAAAACCGCACCCATAAGAGTGCGGTGATCCTCGGAGATGGAGGTGCCTGATAGAGCCTCCTCCATCATGACCGACCACCCAGTCACGGGTGGTACCGATGGTGACCGGCCAGCCCGATCTTTGAAGGGGGGTTGAGCCGGTAGCTCTGGAGGCATAGTGCGCTCCCGGGATATCCTCGGAGGGGACTGATCATTCCTCTGTCCTTCCTCCTCAGCGGCTAGGAGGGGTTCCTCCCCTGGTCTTCGGCGATCGAGGCATTAACCTTGGCCATGACATCATCGCCCCCATCGCCTGTGTTCGGCTCTGAGGTGGCCTGGCGTGATGACACCTCCGCGGCCTCTTTCAAAACCCCTGGAGGTGTGGGGTGCGACGCAGTCCCACTCTCCGCCATCTCGGCTAGTGGAGACTACCCATCCGATATTTGGTCGGTGGGGAGAACGCACGACGGGCTGCAGATTAAAAGGCATTCGTCTATTTAAAATATCAAAAGCTTCACATAAAGGACCCACCGGATCTTCGAATTCGTACCTTCGGGATGGGGGCTTGACCCTCAGGTTCCTTGGGGGAACCCTCTCCAAGTCCTCGGACTCAGCATCGGAGTCTGAGCTGTCATCGGGCCAGGATTAACCTCGGCCAACACGCCCTCTTCGGGGCAGGAGGAGGTAGATTCTCTACGGCGTCCGGCAATGCCGCCCTCTTTCTTGTGAGGGGGCATCACCTTCCCCCCATCTTCATGCTCTTCCTCGTGAGTAGAGGAGGCATGGGTTTGCTCGGACATAGTGTCTGGCATGTCCCTTGTGAGGAGGACTTCTCTGCCTTCTTCTTCTTCCCCTCCCTCTTCTCTGGCGCCGTGTACGGCACCACGACGAGCATCATTGTCAACAGATCCGACCCGGGGCCTTCGGGATGAGGGATCGGATAGTCCATTTTGTCGGCCTTGCTTAGCCACTTCTGTAAAGATAAGAGGGAGGTTGTTAATCTCTTTGTCAGACAAACAGAGTCGGAGTATCAAAATAATATCGTACCTGGGTAGGAGGGTTATCGGCGCTTAGGCCTGAGTCCTCCTCCTCGGCTGGCTAGCTCTTCTAGGGCTTGAATAATGCCTTCCACAACTTCTAGTGGGTAGTGTAGAAGAATCCTTGCATCATAGGCTCATCCTCGAGTTGATAGGCCCACATTGGGGAGGCCCAGCGCTGGCACGGAAAAAGGCTGCGGTGGAGCATGACCTGGACCACATTAACCAGCTCGATCTTGGCCTTGACCATCGAGTAAATGCGCTTTTGTAGTGATAACCCACAAGTCTAGGGGATCACAACAGTTTTCGAGGGTAGAGTATTCAATCCAAAATTATTGATTCGACACAAGGGGAGCCAAAGAATATTCTCGAGTATTCGCAACTGAGTTGTCAATTCAACCACACCTGAAATACTTAATATCTGTAGCAAAGTATCCAGTAGCAAAGTAGTATGTAAGTAACTAACGGTAGCAAAAGTAATAGTAGAAGTTTTATAGTGATTATAACAGTAGCAGCGGAGAAGTAACTTAGCAAAGATCAATATGTGGAAAGCTTGTAGGCAATGGATCGGTGATCGATAATTATGTTGGATAGCATTCATCATGCAACAGTTATAACATAGGGTGACACAGAACTAGCTCCAATTCATCAATGTAATGTAGGCATGTTTTCCATATATAGTCATATGTGCTTATGGAAAAGAACTTGCATGACCTCTTTTGTCATACCCTCCCATGGCAGCAGGGTCCTAATGGAAACTAAGGGATATTAAGGCCTCCTTTTAATAGAGAACCGGACCAAATCATTAGCACTTAGTGAATACATGAACTCCTCAAACTACGATAATCACCGTAAAGAATCCCAGTTATTGTCACCCTGGGGGATGCGGATTATAACTCTTAATAGGTGTCCACAACTTGCAAGATAGGATCAAGAACACATGTATATTCATGAAAACATAATAGGTTCAGATCTGAAATCATGGCACTCGGGCCCTAGTGACAAGCATTAAGCATAGCATAGTCATAGCAACATCAATCTCAGAACATAGTGGATACTAGGGATCAAAGCCTAATAAAACTAACTCGATTACATGATAAATCTCATCCAACCCATCATCGTCCAGCAAGCTATGATGGGATTACTCATGAACGGCGGAGAGCATCATGGAATTGGTGATGAAGGATGGTTGGTGATGACGATGGCGTCGATTCCCCCTCTCGGGAGCCCAAAACGGACTCAAGATCTGGTCTCCCGGGGAAGAATAGGAGGTGGCAGCGGCTCCGTATTGTGAAACATGATGAAATCTTCTCTCTGGTTTTTTCTTCGTGAATAGGGTTATATGGAGTTGGAGATGAGGTCAGAGGTGCCACAAGGGCCCCATAAGCCTGCTAGGCGCGGCTAGGGGGTGGTTGCGCCTAGCAGGCTTGTGGCCTACAGGTGACCTCCCCCCTCTGGTTGATTTTTGCACCAGTATTTTTTACTAAATCCGAAAATATTCTCTGTAAATTTTCAGGACAATCCGAGAACTTTTATTTCTGCACAAAAATAACACCAAGGAATTCTGCTGAAAACAGCGTCAGTTCGCGTTAGCTCCATTCTAATCATGCAAATTAGAGTCCAAAACAAGGGCAAAAGAGTTTGGAAAAGTAGATACGATGGAGACGTATCAACTCCCCCAAGCTTAACCCATTGCTTGTCCTCAAGCAATTTAGTTGATAAACTGAAAGTGATAAAGAAAAACTTTTACAAACTTTGTTTGATCTTGTTGTTATAAATATGTCTAACTGATGTTTAGATTTTCAGCAAAGATCATGGACTAACCACGTTCACAATAACATTTAGGTCTCACATTTACTCATATCAATGACCTAATAAACTAGTGAGCAATAATAATAACTCTTGGATGACAACACTTTTTCAAAACAATCATGATACAATATGATCAAATGATATCTCGCTAGCCCTTTCGACCGCAAAACATAAATGCAGAGCACATCTAAAGAACAAGGACTGACTAGACATTGTAACTCACGGTGAAAGAGATCCAGTCATGGTCATACTCAATATCAATTAAAAACAAAGCATACAAATGATGGTGGTGCTCTCTAACTGATGCCTTTTATAAGAGGATGATGACTCGACAATAAAATAAATGGAAAGGCCCTTCATAGAGTGAAGCATTGATTTGCAGAGCTGTCAGAGCTCGAGTTTTTAAAACAGAGATACGTAATGATTTTTGAGTGGTATGCTTTCCTTGCTCACATAAGGACCAAGAGGTTTTCAACTTCTTCCATGCTAGATACATTATAGGCGGTTCCCAAACAGAATGGTAAAGTTTTTTACATCCCCTCCACCAATCAGTCACACTCCATGGCGACCCGAATCAACGGGTATCATCCATACAAACACATTTCTGGGGAGTTTTGTTTAATTAGATTTTTCTTTTATTTCAAGCATGGAACTGGGCATCCATTACTAACCACTTTGTCGTGAATGGTAGTGAATCAAAACATATCGTGACAATGACCCACCTAGCATGGAAGATACTGATAGCCCCCAGTCGCCACATGAGCGATTTGGGCATACAAAACGGAGTGTCTATTTGAAGGTTTAGAGTTTGTCACATGCAAATTTACTTGGAACGGCAGGTAAATACCGCATACAGGCAGGTATGGTGGACTCATATGAAACAACTTTGGGTTTGAGGGATTGGATGCACAAGCAGTATTCCTGCTTAGTACCAGTGAAGGCTAGCCAAAGATTGGGGAGCGACCAACTAGAGAGCGACACAGTCATCAACATGCTTTGAGATTAACGAACATTGAATGCAAGCATGAGTAGGATATAAATCACTATGTACATAAATATCGTAGATGCTATGTTGATTTTGTTTCAACTACATGCATGAACATGTGCCAAGTCGAGCCACTTGAATCATTCAGAGGAGGATACCATCACATCACACTACATCACAACCATTTTAATATGCATGTTGGCACCCAAAACAAACCATTATCCACTCTTATCTAATTAAGCATGGCATGAATAACTATAATATGTAATTGTCATTGCAAATATGTCTCACCCATAATGAACTGAATTCTGAATGATGAGCTAATCATATTTAAAAAAGCAAGATAGGTCGAGTTCAAAACAACTTTTCTCCATCTCAATATTTTCATCAAATATCGTCATTATTGCCTTTCACTTGCATGATCGAACGATGTGGATAATAATAAGAGTGCACGTGCATTGGACTAAGCTGGAATTTGCAAACAATAACTCAAAGGAGAAGACAAGGTAACATGAGCTCTCTAATAGGTAAATAATAATGCATATGAGAGCCCCTCGACATTTTCATTGTGGTCTTCTCCTCACGAGTCGAAAAAAGAAAAATCAAAATAAGAACGAGAAAAACTATTTACACGGGAAAGCTCCCAACAAGCAAAACAAGAACGAAAAACTTTTTGGGTTTTCTTTTAAGTACTACAACTAAGCAACTAGAAGATAAAGCTAGAACTATTTTTTTGTATTTTTCTCAAAGTTAAATAAACACACAAGAAGAATGCGAAACGAGGAAATAAACTACCATGGATAGTAAAATGAAAGAGTATGAACACCGACTACTAAGATGAGTGTCTGAACATGAATGTAAAGTCGGTGAGAAGTACGTACTCCCCCGAGCTTAGGCTTTTGGCCTAAGTTGGTCTAGGGCCATGGCTGGAAAGATCTCTCTCCCGGATACTCAGGAGCGTCCTTAGAGTTCCATTGGTTGGCGAACTCCTGCGTCTCCCAGTAAAAACTGGCTCCGGGTATGGATCAAGGGCTGTTGCCGGTTCTGGAGCTAGGGGTTGTGTCAGACCCCAATATCTCTAAATGTCTCCACGCATAATGGTATACCTGCCTGAGCGAATATCAAACAAAGCAGAATCGGGCAGAGTAATAATCTCACAAGTACCCTGGCTAAAAACTAAGTTGTAAAGTAGTCTCCTATCATCATTTTTCTTAATAACATCATGTGCTACCATACGGTCATAATCTAAGGACTTCGAGGGTAGCAGCCTCTTAACAATCGCCTCAACATTTCTATTTCTGAAAAATTCTGAAATTTTTAGTGACTCCGAATAAAAGTGAACAAAACTCAAAAAAAACTCATAGCGACTACTCCTACAAGTACCTAGAGGCTATATTATGCATCACAACTACTTGGAACCATACAAATGTGACATGTAAGCTCAAGAACGAGGTCACCACGGCAGCAAATATTTACAATATATAAAGCCCTAGAACAAAAACTAATTAGACCATTGGAGGAGTCACATACCGAGGAACAATCTCCCAAAATAGTTTTGTGAATGAAGCTTTGCACAAGGAGATCGAAAATGGCAGCAAAATGAGCTAGAACATGGGTTTGAGCAACGGTGGGATTTTTCCTGGAGGAAGATGAAGTGGATGGGAGATGGAATAAGTGAAGGGGGGCCGCGTGGGACCCACAAGCCTACTAGGCGCGGCCAGGGGGTGGTCGCGCCTTGTGGGCTTGTGGCCCACTGGTGCAGCCACCTACAGTGTACTCAGTGCCAGATATTTTTAAATATTCCATAAAAATTATATTCCATTTTGAGGACATTTGAAATACTTATATTTTCAGGTGACCTTTTTTATTTGCACGGGAAACTCGAAAAATAGAAAAATAATAGTATTTTTACTTAATTTCATCTAACTAACAGAAAATAAAGTTGGGTACAGGAAGTTGTGCTTTCTAAATTCATCCATCTCATGCTCATCAAAAGGAATCCACCAATAAGGTTGATCAAGTCTTATTAATAAACTTCTTTCGAATAACATGAAACTGATTTTTTTTGAATAACACTAAGTTACCTCAATGGGGATATGTATATCCCCAACAATAATTATATCATATTTCTTCTTGATAGTAGGAAGAGGGAATTCAAAGCCTCCAATAATAATCGCTGGAATTTTGTCAATGGAGTTCATACTATGAAATTGAGATTGTTTCTTCGGAAAGTGTACCGTATGCTCATTACCATTAATATGAAAAGTGACATTTCCCTTGTTGCAATCAATAACAGCCCTGCAGTATTCAAAAAGGGTCTACCAAGGATTATTGACATACTGTCGCCCTCGGGAATGTTAAGAATAATAAAGTTCGTTAACATAGTAGCATTTGCAACTATGACATGTACAACCTCACAAATACTAATAGGTAGAGCAGTTGATTTATCATCCATTTGCAAAGAGATTTCAGTAGGTTTCAACTTATTCAAATCAAGTCTACAATATAAAGAGATAGGCATAACACTAACACCAGCTCCCAAATCACATAAAGCAGTTTTAACATAATTCCCTTTAATAGAGCATGGTATAGTTGGTATCCTGGATCTCTGAATTTTTTTGGTACTCCACCCTTAAAAGTATAATTAGCAAGCATGGTGGGAATTTCTGCTTCCGGTATATTCCTTTTATTAGTCACAATATCTTTCATATACTTAGCATAAGGAGACACTTTCAGAATATTGGTCAAGCGCATACGCAAAAATACAGGTCTAAGCATTTCAACAAAGCGCTCAAAATCCTCATCATCCTTTTTCTTGGATGGTTTAGGAGGAAAGGGAATGGGTTTCTGAACCCATGGTTCTCTTTCTTTACCATGCTTCCTAGCAATAAAATCTCTTTTGTCATATCTTTTATTCTTAGGTTGTGGGTTATCAAGATGAACAGCAGGTTCGATCTCCACATCATTATCATTACTAGGTTGAGCATCAACATGAACATCATCATTAATATTATCACTAGGCTCATGTTCATCATCAGATTGTGTCTCAGCATCAGAAACAGAAATATCATTTGGGTTTTCAGGTGTATCTATAATAGGTTCACTAGCAGCATGCGAAGTTATATCATCACCCTTGTTCCTCTTAATACCGGAGCGACTAGGTGTGTTAATATTACTCCTTTGAGAATGTTGCTCAATTCTCTTAGGGTGGCCCTCGGGATACAAAGGTTCCCCAGTCATTCTTCCACCTCTAGTCACAAATTTAACAGAATGATCGTTGTTCTTACTATTCATCTCACTAAGCAAATCATTCTGTGCCTTAAGAACTTGTTCTACTTGAGTAGTTACCATGGAAACATGTTTACTAATCAGTTTAAGATCATTGATAGTTCTACTCATACAATCACCTGAGTGATCAAGCCTGAAAGCATTATGTTTAAATTGTCTACTAACATAAGCATTAAAATTTTCTTGCTTAACAACAAAATTATCAAACTCATCCAAGCATTGGCTAGCAGACTTATTATAAGGAATATCGCTTTCATCAAATCTACGAAGAGAATTTACCTCTACTACCTATGTCGGGTTATCAAGACCATGTATTTCTTCAATAGTTGGTAGATTCTTAACATCTTCAGCTTTAATACATTTTTCCTTCATAGATTTCATTGCCTCTTGCATATCTTCAGGACTTAGAAATAGAATACCTCTTTTCTTTGGAGTTGGCTTCAGAGGTGGTTCGGGAATAGTCCAATCATTATCATTTCTCAATATATTATTCAATAGTATTTCAGCTTGTTCAACAGTTCGTTCCCTGAAAACACAACCAGCACAACTATCTAGGTGGTCCCTAGAAGCATCAGTTAGTCCATTATAAATGATATCGAGTATTTCATTTCTCTTGAGAGGATGATCAGGCAAAGCATTAAGTAATTGGAAAAGCATCCCCCAAGCTTGTGGGAGACTCTCTTCTTCCATTTGCACAAAGTTAAATATTTCCTGCAAGGCAGCTTGTTTCTTATGGGCAGAAAAATATTTTTCAGAGAAGTGATAAATCATATCCTAGCGGCAACGCACACAACCGGGAGTAAGAGAATTAAACCATATCTTAGCATCACCCTTTAACGAGAAAGGAAACAACTTAAGGATATAATAGTAATGAATTTTTTCCTCATGAGTAAATAGGGTGGCAATATCATTCAGTTTAGTAAGATGCGCCACAAACGTTTCAGATTCATAACCATGGAAAGGATCAGATTCAACCAAAGTAATTAACTTAGGATCAACAGAGAATTCATAATCCTTATCAGTAACAAAGATAGGTGAAGCAGCAAACTTAAGATCATCTTTCATTCTAGCATTCAAAGATTTTTCTTTCCACTTGCATAGTAATTTCTTAAGATCATCTCTATCATTGCAAGCAAGAAAGTACCTAGCTACCTCTCCATCCATAACATAACCCTCAGGAATATCAGGCAATTCATATCTAGGAGAGCTAGGTCTAGCAGGTGTCTCAAAGTTTTCCGTTTCAACAATTTCATCAGTTTCAGAAGTATGATAATTTTTAGCATTGGCTCTAGCAATTTGTTCATCAAGAAATTCACCCAGTGGCACAGTATTATCAAGCAAAGTATCATCACAAGAATCACGCATAGTAGATGTGGCATCATCAATTTCCTGCGACATATCAGAATTACTAGAAGGTGGTGGGGTCGCAAACTTACTCATAACAAAAGGTGAATCAAGTGTAGAGCTAGATGGCAGTTCCTTACCTCCCCTCATAGTAGAGGGATAGATCTTGGTTTTTGGATCTTTCAGATTCTTCATGGTGATCAACAGATATAAATCCCAAGTGACTCAGAAAATATAGCTATGCTCCCCGGCAACGGTGCCATAAAAAGGTCTTGATAACCCACAAGTATAGGGGGTCGCAACAGTTTTCGAGGGTAGAGTATTCAACCCAAATTTATTGATTCGACACAAGGGGAGCCAAAGAATATTCTAGAGTCTTCACAACTGAGTTGTCAATTCAACCACACCTGAAAGACTTAATATATGCAGCAAAGTAGTATGTAAGTAACGGTAACGGTAGCAAAAGTAACAGTAGCAGTTTTATAGTGATTGTAACAGTAGCAGCGGAGAAGTAACTTAGCAAAGATCAATATGTGGAAACTTCGTAGGCAATGGATCAGTGATGGATAATTATGTTGGATAGAATTCATCATGCAACAGTTATAACATAGGGTGACACAGAACTAGCTCTAATTCATCAATGTAATGTAGGCATGTATTCCATATATAGTCATACATGCTTATGGAAAAGAACTTGCATGACATCTTTTGTCCTACCCTCCCGCGGCAGCGGGGTCCTAATGGAAACTAAGGGATATTAAGGCCTCCTTTTAATATAGAACCGGACCAAAGCATTAACACTTAGTGAATACATGAACTCCTCAAACTACGGTAATCACCGGAAAGAATCCCAGTTATTTTCACCCTAGGGATGTGGATCATAACTCGTAATAGGTGTCTACAACTTGCAAGATAGGATCAATAACACATGTATATTCATGAAAACATAATAGGTTCAGATCTGAAAGCATGGCACTCGGGCCCTAGTGAGAAGCATTAAGCATAGCAAAGTCATGGCAACATCAATCTCAAGACATAGTGGATACTAGGGATCAAACCCTAACAAAACTAACTCGATTACATGATAACTCTCATCCAACCCATCACCTTCCATCAAGCCTACGATGGGATTACTCACGAACGATAGAGAGCATCATGGAATTGGTGATGAAGGATTGTTGGTGATGACGATGGCGTCGATTTCCCCTCTCCAGAGCCCGAAATGGACTCCAGATCGGGTCTCCCGACGAAGAACACGGGGTCGTGGCGGCTCCATATCATGAAACGCGATGAACTCTTCTCTTTGGGTTTTTCTCCACGAATAGGGTTATATGGAGTTGGAGATGAGGTCAGAGGAGCCACATGGGGCCCACAAGCCTGCTAGGCGCGACCAGGGAGTGGTCGCGCCTAGAAGGCTTGTGGCCTCCAGATGGCCCCCCCTCTGGTTGATTCTTGCGCCAGTATTTTTATTAAATCCAAAAATATTCTTCGTAAATTTTCAGGACTATCCGAGAACTTTTGTTTCTGCACAAAAATAACACCAAGGCAATTCTGCTAAGAACAACATCACCCTGGGTTAGTTCCATTCAAATAATGCAAGTTAGAGTCCAAACCAAGGGCAAAAGAGTTTGGAAAAGTGGATACAATGGAGACGTATCATGCAGCAATTTCACCTCTGCATCTGACCCCTAGTTGAGGCCCTTCGTGAGCCATGAGGTCAATCTCGCAAGGGGTCTAGATCTGAATTCCACAGGTGCCATCCAGCTCTCGTCCCTTGGTTTGGTGATATAGAACCATTCCTTCTGCCAGATATTGATTGTGTTGATGAAGGTACCGGCCGACCACTCAACGTGAGGAAGCTTACTGATTACCGCCCCTCTACAGTGTGCATCCTCACTCGTGACTGTCTTTGGCTTGACATTGAATACCTTGAGCCAGAGGCCAAAGTGCGGCTCGACCCATAGGAGGCCTCGTAGACAATGATAAATGCCGAAGTATGCATGACGGAGTTCGGGGGCAGATCGTGGAAATCCAGCCCGTAGAAGAACATAAGGCCCCTGACGAAGGGGTCGAGAGGAAAGCCCAGTCCCCGGAGGAAATGGGGAACGACCACCACCCTCTCGCCTGGCTTAGGGGTGGGGACCACCTGGCTCGCCTTTGGATCGGGGTGGAAGATGTTGGCGGGGAGGTAGCCGATGAGCTTTAACTCTCAGATGTCCTTGTCGGTGACTGTGGAGGCCTCCCACTTTCCCATGCATCCTAGACTCGCTATGGTTGAGCCCGGAGGAGAGGTTGAAAAAGAACTAGATATGGGCTCTTGGAGCTTGGGAAGATTGAGGAAGCGAAGGATGCGAATGGGAAGCGTGAAGAGGCCTCGTTTTTTACCTTTTATGAGGCGTGATGCCGATTAGCCTCCCTTTACTGCACCGCAAGTCTCTCCTCTTCTCAAGGTGTGCGTGCCGTTATGCACGGGTGAAGTAACCTAGGATGTTAATCGTATCCCGTGTGAAATGGAGCACGGTCTATACATTGATGAGTCGTGCCAATGTAAAAACGGCCTTGAACCACGAATCAAGTTTTCATAACTGGTTCCACGGTCATGATAGGCCACGACCCTTTGTCAAAAAGGCTGTCAAAAAACACAGTTTACACTTTGACATTTGACCTTCTGGGCTAAACAACTCATGGTGTCCGGACGTTCGTATGATCAGAAAAATTACGCGACATTGGAAGCCGGATTAGTCTCGGCCGATCATTAATGGGAAGAAGAACTCACCCTGGAAGCAAAAGACTCCGATCACGTGAAGCTGCCAGTGTTGTGACTCTTGGCGTTGGGGGCTAGTTCGGGGGCTACTGAGGGAGTCCTGGACTAAGGGATCCTCGGGTCGCTGGCCTGTCTCCTAATAGGACAGCTTGGTGGGCCGCTCTATGACTATCGAAGGAAGGGCCGGATACGCCGCGACCCTGTGTTCTAGAAGGAAATCTCGAAGGCGCGTCGTGCACTCCAAGTGAAGATGAGGAAATCGACATCTCCATCCTCGGCAGGAGACCTATCATGTGTCAACCCTAGGTACCCCTTGGTGTCTATATAAACCGGGAGGGTTTTAGATTGTAGGTCAGAGAAACTCATCTAGGGTTTTAGCTATCTGATCTCGAGGTAGATCAACTCTGTAACCTTCATACACATCAATATAATCGAGCAAGACGTAGGGTTTTACCTCCATAGGAGGGCCCGAACCTAGGTAAACATCATCTCCTTCGTCCCCTTGTTACCATCAATCCTAGACTCATAGCTTGGGACCCCTACCCGAGATCCGCCGGTTTTGACACCGACACTCCCCCCCCCCACACACACAAATGTTAAAACAGATGTGCTCATCGCTAGAACTTGTGTGGTTGCATGCTACATTCCATGACCATGGCTGCAAGTTCTTTGTTCAGGAACCAAGAACCGGAGGTGATGGAGCCACAGACGGCAATCAACGGAGCTGCAAATGGTGATACAAAATGCTACGTCTAGGGCTATTTTTTGTTGGAACGAGAAAGAGAGTGGAGCCTACAAATGGCGTGGAGAAGCAACAAACAGTGCCTAAAAATGCTACAACCGGTGTCTAGGGAAGCTACCATCGTCTTTTTCAAAAGTTTCAAATAGAGACGAGGAAGGTGGGAGGAAGCCACCACACAAACCAAAAAACCTGCAACCGGAAGTGAGATATAGCTGCCATGGTTCTTTTGAAAGGCTTCAACCGGAGAAATGACTTGCATGGCAAGCTACAATCGAAGGCGATGAATTGTTTTTGTTGTAACTATGTTGGATTTTTGCTACCATGGTGATGGCAATTTTTTACATCCATCCGCGACACACAAAGGAGCTACGACCCATGACGACAGAGATGCCATTTTGCTATGATCGTTGTCAATTTTTACTACGACCGGTGAGACTTTTTGCTACATCCATTCATGACAAAGATGTGAACCAACAGGAACCTTGATGACGCCTCATTTAGCTACAAGCCATCACTAGCATCGACCATGTACTACAACTGCGTTGCTTTTTTGCTCCAACCGAGAACCGCAAAACCTACTAACCAATGAGCTTTTTTGCCGATGGGGGTTGGTGAGCTACGTAGGGGCATCAGGCATGATCAGCGGCGAGCACAACAGCGAGTTGTGGCCATAGCACACTGGAGCTGTAGGATGCATCTGTTACATGGGTGAAAGCCGACGACAAGGACGACTGGCAAGGGTTGTGACTGACGACTAGGACGGCTGTCGAGGACGGCGACCAGCGGCGAGGACGTCAGGCGAGGACGAAAAACGAGAGGCGGTGATGGAGAGAGGCGGTCGGCGAGATGGAAAGTAGCAACGAGATGTAGTACGAGCACATTGGCAAAGACGATGACGCATCACTGGTTCGTATCGACCCAATCAGATGCCAAAGGTCAATCGACCCAAAATTGGGCCGGTGGACCGGCGCTTACCACCCGCCTTAAATCAGTACACAATTTTCCTTGGGCCGTGGAAATATTTTTGGTTTTGTACTTTATAAGTTCGAGTGTAAGTGAGTGCGGGTCTTTCACTAGGTCGCAAAGTAGATGTTTCATGATTAAAAAAGACACTTATCTTCACAGTAAATGCAGTGTTTTCAGTTTTGTACTTTAGGAGTCATAGTGTAAGTGAGCCTGGGTCTTCCGCTAGTTCATAAATTGCCTCTCCTTGGAATGTAATCATTGTGTGTATTGCGTTAAATAAGTATATATATTACATGGTTGAGAGTAAGAACAGACTTATCTTCACATTAAATGTGTTGTTTTCATTTTGATACTTTAGGGGTCAGACTATAAGTGAGTGCGAGTCTTCCACTAGTTCGTCCGCTCCTTGAAATGTAGTTACCATTTCTATTGCACTAAAGAATTATATGTTTCAGGGTGAGATGAAGAAGAGGCTTATCTTCATAATAAATGTGTTGTTTCCATTTTTGTAATTTAGGAGTCAGAGTATTAGTCAGTGATGGTCTTTCGCTAGTTTGCAAAGTCAACTCCTCAAAATGTAGTTGTTGTTTGTGTTGCATTAAAGAAGTATATGTTTCATGATTGAAAAGAAGAGATTTATCATCATGGTAAATGCAGTGTTTCTATAGAACTAACAACACATTATGAGAAAAATAACAATTACTTTGATGGTCGACGAGTCTTTCGGTTCAATGATATATATTTAGAACCATGATTTGAGAGAGATAACTTTTCATGTTGATAGTTCAATTAGGCTAATAATTTAGCAGCTCCAACTTACGATAAATTCGTTCGTGTTTTGGTGAGTAGTATTTCAGAGTAGAAATGTCCTTTGGTGATGGTGCATGCACTTCAAAGTAGTATTTCTAATCATACACCACTCCTTCCAAACTCCACTGCTATTGCTCATCTAGAGAACAAAGTCACCTTTTCTTTTGAAGGTTCTTGGTTCGAAAGTGAAGGTTTTTTTCATATGGTGACTCAAGAGTGGTAGAAACTAACTCAAGAAAATACTAGAACTAATAATTCATAGTTCAAAATGGTCATCTTGGAAAATTACTTAGGGCTTGGGCTAAGAATTTGAGTGGTGTGTTTAAGAAAGATAATACTAACTACTTGCAATAGTTAACACGTTAGACATTAAGGAGGAATATGGTCCACTTAATGTGGTAGAATAGGCTACCAAGCGTGAGGTGGATGAGTTCTTCGCTAAACTAATGTGTGAGGAACAGATAAAATGGGCTTAGCCTACTAAAGTGAAACATGTACCGGAGGGAATGATACCAAAAGGTTTTTCCATTTCATTGCATATTAAAGCATTGAAACAGGTAATCTTTCAACTTTAGAAAGATGATATTTCCATTTTTTGTTAGGATTTACAAAAAACATACATTAAATTTTTTATAAGCATCCTTTTGTCCCATCAATAATTGTTGTAATTGCCATTGTTGGTAAGCATTATGTGTCACGTTCACCCGTAATCCTCACAAGCAACACATAAACTAATACTAACTTTCCAACTTGATAACAAAACCCAAAACAAAACCATGTTGGATTCACCTCGCTCTCCTCGCCAAACAAGAAGTAGCACTCCCATGAATTAGGACTTAGGATCATGCATGAACCACCCCAACTCCCTACAAATCCACTCGCCCAACGAGCTACTACTACCTAACGAAGCAAACAAGAAATAATAATGAAGAAACACGAGACATCAACGAGAATTGTAACAAAGAGAAAGCACAAATTGACAAGATCAGCATGGTGATTCCCTTACCTGGCCAAATACTGCAGTCAACCACTCGATTGGGGGGCGAAGATGATGTGAGTCGTGAATGGAGGAGCCCTCGAGAGAGAGAGTAGTTTGTTGGTCGGTTGGTCCTTCCGCGGAAGTGAGGGGAGGGAGGCTTTAGGTCAGAGCTGCTTACTTTCAGGCGAGCAAGTGGGGCGGCGTAACTCACGAAAGATGAGCATCAGCATCGTGCTTGTGCATCGGCTCCCTTCTAGGGGCGAACCTACGTTGGTTCAAAACTCGGTCATGGCCCGCCCAGCGCAACAAGAAATAGTGAAGATTGATGCGGACAATAATACAAACATTTGTTTGGTCAGCATTAACCTGGCCTGCTTGGCCCGCCCATGATTGTTTTCATAGCTCCGCCAATGCTCCCTTCCATGCCGCTTGCTTCGCTTGCTGAATTTTTGCTCGCCTCATGCATCATGTTTGGGTCCTTTTGCCTTTTCCCCTCTTTCTTATTTCTCCTCCTCTATCGTACCCTTGACAATTTTGCTATCCTTTGGTTTCCACTCTTGTGTTTCATCATCAGTCCGTAGAAGTAAATTCGTCTCACTATCTTTTGTTGCATATATTGATTGAATGGTTACGTAGTGCTCATGCGGTGCATCGTTGGAGCCATGGAACGTTGTTTTATGAGTGAAATGATACGTCTCCAACGTATCTATAATTTTTTCTTGTTCCATGCTATTATATTATCATTATAGGATGTTTTTTAGGCATTTACTTGCTGATTTATTTTATTTTTGAACACTAACCTATTAACCCGGTGATAAGTGTCAGTTCTTGTTTCCTGTAGGTTTTTTACTTTTCAGGGATATTGTACCAAACGAAGTCCAAATACCATGAAATTTTTTGATTATTTTTTGTGGACCAAATAAAGACCTAGAAGCTTCAAAGGGAGCCCGAAGGCCACACGAGGTGCACCCAAGCCAACATGGCACGCCGAGGGGGGTGGATGCGCCCTGATGGCTTGGGGACACCTCCCCGACCCTATTGTGTTGTTCTCTGGCCTATAAATTCTCTTTTAACCTAAATCATAGAGCCTGCCAAAACACTTTTTCTACCGCCACAAGTCTCAGCTCCGTTGTGTGCCTATCTGGAACCGTATTCCGTTGCCCTGCTAGAGGGGGATTGATCAGGGAGGGCCCCTACATCATCCTTGATGCTCCCATGGTGATGAGTGGTTCACCATAGACCTACATGTTCGTAGTTCGTACCTAGATGTCTATCTCTATCTATGTTCTTCAATACAAAGTTCATCGCATCTTCGCGATTATCTATTCAATGTAATTACTTTGTGCGGTGCGTTTGTTGGGATCCGATGAATTGTGGTTTTATGTTCAGATTATTCATGAGATTATATTGAGTTCCTTGATAGTATTTTGATACATATATGCATGATTATATGATAGCTTCATAATTCTCTCCGGTCTATTGATGTAGTTTGGCAAACTAGATTGATTTATCTTCAGTTGGAGAGGTGCGCTGTAGTGGGTTCAATCTTGCGGTGCTCAATCCCAGTGACAGAAAGGGACATAACACGTATTTGTATTGCTGCCACTAAGGATAAGACTATAGGATCTATTCATATTAATTGGATTTACTTTGTCTACATCATTACATTGTTCGCCAAGCATTACTCTGTTTCAATTAATACTCTAGATGCATGCTGGATAGCGGTCGATGGATGGAGTAATAGTAGTAGATGCAGGCAGGAGTCGGTCTACTTGCTTATAGATGTGATGCCTATATGTAGTGATCATTTCCATGAATTACTTTTGCTTAACTATGCTTTTTATCAATTGCCCAATAGTAATTTGTTTACCCATTGTATGCTTTCTACATAAGAGATGCCTCTAAGGAAAACTATGGCCTCAGGTCTATTCACAATTATATTTACGAATGCCCTTATTTCCTTGTTGCCATTTAATTGTTTTCCTTTTATTTTTAAATTTTAAATTATCAACTATCATCTACACTACTCATTGCTTGCAAGTAACAAGTTCATGGGGATTGACAACCTTCTTGCCCGTGTTGGGTGCAAGTGTCTGCTCTTTTGTGTGTAGGCACTGAACACAGGAAATTACGTGGTTCTCCTATTGATTCCATAAACTTGGTTCTCACTGAGGGAAATACTTATATATATTGTGTTGTGTTATCCCCTCCTCTTCGGGTAAAAACCCAACTCAAATCACAAATATCAAGAAGGATTTCTAGCGTCGTTACCGGGGAATATCATCAATTTCCTATCAAATACCTTCGCACAAATTATCATTCACTTTCTGTACTTTTTATTTGCTGTTATATTTTGCTTGCTAATTTTTTAATCTTTGCTAGTTTATTTATTTGCTTGTTCCATTTTCTTGTAGCTGGTATCATGTCTGACTTTGAAACTAATGCTAATTCCACCACTAGTGTGGAAGCTTTAGATTATTCAACTTCACCTCTCAATGATAATGCTAAAAGGAAAATTTTGATGAAGTTGATAAGGAGAAACTTGATAATCTTGCGGATGATGATCCTTCTAAAGGAGAACCTATTATGCAAACAAAGAAATTCCGCACAAGTAGTGGTAATATTATTGGAAAAGGTGTGATTCAAGACTTTTTCACTTGCGTTGGCTCATTATCTTTGATAGGAGGATCTATTCTTTCTAGAACTATTAGCTTTACGGATGTCATATATTTACTCATAATCGAATTGGAAATACAATTCATTCATATGCATCCCTCCACACAATGGTTGTTTTTAGAATTCTCTAATATTCGGGATGCTTGTACTAAATGTTTAGCAACAATATTTCTTGTTCATGAATTTAATCGTATTATGGAACAGGCAAGAGAAATATTTTCTCATTATAGGGTCAATGATGAGTGCCCACCAATAGAGGGAATTCTTTATGATATGGAAGAAATAAGGAAATTAAGATCAACGGATTATGTTCCTTATAATAAAAACCTTAGAAAGAAGGTTCCTCATAATGTCTTAGTTGATAAAATGTACGAATACAATGATCAAATTATTATCCCAAACCTTATATTGGGTTATGAGCTTGAGAAAGAATCTAGGAAGTATCTTTATTGAAACTTATACCATGAAGAGTTGACTATTAGTTATGAAAACCTAAGGAGGAGTCTTCTCTTCCTCTGGATATAGATCTCACACACCCTTGTGTTGTGAAGTTTAGTCCCTTCAATTATTTTTTCTTACCTATTAAAGAACTTTATTCTGAAATAAGGTAATATTATTATTGAAAAATGGATTTTCTCATGACTATTACAACACTTGAAACTATGCATTATGCCTAGCTAGGGGCGTAAAACAATAACGCTTGTTGGGAGGCAACCCAATACTTATCTTATTTTGCTTCTCTATTTTACGTTTGTGTGACATAACATGATTATTTCTAATTTAATTATAGCTTTTTATATTTAAATTGGTGATTGTGCCAAGTAAAGCATTAGGGGTGACCTCAATGATAAGTAGAATTAATACAGTGCAAAAACAAAAACCTTTACATCCAGTGCCGAATTTCTCTGATTTTACTAGAACATATTTTTGATCTTAATTTCTTACACAATATTTATATATAAATTATTCATGTTGTACTGATTTTTCAAAAAAAAATTGGAGTTACAGAAGTATGGTATCTTGGCTGATCACCATAGATTGTTCTGTTTTAGACATATTCTCTTTTTCCTTGCATAGTTTGCTATGTTGCTTATGCTATGGATTGTATTGGGGGTATAAGGCTTGGAGAAATTAGAATACAGTACCTTATGAAATAGTAAAATATGAATCAATTTATAATAGTACCTAATTTTTATGGTTCGCCTATCCTACTAATGGATCTCACTAGGTTTTTGTTGAGTTTTGTGTGATGAAGTTTTCAAGTTTTGGGTGTTATCACGGTGGATGAAGGAATAAAGAGCGGCAAGAGCCTAATATTGGGGATGCACAAGGCACCCCAAGTGAAATTCTAGGAAGACTCAAGCGTCTAAGCTTGGGGATGTCGTGGAAGGCATCCCTCTTTTGTCTCAATCCATCGGTATGTCACTTGGAGCTACATTTTTATTCATCACATGATATGAGTTTTTCTTGGAGCATCGTTTGCTTTAGTTTATTTTTTTAGTTTTCCACAATCATTGCTTGCTGGACACACCCACTTGATACAGACACGTGTTCACCATGATTTATTAGAATACTCTTTGTGATTCACTTATACCTTTTGAGCTAAGCAGTTGCTCTAGTACTTCACTTGTATCTTTTAGAGAACGGTGGCATATAGATTTTATAGAAATAATTCCATTATTGTTATTCACTTAAATTTGTTTGAGAATTAATAAATAGTGACAGCAATTTGGGTTATAAGACTAGTCCCAAAATAATAATTATTCAAGGAGTGCATAATCAAAACCTTCATGTAGCACATAAAAGAGAAATTGTGAGTTAATTATATTGATGTGGTAATATAGAAGGTCGTGGGTGCATGGTTGTTGGTTAGTAAAAATATCGATAGTTAAAGGGTGTTAATTTGTTGCTCAGCTAAATATTGGTCATGGCATGGTGATGATGTGTGAGCATTCTTATTCCTCATTGAAATCCTAGTGTTGTTTAGGTCGGGGGTCGTGATGGTTAACTCCTACCAACCTCCTCCCTTGGGGCATGCGAGTAGTACTTTTCTTCAAGAGAGCTAATAAAACCTTGCAATAAGTATGTGGGTTCTTTATGACTAATGTGAATGCATGGATGCACGCACTCTCGCCACCTCATATTTGCTAGCCTTTTCAGTATCGTGCATTGCCCATTCTCACCTCGAGGATCGGTGCAAACTTCGGCGGTGCATCTAAACCCCGTGACATGATATGCTCTGTTGCACATAAGCCACCTTGTATCTTCCTCAAAACATCCACTATACCTACCTATCATGGAATTTCCATAGCCATTCCAAGATATATTGCCATGAAACTTCCACAATTACATCATATGACTAGTACACTCATTGTCATATTGCTTTGCATGATCATGTAGCTGACATAGTATTTGTGGCAAAGCTACTGTTCATCATTGGTATACATGTTATGCAATATCATTGCACATCCTGGTACACTACCAGATGCATTAAATATACAGTCATATTGTTTAGTAGTTTTCCACATCAAGTTGTAAGTAAAAAAAGTATGATGATTATCATTATTAGGGCATTGTCTTAGCAAGGAAAGGTTGATGGAGATAATGATTCCCCCACAACTCGGGATGTGACTCTGGACGAAAAATAAAGAAAAATATAAGAAGGAAGAAAATATAAAAAAATAAATTAAGAGAGAAATAAAAAAAAGAAAAAATAAATGAGAGAAAAGAGAGAAGGGATAGTGCTACTACCTATTTTTCCACACTTGTGCTTCAAACTAGCACCATGTTTTTCATATAGAGAGTTTAATGTTTTGTCACTTTCAGATGCTAGTGGGAATTTTTTTCATTATAGAACTTGGCTTGTATATTCTAATGACGGGATTCCTCAAATGCCCCAAGTCTTCATGAGAAAGCAAGTTGGATGCACACCCACTTAGCTTGAGTTGAGCTTTCATACACTTATAGCTCTAGTGCATCCGTTGCATGGAAATCCCTAGTCCTTAGATTGATATCGATTGATGGGCATCTCCAGAGATCGTTGATCCGCCTACTTGATGTGAGGCTTTCTTATCCACTTTTACCCCTTTGAAACCTATCACCATATTTTATTCCACCTATATGCTATATCCATGGTTCATGCTCAAAAAGTTGAAATGCGTTAAAAAGTATGATCAAATTTCCTAGCTTAACATCGTGGTGCTTGACATTTGTATTTATGTGGTGAAGACGGACCCATGCAAAACTAATATGATAAAATGAATGGGGGGGTAAACATTCTTTAAGGATCATATATTTTGAAAACCGATGATTATGTTACTTATGTTTATGGATATTACTATGTTGATGTTTATTTATTCATAATTTCTCAATGATCATACCTGCAAAACATTACATGTTGGGTAGCATGTCACATAAAAAAATTGTTTTTATCATTTACCTACTTGAGGATGAGCAGGAATTAAGCTTGGGGATGCAAATATGTCTTCAACGTATCTATAATTTTTTATTGTTCCATGCTATTATATTATCATTCTAGGATGCTTTTTAGGAATTTACTTGCCGATTTATATTATTTTTGAGCACTAACCTATTAACCTAGTGCCAGGTGTCAGTTGTTAAGGAATGTTGTACCAAACAAAGTCCAAATACCAGAAACTTTTTCATGATTTTTTTAGGACCAAATAAAGACCTGGAAGCTTGGGAGAGTGGCCGAAGGGCACACGAGGTGCCCCCAAGCCAACATGGCACGCCCAGGGGTTGGTCATGCCCTGATGGCTTGGAGCCACCTCCCCGACCCTCTAGCGTTGTTCTTTGGCTTATAAATTCTCTTTTTCCCTAAAAATTAGAGAGCCTCCTCCTACCTCTTGAGCATGCGTTGGTTTTCCCTTGAAGAGGAAAGGGTGATGCAGCGAAGTAGATAAGTATTTCCCTCAGTTGTTGAGAACCAAGGTATCAATCCAGTAGGAGGAACAAGCAAGTCACCAATGGTTGCACCTACACAAACAATCAAGCTCTTGCACCCAACGCTATAAAGGGGTTGTCAACCCCTTCACGGTTATTTGCAAGGATTAGATCTAAAAGAGATAGATGTAAACGAGTGCGCAAAGTAAAAGATAAATAAATTGCAGCAAGATATAGATCTGAAAATATATGATGGAAAATAAACCCGGGGGGCATAGGTTTCACTAGAGGCTTCTCACTTGAAGGAAAATATCATGGTGGATAAACAAATTACTGTCAAGCAATTGATAGAAAAGTGAATAATCATGTAGTTATCCAAGGCAATGATCATGCATATAGGCATGACGTCCGTGACAAGTAGACCGAAATGATTCTGCATCTACTACTAATACTCCACACATCGACCGACTCCTCGCTACATCTAGAGTATTAAGTTCATGGAGAACAAAGTAAAGCATTAAGACAGATGACATGATGTAGAGGGATAAATTCAAGCAATATGATGAAACCCCCATCTTGTTACCCTTGATGGCAACAATACAATACGTGCCTTGCTGCCCCTACTATGTCACTGGGTGAGGACACCGCAAGATTGAACCCAAAACCAAGCACTTCTCCCATTGCAAGAATTACCAATCTAGTTGGCCAAACCAAACAAATAATTCAAAGAGACTTTTAAAGATTTGAAATCATGCATATAAGAAATCAGAGGAGATTCAAATAAGATTCATGGATAATCTGAACATAAACTCACAATTTATCGGATCTTGACAAACACACCACAAAAGAGGATTACATTGGAGAGATCTCCATGAAGATCATGGTATTGAAGATCAAAGAGAGAGAAGAAGCCATCTAGCTACTAGATATGGACCCGTAGGTCTGTGGTGGACTGCTCATGCATCATAGGAGGGGCAATGGAGTTGATGTAGATGCCCTCCGTGATTGAAACCCCCTTCGGCAGATTACCAAAAAAGGCTCCAAGATTGGATCTCTCAGGAGTGGAGGCTTCGGGCGGCGAAAATGTATTCGCATGACTCGTTCTGATGTTGGGGGAATATTTGGGTATTTATGGACCAAGAATTCGGGTTAGGAGACCTGCCAGGGAGCGACAAGCCTGCTAGGCGCGACCAGGGGGGCCTACGCCTAGCAGGCAAGTGGCACCCTGGCACCTCCCCTGACATGCGCTCCAAGCTTGGTTGACTTGTTTTCTTCCAGAAAAATTCCTTTCGAAGGTTTTATTCCATTTGGACTCCGTTTAATATCCCATATCTGCAAATCTCATAAACAAGGAAAAAACAGAAACTGGCACTTGGCTCTAGATTAATAGGTTAGTCCCAAAAATAATATAAAATAGCATAATAATGCGTATCAAACATCCAAAACCGATAATATAATAGCGTGCCATCATCAAAAATTATAGATACGTTGGAGACATATCAGCATACCCAAGCTTAATTCGTGCTCGTCCTCGAGTAGGTAAATGATAAAAACAGAATTTTTGATGTGGAGTGCTACCTAACATATTTAACCAAAGTAATATTCTTTATTGTGGCATGAATATTCAGATCCGTAAGACTCAAAACAAAAGCTTAATATTGATATAGAAACAATAACATTTCAAGCATACTAGCAAAGCAATTGTATCTCTTCAAAATATAATGGCAAAAGAAAGTTATTCCTACAATATCATATGGTCTGGCTATGCTCCATCTTCCCCACACAAAGCATTTATATCATGCACAACCCCGATGAAAAGTCAAGCAATTGTTTTCACACCCTTATTTTCTCAAACTTTTTCATCTATCACCCAATACATGAGCGCGACCCATGGATATAGCACTATAGGTGGAATAGAATATGGTGGAGGTTGTCAAGGAAAGGGAGAAGATAGTCTCACATCAACTAGGTGTATCAACGGGCTATGGAGATGCCCATCAATAGATATCAATGTGAGTGAGTAGGGATTGCCATGCAACAGATGCACTAGAGCTATAAGTGTATGAAAGCTCAAAAGGAAACTAAGTGGATGTGCATCATGAGGAAAAATTCCACTAGCTATATGAAAGTGACAAAATAGGAGACTCTCTATCATGAAGATCATGGCGCTACTTTGAAGCACAAGTGTGGAAAAAGGTAGTAGCAATGTCCCTTCTCTCTTTTCTCCCATTTTTTGTGTGGGCTTCTAAGGCCTCTTTTATTCATTTTTTTTATTTGGGCTTTGCTGGCCTCTTTTATTTTCCATAAAGTTTGGAATCTCATCCCCACTTCTGAGGGAATCATAGCTTCCATCATCCTTTCCTCACATAGGACATGCTCTAATAATGATAACAATCACACTTTTATTTACTTACAACTCAAAATAAAATTACAACTTGATACCTATGACAAAATATGACTCTATATGCAATATGGAAGTGATGGTGCATGTCATAAAAGGAAACGGTGGAAGTTCCATCGCAATATATCTCAGAATGGATATGGAAATGCCATAATAGGTAGGTATGGTGTCTGTTTTGACGAAAGATATATGGTGGCTGTTTTTAGGAAGGTATGTGGTGGCTGTTTTGAGGAAAGTGTTTATTGCACCGGCGAAAGTTGCGCGGTACAAGAAAGGCTAGCAAAAGTGGAAGGGTGAGAATGCGTATAATCCATGGACTCAACATTAGTCATAAATAACTCACATACTTAATGCAAAAGTATATTAGTCATTGAAGCGAAGCACTAAAAGCATGCTCCTAGGGAGGAGGTTGGTAGGAGTTAACAATCGTGCGCCCCCGACCCTCACACAAAGGTCGACAATGTATAAACAAGTCATGCTACGACTTCCTTACATAGCAGTTCACCATACGTGCATGCTAAGGGAATCACCAACCTTTACACAAGTATTTTACCAAATCACAATTTACTTCCTACCATGTCTCTTAACATTACCATCTTTATATCTCAAAACTTTATGCAAGGAATCAAAGTTCTCATAAATACTCAATGCACTTAATATGGAAGTTTTTATTATATCCCTTTTGGATGCCTATCATATTAGGACTAAATTCATAACCTAGACCAATTACCATGTTGTTTTATAAACTCTCAAAATAACATAAATGAGGTATGAGAGTTCAAGTATTTCTATAAAACGCAAACACCACCGTGCTCTAAAAGATATAAGTGAAGCACATAGAGCAAAATTGCCCAACTCAAATGATATAAGTGAAGCACATAGAGTATTCTAATAAATTCATGATTTAGCATGTCTCTCTCAAAATATGTGCGCATCAAGGATGATTGTGTCAAACTAACAAGCAAAGACTCACATCATACAATATGCTCCAAACAAAACACATATCATGTGGTGAATAAAAATACAGCCTCAAGTAAATTTACCGATGGATTGAAGACAAAACAGGGGATGCCTTCCGAGGCATCCCCAAGCTTAGGCTCTTTGACATTCTTGAATATGACTTGGGGTGCCTTGGGAATCCCCAAGCTTAGGCTCTTGCCACTCCTTATTCCATAGTCCATGAAATCTGTACCCAAAACTTGAAAACTTCACAACACAAAACTTAACAGAAAACTCGTGAGATCCGTTAGTATAAGAAAATCAATCACCACTTTAGGTACTACTGCAAACTCATTATTTATTTATATTGGTGTTATACATACTGTAATATAACTTCTCCATTGTTCATACCACATGATACAACCCATAGATTCATCAAACTAGGCAAACAACTCAAACAAAATAGAATCTGTCAAAAACATAACAGTCTGTAGCAAATTGAAAGCTTTGCATACTTCTGTAACTCAAAAAATACTGAAACATTAGGAAAACCTGGTAAATTTATATATAAATCTTGTTTAACAGTTTCAAATCAATTCGACGCTCTGAAAAAATTAGAAAATTCCTAGACTGAGCGCAAAAGTTTCTATTTTCAGCAAGATCAAATCAACAACTACCATAGATCACCCCAAAGGTTTTACATGGCTCAAACACTAATAAAAACACCAAAACACAATTACTACAGAATTAATAATGTGGGAAACACTCAAAAACAGAAGCAAAAACAGAACACACAAAAAAATTGGGTTGCCTCCCAACAAGCGCTATCGTTTAACGCCCCTAGCTAGGCATAATGATTTCAATGATCCTCATATAAAAGGTAGTAAATGAAACATGTGAGAGAGCATCATGAATATTATGACAAGCACATTTAAGTCTAACCCACTTCCTATGCATAGGAGTTTTGTGAGCAAACAATTTATGGGAGCAAGAATCAACTAGCATAGGAAGGCAAAATAAGCATAACTTCAAAACTTTGAACACATAGGGAGGAAACTTGATATCATTGAAATTCCTACACGCATATGTTCCTCCCTCATAATAATTTCCAGCATCATGAAGGAATTTCACAATATAACTATCAAATAAAGCATTATTTCCATCATCAATTATAGCATACGTGTCATCATCAAAACTTGGGGAACAAAGAGTATCATATTCATCAAGCATAGCATCCCCAAGCTTGTGGTTTTGCATATCATTAGCATCATGGATATTCAGAGAAATCATACTAACAACATCGCAATCATGCTTTTCATTCAAGGAACTATCATGAATCTCCTTACAAATTTCTTCTTTCAACACTTCATCAAAAAATTCAGATTCATGATTTCCAAACAAAACTTCATAGAGATAATCAAGTGCACTCAACTCACTAGCAATTGGTTTATCATAATTTAAGATTCGCAAGTGGATGAGGATCCATATCAATAGATTTTTAGCAAGCGAAGATGCAAGCAAATAGAAGGCACATGGCAACACAAGCAAACATAGCAAACATGAGACAAACGGAAGAAGGGCGAATAAAAAGGAAAATCTTTTTGGTATTTTATGAAAATCGTTTTAGAAGTGGAGGAGAGGAAAACGAGAGAAAAATGGCAAATAATGTAAATGCAAGAGATGAGTTTGTGATGGGTACTTGGTAGGCTTGATATGTATTCTCCCCGGCAACGGCGCCAGAAATTGGCAAGTTGACGGGAGAGTTCTTGTGTTGACTTGCTATGTATCCTCCCCGGCAACGGCGCGAGAAATCGTTCTTGCTACCTCTTGAGCATGTGTTGGTTTTCCCTCAAAGAAGAAAGGGTGATGCAGTGAAGTAGATAAGTATTTCCCTCGGTTGTTGAGAACCAAGGTATAAATCCAGTAGGAGGAACAAGCAAGTCACCAATGGTTGCACCTACACAAACAATCAAACTCTTGCACCCAATGCTATGAAGGGGTTGTCAATTCCTTCACGGTTATTTGCAAGGATTAGATCTGAAAGAGATAGATGTAAAGGAGTACGGAAAGTAAAAGATAAATAAATTGCAGCAAGGTATAGATCTGAAAATATATGATGGAAAATACATCCGGGGGCCATAGGTTTCACTAGAGGCTTCTCTCTTGAAGGCAAATATCATGGTGGGTAAACAGATTATTGTCAAGCAATTGATAGAAAAGTGAATAATCATGTAGTTATCCAAGGCAATGATCATGCATATAGGCATCACCTCCGTGACAAGTAGACCGAAACAATTCTCCATCTACTACTATTACTCCACACATCAACCGACTCCTGCCTGCATCTAGAGTATTAAGTTCATGAAGAACAGAGTAACGCATTAAGAAAGATGACATGATGTAGAGATATAAACTAAAAGCAATATGGTGAAAACCCCATCTTGTTACCCTTGATGGCAACAATACAATATGTGCCTCGCTACCCGTACTATGTCACTGGATGAGGACACCGCAAGATTGAACCCAAAACCAAGCACTTCTCCCATTGCAAGAATTACGAATCTAGTTGGCCAAACCAAACCAATAACTTGAAGAGACTTGCAAGGATATGAAATCATGCATATAAGAAATTAGAGAAGATTAAAATAAGATTCATGGATAATCTGGACATAAACTCACAATTCATCAGATCTTGACAAACACACCACAAAAGAGGATTACATCGGATAGATCTCCATGAAGAACATGAAGAACATGGTATTGAAGCTCAAAGAGAGAGAACAAGCCATCTAGCTACTAGATATGGACCTGTAGGTCTGTGGTGGACTACTCACGCATCATCGGAGGGGCAATGGAGTTGATGTAGATGCCCTCCGTGGTCGAAACCCCCTTTGGAAAATTACCGCAAAAGGCTCAAAGATTGGATCTCTCAGGAGCGGAGGCTTCCGGTGGAGGAAAAGTATTTGCGTGGCTCCTTATGATGTTGGGGGAATATTTGGGTATTTATAGGCCAAGAATTAGGGTTAGGAGACCTGCCAGGGAGCGACAAGCCTGATAGGCACGGCCAGGGGGGCCCACGCCTAGCACGCTTGTGGCGCCCTGGCACCTCCCCTGACATGCACTCCAAGCTTGATCGACTTGTTTCCTTCAAAAATCCTTCTGAACTTTTTATTCCATTTGGACTCCGTCTAATATCACATATCTACAAAATCTCAAAAACAAGGAAAAAACAGAAACTGTCACTTGGCTCTAGATTAATAGGTTAGTCCCAAAAATAATATGAAATAGTGTAATAATGCATATAAAACATCCAAAACAGATAATATAATAGCATGCCATCATCAAAAATTATAGATACGTTGGAGACATGTCACCTCCCGAAACACTTTTTTTGCTGTCGCAAGTCTTTGTCCCATCGTGGGCCCATCTGGAGCCCTGTTCTGGTGCCCTATTAGAGGGGGTGCTGATCACGGAGGGCCTATACATGATCCTTGCTGCTCACATGGTGATGTGTGAGTATTCCACCACAGACCTATAGGTCTGTAGTTAATACCAAGATGGATATCTCTCTCTCTCTACGTTCTTCAATACAAAGCTCGTCACATCTTTGTGATGATCTATTTTATGTAATCACTTTATGCGGTGCATTTGTTGTGATCCAATGAATTGTGGGTTTATATTCAGATTATTCATGAGATTATATTGAGTTCCTTGCTGGTCTTTTCATATATATGCATGATTATATGATAGCTTTGTAATTCTCTCTGATCTATTGATGTAGTTTGGCCAAGTAGATTGATTTATCTTCAGTAGGAGAGGTGTGTTGTAGTGGGTTCAATCGTGTGGTGCTCAATACTAGTGGCAGAAAGGGACATGAAACGTTTTTGTATTGCTGGACTAATGATAAATCGATGGTCTATTCATATTAACTGGATTTACTTAGTCTACGTCATTTCATTGTTCTCCAAGCATTACTCTGTTTCACTTAATACTCTAGATGCATGCTGGATAGAGGTCGGTGGGTGGAGTAATAGTAGTAAATGTAAGCAGGAGTCAGTACTTGCTTACGGAAGTGATGCCTATATGTAATGATCATTTCCATGAATAAATGTTGCATAACAATGCGTTTTTCTGTCAATTGCCCAACAATAATTTGTATACCCACCATATGCTTTTTACACGCGAGATGCCTCTAGGGAAAACTATGGCCCCTGGGTCTATTCACAAATATATATATATATATAGGACGGGGCTATTCTGTTACTAGTAACAAAATATTTTTTTTGTTACTATGGCCCCTATAAGGGAGCGACACGTCCAACATGTACGAGGCTGGACTCTATTGTGACTCGCCCCACCTCGACCCACCTCCTACCGCCGGAGGCAGTCGTTGCATCGCCCCAGCTCACCGGCCCCACGCCCCGCCCTATCCCGCCGGCCCTGCGTGCCTCCCTAGCTCGACGATCAGTTCGACGATATGGAAAGCGTCAGTACGAGGCTGGGCTCTACTGTTACCCACCCCACCCCAACCCGCCACCTACCGTCGGAGGCAATCATTGCGTCGCCCCATCCCGCCGGCCGCGCGCGCCACCTCAGCTCGATGATCAGTTCGACGAGATGGAAAGCGTCAGTAGAACTGCTCCAAGTCGTCAGTTCGGGAATACTATCAGAATAATATAATTTGCTGAACTCTGACAAATGGTTGAAAATTTCTAGAGAAATCAATACAAAAAACAGAGTAAAGTACAGTCAGTGAATAACACTTAGTACAAACACACACATTTATCAGTACGAGTACTTTGTTTTCGGACGAGAAAACAACAAGATGGGTCTCACCGTATTCAAAATTACTCTTAAACGGTCGCGAATTTGAGAAAACGTTCAACATGACTAAGTTTTGCATTTTTGATAGATTTCTATCGGCATATTATTTGCCTTATTTCGACAAACTTTTCAAAAAAATCACGTTCGCAACCAAATTTCACCGAATTCGAATTCGACTTCAAACCGTAAAGAATTAGAAAAAACTTTAAATACGCAAAAGTTATGAACTTTCCATAGCTATCCAACGCCATGTCATATGTGTCAATCCGACAAGCCGTTTGCAAAAAATCGCAAAAATACGTTTCGCCCGGAATTTCACCATTTTCCAAATTACTTCTAAATCATACATAATTTGAAAAATCAATTTGCATATGGAAGATGCGGATTTTTACTAGCTTTCCAACACCATCTCATTTACTCAATTCCGACAAACCGTTTGAAAATTAACTCCAAAATACGATTTGTGTTTTCGATTTTCAAAAAAATGTTTTTTCAAAACTTCTCTTAAACCATGATGATTTTACAAAAACATATTATATGACTTTAATTTAGATGTCAAGGGCTTTCCAACAATATATTACACGCCCCGTTCTGATGATATTTTCTTGCAATGTTTGATTATTATGCTTTTGAACTAAACAAGATGATCAGTTCGGCATAATGAAAGCATGAGTCCATCCGCACGAATTCGTCAGTCCAATCTATAAAATACATCAGTTCAAGTAGGGTAACAGAATAATATTCTGTTACGCGAAACAGAATAGCCCAGATGTATATATATATATATATACACGCTCTTATTTCCTTTTTGTCATGTATTTATTTTCCTTTTATTTTCCAATTTACATTTATCAACTATCATCTACAGTACTCATTGCTTGCAAATAATGAGTTCAAGGGGATTGACAACCCTCTTCCCCACATTGGGTGCAAGTGTGTGCTCTTTTGCGTGTAGGCGCTGAAGACGGGAAATTGCATGGTTCTCCTATTGGTTTGATAACCTTGGTTCTCACTGAGGGAAATACTTATCTATAGTGTGCTCTTCCCCTCCTCTTCGAGGGAAAACCCAACACAGATCACAAGGATCAAGCTGATATGTATCCAATGTATCTATAATTTCTGATTGTTTCATGCTATTATATTATCATTCTAGGATGATTTGTAGGCATTTACTTGCTGATTTATATTATTCTGAGCACTAACATGTTAACCTAGTGCCAAGTGTCAGTTTTCTCCGCATATTTTTTGGCTTTTCAGGAATACTGTAAGAAACAAAGTCCAAATACCACAAATTTTTTGATGATTTTTTTCTGAACCAAATAAAGACCTGGAAGCTTTGGAGGGAGACCGGAGGGCACACGAGGTGCCCCCAAGCCAACAGGGCACGCCTAGGGGGTGGTCACGCCTTGATGGCTTGGGGCCACTTCCCCGACCCTCTAGAGTTGTCCTCTTACTTAAAATTCTCTTTTACCCAAAACATCGGAGAGCCTCTCGAAACACTTTTTCCGCCACTACAAGTCTCTCTTCTTCTGTGTGCCCATCTGGAGCCATGTTCCGGTGCCCTGCCGGAGCAGGGATCGATCCCGGAGGGCCTCTACATCATCCTTGCTTCTCCCGTGGTGATGTGTGAGTAGTTCACCACAGACCTATGGGTCCATAGTTAGTACCTAGATGCCTATGTCTCTCTCTATGTTCTTCAATACAAAGTTTATTGTATCTTCGCGATGATCTATTCGATGTAATCACTTTGTCCGGTGCGTTTGTTGGGATCCGATGACTTGTGGGTTTATGTTCAGATTATTCATGAGAATATATTGAGTTCCTTCCTGGTATTTTCATATATATGCATGATTATATGATATCTTCGTAATTCTCTTTGATCTATTGATGTAGTTTGGCCAACTAGATTGATTTATCTTCAGTGGGAGAGGTGCCTTGTAGTGGGTTTAATCTTACTGTGCTCAATCCGAGTGACAGAAAGTGACATGCCATGTATTTTTATTTCTGCCACTAAGGGTAAAACGGTGGGGTCTATTCATAACATCATGTCATGTTCTCCAAGGATTACTCTATTTCACTTAATACTCCAGATGCATGTTGGATAGTAGTTGATGGGTGGAGGAGTAATAGTAGTAGATGTAGGCGGGAGTCGGTCTACTTACTTACGTACCCTATATCCAATGATCATTGCCATGAATAAATGTTGCATAACTATGTGCTTTTCTATCAATTACCCAACAACAATTTGTTTACCCGCCATATGATTTCTACATGAGAGATGCCTCTAGGGAAAACTATGCCCCTGGGGTCTATTCACAAACATATTTACAAGCGCTCTTATTTCCTAGATGCCATTTATTTGTTTTCCTTTTATTTACAATTTACAATCATCAACTATCATCTACACTACTCATTGCTTGCAAGTAACGAGTTCAAGGGGATTGACAACCCTCTATCCTGCATTGGATGCAAGTGTGTGCTCTTCTCGGTGTAGGCGCTGGAGACGGGCAATTGTGTGGTTCTCCTATTGGTTCATTAACCTTGGTTCTCACTGAGGGAAATACTTATCTATAACAAGCTGCATCATCCCCTCCTCTTCAGGGAAAAACCGAACGAGATCACCCGCCCCTCTGTTGTTGTTCTCTTGCTTATAAATTATGTTTGCCCTAAAAACATGAGAGAGCCTCCCAAAACACATTTTCCGCCATGTGCCCATCTCGAGCCCTGTTCTGGTGCCCTGTTGGAGGGAGCATCAATCACGGAGGGCCTCTACGTCATCTGTGTTGCTCCCATGGTGATGTGTGAGTAGTTCACCATAGACTTATGGGTCTGTAGTTAGTACCTAGATGGCTACCTCTCTCTATGTTCTTCAATACAAAGTTCATCGTATCTTTGCGATGATCTATTCGATGTAATCACTTTGTGCGGTGCGTAAGTTGAGATCCGATGACTTATGGGTTTATGTTCAGATTATTCATGAGATTATGTTGAGTTCCTTGCTGGTCTTTTGATATATATGCTTGATTATATGATAGCTTCGTAATTCTCTCCAATCTATCGATGTAGTTTGGCCAACTTTATTGATTTATCTTCAGTGGGAGAGGTGTATTGTTTTGGGTTCAATCTTAAAGTGCTCAATCCCAGTGACAAAAAGGGACATGCCATGTATTTGTATTGCTACCACTAAGGATAAAATTCTAGGGTCTATTCATATTAATTGGATTTACTTTGTCTACGTATGTCATTGTTCTCCAAGCATTACTCTCTTTCACTTTATACTCTAGATGTGTGCTGGATAGCGGTTGATGGGTTGAGTAATAGTAGTAGATGCAGGCAGGAGTCGGTCTATTTGCTTACGAACTTGATGCCTATATTTAATGATCATTTCCATGAATAAATATTACATAACTATTCACTTTTCTATCACTTGCCCAACAGTAATTTGTTTACCACCATATGCTTTCTACATGAGAGATGCCTCTAGGGAAAACTATAGCCCCTAGGTACATTCACAAATATATTCTGCGTGAATGACTTCGCTTTCTTTCTGGGGATGACCCTATGAAAGTGCATGTTGCTCTTGCTTTGTCAGGACAAGGGGGTGTCCATGTCATTCAACATGTCAGAATAGATGATGTTGAGCATGTTGCCCCCGTCCATGAGGACTTTCTGCAATCGGACTCCATTAACAGCTAGATCCACTACCAACGCCTGCCGCCCGAGGGTCGATATGTGAGCTGGGTGATCCGACTGGTCAAACGTAACGGGCGTCTTGGCCCAATCCAGATATTTGGTGATAGTCGAAACTGCCATATTGACCTCTCGGTTCATAACCTTCAGTTGGCCCTTGCTTTTGACATCTTCGAAGATCATGAGGACCTTCACGATGTTGGGGTACCCAAAGGCGTCCTCCCCCTCTGTTGCATTGTCATCCTTGCTCTCGAAGAGCTCTCCTTGCATCTCCTACTTGAATAGACGACATACTCGAGTGGTGTGCTTTGGCAGAATGAGGTTGCCATCTTCATCCCTCTTGGTGTGAATCTGCTAGGGCTGATCCAGGATGTCACCCTTGGGTTTTCTTTTCTTCTTAGGTACCCAATCCTTCTTCTGCTTCTGTGTTCCCTTGCTTTTTCTCTGTCCAGGCACAACTGCAGCTTCTGCTTTGCCGGTGGGCTCAGCTTTCCGTTTCTGCTTCTTTCCTACGTTGCCCCCCGACTAAGGAAATTCGGTCATGCGGCTTTCATCGCTCCTGAGGAGGTCTTCTTCTTTGTTGTTCGCATACCGACTAGCTATTTCCATAGCCCAACTGAGGGACATAACATCACATCGGCCAAACTTCGAAATGATCTCGCAGTACCGGAGCCCTGCCTTGAAGGCATGGATGGCCTAAGTATTCGTCACGTTCTCCATAGTGTTGTCCAAGGTGGTCCAACGTAGTATATACTCGTGTAGAGTCTCCTTTTTCCTCTGCTTAAACACTCAAGGCTAGAAGCGCCCCGACCATTTGGCCGCTCTTTGCTAGCTCTGGCTCCGCCGACCACACCCTGGGAGATGATGGACCTAGCGTTCAGCGGGGGTGCTCGGAAGTCTTCATCCCCGTTGTCCCTTGGAAAAATGGGACCATGCCTCTGGCCTCCTGTCGTCATAGGATTGATGTCCATACAAAGCACACCACGGAGGGGGTGTCTAACTATGACAACGCTTCGCGTCTTCAATCTTCATATATGTCTCTCGAACGAGGGGCTCCAGTGCCTTCCTGGTGTGAGCGGGCTATGATCCGACTACACCATGTCCGTCGAGAAGGACTTGTTGTGAATGCGGTTGTGCAACTATGACACCATAGAGTTTTGCTCCTAGGCAGTTTTTAGGGGCGTATGGATCTGCAGAATGATTTCACCCGCTGCCGAATCAGACGGCTGAATGGAGTCAGCGATCCGAGTCGCCCCAGTCAGATTTTGTAGCGGGATGTGCATCACATGGTAATTATGAGGGCGGTCATTCGGGAACACCACTTGTGATGCCGACTGGAGCTAGAATGCTCTCGACCCGCACGATCATTGAGTGACTTCTGGAGCCTCTCAAGCCATTCACACTCGGCCAGAGTGGCCTCGCGCCTGGCCTCCAGGGCTATCACCTCTGGGGTCATTCCGGCGATGGGAGTGAGCAGAGCATGCTCATTCCTCCACCTAAGCTCCTCCCGTTGCTCCCGAGTGAGAGGTTGGGGACATAGGGGTCATCGACATTGTCGTCATGGCCGTTCCTGCTGCGCCCACGGGAGGTTCCATCGGCGAACCTAGGAGGGCCTCCATCAGTTTCTTCCATCAGAATCTCTACAGCAAGTTCGCTGCTCTCGCACTCGGACTCGTCCGAGGAGTTGTCATGCAAGGAGGAAAATAAGTCGAGGGTGGGCTCGTCGGATTCGAGCGTAGCCGCCTATTTGATCATGGATTGAAGAGCGATAGCGTGCTTGATCCAACAATGAAGCTGCGAGTGTCCAGAGCGCTAAAGTTGTGAGCGCCCAGAGCGCTTGCGACGACGTCCAGCCGAAAGATGCAGTGTCATGCGGCACGGGACCGGCGACTATTGAAGTAGGACTCCGAACGAAGATGCATAGAAGTGCGTTGTGCCGCGAGCAGGGAACGCGTCCATCTCTAGTGGAGCTTCTCGCAACTAGGCTGAGTCGTCGGCAATGAAGCTAAGGCAACCGAACCTGATCTCTCTGCCCCTGCGCCGAAAAATCGCTAGGAGCGCAGCCCCAAGGTGGGCGCCAACTATTGGGGGAACAATACTGACAATAGTACTGGGGTACAAATGAGGGCATAGCCTAGTTACATCACAGGTGTATCACTCGGAATTAGTGAGTTTAGGCCCCTCACGAAGAGGTAAAGACCCTGTGTGTCTCGTGCCCGGAGGCTTTGTGCTTTCTCTAGGGTGTCTGATTACATGGTTGCTGAACCCTTGTCCACAAGCTCGAGGTGGCTTATATAAAGTTTGCCTAGACCGGTTGGGCGTCATTAACAAGGGCAATTAATGCGAGTAACTACAGGCGTTACTTGAAACTGCAGTCCTAACTACGTTCGTTACTAGTAATGCTAGTCAAGACTGCACTTCATGTGTGATGCTAAGTCCCTCGGTCGTTGTAGCTCCCACCTCGCCCTCGTCTCTTCTCTGTCCAAGTGCTGGTGTTTGGTCGACTAACACGAAGACGTCCGAGTGACTCCATGGATGCGAGTGGATCTGGTATATGTGTCTGAATATATCCTTTAGTGGCCTTGAAGGGCCTTAAGTGGGCTCTGAATGTCCTGTCCATGGCCCTACCACGAGTAGGTGACCCCACCAGCCAGAGCACAACATAAATAGACACGGCCAGGTAAAAGGATGTGGATGTCCGCTAGAGGGGGTGAATAGGCACTATAAAATAATTAAGGTTTAGGCTTGAAGAAATGCGGAATGAAACTAGCGTTTAATTAGTCAAACACAAAACCTAAAACAGCTAGGCTCACCTATGTGCACCGACAACTTGTGCTAATCACGATAAATAACTAAGTGATAGCTAGATATATAACACGAAACAATACGGCTATCACAAAGTAAAGTGCATAAGTAAAGGCCTCGGGTAAGAGATAACCGAGGCATGCAGAGACAACGATGTATCCCGAAGTTCACACCCTTGCAGATGCTAATCCCCGTTTGGAGCGGTGTGCAGGCACAATCCTCCCCAAGAAGCCACTAGGGACATCGTAATCTCCTCACGCCCTCGCACAATGCACGATGTCGTGATTCCACTAAGGGACCCTTGATGGTGGTCACCGAACCCATGCAAACAAGGTTGGGGTAATCTCCACAACTTAATTGGAGGCTCCCAGCGAAACCACGAAGCTTCACCACGATGGAATGTGCCTCCGAGGTGACCTCAATTGCTTGGGGCAATCTCCAAAACATAATTGGAGACCTCGGTGCTTTCCCAGAGCTTTACACCACAATGATTGAGCTCCAAGGCACCACCAACCGTCTAGGGCGCCAAAGCACCCAAGAGGAACAAGCTCTAGGATACCAAGCACCCAAGAGTAATAAGCTTCTCAACTTTTCACTTCCACGTACCATGGTGGAGAACTCAAACCGTTGCAACTAATGTAATGGAAAGAACACACGAAGTGGTCAAGTCCCTCACTCCCAAATCCCACCACAACAACAAAAGCTATGGAGGAATATGAGAGGAAGAAATCGGATCTCACAAAGAACTCCAAGATCTAGATCCAAGGGGTTCCCCTCACATAGAGTAGAAACTGATTGGTGAAAACATGGATCTAGATATCCTATCTCTCTTCCCTCAAGAACTAGCAAGAATCATTAGAGGGATTGAGAGATAGCAAGCTCAAAGAAGGTCAACAATGGGGGAAGAACACAATCTCAAGAGTTGATAACCATTGAGAAAGAAGGTCCCCTTAAATAGCCCCCCTCCCCAAATTCAACTGTTATGCCCACAAGTCGCGCTCAAATGGTACTACCGCTCGGGGGAGTGGTACTACCGCCTAGCACGGTCAAAAAAATCCCAACAAGATAAAAAAACATGAGCGGTAGTTCTGTTAGAGAGGTAGTATCACTTGGGGGAGAGGTAGTACTGCCAGAGAGGTAATACCGCTCAGGGGAGAGGTAGTACCGCTTGAGAGGTACTATCGCTCTACTACCACTCAAGCAGATTGGGCACCAGAAGCATAAAATAAAGCGGAAGTGGAAGCGGTAATGGTTAACATAAGTACCTCCTAAAGGGTACTACCACTCGCGCGAGAGGTACTACCGCTTGACGGGTACTGTCGCTATCTACTACCTCTTAAAGCAGTACTTCAGCCCAAGCAAAACCGAAACCGCCATAACTTTTGCATATGGACTCCGAAATGAGCAAACTCAAGCTTGTTGGATAGATGACGACAACTACTATAAAGCAATGGAGAATAAATGCCAATAGGATAAGTAAGATTATCTTCCCAAGATTTATCTGGAAAAATCTACATAACTGAAAACACAAATATGATAAATACGAAAATCGTTTTCGATGAGTCTTATCACGATTATACCTGGCCAAACGGGTCGGCCCGGCACGGCCCGCTGGTAATCGTGCCCGGCATGGCCTGGCCCGCCGCGACACGATTACTAACCGGGCCGGGCCGGGCCGGCCTGCGTGCCCGGGGTGTCGGCCCAGCCACGGCCCGTTTGCTAATCGGGCTGGCCCGTCGGCACGCCAGGCCCGCTAATATGCCTACTATTTGACGCACTGAGCGTTTTTTAGTCTATTTTTACTTATTGGGACATATAAAAAATAAAATAAAAAGATAATCGGGTCATGCCGTGCCGGCCCGCGTGGTGGGGGTGGCGGCCTAGGCACGGCCCAAGGCGGGCCACGGGCCTGGCACGACCCGTTTAGTTCGTGCCGGGCCGGCGCGGCGTGCCGCTGGGCCGGCCCGTTTGGCCAGGTATCATCACGATGAAGACCATAAGCTCCAAAATTCTCAAAGCGAAAAGCCAAACAAGAACCAAGAAAGATGATTGAAGGATGCAAATGGTTTGATCTCTCAACGAACGATACAATCAAGCTACTCACTTGAGAACCCCCTTGATAGTATGGAAAATGATCCTATAACCCGGTCTCCCAACTACCACCATGTGATCGGTAAAATAGAAAACCTATCAAGGGCGAATATCTCCTTTGCGCACAATCTACTTGAGCTAGATAATGATGATCTTCTCCTCCTCAAGATGGACCACCTTTTTTATTGCGTCAGCTCGATGAAGACTAGTATATTGCTCCCCCATACTCTACTATAGGTGAGTGACTCTTTGGCACATCTTCACGAGTCCATTGTCACCACAAAGGACAACAAGCTTCAAGCATGATCTCTTCGTGATGCTCCACTTGAACTTGCACACCGAAAACTTGATGACGATCACCACTTGATTTCATCCTCCATGGGTTGTATGAGCTCTTCCTCTTGACACAATCCCGTGGACACATACCTAACTCCACATATAACTATCACATAGACCACGGACTAGTACATAAAGCATAATGGACAATGCTTACCATTCCATGGGATCACTTTATCCTTCTCGGTCCATTATGCTCGCTTTGTGTGTTGATCAACTTGATTCACTCTTTGACTTAGTCTTGATCAACCTTGTATCTTATCTTGTCTCTTCATAAAGATGATGTCTTGAAGGTAACATGAATGCTCACACAATCTTCTTCCTCAATACATGCTTGCAATAAGCTCAACTCTCACATGAACAATCTTTGGATAAAACCTTGAATAGCACCTTGGTCACCATATAAACTCCTTGAAACCAACAGATGGAATTCAAGAAGTGCCTATGGAAAAATCCTTCGAATATAAGTCAAGGCAACCATTAGTCCATAGGGACTGTCAACAATAACCAAAACCACACATAGAAAATATGCTCTTACATTCTACCCCATTTTGGTAATGGATGACAATCACTTTCAAGAGAGTTTATATATGGAAATATGCACAACCAAGCACACACATGTAAAGCAATAATGCATGGTTATGAGATGCAAATGCTTAAGCAACAAAAGTAAAACTCTCTTAACTTCTCCAAACTACACTCTCTAAACCTCTCCCCCATTGGCATCAATTGCCAAAATGGACGAAAAGCTTAGAAACCCAATAATATGTGTTCCTCCAAAAAGTGTATATTTACCGAAATATGAGTGCAAAGAAACACACATATCCAATGATACGTAGTTGGAGGAAAACAAACTATATTGAGTATCCAAAGATTGCAAAAAGGATCGTATGGCACAAAGACATACGAAAGAGTGAAGCAAGCAATCAAAAGATACCAATTGGAACAAACAATCACATGATCCTACGAGCCACATGAATAAAATGTATTATGGTATGGGCAAAGGAGTGTTTTAAAGAAACTAGGGAAGCTCCCCATGATTTGTCCACTATTAAGAATATTCGTATTTGGATACAAGTGCACAAAATAGGATCGTCGCTCCCCCAAAATCAATAGAAACACACAACAAGTGCAAGAAAGTAGATAAGACAATAAGCATAGCACTTGCACCAAACATATGGTTGAGCAACATCTAGAAGAGGCAACTTAAGAGTAGGCTCAACCAAAATGGTGTGTGTGTGAGTCATGGCAAAGCACTTGATAAGACTAATATAAGGATGAGCATTAAGATTCAACATAGTCTTGATGAAATGAGACACAAAGTCCAAGACATATCCTTCCCCCACACACACTACTAGCAAATGGGTTAACAATCTTACTAAAAAATAAATTAAAAACCAAAGCTTGTGACAACCGATGGTGAAGATAAGAAATAATAGCCTTATCAAGAGGAGGGATACCAATCGAAATGGCAAAACCCTCGTCAAGACAAGCATGAGGGGGAAAATTCTTCACCACCAATGAGTGCATAAAGATGCAAGGATATAAGATCCAAACACAGACAAATTATTTCATGAAACCACCAAGGAAATAAAAAAGGAATGCAATGGTGGACGTGAAAGAAAAGAGGATATCAACTAGAGATGTAACTTCTCGCGTGTGTATAAGATTCTAGGTAGAAGATAATCATGATGATATATATCCACAAAGAAGGATGTACACACGAAATATTTATAAGAAGGAACAAATAAGATATCCAAAAGGAAGTCATATATATACCAATAAGATATTTGCTTGAAAGCATAGCACATGACCTAATATTTTCTTATTGTACATAAATGAACTCCCATCACACGAACATCAAGGAAATCACAACTAGCAATGAGAGATCATTGTTGGGATGCTTTGAGAAAGGAAACGAGTACCACAAGAATGAATCGAGAAAATCATGCCATGATGCAACCTAAAAAGGGTTGAATGCAAGAAATGTATGCATGAAGTAGATACTTGTTACCGAGGTAGCATTGGATTGATGTAGTAGATAATGGTTGATGGATCATCCCAGCTTGGCCCCAATAAGCACATGGTGTCAACACCTTCCTTTTAAGTGATCCGAGCATCCAATGCATCTCAAATTGTTCCTAGAACAACAACACAAACAAAATGGTACCCATACTCATTGCGACCAAAGAGTTAGAGAACCAACAATACATAGGACAAACACCACATAAATATGTGCATATAGATATGAAATTGAATTTCATGCACACTTTAGCCAATTTATGACATGGTAGAGTTTCCCCTATTTATTGGGTCAAAGAAAGAAAGTGTGCCAAAGAAAATACATATAGTAAATATGCATGTTCAAGGCTTTCAAGAATAAAATCATCACACTATTGATAAGATGCCAAAATACAAGGTATGAAGTGAGAATAAGATACCAAACAAAAAAGTATTGCTTCAAGGATACCAACTAAAATATACTTCAAGGAATGAGATATCCATTGACACATACCAAATAACAGGAAACAAGATACCAATTGAAGGAAAATAAACAAGAGGTATCAAGTTCCCAATAGAGAGATAGGTTCTAAAAATAAAATCAAACCCTCGGCAAATTTTCATGATGGCACAAAGCACCATAAACAAAAGGCTTACCTCCCATCAACACACACTTGATGGGGATAAAAAGATTTTATGATAAACACATAAAGAGAGTGTTCTAAAGAAAATAGGATAGATCCCCCAAGAGATGTGCATTATATAGAATTTCCATTTGGATACAAAATGCACAAGATGGGATCATCACTTTCCTTATATCTATAGAAACCCTATACATGCTCAAAAACATCCACAAGAGACAAGGAAGACAAACGATAAACAAAATGCAATGTAAAGATGATTAGCAATTTCTACCACATAAAAGGAATACCAAATGTCAAAGGACAAGAAGCATTTGGAAATAATTCCATTGGTAGATTGCAAATATATCCAACATCATCTCCACACCAAAATCATAAGCAAATGACACTTGTAAAGCTAACATGCCACCTAGGAACACGATAATTTACAATATCAACTCTAAGTGGCAATACCTCAAATGTACACATTTTCTAGGCTTGTAATATGCACATGGCATATTACGTACTCCCCCATAATGTGATAACCCAAAATAATTAATAGGTGGAAAATGAGATCCAAAAAAGGATAATTAATGGACCATTTAGAATTGAATTTCTCATGATAAGACATACCACATAGAAGCTATATAATCTTGTAATATCAATACTAAGTGGTATTCCTCATGTACACACATTTTTAGGATCATGAAGTGCACAAAGCACATCACTCCCCCAAAATGGGGTGATCCATTAATCTCTCAAAGGAGCCCACTAAGATAAGCTAAGATGCAAAAATGGTCAACACAAGACTCAAACATACATGATGTGCAACCCACCATACATATTTGATTACTCAAGATAAACAAATAGGAAGCACAGCATGTACAAACACATGCAAGGTACAAAACCACAACATGCAAAGGGGCAAGTAACTATCAATGTAAACAATTAAAGTACAAGTTACCGCAAGGAGGCAAATTGAATGTAAGATAGAAACTTGATAATCCAAATGACTTGGCTTGAGATAATATGAATGATGAAGATCCCTTAATTTTTCATGATGTAGCCAAGTCTCCAAAGCCCTCCATAAACACCTATTGATCAAGTTTTAGCTTGTTGGTCCCCAACCAAGTTGGGTCCTAAGAGGTTAGTCACAATAGGCTTGGCAAACCAAATGGTTATTTTCTTGACACCACTTTGAGTACCAACAAACTTGGCAAACACATTTCCAACCTTATCCTTCCCAAGAGAACATATATCATCAATAATAATTAGGTTGGATAAGTTACCATCCGTGCATGAAGAAGCAAGGTGACCCTTCTCACGACATCAGTAGAAACATCTACTCTTTACTTTCTTCTCAATTGATTTCTCAACTTTAGGAGTGTTGACTTGACTCTTCTTGGGAAGTGGCCTTTCTTCAACTTGTTGTTGAGCATGGTATTGAACCTGTGGCATCTTCCCTTGTTGCTTGTCACTAATGGCCTTCTTCTTCAATGGGCAAGATCTAACATGATGCCCTTCAATTTTGCACTTGAAGCAAACAATCTTGGCCGAATTATTGACTTGTTATTAGCCCTTATTATTTTTCATTTTGAACTTATTCTTCTTATTGGAGTTGAATCCAAGTCCACCTTTGTCGCTGGCATATTTTTGCACACTCAAGATATTGTTGAGTGTGGACTTCCCTTCATGAATTTTTCCCAAGTCTTTCTTCAAAGAAGTGACTTGGGCCTTTGGGCTCTTTGATTTACTCTACATGGTTAGTATCAACACAAGTACTAGAGGAAGTATAGGCTTCATCGTTAGAGTAACAAGGCAAGGAAAACAATTTATCACAAGATGTAGCAACATTATGAGTAGATTAATTACGAGGACTAGCATGTGGCAATGTAGCATTTTGACAAGAAGTAGTGCTAATATCCACATGAGGCTCACTTGATGTTACCTTGGTAGTAATAGCCTCATGAGATAACTTTAGCACATTATGGGATACAAGAAGATCACCATGAGAGATCGAGAGCTTTTCATGACTTTCTCCCAATTCCACATAATTGCTAGATAGCAACTCAAGTTGAGCCCTTAGCTCAAAATTCTCCTTTAATATGGATGCTTCTCAAGAAATAGAGTTAGTAGCATGAGCATACTCATTAACAACAATAGGATAAGGCAACTTGGTAAGCTCTTTTAAATATGAAGCTTCAAGCTGAGCATGAGACTTGGTGAGTTCGATGAGCGAACTCTTAATGGTCTTGGAGCCATTTTCGAGGTGCTCAAAGTCCTCAAGGAGTCTAGCATGTGCAACTTCAAGCTTATAATTTTAATTTTAAAATAATTTATCACCACAGTTCTATCATGAGATTCCTTCCCTCAAGATAATTCTAGAACAAAAGTCTCCTCAAGAGATTCCTTGGTGGTTTGTTCCTCCTCAAGAGGTTGAGAAAGATCTGCTATCTCATTTGTGTACTCACGCTCATGACCTTCCATTTTATAAATGGTGACCTCATGCTTCTCAAGATGAGCTTCCAACTCCTCAATGTATTTCTTTCCCTCAATGGCAATAGATATGATTTCCATGAAGTTAGAACAAGCAATTTATACTTATGAAGAGCTTGAAAAATCATTTCACCCTTAATTTTTTAGGAAGCAATATTATCACCCTATTAATCAATAAGCCCATCCTCATTATTATCAACATCATCATCATGAGAATGATTGGCGTTCAAAGTAGGAGATACCTTTGAAGCCTTAGCCATAAGACAAAAGTGAGAAATAATAGATGATGATGTAGGATCCATTGAAGCACCATTCAAGATCACATCTTGTTCCATGGAGTGTTGGCTTTCCTCCAAATTGTTAGCACAAAAACCCGAGGAAATATATACATTTTTATCAAGTCAACAAGACATAGCAAGCATATCATCATCAGATTTAGTCAAACAATTTCTACATGATATGCAAGGACTATCAACACAAGCATGTGAAACATTTAGGGTACCCGAAGTGTTAAAGTCCAAAGAATAAGCATTGCAATAACATAGTGATGAAGGATCATCAATAATAAGCCCATTGTCATCATTGCAATAGTCAACACTACTCACCATATGATTACCTTGTGGCAATCCACATGTAGGAGAAGTAGAACAAGTTGAGAAGACAACACAAACAGAGGTGGAGGGAGAGAAATCATCTCTACAAATCTTGTACACACCATATTTATCTTGAAGCTTTGTCCATAACTCATGAGCATCCTGGAACGGCATGAGTTGAAATATAACTACATTGCTCAAAGCACCAAAAAGCACATTAGAAGTTCGAGCATTGAGATAAGAGTTTTTTCATCCTCTAAAGATATGTTTTGAAAATCCTTTGGAGGAGAAAAAGCCATATCTACTATTCGCTCTAAATTTGGGTCCATGACCCTAAAGAGATTAAGCATGCGAATTTCCCAAACATCAAAATTTGTGCCATCAAAACTAAGAGTGTAAGATAATTCCAATCCCCTAGTCAACATCCTTACTCTATAGGTGGTAAAACCTAATAATGAGAGACCTAGCTCGATACCAATTGAAAGGACGTGTATGTCGCCTAGAGGGTGTGAATAGGTGCTTCAATATAATTATGGTTTAGGCTTGAACAAATGCCGAATAAAACTAGTGCTTAATTAGTCAAGCAAAAAACCTGAAACAACTAGGCTCACCTATATGCACCAACAACTTATGCTAAGCACGATAAATAACTAAGTGATAGCTAGATATATATAACATGAAACAATATGTCTATCACAAAGTAAAGTGCATAAGTAAAGGTCTCAGCTAAGAGATAACCGAGGCACGTAGAAACAACGATGCATCCCAAAGTTCACACCCTTGCGGATGCTAATATCCATTGGGAGCGGTGTGGAGGCACAATGATCCCCAAGAAGCCACTAGGGCCACCGTAATCTCCTCATGCCCTCGCACAATGCAAGATGTCGTGATTGCACTAAAGGACCCTTGAGGGTGGTCACTGAACCCATACAAACAAGTTTGGGGCAATCTCCACAACTTAATTGGAGGCTCCCAACAAAACCGCGAAGCTTCACCATAATAGAATGTGGCTCCGAGGCAATCTTCACAACCTAATTGGAGTCCTCGATGCTTGCCCAGAGATTTACACCACAATGATTGAGCTCGAGGCACCACCAATCGTTTAGGGCACCAAAGCACCCAAGACGAACAAGTTCTAGGGTACCAAGCACCCAAGAGTAATAAGCTTCTCAAATTTTCACTTCCACGTATCACCATGGAGAAATCAAACCAATGCAACTAATGCAATGGCAAAAAAACACGAACTTCTCAAATACGTCACTCCCAAATCCCACCACAACAAAGCCATGGAGGAATATGAGAGAAGAAAAATGAGCTCACAAAGAACTCCAAGATCTAGATCCAAGCGGTTTCCCTCACATTGAGGAGAAAGTGATTGGTGGAAATCTGGATCTAGATCTCCTCTCTCTCTCTTTTCCCTCAAGAACTAGCAAGAATCATTGGAGGGATTGAGAGTTAGCAAGCTCGAAGAAGGTCAACAATGGGGGAAGAACACGAGCTCAAGAGTTGGGAACCATTGGGGAATAAGGCCCCCTTAAATACCCCCACCCACCCCCAAAAAATCCAACTGTTATGCCCACAAGTCATGCTCAAGTGGTACTACCGCCTAGCATGGTCAAAACAGCCCAACGAGATAGAAAACATGAGTGGTAGTTCTACCAAAGAGGTAGTGTCATGGATTTGTCACTGCAGATGTCCGGATGAACGGATTTAGGTTTGGGGCAAAAGCGTAACTATGTGGTGGCTTCAAGGGGTTGGTCGGAATCGAGAGACGCGAGTTTACCCAGGTTTGGACCCTCCGATGGAGGTAAAATCCTATGTCCTGCTTGTCTGGCATTAATGATGAAGACGATATCTCGGTTACAAGGGTGCTGTTTTGCTACCTCTAATCACGAGAGCCTCTAATCTGTCTATCTCTAATCTCTTGTGTCTGTCTAAACTTGTGGACTTATGAACCTGTTTCTCTAAGGGCGCTCCACCCCTCCTTATATAAGTGGAGAGGGTAGGTTTACAAAGAGAGTCCTACTCCCAGTAGGACTATGACTAGTCTTTCACGAATCCTACTCTAGGTCTTGTTTCTCTTGTAAGGGAATCCTCTCTCCTTTGGGCCTTCTCTTGTGAGCCGCCTGGCGTCGGCTTACATGCTGGGCCTTGGGCCTTTTCGCCCGTCTGACCCGCCCACTGGGTTGATAATGAAACACCATGTCTTGACTAGGTCCCCTGTGAGTCGCCAAGTCCTGGCCGGGTCATACCGCGGGTATATCCCCAACATTAGCCCCCGGTTTAGCTTGAATTTATTCATGGTAACCTCCTGAAATAAGAAGAGTAAATATGTTAAATGTCCGTCTTGCTCCTTTGGCTGGCTTATGAAGTGCCTCCTCAGAAATTCGGGTCTTTTCTGCATATGAATGAGTCGTCTTGAAAAACGTCTTGCTTGTTAGTGTCCTTTGAAAAATATTGGGAATAGAATACCCATATGCCATTGAGTCGGCTTCCAATACTTTGGCTTAATGAAAATCTTGAAAATAAGAAATCCTCATGACGTAGATCTGGACTTCCATTGTTGTGAAGCAGCGCGGCTTATATAAACTCTGGCGGGTTTTGATCTTTTGATAACGCCGGGTCATGACTATTGGCGACGTCGGGTCTAACAACTGAACTCCATAATTAACATCTTGAAAATTCTCCTCCAAGTTTTTGATATGTCCATATTACCTGTAGCACCCAAGATCCGAGATTATCCATGATAACTTGGTGCTTTGCAATAATATATTGGACTGTGTAGCCCCCAAGTGTTGGGTTGTCCTGCCTGCAGCAACCTAGGACTTATAATTGTCTTATACCTTACGAAACTTTAGCAGGTGTAACCCCCAAGGGCCGGCTCATCAGAATGTGATGCGTCGGGTCTTCAATTTGAACTTCTTAATCTATCAAATAGTTGAGTACTATAGCCCCCAAGTGTCGGGTCGCATGCCTGCACCGAATTGGGACTTTGAAAATTTTGACCTGAGCAGTGTAGCCCCCAAGTGCCAGGTCAGTAAGAATTACTGGGCTGGGACTTAGAAAAATATAGAAAGGCCAGCTCATCTCCTTGAGATAATAGGGTCTTGCTGACAATGTAATAATTTTAAAACCGGCTTGCATTAGCCCCCCAAGTGTCGTGGTGCGTGCTTGCAGCGACATGGGACTTGCATATTTGATATAAACTGGACTTGAATAGTGTACCCCCCAAGTGCCGGGTCGCACGTCTACGGCGAATTGGGACTGTGTGAGAATCGTATGACTCACCACAATTTGTAGAATGAATCCTTGACCGGGGTTGTAACCCGGTATGAATATCCTGGAGGAATACCTTTATCCTTGATATGAAATCACTGCTCGTGGTTGCGGTGCAACTCGGTAAATATATGTTTGAGAAATCCATAAGTGTTGTAGATTACTACAGATCAACATTGAAGAAATCCGAGAACCGGTCAATTAGATGACATGACATTATATTTGATAGGGCGGCTCTTCAAGAATGATCAACTTTCAAATCTGGTTTGAAAAAAACCCAATCACTTAATACTGGTTATGATAAACCATGATGAAGATCCAGCCATTTCGGCTATTAAAGATATATTTGTTCATGCAGATTTTTTTTTCATCACACTTAATGTTGGAAATATGCCCTAGAGGCAATAAATAAAGTGTTTATTATTATATTTCCTTGTTCATGATACTTGTTTATTATCCATGCTATAATTGTATTGATTGGAAACACATTGCATGTGTGGATAAATAGACAACACTTTGTCCCTAGTATGCCTCTAGTGAACTAGCTCATTGATCAAAGATGGTCAAGGTTTCCTAGCCATTGACATGTGATGTCATTTGATAACGGGATCACATCATTAGAAGAATGATGGGATGGACAAGACCCAAACTATAACCGTAGCATATGATCGTGTCAGTTTATAGCTACAGTTTTCTGCATATCAAGTATCTATGACCATGAGATCATGCAACTCACTGACATTGGAGGAGTGCCTTGTGTGTATCAAATGTCGCAACGTAACTGGGTGACTATAAAGGTACTCTACAGGTATCTCTAAGGGTGTCTGTTGAGTTGGCATGGATCAACACTGGGATTTGTTACTCCGTGTGACAGAGAGGTATCTCAGGGCCCACTCGGTAATACAACATCACAACAAGCCTTGAAAGCAATGTGACTAAGTGTTAGTCACGGGGTTTTGTATTACGGAAACAAGTAAAGACACTTTCTGGTAACGAGGTTGAACTAGGTATGTAGATACCGACGATCGAATCTCGGGCTAGTAACATACCGAAGAACAAAGGGAACATCATACGGGATTAACTGAATCCTTGACATAGAGGTTCGACCGATAAAGTTCTTCGTAGAATATGTGGGAATCAATATGGGCATCCAGGTCCCGCTATTGGTTATTGACCATAGAGTTGTCTCAGTCATGTCTACATAGTTCTCGAACCCGCAGGGTCTGCACACCTAAGATTTGGTGACGTTTCGGTAGTATAGAGTTATGCATGGTGGTGACCGAAGGTTGTTTGGAGTCCCGGATGAGATCCCGGACATCACTAGGAGCTCCAGAATGGTCCGGAGGTAAAGATTGATATATAGGAAGTCCTGTTTTGGTCACCGGAAAAGTTCTGGGCTCATCGGTAGTGCATCAGGAGTGTCGGGAGGGTACCAGGGGACCATCGCGAGGGGTATTTCGACCCAAGAGGCTACATGGGCTGTGGGAGGATGAATATCAGCCCTTAGTATGCTGGACGAAGTCCCACATAGGGCCCATGTGTCTGGGAAGGAAATCCAAAGTGGAAAAGGTGGAAAAAAGGCTAATATAATGAAGGAGTCCTATACCGACTAGGAGTGGAGGAGTAGGAGTACTCACTCCACTTCAGCCGAAGCCAAGAGGTCTTGCCCTTGCGGCCAAGCCTCCTCCTCTCCTCCTCCTATATATACTAGAGGTTTTAGGGGTTTTGCACATAGATTTTCAGGCACGTGCTACCCTATCCTCTAGTCCGTAATTTCTCCTCTAGATCGGTTTCAGCAGTGCTTAGGCGAAGCCCTACTGGAATTACTCCACCACTATCGTGGCAACACCATCGCGCTGCCGGAGAACTCGTCTACCTCTCCGCTCCCTCTTGCTGGATCAAGAAGGCGGAGTTCGTCATCAAGCCATATGTGTGTTGAACGCGGAGGTGTCGTCCATTAGGTGCTAGATCGGGACGGATCATGATTGGATCGCGGACGCTCGGCGATTTGGATCGTGAAGACATTTGACTACATCAAACGTGTTTCTTAATGCTTCCCGCTTAGCGATCTACAAGAGTATGTAGATCCACTCTCCCCTCTCGTCGATGCTCATCTCCTAGATTGATCTTGGTGAAGTGTAGGAATTTTTTTGTTTCCCATGCAACGTTCCCCAACAGTGGCATCATGAGCTAGGTCTATGTGTAGATGAGATCTCGAGTAGAACGCAAAGAGTTTGTGTAACATCCCAAATTTTGGAATGTTATAATAATTATTAGAATGATTGATTGTTTGCTTGAGTGATTGAAAGTGAGTGAAAATTTTGAAACTTTTGAAAACTTTTGAATGAGAGGGAATAAAATGACTTTCCCAAAAACTCTTACTTTGCAATGTGATCCTCAGGAAATTCAAATCCATTTCATCACAAAACCTTAGAGTGAAGATGACATGACTTCTTCCATTTGAGAAAAATGAAAAGGGATTTGAAAATGGTTTGAATTCCATTTTGAAAATATTTCAAATTCAGAAACTTTATGCAACTCAATGACTTTCATGAGAGAAGATAATATGACTTCTTCAAATGTATGAAATAGGAGTTGGAAGTTTAAAATAAGGATATGAAAACTATTTGAGAAATTCTGATATGGAGTTTCATTTTCATATTGGAATTCCCTATTTGAATTTGCAAGCATTCAAACCCCTTGACAAAGTTTTTGAGAGGAGTAATATGACACTCCAAACCAGGGGGTATTTTGTGAAGATTTTGAATCATAAAACCCAATGGGTTATATGAAAAATTATTTGCAAAAGTAAATAAAGCCAATTAGGCATTTTTTGAAAATAAATATTTTTAAGGTATTTAATTTGGCCAGAGAAAAATGTCCATTAAATGGCATTAAATCTCCTGATAATTTTGGTATAAAACTTTCTATTTATTGAAAAGTATTTATGGACCTTTATTGCTTTTATTTCTCTGGTAAAAATAGAAAAGGGAAAACTTTTAAAGCATTTAAGATCCATCCGGCCCACCGCCTCTAACTCCTCCCCCGAAAACCATCCCGATCGGTCGCCCGATGACCGTGCCCCTTTCTCTCTCTCGCTGACGTGTGGGACCCGCCATCCGACCCCGAGATCCCGCGGCCACCTTCTTCCTCCCCGCGCCGAGACGTCGCCGGAGATTCCTCTCTCCGTGATCTCTCCCTCGCTTCCTTTCGGACGACCCCGAGGCCCCTATAAGAAGCCCCTGCCACCCCTCGACCCATCCCCCCTCTCTGCCCCAACCCCCGTGCTCTCACCTTGCCAGGATACCTCGCCGGAACCACCGGTAGCCGCCGCACCTTTGCCCTCCTGCCACCCCACCTCAACATCCCCGAGCCCCTATGAGGCCTCCTACGACCTCGCCGCACTCGCCCGCACCTCCCCAGCCACCTGCCCGTGCTCCACACCCCCTGGAACGCCGTAACCACCACCCTCGCCGGAGTTTGGATCCCCATCCCGAAACTCCCCGAGCTCCTGCTCGTCGACTCCGTTACCCCCTCGCCCCTCTAACGCCACCATCCTCGCCGCCGTGTTCTCCTGCATCGATTGGAGCCAACGCCGTCGTCGGAAGACCACGAGAGCCATATCCCCGTCAACCTCGCCGTCCCTGCCGTCGACGTCAACCTCGCCGGCGACCCCTGTGAGCTCTCCTTTCCTCCCCTCCGTTCGATCTTTGTCAACGGCCCACATTAGAAGTCCCGTGCCGATTCGGTTTATTTCAGTGAACCGACCGGTTTTCCTTTTTGTTATTTTAGCCGAAACGTTTTCTCTTAAGAATAGGTCGTCCGCTCGTTAGCACCCCTCGCACACACCTTTCAACCAACCGCAGAGCGCCAAGTCACCCCCCTGTCCGTTAGTTATAGATTTTCATTTTTCTGTTTTATTTTAAAAAACAGAATTAGTCCTGATTTTGTTTTTAGCATATCTTTTATGTTTTTAAGTGTTTTAACTTGATTCTTTTTGCATTGTATCAAAAAAATTATCTAGTTTCTGTAGATGCCAAGTTTGACCATATTTGAATACTTAAATTTGAATTTAAACAGATTTGATTTAAATTTTGTTTTCTGAATATCTTGAGTTCTAAAATGTATTTTGAGTTGATTCTTTTTGCTACTAATCACTAGTGACCTTAGTTATCAGTAGGTAGAGATTGTGAATTTTTAGAATATTTTAAAATAGTATTTTCAACCAAAACAGATTCTGTTAATTATTTTAGGTTTATTTCTAATTCCTTTTGTTTTAAATTGTTTTAAAATTATTTTCTTTATATTAGTTGATAAATTTTATAAAGTTTTTCTGTTAGAGAACAGTAGCCCTTCAAAACAAATATTTAATTTATTTGCATGGAATCAATTCTAGTTCAATTATAACTTGCAATTGAATTTCCATTTTGCTATTTTGATTTGCTATTTGAAAATACTTTTAAGAAAATTTTGTTTTAAAAAAAATACTTTCTGTTAACTTAGTTATTAAATATTTTGTTTTATGTTAGTTATCAGTAGTACTTCAACTAAACTTATTTTATGTTATTATTTTGATAGCATGAAATCAATTCTAGTTTCATAATAACTTGCAAATTGATTTCATTGCTAGTTGGAACTCTCATTTGAAAATATTTTATAACTTGTTTTATAAGTTTTATTTTCTGTTAACTTAATTGTTTTATACTTTGTTTTCTCTTATTTTAATATTTTATTGTTTTACTTAGCAAACACTTTTGTGTTAGGGTGTTGTTTTCATAGTTTTACTTGTTCTTCGAAAGTAATTATTTTTGTTAGTAAAATATTTACTAAAATAATTTTTGTTGTATTTTATTTTGTTATTGTTTTGTTACTATTGAAAATAATTGTTTATAGGGGAAAACTACCTTAGTTGCTTTTATGAAAACTTTGAGTTTGTCTTAAGTATTTCCTTCATCAACCTTGTTGCTTTTGTTCTTGTGTTACCTTGTGATTGTTAGAATTGATTGCTAGTATGATTGCTTATATGAATGCAATGTTTGTTATTATAGATTTCATCGGAGAGTGACGTATAGTTCTATCAAGTATTTTCTGAGAGCGATACTTATCTTCATCAACAGTACAGGCAAGTTCACTTTGACCATTTTGTTCATACCTATGTTTTATTGCATGTAGTGACATCATTCAAACAAATCCCTCCCGTAGTGTTATTTAAAATCTTGTAGTTGAGTAGAATGCATGAGGTAGGAACCCACCACTTGTTACTAAAGCCCCGAGAACGCTAGTTAGTGCAATGTTATGCTAAAGTAGACGGGGTATGGTATGAGTGTTCGTGAGTGGTGTGAAGAAGGACTCCACGTCAAAACGACGACTTCATGAAGGCTTCTTCAAGACCTGCATATTCAAGACCTCAAGACTTCGAGACTCGAGAAACAAGTTTTTCAATACACACTACTGGGTGAGGGATGGTTGGAACGGTACCCTGGAGAAGCCAGTGGATTTGCCTAGGTGTTGCTGGAGATGGCCAGTATTCACGCGGAAAGCCTCACACAGACTCAAAGGGAAGGATGAATACTTCATGCCCGGAAGCTTACCTGCACAGCCACAAGTCATTATGGGCTCTGGCTTGGTTGGATATCGTGGTGACCCTGGACAGGCGGTGCTACGAGATGTAGAAGAACGGTAGGAAAGGATGGGCACCGACAGAGTCGTAGGGAAACCCTTTGGAAGACCATGTTTTGGTCATCCGTTTCTCAAACACCCTGAAGTGCGAGAAATCAAATGGAGGTGACCAAATCTTGTGGGGAACGTGTGCAACACTCTGTAGAGTTAAACCTAATCGATCAGTCGTGTCCCCGGTTATGGACAAATTGAGCTTCTAGACTTGGATCTATCTCTGAACTCTCAACACTGGACTGATAACTAATTGTGGGCAACTTATGATACTTATGGGCATTGAGACATTGGTTGGCGGAACCATGTCATGATAGGTAACTCCATAGTGAAATTCCTGATATTCCTTTGTTGTAGGAAAATAAAATCAGCTTTTATGAAAAAACTTAGCCACAGAGCCATAAAGCCTTATTCCATATAGTATAGTTTCTATCTTCTGTTCTGCCATGGTGATCTTGCCGGCATATTCAAAATGATGACCTGCACGGCTGCAACGTCTTATGTTGCAGATACTCTTCTACGACGGGTAAGAGTATGATTCAGGGTTACGGTCTGCACTCAACTTGCCGTTGGTGTTATTGGGACTCCACTCCCGTTGACTGTATCCGCTGCTATTTTAAGGTATATATTAGTTTTACGTTAATTACATGTGATTGCACTTTGATATATACATTGATGTACTGTGTGTGCCAGCATACTGATCCAGGGATGGCACAGAAGACACAGAGGCTTGACTCGTTTTGAGTCGGGTCGCTACAGTTTGTGGGCGTTGATACTTAGATTGCTTCCTCCCTTGGTCGTGTTTTGGTTCAGTGGTATTGTGGGATGAAGCGGCCCATACCAACCTAACTTGTACGCTTACGAGAGACCGTTCCATTGACTGACGTGTAACTTCGTTACACAAAGATGGCTGGCGGGTGTCTGTTTCTCCTACTTTAGTTGGATCGGATTCGACAAAGGCGGTCCTTGAGAACGTTGAAAAGCAACTTATGTATCACCGTTGTGGTTTGGCTTAGGTGAGATTTTTTCTTGCTAGATACCCGTAGCAGCCACGTAAAACATGCAACAACAATTAGAGGACGTCTAACTTGTTTTTGCAGGGTATGTTGCGATGTGATATGGCCAATTACATGATGAGATATATGTGATGTATGAGATGATCATGTGTTGTATAGAATATCACGACTTGCATGTCGATGAGTATGGAAACCGGCAGGAGCCATAGGGTTGACTTTAATTATTGTATGACCTGCGTGTCAATCATTAAGCGCTATGTAATGCTTTCCTTTATCGCTAAACGGTAGCAATAGTAGTACAAGCATGGTAGGTGCGACAACCCCAATGGCAACACGTTGATGGAGATCAAGATGATGGAGATCATGGTGTCATGCCTGTGCCGATGGAGATCATGCCGGTGCTTTCAAGATGAAGATCAAAAGCACACGTTCATGGCCATATCATGTCACTTATGATTTGCATGTGATGTTAATCCTTTTATGCACCTTGTTTTTCTTAGGATGACGGTAGCATTATAAGGTGATCCCTCACTTAAATTTCAAGATGAACTGTGTTGTCCCCGAGTGTGCACCGTTGCGAAGGTTCATCGTGTCGAGACACCACGTGATGATCGGGTGTGATAGACTCTATGTTCGTATACAATGGGTGTAAGCCAGTGTTGCACATGCAGAACACTCGGGTTAAACTTGACGAACCTAGCATGTACAGACATGGCCTCGGAACACAAGAGACCGAAAGGTCGAACATGAGTCATATAGTAGATATGATCAACATGATGATGTTCACCATTGAAACCACCTCAACTCACGTGATGATCAGACTTGAGTTGGTGAATTTGGATCATGTATGACTCAGATGACCTGAGGGGTGTCAATTTGAGTGGGAGCTTTAGTAATTTGATTAACTAAACTCATTGTCTTGAACAATAGTCTAAGTAACCTTTGCATATTAATGTTGTAGACCAATGGCTCGCGCAGTAGCACCCCTGAATTTTAATGCATTCCTAGAGAAAGCTAAGTTGAAAGATGATGGAAGTAACTTTGTGGACTGGGCCCGTAATCTGAGGATTATCCTCACGGCTGATGCACCGCTTGGTAACCAACCCGAAGACATGTCATCCGAAGACGTTAAGAACGCTCGGGAGGCAAGTTCTGGAGATTACTCAATAGTTTAGTGTGCAATATTGTATGGCTTAGAACTGGGACTTGAAAGACGTTTTGAACGTCATAGAGCATATGATATGTTCCAGGAGTTGGAGTTAATCTTTAAGAAGAATGCCCGGATTGAGAGGTATGAGACCTCCGATAAGTTTTATGCTTGCAAAATGGAGGAGAACGGGTCTATAAGTGAACATATACTCAGAATGTCTGGGTATTCGACTCGTCTGGCAGAGTTAGGGATGCCCCTTCCTCCAGAGGCGATCACTAATAGAGTTCTTCAATCACTGCCACCTAGCTACAAGAGCTTTGTGATGAACTATAACATGCACGGGATGAACAAGTCAGTCGCCGAGCTATTTGCGATGCTGAAAGTCACTGAGTGTGAAATCCAGAAAGAACATCAAGTGTTGATGGTCAATAAAACCACTAGTTTCAAGAAAAATGGCAAGAGAAGGGTAAATCCAAGAAGGATGGCAAAGCATTTGCTCCTCCCATGAAGAAACCCAAGGCTGGACCCAAGCCGGAAACCGAGTGCTTTCATTGCAAGGGAACTGGTCACTGGAAGCGAAACTGCCCCAAGTACCAGGCTGACAAGAAGGCAGCCAACAACAAACAAGGTATTTATGATATACATGTTATTTATGTGTACCTTACTAGCTCTCATTGTAGTGCCTGGGTATTCGATACCGGTTCGGTTGCTCACATTTGCAACTCAAAAAAGGAACTACGGAATAGACGAAGGCTGGCGAAGGACGAAGTGACGATGCGCGTGGGAAATGGTTCCAAGGTTGATGTGATCACCGTCGGCACGCTCTCTCTTCGATTACCATCGGGATTAGTGATGAACCTGAATAATTGTTATTTAGTGTCTATGTTAAGCATGAACATTATATCTGGATCTTTTTTATTGCGATATAGTTACTCATTTAAATCAGAGAATAATGGTTGTTCTATTTATATGAGTGATATCTTTTACAGTCATGCACCCATTGTGAGGGGTTTATTCATATTGAATCTTGATAGTGATGATACACATGTTCATAACATTAATGCCAAAATATGTAGAGTTGATAATGATAGTACCACTTTCTTGTGGCACTACCGTTTGGGTCATATTGGTGTAAAACGCATGAGGAAGCTCCATGCTAATAGACTTTTGGAGTCACTCGATTTTGAATCACTTGACACATCTGAACCATGCCTCATGGGCAAGATGACTAAATTGCCGTTCTCTGGTACAATGGAACGGGCAAGTGACTTATTGGAAATCATACATACTGATATGTGCGGTCCAATGAATGTTGCAGCACGTGGTGGATATCTTTATTTTCTCACCTTCACTGATGACTTAAGTAGATATGGGTATATTTACTTAATGAAACACAAGTCTGAAACGTTTGAAAAGTTCAAGCAATTTCAGAGTGAAGTTGAGAATCATTGTAACAAGAAGATTAAATTCCTACGATCTGATCGAGGAGGTGAATAACTGAGTTATGAGTTTGGCAGTCACTTAAGACAGTGTGGAATTGTTGCAGAGTTGACACCGCCTGGATCACCACAGCATAATGGTGTGTCCGAACGTCATAATCGAACCCTATTAGATATGTTCTGTACTATGATGTCTCTTGCCAATTTGTCACTATGATTTTGGGGTTATGCATTAGAGACAGCTGCATTCACTTTAAATAGGGCACAATAGAAATCCGTTGAGACGACGCCATATGAACTGTGGTTTGGCAAGAGGCCAAAGTTGTCGTTTCTTAAAGTTTGAGGATGTGATGCTCATGTCAAAAAGCTTCAGCCTGAAAAGCTAGAACCCAAAGTGGAGAAATGCGTCTTCATAGGATACTCGAAAGAGACAGTTGGGTATACCTTCTATCTTAGATTCGAAGGCAAAGTGTTTGTCTCTAAGAACGGAACATTTCTTGACAAAGAGTTTCTCTCGAAAGAATTGAGTGGGAGGAAAATAGAGTTGATGAGGTTATTGAACCTTTACTTCAACGAGAGAGTAGCGCAGCACAGAAAGATGTTTCTGTGGAGCCTACAATAGTTGAAGAGGAAGTTAATGATGGTGATCATGAAGCTTCGGATCAAGTTACTATTGAACCTAGTAGGTCGACAAGGGCGCATACTGCTCCTGAGTGGTACGGCAACCCTGTCTTGGAGGTCATGTTGTTAGGCAACAATGAACCTACGAGCTATGAAGGAGCAATGATGGGCCTGAATTCTGAGAAATGGTTAGAGGCCATGAAATCCGAGATGGGATCCATGTACGAAAACAAAGTACGGACTTTGGAAGTATTACCTGAAGGGCGAAAGGCCATTCAGAACAAATGGATCTTTAAGAAGAAGACGGTCACGGACGGTAATATCACCGTCTATAAAGCTCGACTTGTGGCAAAGGGTTTTTCACAAGTTAAAGGAGTTGACTATGATGAGACCTTCTCACCCGTAGCGATGCTTAAGTCCGTCAGAATCATGTTAGCAATAGCTGCATATTTCGACTATGAAATTTGGCAGATGGATGTCAAAACAGCGTTCCTCAATGGTTTCCTTGAGGAAGAGTTGTATATGATGCAACCATAAGGTTTTGTCGATCCAGAGAATGCTGACAAAGTTTGCAAACTCCAGCGATCCATTTATGGACTGGTGCAAGCATCTCGGAGTTGGAATAAGTGCTTTTATGAGGTGATCAAAGCATTTGGGTCTATACAAGTTTATGGAGAAGCATGTATTTACAAGAAAGTGAGTGGGAGCTCTATAGCATTTCTAATATTATATGTGGATGACATATTGCTGATTGGAAACAATATAGAAATGCTGGAAAGCGTGAAGGAGTATTTGAACAAGAGTTTTTCAGTGAAGGACCTAGGAGAAGTTGCTTTCATATTAGGCATTAAGATCTATAGAGATAGATCAAGACGCTTGATAGCACTTTCATAAAGCACATACCTTGATAAAGTTTTGAAGAAATTCAAAATGGATCAGTCCAAGAAGGGGTTCTTGCCTGTATTACAAGGTGTGAACTTGAGTAAGACTCAATGCCCAGTGACTGCAGAAGACAGAGAGAAGATGAGTGTCATCCCCTATGCTTCAGCCATAGGCTCTATCATGTATGTAATGCTGTGCACAAGACCCGATGTCAGTCTTGCCATAAGTATGGCCGGAAGGATTCAAAGTGATCCTGGGATGGAGCACTAGACGGCGGTCAAGAATATCCTTAAGTACCTGAAAAGGACTAAAGAAATGTTTCTCGTTTATGGAGATGATCAAGAGCTCATCGTAAAGGGTTACGTCAATGCAAGCTTTGACACTGGTCCGGATGACTCTAAGTCGCAAACCGGATACGTATTTATTCTTAACGGGGCGTGGTAAGCTGGTGCAGTTCCAAGCAAAATGTGGTAGCCGATTCTACATGCAAAGCGGAGTACATCGCAGCCTCGGAGGCGGCGAAGGAAGGTGTCTGGATGAAGTAGTTCATGACAGATCTTGGAGTAGTGCCCAGTGCACTGAATCCAATGACTCTGTTCTGTGACAACACTTGTGCCATTGCTCTAGCCAAGGAACCAAGGTTTCACAAGAGGACCAGACACATAAAGCGACGCTTCAATTCCATCCGCGATTACATCAAGGAGAAGGACATAAATATTTGCAAAGTACACACGGATCTAAATGTTGCAGACCCGTTGACTAAACCTCTTCCAAGGGCTAAACATGATCAACACCAGAACTGCATGGGTGTTTGATTCATTACAATGTAAATCACATAGTGATGTGAACTAGATTATTGACTCTAGTGCAAGTGGGAGACTATTGGAAATATGCCCTAGAGGCAATAAATAAAGTGTTTATTATTATATTTCCTTGTTCATGATAATTGTTTATTATCCATGCTATAATTGTATTAATTGGAAACACATTGCATGTGTGGATAAATAGATAACACTATGTCCCTACTATGCCTCTAGTGAACTAGCTCGTTGATCAAAGATGGTCAAGGTTTCCTAGCCATTGACATGTGATGTCATTTGATAATGGGATCACATCATTAGGAGAATGATGGGATGGACAAGACCCAAACTATAACAGTAGCATATGATCGTGTCAGTTTATTGCTATAGTTTTCTGCATGTCAAGTATATGTTCCTATGACCATGAGATAATGCAACTCACTGACACCGAAGGAGTGCCTTGTGTGTATCAAACGTCGCAACATAACTGGGTGACTATAAAGGTACTCTACAGGTATCTCTGAGGGTGTCTGTTGAGTTGGCATGGATCAACACTGGGATTTGTTACTCCGTGTGACGGAGAGGTATCTCAGGGCCCACTCGGTAATACAACATCACAACAAGCATTGCAAGCAATGTGACTAAGTGTTAGTCACGGGGTCTTGTATTATGGAAACGATTAAAGAGACTTTCCGGTAACGAGCTTGAACTAGGTATGTAGATACCGACGATCGAATCTGGGGCAAGTAACATACCGAAGAACAAAGGGAACATCATACGGGATTAACTGAATCCTTGACATAGAGGTTTGACCGATAAAGATCTTCGTAGAATATGTAGGAATCAATATGAGCATCCAGTTCCTGCTATTGGTTATTGACCGTAGAGGTGTCTCGGTCATGTCTGCATAGTTCTCGAACCCGCAGGGTCTACACACTTAAGGTTTAGTGACGTTTCGGTAGTATAGAGTTATGCATGGTGGTGACCGAAGGTTGTTCGGAGTCCCGGATGAGATCTCGGACGTCATCAGGAGCTCCGAAATGGTCCGGAGGTAAAGATTGATATATAGGAAGTCCTATTTTGGTCATCGAAAAAGTTCCGGGCTCATCGGTAGTGTATCGGGAGTGCCGAGAGGGTACCGGGGGACCATCGGGAGGGGTATTTCGACCCAAGAGGCTACATGGGCTGTGGGAGGATGAATACCAGCCCTTAGTGGGCTGGTCGAAGTCCCACATAGGGCCCATGCGGCTGGGAAGGAAATCCAAAGTGGAAAAGGTGGAAAAAAGACTAATATAAGGAAGGAGTCCTAAACCGACTAGGAGTGGAGGATTAGGACTCCTCCCTCCACTTCGGCCGGAGACAAGAGGGCTTGACCTTGCGGCCAATCCTCCTCCTCTCCTCCTCCTATATATACTAGAGGTTTTAGGGTTTTTGCACATAGATTTTCAGCCACGTGCTACCCTCTCCTCTAGTCTGTAGTTTCTCCTCTAGATCGGTTTCAGCAGTGCTTAGGCGAAGCCCTGCTGGAATTACTCCACCACTATCACCGTAACACCATCATGCTGCCAAAGAACTCGTCTACCTCTCTGCTCCCTCTCTCTGGTTCAAGACGGCGGAGATCGTCATCAAACCATACGTGTGCTAAACGCGGAGGTGTCGTCCGTTCGGTGCTAGATCGGGACGGATCGTGATTGGATCGTGGGACGCTCGGCGATTTGGATCGCGAAGACGTTTGACTACATCAACCGTGTTTCTTAATGCTTCCCGCTTAGCGATCTACAAGGGTATGTAGATCCACTCTCCCCTCTCGTAGATGCTCAACTCCTAGATTTATCTTGGTGAAGCGTAGGAAAATTTGTGTTTCCCATGCAACATTCCCCAACACTTAACGGTGGCTCATCCTAAGAGACAGGACATGCAAAAATTAAACAAGACAGAATATATTCTGCATTGTTTTAAGGGCGGCTGGAAAAAGCACAACCCGAAGATGTTAATTCTTTCCTGACCTAGCTTTTTCGAAAAACTCATATGCTGGTTCTTCTGGGTGGACTCGATACTAGAACTCTTAATAGTACATGGTCTCTATCAAGAGTGATCATCAATTTCTTTTAACAGCTTAGGGTCTCTAGACTAGATTAACTGACAAGAGCACAACGAACCAGAAAGAGACGCAGCAGGGCATGAGTACCCTTAGGGCCCATAAGCTACCTCTCACGTGACACAAATCCGTCGTTTGAACCTTAAACAGTGCAGGGTCTTTAAAAGAGTAACTTTTAAGATTACGAACGGGCCACATAGCAGAGAGTCGGCAGCAGATGGGTGAGTTTGTCCTCGCTTTCCGTAATCCGGCCCTCACGTGACAAGAGCCGCCGATTTAACCTTGACCAGTATAGGGTCTCTAGCGAGAATGGCTGCCAAATATGTTTGAACAGATCAAGGTCTCTAATCGGGATTAACTGGCAAGAGTTCGGCGGGTCACATAGCGGAGCAACATAATCCTACATGCAGGTTTAACTCAAACTTGCGGTGGCTTAAGAGCCGATCAAGAGGGTGTGTAAGCTAAACCCGGTGGGTTGGAAGCCCCCAAATGACCTTGTTGATGGAGTCAACTTTTGCGTATATAACCCGCCTTACTGTGGCTTAAGAGCCGATCAAGAGGGCGTGTAAGCTAAACCCGGTGGGTTGGAAGCCCCCAAATCACCTTGTTGACGGAGTCAACTTTTGGGTATATAACCCGCCTTACTGTGGCTTAAGAGCTGATAAAGAGGGTGTGTAAGCTAAACCCGATGGGTTGGAAGCCCCCAGATGACCTTGTTGACAGAGTCAACTTGTGCACCATCTTGTAAGTCACCATCTTGTAAGCCGCCATCTTGTATGAAGAAACGACAGAAGACTCCAAGTGACTTTATGATGATCGAATAAATCCAGTCACCCATGTTTGAACGGTGTATCTCGGCGGTTCGTCCTCTTGGGCAACTTAAACCTTTCATCCATAAATCGGTGCACCCATGTTTGAACGGCTCACAACGTGGCGGCTCATCCTCTTGAGTGACCTTAAATATTTTGTCAGTAAGACGGTGCACCCAGGATCGGGTTAACTTTTCTTGCGATGACCTGGGGTTCTCGTTGAAAAACGACCAAATGTGCTTTGCCATGTCTGTAGCCCCCGAGTCTTAAGTTGACTTGGAGAGGCTGCTTGAGAATCTCTACTAAAGGTTGACTTTGACCGTGGCGGGTTATAGGCGATCCCATATGAACTGTTTCAATAATCCGGTCAATGGTTCGTCCTGGCTGATTGTTGAAGTTTAACCAAAGTGCAGTGGCGACGACTTGTGCGCCAGTCCGTCGGGCGGCTCGTGTAGACGAACACTGCCTGATATGTTGAGATAGAATCAGACTATGGGCGGCATCTTGTGCTCGTTCGTTGGGTGGTTCATATAGGCGAGCCTGACACTATTATGCCAATGTAGATTGGACCGCAGGACGGCGATTCAGAACCGTCCATTGGGCGGCTTGTACTGGTGTATGTAGCCACTAGCGTGTTGATGTAGACGTAGAAACCAGTCGCGGCATTGTAAGCCGATGCTGTTGTGAAAGACGCCACGGCGTTGTAAGCCAGCGCGGATGGCGAGAGACGGACACGGCATTGTAAACCGGCGTGGATGGCGAGAGACGGTCGCGGCATTGTAAGCCGGTGCGGTCCCGAGAGGCGGTCGCAGCATTGTAAGCCGACGTATTGATGTTGATCCAATCGTATGAATGGTGGGTTGTACACATCCGTCCGGTATCTTGTCGTAGCGCATATGCAGCCTCCGATGAAGGCGCACGAGGACCGGACCGTACTCTGGCCATGAGCTAATTGACTGATTCTTTTTGTTGGACGAAAATAAGGACACCGGTGCTGAGCTTCAGAGGAAAACAACAGGAAAGGTGTCCCTAGTGAGCGCAGGGCAAGGCGGTCGATGCTGTCATGAGCTCTCGGCCATCTCTACGGCAGAGCACGGTTCCGGCGACCACGGTCGTCGTTACACACGTGCACGTCCCATCGCAGACGATCCAATCGTCCCGCACATGTGGTTTTTTTACCCCTTTCTTTCCTTATCCTTTCTTACTCTAACCACCAACGCAGGGGAGGAGGCAACCGACACAAGGCCGGCTTGAGAGCTCCCAACCGGGTGCCGGTGCTTTGTAGGCAGATCTAGCGAGGCGGCGAGGCCAGTCGGCGAGGCGAGGCGACAGCGGCTGGCGGGGCAGAGTGAGGGCAAGGCAGAGCTTGCCGTGGGGCGCAGCATCAGCTAGAGGCGAGAGGAGCCCGCGGCAGGGCAGTGTGTGGAGGCGGCGGCGGCTCGCCGACCGGTGGCTGGAGCGGTGAGTGGGCGAGGCTGGCTTCATGGTGGCTCCAACATTGCGAAAGTGAATCGGTGCAGCGGCGGCTTGTGGCATGGCGCGGTGGGTACGGCGAGCCTAGGTGGCCGGGCGGCTCAGCGAGGCTAGGCCGAGCAAGCAGGAACTCGAGCCGGCTGTGGGGGCATTAGCAGGCGTGGCGCAGCTACGGCTGCCGGGTCCGGAGGCGTGCGGCTCAGTGGTGAGAACCGGCCGCAGCAGAGCGACGGGGAGGCGAGGCGAGGCAGCCATGGCGCGGCGTTGCCGCAAAAATGACGGCTCGCAGAGGGCCACGGCGGCGGCGTACCGGCCATGACAGAAAAACCGTGGCAGAGGAGCAGCGAGGTGACTGGCAGATGCGGAGGCGACTCGGAGGCGGGTTTGACTCCTTCTCCGGATCATGGTCAGTTGGACTAATCCATGTCCGCTTTTTTCCTCCGGGTCGTTGACTTCCTTTTGTAACCTGGTGCTTCTTTGCGTAAATAAGTAGTACTCCGAGGAAATTTCTTGGTTGAATCTGGATAGTAATTGGCCATACTAACACTCAAAAAATTCCAATATATTCTGTCCGGCACTACCACAGTACAGCACTGTTGTATTGAATTGTGTTCACTCATCGCTGGTAAGCTATTGCAATAATTTCACTTGTAACATCCGATCTGATCGTCTGTTCTTTCTTTGGCTGGATATAGCAATCTTTTTTTTGGTTTCCTTTGATATATGCAAGCAGACCATAAACAGGTTGGCTCTAGTGCTTCTGGATCTTACTCATCGCCGGTTTGTGGTAGCAGGCGATGATCATCGTAAACCGGATCAAATCGTACGGATCATCTGCGGCGGCTTTCCTTCATCCGGAAATTCGCAAACTTCTCAAAACCCTAGGAAAGATCCCTCCAAGAACTCAACATCACCATGTGCGGGCCCCACGGTGGGCGCCATCTGTCATGAATTTGTCACGGCAGATGTCCGGGTAAACGGACTTAGGTTCGGGGCAGAAGGGCAACTATGTGGGAGAGGTAGTACCGCTTCAGAGGTACTACCGCTCTGGGGAGAGGTAGTACCGCTTTAGAGGTACTACCACTCTGGGGATAGGTAGTACCGCTTCAGAGGTACTACCGCTCTGGGGATAGGTAGTACAGCTTGAGAGGTACTGCTGCTCTCTACTACCGTTGTACAGCCGCTCAAGCAGATTGGGAACCAGAAGCATAAAATAAGTGGAAGTGGGAGCGGTAATGGTCAACGGAAGTACCGCCTAAGAGGTACTACCACTCGGTGGAGAGGTAATATCGCTTGAGGGGTACTACTGCTTAAAGCAGTACTTCAGCCCAAGCAAAACCAAAACTGCCATAACTCATGCGGACTCCGAAATGAGAAAACTCAAGTTTTTTGGATAGATGCCGACAAGTACTATCAAGCAATGGAGAATAAATGCCAATAAGATAAGGAAGACGACCTTACCAAGAATTATCTCGCAAAATCTCCAACACCGAAAACACAAATATGATATATACGAAAACCTTTTCCGGTGAATTTGATCTTATCACGATGAAGACCATAAGCTCCAAAACTCTCAAAGCAAAAAGCAAAAAAAGGACCAAGAAAGATGATGCAAGAATGAAAATGGTTTGAGCTCTCAACGAACAATATGATCAAGCTACTCACTTGAGAGCCCCCCCCCTTGATAGTACGACAATCGATCCTATAAGCCGGTATCCCATCTACTACCACGAGACTAGTCAAATATTAAATCTATCAAGGACAAAACTCTGCCTTGCGCATAGCCTACTTGAGCTAGATGATGATGATCTTGTCCTCCTCAAGATGGACCACCTTTTTTATTGTGCTGGCTCGATGAAGACTAGTAGATTGCTCCCTCATACTCTACTATGGGTGAGCCACTCTTCGGCACATATTCACGAGTCCATTGTCACCACGAAGGACGACAAGCTTCAAGCATGATCTCTTTGTGATGCTCCACTTGAACTTGCACACCGCAATATTGATGACGATCATCACTTGATGTCATCCTCCATGGGTTGTATGAGATCTTCCTCTTGACACAATCCCATGGACACATACCTAACTTCATATAGAACTCTCACATAGACCATGGGTTAGTACACAAAGCATAATGGACAGTGCTTACCATATCATTGGATCACTTTATCCTTCTCGATACATTATGTCCGCTTTGTGTGTTAATCAATTTGATTCACTCTTTGACTTAGTCATGATCAACCTTGTATCTTATCTTGTCTCTTCATAAAGATGATGTCTTGAAGGTAACATGAATGCTCACAAATCTTCTACCTCAATACATGCTTGCAATAAGCTCAACTCTCACATGACCAATCTTTGGATAAAACCTTTAATAGCACCTTGGTCACCATATAAACTCCTTGAAACCAACAGATGGAATTCAAGAACTGTCTACGGACAAATCCTTCGAATATAACTCAAGGCTACCATTAGTCCATAGGGATTGTCATCAATTACGAAACCACACATGGAAAAATATGCTCTTACACCAGGCTAGGCCATCAGCCGACTTCAATGCAATGCAGTGACCGAAGTTGGCTCCTTGGTGTCCGCATTGAATCGGCGATGTCTGAGAGGTCACATCCATTATTGCCGCCCTCCTGTCCGATCAAATTATGGAATTAATGTCGACTGCTGCATGCTCTGGACCGGCATAAATACGACGCGGCAAGCAACATGGCCATTCGATGGAAAGTGCGGAAAAGATGAGTGGAGGGTTTCAGTGGGCCATAATGGCCAGAAGCGGGATAGGAAATGGTCAAGACGTCCATAAAGCCCCATGTTTATTTCTGATTTGCGAAAAAAATACATACGGATCAATATAAGTCCGTTTTTGTGTCCACATTGGATGGTGGACCATGCGGCCCCACTGGTGGTTTGAGGGAGATGCCCTAATGTGGCGAAGTTGTGTGAGTTAAAGGTGAATTGCTTGGGAACAAAAACAACGCTCCAACTGTTGGAATTAGGGTCTGTGGTCTACCCCCTATTCATTTGCTCTTATTTGTGGAGCCCCTCACAATTCGCATATCTGAGGCTAGGGTGTAGGGACCTTCTTATATTGTTTTCCTAAAGAGTACGCCTCTTATATAGATATAAGATTCCAGTATTTTCCACTAGTTTTCGAAATAGAGTCGAGAGCAAATTACCAACCACTGTCATATTTGTTTGTTAATGGATTCTACCCGTTATGTCCCCGGAACACATACTTGTGAGCAATGCGTCATAATAGAGTGTAAATTCCTCTAATTATGTAGATCATCATTAGGGCTGAATCTAACTATATGATCCAGCTCCTTTCGATTATCACTGTACCCGGGTAGTCTTTCCAATATAAATAGAATATTTATTCCACTAATAATCGACCGGCTTCCTTAAGCATATAACTTAAGTACGTTCCAACAAGTGATAATTCCATGATAAATCACGTAAAGTAATTCCATGTATAAATACATGTAAACTTCCATAATGGCGTATTTCAAATATTAGCAATTCCTATTAATTTAAATATAATTACGGGACACATAATTCCAACATCTTCCCATCTTGGATCAGAACCAAAAACTTCTCTTATCAGGATGTCGCTGCACTTCCTCCGGCCATAGAACAAATAAATCCAACAAAGAGTTGATGCATGCGTGTGATCACATGTGCACCTATTTACAATCGATACAAATAGTAATAGCAAGCAGTACTAGTACTCTTGATCCATGCGCATTAAAGAAAACATTGGATAATGCTTGGCTTTTCTGGATCGTATGATTCCACCAGGTTGTTGTATTGTTGGCTTCCCGTGTAGGCTAGTACTAGTTGACTTTTCAAACTATGTGATCCGGCTTTTCTTCGATCGATTTCGAGAGATTGGTGTATCAACTAACCGGAAGAGGAGTAGCAAGCGCAGGCGTGGCTGTGTCTTCCGAGATGTGTGAGCGGCGGCAAAGGACACGATGACATATCGATGATGAAGCAACATCGGTGAACGTGTTGCATGAGGAGAGGCGAAGCGGAAGCAAGAGATCACTCTAGAAAATTTGCGTAGAGTGCTGCACAGCGTGTATCCAGTCATCATCGACTAGCGACGGTGAACCTAGCTATGATACCAATGTTAGAATTAGGGTTTACGGTCTACCTCCTATTCTTCTGCGCTTAGTCGTGGTGTCGTTCACAATTAGCATATCTGAGGTAGGGGTAGGGACATTCTTATACTATTTTTCCAAAGAATTCACCTCTTATACACATATAAGATTCCTAGTATTTTTCACTAGTTTTCGGAATAGAGTCCAGAGCAAATTACCATTCACGGTCATATTTGTATGTTAACGGATTATACCCGTTATGTCCCCGGAGCACACGCTTGTGAGCAACGCGTTATAATAGTGTAAATTCGTATAATTATGTAGATCGACATTAGGGCTGTAATCTAACTATATGATTCAGCTCCTTCTGATTATCACTTTACCCGGTAGTCTTTCCATAAATAGTATATTGTATTTCACTGATGATCGACTAGCTTTTCTAAACATATAACTAAAGTATGTTCCAACAGGTAATAATTTCATGATAAATCATGTAAAATAATTACATGTATAAATACATGTAAACTTCCATCCTGATAAGAGAAGTTTTCGGTTTTGATCCAAGCTAGGGATTATGCTTTTGACACGACCGCCAGACGCTCGCCGTTGGTCGCTAGCATATTTTGCTGATCTCTCCACCAGCATGGCTTGCATATACATGGTGAACTTGCCTCCTTCACGTCGATTTGTTCTTGTGTGACACGCGCGTTCGTCACAGCATATGCAAAGGCTGCGCTGGTATCTGCCTCGTTGGTTCACTGCAAATCTGCAATCTTCCGCTGCGGAATCCATAAAAAAAGATGAACCAATTGATTCTTGATGCATGGATCGAGAAAGAATAGTACTCTATACCCCACTACAAATTGTTGATTGGTTTTCCCACTAACCTACATGGGCGCATGATTGGCAAGATGGAAGTAACTCGTGCTATTTTATATAGGTTATGCTCAGAATTACTTTTATTTTTTGGTGAGGCGTTTCATCACGCAGGTCTGTGTACACTAATACTTGCCTTAGCGGTTGACTACTGCTTCCGTTGTCGTTGTCCGGTGTCTAAGGAAGCGCATCCATAGCTGAGCCTGCTGACAGGGATCGAGATGGATCTAGAGGGAGGTGAATAGGTAAAATTACAAATTTTAATTATTACTTAGTAATTTTAGGCGATATTGTGGAATATGAAAGTGAGCCTAACAATTGCAAAGATGAAAGTTAAGCTAGGTATACTAAGCAAGGCAACAATAGGGGATAATCAAGCACAAGTAATACAAGTAAGTACTCAAAGACAAGAAACCACAAGTGGGGAGTTAGGGTTAGGGATAACCGCAACTCTGAGAGACGAGGATGTATGCCGATGTTCACTTCCTTGAGGGAAGCTACGTCACCGTTTAGAGAGGTGGATGTTACCACGAAGGCACAGCAACGTCACGAAGGCTCACCCTATTCTCTCCTTGAGATAACACCACAAAGGAGTTTCTCAACCACTAGTGGTAGGCTTTGAGGTGGCCTCCAAATCCTCACAAACTTTCCGGGGGGAAATCATAATGGTTTGATTCCTCTCCGAAGAACTACTACTGCCTAGGAGTCTCCAACCTCCAAGAGTAACAAGATCATGGGAACCACTCAAAACTTGCTCAAATCATGAATAGCTTTGGTTGAGAGGAGGGGAATACGATCTATCTTTTGATTGGAACAACACTCAAGAATCCTCACAAACGCTCTTGGGATCTAAGATTTGGTGAGGGCTAGAGAGTGAGGAGAGAAGGTGTTCTTGGAATCTTTCTAATGTGTTGGACAACCCCCACACGAGGTAGGAGAAGACTATATATAGTGGTGATGGAAAAGTGGACGTTGAATCCACTTATGATGTGCAGTTGTCGGATGTCCGATAGTTCTCGGTCGTTCGGACAGCCACGAAGCGTTGGACATCCGATAGGGGTCGGTCGTCCAAAAAGCATATAGGATCCTGTCAGCACAGCATATCATGGAAAGAGTGTACAGCAGACGGACGTCCGGAGGGTGTCGGCCGTCCAGGCACGGACGTCCGAAAGGGTCGGATGTCCGACATTTTGAATCTGGTGGGTTGCCATAGATTTCCGGCCGCACACGGACAACCGGAGGTACCGAAAATCCGAGGATTTGGATCTGATGGCTGGTTCCAGATATCCGGAGAACGTCGGTCGTCCGGCGTCCGGACGTCCGAGAACCACCGGTCGTCCGAATAAGAGGAGAACACTATGAAGGGTAATAGAGAAAGGTATTTCCTAGATTTTGAGCAAATTTCTTGCGAGAACAGTGATCCCCTCTTAATAGTGCGGGATCCCTATACTCGAGAATGATAAACATATCATAGACCATTCCGTCTTGTTTCTCCATTCTTTAAGCATCCTGGACATGGTGGTCACGATCCACACACAATCTCTTGGGAACTAAAGCTGAGATCCACTTGATGAAAATGATTAGTTTCCTATATGTATGTTGTCAACAACATCAAAATATGATTAAGGGCACTTTCAATCTCCCCCTTTTTGGTAGTTGATGACAACATACATATAGCTCTCAAAAAGTAAAGTAGACTTATATAACTTACGAGATATTTTTTGTAGAGCTCCCCCTCATTATATGCATAGTAAAAATAATTATGGTCAGGAACTCCCCCTTACTTGATAATGAGTGCATCGAAAATATCACATAGATCCATATCATTCATCATTCATAAATGGCATAACATCAAGGATAGCATACCATAAAAGAGTACATCAAGGATAGCATAGCATAAAAGAGGTTCATCATACATAGATGGCATTACAACATAGATAGCAAATCGAATACTAAGATAATCTCCTCCCCTTTGACATCAAGTACCGAAAAGGGAAGGACCAGGACAACCAGCCACGCAATCAGAGATTATTGTCATCATCATCACCACCATGTGTGCCACTGCCACCTGCCTCGTCAAGGAAATCAGCCCACTCGGTCCCAGAAGGAAAACCAAAGTCAGAAGGAGGAGCATCAGGAGGACGCTGATCCTCACTCACATCAATTGCTCCAGAGTCTCTCAGACGAGCCTTTAGAGCATTCTTAGAAGAGATCATGCGAGTGACCACATCCTGGTTTTGGGAGCACTGAAAAGTGAAAGCCTTCATTATGACAGAATGGGCCTTCCCAAGAAAACAAGCAAAGCGACCGAAGGAGGCAGAGCCAAATGAGACAAGATGAGACCGAGCAGCAACTCGTTGAGCAGGAGCGGATGAGTATTTCTTGGGAGCCCAACCATCCGCCATGTGAGAGGGAATGACCCATGTGTTATGCACATGATTTCTAGCAATGGGAAAGGGGGGCACATGCTCAATGAGAGCCTGAATAAAAGGGGCATGAGGGAAAGCTCGCTTGTATTGGAAACTAGCGAGGCGAATCTCATGCCATAGAAAGTGAGGAACATTGATTTTCCCTTTAGGATGCTCATAAAGGCGAGACATGAGATCAATGCAATACCCGCTACAAGTTCCCTTGTCACCCATCTTGGGATAGATGTTGCGAATGACGCACTAAAAGATGATGAAGAAAGGAGACCTCCAAATAGAAACTTGATTGAGATCCTTGCCCTTTTCATCTTCATCAAGATCATCACGCCCTTTTAAAAGATAGGCAAGGGCTTCAACGCCTCTAGGAGCAGGATTTGGATCACTCTTATGGATTTTGAAACCGGTGTTAGGGAAGCCAAGAGCAGCGACAAACTGAGCATAAGAGGCTGAGAGCTTGGTATCATAGGTCATCCAAGTGACGGTCTTTTTAGGACCAAAGAAACAAGCGGCATAGAACTGATGAATGGCAGCATGATTGAAGTCATGTTTAAAAGCAAATGGTGCAGCCAGACTAGAAGACTCCATGAGATCAATGGCACCCGGATATTTTGTCGGATGAGTGCAAATATGCTCTAAGTCAATATAATGGTGAACAGACAGACCTTTGGGAACAATGACAGTGGTGAAAATGTCTCCCTGAACATTTGTGCAAAAACGAGAGTCCATAGAGTCATGTTCAACAAAGAATTGATTAGTGTCGCGACGAAACTTAAAGTGGGCAGATTTAGGGACTTTGTTGAAGTCCTTTATCGTGCGACCAAAAGAGTGAGGGGGCTCAAGAGAGATGTGGCGAGCATCACCTTGAGGCTGATCTGGAGGTGGAGGAGGCATGTACGACGGCCTCCGAGTATCAGGCTTTGGAACATTTCTATGAATCCCAACAAATTCAGCATGTTCATCATACTCCAACTCTTCTTCGTAGTTGGAAGCCTCTGAGGATGAAACGGTTTCACGAATCGGACGCTTGGCGATGCGCTTGAAGGGACAAGCCCATTCTTGGGAGTCATCGGACCCCACACCATGAGAAGAATGAGCGGAGGAGCCCATCGGGGTCTTGCGCGCGGAGTGCTTGATCTTCGGCATGGAAAATCCCCTACAACCATATTTGAGAACGCCAAGACATTGAGTCTGATGCATCCTGACCATCTAGAGCAAAAACGTGAGGAAAGGAACTGGCGGAAAATAGAAAGAAGAAGGGGATCTACCTCGGGACGCAAGGATGGAGGGACTTCAATCGAAGGAGCAATCGAAGGGGATCCGGCGGCGGCCTGGCGGCACCCCGGCGGCACAAGGGAAGAAACAAGGGGAAACAGTGCGAGGAGGTAGGGTAACTGCCCAGGCCCGCGGGCCTCCAAATTTTATATGGAGGCCGAAACGTCGGACGACAGAGACCCGTCGGACGTCCGAGAGGGACAAATAGAAAACAGAGGCAAGCAGGGAGAATTGGCAATTTCCGGTGACACCCATGACACTGAGATGATAGAGGACCATGATTCTATCAAATAGTGATGATTCTAGCTAAACAGCTCTAACAATGTTCATGGATAGGGGTTGGTGAGGTTAAGCCACCATGTTTGAGTAAACGTGGAATGGCACTGTGAAGATATGAACTTGAGCCCATCACCACAACTCCGTCATTTAAAGGACCAAGTCACAAAAGCAAGCAAGTAACTTTGAGAGTGTTGGGTTTATTTATGCATCATATATAGGGTGAGAGTACTCATGAGTTGAACATCTCCCCCTAAAGACATGCCTACACCTATACATGACATGAAGTAAATGTATGCGGGTGTGCAAAGATTTCACATAATGCTATCAAGTTCCAAGATACCAAGTTCATGCCAAAGTTGACAAAACCTAGCTTCATCTAGCGACTTGGTGAAGATGTCTGCAAGTTGCACATCCGTGCCAACATGAGCAAGAGCAATGTCACCTTTTTGTACATAGTCTCGTAAGAAGTGATACTGAATGTCAATATGCTTGGTGCGAGGGTGATCAACCGGGTTTTCAGCAAGCTTGATGGCACTTTCATTGTCGCATCGTAGGGGCACATGTATGTAAGATATACCATAGTCCTTCAAAGTTTGCCTCATCCATAGCAATTGTGTTGCACAACTTGCAGTTGCAATGTATTCGGCTTCAGCGGTGGATAGGGAGACACAATTCTGCTTCTTAGAGGACCAACTTACCAAGGAGCGTCCAAGAAACGGACATGCCCCGGAGGTGGATTTCCTTCCTACCTTGTCTCCAGCCCAATCCGCATCAGTGTACCCAATGAGATCAAACTTGGCATCCTTGGGGTACCATAGACCTAACTTTGGGGTGTGAACAATGTATCGAAGGATATGCTTAACCGCCTTATGATGACTTTCCTAGGGGTAGCTTGAAATTTTGCACAAATGCCTACACTTAACATGATGTCTAGCCTAGATGCACAAAGATAAAGCAATGAACCAATCATAGAGCGGTAAATAGATGGGTCAAACGGGATACCGTTTGTGTCTTCATCAAGAAAAATCTTGGTTGCCATGGGTGTCTTGGTTGGCTCGCATTTGTCATTCCAAACTTTGCAAGAATGTCCTTGAGATACTTGGTTTGGGACAAGAAGATCCCTTCTTGAAATTATTGAATTTGAAAGCTGAGAAAGAACTTCAAGTCCGCATTGAGTGACATCTCAAAGGTCTTGGTCATGGATTCCACAAACTTCTTGCATGAATGGATGTTAGGAGAAGCAAAAATGATATCATCTACATAATGTGGCATAAGATTAAATCACCCTTTTCCCTTTTTTGTAAAAAGGGTAGGGTCAATTACTCCTCTCACAAAACCATCATTGAGTAAAAACTTCTTAAGATGATCATACCAAGCATGAGGTGCTTGTTTGAGGCCATACAAATCCTTGTGAAGTTTGTACACATAATCTTTGTGATCGGGGTCAATGAATCCGGGTGGTTGTGATACATAAACCTCCTCTTGTAGAGGACCATTAAGAAATGCACTATTCACATCCATTTGATGTAAAGTAAACCATTAAAACCAGCATAAGCAAGTAAGATACGAATTGATTCAAGATGGGCAATGGGAGCAAAGGTCTCATCAAAGTCCAAACCTTTAACTTGTGAGTACCCTTGTGCCACTAACTTTGCCTTGTTTCTGATGATTATACCATGTTCATCTTGCTTGTTCTTGAAGATCCATTCTGTTCCAATAACGTTGTGTTCCTTAGTTGGCCTTTTGACTAAGGACCATACTTTGTTGTGCTCGAAGTTGTTCAACTCTTCTTGCATTACAACAAGCCAGTCGTTGTCCATCAAGTCATCTTGCACCTTGTGTGGGACAACACTAGAGACAAACAAGAAGTGAGCACAAAAATTGGTTAATTGTTTACGAGTGACTCTACCTTCCGATATGCCGGTGTGAATTTGCTTGACATCAACACGATGGGCCACACGAGGCATGATGGAGGTTAGGGTTTCACGAGGTTCAATTTCATTTCCATCATCAACATCTTCAGCATGAGAATCTACTAAGGGTTGTGGAAAATCTTGTTCTTCATGAATCATTTGTTGAGGTTCATCACCACTAGAAGATTTGTCATCATCGACATGTGAACTTTCTTGCTCTTGTTCTGGGTGATGAGCTTCTTCTTGTTCTTGTTCTGGTGATGAGCTTCTTCTTGTTCTTGTTCTGGTGATGAGCTTATTCTTGTTATTGTTGTGGATCCCGTGTAGGGCCAGGTTCTTGAACTTGGATTATGAACTCCTCTTGGGGGACGGGATCTTGTGGTAATGTTGGTGTAGTAATAGTTTGAGCATGGGTGGTGCTTGTGTCCTCATTTGCACCTTCACAAGGAACATGTTCCATTGGAAGGAGGTCACCTACACCCATGCTCAAGATGTCTTGTGAAGGGTCTTCATCACCTGCATCACTTAGATCAACTTGCTCTCCATGGGAGCCATTAAATTCATTAAACACCACGTCACAAGTTTCTACAACACATCCGATGGATTTTTTGTAGACCCTGTAGGCATGGGAGTTTGATCCATAACCAATAAATATTCCTTCTGTTGTTTTAGATTGAAATTTTCCTAACCGTTCCCTCTTGTTGAAAATGAAGCATTTGCAACCGAAAACCCGGAGATATTTGACATTTGGTTTGTTCTCGGTTATGAGTTCATATGGGGTCTTCTTCAAGATTTTGCGAACGAAAAGATGATTTGATGCATGACATGCTGTGTTGACAGCCTCTGCCCAAAATCTATGAGGTGATTTGTACTCATCCAACATGGACCTTGCCATTTCCACAAGTGTACGGTTCTTCCTCTCAGCCACCCCATTTTATTGTGGGGTATATGGTGCTGAGTATTGATGCTCAATTCCTTCATCACTAAGAAACTCTTCCAAGGTATAGTTCTTGAACTTGGATCCATTGTCACTTCTTATTGCCAAGATTTCTTTGTCAAACTTGCGTTGGGCTTGCTTGGAAAAATCAATGAAAGTGGTTTTTGTCTCGTCCTTGGACTTGAGAAAGAACACCCATGTGTATCTTGAGTAATCATCAACAATAACGAAATCATACTTCTTCCCACAAAGACTATCCCATGAAGGAGGCCCAAAGTGAACCACATGAAGGAGCTCCAAAGGTCTTGAGGTTGATACTATGTTCTAGGGGGGATGCTTTGATTGATGTTGCTTACCTGCAATGCATGCACTACACACACAATCTTTCTCAAAAGATATATTGGTTAGTCCAAGGATGTGTTGACCCTTTAAGAGATCTTGAATATTTCTCATGCCAACATGGGCTAGCCGACAATGCCATAGACATCCCTTGTTGGCCTTGGCCATGAGGCAAGTTGCATGGAATGTGCTCTCTTTCGAGAAATCAACCGTGTAAAGGTTGCCATCCAACTCCACCACAAAGGCAACTTTAATGGTACCTCTCTTAAAGACTTTCACATCCCTTAGTCCAAATAGTGTATCATAACCAACAGAAGACAATTGTCGAACAGAAAGTAAGTGGTATTTTAAGGATTGGACAAGCATGACATTTGTAAGTGACATGTCATTAGTGATAGCCACCTTGCCCAAACCGAGTTCATGTCCTTTCGACCCTCCACCAAATACAATCCTCATAAATGGTCGAATCGCTTCCCTGAAATCCATGAGCAGTGTTCCATCTCCGGTCATATGATTTGAGCAGCCGCTATCAATCACCCATTTGACTCTACCGGAGACACCAACCTACACACAATTCAAGTCTTGGTTAGAGGCACCCATTTTACAATGGGACCTCTCAAGTTAGTAACAAGAGTCTTATGAACCCAAATTGCATAAAACCGAAAAGCATTTCTAGGACCAACAAACTGACCATAAACATCTCCATCTTTTCCCTTACGAAGTACATGTGATGGATGCATAAATTCTTTTGGCTTGTTGAGAGTAGGCTTGCCCCTAGTGGCCTTCCTACTCGCAACCTTGTCAACCTTACTCTTTACCTTTTCTTTGTGCCCTTCTCGCACAAATATCTCCTTGAGAGGAGTTGTAGACTTGTGTGTCACTACCTTTCCCTTGCTTGCGCTTGGATCAATTCCAAGACCTTCCTTGGCCACAACCTCCTTGTGTTGACTCAATACTTCATTGAGGTTCTTTTGTGCTTGAGCACATGATATGAGTCCTTTCTCAATTTGAGACTTTAACACCCTATTCTCCTCAAGTAAGCTAGCTAGTTCATCATTGAGGTTAGTATCATAGGCATCAATATTTACAATGGGAGAGGAATATGCTTTCCCAAGAGAGTTAAGATAAGTGATCTTGAGTTCGTCAAAATTCTTAGTAAGGATATTGAGCTCATCTTCCTTTGTCTTAAGAGACAAATGTAGGAGCTCACAATCTTTAGTGTGTCTATCAATGTTTGCACCTATTTTTAAGCACAATTCATCATTACGTGCTTCCTCATATAGGACTATCCGCTCAAGTATTTCACATTTTTCCTTTTCCTCGGTGACGAGGGTTTCGAGTTCCTTGATGGAGATGGAGTGCTTACTCACCATCTCCATAAGCATACGAAACATAATGAGCTTCTTTCCTTTGAGAGAGCACATGACTTTCTCCATTTTAGCAAACATAGCATCACTTATTTCATATTCATGATCATGATCCTCAGCATTAAGATATTTGTAACTAGGTGTGGTAGGGATAAATAGAGGAGGGTTTAAACGTGGAGTTACCTTCACCTTGTCTGGAGAGGCCTAACCCTCATCATTATCCACGGTGGCTTTTGCCATGAAGCATTTGTGTGTGTTGCCTTCATAGTCTTTCATATAGTTGTATGTGACAACGTCACTGGTATTGTTTATGAGTCTCAAACTGGTTTGGGTGTCTTGAGATACACCTGCAACACCTCTAACATCATTGGGGTCGGACTCATCTTGGGCAACCATAGCATTCCCATCTCTCTTCTTGAACTTGGAGTTCAGTGGGTTTGGCAACTTCTTCTTCACAAATGTCTTCAGAAATCTTGGTTTATCTTCTCTATTTTCATAGGGGCACTTGTTTGAGAAATGGTTGGTTTCTTCACAATTGCATCAAGTCCTTACTTTCTTCTTTTGGAATTTCTCTTGAATTTTCCTGCACTGAACTTCTTCACAAAGAGAGCCTTGTCTTCATATGAGGGTCCCTCATCCGAGTCAACTTCAAAGCCTTCTTCTTCGACATCTTCATCTTCTTCTTCACTCATGTCATCATCCATTATGTGCTTGGCCTTTAAGAAAAGGTTAGTCTTGGGTGATGAGGAACCATGCGTGGCAAGGTGTCTTGTAGCATTTGCCTTTGATTCTTCAAATAGTTGGAAGGTTGAAATAACGTCATCGGGGGACATGTCCTTGAAACCATGTTATCTTCTTATGTCCCACACCATTTGATGGTGATATGAAGCAAGAGCATTTAGTAACTTGTCCATAAGAAACTGTTTGGTCAAATTGAATCCATCTTGTCTCTTGTCACAATCATATGATTCAATGTCGGTGGCAAGTGTCATCAGCCACTCAAGAAGATGCTTGGGTCTTCAGCTTTCTCCATGCAGAAATATTGCAATGCCCCTTTTGCAATTTCATATTGTGCAAGACGAAGGGAGGATGTTCCAGTCTTGGTCATCACAATGCTATCCCATAGTTCCTTTGCATTTGAGAGGTGAATGTAAGGTCTCTTTTGCTTGTCAGACATGCCCTTTCTTATGAGCATGATTGCGATGTCATTGAGGTGCTTGTCATACACTTCACGTGGAGTGAGATCCTTGGGGTTCATAGGGTTGTAACCTTTCTCCAAGATCTCCAGCATCTCATCATTGGCAAACCTGAGGTGATCCTGCATACCAACTCTCCACAAAGAAAAATCAGCAGTGTCATCAAGTAAAGGGGGGTTTTCCCCAGCATTATAATTAGGTTTCTCAACTCTAGTTTTAGCATACAACCATGGGACTCTGGCTTCCGTTGTCGTTGTTCGATGTCCAAGGAAGTGCATCCGTAGTTGAGCCTTTTGAAAGGGATCGAGATGGACTTAGAGGGGGGTGAATAGATACAATTACAAATTTTAATTATTACTTAGCAACTTTAGGCGATATTGCGGAATATGAAAGTGAGCCTAACAATTGCAAAGATGAAAGTTAAGATAGGTATGCTAAGCAAGGCAACAGTAGGGGGTAATCAAGCACAAGTAGTACAAGTAAGTACTCAAAGACAAGAAACCACAAGTAGGGAGTTAGGGTTAGGGATAACCGCAACTCCGAGAGACGAGGATGTATGTCGATGTTCACTTCCTTGGAGGGAAGCTACGTCGCTGTTTAGAGAGGTGGATGTTACCACGAAGGCACACCAACGCCACGAAGTCTCACCCTATTCTCTTCTTAAGATAACACCACGAAGGCATTTCTCAACCACTCGTGGTAGGCCTTGAGGTGGCCTCCAAACCCTCACAAACTTTTTGGGGGCAAATCACAATGGTTTGATTCCTCTCCGAAGAACTCCTACCGCCTAGGAGTCTCCAACCTACAAGAGTAACAAGATCACGGGAACCGCTCAAAACTTGCTCAAATCACGAATAGCTTTGGTTGAGAGGAGGAGGGGAAGTCGATCTATCTTTCGATTGGAACAACACTCAAGAATCTTCACAAACGCTCTTGGGATCTAAGATTTGATGAGGGCAAGAGAGAGTGAGGAGAGAAGGTGTTCTTGGAATCTTTCTAATGTGCTGGACAACTCCCACATGAGGTAGGATAAGACTATATATAGTGATGATGGAAAAGTGGCCGTTGGAGCCACTTATGTTGTGCAGTTGCCGGACGTGCGACAACTCTCGGTCGTTCGGACAGCCGTGAAGCATCGGACGTCCGACAGGGGTCGGTCGTCCGAAAAGCAGATAGGATCTGGTCAGGACAACACATGATGGAAACTGTGTACAGCAGACGGACGTCCGGAGGGAGTCGGCCGTCCGGGGCACGGACGTCCGGAAGGGTCGGACGTCCGAAATTTTGAATCTGGTGGGTTGCCACGGATTTTCGGCCGCACCTGGACGTCTGGAGCCCGGACGACCGGAGGGACCGGAAATCCGAGGATTTGGATCTGATGGATGGTTCCGGATATCCGGGGAACGTCGGTCGTCCGGCATCCGGACGTCCGAGAACCACCGGTCGTCCGAACAAGAGAAGAACACTATGAAGGGGAATATAGAAAGGTATTTCCTAGATTTTGAGCAAGTTTCTTGCGAGAACTAGTGATCCCCTCTTAATAGTGTAGGATCCCTATACTCAAGAATGATAAACATATGATAGAACATTCCGTCTTGTTTCTCCATTCTTTAAGCATCTTGGACATGGTGGTCATGATCCACACAGAATCTCTTGGGAACTAAACCTGAGATCCACTTGATGAAAATGATTAGTTCCCTATATGTATGTTGTCAACAAGATCAAAATATGATCAAGGGCATGATTGCACTTTCAGCTTCAATGTAGTCCGCTTGTACTTCGATTGTTTTTTGGCTCGTCGGAGGTATCTACATGGACGCCACGCATCTATGCACACATGCTGCAAGGAGGCAATACTTTTGCATCATTTGGTTGTTTTATTTTATGGGATCATTAATTAATGTTTTAACCTATTTGGTTGCTAATCCACTACATGTAAGTGACAACAAGGAAAATACATCTCCTTGGAAGCATTTAAGAGGACTCTAAATGATGAATGCATGGAAGGATTACACCAAGTAAATGTACATAGACAAAGTTCTATGATGAAAATATTATGCGGAAAATTATGCATAATTTGGAAAAGGGATTCTAGAAAAGTGTCTAGTGAACGTCACTTGTTTATGGAGAAAGATGGGAGTCACTCCGAGGACAAGGGAATTTTCCCTTTATTTTGTCGGTGTGTCTAATGGTACTATTTGCACTGCATATATTTATATGGGGTTATTTTCCACATAGTTGGATTACTATATTTTATACATCATATAGTATTGAAATACAATAGCAACTTTATTTTCATCAAACAATTCCAAAGAGAAGTTGATATACTTACGAATTAGTGCTAAATTTGATTTACTTTGGATTAGAAATTATGCCATCTAACTCCATTGTGGAAGAAAACTATTATTGTTATAGGACACTTTGTGCAACTTCAGTGAGAAGGTATTTGATTTTTTGTTCTATCTTTGGAATCTATTGATTATGACATCTATTTGGAAAAGGAGGAGTGGAAATATTTCTCAATGGTTAAATTAATGCGTTACGGACTTTCACACAATGGTCCATCTTTCTTGATGTCCATTGGAAGTTGGCAAACCAAATTGCTTATATTTGGCAACTCCATATGGAGGAATATCGTCAATTGGAACATTTGCTTGGAATTTTATTATCTACATCATCAACGACTTGGTCACATATCTTGGAACTAGATGAATTGGTTTATCGATTCTAGAATTCTAAAGTTTAGTGGGAGGACTATGGTATTTTGTGAAGCATATATACTCGACAATTTTGCTGGCACACCTTTTATTAAGGTGGAAGGAGATAACAAAAGGAAAGTTCACATCATTTTTCCTAATATGGTTATGGTATTTTTTTCCCACTCCCACTAGGGGCTAGAGTATTTATTTTATCTCATTCATTGATAATTCACTTGGTATGGTTATATTTATACTATTTAAAATACAAGTCGGAATGTTTTAGCGTGCTTGTCACATTATGTACTTAAGTGGGAAATCAGTTGATTAAAATATATCAAAGTTTTAGCAACTGATTGGTAGGGGAAATACACTTCAGGAATATATAGATTAAATATGTAAAGATCATGCTATTATTCACCATTGTAATATACTGCACACTCCACAATTAAATGGGGAAATTGGCTGTCTTTTATACTCCCTTATTTTCTTTTTTAAAAGAAGCATTGATATTGTCGTTTGTTGATACCATTCTTCATCTAGCACAGTCACACCTCATGGTTTCTAGACTGGAAGGAAATCCTTTTATTTTGTTAGGAAATTTCAGTTACTACAAAGCACACGACAGGAATTTTGTAATGGTTATTCTAGTGGATCAAAGGGTGTCTTTTTTTTATCTAGAAAAGGAAATTGGTGAAAGTAGGAACACAATTATTTTTATGACCAAGGGTGGAATTATTGACAATAATACTAGAATCTAATTAAGACCAGAAGGAAACTACTAGTGACACTCCCAACACCGACATGCTTAGGATAAGTGGGAGGAATTAGCTTGGGATATCATCTCTGGATAATTGTTATGTGATTTTTGGGGGAATTCACTCTAAATACTATAGGAAGATTCTTAAGAAGGCTTAAATTTTTCTTCAATGTCAACTATGGGCGGAAGAAATGCGGGATTGAATAAACTCAATGAGGAAGCATATAGTTTGGGAACTTATTATCATACCAAACAACCGCAAGCCCATTATATTTAAGTGTTTCTTTGTCTATTTGTAAGGACATTTTGCTCACTGGAATGTTATAATATCACTCTTGTTATTCAATTCTTCACACAAAGGAAAATATACTTTTTGGAAACTCTCTCTCCTGGAATTTTGGGAAAGAGGAACTAAAGACATGGTTTGCTAAATGAATACATTAATATATGGTTTATAACAAGCATCAATGGAATAGTATGTCATATGGTTTTCTAAATGAATCAAGACGGTCGTCTACAAATGTAAGTGCAAAATATATTTTCATTATTATTATTTACATTAACATTGTATTGTTGTTTGCGATGATAACAGTTACATTGATGGAAATGAAAGCTTGGTCATGTTTGAACTTCCATATGAATGGAATGTTTGAAGCTTCCTATGTTTTGGGAGTGGAACTACATAGGGCATGTTTTTTGAAATGTTTTCTATGGAAATTACAAACTTGTTAAAGTACATGGAACCAAATTCAGTGAGGAATTATGTTTGAACTCCTGAGGAAAAAGGCATAATAAATGGTATTGGAATTTCTATGTATCTTCTATGCTATCATACCTTAGCTTCCGGAATTTATGCTGGATTCAAGCAGTGGAACGAAAAATGGGCAACTAAGGGAATCTCACACATCATATAAGATTATGGAAAGTGCATCATAGCTTGTCATTTGTTTTGGAATTTATATTAAAGGTTAACACATTGAGGAAGCTATTACTATATCTATGAGATAAGAAATAAGTCCAGGTACGCATATTCAATTATTACTTTTAGTACTAATTTGGTGCAGGTTCATTGACTAAAGTCAGGAAATTCTTTCAAAACATGGTTACTCATGAAACTCCATCTTCTGATTGAATTTGATATTTATGTGGTTTTGAAAATTTATTCAACATGGTTATTATATATGTTGACTCAATGTGGACGATTATGTGATGGAAAATAATTGATGCCAAATTTTCACTCGAGGAAGTAATACTCAAGGTGCCTATAAAGGTGGAATTACACTCGAGGAAGTAATACTCGAGGCACCAAGGACAACTATGCTGGAATAATTAGACGGAAACTAAAGGTCTCTAGTGATCTTATGTGTCGCAACAAGGAAACATATCGAAGGGAAGTATCACCATATACATTTTTGTGAATTTTCAACATAGTGTTAATATGATTGTTGATCCCTTGACTAAGCATCTTAGTTAGGAGGTATTTGGCAAGCATGTTAAGGCTATGGGTTTACAAATATTTGAATGATTGTTTTGGACAAGTGGGAGATGTTGGAATTGTGTGTCCTGCAAGTATATTCAAATTAATAGGAATTACTAATATGTGGAATACCTCGTTATGGAAGTTTACATGTATTTATACTTGGAATTATTTTACGTGATTTATCATGAAATTATCACTTCTCGAAACGTACTTAAGTTATATGTTTAAACAAGTTGGTCGATTATCAGTGGAATACAATATACTATTTACATTGGAAAGACTACCGTGTACATTGATAATCAGAAGGAGCTGGATCATAAGTGATTACAACCCTAATGTTGATCTACATAATTAAATGAATTTACACTCTATTATGACGCGTTGCTCACAAGCGTGTGCTTCGGGGGACATAACGGGTAAAATTCGTTAACAGACAAATATGATCGTGATTGGTAATTTGTTCTGGACTTTATCCTGAAAATTAGTAGAATATAAAAAAATCTTATATCTGTATAGAAGTGATATTTTTTAAAACAGTATAAGAAGGTTTCTATCTCCTAGCTTTAGATATATAAATTATAAACGACACCATAAACAAACGCAGAGAAATTAGAATAGACCGCAAACCCTAAATCCAAAATTGGAATAGACCGCAAACCCTAAATCCAACACCGACGAGTCGGTTTCTTCACTTGCACAGCTGGTCGGTCCGATCTCGATCAGTCGTGGGCATCCACGATCTACCCACGCGTGCCGCGCTACATGAGCTGCGTCGTCACTCTCAACTCGATGCATGCTAATACGTCTTTCTCGATCGTCACCGTGCCCCGAGCCCCCGACCCTCCTACGGCGTCCGCCGATTCTTCTCGGGTCTGACCGACGCAGCTCTCGGTGGTGGACTTGGACCAGCTGGCCCACGGCTGCGTACGCTGGTGCGGCGGTTGTCACGACCCAGAGAGGAGTCGCCAACTTGTGCCGTGTCAGTCCATGGCGGAGACCATGTAGCCCGTTGGCCGCGGTACATGAGCGTCGCCTCGTGCGGTGCACAGCTGCTCTTCCGTCCAAATTTTATTTTTTTTCACTCATACGTTGTTTTCCTTGCTTCTTGCTGTACTTTTCATTTGTTGGCCTTCCACGTCGCAAACGAACGGAAGTCTTTGTGCTCAAAATAGTGGTCAGCAGCAGTCAAATCTGAACATAGCTGTTATCACCAGTACTAAATTATAATCATATATCCCCTAAACAGAATCATATTTATACTAGTACTAAAAGTTGAGCCTGATTAAAGACTTCAAGGTGAAGCTATCGATTTTATTTTATTTTTGGCAGGAAAAAGCTATCAATTTCTGACTAAAAAGTAGGGCAAGAAGTTTGCACTTGTTCCAAACTACGGAAATGTCTTGGTGTTATCGTCGTCATAACGATAGAGTGACAAAAAGGGAGAGCATACACATTCGCCATTCATCAATGGAAACCACAATCTTCATGATATATCAGCATAGCATTCACAAGGTCATACTACATAGGCGGAACTCCGCTCCGCTTACAACCTGAAACCCAAAAGGTTTGATTGATTTCCATATCAACCAAGGGCAAGCACCACATCACTCACGCAGCCAGCACACACAAGCTAAACATGTCAAACCCCTCAAAGATCATCAGAGCGTGATGATCGTTGCTCACAAAAACAGAGCAAACTAAGCAATTGAGAGCTCCAAACTAACTGATAGCATACACAACACACGCATAATCAAACTAGACTAGCAGACAGCATCTACGGTAACCTTATATTATATTAGCAGTTCATTCAGGTCGTCGTGGCTCCAACTCCAGCAGCTACCGGGTCTGTAAAGAATAGTCAGAGTTAGCTCCACGTGTTACCATTGAAGAAATAATTACGCAAAGTACCAAGGTTCATGATTTGCATAATAAATAATAACAACACTAATGGCTGCCGGGCTATAAGAGCAAACTGTAAATATCTCCGTCCTTTGGAAAAATATTGTAAAATCTTTTTCAGAAATGCTAGAAATCTACTCCTCTGTATCGAAATATAGACGAGTGGCAACAGATCCAATGCCTATATTGCAGTGAAATCCTGAGGGGCTGAGCCGATAAGTAGTGTGAATCAGCACCTACTCACTGCGGACGAATAGATGTACTCGTATACTAGTGTAGATGAGTAGATAAGTTCTGCGAGTCTGCAACTACTGGTATGCTCAACGAATCGACGTAGTGCCTAGTGTGAAGAGGCTTGTGATTTGTCGCACTAGAACATTGTGATGGCAAAGATGGCAGCACTCAAGAGTCGAGACAAAACATAAATTTTATACTATAATACTACTAGATTTTCTGTCGTAACTGACGTCTCCGCACTTGGTGCTTACATCAAATGTAAGGACGAAGCTACAATAAATCTGTCACTATGTCATTAGCTTTGGTACAACATAAGATAGTGGAAGCAGAATATCAGTTCACAAACGCACCTCATCATTGGCTGCATCATCATACACCCCATGCTCTTTCAGGTCCATCAGTTCAACTGCACGGAGCTCTAGTCAGAACATAACTAATTTTAATGACCAAGTCAAAGGAAAAGCTCTGCACATGTCAACTTACCTAAGATGTGGCACCCAGATTCCCCTTCTTCAATCACTCTGCTAGAGTCACCAGCAGTAACATTATGCTCCCCATCAGAGCAGCCACCAGATGACATCCGCTTTGAGGACAGGCCGCCTTTAGCGGAGGACTTCTTAGAAGACGGGCAACTGGATGTGAGCCTCTTCAACGAGCCCCTGCAGAATGGAGAGTTGTTGAAAGGGCTACCAGATGACGAGCGCTTTGCAGACAAGCTCCCTGCTGCAGACGGGGACAATTTATCTGAATGGCTCTCTGACGAGAGGCGCCTTTCAGATGCTCCCCTTGCCACAGGGGATCCTTTCAAACTCAGCCTATCGATGGAAGAGCGGCATGCTGACTGGACTGTTTCACTTTCACAAGGACCTTTCGCACCGATAATCTTTTCAAATTCAGAATGCTCTTCCGCTAGCCGGTCCACGATGACAGCCTCACAATCATCAAATTCAAAACTTTCATCAAGTTTCTGCTCAAAGCTCGGTTGATCCATCCCTTCCTCTCCTTGTTTGACAATACTGACTTCCTCCACATCAACAAGATCACCACCACAATCACGTTCTGAGCATTCGTGCACCAGTGTGGTAGCACCGAGCTTTTGGTCAACTGTATTTGTAGCTGTAGGTGTATCCACCTTTTCAGACCCATCGGTGTCAAACTTTAGTTGGTTAACTGCCATGGCATGGGCAAGCAGAAGCTCATGGAATGAAGGGGTCAGAGTGCCAACACTCTCATGGCGCGCTACATAGTTCCTGAGCTCACTTTGGATCCTGCGAAATGGCTGCCCACAAACATACACACGTGTTATTAATCCAGAAATAAGGAAGCCTACTTGGAGTACTAATCATGCAGCCAATGTGAACTGAGAATCAAACTAAGCAGAATATAAATTAAATCCATCAATGGAGAATAATATTTCTTAACTTAGATATGCGACCAAACAAACTCTTAAGAATGCAGCAAGAGTTGAAATGTTTGGCATGACTGTCACAAATGATGTGCTTTGAACTATTTACCTGAGCTTGGCATTCAAATGCAAGGCGGAAGAATGCCGCAGAGACATTGTGCTTGCCAACAGACTCGGCCAGATGGATCTGCGCCAGCCAGTAGGAGGCGGACTCGAGCTGATCAAGCGTGCAGCTGCTGCAATTCTGAGCGCTAAAGAACGGGGTCTCGGCGGCAACAGCCTTCGCCGGCTTCTTCTCCGGGGCTTTCACGGGCACCATAGGCGTGCGTCCAGCAGAGTATTCGGCGGAAGCTTTGACCTCCGCCCCGCTTCCGGGAGCACCCACCGCTGCCACGTCATCCTGGAAGCTCACCCTCTGGCTCTTCTTCTTGGCCTTGGCCGCCAGATCCGACGGGCCTGGGACGGCTTTCTTCAGTGGCTTTTCTGCGGGACGAGAAGGCCTAGCCGCCTTGGCCGGAATCGGCGGAGACAGCTTCGAAGGCTTGTGCGGAGGCGGCGGCGACACCTTCGCAGCAGGCTTGTGCAGCTTCGGCGGCGACACCTTCAAAGGCTTGTGCGGAGGCGGGGGCGACAGCTTTGAATGCTTCTGCAGCGGTGGCGGGGCCGGCTTCTCGGCCAGGGAGTTGCTGCTCCGGACGGTGCCAAACGCGCGACGCGGCCTAAACACAGCAGACATAGCCTCGGTAAACAAAACGAGCAGGATCACACACACACACAATCGAATCTAAACTCTGGAGCCGCATTGATCCTTGCCGTGGCTGGGGAGCGGCCCCCGCGGAGACGGCGCTGGTGGTGGCTGAGGTCGTCGCCTTCCCGCGCGCGGTGCCGGTGGCGACGGATTTGGGCTTCGACGCTGGCGTCTTCGCCGGCGCGGCAGCCGACTTTCTCTTCCCTGTAAACCGCGCAGGAATCAATCCCCTGGAATCGAGAGGAAAGGGCTCGGACGTTGAGAGCGGGATGGCGATGGATTTCTTACCTCGGAAGGGGGTGGGGTGGGGATCCATGGCGACGGGGCGGGGAGGAGAGGGGAGGGCGAGGGATGGAGGAGCGGACGGCGCTTGGACGAAGGAAATGACGGAAGATGGGGAGGAGCGGGGGTGTTGGATGGAAGGAAACTTGTGATATGAGACGGGAGTGTGGAGAAAGTGGGGGGAGGTGGTGGGGACTCGGGGAGCAGACCGTTGGCCGGTGGGTGGACGTTGAGTTTGAAATATTTTGAACTGGCCTCCGCTCCGACGGACGGGCGAGGGAGCGAGGCGTTTGGCGGGGCCCGGTGATGATTAGTACAATTTTCTTTTCGATTTCGAAAAGGTGATCATTACATTTACATCTGCCTGCCAGCCTGAGGACGGGGCACAGGCGCTGCTCCTCTCCTCCATGCTCTCCTATTTTGCATTGTTTTTCTTTAGACAATCTTCCATGGTTAGTACGTATTTCCTTCGAAGTTAATGCAAAGTAAAATCATATTTGAGTCACTTATTTTGGCACGGAGGGAGTAGATCTAATGCTGTGCATATATTTATTTACAGTGAACACCAAGCTGCTCCTTGCGTTCTCGTTTTCTACTGATTTTCTCTTTACAGGAGCAGACAACAGGGCACACAGCGGAGGCAAGCATTTGCTCTGAATTTTACCCCCCAAATATAGTACTCCCTCCGTTCCTAAATATAAGGCCTTTTAGAGATTCCATTATGAACTACATACGAAGTAAAATGAATGAATCTACACTCTAAAATATGTGTATATACATCCGTATGTAGTTTATAGTGAAATCTTTAGAAAGTCTTATATTTAGGAACGGAGGGAGTACATCTCTTTAAGAAAAATCTCAATAGGAAGATGTGATAGGACGAAATTCAAGGCACACAAACATTGCATTTGAGGAGTTTGGACAGTCAGCGATTTTAAGATACAACTCAGAAATAAGTTTCAAGTGTCCCTCGACTAGGGCATATCGCATTCTAACACTAGGTTAGTTCGAGACATTGCTGGTGTTGATAACATGTAGCACCGGCAACTGGGACAGTCATGATTAATCTCCTTCATAGTGGTAGTACAACAGTTCCCTCTTGGGACGCAAGCAGCCCTTCTTCAGCTCTCCATGTCTGAATCAAGAACGGAAAGGATGTTCAAGGCAGAAGACCCGATGTGGGTTCCCCTGACAATACCGCCATAACCAACTTTGATTTGGTGGCATAGAAGCAAAATGGCGTCCCACAGTGCTGTTCTCCCCTGGAAAGTGAAAACACATGTGTAACAGCATTAGCGTCACTTAAAAATAAACTACATAATTAAATTTCTTTCAGTTTAGTAAAAATATTTTGCAACTTTAGTACCACGCAAAGTTGCTCACTAACCCAGGTATGAAACAATTCATAAATGGTGAACATGTTCTGTGAGGATCAAATAAAGATAGAAGCAAAGGTGAACTTACTCGAGTAAATAGTTGCCTTCCATATTGCTAAGCTAAACGGTAATAGTTACCTTTCATATGCACATGCTAAGCCAAACGGTAATGTTTTGGCAGATATGAAGCTCAACTTAAATTAAATGTGTCATAACAAACTGCTCCATGTCAAAATCGTGCTACATACTACTACAATTAATTTGTTGTCATAATTCACCATGTTCACACCAAAATGCAACCAGACAAGGGGTAGAAAGACATACAATTGCTACACCAGAACATCTATTTTCAGCCACTTTTAACATGAAACATATCTCAGCTCTTTCCCCCAGATGTATAACACATCCCACTCACAACCTTTTGGGTTTGTTTCTCGTTAACTTTCAGTGTTGTGCGTCTTATTAAACTCTCTTCAGAAATTTTAGAACTCATGTTCAGTGATTACATTTGACAGTTAAGGCAAAAAGAACAATGATTATGTATGATTAATTGATTGACAGAAATGCTTGAATCACCTGAAGAGAAAATTGTAGTTTCTTGTCCCAGTATAGAGCAAAAACTGGAGGACTCTGCTTGCCCACAGCCAGTACAAGAGCTCCTGGGTGAATAATTGCTGGAACACCAGATATCAAAGCAACATACTTCTCCGGAAACCTCTCTTTCGGTGGAAGGATTCCTAGAAATAAAGGATTTTTGCTAGACTGGGCACCAGAGTAGGAGGTTGGATCAACATGAAGCATCCACTTTGGATGTTCAAGGAAAGCAGCAAACAAGTAGAGAAGAAGGTGTGAGTCAGTTGGCAGCTCACTGGTCCATTTTTTCTCTGATTTACCATAGCCATCTCTATAGCCCATGTAATCATAATTCTTCAAGCACGTTCCTTCAGCAAGTTCTGCATCAAGATACAAGTAAACAAGTTGCTCTGATATCAATATTTATAATCACACTATTATATGACTCTGGGTCGAAATAGCATCAAGCGACTGAAGTATCTATAGTTTACTTTTCCGGATAAAATAATGAATGACTCAACCTTGAACTCTGTGGACAGTATAATCAGCACGGACGCTACTCTGTGGCAGCAAGCCTTTTATAAGCTCTCCCTTCATCAGAGCGTTAAGCCTCTGGTGCTCTGTAATTGCATCGATGCATGCTTGAATAGCTGGAAGTAGGGGGTTTGATTGTGGCTGTTGTGGACTACCAAAGGTTTGAGCTGTATAGAGGAAAGAATCAGTAGTGAGTCGGGAAGTCCATACCAAAGTTAATGAGTAAACTAACTTCAACCACATCAAAAATCCTGTGCTGCGCAAGTTGATGGAAACATCTGAACAGACAAGACTAAGCAGGAAAGTTCAAACTAGACCAGCAACTCACCAACAGGAGCATTACGAGATTGCAGAAGTGCGCCCCGCATTTGATTAAGAATACCATCCTCATCAACGGTGACAGTTGGTTGCCAATCTTTAGTCCCACCAAGTGGAGATAAGCTAACCGGTGGCGTCATGCTTGGCAGATCACTTCCAACTTGGCTAACATTAACTGAAGCTCCAATACTGGCTGTTGTTTGCTTAACCTGAAACAGAGCATAATAACAAGATAAAATGGTGACTACTGAACTGTACTAGAAATATAGGTTCCTGCAAAACAATGCCAATTAATTAGCACCTGAATATGGCTTGATTTAATCTTCTCGACAAGCGGGTTCATCAGGACTGAAGAGAACCACTGCCTGAGATTGTTTCGCCACTGCTCGATCTCAGGATACACACCCAGATTTTCAAAGGCATCCACTGCCTGCTCCAAGGACATCGGCGGTGGAAGCTCACCCTCGCCCTTTTTTGGAGGCGTGCTGTACTTCTGATGGGAGCCAGGAGACATCCTCACAGGCCTCAAAGGTGTGCTCCGTGTAGCACCAGAAGGGGTGGTTGATGTGGTGACTGAGACAGGGCTGGCAACGCCAAAGCCCGTGATGGTTGCTGGAGGCGTTGCAATTTTATTGGCTGAATCCGTGACATTATCAATATTTTCATCCAAGGTAGCCAAGAACTGGTCCAACATCGCCTCAGTTTGTATGCCCTTGGCGCTGCCTGAGCTTTTCCTCGACCATGGGGTTGAAGGGGAAGAAACAGGCTTCTGTAGTGGAGTGGAAGGCGACATTTGTAATGTGGTCAATCTCTCACTACCAGGGCTCAAATGGCTGGAGCCAATCCTTGGTTGCACCCGTGACGGTGTATAGCTGAACGAGGATCTCCTGATAGGAACAATTGGCTCTGAGGGTGTTGATGGCTTTGCCTTGGGAGGCTTCTTGGTTTGCTCACCCATCGGAGATCCTTCTGAACCTGTGGTCTTTAACCCAAGAAGCCCCAGTTGGCGTTCGGACAACACAACCTTGTCCTCCTTGGCCAATGCCTTCCTCCCATTGTATAGCATCAGTGCCCTGAAGAACGCTGGCAGTGTCAAAAGTGCGACAAGGCCCAGAGCTGCCTCCACCAACCTAACAGCAAACACTGAAAGAGCACGACAGGTTAAATTTGCAGGCACCTCTAGCATAACAAAGCATCTTTATAAGACCTAAGAGTGTCCAGTTTTACAATCATTATTAGATGTGCATGAATGTATGGCATTTCTGCCAGCAACTTATGTGCCAAGCAACCAGACTAGACAAGCTTGGCATTTCTACAAACACCTCGTGAGCAATCAAGCACGGTGCTGGCCCGCCCATGCCGAGAATTTTCAAAAGGCGCAACCTAGCATAGAGACAAGCGAACTTACCGACGGCAGCCATGGATAGACCCGCGCCAACAGCGACCTTGAAGAGCTGCCCCTCCCTGCGATAACAGCGACACGTGAGAACCCACGCGTTGTAATGAACTAATGATCTGGGGTTCGGGGTTTAGATGGGAGGGAGGGTGGATGGAGGGTGGGGGTGTAGATTCAGGCTTACCGGGACGACAGGGCCATGAGGGATGAGGCAGATGCGATGGGGGAGAGCGCAAGGAGGAGGAGGACGGGGAGGGAGGGGCGGACGCTGCGGGAGGCGAGCGCGCGGGTGAGGGACGGGTTCTGGTATACCGAGAACTTCTCGCGCGGCTTGCCGTCGCCCCCGCCGCCTCCCGGCGAGCCACCGTGCCGAAACTCCATCGCCGCGGGCGTTGCCGTCGCAGTGGGCTGCCTGAGGCGATGCGATGGGCCGCGGAGGCTGAGGGTTTGCAGCGACAGGGAGCGAGCTGTTTGAAATACGAAAGCCACTGCGTACCCCTAAAAAAAAAGGGGGGAAAGCCACTGCGTTCGAAATTGAGGGGAGGCAAGTTTTGGGGTGAGCGTCGCTGCACCGGATACGAGGTCGTGACGGAACCGATCAAAAACCTGCACCGTTTCACCTTTCGCCTTTGATTTGAATTCTACTGCGAACGAATCGCTACTCGTAAGACGCGTGTACACGCCTTGTTTTAAACAAGGGACAAAGTGGTACATTTCTCCTCCTAACTTGAACTCACTACTGGAGTAACATTTATTTCTTATTTTCGAGTGTGCTCAAATTTGCTTATGTGCCATAAGATGATGTTATTGTTGAGTATCGTGATTGTTTAGGAAACATAGATAGATTACTATTGTTCCTGCCTTGATTTGTACTCCAAGATGATCATGTACTCATATATATGTCCACGAGACTCAAAAATTAAATCAACTATTCCACCAATCCTTCTCTTCCCGGGTGGTCGGCCTCCATGACCGCCGTCGGGGGCTGCGTTGCCCGTACCTAGGGTTTGTCCGCCTGTCGTGTTAACCGGCTGCCCTAGAGAGTCTTTTCCCGATCTCTTGATCCGGGGTTTTCTCTCTTCCGCCGGTCGCATTGATCGGTGTTTTTTTTTAGTTTTTCGATCTAAGATCGGTTTGCGTCGCCCCGCCGCCGCCCTCGACTCTACGCCTCTACTCTGATAACGGCGCGACCCGACCACTACACCGACCCGGCGGTCTCGCGCGATGCAGCGGCCCCTCACGGGCGTTGCCCGCGCGTCTGCTCGCCCGTCACCCTACGCCGATCGTCACCACCCTGCTCGGATCGGGACTCCTGCATCGCCCCAATCCGGCGGCCGCGTGCCATGCGGTGGCCCATCACAGCCGTCGTTCGCGCGCCGACCCGCCCGTCGATCTACGCCGCGCCTATACAGTCGCCCTGCCGTCCGTCGTCGCCGGCTTCATCTCGGACTCCGCCACCATCCCACCTCCATCGAGCGGTGTCCCCGACCTCGTGCGCGATCGGATTGATCACCCGCCCGCCGCTGCGATCCGCCTCATCTACGCCGTGCGACTGACCTGGCATGTCGGTTGCGCGCGCCTCCGCATGTCCCGTGAAGATTGTCCCGAGTAAAGTGTGCCCCTCCACCGATCAAGTGTCGGGTTGCCGTTGCGTCGCCCCGTCGGGCTGCGGCATCGCCGCCCCGTGGTTCTCCCTGCGGCTGCAATCGACCCGCATGCTGCCGCTGTGTCGCCCCTTTACTCGTTCTCCCCGTGGTTCTCCCTGCGGCTGCAATCGGCTGCAATATACCTAGTTCAATCACGTTACCAACAAGTCTCTTTACTCGTTCCGTAATACAAGATCCCATGACTAACACCTAGTCAATTGCTTGCAAGGCTTGCTGTGATGTTGTATTACCGAGTGGGCCCTGAGATACCTCTCCGTCACACGGAGTAACAAATCCCAGTATTGATCCATGCCAACTCAACAGACACCCTCAGAGATACCTGTAGAGCACCTTTATAGTCAGCCAGTTGCGTTGCGACGTTTGATACACACAAGGCACTCCTCCAGTGTCAGTGAGTTGCATGATCTCATGGTCATAGGAACAGATACTTGACATGCAGAAAACAGTAGCAATAAACTGACACGATCATATGGTACGTTCATAGTTTGGGTCTTGTCCATCACATCATTCTCCTAATGATGTGATCCCGATATCAAATGACATCTCATGTCCATGGCCAGGAAACCTTAACCATCTTTGATCAACGAGATAGCTTGCTAGAGGCATACTAGGGACACAATGTTTGTCTATATGCCCACACATGTATTTAGTTTCCAATCAACACAATTATAGCATGGACAATAAATGATTATCATGAACAAGGAAATATAATAATAAACACCTTATTTATTACCTCTAGGGCATATTTCCAATAGTGGTGACACATGCGAGAGAGGCGATGGATGCCTGGGGAGGGATGGTCCAGAGTGAGGCGGAGCTCACCTCGAGGTTACCCGCATGGTTGGAGGGGGCGGGATGGACGACAATGTGGCTTCGTCGGGTGGGTCTTGGGTCCATTCTCCATTAAAAAGGCTACAATTACTTGCTGTTTTCATTTAATTTTTATTTTATTTATCTATTTATCCTTATCAGATTTAATCCTTGCAATTGGCGAGAACAAGGGGATTGACGACCCTCTTGCGTTTGTTGCATGCAAGCATTTGCTTTGTGTGTGTGCAGGTACTGTTAACATTGTTTGTGTGACATCTCGTTCTGGTTCGATAAACATTGGTTATTAACGAGGGAAATACTATCTGCAGTTGTACTGGATCACCCTTCCTCTTCAGGGAATCCCAACACCCACAAGTAGCAGAATCATTTTTGGAGCCGTTATCATGGAGGCTTCACCAAACAACCAAGGTGCCTTCGCACACATGTATCAGTTTGCTTGTTTTAATTTCTTTGCCTTTTGTTATTATTTGCCTTCTTTAATAAAAAATTAAAATACTAAATATAATTGTGTTGCTATCTTTACTTGAATTTGCTATCATGTCTACAGTCTACCGCTGAAAACACTAAGTTGAGCGACTTATCAAATACTAATAATAATGATGTTATTAGTACACTTGTTGCTCCTCCCGCCACTAGTGCAGAGCCTTACGAGCATAAAGTTGTATTACTGAACCTCGTGAGAGATGAAAATCCTACAAGAAGCTTTGATGGAATTACTAATGATAATGCTCATAAGGAAATACCTGAGAACCTTATTCATGACGATCCTCCTAGTGAAAAAGAAGTACCTCCTGTTTTGCAGACAAAAAGATTTCGTATAGGCAGTGGTGATATATTGGTGAAATGTTACACAAGAATTCTTTACTTGTGCGGGAACTTTATCGGAGATATGGGGATATCCTTGCTGGTACTAATAGTTATGTGGATGCTATAATCATGCTTGTGGTTGAATTTGACAAACAATTTGTGCACATGCATCCTTCTATACGAAGAGTGTTGCTTGAACTTCCCAATATTCATGTTCCAAAAGTTTAAAACTTGGCTACAATATTCTTAGTAAATGAATTTGATGTGTGGGTGTGTGCGTTTGAGAGATAAAGCGGAAGGCATGGATAATGACAGAGGGGGGTAATGTGTGTGTGGTAGGCAGTCTTATCTAGAGAGGTAAATCGATTGATGTGTACATATATGGATACGAGGGGGGTATCTAGCTAACTAGAGATGTAGATCGATTGGTTTATGTGGAAAATAGGGAGATACCTCTATATATAGAGGTAAATCGATCGGTGCACATGCACATGTAAGAGATAAAGAATGAATAGAGAGACGAAGAAAAGGAGAGGTGTGTCTATGGAGGGTGGTGGTGGTGTGGTGGGGTGCAGCTATTGCTAGGAGATGGTACGAGAGGCCTATACTAGCAGTTAGAGAGAGTGCACGAATGCGGGATTGACAAATAAGAGAGGGAGCGAGAGCATGTGTATGTATGTGCGTGCCTCAAAGTTAGTACGGGAGACATGCATGGATAGTGAGAGGTGAAAACAAATTGTGTGTGTGGTAAGCAGACCTAGCTAGAGGGATATGTCGATCAATGTGTGTGAAAAATAGGGAGATGGAGAGACCTAGAGATCATGGGAGACTAGACTAAATAAAGAAGAGAACGTGTGTGCGTGATGGAGAGAATGTCGAGTGGGGAGAGCGAATGCATGCATGCACGAGAGAAAGTTAGTGGTAGCCATAAAGATGAAGAGTATGTGGTTGTAAAAGAGTCACAGAGATCACAATTAATATAAAAGGTGAATGCAAATATTTTAATAAGGACAACATGATGTTTGTAACCTATTCATGCATGAATATAATGGAGATATGTGTGGTGTGATTTTGAATTGAACATGGTATGCCATATACACATCGAGCAAGCTCAAGTTGATTTGATGTTGAGATACTGAGGCATGCATCATTTGTCGACATTGCATCCATGGACCCAACTATTCGAATTTGAGATAATCGATGTGTGACTTTCACAGGTAACATCTAAAATGTTGTGTGTGTGCATGTCGGGGGGGGGGGGCACCATACACTGTGTGTGTTAAAAACATTATAAAGAGGAACATGGTTTAGATTCCGAACATCTAGCTAGAGCATAGAATATACTGTGGTTTGAATTAAACATAAAATGGATACAAATATTTGAATTCGATATCATATGGCTGTTCATATCTAAATGGGAAATTACTGCTATATGCATGTGGTGTGTTGTGAAGATAATATTTAGATGATGGTATAACTTGGCAAGAATCCTATTCAAATAGGAAAAATGGATTCAAATTTTGTCCATATTATAGTATATATATACATTTGGATGTATTAAAATGTTTATATAAAACTGAAAATCCAAATGTAGGACTACATGTGTCGTGGTATTTCCATGACAGATGCCAAGGGGTGGCTTAGATCATGGTTTGGGGCCGACGGGAGTCGAAGGCGTCCGGGAACAGGTGGTGGCACAAGACACATGACGCCGACCTACCCAGGTTCGGGGCCCTCCGATGGAGGTAAACCCCCTAGTCCTGCTGGAGTGACTATATGCGGTCACAGTACAGGGTGCTCCTTGAGCTCTTCGTGAGGAGGAAGATCGAGATCTCGCTACCGACCTTGCTGCCTCTGTGTGTGTGTGTGTGCGTGCATGTGTTATCTCCTCCTATGCCATCCCCTTCCTCAGGGGGGCTGGGGGTCGGCTTTATAGTGTAGCCGGTTGGTTACAATAAGGGGGAAAAGGGGCGTGGGCCTAGGCTGGCCGTGAGGCCTGTCGGCTGTCGGGTATTATCGAGTGCGGGGCTCGCCATCTACGCACCATTGTGGCCAGCACGCTCCATCGTCATGGAGTAGGTAGGCGCACACCCACTACAAGGCCGCCCTGCCTGGTCAAGTCCAGCGGTGACCGCGGTCCTGTAGCCTCATCCTGCTCATGTCAAGGGGCCCTCTAGCCATGCGACCCCTGTCAACGTGTCTTGTAGCCACGCATGCCCCTCTCGGGGGTCTTGTCTTGTAGTCATACACCGGTTGATACATCTCCATCGTCTCCACTTTTCCAAACTCTTTTGCCCTTGTTTTGGACTCTAATTTGCATGATTTGAATGGAACTAACCCGGCTGACGTTGTTTTCAGCAGAATTGCCTTGGTGTTATTTTATGCAGAAATAAAAGTTCTTGGATCATCATGAAAATTTACGAAGAGTATTTTTGGATTTAATAAAAAATACTGGTGCAAGAATCAACCAGAGGGGGCAGGCCACAAGCCTGCTAGGCGCAACCACCCCCTTGGCCACGCCTAGCAGGCTTTGTGGGGACCTCGTGGCTCCTCCGACCTCCTCTCTAGCTCCATATATCCCTATTCGCGGAGAGAGAAAAATCAGAGAGAAGAGTTCATCGCGTTTCATGATACGCAGCCGCCGCCACCTCCTTTTCTTCCTCAGGAGACCAGATCTAGAGTCCGTTTTGGGCTCCGAAGAGGGGAAATCGACTCCATCGTCATCACCAACCATCCTTCATCACCAATTCCATGATGCTCTCCGCCGTTCGTGAGTAATCCCATTGTAGGCTTGCTGGACGATGATGGGTTGGATGAGATTTATCATGTAATCGAGTTAGTTTTGTTAGGGTTTGATCCCTAGTATCCACTATGTTCTGAGATTGATGTTGCTATGACTTTTCTATGCTTAATGCTTGTCACTAGGGCCCGAGTGCCATGATTTTAGATCTGAACCTATTATGTTTTCATGAATATATATATGTGTGTGTGTTCTTGATCCTATCTTGCAAGTTGTAGACACCTATTAAGAGTTATGATCCGCATCCCCCATGGTGACAATAACTGGGATTCTTTCCGCTGATTACCATAGTTTGAGGAGTTCATGTATTCACTAAGTGCTAATGCTTTGGTTCGGTTCTCTGTTAAAAGGAGGTCTTAATATCCCTTAGTTTCCATTAGGATCCCCCTGCCACGGGAGGGTAGGACAAAAGATGTCATGCAAGTTCTTCTCCATAAGCACGTATGACTATATATGGAATACATGCCTACATTACATTGATGAATTGGAGCTAGTTCTGTGTCACCCTATGTTATAACTGTTGCATGATTAATGCCATTTGGCATAATTACGCATCACTGATCCATTGCCTATGAGCTTTCCACACATTGATCCTTGCTAAATTACTTCTCCGCTGCTACTGTCACAATCACTATAAAACTGCTATTGTTACTTTTGCTATCGTTACCGTTACTTCCATACTACTTTGCTACTAAATACTTTGTTGCAGATATTAAGTCTTTCAGGTGTGGTTGAATTGACAACTTAGCTACTAATACTTGAGAATATTGTTTGGCCCCCTTGTGTCGAATCAATAAATTTGGGTTGAATACTCTACCCTCGAAAACTGTTGCGATCCCTTATACTTGTGGGTTATCAAGACCTTTTTCTGGCATCGTTGTCGGGGAGCATAACTCTATTCTCTGAGTCACTTGGGATTTATATTTGTTGATCACTATGAAGAATCTGAAAGATCCAAAAACCAAGATCTATCCCTCTACTACGAGGGGAGGTAAGGAACTCCCATCTAGCTCTGCACTTGATTCACCTTCAGTTATGAGTAAATTTGCAACACCACCACCTGCTAGTAATTCTGATATGTAGCAAGTAATTGATGATGCCACTTCAGCTATGCATGATGCTTATGATGATACTTTTCTTGATAATACTGTGTCACTGGGTGAATTTCTTGATGAACAAATTGCTAGAGTCAATGGTGAACACTATGATACTTCTAAAACTAATGAAATTATTGAAACTGAACACTTTGAGACACCTGCTAGACCTAGATCTCCTAGATAGGAATTGCTTGATATTCCTGAGGGTTATGTTATGGAAGGAGAAGTAGCTAGGGACTTTCCTGTTGTAATGATAGAGATGATCTTAAGAAATTACTATACAAGTGGAAAGAAAAATCTTTGAATGCTAGAATGAAATATGATCCTAAGTTTGCTACTTCACATATCTATGTTACTGATAAGGATTATGAATTCTCTATCGATCTTGAGTTAATTACTTTGGTTGAATCTGATCCTTTCCATGGTTATTAATCTGAAACTGTTGTGGCACATCTTACTAAACTGAATGATATAGCCACCCTATTTACTCATGAGGAAAAAATTCGCTACTATTATATCCTTAAGTTGTTTCCTTTCTCGTTAAAGGGTGATGCTAAGATATGGTTTAATTCTCTTGCTCCTGGTTGTGTGCATAGTCCCCAGGATATGATATATCACTTCTCTGGAAAATATTTTCCTGCCCATAAGAAACAAGCTGCCTTGCAGGAAATATTTAACTTTGTGCAAATTGAAGAAGAGAGTCTCCCACAAGCTTGGGGGAGGCTTCTCCAATTACTTAATGCTCTGCCTGATCATCCTCTCAAGAAAAATGAAATACTTGATATCTTTTATAATGGACTAACCGATGCTTCTAGGGACCACCTAGATAGTTGTGTTGGTTGTGTTTCCAGGGAATGAACTGTTGAAAAAGCTGAAATACTATTGAATAATATATTGAGCAATGATAATGATTGGACTATTCCCGAACCACCTCTGAAGCCAACTCCAAAGAAAAGAGGTATTCTATTTTTCAGTCCTGAAGATATGCAAGAGGCAAAGAAATCTATGAAAGAGAAAGGTATTAAAGTTGAAGATGTTAAGAATTTACCACCTATTGAATAAATACATGGTCTTGATAACCCGACACAGGTATTAGAGGTAAATTCTCTTCGTAGATTTGATGAAAGCGATATTCCTTATAATAAGTCTGCTAGCCGATGCTTGGATGAATTTGATAATTTTGTTGTTAAGCAAGAAAATTTTAATGCTTATGTTAGTAGACAATTGAAACATAATGCTTTCATGCTTGATCACTCAGGTGATTATATGAGTAGAACTATCAATGATCTTAAACTAATTAGTAAACATGCTTCCATGGTAACCATTCAAGTAGAACAAGTACTTAAGGCACATAATGATTTTCTTAATGAGATGAATAGTAAGAACAATGATCATTCTATTAGAGTTGTGACTAGAGGTGGAAGAATGACTCAGGAACCTTTGTATCCCGAGGGCCTTCCTAAGAGAATTGAGCAATATTCTCAAATGGGTAATATTGATGTACCTAGTCGTTCCAGTAATAAGAGGAAGAAGGATGATGATAGAACTTTGCATGCTGCTAGTGAACCTGTTATAGATACACCTAAAAACCCCAATGATATTTCTGCTTCTGATGATGAGACACAATCTGGTGATGAACATGAGCCTAGATATAATATTAATGATGATGTTCACGTTGATACTCAACCTAGTAACGATAATGATGTGGAGATTGAACCTGCTATTGATCTTGATAACCCACAACCTAAGAATAAAAGATCTGACAAAAGGAACTTTATTGCTAGGAAGCATGGTAAAGAAAGAGAACCATGGGTTCAGAAACCCATGCCCTTTCCTCCTAAACCATCCAAGAAAAAGGATGATGGGGATTTTGAGCACTTTGTTGAAATGCTTAGAACTGTCTTTTTGCGTATGTGTTTGACCGATATTCTGAAAATGTCTCCTTATGCTAAGTATATGAAAGATATTGTGACTAATAAAAGAAAGATACCGGAAGCTGAGATTTCCACCATGCTTGCTAATTATACTTTTAAGGGTGGAGTAGCAAAGCAATTAGGAGATCTAGGAATACCAACTATACCATGCTCTATTAAATGGAATTATGTTAAAACTGCTTTATGTGATTTGGGAGCTGGTGTTAGTGATATGCATTTCTCTTTATATCATAGACTTGATTTGAGTAAGTTGACACCTACTGAAATCTCTTTGCAAGTGGCTGATAAATCAACTGCTCTACCTATCGGTATTTGTGAGGATGTACCTGTCATAGTTGCAAATGCTACTATCTTGACGGACTTTGTTATTCTTGATATTCCCGAGGACGACAATATGTCGATCATACTTGGTAGACCCTTTCTAAATACTACAGCGGCCATTATTGATTGCAACAAGGGCAATTTCACTTTTCATATTAATGGTAATGAGCATACGGTGCACTTTCCAAAGAAACAACCTCAAGTTCACAGTATCAACTCCGTTGAAAAAATTCCAATGATTATTATTGGATACTTTGAGTTCCCTCTTCCTATTGTCAAGAACAAATATGATATACTTATTGTTGGTGATATACATATCCCCATTGAGGTAACTTAGAGTTATTCGAAAATTCTTCGGTTTCATGTTATTCGAAAGAAGTTTGTTAATAAGACTTGGTTAACCTTATTGATGGATTCCTTTTGATGAGCATGAGATGGATGAATTTAGAAAGCACAACTTTCTGTACCCAACTTTTACTTTCTGTTAGTTAGATTAAATTAAGTAAGAATGCTATTATTTTTCTGTTTTCTGTATTTCCTGTGCAATAAAAAAGTGACCTAAAAATAGAAGTTCTTCAAATGTCTTGAAAATGGAGTATCATTTTTCTGGAATATTTAAAAAAATTCTAGCACTGAGCACACTATAGGGGGCTGCACCAGTGGGCCACAATCCCACAAGGCGCGGCCACCCCCTGGCCGCGCTTAGCAGGCTTGTGGGTCCCACATGGCCCCTCTTCACTTATTCCAGCACCCATCCACTTCATGTTCCTCCAGAAAAAAAACCATTGCTCAAATCCGTGTTCTAGCTCATTTTGCTGCCATTTTTGATCTCCTTGTTCAAAGCTTCATTTGCAAAACTGTTTCGAGAGATTGCTCTTCGGCATGTGACTCCTCCAATGGTCCAATTAGTTTTTGTTCTAGTGCTTTATATATTGCAAATTTTTGCTAGTGTGGTGACCTTATTCTTGAGCTTGCATGCCAAACTTATATGGTCCCAAGTAGTTTTGATGCATGATATAGCCCCTATGCACTTGAGGGAGTAGTTGCTATGAGTTTTGTTGAGTTTTGTTTACCTTTATTTTGAGTCACTCAAAATTTCAGAATTTTTTAGAGAAAGAAATGTTGAGGGGATTATTAAGAGGCTCTTCAAGCCGAAGTTCTAAGGAAGATGAAAAATGAAATGAGGGAGAAACCCAAGTATAATCTTCATCGTGTTGCAGAAGTTCGACCATGTGAATGGCCGTGTGACACATTCTTGAGGGCGACCGGAATTTATGAAGATTTCTATTATTTGGCCGAGAATGCAGGCATCACCGACTTCCTCAATGATAAGTGTAACCAATACCTCTTACTCACAAATACCTTTGTGCAAAATTTTCACTTTTATTCTAGGGAAGACCCTCCTACAGTAGAATTTCACTTATATGATGTGCCTAAGAAAATGAACCTTTATGATTTTTGCAAAGTTTGCAAAATACCCTATGAGGGCAGCATCAGGGAACCATGTCCTCTAGACATGGAAGATTTTATTGCCGCAGTCATTGTAGGGGAAGAGAGAAGTATGTCAAAGGCAAGAGCGGCTAGTTTACATTTTCCTGTGCTACGTTATTATTCATTATTTGTGGGGAGATGTTTAGTTGGTCGCTGGGAGAGTGGAAGTCTTAGTGCCCCTGATCTTGCTATTCTGGCCCATGCTTTATTTGCTGATAGAAACTTTAGTACCGGTGCTATGGTGGCCCAACGGTTGAACACCAACCGTTTGAAGGGGCCCATATTCGGAGGTATCTATGCATCTCGTTTAGACAAACATTTTGATATACCCATTAGGCTTAACGAGAAAGATGAGAGGCTGCTACCCGTGAAGTTTTTAGATTATGACCGTATGGTAGCTCATGATGTTATTAAGAAAAATGATGATAGGAGGATGCTTTACAATTTAGTTTTTAGCCATGGTACTTGTGAAATACTCTACCTACTTCTTCTTTGTTCGATATTCGCTCAAGCAGGTACACCATTATGCCTGGAGACATTTACAGATAATGGGGTTTGACGCAACCACCGTCTCCAGAGCCGGCACCAGCCCTTGATCTGTACCCGAAGCCAGTCTTTGTAGCGACTCGACCTGAAAGGTCGAATCTCCGGTGTTTCCGTACCATCCCAAGATCATGCTGGTACACACACGTTGCAGCCGTGTAGGTCAGCATATTGCATATGCCGGCAATGTCACAAAAGGGGGGTAAAAGTAATCATCTATTCTATATGCATATATGGCAGGTGGGGTAGTAAGTTTTTGCATAAAGCCAATTTTTCCTACAACAAGAGAGGGCAAAGCAAAAGTTATTACTACATTGTTGGTTGATTAATGAGATGGTTCCACCAACCAATTCTCATACCCAAGTTGTCATTAATACCCACATCAATATAATACTCTGTGTTGAGAATTCCACATAGTTTCAGTTCCTTTGGCTCAAGTTGTCCATGACCATGGACACGACTAGTCGATTAGGTTTGGGTACTCTGTAGAGTTTTGCACACGTTCCCCACAAAATTTGATCGCCTCCATTGAATTTCTCGCACTTCAGGGTGTTTGAGAAACGGATGACCAAAATATGGTCTTCTAAAGGGTTTCCCTGAGACTCTGTCGGTGCCCATCCTTTCCTACCGTTCTTCTACATCTCGTAGCACTGCCTGTCTAGGGTCACCATGATATCCAACCAAGCCTAGGCTAACACCTAGGCTAACCACTGGCTTCTCCAGGGCGCCATTCAACCATCATCCACCCAGAGGTATGTTGAAAACTCAGAGTCTTGAAGTCTTGATCATCAAGTAGGTCTTGTTATTATTATCTCACAACTCTCATGAGACACTCAACCAACCCCGTCTACTAATAGCATAGCAAAATTTAAATCAACGTTTCCTGGGGCCAAAGTGTCCAAGGGTGAGGGGGAAGCCTACCACATGATACTACATCAAGTAACCAAGTTTCCAATTACCTACTTTGCATGCAATTGGGTAGATGGTAAAACTAATGCAATAAAAACATGGGTAAATATGATCAAAGTGACTTGCCTTGCTGACGATCCTCGTACTCAAGTGACTCTAGATAACAAGCCTCACACTCTGGATGATCTAATGAATCAAACAAACCACACAATAAGCATAAACACCATACAATTTACACAACAGCAAGGTAAAAAAAAGATACTACCACAATCACGAGCACAATAAAAAGAAAGAAATCAATTCAAAGTAGAAGACTCTAAAAGTTTTGGTGGCAAAATTACTACTAAGACATAACAAGACAAAAATTTGTTTTCAGCAACTAACCAATAGATAACAGAAAAGAAAATAATTTTTTTATTAGAAAACATGAAGTATTTCATTATAAAAAATTTGTGCAAAAAGGATTACTACAAAACATTTTCTAAACAATACTAATGGTGAAAACAAGGTTAACCTATTTAAATAGAGCACAAAACAAATTAAAATATTTTTATTATCAGAAAATAATTCACCTAATGTTGAATAACAGTTGCTAAAGAAACTACAATAAAATGTTAAACTAAAACAAAAATCAAAATAAACTAAAATAAAAACAATACAAATAAACACTAAGAAGAAACTAAACATATTCTGTCTTTACTAAAAACCCTAATCTAAAATATCCTAAAAAATACTCAAACAAGGCAGGATGATAAACCTAACTAATACAAAACAGTGGCAACAAGAATCACGCAAAAATAAGTTTTTAAACTCAAGTTATTCAAGTTTTAGTGATTTGCTCAAATTTAACAAAATTAAAATTTGAAAACTAAGACTACAGAAAGAAACTACATGAAATTTGTGACATGTTGCAAAAAGAATCAATCAAAAACTCTAAATATCCTAAAAGATATAACCAAAATAAAATCAGAACTCATTCTGTTTTCTAAAACAGAAACAGAAAAAAGAAAATATCTATCTAACGGTTAGGGGCTACGTGGCGGACCGTGATTGGTTGAAAGCGCGTGTGTGCGGGTGTTTGCGGGCGGACGGCCGAAGCTTAAAGGATAACGGTTCGTTGTTTTTAAAATTTCTAATCTAGTTCGTTATCACTAGATCTGACGGCTACGGAGGGGGGGATGGCTTACAAAGGAGGGGGTCAGGGTCTCCGGCGAAGTTGACGGCGGCCGACGGTCGGAGATGGTCGGAGACGGCGTTGCGGTGGTCGCGGGCAGCGTCCGAGTGCTCCAAACGGTGGCGGCGAGTCTCCGACGTTCGTAGGTGGCGTCAGAGGGGAGTGGGGTGGAGGGGGCGACGGCCACAAGCTCTGGTGGCTTCGGTTGGGAGCCGAGCTCCGGCTAGGTGGTGTGGTGGTGTTCTGGCGAGGGCAGGGGGTGTTCGGGGGTGGAATGGGGCGCGGAGGGAGCAGGGGCTCTTATAGGCGCTGCGAACGCTCGGGAAATGGCAAGGGTAGTGAGATCCGATGCGGGAGGGATCTCCGGCGAAGTGGTGAGCGCGGGGAGGAAGATGAGCGCGGTGATCCCACGATCGGGCGATGGAGTCCGCTTGTCAGTGAGGGAGGGGGCAGCGTCAGCGGCGTCGGTGACCGATCCGGAGGGATCTCGGGGAGTTAAGGCCGCCGGGCCGGCCGGTTTATTAATTAAAACTTTAAATTCGTTTCCTTTTTCTAATTTCCAAAGAATTGAAATCTCATTAAGGCATTCAAAACATTTCCAACAATTGAAGATATATGTATCAAATTGATCAGGGGAATAAATGCTATTTAATGAACATTTTTCCACGGCCAAAATGAATACTTTAAAAAATTATTTTCAGAAAATGCCTAAATTGATTTTAAATTCTTCTGCAATAAATTTTCAATCAACCCCCTGGTTTTATTGTTCAAATATTTCACAAAGATGCCCCTGGTGTGGAGTGTCATGTTACTTCTCTCTTTTTATGAATATTTCCAGGGGTTTTCAAATAGGAGAAACAAGTATATGGAGAAAATGAAAGTGGCCTTTCAGAATTTTAAAAGAAGAACTTCAACAATTCATTTCATTCAAACAATGTGATGATGATGCGTAGCTATATTTCATAACATTCCAAAATGGAATTTTGGGATGTTACAAACCTACCCACCTTAAGATGAATCTCGCCCTCGAGATTCGGGTTGGCTAGAAAATAGGTGCGGGTGGTCTCGACGAAGATCTTCTTTGCGTTCCCAGGTGGCTTCTTCCTCGGTGTGGTGACTCCACAGAACCTTACAAAACTTGATGATCTTGCTACGGGTAACTCTGTTGGCAGTCTCGAGGATTCTGACGGGCTTCTCTTCGTAAGTCAGATCACTATCCAGCTTTATGGCCTCTAGGGGCACTGTGTCTCTCAAAGGAATATCAGCCATCTCAGCATGGCATTTCTTCAACTGGGAAACATGGAAAACATCATGAACTCCAGACAATCCTTCCGGCAATTCCAGCTTATATGCAACTTCGCCTCTATGTTCAAGAATTTTGTAGGGGCCTATGAATCTGGGTGCTAACTTTCCTTTAACACAAAACCTCTTGATTCCTCGAGGTGGGGACACACGAAGGTATGCTCGGTCTCCCACTTCATACGTCACTTCCTTGCGTTTGCTGTCAACATAGCTCTTCTGTCGGGATTGAGCTATCTTGAGTCTGTCACGAATCAGCTTGACCTTTTCTTCAGAATCTCGGATAAGATCGGGACCAAAAAGTTTTCGGTCCCCAACACCATCCCACATCAACGGTGTTCTGCATCTCCTTCCGTATAAAGCTTCGAAAGGGTCCATCTTCAGACTGGTCTGATAACTGTTGTTGTATGAGAACTCTGTGTAAGGTAAGTTATCATCCCAACTAGTCCCATAGTCTAACGCACAAGCTCTCAACATGTCCTCCAGAATCTGGTTGACTCTCTCAGTCTGTCCATCGGTCTGCGGATGAAAAGCTGTACTGAACTCCAGCCTCGTACCCAAAGTTTCATTTAACTCATGCCAAAACTTTGAGGTAAATTGTGTTCCTCTATCTGACATGATACTCCTCGGAACTCCATGCAGACATACAATCCTGGTCATATATATCTTGGCTAACTTAGCACTGGTATAGGTGGTCTTCACCGGAATGAAATGAGCCACCTTGGTCAAGTGATCGACCACTACCCAGATGGAATCATAACCTGAATGGGTCCTGGGTAATCTTGTGATGAAGTCCATACCAAGCTTATCCCATTTCCACTCGGGTATCGGCAAAGGTTGGAGTAACCCTGCTGGTTTCTGATGTTCCGCCTTTACTCGCTGACAAACATCACATACCGCAACATGTTCGGCAATATCCTTCTTCATACCTGTCCACCAGTAACTTTCCTTCAAATCCAGATACATCTTGGTGTTGCCTGGGTGTATTGAGTAAGGTGAATCGTGGGCTTCTTGGAGTATCAACTTCCTGAGCTCTAGGTCATCGGGCACATAGATTCGGTTCTCAAACCACAGAGTTCCTTGTTCATCCTCACACAAGCATTTAGCTTTTCCACCCTTCATTCTCTGCTTTATCTCAGCTATCTCCTTGTCCGATTTCTGGGCTTCACGAATTCTTTCGGTCAAGGTGGACTGGATCTCTAGTGTGGCAACATATCCTCTAGGAACTATCTCTAGCCGGAGCTCTCTGAGATCATCGGCTAACTCCTGGGGTAATCCTCCTGCTATGAGTGTGTTCACATAACTCTTCCGGCTCAAGGCATCTGCTACAACATTTACCTTCCCTGGATGATAATGCAATCTCATGTAATAGTCCTTGATTAACTCTAGCCATCTCCTCTGTCTGAGGTTCAACTCCTTCTGCGTGAAGATATACTTCAGGCTCTTATGATCAGTGTAAACATCACAACTATTTCCGATAAGGAAGTGTCTCCAGGTCTTGAGTGCGTGCACTACGGCTGCTAGCTCCAAATCATGGGTGGCATAGTTCAACTCATCAGGTCGTAGTTTTCTGGATGCATAGGCTACAACTTTTCCCTCCTGCATGAGTACTCCTCTGTGTCCTTGACGTGAAGCGTCACAATAAACTTGGAAATCCTTCCGAATATTTGGAAGAATCAACACTGGGGCTGTGACCAACCGTTTCTTCAACTCCTAGAAACTGGCTTCACATTCCTTAGTCCAAATATACTTAGACTCTTTCTTCAACAACTCCGTCATGGGCTTGGCAATCTTTGAGAAATTCTCAATGAACCTCCGGTAGTATCCGGCAAGTCCGAGGAAACTGTGGATCTCCTTAACCGAGGTGGGTGACTTCCACTCGGTGACTGCTTCAACCTTAGTAGGGTCCACTGCTATTCCATCTCCGGAAATAATGTGTCCAAGAAATCCGACTTCCGTCAGCCAGAATTCACATTTACTGAACTTGGCATATAACTGATGCTCTCTAAGCTTCTCCAGAACTAAACGCAAGTGTTCCTTGTGTCCTTCCTCGCTCTTGGAGAATATCAATATGTCATCGATGAACACCACGACAAACTTGTCCAGATATTCCATAAACACTTTGTTCATCATACTCATGAAATAGGCAGGAGCATTAGTCAGACCAAAAGACATGACTGTATACTCATAAAAGCCATACCTTGTGGTGACGGCTGTTTTGGGTATATCCTGTTCACGAATTTTCAATTGGTGATACTCTGATCGAAGATCGATCTTGGAGAACACCTTGGCTCCCACTAGCTGATTGAACAAGTCATTAATCATCGACAAAGGGTACTTGTTCTTGATAGTCACCTCGTTCAATGCACGATAATCGACTACCATCCTCAAGGTTTTATCCTTCTTCTCCACCAAAAGAACTGGGGCTCCCCAAGGTGAAGAACTTGGGGCGAATATACCCTTTGTCCAATAACTCCTTAATCTGCTTCTTGATTTCTTCCAAATCATTTGCGGGCATCCGATAGGGTCTCTTGGAAATTGGGGCTGTTCCTGGCAGTAACTCTATCAGGAACTCAATCTCTCTATCTGGTGGCATGCCTAGTAATTCCTCTGAGAATACATCTGGAAAGTCTTGTACCACCAACACTTCCTCCTGAACAACTCCTGTAAGGGAATTTACCCGAGTACCCTTTTGTGTGCGTCGAGATACATACTTAATCCTCTTGTTTCTTGGGGTGGTGAGCAAAATAGACTTGCTGGGGCAATCAATGTTTCCTTCATACTTGGTCATCCAATCCATACCTAGGATCACATCTAATCCCTAGAACTCTAAGACGATGAGGTTGGTGGGAAAAACATGGTTTCCTATATTGAGTTTCAAGGCGTGGCATCCTATCCTTGCCATCATCATGCCTCCTGGGGAACTGACCTTAACGGGCTGACTAAGGGTTCTGGTGGGCAAACCATACTTTTCCACAACTACCCTTGATATGAATGAATGAGTTGCACCGGAATCAAAAAGTACCATAACTGGACGTGAATGCAATAAAAACTTACCAACCACAGTCTCGGGCTGATCATAGACTTCCTCCACATCAATGTGGTTGACGTGAGGATGGGGAAAAGTATTTGGCTTCTTAGCTACGGGGTTGCCGTTGTTGTTGCCGTTTCCGTTTCCCTGCTTGTTCTGGGGACATTCAGTGGCATAGTGCCCTGTCTTCTGGCACTTGAAGCAGGTGATATGGTTCAGATCCTTCTGAGCTGGAGCGGAACGGTGCTGGTTGCCATTTCCACTTCCATTGCCATTCTTGAAGTTGCCACTGTTGGGACGATTATTCCCACTTACCACATGGTTGTGGCCTCCATGGTTGTGCACGGCATGAGTGTGTCCTCCATACTTACCGGTCCCTGATCCGGTATTCCCTGAGTATGGGGAGTAGCGAGGCTTCTGTTGAGCTCCAGAGTTAGATTTCCCCTGTCCATACTTCCTCTTGCGGTTTTCAGTTTGCTGTTGCTTCCCCTCCAAGATGAGGGCCTTGTCTACCAGCTCCTGGTAGTTGTTGAAAGTAGCCACCATCAGCTGCATGCTCAACTCATCGTTGAGTCCTTCCAGAAACTTCTCCTGCTTGGCTGCATCATCGGCCAATCTCCTGGTGCATAACGGGCCAACATGCTGAATTCATCCACATACTGGGCCACTGAGCGATTCCCCTGACGCAAGTTGCAAAACTCACGCTTCTTTAGACTCATGGCTCCAGCTGAAACATGAGCGGTGCGAAAAGCTAGCTTGAACTGCTCCCAAGTCACACCAGCAAGGGGGTACATGGTGGTGTAGTTCTCCCACCATGAAGCTGCGGGCCCCTCAAGTTGATGGGCAGCAAAGTGCACCTTTTCAGCCTCAGTGCATCCGGCGGTGATGAGTTCCCTCTCCATCTTGCGGAGCCAATCATCTGCCACAATGGGCTTAGTGCTGCTAGAGAAAGTTGGTGGATTCAGCCTCAGAAAACGGGTGAGGTTGTCACCCTGAGGTGGAGGGTGGTTGTTGTGGTTGTTGGTCTGGTTCTGGATCAACAGCTGCATTAGGGCATTCTGCTCCTGGAGGAGTTGCATGAGTTTCGGCGGAAAGGTGAAGTCGGGCTCACGTCGCGGAGGCATGTTACTGTTTTCAGAGGGGTGAGAATTAGAATAGAACAAGGGCCTAAAGGAAAAAAAATTCACTACCCATATGCAATGCAACAAACATATCACACCAAAACACTCATTCATTTATTCAACTCAAGGTTCAAACATCGAGTTACAAGTCTCCAAATAAAACTATATATAGTCCTACGTTTTAACGATGAAATAAAAGATACATGGAGGGCATTGCTAAAGTTCTCCTCAAAAGTCCATGGTGATGTGGCCTCCTCCGGTGGTGCTCTCCTCATAGTCATCATCGTTGCTGATCAAGGGAGCCACGTCTCCTTCTGGGTGAAGATTTTCTCCCATGTCCAGCTGTTCCTCCAGAGTTGCAATGCGAGTGTTCAGCTTCTCGATCCTCTCCAAGAAGTCCTTCACTTCATACTCATGCTCGTACTTGGCTTCCCGTAGGTCAGCCTCGAGGTCAAGCTCGCGGTTCATCAGCCTCTTGATCGTCTTCGTGTCTGCGCGTACCCGAAGCTCCAGAGTCCTGATGTGAGTCTCCAAAATCTGGATATAGGAAATGGTGGAGTCTTCAGTGGGGGTGTTTATGATATTTCCATTGGGGCCAAAGTGTCCAAGGGTGAGGGGAAGCCTACCACATGATACTACATCAAGTAACCAAGTTTCCAATAACCTACTTTGCATGCAATTGGGGAGATGGTAGAACTAATGCAATAAAAACATGGGTAAATATGATCAAAGTGACTTGCCTTGCTGACGATCCTCGTACTCAAGTGACTCTAGATAACAAGCCTCACACTCCAGATGATCTAACGAATCAAACGAACCACACAATAAGCATAAACACCATACAATTTACACAACAGCAAGGTAAAAAAAGATACTACCACAATCACTAGCACAATCAAAAGAAAGAAATCAACTCAAAGTAGAAGACTCTAAAAGTTTTGGTGGCAAAATTACTACTAAGACATAACAAGAAAAAAATTTGTTTTCAACAACTAACCAATAGATAACAGAAAAGAAAATATTTTTTTTATTAGAAAACATGATGTATTTCATTATAAAAAATTTGTGCAAAAAGGATTACTACAAAACATTTTCTAAACAATACTAATGGTGAAAACAAGGTTAACCTATTTAAACTAGAGCACAAAACAAATTAAAATATTTTTATTATCAGAAAATAATTCATCTAATGTTGAACAACAGAACTAAAGAAACTACAATAAAAAGTTAAACTAAAACAAAATCAAAATAAACTAAAATAAAAACAATACAAATAAACACTAAGAAGAAACTAAACAAAATCTGTTTTTACTAAAAACCCTAATCTAAAATATCCTTCAAAATACTCAAACAAGGCAGGATGATAAACCTAACTAATAAAAAACAGTGGCAACAAGAATCACTCAAAAATAAGTTTTTAAACTCAAGTTATTCAAGTTTTAGTGATTTGCTCAAATTTAACAAAATTCAAATTTAAAAGTTTAAATTTGAAAACTAAGACTACAGACAGAAACTACATGAAATTTGTGACATGTTGCAAAGAGAATCAATCAAAAACTCTAAATATCCTAAAAGATATAACAAAAATAAAATCAGAACTCATTCTGTTTTCTAAAACAGAAACAGAAAAAAGAAAATATCTATCTAACGGTTAGGGGCTACGTGGCGGACCATGATTGATTGAAAGCGCGTGTGTGCGGGTGTTTGCGGGCAGACGATCGAAGCGTAAAGGATAATGGTTCGTTGTTTTTAAAATTTCTAATCTAGTCCGTTATCACTAGATCCAACGGCTACCGAGGGGGGGATGGCTTACAGAGGAGGGGGTCGGGGTCTCCGGCGAAGTCGACGGCGGCCGACGGTCGGAGATGGTCGGAGACGGCGTTGCGGTGGTCGTGGGTGGCGTTCGAGTGCTCCAAACGGCGGCGGCGAGTCTCCGACGTTCGTAGGTGGCGTCAGAGGGGAGTGGGGGTGGAGGGGCGGCGGCCACAAGCTCTGGGGGCTTCGGTTGGGAGCCGAGCTCCGGCGAGGTGGTGTGGTGGTGTTCTGGCGAGGGCAGGGGGTGTTCGGGGGTGGAATGGGGCGCGGAGGGAGCAGGGGCTCTTATAGGCGCTGCAGACGCTCGGGAAAGGCAAGGGGAGTGAGATCCGGTGCGGGAGGGATCTCCGGCGAAGTGGTGAGCGCGGGGAGGAAGATGAGCGCGGTGATCCCATGATAGGGAAGTGGGGTCCGCTTGTTAGTGAGGGAGGGGGCGGCGTTAGCGGTGTCGGTGACCGATCCGGAGGAATCTCGGGGAGTTAAGGCCGGTGGGCCAGCCGGTTTATTAATTAAAACTTTATATTCGTTTCCTTTTTCTAATTTCCAGAGAATTGAAATCTCATTAAGGCATTCAAAACATTTCCAACAATTTAAGATATATATATATCAAATTAATCAGGGGAATAAATTCTATTTAATGAACATTTTCCACGGCCAAAATGAATACTTTAAAAAATTATTTTCAGAAAATGCCTAAATTGATTTTAAATTCCTTTGCAATAAATTTTCTAATAACCCCCTGGTTTTATTGTTCAAATATTTCACAAAGATGCCCCTGGTGTGGAGTGTCATGTTACTCCTCTCTTTTTATGAATATTTCGAGGGGTTTTCAAATAGGAGAAACTAGTATATGGAGAAAATGAAAGTGGCCTTTCAGAATTTTAAAAGAAGAACTTCAACAATTCATTTCATTCAAACAATGTGATGATGATGCATAGCTATATTTCATAACATTCCAAAATGGAATTTTGGGATGTTACAGTCTTTCAGTGGGAGTCGCAGGAGTTCGCTAACCAATGGAACTATGAGGACGCTCCTGAGTATCTGAGAGAGACCTCTTTCCATCCATGGCCATAGACCAACTTAGGCCAAAAGCCTAAGCTTGGGGCAGTATGTATTTCTCACCGACTTTACATTCATGTTCACACACTCATCTTAGTAGTCGGTGTTCATACTCTTTCATTGTACCATCCATGGTAGTCTATTTTCTGGTTTCACTTTCTTCTTGTGTGTTTATTTAAATTTGAGAAAAATACAAAAAAAATTAGTTCTAGCTTTATTTCCAGTTGTTTAATTGTAGCATTAAAAAGAAAACCCCAAAAGATTTTTCATTCTTCTTTTACTTGTTGGTAGCTTTCTCGTATAAATAGTTTTTCTCGTTCATGTTTTGATTTTTCTTTCTTTGGGTCGTAAGGAGAAGACCCTAATGAAAATGTCGAGTGTCTCTCGTATGCATTATTTTTTACCTATTAGAGAGCCCATGTTACCTTGTCTTCTCCTTTGAGTTATTGTTTACAGATTCCAGCTTAGTCCAATGCACGTGCACTCTTATTATTATCCACATTGTTCGGTCGTGTAAGTGAAAGGCAATAATGACGATATTTAATGAAAATATTGAGATGGAGAAAAGCTGGTATGAACTCGACCTATATTGCTTTTGTAAATATGATTAGCTCATCGTTTCAAATTCGGTTCATCATGGGTGAAACATATTTGCAATGACAATTAGAGATTATAGTTACTCATGCCATGCTTAATTAGCTAAGAGTGGATAATGGTTTGTTTTGGGTGCCAACATGCATATTAAAATGGTTGTGATGTAGTATGATGGGATGGTATCCTCCTCTAAACGATTCAAGTGGCTTGACTTGGCACATGTTCATGCATGTAGTTGAAACAAAATCAACATAGCATCCACGCTATTTATGTTCATAGTGATTTATATCCTACTCATGCTTGCATTCAATGTTGGTTAATCTCAAAGCATGTTGATGACTGTGTCGCTCTCTAGTTGGTCGCTCCCTAGTCTTTTTCTATCCTTCACTTGTACTAAGCGGGAATACTGCTTGTGCATCCAACCCCTCAACCCCAAAGTTGTTTCATATGAGTCCACCATACCTACCTATATGCGGTATTTACCTGCCGTTCCAAGTAAATTTGCATGTGCCAAACTCTAAAACTTCAAATAAACATTTTGTTTTGTATGCCCAAATCGCTCATGTGGCGACTGGGGGCTGTTAGTATCTTCCATGCTAGGTGGGTTATTCTCACGATATTTCTTGACTCACTATCATTCACGAGAAAGTGGCTGGTAATCGGGATGCCCAGTTCCATGCTCGAAATAAAAAAGCAAAATATGATTAAAAAAACCTCCCCTAGGACTGTGTTTGTATGGACTATACCCGTGGATTCGGCTCGCCGTGGAGTGTGACTGATTGGTGGAGGTGGAGTAAAAACTTTATCATTCTATTTGGGAACCACCTATAATATATCTAGCATGGAAGATGTTGAAAACCTCTTGGTGGGGCTGTTAGTATCTTCCATGCTAGGTGGGTTATTCTCATGATATGTATTGATTCACTATCATTCACGAGAAAGTGGCTGGTAATCGGGATGACCAGTTCCATGCTCGAAATAAAAAGCAAAATATATTTAAACAAAACTCCCCCAGGACTGTGTTTGTATGGACGGTACCCGTGGATTCGGCTCGCCGTGGAGTGTGACTGATTGGTGGAGGGGGAGTAAAAACTTTATCATTCTATTTGGGAACCACCTATAATGTATCTAGCATGGAAGATGTTGAAAACCTCTTGGTCTTTATGTGAGCAATGAAAGCATACCACTCAAAATCCATTACTTACCTCTGTTTTAAAAACTTGAGCTCTGTCACCTATGCAAATCAATGCTTCCCTCTGCGAAGGGCCTTTCCATTTACTTTATTGTCGAGTCATCATCCTCTTATAAAAGGCACTAGTTAGAGAGCACCACCGTCATTTGTATGCTTTGTTGTTAATTGATATTGAGTATGAGCATGACTGGATCTCTTTCACAGTGAATTACAATGTCTAGTCAGTCCTTGTTCTTTAGAGGTGCTCTGCATTTATGTTTTGCGGTCTCAGAAAGGGTTAGCGAGATATCATTTCATCATATTGTATCATGATTGTTTTGAAAAAGTGTTGTCATCTAAGAGTTATTATTATTGCTCGCTAGTTGATTATGTCATTGATATGAGTAAATGTGACACCTAAATGTTATTGTGAACGTGGTTGTCCATGATCTTTGCTGAAAATGTGAACATCAGTTAGACGTATTTACAACAACCAGATCAAACATAGTTTGTAAAAGTTTTTCTTTACCACTTTTAATTTATCAACTAAATTGCTTGAGGACAAGCAAATGGTCAAGCTTGGGGGAGTTGATACGTCTCCATCGTATCCACTTTTCCAAACTCTTTTGCCCTTGTTTTGGACTCTAATTTGCATGATTTGAATGGAACTAACCCAGACTGACGTTGTTTTCAGCATAATTGCCTTGATGTTATTTTTGTGCAGAAATAAAAGTTCTCGGATCGTCTTGAAAATTTACGGAGAATATTTTTGGATTTAATAAAAAATACTGGCACAAGAATCAACCAGAGGGGGCCACCTCCAGGCCACAAGCCTGCTAGGCATGACCACCCCCTGGCTGCGCCTAGCAGGCTTGTGGGGCCCTCGTGGCTCCTCCGACCTCCTCTCCAGCTCCATATAACCCTATTCACGGAGGGAAAAAAATCAAAGATAAGAGTTCATCACGTTTCACGATATGGAGCCGCCGCCACCTCCTGTTCTTCCTCAGGAGACCAGATCTGGAGTCCATTTTGGGCTCCGGAGAGGGGAAATCGATGCCATCGTCATCACCAATTCCATGATGCTCTCCGTCGTTCATGAGTAATCCCATCGTAGGCTTGCTGCACGGTGATGGGTTGGATGAGATTTATGATGTAATCTAGTTAGTTTTGTTAGGGTTTGATCCCTAGTATCCACTATGTTCCGAGACTGATGTTGCTATGACTTTGCTATGCTTAATGCTTGTCACTAGGGCCCGAGTGCCATGGTTTCAAATCTGAATCTATTATGTTTTCATGAATATATATATGTGTTCTTGATCCTATCTTGCAAGTTGTAGACACCTATTACGAGTTATGATCTGCATCCCCCAGGGTGACAATAACTGGGATTCTTTCTGGTGATTACCATAGTTTGAGGAGTTCATGTATTCACTAAGTGCTAATGCTTTGGTTCGGTTCTCTATTAAAAGGATGCCTTTATATCCCTTAGTTTCCATTAGAACCCCACTACCATGGGAGGGTAGGACAAAAGATGTCATGCAAGTTCTTTTCCATAAGCACGTATGACTATATATGGAATACATGCCTACATTACATTGATGAATTGGAGCTAGTTATGTGTCACCCTATGTTATAACTGTTGCATGATGAATGCCATCCGACATAATTATCCATCACTGATCCATTGCCTATGAGCTTTCCACATATTGATCCTTGCTAAGTTACTTCTCCACTGCTACTGTTACGATCACTATAAAACTGCTACTGTTACTTCCATACTACTTTGCTACTAAATACTTTGCTGCAGATATTAAGTCTTTTAGGTGTGGTTGAATTGACAACTCAGCTGCTAATACCCGAGAATTCTTTGTCTCCCCTTGTGTCGAATCAATAAATTTGGGCTGAATACTCTACCCTCGAAACTGTTGTGATCCCCTATACTTGTGGGTTATCACCGGTACAGGCAAAGGGGACGAGCGCTGACCCACCGGTAGTCGTCGTGGCCGGCCAAACATGCCATGAATGTCTTGGAGTGGTGTTTCCTCCACTTTCCTATACAAAAGGGGCCATATCCCCATCAGTAGCCCCCGAAACCGTTGGGGTCCAGAGGCTTCCGGACGAAGGGGGCTAGTGGCTTCCCCCCCTCTGAAGATCTAAGTCGTCGAAGTCGATGAACCGAATGAGCCCGACGCATGGGGTCCTGATGACCCACAAGTATAGGGGATCAATTGTAGTCCTTTCGATAAGTAAGAGTGTCAAACCCAATGAGGAGCAAAATGAATGATAAGCAGTTTTCAGCAAGGTATCCTCTGCAAGTGCTATGAGTAATAGTAGTAGATAGTTTGTAGCAAGATAATTCGTAACAAGTAACAAGTGACAATAGTAACAAAGGTGCAGCAAGGTAGCCCAATACTTTTTGTAGCAAGGGACAGGCCTGAGAGTACTCTTATATTAATCAAGTGCTCCCGAGGACACATGGAATTTTTTGTCTAGTCATGTTCATCATGTTGAGTTGATCTGCGTTTGCTAATTTGATAATTTGATATGTGGGTGGACCGGTGCTAAGGTGATGTTCTTACTTGAACTAACAACCTACTTATGACTAACCCTTCTCGCAAGTATCCGCAACTAAGAAAGAAGAATTAAGATAAATCTAACCATAGATGAAACATGTGGATCCAAATCAGCCCCTTATGAAGCAACACATAAAATGGGGTTTAAGGTTTTGTCACTCTCGCAACCCATCATCTACTTGTTACTACACAATGACTTCCCTTAGGCCATAGCATGGTGAAGTGTCATGTAGTCGACGTTCACATGACACCACTAAGAGAAGTAACGAAATACATATCATCAAAATATCGAACGCATACCAACTTCACAAGATTACTTATATCAAGACTTCTACCATGTCCTCAGGAACAATAGTAACTACTCACACATCAGCAACATGTTTAATATCAGAGGTGTAATAATGAAAATTAAGGATCTGAACATAATCTCTTCCACTGAGTAATCCAACAAGCATCAACTACGAGATGTAATCAACACAACTAGTAACCCAGATGTAGCAATCTGAGGTTTTGGGACGAATATTGAATACAAGATATGAACTAGGGTTGGAGATGAGATGATGCTGGTGAAGATGTTGATGACGATTGATCCTCTCACAAAGGAGGAAGCATTGGTGATGATGATGGCTTTGATCTCCCCCTCCTAGAGAGGGATTTCCCCGACAGAATCTGACAGCCGGAGTGCAAAAGGGCCTCTGTCCAGGTTTCCGCCTCGAGACGGCAGCACTTCATCCTGAAAGGTTGCTTATGATTATTTTCTAGGGTAAAACACACCATATAGGAGAAGAGGGGCGTTGGAGAGCCAAGACGGGGCCCACAAGCCATCAGGGGCGTGCCCTGATTGCTTATGCCCTGCTGGCCGCCCCCCTATGGTATATTTTTGCTCTAGAAATTCTTAAATATGCAAAAAAATATTCTTCGTGAAGTTTTAGGTCATTCAGAGTCTAGTGATTTTTCTGCCTTATTCTCGGTTTTCCGGTCCAGAATTCCAGTTTCTAGATATTTCCCTCCTTATGATGTACATTGCATATTCAGAGAGAAAAGACATAAGAATTATGTGATAATGCGGAATAATGGACAATAATAAATTAAATAGTAGTAAGAATTTGTGATGCAAAATGGATGTATCAACTCCTCCAAGCTTAGACCTTGCTTGTCCCCAAGCGAAAGCCAAACTCTAAAATAATGACCACATAATTTGAGAGAGAGGTGTCGATAAAACAGAATACGAACATGAGAGCATCATGAATATCAACATAGCAGCAAGTTTTCAATCATATAACCTCTCATGACCAAGTAACAAACTATTCACAACTGAAGAAATATGAAGCATAATCTTTATTTAGAACCAACAAGCAATGCAATTAGTCCTTGAGATAATCATAGCTTTTGTAATCGAGAGAAGAGTCTGTGTAAGAGCTTTATATTTCTAGCAAGTTCACATATTCAACTATGATGTAGCCTTCTATGATTGCTAATACACATTGCATATTTTTGGAACAAGTGATTCCGTGGGACACATAGGAAGATGGGGACTTTATTGTTCTTGCCACCCAACTTATTTACCTCAAGGATAATGTCAACAATAATGGAACATGATCGTCTACATTTAGTTGGATATATTTGTTTGAATCTTTCCTTAACACATAATGCTTTCCACTAAAGAGTTGAAGAATAAGAACAAGGGAAATATTATTGACTCTTGCATGAAAAATAAAACTTGTAAGAATGTAAAAGATATGCCCTTAGTAGAGGGAAGCAGAGGTTGTCATGAGATTTTATTTGTTTGATATGTTCAATCTCTCAATGCATAAGAACATCACTTCATATTGCCCCTTGTGATAGCAAACTTCATTATGCACTCCGTCGCTTTGATTGCTTCACCATCACAAGATCGTACAAAGCTTACTTTCCCTTACAATAAAATATCTTACATGATTAGAGGCAATTTTTATTGCCTTGTGCAACAATGACAACTTACTTTAAGGATCTTATTCGATCCATAGGTAGGTATGGTGGAATCTCTTGGCAAAAAACTAGGCTTAATGGTTATGGATGCACAAGTAGTATCTCTACTTAGTGTGAATCTTTGGGCTAGAAAGAGATCCTAAGAAAGCATCACATGTTAAAGGATTCAATACCATATAACTTCTATGCAAATGTAAACAACCATGATCATTATGTTGTCTTCCATGTCCCACTTCAATACTTGGTCATTATGTAATATTTTGATGGAAGCTCACAATAACACAAGGTTTTCACGATAGTATATTTATAGGTAAATCTCCTCTTCTCTACAATACTTTTGTATAGATCATACCAATTACTAACATTATGTTTGTTAGTTTTCAACACTTCTTATTGCTTATACCTCTTTTCAATGTGAAGTCATTACTTCTCAAGAGATAGGCATATGATTCTATTCTACTCTTTTTATTGCCATGCTAATATGATGGGTGCAAGTGGGGAAGAGACACACGATCTCAACTAACTTTATTATATAACCCTCACACTTGATTACTAGGATAAGTAGAACTCAAAGCAAAAACTCTAAACAAAGCAAATCTAAAATTTCAACTCCCTAAATCACGAAAAACTAAAGATTGAACTAAGATAGATAGTGGTGATAAAAAGTGATGGTGATGCGATACTAGGGTACCTCTACATGCTTGGAACAAGCCATGGGTGGTGCCCATACCGATGTACTCAAGTATTCTTCGGTGATGGCAGTGGTGTTGTAGTCATATTCTTCTTCTCCAATTTGCGCTTGAGGATCGAGTTTTCTTCCCTTAGATCATCGTTCTCTTGTTCAAGCTTCAATATCCTTATGCATAAAGCTGCCCTGCTCTCCTGTAGAAAACGAGAATGGGTAAATTGGGTATTGGCTTTGTTTCGTCCATTAGGGAGGCCCGACTTCTTGAATTCCACGTGCATATCTCCAAGCTAAGGTAGTGGAGCTTCATCTTCATTTGAACTAGCATCCAGACCGACATCTTCTATTTCTTCCAAATCGGTGTCTTCTTCCTCATCCGTGGACCATAGGTAGGGGTAAATATCATCAAAGATCTTTGGATCTACAATATAGTGGGATACATAGCTCTCTCCATCCGAATCTTGGGACGACATATTTTCTGATCTGCCAGCAAAAATAACTCAAAACAAAAACAAAGGAGAATCTCGTGATGTCGTGGTAAAAACATCCAGGAGTATATATAATGATTTTTTCTAGGTTAGAATATGTGTTCTTGAAGAAATCGGAGTCCGGAGGGCACACGGGGGCCCCACAAGCCATCAGGGCGCACCATGTTGGCTTGTGCGTCCCCTGTGGGTCTTCCTGACTCTGTTTTATTTTTGTATTTTTTCTAAAATACCAAAAACAACATAAATTACTTTTATGGAAATTTTTGAGTCAGATTACTTATCGTACCACATACCTACCCTTTTTCCAGGTTTCTAGAGTGTCCAGAAGACCTCCTTGATGTGTTCTTCCGGTGTAATAACTTGGATGACATTTTTTTCTTGATTAATGGGTGCACCTGAAATATAATGCTTAATTCTTTGCCCATTCACCATTCTTTGGTTCTTGCCTTCAAAGTTATTGATTTTCATTGCATCGGAGCGATAAACCTCCTCAACAACGTATAGTCCTTCCCATTTGGAGAGGAGTTTTCCTGCAAAAAATCTGAAACAAGAGTTGTACAAAAGTACTAAGTCTCCTACATTAAATTCTCGTTTTGAATCCCCTTGCCATGCCATATTTTAACCCTTTCTTTAAACAACTTAGGATTTTCATAGGCTTGTGTTCTCCATTCATCAAGTGAGCTAATGTCAAATAACCTCTTCTCACCCTCAAGTTCAAAGTCATAGTTAAGTTCTTTAAATGCGCAATAAGCTTTGTGTTCTAACTCAAGAGGTAAATGACAAGCCTTCCCATAAACCATTTTGTACGGAGACATACTCATAGAATTCTTATAAGCAGCTCTATAAGCCCATAGTGCATCATCTAGTTTCTTAGACCAATTCTTCCTAGATCTATTAATAGTCTTTTGCACTATTAATTTTATTTCTAGATTACTCAATTCAACTTGACCACTAGATTGGGGATGATAAGGAGATGCAATCCTATGGTTAAGATCATATTTAGCTAGAAGTTTACAAAAAGCACCATGAATAAAATGTGAACCACCATTAGTCATTAAGTACCTAGGAACTCCAAACCTCGGGAAAATGATGTCTTTAAGCATTTTAATAGAGGTGTTATGATTAGCACTACTACTTGGAATAGCCTCTACCCACTTAGTAACGTAATCAACATCAACTAGAATATGAGTATACCCATTTGAGGAAGGAAAAGGTCCCATAAAGTCAAAAACCCAGACATCGAATGGTTCAATAGCAAGTGAATAATTCATAGGCATTTCCTAACGCTTACCGATGTTACCAACTCTCTGGCATTCATTGCATGAAAGGACATACTTACGAGCATCTTTGAAAAGAGTAGGCCAATAGAAACTAGACTGTAATACCTTGTGTGCAGTTCTGTCACCAGCATGGTGTCCTTCATAAGCTTCAGAATGGCACTTCCGAAGAATCCGTTCCTATTCATGCTCAGGAATACACCGTCTAATAATACCGTTTACTTCCTGTTTAAGATGTGGGTCATCCCAAAAGTAATGTCGTAGATCATAAAAGAATTTTTTCTTTTGTTGATAGGTGAAGCTATGTAGAATGTACTTGGCAACAATATAATTAGCATAATCAACATACCAACGAGCACTACATGAAGTATTTATAGCAGAAAGTTGAAGTGGGTCATCAAGAACATTTTTCATCCTAGATAAGTTATTTGCAATGGGGTTTTCAGCTCCTTTTTTACCAATGATATGCAAGTCAAACTCTTGAAGTAAAAGTACCCAACTAACGAGTCTAGGTTTAGCATCTTTCTTTTCCATAAGGTATTTAATAGCAGCATGGTCGGTGTCAATAGTTACTTTGGAATCAACAATGTAAGGTCTAAACTTACCATAGGCAGAAACAATTGCGAAAAATTCCTTTTCAGTGGTAGCGTAATGATGACCCACAAGTATAGGGGATCAATCGCAGTCCTTTCGATAAGTAAGAGTGTCGAACCCAACGAGGAGTGAAAGGAAATGATAAGCGGTTTTCAGTAAGGTAATTTCTGTAGGCACTGAAATTGTAAGTAGGAAGTAGTTTGATAGCAAGGTAATTTGTAACAAGCAAGTAACGACAACAATAGGTAAGGTGTAGCAAGGTACCCCAATACTTTTGTGGCAAAGGACAGGCCAAACTATCTCTTATGATAAGAAAAGTGTTCTTGAGGGTACACGGGAATTTCATCTAGTCACTTTCATCTTGTTGGTTTGATTCGTGTTTGCTATTTTGATAATTTGATATGTGGGTGGTCCGATGCTAAGGTGTTGTTCCTACTTGAATTAACAACCTACTTATGATTAACCCCCTCGCAAGCATCCGCAACTATGATAAAAGTATTAAGACAAAGTCTAACCATAGCATTAAACATGTGGATCTAAATCAGCCCCTTACGAAGTAGCGCATAAACTAGGGTTTAAGCTTCTGTTACTCTAGCAACCCATCATCTAATAACTACTCAACAATGCATTCCCTTAGTCCCAAGGATGATGAAGTGTCATGTAGTTGACATTCACATGACACCACTAAGGGAATCACAACATACATATCATCAAAATATCAAACACATATCAAAGTCACATGATTACTTGCAACATGACTTCTCCCATTACCTCAAGAACAAAGGTAACTACTCACAAATAATATGCATGATCAAGATCATAGGTGCATTGAATAGAATAATGGATCTTAACATATAATATTCCACCAAATAAACCACATAGCAATCAACTACACAAGGTAATGAACACTACTAGTCACCCACAGGTACCAATCTGAGGTTCCGGTACAAAGATTGAACACAAGAGATGAACTAGGGTTTGAGAGGAGATGGTTTTGTTGAATATGTTGATGAAGAATGGCCACCCCAAGATGATAGGGTTGTTGGTGATGACGATGGCTTCGATTTCCCCCTCCGGGAGGGAAGTTCCCTCGACGGAATCGCTCCACCGGAGGGCAAAAGTGCTCCTGCCCAAGTTCCACCTCGAGATGGCGACGCCTCGTCCCGAAAGTCCTACTCCTAATTTTTTTAGTTTTTTTGGGAATTTATACCAGAAGATGGGTTCTGGAGGTGGGCCAGGGTGAGCACCACCCACCAGGCCGCGCCTGGGGGGCCTGGCATGCCATAGTGGGTGTTCCTCACCTGGTGGCCCCCTCTGGTAGTATTTTGGTCCAATATTCCTCATTTATTGCACAAAAATTCTTAGATTTCAGCTTTATTGGGGGTGTGCAGAATAGGTATCTTTGACATGCTTTTTCAGGTCCCGAATTACAGTTGTCGATATTCTCCCTCTTTTTGTAAACCTTGCAAAATGAGAGAAAAGGCATTAGAATTACTCCCCAAAGCATTATTATGCATAAAATTTTTATAAATAATAGTAGAAAAACATAATGCAAAATGGACGTATCAACTCCCCCAAGCTTAGACCTCGCTTGTCCTCAAGCGAAAGCCGATATCGAAGAACATGTCCACATGGTTTGAGAGAGAGGTGTCGATAAAAACAATACAGACATAGTAGCATCATGGTTATTATTATAAAAGCAACAAACTGTAACATATAACTCTTTAATTTAACTTTTACTTCATAACAACATCATATAAGTTCTTATGAGCAAGTAACAATTCATCACAACGTGGAAGTATGAAGCATAAACCTTATTGGAAACCAACAAACTATGTTCTCAGCCAACTTTTCAACTGCAATTCATCATATTTTCAGGAAGGGTCTCATGTAGGAGCCTTTTGGCAAGTACACATACTCAACCATCACTTAGTCTTCTATGATTGCTAACACTCACAACATACCCATGAGCAAAAAGTTTCAACCGGGCATATAGAAAGATAGGGGCTTATAGTTTCGCCTCCCAACGTATTCACCTCAAGGGTGATGTCAACAATAATAACTCATGCCCACTCATATCCACCTGGATATATGTGTCTAGATCTTTCTTCACCACATGATGCTTGCAAAAGGAGAAAAATAAAAAGGAATAGGGAAGAATACTTTGACTCTTGCATAAAAGTAAATGCATAAAGGTAAAGATAGGCCCTTCACAGTGGGAAGAAAAGGTTGTCATGCGCTTTTTAATTTGTATGCCAAATCCCTTATCACAAAAGAACATCACATTGTATTGCCCCTTGTGATGATAGCAACCTTTATTATGTAGTCTATCGCTTTTATTACTTTGCCATCACAAGTTCGTGCAACACTCAATTTTCTCTTACACTAACTGATCCAACACTTTTAGAAGCAATTTTTATTGCTTTGATGCACCGATTACAACTTACTTGAAGGATCTTATTCAATCCATAGGTAGGTATGGTGGGCTCTCAAACATGAGTTTGGGTTTAGGGTTTTTGGATGCACAAGTAGTATCTCTACTTAGTGCGGAATTTTTGGCTAGCAGAGATATTGAGCAAGCACCACATGTTGAAGGATCTCTGATAATATAACTTCTATGTGAATATGAACAAGCATAAATCATTACATTGTCTTCCTTGTCCAACGTCAACAATTTTGGCATATAATATTAATGGGGGCTCACAATCATAAATGATTCCATGATAGTATATTTGCATGTGAATCTTCTATTCCCTAATTAATTCTTTCATGAATTGCATCATTGACTAATGCTATGTTTGCCAATCTTCAATAAATTTTACTACTTATACTTTTCTTTATTGTGATATCATTACTCACCATAATATTAGCATATGATATCTTTCTCATTTATTCTCTTTTATCATGATTGCAACAAGAAAGTAAAGGGGAAAAAGCTCAAACTAAACTTTATTATATAACTTTCACTCAATTACATAGATAGATCGATCAGGAAACTAGCACTCGAAAATATATCATACTAAACTTTTATTCAACTAAATCACGCAAAATCTAAGGATAGAAATAAAAAGCAAAGGTAAAAAGTGATGGTGATACGATATCGGGACACCTCCCCCAAGATTGGCTCAAGCCAAGGGGAGTGCCGATACCCGTGTACTCAAGTCTCCTTTGGCGGTGGTGATGATGAAGGTGGTGGTGACGAGGCGTCACACTTCAACTCTAGTAAATACTTCAATTTGCGGATGACGCTCCTGAGGGTGGTGATGTGCTCCTCTAGTAAAATATTTTCACAAGTGAGGAATTTATTCTGAACACGAACCGCTTCGAAAGCCCTAAAAGCTTCAATTTCAAGAGGGGTGAGATGACGGTAGTAAGGTTGAAGGATATCTTCTTCTTCCTCTTCCGCCTTGTCCATGGGTTGCCCTCCTTCTTGAGCTTGATTCTTCATAGCTTCTGTCATGGGTACAATTCCAAAAATAGAGAGGGGTAGGATAATGGAGCATGATCTACTGAGATGCAAATGGGTGACGCGAGTGTTTTAGCTAGTTCGGGCTTCCCGCGGTGGAGATAACAGCCCTACGTCTCGTGCTCTAGAGAGGCTTTGTTTTATCTATCATGAACATGAGTTACACAGTATATTTGAAAGAGGGGAGAATGGATCTCGAAGCTAAGTCCTGAGACTTGAGAGAGCCAGAACTCCAGGGGGAGAATGAGCTCCCAGGGGGAGAAGAAGCTAGATCATGACCTATGTGGTGGGGGTGGCTTATATAGCGTGTGTCACCCCCTCACCTCCTATGTTACAAGATGGGGCATTTATGCCATAAAGTCAGACCACTACAAAACCTCCACAATGAGAATGATGCTTTGACTACCTTGTTGGTTTTCGCATATCCGAGTGAGACATGTGGCCGAGTGGTTGACTGTCGTCTGAGTGGATGGAACGTACTCGTCCGAGCGAATAGTATATATGTATTTATCCGGACCCACCTGATGTGTGGACCCCATGGTATTATGATATTTAGACCCTTTGTGTGCCTACCTATATGTGTATCCTCAATAGCTTCCTTGCCATTGTCCTCATTATTGGCTTCTTTTGGCTCTTCTATCTTCATCTCCATCTTCATCAACCAAGCATCCTCTTCTACGTCATTGGGAGAGGAAGAATACATGATGCCTGGCTTGGCACATCTGCTAGGAAAACAACACGAAACAAGAACAAAGGAAAATCTCGCGATGCGGTGATCAAAACAATCGGGGTTATATATAGGGATTTTTTATTCTTGGAAATCAAGCAATCGAAGGGAAAACGGAGTCGGGAAGGTTTTCGAGATGGGCACCACCCGCTAGGGCGTGCTAGGGATGGCAACCGCACCCTGGTGTATCATGCTCACCTCGGTCGCCTTCCTATTTATTTCTTATTTCCTAAAATTCTTAAACATTCCAAAACTGATAAAAAATATTTTTGTGGATTTTTTGGAGTCCGTTTACTTACCTCTTATTTTTTATGATTCTGGAGTATTCCGGAAGGTTTCTCTTATGTGTTCCTCCGGTATCATGGTTTGGATAACATTGCTTTCAACATTAATAGGCGTACCTAAGATATAGTGTTTCATTCTTTGTCCATTGACCACCTTCGGGTTAGTACCTTCGGAATTATTAATCTTGATAGCTCCAAAGCGATAAACTTCTTCGATAACATATGGTCCTTCCCATTTGGAGAGAAGTTTTCCTGCAAAAAAATCTGAAACGAGAGTTGTACAAAATAACATATTCTCCAACTTTGAGTTCTTGCTTTTGGATTCTTTTGTCATGCCGTATTTTAACTTTTTCTTTAAATAACTTGGCACTTTCATAAGCCTAGGTTCTCCATTCATCTAATGAGCTAATATAAAATAACCTCTTTTCACGAGCAAGCTTGAAATCATAATTGAGTTCTTTAATTGCCCAAAATGCTTTATGTTCTAACTCTAGAGGAAAATGACAAGCTTTCCCATATACCATCTTGTATGGAGACATGCCCATAGGATTTTTATATGTTGTTCTATAGGCCCAAAGTGCATCATCTAATTTCTTAGACCAATTATTTCGAGACCTGTTGACAGTTTTTTGTAATATCAATTTTATTTCTCTATTCCTAAGTTCAACTTGATCGCTAGATTGAGGATGATAAGGTGATGTAATTCTATAGTTAACACCATATTTAGCAAGCATTTTACGGAAAGCACCATGGATAAAATGTGAACCACCATCAGTCATTAGATATCTAGGGACTCCAAACCTCGGGGAAATAACTTTTTTAAGCATTTTAATAGAGGTGTTATGATCAGCACTACTAGTTGGGATATCTTATACCCACCTAGTGACATAATCATCAACAACTAAAATATGAGTATACCCATTAGAGGAAGGAAAAGGTCCCACATAATCAAAACCCCAAACATCAAATGGTTCAACAACAAGTGAATAATTCATAGGCATTTCCTGACGCTTATCGATATTACCAATTCTTTGACATTCATCACAAGATAAGACAAACTTATGTGCATCCTTGAAGAGAGTAGGCCAGTAAAAACCAGATTGCAGTACCTTATGAACAGTTCTATCTCCCGCATGATGTCCTTCATAAGCTTCGGAATGACATTTCTGCAGGATTTGTTCTTGTTCATGCTCAGGTACACAACGTCTAATAATACTATCTACTCCTTCTTTATAAAGATGTGGGTCATCCCAAAAGTAGCATCTTAAATCATAAAAGAATTTTTTGTTGGTATGTGAAACTAGGTGGAATATATTTAGCAACAATGTAATTAGCATAATCAGCATACCATGGAGTGCTTTGAGAAACATTTATTGCAGCTAATTGTTCATCGGGAAAACTATAATCAATAGGTAGTGGGTCATCAAGAATATTTTCTAACGTAGAAAAGTTATCAGCTAAGGGGTTCTCAGCTCCTTTCCTATCAGTAATATGTAAATCGAATTCTTGATGTAAGAGAACCCACCTAATGAGTCTGGGTTTAGCATCTTTCTTTTACATTAGATATTTGTAGCAGCATGATCAATGTGAACAATAACTTTGGAATCAACAATGTAAGATCTAAATTTATCACAAGCAAACACAACTGCTAAAAATTCTTTTTCAGTAGTGGCATAATTTCTTTGGGCACTGTCTAGAGTTTTGCTAGCATAATGGATAACATTTAATTTCTTATCAACTCTTTGTCCCAGAACAACACCAACAACATAATCACTAGCATCACACATAATTTCAAAGGCAAGTTCCAATCAGGTGGTTGAACAATAGGTGTAGTGGTTAAGGTTTCTTTAGTGTTTCAAAGGCTTCCACACAATCATCATCAAAAACAAAGGGGATATCCTTTTGTAAAAGATTAGTAAGAGTCCTAGATATTTTGGAGAAGTCTTTAATAAACTTCTATAGAAACCAGCGTGACCAAGGAAACTTCGAATGCCTTTGATATCCTTAGGACATGGCATTTTCTCAATTGCATCAACTTTAGCTTGATCCACCTCAATACCTTGTTCGAAAATTTTATGCCCCAAGACAATACCTTCATTAACCATAAAGTGGCACTTCTCCCAATTCAAGACGGGGTTAGTTTGTTCACATCTCTCTAAAACTTGATCAAGGTTTCCTAAGAAATCATCAAAAGAAGTTTCGTGAATGGAGAATTCATCCATGAAAACCTCCACAATATTTTCACAAAAATCAGAGGACATAGCAGTCATACATCTTTGAAAGGTAGCAGGTGCATTGCATAAACCAAAAGGCATACGTCTGTAAGCGTAGGTTTCAAAAGGACAAGTAAATGTGGTTTTCTCTTGATGAGACTGTGACACAGGTATTTGAGAGAAACTAGAATATCCATCAAAGAAACAAAAGTGTGTGTGCTTAGATAATCTTTCAAGCATTTGATCAATGAAAGGCAGAGGGCAATGATCTTTTCTAGTAGCTTTGTTTAATTTTCTAAAATCAATTACCATTCTATAGCCAGTAACAATTCTTTGTCGGATAAGTTCATTTTTATCATCAGGAACAACAGTAATACCTCCTTTCTTAGGGACACAATGAACGTGACTCACCCATCTACTATCAGCTATGGGATAGATTATACCCGCTTACAGAAGCTTTAATATTTCCTTTCTTACCACTTCTTTAATCTTGAGATTCAATCATCGTTGGTGATCAATGACGTGTTTAGCATCAGGTTCCATATTGATCTTGTGCTGACATAGAGTGGGACTAATTCCCTGAAGATCAACAAGAGTATATCCAATAGCAGCTTATTCTGAAAGGTTAGCACTAATAATAACAGGATATATCTTTTTCTCATCAAGATAAGCATACTTCAGTGTGTCTGGCAATTGTTTAAATTCAAACACAGGATCACCTTTAGGTGGAGGAGGACCTCCTAGAGTTTCAATAGGCAAATTATGCTTTAGTAGAGGTTGTTGTTCAAAGAATTTTTTATCTATTTCATTTCTTTCACGCAAGTGCATAGCATTTTCATGGTCTAACAAATATTGGTCTAGTGAATCAGTAGGAGGAACGACACTAGAAGCAAGACCAATTATTTCATCCCTACTAGATAATTCTTTATCATGAGGTTGTCTACTAAGCTTGGAAAAATTAAAATCATGAGACACATCTCCGAACTTAACACTGACGATTTCCTTTTGACAATCTATCTTAGCATTAACAATGTTCAAGAAAGGTCTACCAAAGATAATGGGACAAAAGTCATCTTGTGGGGAACCAAGAACCAAAAAATCTGTAGGATATTATATTTTACCACACAAGACTTCAACATATCTAACAATCCCAAGTGGTGTGATGGTGCCTCTATTGGCAAGTGTAATAGTAACGTAAATATCTTCTATTTTAGTAGGTGCTATTTCATCCATAATTTTTGATATAAAGTAAAAGTAATAGCACTCACACCCACACCAAAATCACATAATCCATGATAACAATGATCTCCTATTTTAACCGAGACAACAGGCAAGCCAACTATGGATCTATGTTTATCTTTTTCATCGGGTTTAGCAATTCTAACAGCTTCATCACAAAAGTAAATGACATGCCCATCAATATTTTCTACCTAGAAATCTTTAACCATAGCAACACTAGATTCTAATTTAATTTGTTCAGAGGGCTTAGGTGCTCTAATATTACTCTTGCGAACCATAGTTGATACCTTGGCATGTTCCTTTATCCTAACAAGGAAAGGTGGTTTTTCAATGTAAGCAGTAGGCACAACTAGATCAACATTGTAAATAATAGTTTCTTCTATAGCCATGACCGGTTCTTTAATTTCTTTTTTAATAGGGGGTGATATTTAAGCCACTTCTCTTTAGGGATATTAACATGGGCAACAAACGATTCACAAAAAGAGGCTACTATCTTAGAGTCAAGTCCATATTTAGTGCTAAACTTGTGAAAAGCATCGGTATTCATAAAATATTTGACACAATCAAATTCAAGCTTAATACCTGACTCGTTACCTTTGTCCAGTTCCAAATCTTCAGAGTTTCCTTTAATTCTTTCCAAGAGATCCCACTTGAATTCAATAGTCTTCTTCATAAAAACAACCGGTACAAGAAGTATCGAGCATGCTTTGATCATTATGACAAAGCCGAGCATATTTTTTTGAATAATAACTTCTCTCGGGATATCATGATTGGAGCATGAATATAAAATTGACTTAAGCCTCCCCCAAGCTAGAGAGATACTTTCTCCTTCACGAGGCCAAAAAATTATATAATCCGATCACGATGAACTAGATGCATAGGATAAAACTTTTGGTGGAATTCCAATTTCAATTGATTCCAATTCCATGGTCAATATCATCACATAGCCTATACCATGTCAGTGCTTTTCCCTTCAAAGATAAAGGGAAAAACTTCTTATTAACTTCATCTCCGGATAAACCTGCAAGCTTAAATAATCCAGAAATTTCATCCACATGTATTAAGTGCATATCAAGATGTTCAGTTCCATCTCCTACATAAGAATTAGCTAACAGTTGTTCTAACATACCGAATTTCATAACCAATATTTTTAGTAGGTTTTGTTGGTTGAGGGGCAAATAATTATGGTTCCTATCGAGGTGAAGATACCCGGAACAAACCCCTCAAAGGATTGCTTTCCATAGTAACAAGCATCCACAACTACGAGAAAACTATTAAGACAAAGTCTAACCATAGCATTAAGCATGTGGACCCAAATCAGCCCCTTACGAAGTAGCACATACACTAGGGTTTAAGCTTCTATCACTCTAGCAACCCATCATCTAATAACTACTCCACACTGCATTCCCTTAGGCCCAAGGATGGTCAAGTGTCATGTAGTCGATGTTCACATGACACCACTAAGGGAATCACAACATACATATCTGTTGGGGAACGTTGCATGGGAAACAAAAAAATTCCTACGCACACGCAAGATCTATCCATGGTGATGAGCATCTACGAGAGGGAGAGTGGATCTACATACCCTTGTAGATCGCTAAGCGGGGAGCGTTAAGAAACGTGGTTGGTGTAGTCGAATGTCTTCGCGATCCAAAATGTCGAGCATCCCGCGATCTCATCATGATCCATCCCGCGATCCAATCATGATCCGTCCCGCGAACTCATCACGATCCGTCCCGCGATCTCATCACGATCCGTCTCGCGATCTTGATCACAGTCCTTCCGATCTAGCGCCGAACGGACGACACCTCCGTGTTCAACACACGTACAGCTTGATGACGATCTCTGCCTTCTTGATCCAGCAAGAGGGAGTGGAGAGGTAGATGAGTTCTCCGGCAGCGTGACGGCACCGCGGCGATGGTGGTGGAGCAATTCCGGCAGGGCTTCACCTAAGCACTGCAGAAAACCGATCTAGAGGAGAAACTATGCACTAGAGGAACGGGTAGCACGTGGCTGAAAAACTAGTGCCAAAAACCCTAAAACCTCTAGTATGTATAGGAGGAAGAGAGGAGGAGGCTTGTCCCTCAAGGGACCAGCCCTTGGTTCTGCCGAATCAAGGAGGAGAGGAGGAATCCTCCTCCAATCCTAGTAGGACTAGGACTCCTCCTTATTTCGGTCTTTTTGCAATTTTCCACCTTTTTCTCTTTGGGTTTTCTCTCCCAGCCGCATGGGCCTTGTGTGGGACTTCCACCAGCCCACTAAGGGCTGGTATTCACTCTCCCACAGCCCATGTAGCCACTTGGGTCGAAATACCCCTCCCGATGGTCTCCCGGTACACTACTGGCACTCCCGGTACACTACCGATGAGCCCGAAATTTTTCCAGCGACCAAAATAGGACTTCCTATATATCAATCTTTACCTACGAACCATTCCGGAGCTCCTCGTGATGTCCGGGATCTCATCCAGGACTCTGAACAACCTTCGGTCACCACCATACATAACTCTATACTACCAAAAACGTCACCAAACCTTTAGTGTGCAAACCCTGCGGTTTTGAGAACTATGTAGACATGATCGAGACACCTCTATGGTCAATAACCAATAGTGGGACCTGGATGTCCATATTGGTTCCTACATATTCTATGAAGATCTTTATTGGTCGAACCTTTATGTCAAGAATTTAGTTAATCCCGTATGATGTTCCCTTTGTTCTTCGATATGTTACTTGCCCGAGATTCGTCGTCGGTATCTCCATACCTAGTTCAACCTCGTTACCGGCAAGTCTCTTTACTCGTTTCGTAATACAAGATCCCGTGACTAACACTTAGTCACATTGCTTGCAAGGCTTGTTGTGATGTTGTATGACCGAGTGGGCCCTGAGATACCTCTCCGTCACACGGAATAACAAATCCCAGTCTTGATCCATGCCAACCCAACAAACACCCTCGGAGATACCTATAGAGCACCTTTATAGTCACCCAGTTACGTTGCAACGTTTGATACACACAAGGTACTCCTCCGGTGTTAGTGAGTTGCATGATCTCATGGTCATAGGAACAAATACTTGACATGCAAAAAACAGTAGCAATAAACTAACACGATCATATGCTACGTTTGTAGTTTGGGTCTTGTCCATCACATCATTCTCCTAATGACGTGATCCCGTTATCAAATGACATCTCATGTCCATGACTAGGAAACCATAGCCATCTTTGATCAACAAGCTAGTTTTAGCAACAAACATTTTATGCTTGGATCTGAGATAGAAGGTTCACCCAACTGTTCTTAGTGTATTCTATGCAGATGCATTTGTCCGCTTTGGGTTCGAGCTCATTAGATGAAAACATTTTCCACACAAGCGTCATAGCCCCAAACATTAAGAAATGACAGCTTAGGTTTCTATCAAACCATAATTCACACGGTGTCATCTCAACGGATTTAGATGGTGCCCTATCTAAAGTGAATATAGTTTTCTCTAATGCATAACCCCAAAATTATAGTAGCAAAACGATAAGAGACATCATAGCACGCACCATATCCAATAGAGCACGACTATGACGTTCAGACACACCATCACACTATGGTGTTCCAGGTGGCGTGAGTTGTGAAACAACTTTTACATTGTCTAAAGTTGTATGCCAAACTCGTAACTCAGATATTCATCTCCAAGATCATATCGCAGACATTTTTATCTTCTTGTCACGATGATCTTTAAACTTCACTCTGAATTTGCTTGAACCTTTCAAACGATTCAGACTTTGCTTCATTAAGTAAATATACACTATATCTACTCAAATCATCAGTGAAGGTAAGAAAATAACAATATCCACCGCACGCTACAAGACTCATTGGATTGCATACATCAACATGTATCATTTCCAATAAATCACTTGTCCGCTCCATCCATCTGGAAAACAGGGTCCTTAGTCATCTTGCCCAAGAGGCATTGGTTCCCATATCTCAACCGATTCGAAATCGAGTGAGTCCAAAGATCCATCAGCATGGAGTTTCTTCATGCGTTTTATACCAATATGACATTTAGCGGCAGTGCCACAAGTATGTGGCACTATTATTATTAACTTTGTATCTTTTGGCATCAATGTTATGAACATGAGTATTACTACGATCAAGGTTCAACAAACCATTCTCACTGGGTGCATGATCATTGAAGGTATTATTCATGTAAACAGAATAACCATTATTCTCTAACTTAAATGAATAACCGTGTTGCAATAAAGACGATCTAATCACGTTCATGCTCAACGCAAAACACCAAATAACATTTATTTAGGTTCGTCACTAATCCCAAGGGTAGAGAGAGCATGCGATGTTGATCACATCAACCTTGGAAACATTTCCAACACACATCGTCACCTCACCCTTAGCTAGTTCTCCGTTTATTCCGTAGCTTTTATTTCGAGTTACTAACATTTAGCAACCGAACTGGTATCCAATACCCAGGTGCTACTAGGATTACTAGCAAGGTACACATCAATAACACGTATATCATATATACTTGTGTCGACGTTGCCAGCCTTCTTATCTACCAAGTATCTAGGGTTGTTCCGCTTCAGCGACCGCTCTCCTCATAATCGAAGCACTTAGTCTCGGGTTTGGGTTCAACTTTGGGTTGCTTCACTAGAGCAGCAACTAACTTGACATCCATGAAGTTTCCCTCCTTACCCTTGCCCTTCTTGAAACTAGTGTTTTTACTAACCATCAACACTTGATGCTCCTTCTTTATTTCTACCTTCGCGGTGTCAAACATCGCGAACAGCTTAGGGATCATTATTTCTATCCCTGGCATTTTATAGTTCATCACCAAGTTCTAGTAGCTTAGTGACAGTGACTTGGAGAACTATATCAATCACTATCTTATCTGGAAGATCAACTCCCACTCGATTCAAGCGATTGTAGCACCCAGACAATCTGAGCACATGCTTAACGATTGAGCTATTCTCCTTCATCTTACAGGCAAAGAATCTTGTTGGAGATCTCATATCTCACAACATGGGCACGAGCCTGCGATCCCAATTTCAGCCCTTAGAACATCTCATATGTTTCGTGACGTTCAAAACGTTTTGGAGCCTCAATTCTAAGCCGTAATGCATGACGCACTAAACTATCAAGTAGTCATCGGAACATGCCTGTCAGATGTTCACAACATCTACAGAGGACGCTAGAGGGGGTGGCGCACCGAGCGGTGCATTAAGGACATAAGCCTTCTGTGCAGCAATGAGGACAATCCTTAGATCACGGACCCAGTCCGCAATATTGCTACCATCATATTTCAACTCTGTTTCTCTAGGAACATATAGAAATTCAAGGGAGCTACAACGTGAGCTAGTAATCTACAACATAATTTTGCAAAGACACTACGGACTATGTTCATGATAATGAGTTCAATTAATCATATTACTTAAGAACTCCCACTCAAATTGACATCCCTCCGGTCATTCGAGTGATACATGATCCAAATTCACCAACTCAAGTCCGATCATCACGTGAGTTGAGGTGGTTTCAATGGTGAACATCATCATGTTAATCATATCTACTATATGACTCATGTTCGACCTTTCGGTCTCTTGTGTTCCAAGGCCATGTCTATACATGCTAGGCTCGTCAAGTTTAACCCGAGTGTTCTGCATGTGCAACACTGGCTTGCACCCATTGTATGTGAACGTAGAGTCTATCACACCCAATCATCACGTGGTGTCTCGACACGACGAACTTTCTCAACGGTGCACAGTCGGGGAGAACACAATTTATCTTGAAATTAAGTGAGGGATCACCTTGTAATGCTACCGTCGTCCTAAGCAAAACAAGGTGCATAAAAGGATTAACATCACATGCAAATCATAAGTGACATGATATGGCCATGAACTTGTGCTTTTGATCTCCATCTTGAAAGCACCGACATGATCTCCATCGTCACCGGGATTACACCATGATCTCCATCAACGTGTCTCCATCGGGGTTGTCGCGCCCACCATGCTTCTACTACTATTGCTACCGTTTAGCGATAAAGTAAAGCATTACATAGTGCTTAATGATTGACATGCAGGTCATACAATAATTAAAGACAACCCTATGGCTCCTGCCGGTTGCCATACTCATCGACATGCAAGTCGTGATATTCTATACAACACATGATCATGTCATACATCACATATATCTCATCATGTAATTGGCCATATCACATCACAACGCACCCTGCAAAAACAAGTTAGACGTCCTCTAATTGTTGTTGCATGTTTTACGTGGCTGCTACGGGTATCTAGCAAGAACAATTCTCACCTACGCATAAACCACAACAGTGATACATAAGTTGCTTTTCAACCTTCTCAAGGACCGCCTTAGTCGGACCGATCCAACTAAAGTAGGAGAAACAGACACCCGCCAGCCATCTTTGTGCAACGAAGTTACACGTCAGTTGATGGAACCGATCTCTCATAAGCGTACGTAAGGTTGGTCTGGGCCGCTTCATCTCACAATACCGCTGAACCAAAACACGACCAAGGGAGGAAGCAATCTAAGCATCAACGCCCATAAACTTTTTGTGTTCTACTCGAGATCTCATCTACACATAGACCTAGATCATGATGCCACTGTTGGGGAACGTTGCATGGGAAACAAAAAAATTCCTACGCACACACAAGATCTATCCATGGTGATGAGCATCTACGAGAGGGAGAGTGGATCTACATACCCTTGTAGATCGCTAAGCGGGAAGTGTTAAGAAACGCGGTTGGTGTAGTCGAATGTCTTCGCGATCCAAATCATCGAGTGTCCCGTGATCTCATCACGATCCATCCCACTATCCAATCATGATCCGTCCTGCGAACTCATCACGATCCGTCCCGCGATCTCATCACGATCCGTCTCGCAATCTTGATCATGGTCCTTCCGATCTAGTGCCGAACGGACGACACCTCCGCGTTCAGCACACGTACAACTTGATGACGATCTCCGCCTTCTTGATCCAGCAAGAGGGAGCGAAGAGGTAGATGAGTTCTCCGGTAGTGTGACGGTGCCGTGGCGATGGTGGTGGAGGAATTCCGGCAGGGCTTCGCCTAAGCACTGCAGAAAACCGATCTAGAGGATAAACTATGCACTAGAGCAACGGGTAGCACGTGGCTGAAAAACTAGTGCCAAAAACCCTAAAACCTCTAGTATACATAGAAGGAAGAGAGGAGGAGTCTTGGCCCTCAAGGGACAAGTCCTTGGTTCGGCCGAATCAAGGAGGAGAGGAGGAATCCTCCTCCAATCCTAGTAGGACTAGGACTCCTTATTTTGGTCCTTTTGCCTTTTTCCACATTTTTCTCTTTGGGTTTTCTCTCCCAGCTGCATGGGCCTTGTGTGGGACTTCCACCAGCCCACTAAGGGCTTGTATTCACTCTCCCACAACCCATGTAGCCTCTTGGGTCAAAATACCCCTCCCGATGGTCTCCCGGTACACTACCGGCACTCCCGGTACACTACCGATGAGCCCGAAACTTTTCCGGTGACCAAAATAGGACTTCCTATATATCTATCTTTACCTCTGGACCATTCCAGAGCTCCTCATGATGTCTCGTATCTCACACGGGACTCCGAACATCCTTCGGTCACCACCATACATAACTCTATACTACCGAAACGTCACCAAACCTTAAGTGTGTAGACCCTGCGGGTTCGAGAACTATGTAGACATGACCGAGACAACTCTACGGTCAATAACCAATAGCGAGACCTGGATGTCCATATTGGTTCCTACATATTCTACGAAGATCTTTATCAGTCGAACCTCTATGTCAAGGATTCAGTTAATCCCTATGATGTTCCCTTTGTTCTTCGGTATGTTACTTGCCCGATATTCGATCATCGGTATCTCCATACCTAGTTCAACCTCGTTACCGGCAAGTCTGTTTACTTGTTCCGTAATACAAGATCCCGTGACTAACACTTAGTCACATTGCTTGCAAGGCTTGTTGTGATGTTGTATGACCGAGTGGGCCCTGAGATACCTCTCTGTCACATGGAATAACAAATCCCAGTCTTGATCCATGCCAACCCAATAGACACCCTCAGAGATACCTCTAGAGCACCTTTATAGTCACCTAGTTACGTTGCGACGTTTGACACACACAAGGTACTACTCCGGTGTCAGTGAGTTGCATGATCTCATGGTCATAGGAACAAATACTTGACATGCAGAAAATAGTAGCAATAAACCGACATGATCATATGCTACGTTTGTAGTTTGGGTCTTGTCCATCACATCTTTCTCCTAATGATGTGATCCCGTTATCAAATGATATCTCATGTCCATGACTAGGAAACCATAGCCATCTTTGATCAACGAGCTAGTCTAGTAGAGGCATACTAGGGACATGGTGTTATCTATGTATCCACACATGTATCTGAGTTTCCGATTAATACAATTATAGCATGGATAATAAACGATTATCATGAACAAGGAAATATGATAATAACCAATTTATTATTGCCTCTAGGGCATATTTCCAACAATATCATCAAAATATCAAACACATATCAAAGTCACATGATTACTTGCAACATGACTTCTCGCGTGACCTCAATTACAAAGGTAACTACTCAAAAATAATATGCATGCTCAAGATCAGAGGTGTATTGAATACCAGAATAGATTTGAACATATAATCTTCAACCAAATAAACCATATAGCAATCAACTACACAAGGTAATCAACACTACTAGTCACCCATAGGTACCAATCTGAGGTTCCGATACAAAGATTGAACATAAGAGATGAACTAGGGTTTGAGAGGAGATGGTGATGTTGAAGATGTTGATGAAGAATGGCCTCCCCAAGATGAGAGGGTTGTTGGTGATGATGGTGGCTTCGATTTCCCCCTCCATAAGGGAAGTTCCCCCGATAGAATTGCTCCGCCGAAGGGCAAACGTGCTCCTGCCCAAGTTCCGCCTCGAGACGGCGGCGCCTCATCCCGAAAGTCCTCCTCCTATTTTTTTAGTTTTTTTGGGAATTTATACCAGAAGATGGGCTCCAGAGGTGGGTCATGGTGAGCACCACCCACCAGGCCATGCCTGGGGGGCCTGGCGTGCCCTGGTGGGTGTTCCTCACCTGGTGGCCCCCTTCGGTAGTTTTCTGGTCCGATATTCCTCATTTATTCGACAAAAATTCTTTGTAAAATTCAACTTCATTGGGGGTGTCAGAATAGGTATCCTTGACATGCTTTTTCAGGTCCCGAATTCTAGCTGCCGGTATTCTCCCTCTTTGTGTAAACCTTGCAAATTAAGAGAGAAAAGGCATTAGAATTACTCTCCAAAGCATTATTATGCATAAAAATGTTATAAATAATAGTAGGAAAACATGATAGAAAATGGAGGTATGACGTAATTCCTTTGAGCAGAGTCTAGTGTTTTACTGGTATAATAAATAACATTTAATTTTTTGATCTACTCTTTGCCTAGAACAGCACCAACAACATAATCACTAACATCGCACATAAATTCAAATGGTAGGTTCCAATCAGGTGGTTAAACAATAAGTGCGGAAATTAAAGCCTACTTAAGTATTTAAAAAGCTTCTACACAATCATCATCAAAAACCAAAGGAACATCTTTTTGAAGAAGATTAGTTAACGACCTAGAAATATTTGATAAATCTTTAATGAAATGCCTATAAAAACCAGCATGACAAAGGAAACTTCTTATTCCTTTGATCTCTCTCGAGCATGGCATTTTATCTATTGCATCAACTTTATCCTTGTCTACCTCAATGCCTCATTCAGAAATTTTGTGCCCAAGCACTATACCTTCATTTACCATAAAGTGGCACTTCTCCCAGTTGAAGACAAGACTAGTTTCATCACATCTCTACAAATCTAGATCAAGGTTGCTCAAGAAATCATCAAAATAAGTCCCGTAAACGGAAAAACCATCCATGAAAATCTCAACAATCTTTTCACAAAAATCAGAGAATAGAACACTCATACACCTTTGAAATGTAGCAGGTGCATTGCATAAACCAAAAGGCATGCATCTATAAGCATAAGTTCCAAAAGGAAAAGTAAAGGTAGTTTTCTCTTGATCTTATTTTGATACAGGTGTTTGAGAAAAACTAGAATATCCATTAAGAAATAAAAAGCGTGTGTGCTTAGATAATCTTTCGAACATTTGATCAATAAAAGGCAAGGGGTAATGATCTTTTTAGTAGCTTTATTTAATTTCCTGAAATCAATTACCATCCCATAACCTCTTATGATTCTTTGTGGAATAAGCTCATTTTTATCATTAGGAACAACAGTAATACCTCCTTTCTTAGGGATACAATGAACAAGACTTACCCACCTACTATCAGCAATAGGATAGATTATACCTCCCTCCAGAAGCTTTAGTATTTCAGTTCTTACCACTTCCTTCATTTTAGGATTTAAGCGGTGTTGGTGAGCAACAATAGGTTTAGCATCTGGTTCCATATTAATCTTGTGCTAACATAGAGTGTGGCTTATGCCCTTCAAATCATCGAGAGTATATCAAATAGCAGCCATGTGCTTCCTCAGAGTTTTAAGTAATCCACCTTCTTCATGCTCTGAAAGGTTAGCATTGATAATAATAGGATATATCTTCTTTTCATCAAGATAAGCATATTTCAGAGTATCAGGTAAATTATTTAATTCAAACACGGGATCTCCTTTGGGTGGAGGAGGATCCCCTAGGATATCTACTGGTAAGTTGTGTTGTGTTTGATTGACGAATATATTATCTATTTCATTCCTTTCATTTATTTGCATGTCAGTCCCATGGTCTAGCAAATATTGTTCTAGTGGATCAGTAGGAGGTACGGCAAAAGAAGCAACACCAATCATTTCATCCTTACTAGGTAATTCCTTCTCATGTGATTGATTAGTAAACTTGGAGAAATTAAATTCATGAGACACATAACCAAAGCTTACTCTAACCTTATCAGTAACACAATTGATTTCAGCATTAATGGTGTTTAAGAAAGGTCTACCAAATACGATAGGACAAAAGTTATCTTGTTCTGAACCACGTACTAAGAAATCAGCGGGGTACTTGACCTTCCCACACAGAACCTCAACATCTCTAATGATCCCAAGTGGCGAAATAGTGTCTCGGTTTGCAAGTCTAATAGTAACATCAATATCTTCCATAGTAGAAGGTGACATGTCATTCATAATTTCATGATATAAGGTGAAAGGTATAACATTGACACTAGCAACGAGGTCACACAAACGATGATAACAGTGTTCTCCAATTTTAACTGAAACAACATTCATGCCAACCACTAGTTTATTTTTATCTAACTTATCATGTTTGTTTCTAGTGGGTTTCGCAATCCTAGTAGCTTCCCCACAAAAATAAAGAACCTAACCCCCAACATTATTATCTAGAAGATCTTTGACCATGGCAAGATCGGGTTCAACATTTATTGTTTTAGAAGGTATATGTGTTCTAATATGACTTTTATTAACCATAGTCGTAGTCTTAGCATGTTCCTAATTCTAACAGGAAAAGGAGGTTTCTCAGTGTAAGCAGTGGGAACAACTGGATCAGCATGACTAACAATTATTTCTTCCTTCTCAATTTTAATTGGTTCCTCTAATGGTGGTTCAATGGGAGGATGATATTTAAACCACTTCTCTTTGGGAAGATCAACATGAGTAGAAAATGATTCACAAAAAGTAGCTACTACTTCAGGGTCAAGACCATATTTATTGCTAAACTCATGGAAGTCATTGGTTTCCATAAAAGATTTAACCCCAAAAATTATGTTTTATACCTGACTCTTTACCTTCGTCGAGTTCCCAATCTTCAGAGTTGCGTCTAATTCTTTCCCGAAGGTCTCATCTGAATTCAATAGTTTCATTCATATATGACCCCAAATAAGAAGAATCTAATAATAATCGATCATCATGAGAAAGTCGAGCATAAAAAAATGTATAATCATTTCTCTTGGGAGCTCACGGTTGGGGCAGGTGTGCATCATATATTTAAGCCTCCCCCAAGCTTGAGCAATGCTTTCTCCTTTACGAGGCTAGAGATTATATATATAGTTCCGATCACGGTGAACTAGATGCATTGGATATTACTTCTGATAAAATTCCAACTTCAAGCGATTCCAGTCCCATGATTCAATATTATCCAATAGCCTATACCACAGTAGTGATTTTCCCTCTAAAGATAAAGGGAAATATTTCTTGTTATCTTAGTCCCCAGACAAACCTGCAAGCTGAATCAATCCACAAACCTCATCGACAAATATCAAATGGTAATCAGGATGAGTTGTACCATCATAAGGATCAGATAATAGTTTTTCAAGCATACCCAAAGGAATCTCATAATAAATATTTTTAGTAGGTGTAGTAGGTGGAGGGACAATTTCATCATCTTCTGTTTGGGGCGAAGATGCCTCAAGCAAGCCACTCAAAGGGTGACCGTTCATAGTGACAAGTAAAAGTAAATTTCAGCACGTATCGAAAAGATTTCCTTGCCAATTTCCACTTACCAAAGGCGCTTCACTCCTCGACAACGGTGCTAGAGAAGATTCTTGATGACCCACAAGTATAGGGGATCAATCATAGTCTTTTCGGTAAGTAAGAGTGTCAAACCCAATGAGGAGCAGAAGGAAATGATAAGCGGGTTTCAGCAAGGTATTCTTTGCAAGTGGTATGAGTAACATTAGTAGATAGTTTTGTAGCAAGATAATTTGTAGCAAGTAACAAGTGACAATAGTAACAAAGGTGCAGAAATGTAGCCCAATCTTTTTTGTAGCAAAGGACATGCCTGAAAGTACTTTTATATTAAGCAAGTGCTCCCGAGGACACATGGGAATTTCTGTCTAGTCATGTTCATCATGTTGAGTTAATTTGCGTTCGCTACTTAATAATTTGATATGTGGGTGGACCGGTGCTAAGGTGATGTTATTACTTGAACTAACAACCTACTTATGATTAACCCTTCTCGCAAGCATCCACAACTATGGAAGAAGAATTAAGATAAATCTAACCATAGAATGACACATGTGGATCCAAATCGGCCCCTTATGAGGCAACGCATAAACTGGGGTTTAAGTTTCTGTCAGTCTCGTAACACATCATCTACTTGTTACTCCACAATGACTTCCCTTAGGCCCATAGCATGGTGAAGTGTCATGTAGTCGACATTCACACGACACCACTAAGATAAGTAACAACATACATATCATCAAAATATCGAACACATACGAACATCACAAGATTACTTATAACAAGCCTTCTCCCATGTCCTCAGAAACAATAGTAACTACTCACACATCATCAAAATGTTCAAGATCAGAGGTGTAATAAATGGCAATTAAGGATCTGAACATAATCTCTTCCACCAAGTAATCCAACAAGCATCAACTACGAGATGTAATCAACACAACTAGTAACCCACGAGCAACAATCTGAGGTTTTGGGACAAAGATTGAATACAAGAAATGAACAAGGGTTGGAGATGAGATGGTGTTGGTGAAGATGTTGATGAAGATTTATCCTCCCACGAAGGAGGAAGCGTTGGTGATGACGATGGCTTCGATCCCCCCCTCTCGGAGAGGGATTTCCCTGGCAGAATATAACTGTCATAGTGCAAAAGGGCCTCTGCCCAGGTTTCTACCTCGAGACAACGGAGCTTCGTCCCGAAAGGTTGCTTATGATTTTTTCTAGGGTAAAACACACCATATAGGAGAAGAGGGGCGTCAGAGAGCCAACAGGGGCCCCACAAGCAATTAGGGCACGCCCTGTTGGCTTGTGCCCTGCTGGCAGCCCCCCTCCGGTATATTTTTGCTCCAGAAATTCTCCAATATTCCAAAAATATTCGTCGTGAAGTTTCAGGTCATTCTGAGTCTGGTGTTTTTTCTGCCTTTTCTCAGTTTTTCGGTCCAGAATTCCAGTTTCCAGATATTACCCTCCTTATGATGTACGTTGCATATTCAGAGAGAAAAGACATAAGAATTGTGTGATAATGTGGAATAATAGACAAGAATAATTTTAAATAGTACTAAGAATTCGTGATGCAAAATGGACGTATCAGGTCCTGCGACGCCGCGTCGGGCCCGGCACCGGCCGACACGTGATAACCCACAAGTGTAGGGGATCGCGACAATCTTCATGGGTAGTATTTCACCCTAATTTATTGGTTCAACACAAGGGGAGCCAAAGAATATTTATCGGCCTTGATAGTTGAGTTGTCAATTCAACCACACCTGGGATATCTCTCTGCAACAAAGCTTTAGTAGCACGAAAAATAGTAGTAGCAAAAACAACAATAGTAGTGACAGTAGCAGTTTTGTAGCAGGTGTGACAGTAGTAGTATCAATAATAACTTAGCAAGATTCAGTATATGTAACGCGTAGGCACGTGGATCGGTGATGGATAATGATTTAGATGACATTGATCAAATAACAGTTACACACTAGGGCGACACAGAACTAGCTCCAATTCATCAATATAATGTAGGCATGTATTCCGTATATAGTCATACGTGCTTGCAATAAAAACTTTCATGACATCTTTTGTCCTACCCTCTGATATGTCTCCAACGTATTGATAATTTATGAAGTATTCATGACATATTCACATGTGTTTACAATACTTTTATATGGTTTTGATGCACTATATATCGGCTTTGTTAATTTAGTTGGATCATATGACGTTATTCCCTTGCTACCTTGTTGTGATGAATTGAATCTTTCCCTTTGAGATCTCGTCATGTTGGATTGAATATTATGGTTTGAGAGAACTTGATGTACGTCTTGCGTGGGCTACCCGTAGTGACATTAGGGTATTCTATTGATTCACTTGATATATGTTGAGGCATCAACTTGCAGATTTTGGTGACCTATGGAATCTATGCATAGGGGTTGATTGCATGTTTTCATACCACGTTCTCCGATAGAAATCTGGAGGTGCTCCTTGAAGTTCTTTGTGTTGAATTAAATATGATAGATCTAAAATTGTTTGATGCATGTCACATAATTTACCCATGGATACTTGAGGTGACATTGGAGTATCTAGGTGACATTAGGGTTGATTGATATGTATCATTGGTGTTATTTTACTACGAACTCTAGGGTTGTTTGTGACACTTATAGGAATAGCCCAAAAGATTGATCGAAAAGGTTAACTTTGAGGTGGTTCTACTACCTACACCAATTTCATATTATTGTTCTCCGCTAGATAGGGACTTTGGAGTGATTCTTTGTTGCACGTTGAGGGATCATCATATGAATCAACTATGTTAGCATTGTTGGGAGATTGCACTAGTGAAAGTGGGAACCCTAGACCTTATTTACAAGCATTTATACAATGTTGTGCTCGCTGTTTTACACTTTCTACCTTCCTGCTTTTATATTTTCAGATTACAAAAACCTATTTCTATCATCCATATTGCACTTGTATCACCATCTATTCGCCGAACTAGTGCACCTATACAATTTGCCATTGTATTGGGTGTGTTGGGGACACAAGAGATTTCTTGTATTTGATTGCAGGGTTGTTTGATAGAGACCATCTTCATCCTACACCTCCCACGGATTGATAAACCTTAGGTCATCCACTTGAGGGAAAATGGCTACTGTCCTACAAAACTCTGTGCTTGGAGGCCCAAGTCTACAAGAATAAAGTTACGTAGTAGACATCAAGCTCTTTTCTAGCGCCGTTGCTGGGGAGGTGAGTGCCTGAATGTATATATTTATATCTTGCAATTAAATCTTTTAGTTTCTTGTTTTTCACTAGTTTGGTTTTATGAAAGAAAACTACAAAAAATGGAGTTTAGGTTGCTGATAGGTCCACGACTATCCCAACTACCAATGTAGTTGTCGACCCTATTGTTGTCGAGGTTGTGTCAAAATATGCAGTTTATACACCAACGTATTTGCCCATTATGTACAATGATGCAGAAGATTTACTAGCAAGGGCTATACACCATGTTAGTATTTTGTAATGTTTGTGCATGAGAAAGACTATGAACCAGGGACTAGGTACGCAAGAGATGTCTAAAAATGCATGCATTCGTACTAATGTTTTGTACAAGTACCAACCAGTTGTTGATGTGTGAGCAGATCACAAACAAGTTCAACTGTCACCAATTTTCGATTGGAGTTCAGATGGGGTTCAGATTAATATTTATCTACATGGCCATGGACACAGAAACAAGGTCAGTTCGTGTACATGAAGGAGTCCAATGAAGATACACGTCAAGCCTACCTATCCAATCTTGCATGCTACATGAGGATTAAAACTACTAGATCTTTTCTGTTTTTATTTCTACCACATAAGGAAAAGATCAATAAAAGGACCACGTGTCTTTGGGAGTTCTTGAGCCTAAAATATATCGGGTGGCCCCCTCCAGATTGGCACAAGTTGGCAGACCATCTACGAAAATTACTAGGCCAGGTTTCCTTAGTTAGAGTCCAGATTTATTTCGGAGTTACTTTATTTTTCTTTTGTGCATGTATGAGGTCAAGGTTTGGTCAGCTACTATATAAAGCCATGATACGAGACATTGTAGGAGGTTATATTTGATGAAATAGACACAACGTGTTTTTCCGGGTAGACACCGGTATCAAGTTTTGGAGGAATCTTTAGAAAACCTTTGTGTTGCGATTTCTGTGTAGAAATTGTTTTGTGTGTGAGTACCTTTGTCGAGATTGGTTTTCTCGTGCTAGGCTGCAAGGTTCAAACCCTCTACTTTGTGAACATGCGCGGGCGAGAGATTGTTGTTGTTGTTGGTGGAGTGTCGTGAAAGATCAGACCGCAACAACAGATCAGATCTCGCCGTCAAGGTTCGGTCTACATTAGGTGGTAACAGAGCAAAGGTTGTTCACGACACAATATTTTCTCGAGTTACTATTGAACTTTTCTTATCATGAGGAAAGATTGTAGCCCACAAATGATGTTGATGGTGGAGAAAGATCCATTGCGTGCCTTGCCGTGGTACCAATGCTTTACGCATGTGCGTGTAGGACCGGTGAGTTGTGCAACCTTGATGACTTGGTATTCTGGGATGAACTTAATGAGTTAGACTATGGTTGATGCTTTGAACCTGCCAATGATTGAACATCCAGAACCGTATGAGCTTTGATTGAAGGACAAGTTTGTTAATATCATGCATCGCATCGAGGTACGATTCATTCTTTGTGGATATGATGATATGGTCATGTGTGATGTGCTTCCTATGCACATGCATACATGTTCAGTGCTTCTAGGAAAAGCATGGACAAATAATAGACAATTAACTTATCATTATGAGGGGAATTTTTCTTTTGTTTGGAAGGGGCAGCTTATACCACTTGACTCATATACACTGGAGCAGTACATGTTAGATCGTTAGAGGCGTGATCATGCTCAGGCAGCAACTGACGTGAAGTTACTCAAAGAACATGAGGAAGCATACAAAGACATAAACGAGGTTGGATCTTTGGCCTGACAGATTCCGCAGATGCATATGCTGATAAGGTAGACCTGAAACCAAGGTAGGTTTTGTCTAAAGGGGGAGGGGATGATAGGTCCACGACTATCCCAACTGCGAGTGTAGTTGTCAACCCTATTGTTGTCGAGGTTGTGTCAAAATATACTATTTATACACCAACGTATTTGTCCATTATTTACAATGATGCAGAAGATTTACTAGAAAGCGCTATACACCATGTTACTGTTTTGCAATGTTTGGGCATGTGAAAGACTATGAACCAGGGACTAGGTACGCGTGAGATTTCTAAAAATGCATGCATTCGTACTGATTTTGTGTACAAGGACCAAGTAGTCGTTGATGTGCAAGCGGATTCAAAAACAAGTTCAGTTGTCACCAATTTTCAATTGGAGTTCAGATGGGTTTCAGTTTGAATATTTATCTACATTGCCATGGACAAAGAAATAAGGTCAGTTCATGTACAGGAAGGAGTCGAATGAAGATACATGCCAAGCCTACCTATCCAATCTTGCATGCTACATGAGGATTAAAACTACTAGATCTTTTCAGTTTTTATTTTTGCCACATAAGGAAAAGATCAACAAAAGGACCACATGTATTTGGGAGTTCTTGATCCTAAAAGATACCGGGTGGGGCCCTCCAGATTGGCACAAGTCAGCAGACCATCTACAAAAATTACTAGGCCAGGTTTCCTTAGTTAGAGTCCATATTTATTTAGGAGTTAGTTTATTTTTCTTTTGTGCGTGTACGAGGTCAAGGTTTGGTCGGCTACTATATAAATCCATGATACGAGACATTGTAGGAGGTTAGATTTGACGGAATAGACACGATGTGTTTTTCAGGGTACACACCCATGTCACGTTTTGGAGGAATCTTTAGAAAACCTTTGTGTTGTGATTTCTTTGTAGAAACTGTTTTGTGCTTGAGTACCTTCGCCGATATTGGTTTTATCGTGCTGGGCCACAAGGTTCAAACCCTCTACTTCGTGTACATCGTGTGCACGGGCGAGAGGTTGCTAGTGGTGGTGGTGGAGTGTCGTGAAAGATCGGACCGCAACAATAGATCAGATCTCGCCATCGAGGTTCGGTCTACATCAGTTGCCTCAATTGTTTCATCTTTTCTATGTCTTTCATGGAAATAAGGATTTGGACAATTGTGCTCAACTGGTAGAGGAAGAATTTATGAAAATTCTTAATGATAATTCCTTGAATGACGAGCATGATTGCAATATTGCTAGTATGAATTCTATAAATATCCCTGATGCTCATGATGATTGCACTAGTCATGATAAAAAGATTTCCTATAAGCATGTCAATTTTTGTGGAGTGAATAAAGTTTGTGAAGGCATGCCATATAGGGATGATAGATTTTGTAAGAATCATAGACATGATCAAACTAATTGGTGGCTTAAAGAGATAGATGAACGTGTCACAAGATTATGCTCTCTTCATCCCATTACTTGTGAACTTTGCAATAGGGTTGGTCATCTTAATTTCCAACGCATGCTTTTTCATGACCGAACCGTCTCCAAATATTGTGATAATCTGATCTCCCAAGAACTCTGCAATGAACTTTGCTTATTTTGGGGGAATGAAGAATTATCACACAAAAATGATTGGTTTGATATATTCATTGTCACGAATGCTAATGAAACTAATTTACAAGAAATCTATATGTTTTGCATAGTGAATTGCATTGAGAATGCTTATATTGCCAACTATAGAAAGAATGAGAAACCAATAGAATATAAAAGGAATACTAATAAAATGGTAAAGGTCCACCATACCCTCCTATTGTTTCTCATGATGAATCATGTTGCAAGGAAGAGCTCCCCATCAAACCAATCTCTCTAATACGAAGCTCGAAAACATTACTTAAACCCACACAAAATGTGGTAAAGAATAGGAAAAAGAAGGAAAAGTGGAGGTAAAAAGGTATCTCTCCCAAATAATATTGCTCCTATAATCGTTGAGAAAGAATACGAAAGTAGTATGGATGATGATGGGGAAGATGATGATACTCCTTGTAATATTGAAAATCTTTTTGGCACCAACTTGGAAAATTATGATGATAATAATTGTTACACTATTTGTGCTATTCATTCTATTGATGATTATGCTAATGATATGCAAACCCACAAGCTTAGGGATGCTATGCTTGATGAGATTGACATATTTGAGAATATATTTGCTGCAATTGATGTGTGCTCCAAGCTTGGTGATGCTATGCATAGTGAAGATGATCTTTTTAGTTCCCTTACTTCGAATAATCAAATTTGTTACGATGATTACATGCCTCCTATCTATGATGATTATTGTGATGATACTTATGTTATGAAAATTAGTGATGATTATTATTATACAACTTTTCACAATTATGAATACCCCTTCTCTGAACATTACCCTTTTAATGTGGAAACAATTTATAATATTCAAGTCTCCTATGATACTCCCACTACTATGTATGAGAAGTTTGCTTATGTGGAGAGTGATAAATTTTCTATGCTTGTGGATCATGAAGATAATGCTTTATGTGATAGTTATATTGTTGAATTACTTCATGATGGTACTGAAAATTATTATGAGGGAGGAACATATGCTTGTAGTAATTGCAATAATGTCAAGTTTCCTCCCTATGTGTTCAAAATTTTAAAGTCATGCTTGTTTTGCCTTCCTATGCGAGTTGATTCTTGATCCAATAAATTGTTTTATTGCAAAATCCCTATGCATAGGAAGTGGGTTAGACCTAAATGTGATTTCCAAGTGATTAATTATGCTCTCTTGCATGTTTGAATTACTACTTTTTATGCGAGCATCATTGAAATAATCATGCCTAGCTAAAAAGGCTTTAAAGAAAAGCGGTTGTTGGGAGACAACCCAACACTTTTACTTTCTGTTTTTATGTGTTAACATGATTAAGCTACTGTATTAATCATGTTTTGTGTCTTTTATTTCAATAAAGTGCCAAGTAAAGCCTTTGGGATAGTATGGAAACTTGTTAGTTTGATTCTGTGCAAAAACATAAACTTTTACATCCAGTGCAGAATTTCTATGATTTTATCGGAGCATCAAAAAATTCTGAAACTTTTACACATTCTTTCTATGCAAATTCTCTGCGTTTTCCTAATTTTCAGAATTTTTAGAGTCATGAAAGTATGGTGTTCATTCAGATCTTCATAGACAATTCTATTTTTGACAGATTCTGTTTTGCATGCATAGTTTGCTTGTTTTAAGTGTTTCCGTAGCTTATTTTTAGTGATATAAATTATGGGAATGATAGAATACAGTAGGTATCATGTGAGAATAATTATTAATATTCTCTTGACATTACCTAAGTGAATGATCTGTCTTTATTATACTAACCCAACTCATGAAGTTCCATTAAGTTTTGTGTGATTGAAGTTTTCAAGTTTTGGGTGAGATACCGATATGGTCTGGGACCCAACCTTATCCCCTCCCCATACCCTCTCACGTCTCCCCCACGTGGCGATGGATAGGGATCTCCCAACACCGCCACCGGTCCTCCTCCTCCTCCCTCGCTGCAGCCAGCGGATGCCCCAGCGGGTTGGTGTTTCCGTCGAGGGACATGGGTGGAGAGTCTGGGCTGGATTGATGCCTTGGTTTGGGCATGGGGCTGGTGGCCGATGGCCTATGGATGTGTTGCGGATTCACCTTGCGGGCGGGGAGGTGGGGTAGAGGACGGTGGGTGGTGGCCTGTGCGTGAACGGTGGTGATGTAACTAAGCGTAGGGAGCCGATGGGGTGGTGGGTTCGCCAGAGTGGCTTCTAGGTGGTTGGAGTTCCCGACTTCCATGTGCAACCCCCATTTTGTTAGCTGGCGTCCACCTTTCCGGTACGGTTGCCGGCAATAGGCCGACGACGTGGACATGCCGCTGGGAAGGAGTTTGACTTGGTCCTCTGGCCCGGGGTTGCTTGCTCCTTGTGCGAGGTTGGGTCGCCTCCGTCTACGTCAAGGTGGGTACTTGCAGTTTGGTTGGGGAGGCGTCCTCTCATTATGGCGCCGGGGATAGTCCATGGTGGTGGTGGTCGGGACATCGCGTGTCCGTTAAGCAAATCAGAGTATGTGATCACGGATATGGCATTGTGCGTGTGTTCATCAGCGATCGTCGGTATTTACGGAGTTGCGCCTCCCTGAGTTCACCATGACTCACTAGAGGCACAGGTGTCGACACCCCTACTGTGGTGGTGTTGATCCATAGTTCGTGGTTGATGTTGGGCTAGGGGTGAAAGGAGATGCCTTTTACTCCTCCTATAGTAGTGAGTACACTGTGATGCGGGCGAGTGGTGATGGCTTGGACATGGATGCCGGGGTGGCGGCCCCGGGTGGTGGTCCACATGGTTGCTCTCCGGCGGGCAACCCAGGGGCGGTGGTGACTCTCTGTCTTGGTCGTGTGGGTGATGAGACATGTAGAGGTGGGTGGATCGAGTGTCCACTCTTTCCTCAATGGTGACGCCCAATCCGGATCTGGGGACCTGTCCTCACCATGCTAGTCCTAGAGACCTTGGGGTGGCATGGTTGAGTTGCCGAGCGAAAGCTCTGCGCTTCGGCATTGACGACGGCATCGCTTGCGGGTGCCACTATCTTCTTGAAGACATTGTTGTGGTTCTTCTCTCCATGTCAAAGCTCCATGTCAAAACTTTGTTCGTTGCTGACTTGGCAGTGGCGACGCTTTGTGCCATTCTTCCTCCTGAGGGCGTTGTCGTGGAGCTTAGGTGTGCTAGGGCATAGTTTGGTGTTGTGTTTAGTTCTTCCTATATTTTCTTTTGGGTACGTGTGAGGCAATTATCGACTTTGTAAGAGCGTAACCTGATCACCCTATATCGTTCGGTCGTGTACTTGCTTGGTTATGGCTTTATATATAAAGCGGGGCGAAAGCCTGTTTTGAGGGTGAGATACTGATATGAGGTGAATAAAGAGCAGCAAAACCTAAGATTGGGTATGCCAAGGGAACCCCCAAGGTACTATCCACGGAAGACTCAAGCGTCTAAGCTTGGGGATGCCCCGGAAGGCATCTCCTCTTTTGTCTCCAACACTACCGATATATCTTACTTAGAGCTATATTTTTATTTGTCACATAATATGTGTTTTGCTTGGAGTGTCATTTTATTTTGTTTTTCTATGTGATATGTTAGTTATAATCTTGTTTTTCAATAAAAAGTTCCAAGAATTTCCTCTTAGGATGCTTGAGTTACATGTTTGATATGTGGTGTATAAAAACACAAAAATTTGATGTAGTGTTTGGATTTTCATATTTTACTGGAACGTGGAAAGTTTCTGAAGTTTTTACATAGTGTTTTCATATAAATTCTTTATCATTTCCTAAATGTTAAGAATTTTTTGAGTTACACAAGTACATTGGTTTAATAGATTGTTATAGATTTTTTTTGTTTGGACAGATTGCTGTCATAATTTCGTTATCTACTTATCCTATAGTTTCCATAGCCTATATTGGTAGATATAAATTGTGTAAATGATAGTAAACAGTAGATGATGTTTGAAAAATATTGTGCAAATTGTCTTGGAGGTACATGAAGTGTTGATTTGTTCTTATGTGTACTAACCTAGCTCACGAGTTCTTTTTGAGTTTTGTGTGGATGAAGTTCTTGAGACTTAGGTGATACCGGGATATGAGAGGATTGAACAAGATACAAAAGCTCAATATTGGGGATGCCCAAGGCAGCCCAAGTAAATATTTCAAGAAGTCTCAACCATCTAAGCTTGGGGATGCTACGCATCCCACCTCTCTTCATCAAACAAATATCGGTTAGCCTATGTTGAGCCTAAATTTTTTTTGTCCACATGATATGTGCTATTCTTGGAGTGCCATTTTTCTTTTGTTTGTTGTTTGAATAAAATTCTCAAATCTGAAAATCATTATTGAGAGAGAGTCCTCACATAGCTACTTAATTGTTTGACTACTAATTGATCTTCACTTATATATTTTGAGAGTAGTTTGATGTTTAATCTTGTGCTTCACTTATATCCTAAGGGTAAATTGTGATTGAATGAAATATCATAAATATGAAATTATCAGTGTGCTTTACGCTTACTGGTAGCTTCACATCTGGTTTGACAATCATAAAATTGGTCATACAAGCAATTCATGAATGATTAATATAAAAAAGAGAAATTTCACATACAAATATATTATCTTGGACATATTTTATGATTGTGAATACCCATTAATTATTTTCAAACTTGATCAAATAACTGAAGTTGGACAAGGAAGACAGCGTAATGGTTATGTTTGGGTATATTTGCATAGAAGTTGTCTTGTTATGGATCCTCCAACATGTGGTGTTTGTTTAGAACCTTTTGCTAGCCAAAACTTTGTACTAAATAGAAATACTACTTGTGCATCCAAATCCTTGAGCCAAGTTTCTTCCATGAGAGTCCACCATACCTACCTATATATGGTATTTCACTGTCATTCCAAGTAAATTGGCATGTGCCACCTCTAAACCTTCAAATAAACATCCGTTTTGTGTGCCCCTACTGCTCATGGAGCGACGGGACAGTCATTATCTTCCATGCTAAGCGAGTTATTCTCAAGATGAGTGTTTATTCACTTGTGATTGCACGAGAGAGGCTGGTAAAAATGATGCCCAACCCTGCATAATGCAAAAATAAATAAACAAAAACTCCCCCTAGAAAGTTGATTATTGGGAGGGGAACCATGGATTCGGCCAGCCATGGAATGTGTTTGAATGGTGGAGGGGGAGTATAATTTCAATACCGTTTGGGAACCACCAAATAATGTGATTAGCATGGAAGATATGGAGAAATCTGTTGTGACGTTGACAGGAAAAGCACACCACTCAAAATTACATATTCATCTCTGTTTTAAACAATGTGCTCTGACACCTCTGAAATCCATGCTTCCTTCTGTGACGGGACAATCCACTTACTTTCATGTTGAGTAAACTTCTTATTCCAACCTCAATTTGTTAGTTGTCAAGCATCATGTGGTGGGGAAAGATCCAAACATATATATCCACTCAAATATATTTTATCATGATTCATTATTATTGACAATTATCTTTGTGATAAGTATGTTGGGAGGCAAAACATTAAGCCCCTATCTTTCTATGTGTTCGATGGATGTTGTTTGTTCTAAAAATATGCCTTGAGTATACGCAATCATAAAAGACTATATGATAATTGAGTACGTGGAGCTCTTACTTAGATTTGATGATGCATTAAAATTGTTTGGTGATCAAGAACATAGATTGTTAAGTTCCAAGTGAATGAATTGTTGGAACCATGACATGTGAATTGATTGCTACTCTATCATGATGATTTTTATGAGAAGAAGTTGCTGGTCATGATGCTACAAAAGTGAATGAAATTATCATTGATCAAACTTATATACTATGGTAGCATTCACACTTCATAAATTATTTCTTTTATCATTTACCTACTTGACGACGGGTAGGAATTAAGCTTGGGGATGCTGATACGTCTCCAACGTATCGATAATTTATGAAGTATTCATGCCATATTCACCTATGTTTACAATAATTCTATATGGTTTTGATGCACTTTATATGATTTATTTAGAACTAACCGGACTGACGTTGTTTTTAGTAGAATTGCCGTGGTGTTGTTTTTATGTAGAAAATGGAAGATCTCGGAATTGCCCGAAACTTTTTTGTATTTTTTATGTAGGAAATAAGAAACATTGTAGCAAAGAACCACCGAAGGGGAGCCACCTGTGGGCCACAAGCCAGAAGGGCGTGCCCCTAGGAAAATCCTATAAATCCCAGAAACCTCAGAAATAAAGAGAGACACCTCGTTCCACCGCCGCAACTCTCTGTATCAACTAAAAAGCAATTTGGAGGTGTTTGAGTACCCAATCGGAGAGGGGAAATCATCTTTGGTAGCCATTTTCATCATCCCGACGGAGGCCATGACGAGGAGGGAGTAGTTCACCCTCGAGGCTGACGGTTTGTACTAGTAGCTATGTGTTCAATCTCTCTCTCTCTCTCGTGTTATTGAGATGTCACAATCTTGATGTATCATGGGCTTGGTTAATATAGTTGGATCATATGATGTTATTCCCTTGCTACCTTGTTGTGATGAATTGAATCTTTCCCTTTGAGATATCATTATGTTGGATTGAATATTATGGTTTGAGAGCACTTGATGTGCATCTTGTGTGGGATACCCGTAGTGACATTGGGGTATTATATTGATTCACTTGATGCTTGCGGATTCCGATGACCTAGGGAATCTATGCATAGGGGTTGATTACACGTTTTCATACCACGTTCTCGATAGAATCTTGAGGTGCTCCTTGAAGTTCTTTGTGTTCAATTGAATATGATAGATCTGAAATTGTTTGATGCATGGCGCATAGTTTACCTACGGATACTTGAGGTAACATTGGAGTGTCTAGGTGACATTAGGGTTGATTCATATGTATCATTGGTGTTATTTTACTACGAACTCTAGGGCTATTTGTGACACTTATAGAAATAGCCCAAAAGATTGATCGGAAAGGATAACTTTGAGGTGGTTCTACAACCTACACCAATTTCATCGTATTGTTCTCCGCTAGATAGGAATTTTGGAGTGATTCTCTATTGCATGTTGTGGGATGATCATATGATTCAACTATGTTAGCATTGTTGGGAGATTGCACTAGTGAAAGTATGAACCCTAGGCCTTATTTCCAAGCATTTATGCAACGTTTTTCTCACTGTTTTACAGTTGCTACCATGATGTTTTTATATTTTTCAGATTACAAAAACCCATTTCTATCATCCATATTACACTTGTATCACCATCTCTTCGCCGAACTAGTGCACCTATACAATTTGCCATTGTATTGGGTGTGTTGGGGACACAAGAGATTTCTTGTATTTGATTGCAGGGTTGTTTGATAGAGACCCTCTTCATCCTACACCTCCCACGGATTGATAAACCTTAGTTCATCCACTTGAGGAAAAATTGCTACTGTCCTACAAAACTCTATGCTTGGAGGCCCAACATAGTCTACAAGAATAAAGTTGCATAGTAGACATGACCCTCCTGTGGTAGCGGGGTCCTATTGATAACTAAGGGAAACTAAGGCCTCCTTTTAATAGAGAACCGGAACAAAGAATTAACACATGGTGAATACATGAACTCCTGAAACTACAACAACCATCGGAAAGAATCCCAATTACTGCCACCTTGTTGTATGAGGATATGACACATAATAGGTGCATACAACTTGCGAGATATGATCCAAATCACTCTTATATTCATGAAAACATAATACGTTCAGATCTGAAATCATGGCACTCGGGCCCTAGTGACAAGCATTAAGCATAGCAAAGTCATAGCAACATCAATCTCAGAACATAGTGGTTACCAAGTATCAGGCCCTATCAAACTTCACTCGATTACATGATCAATCTCATCCAACCCCACCACCATCCAGTAAGCCTACAAAGGAATTACTCACTCCCGGTGGTGAGCATCATGGCGGTGTTGATGGAGAAGGGTTGGTGGTGATGATGATGACGATTTCCCCTCTCTAGAGCCCAAAAGAGGCTCCAGATCAACCCTCTCGAGGAAGAACAGGAGGTGGCGGCAGCTCCTTCTCGTGAAATGTGATTAAAACTTCTCTTTGATTTTTTCATCCAAAGATGTGATTTTATAGGACTGGAATTAAGGTTGAAGGGGTGATGAGGGCCCCACAAGCCATCAGGGTGCGCCCTATGAGGCGCCCTGTTGGCTTGTGCCCCCTGGCACACTCACTCCGATAGGTCTTCGCTCCATAATTCATTATTATTCATATAAATAATTCACAAAAAGTTTCGTCCAATTCCGAGAACTTCTATTTCTGCACAAAAATAACACCAAGATAGTTCTGCTAAAAACAACATCACTCCAGTTAGTTTCATTCAAATCATGCAAATTAGAGGCCAAAACCAGAGCAAAAGTGTTTGGAAAAGTAGATACGTTTGAGACCTATCAACTCCCCCAAGCGTAACTCGTTGCTTGTCCTCAAGTAATTCAGGTGATAAACTGAAAGTGATAAAGAAAACTTTTACAAACTCTTTTGTTCTCGTTGTTATACACATGTTTAGCTAGTGCTCAAGTTTTCATCATAACTCATAAATAGACACATCCATGACAACAACTAGATATTATGTCAACTCATTGCAATACATAACCAGCTACCAAACAATAATAAAATACTTCCCATGCCAACAATTTTTCAAAACATTCATAATATAATATGGTGACATGGTATTTCGCTAGCCCTTTCTGAGACCGCAAAACATAAATGCATAGACCTCTCAGATCCAAGCAGCGACTAAACATTATAATTTAGGGTAGAAAAGATCTAGTCATGCTCATATCCAACATTAACTAACTCAATGCATAAGGATGACAATAGTGCTCTCGGGTCTGGTGCTTTTAGTAAGAGGACAATGTCTCAGCATAAACGTAACTAGATAGGCCCTTCGCAAAGGGAAGCATTGATTTGCAGAGATGCCAGAGCTTGACTCTTAAAACAAGAGTGAAGATGTAATTTTTGGGTGGTGCACTTTTCTTGTCAATGTTACGACAAAGGTTTTCAACATTTTCCATGCTAAACTCATCGTTGGCGGTTCCCAAACAGAATATTAAAGTTTACTCCTATCCACCATCTATACACAAATCATGGCTGACCGGATTCACGGATGCTTGCCAACATACAACTGTCCCAAGGAGTTTGTTTAATTTATTTTGATTATTTAGGACTAGGCAACCCTTTTACCAGCCTGTCTCATGCAATGACGGTGAATAGACGACCGTCCTAAGAATAACTCGCTTAGCATGGAAAATATTGACCACCTTGTCGCTCCATGAGCGAGATAAGTGCAGAAAATGGATGTCTATTTGAATATTTAGAGATGGCACATGCAAATTTACTTGGAACGACAGGGTAATACTGCATATAGGTGGGTATGGTGGACTCATGTGGAATAACTTGGTTTAAGGGTTTTGTATGCACAAGCAACATTACGCTTAGTACACGTGAAGTCTAGCAATAGATTGAGAAGCGACCAGCTAAAGAGCAACAGGGGTCATAAACATGCATTGTGAATAATTAACATTGAACGTAGCATGAGTAGGATATGAACACTCTGAATTTAAACATCATGAAGGTTGTATTGGTTCTAATTGAACTATATGTTTGCACACGGGCCAAGTCAAACTGCTCGAATTACTCAAAGGGAAATACCATATTATAATCATTTTAACGCATGTTGACACACAAAATAAATCATTATTAACTCCTAGCTATTTAGGCATGGCATGAGAAGCTACAATCTCTAATTGTCATCACAAAAATGTTTACTCATGATGTACTGAATCAGGATCAAACTAGCTAAGCATATTTACAAAAACGAAAAACCAAAAGAGTTTCCTTTTCCATGATCACTTCATCCAATATCATCATTATTGCCTTTCACTTGCATGATCGAATGATATGTTAATAAAATAGTGTAAGAATGTTGTGGACTAAGCTGGAATCTGCAAGGTAGTTTAAGACAAAGGAGAAGACAAGGTAAAATTGACTCTCTCTTAGATCAACAACAAAGCATATAAGAGCCACTCAACATTTTCATCGTGGTCTTCTCCTTTCAAGGACTCAACAAAAAGAAAAGGAATTCAGAGAAACACACTAAAGTATTTTTGGAGTTTTTGTTTTTCTTAAGCAAGGAAAAAACTAAGGGAAAACAAGAACGAGGAAAACTATTTACACGAGAAAGCTCCCAACAAGTAAAGGAAATCTTTTTGGGATTTATTTTTAGTTCTACTACTAAATGATTGTGGAAATGCAAAACCTAAAAGAAGCGAGAAATATTTTTGGATTTTCAAAGTTGATCAAACACACAATAAGAAAGCAAGAAAAATAAAGCTAACATGGGTATACAACAAAAGAGGATGAACACTGACAATTTATATGAAGTGTGAGAACATGAATGTAATGTCGGTGAGAAATACGTACTCCCCCAAGCTTAGGATTTTTCCTAGCTTGGTAATCACCACTGTTGATCCGGGTTATAACTGGAGTGATAGCTCGTGGAGGCATTCCTTGCAGCCTCCTGTGCTAGACAAGCAACCTCCTCTGCCAAACGGGCAGCCTGCACCACAACATTGTACTCTCGTACCTTGTCCTCAAGAAAATAATATCTTTGTCGAGCCTGAAAGTTAAAGAGGGTAGGTGTAGGAAAAATGACACACATAGTCGTGTATTTTCTAAATATTAGGTTGTACTCATGACCTCTAGCACGGTCCACAGGAAATTCATGATAACACATAGCTTCATAATCTAAATATCTGTGAGGCAAAATGGGGTCATTAGGTTGAGGTGACACTCCTAACTGTGCAGATACACTAGATGCATAAATGCCTCCATACAATTCTCCATTACTAGAGTTGGAGTGCAACCTTCGGGCAACAATTGCAACAAGGTTAAGATGTTGTTCATTAGTCACAACAGTATGTATAAGACTCAAGTCACGGGCACATAATGCACTGCATTCTTGTTTTCCTACTACAAATTTCCCATTGAACAATCCAAAATAATGGATAGAGGGAAATTTTATACTTTTAATTCTATCCTGTGTTACTCCCCTATCTTCTCCTATGCAAAGACTCTCGAGAAACATATTATAATCATCTGTTGATGGTTTCTCGAGTAGACCCCAAAGTGGAAGTTTGCAAGAACCTGAGAATTCTTCTAGAGTCATGCTAAAAGATTCATCATACAGTTTAAATAACACTACCGAATTATGCACTTGATAGCGAAATCCATGTGTGAATGTACGGGTAAGGTTATAGTGTTGGACGCAATTATCTGCAAGGAAGTCGGTGAGGCCGGTATTAACAATAAAATGATCGAATTCCTCTTTGATATTCGCACCTACCATGAACTCATCGCTTGGCCACCGACAAGATTTTGCATCGGCCATGACTATTTGATTAGCCATGGGCTCTATGTAGGCTTGTCGAACCGAACTGTGATAGCCTGGCTTAATAGGGATGCTAGACTACTCATATCAATAAAGAAGTCCATCTTTTTTGGGAGCCCATTCGAAAAGAACTCCCAAGTTAAGTGTGCTTGGCTTGGAGTAGTTCTAGGATGGGTGACCGATAGGGAGGTTGGTCGCGGGTGCACAAGAGTGAGGACAAAGTGCGCAAATAAGACTAGTATTGATGTGTGGGGCCAGTCTAGATCCTGCAAGGAGTAACGACCGTCGGCGGGTGTGTCCAGGGCATCACACAAACTTGCTCTCTACGACTAGCCCAAAGTACGCCTCTTTGAAGTGCTCCTCCTAAAGAAACTCATCTTCCCAAACACAATTTTTTGAAATTTTTGAGCCACAAATTAATGTCAACAAAACCTTGCAAGAATGATATCAACTACTCATAGTGATGCCTAGAGGCCATATAAGGCATCCATACTACTTGGAACTCAAAGAATTCAACATGCAAGCTCATTTTCTGTAGAACCTAGTGAAGCAACTTCAGCAAAATACAAACCACTAAAACAAAAACTAATTGGAGGAATGGGAGAGTCACATACCAAGGAGCAATTCCTCAAAATAGTTTCAGAAATGGAGTTTCGAGCAAAGAGATCAAAAATTTCAGTTTCAGGTGGAAGAACACGAGAGAGAGAGAGAGAGAGCTAGGAAATTTTTGCTAGAGGTAGGAGAGAGGTGGGCTAAAGGGATAAGGTAGGGGGGCTGTGGGCCCCACAAGCTAATAGGGCGCGTCGTAGGGGGCGCCCTGTTATGTGGTGGCCCACTAGCACACCCCCCTGCTGTAATTTTAATACAAAAAATTCTAAAATATTCTAGAAATATTCATGTCAAAATTTTATGGAAATCTGAGACTTTTTATCTTGGGGGTATTTTTCATGCACAGGAAAAACAGAAAACAGGAATTTCATGGTATTTTATTTTTATTTAACTAAGAAAAATAGAATATAATCTTATGATACAAAGAGTTGTGTGAGGGGGATTACCCCGGGGTAGGCTCAAGGAGACGACTCAACATTTTAAAACATCGGGGGACCCACCCCTGGTATGTGAAGCCCCACGAATCAACAAGACAAATGAAGAAGTGAAGACAAAAGACAGAACTACGGCCCTGCTGGCTGCTCCTCGCTGGCTCCTCGCGGCAGCCTCCCGCTGGCTGGCTCCTCCCGACAGCCTCCACCTGGTTGGCTCCTCTCGATAGCCTCCACCTGGTTGGCTCCTCCCAGCAGCCTCCTCCCGGCTGGCTCCTCCCGGTAGCCTCCTCCCGGCTGGCTCCTCCCGGCAGCCTCCTCCTGCTTGGCTCCTCCTGGCAGCCTCCACCGGGCTGGCTCCTCCCGGCAGCGTCCCCCCGGCTGGCTCCTCCCGGCCGGCTCCTCCCGACAGCCTCCCCCGGGCTGGCTCCTCCCGGCTGGCTCCTCTTGTTCGGCTGCCGGCTGCGGCCCGACAAAGTCAGTTCCAGGTGTCCCATCGGATACAAGACGATGGCACTGTAGCTGACGGACTACTGAGCCTACCACCCCACTAAGGTTGGGCACTATTGGTGAATAGTGCCCCGCTGTGCACCTCTCATGCGTCACTTGTCACCTCCAATATTGGTGTACCATTGGCTGCATCACTTGTCACTTCCAATAGTGCATAGTTGGTCAAGTGGGCCACCCCTTGTCCCCTGGACCTCCCTATATAAGAGGCACCAGGGGAGCTCACTCATGGATGGGCCTTCCCTCACATTCTCTCATCCCCACTCTCACACTCACGTACGAGGGAAGAAGCCTCACAGCTCTCCTCCCCAAACAACTCCAGGAGCAACCATGTACCAGATATACCACAGTTATACAGATATGCAGGAGTAGGGGTATTATCTCTCCAGAGAGCCCCGAACCTGGGTAAACCATTGCGTGCTATTCGCATACCCGTCCAGGATCATCCACGACAGCCTTGCCCTCACCTCGATAAGCCTACCTATGGCATCCGCCGTCTCGCTAGACCCCCCATGAGAAAACGATGACAAGTTGTGAATACTCAATTCATCAATCACATGTCTTACGAAAAGGATTCATTAATAAGGTTGATCAAGTCTTATTAATAACCATTTCCCACTATCATGAAACCGAAGAATTTTTGTACACCACTAGGTTACCTCAATAGGGATTTGTATTTCTGTCACACCTTGTGTTTGTATCACCTTGATATGTTTAGGTTTATAAAATTTGGAACCAACTAAAACTTTTTCATGTGCTTATTCTTGTTTGAAATGATGTTTGCTTGCTTGATGATTGTGATATATGGCACTCCTAGATTCTATTCCACTTCATATTCATCTTCCTTGTCCCAAACCTCTTGCCCAATGATCATGCCACGTGAATAGTGCCCAAAACTATTTTTATCAAATTTTGTTTTGAACAAATGGGATTTATTCCAATTAGGTTTTCAAAAATCCCTGAAATGGGGATTTCACTGCAAGTCCTCAAATTGGATGGATTCTTCTTCCCCAAAAGCTTTATTTCAAACCTACTATCTATAAGACTTTCCAAAACCACCAAATATTAATTTTAAAGATTATTATTTTATTTTATTTAAAGCCTTTTTCTTAAGACCATAAATGGTATTTCATAGGGAAAAATTATTTAAATGCTTTTAAAATATTTGAGAAAAATTAGGGAAACTCAGTGGACATATATTTTCCATATATATGAGTTCCAACACAAGGGCATGATCAAATCATGGGCAAACCCCCTTAAAACTCTTTCTGTTCAAATCAAACTTTTGAAATATTTCTGTAAGAAATATTCTTAATAAATTGCAGGAAATTTCCAGCAAGCCAACACTATAATAAGTGACGATCTTGCAAAGTTTCATCTCAATCCAAGTTGATTTGATTCATCAAACCATCCCAAAACCCTCTCTGTCCAGATTCAATTTTTGAGCAACTTTACATTATGAAGTTTCTCCCCTTGACCCCAAACTTTGTGGGAATGCTCGAGTGACCAAATAGTGATGCCATACTAAGTGGTGCATCAAGGGTAAAAGCCTAGCATCACTAGATCTACAGAAACCTGATTTTGTTAGTTTCTAGGGTTTACCAAGTTTCCATTGTCAACTTTTCCCCTTTGGGCTCAAACTTTGTGAATCATCTCATTTTTACCTAGCATTTGACCCTGGGAAAATATCTCAGGAAGTTGGTAGATTCTTATTGCCCAAAACCTTATCAAACACCTTCTGGTAAAATAGTAAAGGCACTATTTCCACCCCTTCCTATTTTACCCTTGCCACCAAATTTTTACCACAGCCTCTTGTGGATACCCTTCACCTCGAGTAAAACCCTAAGGGGCATAGCTAAATGATTTGAGGGGGTAAAACCTCCATTTTTATCCCTGGACAACACCATTTCTCTCCCTCTCACCCCTTTCTTCTACCCTAAGGCACCTCCAGAGCCCTCCCCTAGCTTCTCCTAGCCCTAGGGCACCTCCTGTAACCCCAGGACACTAGAGGACACTCTAGGGGGTTTAAATATGCTAGGGCACGTCATATGGGTGCTCTGGAGCGCGCTACAGTGCCCTCCCGCACTGTAGCCGCCCCTGCCCGGCGCCGCCCGACAACCTCGGGCCTCCCCAGTATGTCCCCTGGCCGCCCTCGACGTCTGCAAGGTGCCAAATGGTCAGCCCCCCTCCTCCCTCCTCCTCTGATGCCCTCCATCACGCACGCACGGCACCGCCTAAGCCGTCTAGTGGCCGCACTCGCACACGCGCACCTCCGGTCCCCCTCCTGGTTGTCCTTCCCTTCCCCTGGATGCGGACTGAGTCCACGAACCCCCCAGACACAACCTGGAGCCCCCCATGGCATGTGGCGATGACCACGTACTCGCCGGCGCACCACGCCCGCGGTGGACCGAAGCCCGCCTATAAAAAGCCCCCCCCGCTCCTCCTACTCTTCTCTCCTTGCTCCCTCCTCCCCTCAGCTTCTCCCCCGTGCTCAGCCCACTCGACCCCATGGTCGGGAGCCCGCTCCCAGACCAAACCCTCGCCGTCGTCGGGCTTCCCCACTCGCTGGCGTTCCCCTCTGCCCCAGCACTCCCCTCGAACACCCACTGACGCGCGGGAGCCTCCTGAGCGTGCCGGTGCCCTCCGTTCCAACCGCAGCGGCCAGAAACCTCCACCGGTGAGCCCCCTCTGCTCCTGTCGCGAGGAGAGGGATGACAGGTGGGGCCCACATGTCATCCCCTCATCCCCCTCCTCTCTCTCTCTGCCCAGTAGGACCCGCGGGCAGGTTTAAAAGTAAACCTGCCGCGCGTGGCGCATCGCCTGGGCCGGCTTCCACTGTGGGCCGGTTTCAGTTGGGCGTTTTGGACCAAGGGGCACAATGCCTGTTTCTTTTTCTTTTTTTCTGATTTTCTTCCAAAAATTCCATAGGGCACAAATTAAATCTAATTCCAAATATTTTTCCACCTAAAATCTTAGAATATTCCCTAGAAATTATTAGTGCCACTTGTAAGAATGTTTGAAAACATTTTAGGTACTGTTTTCATTTAAAACCCCTATTTAGAATTATAAGCTCCTGTTTTAAATAGTTTTAAAAATCTTTCTGAGTTCAAAAACCTAGACAAATATTTTTAATATAGTCTATAGTATTTATCGGAGTAGGGTAGCATTCTCTATAGTGGCTTGCGTGCTCTGTTTTATGTGATGCTTATTTTTATCGCTATTTTGTCGCGACGATAGATTGCACTGTTGACGAGGAAGTTGGACCTGAAGACTTCGAAGACCCCGGAGACTTTGTTGAGCGAGGCAAGCAACCCTTTGACCATGTTAAGAAACTTTTTCATGCATGACATGTAGCACTTGTTGTTTCGATGTTTGATCATGATGTGGTGTTCCCCCCCTTCGGTGGGATGCCTCCGACACTTTTTCTAGTGACACTTGCATCGTGCATGACCCTACCACCTTATGAGAGTTGTGAGGGTGGGTGTAGATAGGATGCTAATAGATGCTACGCAAGTGGGGTTGGGATTTATGCATAGTGATGGAAAGGGAGAAAAGATTTCAAAGACTTTTCAAAAACCCCGTCGGGTGCCACTAATGCCCGAGGGAGACGATGATGAGATGGGTGACCACTTGAGAAAGAAGTGGTGTACCGAGACAAGTGAGTATTGTGGTTTTCGAAAACGGATTGGTGTAAGTTGCGACCTTTATTCCAACCTTACATGTACGACCACGATACCCATTATGGGACGGGGCTTTGTTGAGTAATATGGTTGGTGCTAGCAAGGAGCCCGCATTACTAGTGGCAAGAGTGAAGTGGTTACTCTTGAGACGGGGTCGTCCCAGAAGTGGAAGGTCATGCGCTGTCTTTATAGGCACTGGGCACACTGTTGCGTGCCCTCATGGATGATATGAGTGATGTATATCATGAGGGATAGCACCAACGCGTGGACTCTTTGTTTAGTATCACCATAGGGAAGACATTGTTTGGGTGCTTACCTTGGGTATGTTATATACCGCGAGTCATGGATGACACAGAAGTTCCTCGAGTCTTGTGGGTAAAGTGTTCAACCTCTGTAGAGTGAAAAACTATTCGAATAACCGTGTCCATGGTCAAGGACAGTTGGATGACCGCTCTTGTGCTACGTCCAAATGTTTTCACAAACTGGTGGGTGAGTGTGTTGGAGACAAATATGGTACTTGAGCTAAGTCCAATGACTTAGCACGGGAAGTGATCTAAGTCCGATGACTTAGCATGATGAATGAACATGAGGTGTTCAACCCCTACTTATGATGATATATGTAACTTGTTCATATGGATATCTGCCTATTGTTGATGCATGCTTACTAGTTACTTAATCATGTCATTGTATTTAAAACTAGCTTTCCGCAAATTACCTACTTAGTGCTATATCATGCATCATTATTACCTTGTTCCACAACTTGGGTTGCTTGCGAGTACATTCAAAGTACTCATTAGCTTGCCACTGGTTATTTAATTGGCCAGGCATGGAAGAACATGAGTATGTTGAAGAGTTCATTGGTGATGAACATGTGAACTAGGACGCTTCCCAGTCAGAATGCCTGTAGGTTAAGGCAGATGGCAGGGGTTTATGCTTTCGATCAAGATTTCCGCTGCTGGTTCTATTTAAGTGTTTGGCCCTGGTGGCCCTATCTATGTAAGACTAGAACTTCATGGTCTTTATTTGTGTAAGACGCTAAATGTGGATGTAAGACTCTTGTTATTCAGCTTCTGTGTGTTCAGTGAGCATTGATCTCTGGGATCACTATACCCGTGCATTCGGTGATCACGAATCACGAGTCGGGGTCCCCACAGAGCTGGTATCATAACCATCCTGACAGTAGGAAGCCCTTAGTTAGCATGGATGTTAGTTAGGATAAAACCGCTTTCAAACTACACCTAGCACCTATACTTAGGGAATTCTGCTCTATTTACCTCTTCCTATTCTTCACACAACACTTTGTTGACTCTCCTCCTTTCAAACCTTTGTAGATGGCCGTCGTACCCAAAGCCTTCCTGACATCCGGCTTTCTCTTACTCCTTGGGGATAGCCTGGAGAAGTGCCAGTTTGGCCAACCACCCATTTTCCTCTACCATGAGCACTGGGTCAATGTTGTCACGAAGGAGTACCACGTGGATGTGGTCGTGAAGGCCAACGACTCCCCGACTAGTTAGTTCTTTGAAGGACCACGGATGGAGACCATGATACTTGCGGTCGAGACTATTGCACGCAAGGCACTCCTACACCTTCGAGACATCATTTGGATGACGAGCCGGCTACTCGCTACCTTCCCTTCAGGAAGGATGATCTTGGCAAGAGTTGGACGTTGATTCTGACCAAGGAGGATGGCACACCAGTCAGGTTCCAGACCTACTTCAGCCTCTCCACTAATAGTCTGGTTCATAACCTGAGGAAGGAGTCCGTGAAGCTCCGTGAGGAACTTCACCACACACGAGAGCTACTTCGGCAAGCCAAGAGGAAGCCACACAAGGTCAAAAAGGTTGAAGCCCCCAAAGGACGACCAACTATCGCGTATAGAGGAGGAGTACCCCCAGCTAGTGATGCACCCACACGTCGTCATCGCATGAGTGCGAAGGAGTACCGTGAGCTCTTCACCGACCCGCCTGCAAAGCATCGTCGGGATGGACCTCCTCGTTCCCCGACCCCTTCGACCGGGAATGATACCCGTTCAGATGATGAACAGGAGGAAGACATAGAGGAGCGTGACTACGAGACCGAGCACTCCACCACCTAAGTCCGAGAACCCCTAGGGTAGGATCACTCATGTACCCCTCATGCGAAGTCGAGTCCGTGTAATGGTTCAAATGAAACCATGTGTGTTGTTGTTGTTTTGTTGTTTGTGTTCCAACGCAAGTCGCACTTTTGCCTTAGGCAACATGTAAGCGACTCCATCATCTATCTTAATATATGTTGGTCCTTCGACCTTTGTTTTAACACACTTGCACTCGACCAACCCCCTTAGGCGCGCTTTTCCGTTATTGTTTTTCCTCTCGTCTATCCCAGTTGTTTGACTTGGCTGCTCCAAACTGGATGATGAATGCTACCCGCAACAGCTCCTTCACCAACCCTTAAGCTGGCAACTCAAGCCAGCAACAGGGAGCTGGTGGGGCTGCTCATGCTGGAGGACACCAGGAGCAGCCACAAGGCGACATTCCCCCGCCACCACCTCCACCGGAGAACATGACCATAGCTCAGTTTCTCCAAGTTCTCCGGGAGGAGCGCCAAGCCAAAAATGCTGCTATCCAGCAGATGGCTCACACCCTTGTGAATAACCAGCAACAAGGCAGGAACGGCAATGGCTGCTCCACTCTGGCTGAGTTCATGAGGAATTCGCCCCCAACCTTCACCGAGACTGCTGAACCATTGGATGCTGATGACTGGATCCATACCATCGAGGACCTCCTTGCATTGGTCAATTGCAATGAGGACCGTGAGGAGGTGTTGTATGCCTCTCACTGCCTCGGAGGTACCGCCCGAGCTTGGTGGGATGGATTCAAGGTCATGCAAGGAGAACGTGTGATCACTTGGAATGACTTCAAGGAGGGATTCCGCACTGCCCACATTCCTTCCGGGATCATGGCTATCAAGAAGAGAGAATTCCGAGTGCTGAAGCAAGGAAGTGGCTCTATCAAGGAGTACCTGCAGAAGTTCAACCTGCTGTCAGGGTATGCACCTGAAGATGTCAGCACAGAGGCTGCCAAGAAGGAACGCTTCATGGAAGGACTTCAACAGACCATGCAATATCAGCTCATTGTCTATGACTGTCGCACCTTCTTCGACTTGGTGAACAAGGCCCTCATGCTGGAAGACAAGCGTCACGCCATAGACGACACTTGCAAGCGCAAGATGATCAGCAAGGGTAGCTCAAGCAACCAGAAGCCTCGCCCCTGGCAGCCAGCCCCAGCCAAGCCGACCTATCAGCCACAGCAGGCTAGACCTCCTGCACCTCGTCTGAGCTACCAACCTCAGCAGAATGCCAATCTGAGGCCAGCTTACAACAACAACCCCAATAACAACAACGGTGGCAGAAACTTCAACAACAACCCTGGGCAAGTCACTTGCTTTGGATTTGGTCAGTCCGGACACATCTATAAGCATTGCCCCAACAGGAAGCCAGATGCCCCGCGCCCCAATGCGCCAAACCAAGGTCAAGCCCGTGGAGAACCACCAAGGAACCCAGTTCCCCACAACCAGCCCAACAATGGCAAGGGTCGTGTGAATCACATCACCACAGAGGAAGCCCAGGAAGACCCGGACGTCATACTGGGTACGTTCCTCGTCAACTCAACTCCAGCAACAGTACTGTTTGATTGTGGAGCTTCGCATTCTTTTGTCACCCAAAAGTTTGCATTAGAGAGTGGCATGAAACCTACACCCTTGGGTAGTCGTATGTTGATACAAACCTCGGGATCAATTATGAAGTCTGGGATAGGTTGTAAGGGAGTGAATATTGACATCAACGGGGTAGACTTCCTAGCAGACCTCATAGTTTTGGATTCACCAGGCTTGGACGTCATCCTTGGCATGAATTGGTTGACCAAGCACCAAGGCATGTTGGACTATGCCAAGAGGATACTTACCATGACCAATAGCCAAGGAGTGGAAGTCAAGTATGTTCCCAACCCTACCTCCACTCAAGCCCCTCAGGCTAACTGTCTATCAGGAGTTGAGTTGGATCAAGTGCCAGTGGTATGCGAGTACCCGGATGTGTTTCCAGATGAGCTGCCCGGAATGCCTCCTGACTGCGACATTGAGTTCATCATTGAGCTTATGCCTGGATCAAGGCCCATCTATAAGAAGGCCTAGAGGATGGGATCCGAAGAGTTAGCTGAATTGAAGAAGCAACTGGTGGAGCAGCTCAGAAAAGGATTTATTTGCCCTAGTGCCTCTCCTTGGGGATCACCTGTTCCATTTGTGTCAAAGAGGGACGGGACTACAAGACTTTGTGTCGACTACCGTTCTCTCAATGAGGTCACAATAAAGAACAAGTACCCACTCCCCAAGATTGAAGACCTGTTTGATCAGTTGACAAAGCCAAGGTGTTCTTCAAGATCGACCTGAGGTCTGGGTACTATCAGCTGAAGATCAGACCCCAAGACATTCCAAAGACGGCGTTTGTAACCAGTATGGCCGGTATGAATACACGGTCATGTCGTTCAGGTTAACTAATGCCCCTTCCTACTTCATGTACCTCATGAATAGGTCTTCATGGAGTACTTGGACAAGTTCGTTGTCGTCTTCACTGATGACATACTCGTCTTCTCCAAGTCTGAAGAAGAACATGAGGAACACTTGAGATTGGTCCTAGAGAAGCTTCGAGAGCACCAGCTTTATGCCAAGTTCAACAAGTGTGAATTTTGGCTGCATGAAGTTGGATTCTTGGGTCATGTGTTGACTACAGAAGGATTATCAGTGGATCCTGCCAAGATTGAAGCCGTGACTGAGTGGCAAACCCCAACCACCATGAAGGAAGTCAGGAGCTTCCTCAGACTCGTGGGTTATTACCACAAATTTGTGGAAGGGTTATCAAGCATTGCCCAACCCATGACCAAGCTTTTGAAGAAGGACAAGAAGTTTGAATGGACAGCTAAGTGCAAGGAAAGCTTCCAGGAGCTCAAGAAGAGATCGACCACAACCCTAGTTTTGGCCACCCTCGATATTCACAAGGAGTTTGTGATTTATTGTGATGCATCAAGAACCGGGCTTGGAGGTGTTCTGATGCAAGAAGGAAGAGTTGTAGCATATCTATCCAGACAGCTATGACCTCATGAAGAGAACTACGCAAGTCATGATCTTGATTTGGCAGCCGTGGTTCATGCCTTGAAGACATGGCAACATTACCTTCTCGGGAAGCGATGTGAGATATTCACAGACCACAAGAGTTTGAAGTATATCTTCACTCAAAGGGAATTGAACATGAGGCATCGAAGATGGTTGGAATTGATCAAGGATTATGACCTCAGTGTTCAGTACCACCCCGGAAAGGCCAATGTGGTAGCAGACGCCTTAAGCAGAAAGGCTTGTTCCTTGAACGCCATGATTAAGGAAAGGCTACCCGCCCTGTATGAAGAACTTGAAAGCTTTGGCCTGGAACTGGATGCACCGGGATTCCTTGCCAACCTCGAAGCAAAGCCTACCTTGATGGATGATATCAGAGAGGCCCAGAAGGGACGCGAGCAACGAAGGCATCAAGAGGAAGATCAAGGCAGGCAACGCCCCAGGATTCTCAGTGGATGAACAAGGAGTTGTATGGTTCGGGAGTCGCATCTGCGTACCCAACAAGGAGGAGCTCAAGAGCTTGATCTTGCAAGAAGCTCATGATACTCCATACTCCATTCATCCTGGAGGAACCAAGATGTATCAAGACCTCAAGGCAAGATTCTGGTGGCATGGCATGAAATGGGAGATAGGCACCTTTGTCGCCAAGTGTGATATACGTAGAGAGTCAAAGCTAAGCACCAGCGACCCGCTGGGCTATTGTAGCCTCCCAAAGTGCCTGAATGGAAGTGGGACAAAGTTGGGATGGATTTCATCACCGGATTACCAAGGTCAAGCAACGGGCATGATTCCATTTGGGTCATAGTTGATCACCTGACCAAGGTAGCCCACTTCATTCCCGTCAAGACCACCTACAATGGGAACCAATCGGCCGACATCAACATCAACCAGATTGTGAGCCTCCACGACGTTCCTGAGGAGATTGTATCGGACCGAGGAACACAGTTCACCTCAAGGTTATGGAATAGGTTCCAAGAAGCCTTGGGAACCAAGCTCTCCTTCAACACTGCTTTCCACCCACAGACCGACGTGCAAACTGAACGAGTAAATCAGATACTCGAAGATATGCTCTGCGCTTGCGTTTTAGCTTATGGAGCCAAGTGGGAAGACTGCTTACCGTTTGTCGAGTTCTCCTACAACAACAGCTACCAGGTGAGTCTTCAAATGGCACCATTTGAGGTGTTGTATGGACGCAAGTGTCGTACTCCCCTCAACTGGCCAGAAACTGGAGAAGGATTAGTTTTTAGACCAGACATTCTCCACAAAGCAGAAGAGCAAGTTCAACTCATCCAAGAGCGACTCGAGACCGCCAAGACTAGGCAGAAGAGCTATGCCGACTCTCACCGTCGAGACATGAGTTTCCGTGTTGGGGACCATGTTTATCTCTGAGTCACGCCTCTCAAAGGGAACAAGCGTTTCCACATCAAGGGGAAGCTTGCACCAAGATTCAACGGCCCCTTCAAGATCACCGACAGGCGAGGAGAAGTTGCCTACTAGCTAGAGCTACCTTCCGAGCTACCGGATGTGCACAACGTCTTTCATGTGTCACAACTTCGGAAATGTCTACAAGTTCCCAACCGCCCCGACCTCTACAAGGACATCGACCATCAAGCCATCGATCTTCAGCCAGACCTCACTTATCGTGAGAGGCCAGTTCACATTTAGTATGAAGCCGAGCACTGCACCTGAAGCTGCACCATCAAGTACTTCAAGGTCCAGTGGAGCAACCACACTGAAGCTGAAGCAACCTGGGAACGTGAAGACTATCTTAGATCTGAGTTCCCTTATATTTTTAGCGCTTAGCCTAGGAATCTCGGGGACGAGATTCTTGTAAGGGGGAAGGTCTGTCACACCCTATGTTTGTATCACCTTGATATGTTTGGGTTTATAAAATTTGGAACCAACTAATACTTTTTCAAGTGCTTATGCTTGTTTGAAATGATGTTTGCTTGCTTGATGATTGTGATATATGGCACTCCTAGATTCTATTCCACTTCATATTCATCTTCCTTGTCCCAAACCTCTTGCCCAATGATCATGCCATGTGAATAGTGCCCAAAACTATTTTTATCAAATTTTGTTTTGACCAAATGGGATTTATTCCAATTAGGTTTTCAAAAAACCCTAAAATGTGGATTTCGTTGCAAGTCCTCAAATTGGGTGGATTCTTCTTCCCCAAAAGCTTTATTTCAAACCTACTATATATAAGACTTTCCAAAACCACCAAATATTAATTTTAAAGATTATTCTTATATTTTATTTAAAGGTTTTTTCTTAAGACCAGAAATGGTCTTTCATAGGGAAAAATTATTTAAATGCTTTTAAAATATTTGAGAAAATTTAGGGAAACCCAGTGGACATATATATTCCATATATATGAGTTCCAACACAAGGGCATGATCAAATCATGGGCAAAACCCCTCAAAACCCTTTCTGTTCAAATCAAACTTTTGAAATATTTCTATAAGAAATATTCTTAATAAATTCCATGAAAATTCTAGAAAGTCAACACTATCATAAGTGATGATCTTGCAAAGTTTCATCTCAATACAAGTTGATTTGATTCATCAAACCATCCCAAAACCCTCTCTGTCCAGATTCAAATTTGAGCAACTTTACATTATGAAGTTTCTCCCCTTGACCCCAAACTTTGTGGGCATTCTCTAATGACCAAATAGTGATGCCATACTAAGTGGTGCATCAAGGGTAAAATCCTAGCATCACTAGATCTACAGAAACCTGAATCTGTTAGTTTCTAAGGTTTACCAAGCTTCCATTGTCAACTTTCCCCCCTTGGGATCGAACTTGGTGAATCATCTCATTTTTACCTAGCATTTGACCCTGGTAAATATCCCAGTAAGTTGGTAGATTCTTCTTGCCCAAAACCTTATCAAACACCTTCTGGTAAAATAGTAAAGGCACTATTTCCACCCCTTCCTATTTTACCCTTGCCCCCAAATTTTTACCATAACCTCTTGTGGATACCCTTCACCTCCAGTAAAACCCTCAGGGGCATAGCTCAATGATTTGAGGGGTAAAACCTCCATTTTTATCCCTGGACAACACCATTTCTCTCCCACTCACCCATTTCTTCTACACTAAGGTACCTCCAGAGCCCTCCCCTAGCTTCTCCTAGCCCTAGGGCACCTCCTGTAACCCCAAGACACTAGAGGGGGGCTTAAAATATGCTAGGGCACGCCGTATGGGTGCTCTAGAGCATGCTACAGGGCGCTCCCACACTGTAGCCGCCCCTGCCTGGCGCCGCCCGACAGCCTCAGGCCTCCCCAGCATGTCCCCTGGCCGCCCTCAACGTTCGCAAGGTGCCAGATGGTCGGGACCCCTCCTCCCTCCTCCTCTGCTGCCCTCCATCGCACGCGCACGACACCGCCCGAGCCGGCTAGTGGCCGCGCTCGCATGCGCGCACCTCCGGTCCCCCTCCTAGCTATCCTTCCCTTCCCCTAGACGTGGACTGAGTCCACGAACCCCCCCAGACATAGCCTGGAGCCCCCCCGTGGCCTGTGGCGACAGCCACGTCCTCGCCAATGCACCACGCCCGCAGTGGACCGAAGCCCACCTATAAAAAGGCCCCCCGCTCCTCCTGCTCCTCTCTCTCCTCGCTCCCTCCTCCCCTCAGATTCTCCCCAGTGCTCAGCCCGCTCGACCCCGTGGTCGGGAGCCTGCTCCCAAACTAAACCCTCACCACCGGCGGGCTCCCCCCTCGCCGGCGTTCCCCTATGCCTCGACACTCCCCTCGACCACCCACCGACGCGCGGGAGCCTCCCTAGTGCGTCGGTGCCCTCCGTTCCAACCGCCATGGACTAGAACCCCCTCCGGTGAGCCCCCTCTGCTCCTGTCGCGAGGAGAGGGATGACAGGTGGGGCCCACCTATCATCATCTCAACCCCTCCTCTCTCTCTACCCAGTAGGGCCTGCGGTCAGGTTTAAAAGTAAACCTGCCGCGTGCGGTGCCTTGCCTGGGCCGGCTTCCCCTGTGGGCCGGTTTCGGCTGGGCGTTTTGGCCCAAGGGGCACAGTGCCCTGTTTCTTTTTCTTTTTTCTGCTTTTCTTCCAAAACTTCGATAGGGCACAAATTAAATCTAATTCCAAATATTTTTCCACCTAAAATCTAAGAATATTCCCTAGAATTTATTAGTGCCACTTGTAAAAATGTTTGAAAACATTTTAGGTACTATTTTAATTTAAAACCCCTATTTAGCATTATAAGCTCATGTTTTAAATAGTTTTAAAAATGTTTTTGAGTTCAAAAACCTAGACAAATATTTTTAATATAGTTTTTACTATTTATCAAAGCAGGGTAGCATTTTTGATAGTGGCTTGTGTGCTCCGTTTTATGTGATGCTTATTTTTATCGCTATTTTGTCGCGACGATAGATTGCGCTATTGACGAGGAAGTTGGACCTGAAGACTTCGAAGACCCCGAAGACTTTGTTGAACCAGGCAAGCAACCCTTTGACCGTGTTAAGAAACTTTTTCATGCATGAAATATAGCACTTGTTGTTTCGATGTTTGATCATGATGTGGTGTCCCCCCCTTCGGTGGGATGCCTCCGACACTTTTTCCATTGACACTTGCATCGTGCATGACCCTACCACCTTATGAGGGTTGTGCGGGTGGGTGTATATAGGATGCTAATAGATGCTATGCAAGTGGGGTTGTGATTTATGCATAGTGATGGAAAGGTAGAAAAGATTTCAAAGAATTCTCGAAAACCCCATAGGGTGCCACTAATTCCCGTGGGAGATGATGATGAGATGGGTGACCACTTGAGAAAGAAGTGGTGTACCGGGACAAGTGAGTATTGTGGTTTTTGAAAACGGATTGGTGTAAGTTGTGACCGTTATTCCAACCTTACATGTACGACCACAATACCCTTTATGAGACGGGGCTTTGTTGAGTACTATGGTTGGTGCTAGCAAAGAGCCTGCATTACTAGTGGCAAGAGATAAGTGGTCACTCTTGAGACGGGGTCGTCCCGAAAGTGGAAAGCCATGCGTTGTCTTTACAGGCACCAGACACACCGTTGCGTGCCTTGATGGATGATACAAGTGATGTATATCGTGAGGGATGTCACCAACGAGTGGACTCTTTGTTTAGTATCACCATAGGGAAGGCTTTATTATGGTGCTTACCTCGAGTATGTTATATACCGCGAGTCGTGGATGACACGGAAGTTCCCCGAATCTTGTGGGTAAAGTGTGCAACCTCTGCAGAGTGAAAAACTATTCGAATAGCCGTGTCCACAGTCAAGGACAGTTGGATGACCCCTCTTGTGCTACATCCAAATGTTTTCACAAACTGGTGTGTGAGTGTGTTGGAGACAAAGATGGTACTTGAGCTAATTCTGAAGACTTAGCATGGTAAGTGATCTAAGTCCGATGACTTAGCATGATGAATGAACATGAGGTGTTCAACCCCTACTTATGATGATATCTGTAACTTGTTCATATGTATATCTGCCTATTGTTGATGCATGCTTACTAGTTACTTAATCATGTCATTGCATTTAAAACTAGCTTTCCGCAAATTACCTACTTAGTGCTATATCATGCATCATTATTACCTTGTTCCACAACTTGGGTTGCTTGCGAGTACATTCAAAGTACTCATTGGCTTGCCACTGGTTATTTAATTTGCCAGGCATGTAGGAACAGGAGTATGTTGAAGAGTTCGTTGGTGACGAACATGCGAACTAGGACGCTTCCCAGTCAGAATTCCTGTAGGTTAAGGTAGATGCCAGGGGTTCACGCTTTCGATCAAGATTCCCGCTGCTGGTTCTATTTAAGTGTTTGGCCCTGGTGGCCCTATCTATGTAAGACTAGACCTTCATGGTCTTTATTTGTGTAAGACGCTAAATGTGGATGTAAGGCTCTTGTTATTTAGCTTCTGTGTGTTCAGTGGGCATTGATCTCTGGGATCATTGTACATGTGCATTCGTTGATCACGACTCATGAGTCGGGGTCCCCACAATTTCCCCAACAATGAGATTATAATATTTCTTCTTCTTGGAAGTAGGTATAGGAATTATAAAATCTCCAATGATAACTGTGGGAATAGGATCGATGACATTAATATTGTTAACCAAAGTTTGCTTCTTAAAAAAGTGCACGGTATGTTGCTTGCCATTGACACAAAAAGTATCCTTGCTTTTATTGCAATCAATAACAATCCCTGTAGTATTTAGAAAGGGTCTATCAACATATCATCGTCCTCGAGCATATCAAGAATAACAAAGTTGGTTAAGATAGTAACATTTGCAACCACAACGGGAACGTCTTCGTAAATTCCAATAGGTAAAGCGGTGAATTTGAAAGCACAACATGCTCCCTTGCTGGTTTTGATAATTCATGACAACATACATTGTCTCTTGGACTAACACCTCTATCTAGTGTATTTCAGATAATAGTCCATGGAGAGTTGGGATGGCAAAAGGATTTTGGAGATTATGGAATTACCCCGGGATGCAAGGAAATAGGTTGGCCAAGCTTCAAGCAAGAGGACTCTACATTTTACATTTGTGAGAAATCACTTTGCGTCCATAGGAAAGCCAATAGTATAAAAAGGGGGGTAAGGTTTTGTTGGTGAACAAAATGCTCATACGTGCACAAGTGATAGTCACCAAAAACATCCACAAGCTCTCCCAACAAAGTCAGTCTATAGCCAAACGTTGAAAATCGGTGCAACCAATATTCCTATCCCGATGCCACCAATTCCAAAACCTAGACAGACTCAGCCAAACCCTAGCCACTTCGGTGCAACCGATTCCATAACGGTGCCACCGAGTTTAGGTTGCCAACTTTCTGTTACACAAATTCACATTTTTGGTCCCACCAAGATTGTTGAGTTGGTGTCACCGAGATTGGAAATCTAACCATTGGTCACATTATCGGTGCAACTGAGATTCGTATATCGGTCCCTCCGAGATTCAAAAGTTGCCACCTTTTGGTCACTTCGGTACCTCCGAGATTAACACATCGGTGTCACCGAGTCTAACTTATTGTGTGTAACAGTTGGATTTTTGGGGATGCCTATATATACCCCTCCACCACCACTTACTCAATAGAGAAGCACTCAGGACTATTCCATACCTATCCTATTAGATTTTCCGAGAAAGAACCACCTACCCTTGTGTTGAGATCAAGATCTTCCACTCCAACCATATGGATCTTGATTTCTAGCCTCCCCAAGTTGCTTTACACCAATCCCATCTCTTCTACCAAGCCAAATCTGTGATTGAGTGATTGTGTGTTGAGGAGTCTATCATCTTTAAGCACAAGAGCAAGGAGTTCATCGTCATTATCGAGCCTTTCACCTTTTTGAGGGTGGTGCCTCCTAGATTGGTTTGGTGTCACTTGGGAGCCTCCTACTTCGTGTTGTGGAGTGAACCAAGAAATTTGTAAGGGCAAGGAGATCGCCTACTTCGTGAAGATCTACCCATAGTGAGGCTAGTCCTTCGTGGACAGAAGCCATATGGAATAGTCAAGGTTGCTACTTCGTGGACCCTTATGGGTGGAGCTCTCTGTGGACTCTCGCGGCCATTATCCTCTGTGGGTTGAAGACTCCATAAACGTGGACGTATGATAACACCACCTATCGGAATCACGGGAAAAATCTTTGTGTCTCCTATTGCGTTTGATCTTCCTATCCCATCTCTTTACTTCATGTGCTATGTCTTTACTTTCTGCTACCATATTTGTAGAATTGCATGTGTAGGGCTGTTAGACTAGCTAGACTTGCTAAAACTGTTAAAATCTGCCAACCAGTTAACTTGGGGAAAGGTTAGGTTTTGAATTCCTTCTAGTAGTCTATTCACCCCCTCTAGACACCCTTCTAACGATCCTACAAGTGGTATCAGAGATTTGGTCTCCATTGCTTCGGTTTAATCACGGTGGAGGAAGATGGATGTGTCTAGAATAGAGAGTTTAAGTTGTAGAGTGCCTATTCTTGATGGAGAGTACTATAGTTGGAAGAATGCCATGATTGATCTACTTGATAAATTCCATTTGACAAAATATATTGAAAACCCCTATATGCTCCTTATTGATGAATTGCATCCCACACACGAAGAGGAAATTAACATGCTTGGTAACCTAAGAACTGTCAATCTTATTGTTAGAGGTTTACCGAGATTCGTGCTTTCTCAATTGAGGAAAGTTGCATGTGCCTATACCTTGTGGACTGATTTAGAGAAACGATATCCAAATCTTTCATTAGGAAATCTTGATGAAATTCTTCATAAAACTGTTGCTTTTCACAAAATGAAGCCTAGTGATCCAAACTTTGACAAATGCCTATTTGAGCTCCGTGATCTTATGCGTGCTAAAGGAGATTTCACCACTATCAACAACATTATCTTTGAAGTCATTCACATTCATAAACTTGAACATTGTCATGATCACAATTCTAACGAATCTCTTGTTCTTTATGACGAGGATTTCCCACTTGATGATGACAATGTGGAACATGGCTACTATGATGAAGATGAGTTGTTCGACATCAAGCATGAGAATATCACGAAGAATCTGAGTCTTATGGAAAACTCTAAGGATTACATGTCCGGAGGAAAAGAGTGGATTCTCGATAGTAGATGTACGGATCATATGACTCGTGATAAAGACATGTTTCAAGAGATCATGACTAATCAAGGTCCTCGATGGTACGTGACCTTTGCAGACAACTATAAGGGTAAGATACTTGGCCTTGGTAAGGTGGCCATATCCCATGATAGCTCTATTCAAAATGTTATGCTTGTTGAATCCCTTGGCTACAATCTTCTTTTTGTATCTAGACTTGCCGACTTCGGTTTCAATGTGTTATTCACAAAAGTAGATTGCCAAGTGTTTCGTCAAGATAATCATAAAATGGTCTTTACCGGTTTCCGTAGAGGTGATCTATACATTGTTGATTTCACTAAGACATCCAAACCTCATACTTGTCTGATTGCAAAATCTTCTAAAGGGTGGCTTTGGCATAGGAGACTAGGACATGTTGCCATGCGTAATTTAGACAAGCTTATTAAAGGTGATCATATACTTGGTGTTAAAGATATTATCTTTGACAAAGATAGACTTTGTAGGGCTTGTCAAGCTGGAAAGCAAGTCGGTGGAAGTCATCCCATTAAGAATATCATGACTACTAGGAGACCACTCGAGTTACTTCACATGGATCTTTTTGGTCCTAATGCTTACAAGAGTCTCGGTGGAAATTCCTATCGTCTAGTTATAGTTGGTGATTTTTCCAGATTTACGTGGGTATTCTTTCTTGATGATAAGTCACAGGTTCAAAAGATACTCAAGAACTTTGCTTGCAAAGCGCAAAATCAGTTTGAAGTGAAGATCAAGAAGGTTCGGAGCGATAACGGATCGGAGTTCAAGAACACCCATGTAGATACCTTTCTTGACGAAGAAGGTGTCTCACATGAGTTCTCGGCTACGTACACACCTCAACAAAATGGATTTGTTGAGAGGAAGAACCGGACGCTCATTGAGATGGCAAGAACGATGCTTGATGAATACAAGAGGCCAAGACACTTTTGGGCAGAAGCCGTTGAAACAGCATGTCATGCCACAAACCGACGTTACTTGCACAAGCTTTTCGGTAAAACATCATACGAGCTACTCACCGGTAACAAACCCCAAGTCGGATACTTTCGGGTATTTGGATCAAAGTGCTACATTCTTGATAAGCATCGTCATACTAAATTTTCTCCTAAATCTCATGTAGGGTTCCTACTTGGTTACGGATTGAACTCTCACACTTACCGTGTCTGCAACAACTTCACTCGAAAAGTTGAAGAGCCGGTAGATGTGAAGTTTGATGAATCTAATGGTTCGGAAGTCGAACAATTGCCAAATGACGTAGGTGATAAGGACCCTTTGGAAGCTATTCTAGATCTACCCATCGGCAAGATTCGTCCCATGGAGGTGAAAAGTACTTCATCAACTCAAGTGGAAGCCCCTACTTCACGTCAAGGTGAACCTCAACACGACATGGAGGCACCCACAAGCGGTACACGACGAGATGATGAAGAGTAGGAAGTGCATCATGAAGATCCACCACAACCACCTTCACCACCACCTCAAGGGAACGACACCGTCAACAACAACGAAAATGAAGGAGATGATGATGAAGAAGAAGCTCCACCATCCAACAATCGAAAGCTAACCCGAGTTCGAGCACAAGTGACCAAGAACCATCCCCTAAACCAAATCTTTGGTGATATACAAACAAGGAGAATCACTCGCTCTAAAACCCGTCTAGCTAACTTTTGTGAGCATTATTCCTTCATATATAGCATTGAGCCTTCGAAAGTAGAACAAGCTCTTGAAGCGGATTAGCTGAATTCTATGCATGAAGAGCTTCAAAACTTCGAAAGAAACAAAATGTGGACACTCGTGGAGAAGCCCGAAGACAAAAAAACATCATCGAAACCAAATGGGTGTTTAGGAACAAACAAGACGAAGACGGTCAAGTCGTGCACAACAAGGCTCATATCATAGCCCAAGGATATACGCAAGTCGAAGGTATGGACTAGGGTGAGACATATGCCCCCGTCGCTAGATTTGAAGCTATCCATATTCTTCTTGCTTATGCTAATCACCATGATATCATGCTTTATCAAATGGATATCAAAAGTGCATTTTTAAATGGAGAAATTGAATAAGAGGTTTATGTTAATCAACCACCTGGTTTGTTGAATCCTAATAAACCTAATCATGTTTACAAGCTTCGTAAAGCTCTTTATGGTCTTAAGCAAGCCCCTCGTGCTTGGTATAAATACTTAACGAAGTTTCTCATTGAAAAAGGTTTTGAAATTGGTAAAATTGATGCAACCTTGTTCACTAAGAGAGTTAATGGTGAATTATTTGTGTGCCAAATCTATGTGGATGATATTATCTTTGGTTCCACTAACCCTCAATTTAGTGAAAGATTTGGAAGGTTGATGTCCGAGAAGTATGAGATGTCTATGATGTGTGAGCTGGAATTCTTTCTTGGTCTGCAAATCAAGCAATCAGGAGAAGGAACTTTCATATCTCAAACTAAGTATACCAAGGACTTGATCAAGAAGTTCAACATGCAGGAGTGCAAAGGTATGAAAACTCATATGCCCACTAGTGGACATGTTGACCTTACCAGGGAGGATGAACCGATTGAGCAAAAGGTTTATCGATCTATGATTGGTTCATTACTATATCTATGTCCATCTCATCCCGATATTATGCTTAGTGTTTGCATGTGTGCTCGATATCAAGCTGCACCTAAAGAGTGTCATCTTTCGGCTGTGAAACGTATTGTGAGATACTTGACACAAACACCAAACTTTGGCATTTGGTATCCCAAGGGATCTTCCTTTAATCTTGTTGGCTATTCCGATTCGGACTATGCCGGTGACAAGGTTTATAGGAATTCCACCTCGAGTACTTTTCAATTTTTGGGTAGATCTCTTGTGTCTTGGTCCTCCAAGAAACAAAACTCGGTATCTCTATCTACTGCCGTAGCTGAGTATATTGTTGCTAGATCTTGTTGTGTGCAATTACTATGGATGACACAAACGTTAAGGATTATGGAATTTATGTTAAAAATGTTCCATTACTTTGTGACAATGAAAGTGCTATTAAAATTGGACATAATCATGTGCAACATTCTCGAAGTAAGCATATTCAAGTTCAGCATCATTTCATTCGTGATCATGTTGCCAAAGGAGATATTAATCTTAAGCATGTTCGTACTAACAAGCAATTGGCCAATATATTTACTAAGCCACTTGATGAGAAAACATTTTGTCATTTGAGGAGTGAGTTGAACATCATTGATGCTTCAAATTTGAGCTAGACTCACTCGGTTGCTTGCAAGGGCATGAGCTATCTTGTTATTTCCATGTTCCCGTAACTCGTTATCATATGACATGGAATTCTATGCTCCCATGTATCGCATTTAACCTTTTGTAGGTACTTTCAAGAACTTCATTCCACAAGATTTTCATCAACTCCAATCATAAGCAATCTTGTCATTACCAAGTATCCACAACCCCTCTTGATGATGGAAGGAAGAAGACAACAAAAACATATCCTTGACATATACTTGATCTTAGTTGCAAAATCTATAAGTGGTATCATGTCAATTGGATATATCCATTGTTCTTCCTTGCATGACTAACCTTTGTAGGTGACTAGTGTACTAGAACGAGAAGGATTGCTCCCAATTCAAGATGATCTTCATCAACCTCGAGCATCCTCAACAAGTTCACCTACGAGCAACGTCATCAACATCACTGAAAGGTATGTACTCATATCCTTGAAAAGGCTTTACTCCAAGTCATGGGCTAAAGCAACTCAAGTGATATGAAGACATCAAAATGCTTAATCGAAAAATGGTAACCCCATTGTGAGTTAACGTAGAGTATGACCTATGATCAAGTATTCTTGCTTGGCTCCTAAGTCAATATACTCTAATATAGGTGACCTAGTCACCGCCCATCATCTAGTTAAGAATCTTGTGTGGTTTGCTCTCTATTTGCATGATCTCTCGTAACCACTCAAATCTTATCTATTTGATGTCCTTTGTAAAAAATGCATTTCTTTTTGAAATTACTTCTTTTGTCTCTATGAAAACAGAAATGTGGTCTCTCATTCAGAGCCGCCGATATAAATAACTCGGTTCTACCGAATTTGCAGATGAGCTGCACTACACAATCTCGGTACCATCAATTTATTTATCCCGGAGTCACTGATTTTCTTTCTTTCCTAAATCTATGTTTCTAAAAAATGTATCTGTACTTGTGATATTCTTGTTCCTTCGATGACCCCATTATTAAAAAAATTGGGGGAGAATAACAAACAACACTTTGGGGAGACATTCTTTATTCAAGGATCCCTAGCTCCAAGGAGAAGAAAACTAAAATTTGCAAAAGGGAGAGAAGCTACATTCAATGATTCCCTTAGTACTTTTCCATGAACCCTACTTTCAATGACCCATGTTCTAGAGGATCCCTTCCTTGTCAATGATGCCTGTCACTACTCCTAAGTTTAACCTTTTTGGTATTTTATGCCAAAGGGGGAGAATATCAAAGCTTCATGCTAAAGGGAGAGTTACATGCTTATGCAAAGGGGGAGATGTGATTTAGGGGGAGAGGAGTATATCAAAAGTTCACACTTATATAAACAAGGGGAGAATACCAATATAGAGGGAGAAAAATATATTTTGGAGAAAAGTCTAAAGTGAACAAAGGATTCCTTTTCTCACCCTATCCAGTCCCAATATCTACATGCTGAGATTCAGGGGGATATGATGTACTACCACTTTCATATCTATGGGGATAAAAGCTCTAAAGGATTAATGCCAAAGGGATACCAAGATATAGTGTTTTATCCTTTGAGTTCTATTGTTTTTGTTTAGTAGAATACTCTTGTGTTTCCTAACATTGTTTTCTCAAGTGTGTCTCTACTACTAGAATGCTCAAGAACTCAAGGTAAGTATATGCATCATATCTTTGGTCAATATGATCTCTTGCTTCTTGCACATATTGTTTGCAAGAGTGATGTCTTGATCAAGGATATACATTTCATTCATATATATTGATGCATATAGCCAAGATACACATGACTTCCTATATCCCTTCATCTATATGTGTGTCCATGCATTCCAAAGCAACTATCCTTCAAAGGATTACACACATTTAGGGGGAGCAAATCTAAGTCATGTGTTTCTCAAAGTCTTCATTACATCCATGCATTTCTTTATTTGAAGCTTTTATTGTATGTTGTCATCAATTACCAAAAAGGGGGAGATTGAAAGCACAACATGCTCCCTTGGTGGTTTTGATAATTCATGACAACATACATTGTATCTTGGACTAACACCTCTATCTAGTGTATTTCAGATAATAGTCCATGGAGAGTTGGGATGGCAAAAGGATTGTGGATATTGTGGAATTACCCCCAAGTTGCAAGGAAATAGGTTGGCCAAGCTTCAAGCAAGAGGACTCTACATTTTAAATTTGTTAGAAATCACTTTGTGTCCATAGGAAAGCCAATACTATAAAAAGGGGGTGAGGTTTTGTTGGTGAACAAAATTCTCATACGTGCACAAGTGATAGTCACCAAAAACATCCACAAGCTCTCCTACCAAAGTTAGTCCATAGCCAACGGTGCAACCAACATTCCTATCCCGATGCCACCGATTCCAAAACCTAGACAGACTCAGCCAAACCCTGTCCACTTCGGTGCAACCGATTCCATACCGGTGCCACCGAGTTTAGGTTGCCTACTTTCTGTTACAAAAATTCACAGTTTCGGTCCCACCGAGATTGTTGACTCAGCATCACTGAGATTGGAAATCTGATCGTTGGTCACCTTATCGGAGCAACAGAGATTCATATATTGGTCCCTCTGAGATTCAAAAGTTGCCACCTTTTGGTCACTTCGGTACCACCGATATTAACACATCGGTGTCACCGAGTCTGACTTATTGTGTGTAATGGTTGGATTTTTGTGGATGCCTATATATACCCCTCCACCACCACTTACTCGACATAGAAGCACTCAGGACTATTCCATACCTATCCTATCAGATTTTCTGAGAGAGAACCACCTACCCTTGTGTTGAGATCAAGATCTTCCACTCCAACCATATGGATCTTGATTTCTAGCCTCCCCAAGTTGCTTTCCACCAATCCTATCTCTTATACCGAGCCAAATCTATGAGAGAGTGATTGTGTGTTGAGGAGTCTATCATCTTGAAGCACAAGAGCAAGGAGTTCATCGTCATTATCGAGCCTTTTACCTTTTGGAGGTTAGTGCCTCCTAGATTGGTTAGGTGTCGCTTAGGAGCCTCCTACTTCGTGTTGTGGAGTGAACAAGGAAGTTTGTAGGGGCAAGGAGATCGCCTACTTCGTGAAGATCTACCCATAGTGAGTCTATCCTTCGTGGACGGAAGCCATATGGAATAGTCAAGGTTGCTACTTTGTGGACCCTTATGGGTGGAGCCCTCCGTGGACTCTCGGGACCGTTACCCTCCGTGGGTTGAAGACTCCATAAACACGGACATATGATAGCACCACCTATCGGAACCACGGGAAAAATCTTTGTGTCTCCTATTGCATTTGATCTTCCTATCCCATCTCTTTACTTCATGTGCTATGTCTTTACTTTCCGCTGCCATATTTGTAGATATGCATGTGTAGGGCTGTTAGACTAGCTAGACTTGCTAAAACTATTAAAATCTGCAAACCAATTAACTTGGGAAAAGGTTAGGATTTAAATTCCTGCTAGTAGTCTATTCACCCCCCTCTAGACACTCTTCTAACGATCCTACAGGATTTATCAGCCATTTGCAAAGATATCTCAGTAGGTGTGAGTTTACTTAATTCCAACTTTTAAAGGGAGAAAGGCATAACACTAACACTAGCCCCTAAATTACATAAAGTTGTTTTGACATAGTTTCTTTAAATAGAGCAAGGTATTATGGGTATACCCGGATCTCCCAACTTCTTAGGTACTCCACCATCAAAAGAATAATTAGCAAGCATGGTAGCAATTTCAGTTTTAGGTATTTTCCTTTTGTTGGTAATAATATATTTCACATACTTAGCATATGGAGGCATTTTCAATATAAGTCAAACAAGTTTGCAAACATACAAGTCTAATCATTTCAGCAAAGCGCTCAAAATATTCACCGTCCCTGCTTTTAGTGGGCTTACAAGGGAACGACATGGTTTTTTGAACCCATGGCTCTCTTTCCTTTCTATGTTTTCTAGCAACAAACTCTCTCTTATCATAACATTTACTTTTAGAAGGTGGGTTATCAAGGTCTTCTGCAGGTTCATTTCCACATCATTATCATTTTATTTGTTATCATCTGGTTGAATATCTACGTGAACATCCTCATTATTATCATTTTCATTATCACTAGGTGTATGTTCACTACTAGATTGTGTCTCAGCATCAGAAATAGAAACTTCATTATGTTTCTCGACAGGTTTTTCTATAACAGCTTCATTAGAAGCATGCAAGTTCCTATCATCTTTCTTTTTCTTCTTATTCTTAGATGAACTAGGTGTGTCTTCATTAATTTTCTGAGAATTTTGTTCAATTCTTTTAGGGTGACCTTTAGGGTAAAGAGGTTCTTGAGTCATTCTACCTCCTCTAGTCACTACTCTAACAGCATGATCATTCCTATTATTATTCATTTCAGCAAGCAAATCATTAACAACTTGGTCTAATTGGGTGTACCATGGAAGCATGTTTACGACCTTTCACACCATTTGCAATTCTAAACATCAAGTCACTTAAGCGATCTATCATCATATCATTACGTCGCGATTGATTCTTAACATAGTTATTGAAGTGTTCTTGCTTAACGACGTAATTATCAAATTCATCCATGCATTGTTCAGGAGTCTTATTATAAGTTATATCACTTTCACTAAAGGAACATAGAGAGTTTACCTCTACTACCTATGTCGGGGTGTCAAGTCCATGTATTTCTTCAATAGGCGGCAATGTCTTGACATCATTAGTTTTAATACCTTTCTCTTTCATAGATCGTTTTGCTTCTTACATGTCTTCGGGACTAAGGAATACAATACCTCTCTTCTTTTGAATAGGTTCCAGAGGTGGTTTAGGAAGTGTCCAATCATCATCATTTTGCAATATGTTATTCAATAATTCTTCATCTTGTCCAACTGTTCTTTCTCTGAAAACACAACCAGCACAACCATCCACGAAATCCCTAGAAGCATTGGTTAGTCCATTTTAAAAAATATCAAGTATTTCATTCTTCTCAAGAGGACAATCAGGCAAAGCTCTTAGTAACCGAAGAATCCTCCCACACGCTTGAGGGAGATTCTATTCTTCAATTTGAGAAAAGTTAAATATTTCATGTAAGGCAACTTGTTTCTTATGAGGAGGAAAATATTTTTCCGAAAAGTAGTAAAGCATATCCTGGGGACTACGAATACAACCAGGAGCAAGTGAAAGGAACCATTCCTTGGCCTCGCCTTTTAGCGAGAAAGGAAAAAAGCTTAAGTATATAATGTTAGAAAATCTTTTCATCATTGGTAAATAGAGTAGCAATATCATTCAGTTTCATAAGGTGTTCGACAACAGTTTCATTTTCATAACCATGGAAAGGATCAGACTCTACTATAGGAATTAACTCAGGGTCTATAGAGAACTCATAATCCTTATCAGTAACAAATATAGGAGAAGTAGAAAATTTACGATCACGTTTCATTTTCTTCATCATAGATTTTCCCTTCAGTTTGCATAATAGTTTCTTCACGTCATCTCTTTCCTTACAAGAAAGAAAGTCCCTAGCTACCTCACCATCCATAACATAACCTTCAGGTACATGAGGAAATTCATAACTATTAGGTGAGCGAGGGGTAAAAGGTGATTCAAAGTCTTCCTTAGTTTAAGCATTTTCAAGTTCTCTAGCTTTAGCAATATGAGCATCAAGTAATTCATTCAGTGGCACAGTTTCAGTTTCAACATGGGTAGCAATAGTTTCATCATTAATTCTATAAGTAGCATCACCAAGTTCATGTGACATATTAGGACGATCAACACGCGGTGGTGTAGCAAGCTAATCCAAAATAGTAGGTGAACTCATGCGAGAGGGGATGGTCTTAGTTTGATTGTATTTTAGATTTACCATAGTAGCAATTGGATATCCTGCAAGTTAACACAATAAATAGAGCTATGCTCCCCGACAATGGTGCCAAAAAAGGTCTTGATAACCCACAAGTGTAGGGGATCTCGATAGTCTTCACGGGTAGTATTTCACCCTTATTTATTGGTTCGACCCAAGGGGAGCCAAATAATATTTATTGGCCTTGACAGTTGAGTTGTCAATTCAACCGCACCTAGGATATCTTTCTGCAATAAAGATTTAGTAGCACGACAAATAGTAGTAGAAAAAGTAACAATGGTAGTGATAGTAGCAGGTGTGTAGCAGGTGTGATAGTAGCATTAGCAATAATAACTTAGCAAGATTCAGTATATGTAACGCATAGGCACATGGATCAAGGATGGATAATGATTTAGATGACATTGATCATATAACAGTTACACACTAGGGCGACACAGAACTAGATCCAATTCATCAATGTAATGTAGGCATGTATTCCGCATATAGTCGTACGTGCTTGCGATAAGACTTGCATGACATCTTTTGTCCTACCCTCTCGTGCCAGCGGAGTCCTATTGGAAACTAAGGGATATTAAGGCCTCCTTTTAATAGAGAACCGGAACAAAGCATTAACACATCATGAACAGATGAACTCCTCGAACTACGACAATCACCAGAAAGAATCCCAATTATTGTCACCTTGGGGTATGCGGACCATGACACATAATAGGTGCACACAACTTGCGAGATAGGATCAAAATCACTCTTATATTCCTGAAAACATAATAGGTTCAGATCTGAAATCCTGGCACTCGGGCCCTAGTGACAAGCATTAAGCATAGCAAAGTCATAGCAACATCAAACTCACATATAATGGATACTAGGGATCAAACCCTACCAAACTTAACTCGATTACATGATCAATGTCATCCAATCTCACCACCGTCCAGCAAGCCTACAAAGGAATTACACACTTGCAGTGGTGAGCATCATGGAGGTGTTGATGGACAAGGGTTCGTGATGACGATGACGATGATTTCCCCTCTTTGGAGCCAAAACAGGCTCCACATCAGCCCTCCGGAGGAAGAATAGGAGGTGGCAGCGACTCCGTCTCGTGAAATGGGATGAAAACTTCTCTCTCATTTTTTTCTCCGAAGATGTGATTTTATAGGTCTGGAATTAGGGTCGGAGGGGCCACGAGGGCCCCCACAAGCCATCGTGGCACGCCCTAGGGGGAACCCTGTTGGCTTGTGCCCCCCTGGCACACCCCCTCCAATAGGTCTTCACTCCATAATTCATTATTATTCCCAGAAATAGTTCACAAAAAGTTTCGTCCAATTCCGAGAATGTTTATTCCTGCACGAAAATAACACCAAGAGTTCTATTGAAAATAACGTCAGTCCGGGTTAGTTTCATTCAAATCCTGCAAATTAGAAGCCAAAACCAGAGCAAAAGTGTTTGGAAAACTAGATACGTTTGAGACCTATCAGCACGCGCCATGTGTGGCCCGTTCAGGGGTGGCGGGGCCCTCGAAGAGAAAGAAAAGAGAAAGGAAAAAATAAAGAAAATAAAGAAAAGGAAAAAAGAGAAAGGAAAAAAAGAAAAAGAAAAAATAGAAAAATGAATAAACAAGAGAAAAGAGAGAAGGGATGGTGCTACTACCTCTTTTTCCACACTTGTGCCTCAAAGTAGCATCATGTTTTCATATATAGAGTGTCATGTTTTGTCACTTCCATATGCTAGTGGGAATTTTTCATTATAGAACTCGGCTTGTATATTCCGATGACGGGCTTCCTCAAATGCCCGAGGTCTTCATGAGCAAGCAAGTTGGATGGATACCCACTTAGCTTCATTCGATCTTTCATACACTTATAGCTCTAGTGCATTCGTTCCATGGCAATCCCTACTCCTCACATTGATATCTATTGATTGTCATCTCCATAACCCATTCCTACGTGTGTCATCGTTTTCTCACGACAAATGCCATAGGGTGGCTTATCGTAGGTGGTTGGGACCGGAGGACACCGACGGGCTCTGGGTGCGAGATTGGGCACAAGCAGTGGTGACACGCGATGTACCCAGGTTCAGGGCCCTCCGTGGGAGGTAACACCCCTAGTCCTTCTTGGTCTAGTTGGATGGATGGGTATGTGTACAAGGGTGCTCCTGGAGTTGTATCTAGAGGAGGAAGAAGGAGCATCAGGCTCGTCTTGCTCCACTACTAGAGGGGGTTTGAGAGTTCTATGGATGTGCGAGAGTGATCGTCCGTCCCCGTTGCATGGGGGGTCAAGGGGTTTTATAGGCCAACCCCCCGACTCTACTATATACCTAAAGTACAAGGGCGGAGGGACCCGGCTGGCAGCCCCTCCGGCTGACCTTGGGGGGCCGCTCTTCGTGCCGTCCCGTCGCTGGTAGGGTCCACCAGCTGGGAGGTCTTGTCGCCTGCTGGGGCCCGCCAGCTGGCTCTGCGATTGACCCTCGCCCACCTGCTACGGCACGGGTCACCGGGGAGGCGTCACCTAGCGCCAGTCGACCGAGGTCTCCGGTACGGCCGGCGGTACTGTAGCCACGCCGAGGCAGGTAATCGAGTGGGCAAGGGCATCCCGACACTGTTCCCTCGCCCGGTCACACTCGCCAAGGTCAGCGGCCTGGGCGGCCGAACTGTAGCCATGCGCTTCAGTGCGTCAGCGGCCACTGTGGCCACATGACCGCTCGTCATGGCAGTCGTATCATGTCGTCGTACCCGCGTGCACTGGGTAGGTTTGTTGCCTGTCCGCCCCAAGGTCAACGGAGGAGCCGGCCCGGAGGCAGCCGGCCGCGCCTAGCCGGCCGAGGGTTGAGCCGGCTTGTTGATCAGCCGTCTGCCTCGCCAGCCGGTGGCTGCTCGAGCCGGCCGTAATCCAGCCGGCCATGAGCAGCCGGTCACGTGGTTTTCCTTCGAAGTGGAAGGGGGGAGAACCCCATTCCCTTGGCCTACCCAAGGGTAAAAAAACCGTCAGTAGTCCCCGAAGCCGGCGGGGGCCCGTGTTCGGTAGATGAAGGGGTGCCGACGGCTCCCCCCTAGCAGTACACGCCTCTGGCGTGAAGCCGAAAGGGCATCCGGGTCGGCCATTGGACCTGATGCCTCGGGTACCGGTGCGTCGCCCTGGGACCTGCGCCGGCTCGCCGCGTGCCACGTGGCGAGTAATGATGTAGTGAGCCCCGCGCACGCGGGGAGACGGGACGTCGGCCTGGGCCTAGCCCGCTAGGTCCTGGGCGTAGCCCAGTAGGCCTCGGGGCACAAGCCGGGATCCTCTGCGCCCCGAAGCGGCCGTTACGGCCCAGGGCCACACACGCGCGGGGGTTTCTGGGGGAGTGGGCGCAATTAATCCCACATCCCCTGGTCGTGGCCTCCCTTATAAAAGGGGAGGAAGGGCAGGGGACGAGATACCCGCATCCCGGTCGCCCCCTCGCTGCCCATCTTCTTGCTTTCTTCGTCCTCCTTGCCCCCTTGCGTGACACCTTGCTGAGCCCGCAACCGTGCCCGCGCGCCGCCCTGCCGCCAAGATGGCCGACGAATGCGGAGGGAGCTGGGCTGGCTCCGTCGTTGTGGAGGCCGACATTGCAAAGCTTTGCCACGTGCGCATGCTGCCACCGGCGGAGAGGGTGGTCGCATGCGTGCCAGGCGACGAAGTGGCGCCGGCATCGCAGCCAGGGGAACTTGTCATGTTCCACTTCTCCCACGGCTTCGGGCTCCAGGTGAGCATCTTCTTCTGCCTTTTCCTTGACACCTTCGACCTCCAGCCGCATCATCTTGGCCCCAACGTGATGTTGTACCTCTCCGCCTTCGTGATGTTGTGCGAGGGGTACCTCGGAATCCTTCCTTTCATCGACTTCTTCAACACTCTCTTCTATCTCAAGCCGTTGAAAGTCACTGCCTGCGGGGGCACGATGGTGTGTTGTCGCGGCACTACGTGCTTCCCTCCTATTTCTCTCATTGATTCTGTCAAAGGGTGGCACCGGACATTCTTCTACGTGAAGAACACCGACCCGAACTTTGACTTCATCTGGCTGCCGCCGTTCGTCGACGTGCAATCCAGCCAGGTGAACTGGCTGGGGCTGGCCCATGCGGCATGGCCCTGACGGAGCTCGGCCGACTCGCGATGCTGAAGAGCTCTGAGGGGTTGGTCGTCGCTGATCTGGTGGCAACCTTCATCGCGCGCCGGGTGCTGCCTCTCCAGCTGAGGCTGCACCGGATCTGTGATATGTCCGGCCGCCGGGACCCCTGTCGGCTGTCCACCGTCGACTAGACACCGGCTCAGGTGGCGAAGTGGGTGAATGCCCTCACGACATTCAAGCTGAAGCCCGAGTCGTGGTCATTCAGCATGGAGCCATATGACCGCATCAACTGTCCCCCTGGTCAGTCTTTTGGTGAGGTGAACTTTCTTCATTTGATTCTTTCCAGCCGGCAACCGGTCGCGGTCCTCACTTTGCCATGCTGACCGTAGCTGTTGGTGTGACAGAACACCCCGGACGGCCTGCACCCTCAAATCTTCGAGGTAGAGCGCGCGAACTCTGACTCCGAAGACTACGAGCGGGGAGGCCCGCTGGAGGAGGGGGTGGACTCCTCGGGAGGAGCCGACGAGTCGGCCGGCCCGCGAGCGAGCAACCCCGGCGGAGCCGGAGGATCCGCCACACCCGGGGAGCCCAGCGGAGCGGGTGAGTTCCTTCTTGCCCCCTTGATCAGGGACTGGACGGACGGCGATGATGATGACAACGATGACATAATGATTCTGAACGAGCCTCCTCCCTCAACGCGCCAGAGTCAACGGAGCGAGGAGCGGTCGGCTCAAGCCTCGACGGCTGGAGCAGACGGTCGAGCGAAGAGGTCGGCCAGGAGGGGCCGGCGGCCCCGCTGCCAGTCCAAAAGCGGGTGAAGGTGGCCGCACGGAAGCCGCCGCCACGCGCCAAGCGGGCCTTGCCCCTTGTCATTGGTTAAGTCTTCTTTCCGTGTTTTGCGTTTGTTTTCTTCTGGGTCGCGAGCCGGTGGGTAATCCGGCCTTTGTACGCTGTAGGGACCCCCATCGAGCTTCATGAGAGGGAGCCAATGGGGGAACCGATGGATGCCACGAGCCAGCTGGCCCGCGAACACGCGGCCACCCAGCGGGAGGAGAAGAGTAGGCTCGCAGAGCTGTGGGACTCCAAGTCCGGAACACGAGGCGGGGCCTCACATTCCGATACTTCGAGCGGTGGGCGATAGAGGAGGTCCGCGAGCGTCGGACTCAGCGGCGGAATCGACCCGCATGTCGAGGCCTCCGTCGAGCGAGCTTCGGGAGGCAGTCATGGACCCGCCTGTGCCTCCACCCTCGAAGGAGATGGCCCGAGCGAGGGCGGCGGCAGCGGAGCCGGCTCCCGAGGCAACCCGGCCGGAGGTGCCGGACGTGACACCGCCTGCGGCCGAGCCGGCCCGGGTTGACGTGCCAGAGGCCCCGGTGGCCCCGGGGGCGGCAACAGAGGCGGGGCTAGAGGTGGCGGCCGTGGAGGTGGAGTCACCCTCCGTCACGATCGACACGTCGGAGCGGTAGGGAACGAAGACGGCGCCAGACAGAGGGGCGGCAGGGGGCGACACCCGGACCCTCGCCGTTGTTGACCCGCCGCCGCCGGCCGGTACTATGGCGAGCCCGGGCAGCAACTGTGGCCGGGCCCGGAGGACCCTGCGGACCATGCAGGAGGTGCTCCAGGACTGGCAGGCGCTGGCGGGCGTGCCAGCCCTACCGGCTCCCCAGGCGGGCAGCCCAGTCCCTTCGTTCGGGGACTTGGGGAGCGTCCTGGACCGGTGCCGGTAGGAGCTGGCCCGATTTGCAGAGGCGGCAGACGCCACCCTGCAGTGCGCGGAGGTAAGCCGGTTGCCCTTGTCTTGGGTTTTCCAGTGGGGGCGCGCAAGCCCACCACTAGGTGTAGCCACCGAGATGCGGGTCGGCTGACCGGCTGAGGGGCAGCCGGGTCAGATCTGTTTTGAGCTTGTCTTGATTTCGGGCTCTGCGTGATAGGAGGGGAACTCCCTACGGTAGAAGCTGTTTGAGGAAGCGGTTGCCATCCACGACCACGGCAAGCATAGCTTCTATCGCTTGGAGGAGGAGCTGGAGCATGTAAAGGGTAAGTTGAATTTCGTGGGAGGGGTATGTGCCTCCCGAGAGCCGGCTGACGCCTGTCGTGTCTTGCAGGTGACCTGACCACCCTCCGGGAGGAGAAGACCGGGCTCGTCTCCGAGCAGGACCGGCTGGCGCAGGACGTCCAGGCGGCCGCGTAGGAGAAAGACCGGCTGGCCATGCTACTGGCAGATGGGGAGGCGGTCCAGGACTTCCTCAAGGCCGCCGTGGTGAAGGAGGAGGCGGCCAAGGAGACGGCCATCAAGGAGGCGGCTGACGCCGCCCGAAGGACCGCCGGCCTTCAAGATGAGGTGACCCGCCTCGAGACGTCGCTTGAGGAGGTCAGGGGCTCCCTCGCTGCATCGGAGATGGCGCTGGCATCAGAGCGGAAGGCGGCGCTCAACTTCACCCTCGGGATGGACGACGCCATTGAAGGTAAACGCCCATTTTTTCCTTCTCCATCCGGTTGTTTTTTCTTTTGCTGGCTCTTGTGTTTGATTTGCATTTATTTTCTTCTCTCTTATAGGCCACTTCTTGGAAACTCGGTGCCGCACTGAGCGCGCCGTTGAGGAGCACCAGGAGTACCTTCGGGAGTGCGGGCGCTCCATCGACGCGGACGCCGCGTGGGACGTGGATGAGCTCAGGGTTGCCATCGAGTACCGGCTAACCCACCTCGAGCGGAGCGTGGAGCGGCTGAAGACGGTCGGGAAAGAGATAATCACCGCTCTGTGGTCGGGCCGTGGAGGAGCTCCGACGAACCGCGTGGTCGTGTGGCTAGAGCATGGCGTGGCCCGGCTCGAGGCCTGGAAGGCATCCGCAGCCCGAGCCGTCACGCAGATGGCGCTCCGGTTCGTCACGTCATGGTATCGTGGCGTGGACTTGGGCTAGCTGGCCACCATGCGGGATGAGTCGGCCGAGGAGCGGGAGGCCCGTGAGCCGGCCCTTGTCCATCGGGCCAACGAGCTTGCGTCGTACGTCGATGTGGACAAGTTCCTGCCGGCTCTTGGCGAGGACGGCGAGCCGGTGCCCGAAGACTCCTTCGGCATCCCCCAAGGCCCAACGGACGATGAAGTTGTCAACGAGAGAACCGACTCGAGTGGCGAGACGGCCGAAACCGTAGAGACCGCCTCGAAGGCTAGGGGGGGCGACCCAAAGGCCGCGACCACCTCTGAGGCGAGAGTCGAGCCACCCGGCGATGCGCCGGCTGGAGGCGTGCCGGTGGCCTAAGCCCCCGAGCATCTTTATCTTTCCTTTTCTTTTCCTGCAAGTTAGGCTCAAGTCCACCCACTAGGGGTGTTTATGTAATGACCCGTGCTGGCCGTGGGCCACTTTTGTCTTTAACACTTGTGATGTGAATATTTAGCGTGTTTGCCTTATTGCTCGTGCCGGCTCATCCTTATCCTTTTTTGCCTCCTGGTTCTTTTTGATCCCCCCTTTCCCCTTTGGTTTCGACCCCGCCAGCCTGACAGCCGGGAGCCGGTCTGTAGCTGGGTCGGGGTGTCCGCCTCGAGGGAGCCGGTTCGGAACTTAGGAACCACGAGAGCCTTTCGGGATAAGTAGAGTGACAGAGGCGAGGCGGAGGTCCAGCTGGGCCTAGTCGGTATCTCCTTTCGATTGATCTTTCGTGTGAGCCAAGCCTTGCCACCCCAAGACCCTGTCAGCTGGACAACCGGGGGGCGCATCTATAGCTGGTGGGGTGGGAGGGTTTGCCCAGCTCACACTACTTAGCCAATTTTAGAGAGAAGCGACCTAGGACCAGCTGGCGAGCCCCCGGGCCCGGGAGCCGGGTCGGGGGCCGGTGAGCGATGAAACCTTTGAGGGAAGCGAAACAGGGCGTGCCCCAAGAGCCGGCCTGGGGGCACCCATTGCATTCATAAGCCCAAAAGGGTGGGGATACATACATACATTGGTTTTTTCAGCAGTAAAACGGGCGAAGGAGCGCCATGTTCCATCAACGCTTCGTCTCCTCTCCGGAGGCATCTCTTTTGCGCTTTTGCAGCTTCTGAGCGTCTATTAGGTAGTATGCGTTGTTCTGCAGCGCCTTGTTGATGATGAACAGGCCCTCCCATGGAGAGAAAAGCTTGTGTTGTCCGGCTGTCCGCTAGATCCGCCTGAGGACCAGGTCCCCCTCATGAAAGGAGAGCGGCCGGATCTGCTTGTTGTGGTAGTGCCGGATCTTCTACTGGTAGATTGCCGTCTGGCTCAAGTCCAGCTCGCGGGCTTCTTCGAGTAGGTCGACGCCATCTTCTCTCACCTCCTTTACATCCTTCTCTGTGTACAGGGCGACCTGAGGTGAGTCAAACTCGATGTCGGTGGGGATGATCGCCTCGGACCCGTACACAAGGAATAAGGGAGTGTAGACGGTTGATCGGTTGGGGGTGGTCCTGAGACTCCAAAGGATAGCCGGCAGCTCGTCGATCCAGTAGCCGGCTAACCTTACCAGCGGTGTCACGAGCCGGGGCTTGATGCCGGACAGGATGAGGCCGTTGGCCCTCTCGGCCTAGCCATTTGACTGTGGATGAGCGACAGAGGCCAAGTCGAGGCGGATCCCTTGCTTGGAGCAGAAACGCGCGAGCACGCCCTTGGCAAAGTCATGCCGTTGTCAGTGATGATGCTGTGGGGGACGCCGTAGCGACCCGTTATGTCATCGATGAACCAGACGGTCGTGGGGCCATCCATCTTTTTGATCGGTCGTGCCTCAATCCACTTGGTGATTTTGTCAACAGCCACCAGCAGGTGTGTCATGCCGCCTCGTGCGGTCTTGAAGGGGCCCACCATGTCGAGCCCCCAAACGGTGAAGGGCCACGAGAGGGGGATGGTTTGGAGGGATGATGCCGGCAGGTGGCTCTGTGTGCTGAAGTGTTGATAGCCCTCGCACTCGTTGACCAATTTCTTGGTCGCCTCAAGAGCGGTGGGCCAGAAGAAGCCATGGCGGAAGGCCTTGGCCACCAGGGTCCTGGAGGTGGAGTGGTGCCCGCATCACTGGAGGATCTCCAGACCCTTTTCCGGCTCGACGCATCACTGGAAGACGCCGGTGGTGCTGCGATGGAAGAGCTCATTGTTGATGATGTTGTATGTCGGGGCCCGGTGCTGAACTTGTCTTGCCAAGGCCTTGTCCGGGGGGAGCTCGCCGCGCAGAAGGAACGCCAAGATAGGTTGGGCCCATGAGGGAGCTGAGACGGGGGCCGGCTCGAGAGCCCCCAGGCCTAGATGAACAGCCCTCGGGACCGGCTCGCCCATCCCCGGGACCGGCTCGCCAGCCCCCATGATCGGTTGGTCGATTGTCATCATGACTGCCGCGTCGTTGGAGCCGGTAGCTGCGGGTGCAACCGGCTTGACTAGTTTTGGCAGGGCGGCTGAAGTTGTGGGAGCCGGTGGCGAAGATGCCGAAGGGACAGCCGAAGCCGTTGATGGGCCGGCAGCGTCTGCCGACACGAAGATTGATTCTGACTCCGAGGAAGGCTTGATCGATGGCTTGAGCAACCGCTCAAGGGAGACGCCGGCTGGGACGGCCTACCGGGTGGAGCTGATCTTTGCCAACGCGTCGGCCGCCTCGTTGTCCGCCCGTGGGACGTGATGAAACTCACAGCCCTCGAAGGAGCCGGTGAGCTGTTGTATGAGAAAGCGGTAGCTGGCCATGTTGGCGTCCCTGGCGTCCAATTCGCCAGACACCTGCCTCACCACGAGGTCGGGGTCGCCAAAACAGAGGATGCGCCTGATGCCGATCTCCTTGGCGAGCCGGAGGCCATGGACGATGGCCTCGTACTCAACCACATTTTTGGAGGCGGCGAGGTGTATCTGGAGGGCATACTTGAGCTGGTCACCTTTCGGGGAGGAGAGGACTATGTCGGCACCCAGGCCAGTCCTCATTTTCGAGCCGTCGAAATGCATGCGCCAATGTGTGGAGTCTATGGGAGGTGGGACGAACTCCGTCTCCGCCCAGTTGACGAGGAAGTCAGCCAACGTGTGCGACTTGATGGCGGTTCGTGGCTCCTACCGAATCTCATGATCGGCAAGGGCGATGACCCATTTGGCGATCTGGCCGATGGAGTCCTGGCCGCTCATGATCTCACCGAGTGGGGCCGTGCTCACCATGGTGATGGTATGCTCCTGGAAGTACTGCTTAATCTTCTTTGCGACGAAGTATATGCCGTAGCACATCTTCTCGTAGTGGGGGTAGTTGTGCTTCAACGCAGAGAGGACCTCGCTCAGGTAGTAGACGGGCCGCTGGACCGGCAGGAATTTTCCCTCCCCCGGCCGCTCGACCACCAGGACGACATTGATGATGTCTGTGGTCGCTGTTATGTAGGCGAGCAAGGGTTCCTTCTTAGCCAGCGCGGCTAGGATGGGCGCGCGGAAGAGACTTCTTGAGGCCGCGGAAATCCTCGTCCGCCTCGTCCGGCCAGTTGAACATGCCCGGCTTCTTGGTTTGACCCGGCTCGATTAGAACCGTCTTGCAAAGGAGCCCGTAGAGGGGCAAGGCCTTCTCCCCCAGCCGGCTGATGAACCGGCTGAGCGAGGCAAGGCAGTCGGTGAACTTCTGGACGTCACGGAGCCGGGTCAGCTTGGGCATGCGCTCGATCGCGCTGATCTTCTTGGGGTTAGCTTCGATGCCGCGAGCAGACACGAAGAAACCCAGGAGTTGGCCGGATGGGACGCCGAAGACACACTTCTTCGGGTTGAGCTTGATCTTGTATTCGCGCAGGTTTGCGAAGGTCTCCCGGAGATCGTCGAGGAGGCTGAAGTGCTTCTTGGTTTTGACGACGATGTCATCGACATAGACATGGACATTCCTGCCTATATGAGGCAGGAGGCACTTCTGCATGCACCGCTGGAAGGTGGCGCCTGTGTTCTTTAGGCTGAAGGACATGGTGATGTAGCAGTAGGCCCCAAAGGGCGTGATGAAAGAGGTCTTGAGCCGGTCTTCCGGGTCTAGCTTGATCTGGTGATAGCCGGAGTAGGCGTCCAGGAAGGACAACAAGTCGCAGCCGGCCGTGGAGTCGATGACTTGATCGATTCGCGGCAGGGCGAATGGGTCCTTGGGGCATGCCTTGTTCAGGCTAGTGTAGTCAATGCACATGTGCCAGGTCTTGTTCTTCTTCAGCAGCAGGACTGGGTTGGCCAGCCAGTCCAGGTGGAATACTTCCATGATGAACCCGGCTGCGAGCAGCCAGGCGATCTCTTCGCCTATAGTACGCCATTTCTCCTTGGAGAAATGGCATAGAGGTTGTTTGACCAGCTTGACATCTAGACGGACGTGTAGTTTGTGCTCGGCGAACTTCCTCGGAACACCCGGCATGTCCTTGGGTGACCATGCAAAGATGTCCCGATTCTCACGGAGGAAGTCGACGAGCTCGCCTTCCTATTTGCTGTCGAGGCGGGAGCCGATGGTGACGCACTGAGCTGGGTTGGCCGGGTTAAGCGGGATTTGCTTGGTGTCCTTGGACAGCTGGAAGGAGGCCTCGCCGACGGACTACGAGGGGGGAGCCGACACGGCCGGCTGACTGGCAGCAAGGGCCATGAGCCGGTCGAGCTGTCGTCTCTCCTCGGCGATTTCCAGGGCCTCAGCTAGTCGGCTGCCGTCTCGAGCGCACTCGAGGGACATCTTGTAGTCACACGTGATGGTGATGATTCCCTTGCGGCCCGGGATCTTGAGCTTGAGGTAGGCGTAATGGGGGACCGCCATGAAGCTGACAAGGGTCGGCCGGCCCAACAGCGCGTGGTAGGGACTCGCGAGGTCCACGACCTTGAACAGCACCGGCTCGCGGCGGAAGTGGTCGGGTCCGCTGAAGAGGACGTCGAGCATGATCTTGCCGATAGGGGAGCAGGACTTTCCAGGCACAATGTCGTGGAAAACCGTCCGGCTCGCCTGCAGGTCTTCTATCTTCAGCCCCAACGTGTGCATCGTGTCGAGGTATAGGATGTTGATGTTGCTGCCACCATCTATCAGCACCCGCGAGAAGTGGCAAATTCGTTCCTTGGTGGCGATGGTGGGGTCGAGGACCAGAGCGTAGCTGGCCTGGTTCGGCATCATGGCGGGGTGATCGGCCTGGCTCCAAGTGACCGGCTTCTCCGACAAGTGCATGAACTAGGGAGTTGCCAGCATGGTGGCGTTCACCTCACGACGGAGCTGGCATTGAGCATGTTTGCCCGTCTCTTCACTAGTGAAGACGACATAGCAGCCATCCTGGTTGGGGAACTGGTCATGGAGACGACCGTCATTTTGGGCCGGAGCTGGAGCTAGCGTCGGGGCGATAGCTGGGGCCGGGGCTGGCGCGCGGGCAGGCGGCACGGGAGGAGCCGGAAGGCCGTCCCCCCCGGGCCAATCGCTGTGAGAAGATGCACTGTCGGAGCGTGTGCGTAGAGGGCTTGGCCCCTGAGTGGTTCTTGCATGGGAGGTCGAGCATCTGCTCGAAGGTGAGCTTCGGCTGCCAGGCAGCCTTGCCAGTGCGCTAGCGCTGGATGGAAGGCTGGGCAGTCGGCTCCTGCTCCTCGATGTTGTTGACCTGCCGGCTCCCGTAGCGGGGATCCGTCTGGTCATTCTTGCGCTTGTTGTTTTGCAGCTGCCGGCTGTCGGCAGCCGGCCGGGACATCGCCGGTGTCGTCGTTGTCTTGGCAGGCGGGGTCGTCTTGACCCGGATGGCCGAATCACCCATGGTGTACTTGTCCGCCTTGGTCATGAGCTCGGCAAGCGTGGCCATCTTGGAGCATAGAAGCTTGTGCTTGAGAGGGGTGCCGTCCCGGCAACCTACAATGAAGTACTGCACAGCTTGTACATCGTGCACCCCCTCACAGGAGTTGTGGAGCTCGGTCCATCGAGTGAGGTAGTCGCAGAGGGATTCGCCCGGCCCCTGAACGCATATGGCGAGTTCACGGGGGCGGCCAGGCCGCTTGTAGGTGCCGGTGAAGTTGCGGACGAAGGCCTCTTCGAAGTCCGTCCAAGTGTTGATGCTGCCGGTCGCCAGGCTGTTGAGCCAGGTGCGGGCCGAGCCGATCAACATGAGGGGGCGTAGCGAACAACTACACGCTTGTTCCCCCTGGCGATGCCAACCGCAATGGTGTAGTCGATCGGCCAGTCCTCGGGCTTGGCATCCTCGTTGTACTTTGGAGTGTCTCGGGGGAGTGTGAAGCCGGTCGGGAATGGCTCATTGCGGATCCGAGGGACGAAATAGGTCGGACCAATCGAGCCCTCCTCCTTGAGGAGGGCGGACTGCGTGAGGTGGTTGATGCGGTTGCGAGCGTCGTTCTCGCTGTGGAGGACACGCGGCCCGATTCGGGCCGAGAGCTCGGGGCGGATGACGGGTGGAACCATCCGTTCCCGCTCATGCCACGGGGGTGGAGTGTGCCTGTGGCTGCGCCGGCTGCCGGATGCCAGCGCTTCTTGGTGGCGACCGCTGCGAGGCGGGTCATTGGTGCGCCGGCTGCTAACAGCCGTTTGCTCGCTCCCCGACATCTGGGAGGGACGGGGGTTGTTTATTCCGGTCCGGCGGCTTGAGACACAAGGTGAGCTAGAGTGTTGAGCCGGCTGACGACCAGCAGTCCATGTGCCCTCACGCTCGAGCCGGGGGCCTCCGGTGGCGGTGCCGCCCGACGCGAGCAGGCGCTGCTGCACGTCGGCGGCGTCGATGAGCTCCTCGATGTGGCGCTCGTGAGCGGCACATTCTTCACCCTCCAAGGTAGCCAAATCTGCATAGGCCACCTTGAGGGCCTGCAAGTTGGCTGCCGGGGTGTCGTAGAAGGGCATCTTGCCGCCAAGGATTTCGGCAACCATGCGGCCACGGTCACGCACGGCTCCACGCCGGCTGGGCCCGGTGCCAGCCGGGGTGAGACCGTAGGCAGAAGCATATTCCCGCTGGGCGGCCTCCATGCGGCGCTGTGCGACCGCGAGGGCAGTGGCATCCTCGAACAGGACACAACGAGCCGCCTCGAGGTTCGCCGTGGCGGCGTCGGGGTTCGCCTTTGGGGCGATAGGGGTGCTTAGGCCCCAGAGGGCCGCACCAAGCGGGTCGTAGGTGCCGACGTGGGCCGTGGCGGGTTCAGTCCCGGCCCGCGCACGTCTGGAAGAGGTGGAGGAAATGATGGCCATCAACCCCACGCGATCATGGGAGCCACTGGACTGGGTCGCAACAAGTGCCCCCACGGCCGTCGGAGGACCGGCGCAGACGAGCACCTGCCCGGGGTACTCGTCCGCGGCCGAAGCCTCGGCAAGGCTGAGCCTGCCGAAGCGCTCGGTGAGCACGTCGATGTCGACCGTGAGGTCGATGTCGGCCGTGAGGTCGATGGAGTTGCCCATAGGGAATGCCGAAGCAAGCCCCACGAGCCCGCGGTTTCACCTGGACGTGCGACGGTGGTGAGGAATGGTGAGGGGTCCCTCCCGGAGCATGAATCCGGCTGGTGCCGCGTATGGCCCCACGGTGGGCGCTAACTGTCGTCGTTTTCTCACGACAGATGCCATAGGGTGGCTTATCGTAGGTGGTTGGGGCCGGAGGACACCGACGGGCTCCGGGTGCGAGATTGGGCACAAGCGGTGGTAACACGCAATGTACCCAGGTTCAGGGCCCTCCGTGGGAGGTAACACCCCTAGTCCTGCTTGGTCTAGTTGGATGGATGGGTATGTGTACAAGGGTGCTCCCGGAGCTATATCTAGAGGAGGAAGAAGGAGCAGCCGGCTCGTCTTCCTCCACTACTAGAGGGGGTTTGAGAGTTCTATGGATGTGCGAGAGTGATCGCCCGTCCCTGTTGCATGGGGGCTCGAGGAGTTTTATACGCCAACCCCCCGGCTCTACTATATAGCTAAAGTACAAGGGCGGAGGGACCCGGCTGGCAGCCCCTCCGGCTGACCATGGGGGCCCGCTCTTCGTGTCGTCTTGTCACCGGTAGGGTCCACTGACTGGGAGGTCTTGTCGCCTGCTAGGGCCCACCAGCTGGCTCTGCGATTGGCCCTCGCCCACCTGCTGCGGCACGGGTCGCCGGGGAGGCGTCGACTAGCGCCAGCCGGCCGAGGTCTCCGGTATGGACGGCGGTACTCTAGCCACACCGAGGAAGGTAATCGAGTGGGCGAGGGCATGCCAGCACTGTTCCCTCGCCCGGTCGCGCTTGCCAAGGGCAACGGCCTAGACGGCCGGACTGTAGCCATGTGCTTCAGTGCGTCAGCGGCCACTGTGGCCACAGGATTGCCTGTTCTTGGCGGTCGTGTCGTGTTGTCGTACCCGCGCGCAATGGGATGGGATGTCGCCTGTTCGCCCCAAGGTCAACGGAGGAGCCGGCCTGGAGGCAGCCGGCCGAGGGTCGAGCCAGCTCGTTGATCAGCTGTCTACCTTGCCAGTCGGTGGCCACTCGAGCCGGCCGTAATCCAGCTGTCCATGAGCAGCCGGTCACGTGGTTTTCCTTGAAGTGGAAGGGGGAGGACCCCGTTCCCTTGGCCTACCTAGGGGTAATAACCCCATCAACGCCGAGTTGATGTGAGACTTTCTTATCCACTCTTTACCCCTTTGATACCTACCACCATATTCTATTCCACCCATATGCCATATCCATGGTTCACGCTCATGTATTGAGTGAGTAATAAAAAGCTGAAGCGCGTTAAAAAGTATGATCCAATTGCGTGACTTAACACTATGGTGCTTGACATTTGTATTTACGTAGTGAAGACGGAGCCATGCCATGCGAATATTATAAAATGAATGGTGGGTAAACATTCTTGAAGGATCATATATTTTGAATATTTATGATTATGTTACTTATGTTTATGGATATTGCTATGTTAATGTTTGTTAATTCATCGTTTCTTGGTGACCACACCTGCTATAGATTACATGTTGGGTAGCATGTCACATCAAAAATTCTGTTTTTATCATTTACCTACTCGAGGATGAGCAGGAATTAAGCTTGGGGATGTTGATAAGTATCCAGCATATCCATAATTTTTGATTGTTCCATGCTATAATATTATCATTCTAGGATTCTTTTTAAGCATTTATCACTACTGGAAACAAGGAATTTGCCTTCAGTCAGTTCTTTGCCGTCTGCCAATGGATGGCAAAGAACGTCTTTGCCATCTGCCAAAGGAAAACAGACGGCAAAGAACTGATAGACGGCAACGAACCTGGTTGCTATTAGCCAATTCTTTGCCATCCGCCAGCGGATAGCAAAGAGTCTTTGCCGTTCGCTGACAGACGGCAAAGAGGTTGGTGGGGTCCAGTGGACGCCAGTGCTGTAACGTCCTATCAACCCACCTCTTTGTCGTCTGCCAGCAGATGGCAAAGAATCTTTGTCGTTCGCTGGCAGACGACAAAGAGGTGGGTGGGGTCCAGTGGACGATGGCGCTATAACGGCCCACTAACCCCACCTCTTTGTCATCTGCCAGCGGACGGCAAAGACTCTTTGCCATCCGTTGGTAGACGGCAAAGAGGTGGGGCTATCTCCTCCTCTCTCCCGGCCCCGCCCCACCCCTCTATCTCTCCCCTCTCTCTTCCAGCCCTTCCCAACTGACCGAGCCCCCACGATCCCCCGCTCGCTCTCATCCCTGCCGCCGCGGCTAGCTAGGGTTCGAGCCTGCCGCCCCTCTTCCCGCCGGCCGGCAGGCCGACCCCCGAGGTGCTCCGCCCCCCATCCCCATCCTGCCGGCCATCGAGGTCCATCCCACCACCGCCAATCCTGTCGGCCCCCGAGGTCCTCTGCCCTGTCGCCCCTCTTCCCATCAGCCCTCCGCCCCATTGCCCCTCTTCCCGCCGGCCCTTCGCCTCGTCGCCCCTAATCCCGTCGGGCCCCGAGGTCCTTTGCCCCGCCGCCCGTCTTCCCTTCGTCCCTCCGCCCTGCCACCCCTCTTCCCGCCGGCTGGCTGGCCCCGTCCTCCGCACCTATCCCTATCCTGCTGGGCCCCGAGGTCCTCCGCCCCCATCCCCATCCTACCGGCCCCCGAGGTCCTACGCCCCCTTCCCCATCCCGCCGGCCCCCAAGGTCCATCCCGACGCCCCCAATCCTGCCGGACCCCGAGGTCCTCTGCCCGTCAGTGCTCCGCCTAGTCTGTCCTCCGCCCGTCAGCCCTCTGCCTGCCCTCCCCACCGCCCCACCACCGCCTGCACCACCACCCCGCGCCGCACGCACCACCTACGGTGAGTCCCCTATCTTTTCCTTTTTTTCATTATGTATTGTTAATTAGCTATTTTAGTTAGTTAGGTTAGGTTAGTTGTTAATTATGTTAGTACTGTTAGTTAGGTTAGGCTCTTTTCCATTATGTACTGATAGTTAGGTTAGTTGTTAATTAGGTAATCTTGATTGGGTTAGTTAGTTTTTATTAGTTAAGATGAAAAAAAAAGAAGAGTAAGTAGAAGAACTATAGAAGAAGAAAGAAGAAGAAGAAGAAGAAGAAGAAGAAGAAGAAGAAGTGGTAGAAGAGATCAAGAAAAGAAGAAGAAGAAGAAGAAGAAGAAGAAGAAGAAGAAGAAGAAGAAGAGGAGAAGAAGAGGAGGAGGAGGAGGAAAAAAGAAAAGAAGGAAGAAGAAGAAGAAGAAGAAGAAGAAGAAGAAGAGAAGAAAGGGAAAATAAGGAAGAAGAAGAAGAAAAGGAAGAAGAAAAGGAAGAAGAGTAAGAAGAAGAAAATGACACCATGACACAAGACATGATGCCCCGACACCCTGACACGATGCCCCGACATGACACCCCGATACGACGCCCAACACGACACCCCATCAACCCGGCACAACACTCCGCGCAGTTGTTAATACGCCCCTCGACGCCACTGACCCCCAACACCTCTTTGGCCTCCGGTTGACCGAAAAGTGCTTTTCAGCCTTCCAGAGGCCGACGGGGTCATATATTTGTGAATTATGAGTTAGGTCATATTTTTACATATTTTGTTATGAAAAACATCATATATATTTGTGTTGATCGGGTGGATTTAAATGTGCTATTGTTTCGTCGCCGCGGGGTTCTGGTGTTCGATGTCCTTCCCGTGCGTTCGACGAGCTCCGCCCCTACGTTCGTGGGTGAGCACAAATGACATCTCCTCCTCCCCCTTCATTTGCTCTGTTCCAGTCTTCGTGTCGATGAAACATGCTAGTTGTAGGTAGATTGAATCATCAGTATGCGTGACCACTATGCGTCTCCTGTTCAAAGGGTCATATCTATAAATATGCATGCATTTGCATATTTATAACCGTGATTCTTTTGAATTGTCCAGCGTTATCCATGTACACCCGAGTATGTGTAGATTGGGTTCATTTTCCCATATGCTCTGCTCCGGATCCGATGTAGAATTTCGTCAGTGCCTCCCTGTTGTTCTCCAGGTACACATCCTCTCTGCTTATTGCCGAGACGTGTATCAGGAGAACAGTGGGGAGGTGCTGCCGAAATTTTGCGTCGGATCCAGAGCAGAGCATGGGAAAACGGACCCAATATACACATACTCGGGTGGGATTAGGACCTATCTTTACCTACTAGTGTCTAGGTTGCATGGACGTAATAAAACTGACAAACTCTATTAACTGATGAATATGGTTTGTTGAATTATGTATATATTTCTTTTGTGTCCAGTAGCAAGGCAAGATGAGTGATCGTGCGTGGATGTACACCGGTCACACTAGTCAGAAAGACATGACCCATGAATGGATAACAAAAACCAAGAGGTTTGTGAGAGACGCATTTGCAAATGGACAGAAAACAACTTGGTGCCCCTGTGTTGATTGCGACAACTATCATAAGATGTCAGAGTTTGAAATGATCAAACACCTGCACAAGAGGGGTTTTACGCCTAATTATATGGTCTCGACATTTCATGGTGAGTCAGCCCAACGTGCTAGAGCTGAGGAGGGTCGTCGTCGCACCGACGAGCATGGTACCAGGATGGAAGACATGGTGGAAGACTTTGATGATGCTCGGGATTCGGATGATGAGATGGAGGAATCTGCAAAGGCCTTCAATGATATGTTGGAGTCTTCAAAACGTCCTCTCCATGAACACATTGAACTTTGTCAGTTGGATGCCATCGCACAAGTAATGGCTCTGAAGGCTCAATTCAACCTAGGCAGAGAATGCTACGACGCGATGATGATGATATTTGGACGTTTTCTACCCAAAGGCCATGTAATGCCTGCAAACCTGTACTAGTCGGACAAAATCCTCCGTGTACTTAATATGCCCTATGAGAAGATAGATGCGTGTGAGAATGGATGTGCCTTATTTAGGCTTGTGTATGCGGCCTTGAACTATTGCCCCATTTACAATTCTTCCAGGTATATTGTGGTAGACAACGATATGGGTGATAAGTGTCAGACCAAAATCCCAGTTAATGTTCTTCGGTATATGCCAATCATACCAAGACATCAATGTCTTTTCATGGTCGAAGAGATGGCCAGACAGATGACATGGCACAAATTGGGCAAAAGAACCGAACTAGATGCAGATGGGGAGCCTATGTTGGTACACACTTCAGATGCTTTTGCATGGAAGCACTTCAATGCATTACATAAGGATAAATCGGCAGATCCAAGGCATCCTCGAGTTGCCATCAGCACGTATGGGTTCAATGTGTATGGTATGACGACAGCACAATATAGTTGCTGGTCTGTATTTGTCATTCCACTCAATCTCCCCCCGGACAGATTATGCAAAGAAAGAACATTTTCCTGATGTTGATAATTCTGGGGCCCAACTATCCGGGGAAGAGTATGAATGTGTACATGTAGCCGCTTAAGGCTGAACTGCAAGAAGCTTGGGATAATGGGATCAAGACATACGACGCCGCTATAAAAAAACTTCCTAATGCGTGTGTGGTACATGTACTCGATGCATGACTTGCCGGCATATGCACTATTCGTTGGTTGGTGTGTGCATGGAAGGTTCCCGTGCCCCACATGCAAGGAAGCTCTTCAATTCTGTTGGCTATAGGCGGATCGCAAGTTTTCTTGCTTCGACATACATAGACAGTTCGTGGATCCTGACCATAAGTTCAGAAAAGCCAAGAAGAATTTCATCAAAGGTAGAGTTGTCAAAAACACTGCACCACCTGCGTTGACAGGCCAACAGACCCTTGATTAGTTAAATGCTCTCGAGCCTCATCCTTTGCGTCCAGGGTATTTCAAAGGTTATAATACGGAACACGCCTAGACTCACAAGTCATGCTTATGGGATCTGCCTTACTTCAAAGACCTCATTTGCCCCCACAACATCGACATGATTCACACTGAAAAGAATATGGCGGAGGCTGGTACATTGTTCGGCATAGAGGGGAAGTCAAAGGATAATCCTAAAGCTAGAATCGACCAGGAGGCTCTATATGATAGACCGTTACAAAACTTGCGAAAACAGAAAGGAAAGCAAAGTGTAGCGAAGCCAAAGGCATGGTTCAGTCTTGGAAGGCCAGCTATGAGGGAAATGCTATTGTGGGTGAAAATGCGGTTGATGTTCCCCGATGGGTATGCTGCGAATCTAAAGAGGGGAGCGAGTCTTGAAAAATTGAAAATATTTGGTCTCAAGAGTCATGATTGGCACATATGGCTTGAGTGGGTAATGCCGGTGATGTTGTGTGGCTTTATCCCTAAGGATGAATGGCTAGTACTAGCAAAGCTGAGCTATTTCTTCTATTCTCTTTGTGCGAAAGAACTATCGCCTGTCGTGCTAGATGAAATGTTAGAGTTGGCGCCAGAGTTGATCTGCAAATTAGAAAGGATCATTCCACCGAGCTTCTTTAATCCAATGCAGCATTTGATTTTGCATCTCCCGACCGAGGTATGATTGGGGGGGCGTTCAAAATCGATGGCGCTTCTCAATTGAGAGGATGCAGAAGACGCTTCGAGCTAAATGTAAAAATAAACGTAGAATTGAAGCATCGATGGCTGAGGCATTCATTACTGAGGAGGTGGCAAACTTCGTGACAGCACACTACGGAGCCAAAAATCATCATTTGCATAGCCTGAAGCCTCGGTACAATGCTGGCGACCCTAAAAAGGGTGGATCCAACCTCATCCTATTCAAAGGGAAGCTCGCACCAGTCGGTGCTTATACTTCCTTATCTTGGATGTCGATGAATGGCGAACCATTACGTTGTATATCTTGAACAATCTAACAGAAGTGCGGCCGTACATCGAGTAAGTTCTCGATACATTATTTCGCAACCTCTAATTCCTTAGAACTGGTCTTATTCCAGGATATTTGATACAGTCGATACGTCACCAAATTCTTGTGTGGAGCGGTGATCCAAAAGGATTCCGTAGAAGAGTATGAGCTTCTGGCAATACATGGAGGTGACTATCCCGGTTTCATCTCTTGGTTCGAACAAACGGTAATTTCCATTAGACCATTTCATTTCTTCATCTAATTTCGGGCTAATGCAACAATCCTTTCGTATTAAACTTGTAGGCTAGTTCAGAGTCTATGGACGCCGAACTAAGACAAGTCGCTAATGGTTTTGATTATAAGGTCCGTTCATTTGACAAATACGACATCAAGGGTATCGCTTTCATTCCTATGGCAAAGAGTTATCTATGGCCGACCAAAAGTCTACAAATTGTTGTGTCTCTCCTATTAGCGAAGGAGGTACCGAGTATTATGGAAGAGTTGAAACAATTTGTGAACTTCTATTCTGTGGTGCAAACCCACCGAACGTTGTAGTCTTGAAATGTTATTGGTTCCAGCCGAAGGAGACTAGAAGGACTCATGAACATACAGGGCTAGTCGAAATCAAACAAAGCACACATTTAGATGTTCCCGATGTCTATATTACGGCTCAACGGGCGACCCAAGTTTTCTATCTACCATGGGCCTGCCAAACTGATCCAAATCTGAATGGTTGGGATGTCGTTTATGATGTGCCGCCACATTTTAGACCACCTCCCCTCAATGAAGATGATTCTGAACCTCACATTAACCCACACACATATGAAGGAAAATTCTTCCAAGAAACACGTCTTTCCAAAAATGTTTCAAGAACCGCTCTACTTCACCCCAGAACATTGAAGTAGACAGCGACAATGAATCCGAGCCTGAGCCAGAACAAGAAGAGCCGGAACAAGAAGAGGTTACTGCTGCGGATGACCTTTCAATGCTTGACCGATTACGTATATGAGGCCTTCCACATGTTGATGCATTTATTGCTGATGATGATGAGCACGTCATTACTGATAGTGATGATGATGATGCATTTATTGACCCCAAAGCATATATAGACGATGATGATGCATTTATTGACCCCGCAGCATATATAGACGATGATGATGCATTTATTGACCCCGAAGCACATATAGACGATGATGATGCATCTATTGATGATAATGATGAAGATTAATATTATAGTTCATGTCAGGTATTCAATTATTATTATGTACATATATATTATTAATTAGTTCATGTTAGGTATTCAATTTTTATTATGTTCATGATGATGCTATGCTTAAATTATATACATATTATTATTCATGTCAGGTATTCATTTTTTTATGTTGTATTAATTTCGTTTACTCTTCGTCATTGCACGTGTTGACAGATGGTGGGCGCGGATCGAGAGCGCTCCAAGGCTCCTTCCTCGGCACGTGGTGGGAGGGGTAGTTCCATTCCACCCCAGAGCCTTTGAAGAGAGTTGCATTTCAGTATGCAGACACCACCAACGGCCGGGAGAGTTCGGGGGGAGGATAAGGCTGGTACAGGTGGACGTGGCAGCAGGAGAGGTAGGAAGGCTGCTACTAAACCTTCCTTGCCGCCACCCCCAGCTGATTCACCCAACCACATGACTATTCTGTCTGAGATGGAGTCGCCTGAGGTGGACCCGTCTTGAACTCCGGTCCATGATCCTCGGGCTAACGAGCATATGGCAGACGCGCCTACGGGCGTCGAGCCTTCACCCCACGAGACTCCGATCCCAGAGGCTCCGTCCCACGAGACTCTGGAGCAGAGCAAGGATCAGGCTGAGTCGCAGCCGAACCCATGGGGGGACTGGCCCGGGTCGAGTGGCCATGTAGAGGGTGGCTATAGTTCTGATAGCTATAGCGAGAGTGAGTGGGTTGAGGGGTGCAAAGTCTACCAGCATGGTGGTACAAAGCTCCCGCCCACCCCAATGACCCCGGACCAGAGGTGGTTGATTGTGCCCCACGGGGAGAAGTAAGTGCATTTGCTCTTTTTTAACCTTTTGCCTTCACATTTCTTCGAATATCTAATGCGTTGGCCTTGCCATATTGCAATTCTTGGAAACACGACCGTGGTGTCCGCAGGCCCAACACTGTCCTTGGTGTGATTTGTCGCCAGAGCTTCCCGGGGTGGGTCACGTTGCCCGGTGAGGGCCGGGTTCGAGAACTAGGAATGACCTGGGAGCACTACTTGGCTGCTCCAGCCCCGCCGGGGCATAGGATCGGCGATGTCGAGTGCCACACGGTGGCCGACATTGTGATCCAAATGTTTTGGGTAATTTCTCCTTTGTCATCTATGTTGTCTTTTCTTCTTTGATTGGCAAGTACTAATCTGTGTTTTCTTGTTTGATTGCAGACCTTCTACAGTGTGCTGAGGGATAGGAGGAGGTCATGGCTCGGGTTATCTATGCCGAGTGCAAGCTCCTACTTCAAAACTTTCGGCACGATGCTCGGATGCAGGCTGTTCGAGACTACTATGCCTCGACTGGTATTAGGAGGTCCAAGTCAAAGTGCCGCACAAAGTATCTCAGTAGGGAGAAGTACATGAAGGTAATTACCTATTCTTAAGGCCTTGTAGTTAGTTTCCTTGATTTCATTCGTAGGCGTAGCGCTCAAATTTCTCTTGCTTAACTTAGGTGCCCCCGAGATGGTGTGCGGATAGGCAGGATTGTTGGGAGGCGTTGGTGGATCAGTGGTGCTCTCCCCAATGGCTATCCACCCAAAACATTGCAAAGGAGAAGCGTGGAAAAATGAAAGGTGTGCCACACCATCTAGGCAGTGTCAACCTATATCAGTTCGGGGGAGACTGGGTATGTGGTTTGCTTCATGATTCATGCAAATTCATTCTTCATGCTAGCTCGAGCCCTTAACTAATACTCTGTTCCTCTCTTTTAGGCGCGACACAACAAGGATCCAGTGCCATGGCCAATACTGCCTTGTACAAGAAGGCCAAGGCATTCTCTGAGTCCGACCTCGATGATCCAGAGAAATTCACAAACCACGCCTCCCACAACAAGCTTGTGAGATATAGAGACGAGGGGAAGGCGAGGAAAGGGCCGTACTTTAACCCGACCCAGAGCTGGTGATGATATCTGGTGGCGGGAGGCACCATGGCTCGTTAGCCATTGGGGATGGACTGATACGTTGTACTATCACTCTCCCGCGGATCAAGAAGCACCAGACCAGCTCTGATCCTGAGATAAGGCCTCGTGCACGGCCAATGGAGCTCGAATTGAAGGTTAGTTATACGGACTCAGATACCTTTCCTCCATTACATTGTGTGTGCGGCCGTCGAGTGATTACAATGCTAATGAGTGGTGTTGCAGGCTACTATTGAGGTAGAGAGAGCGAAGACCCAGGCTGCTATTGAGGAAGAGAGAGCGAAGACCCAGGAGCTTCTAGAGGAGAGGGACCGGCACGTGGCGGAGAGGGAGAGGGAGGCGGAGGACAGGACGGCTAGGCTAATGGAGGAGGAGAGGAACCGAAACGACGTGGGTCAACGGGCCCTATACGAGCTCATCGTGGTAAGTTATTTCTGAATATTAGCCAAATCATGCACGTAATGTTCCATTCATTACTAACTAATATGACCCAGTCGAGAAAACCAAATGTGCAGACCATGTGCCAGAACAATGGCATGACCCCTCTGCTGATGCTAGTCATTGCTTCGGCGGGCACGGAGAGTTTCATTTGAATGGTCATTGGTTACTAGTCTTCACATTTGAGTTGCATCATGCTAACTATACATTGCAAACGATCTTTGGTGCAACATAACTCCCGACAAGCATCGATCGATCCTTCTCCGTCTGCCACTAGCGCGACCGGTCCTACACCTACACCTCCGTCATGACGGTAAGTTTTCCCAAGTGTTTTGCTTAACAAATGCATACTTATCTTAAGAAATGACCTATTTATCTCCAAAATGTCATATACTTAGCTTAGCATTGTTTCCTTCGAAATGACTTGGTATGCTTAGCTAGCTCAAAAATGACCTGTTTAACCTAGGATAGCTCTAAAATGACCTATACTTAGCATCTTTTCCTCCAAAATGACTTAATATGCTTAGCTAGCTCTAAAATGACATAATATACTTAAGAAATGACATATTTTAGCTCCTAAATGACTTCATATGCTTAGCTAGCACCAAATGACATAATAACCTTACTTAGCTCCAAAATGATCTTACTTAGCATTTTTACACCAAAATGACTTAGTATGCTTAGCTAGCTCCAAAATGACATATTTAACCTAGGATAGCTCTAAAATAACCTATACTTAGCAGCTTTTCCTCCAAAATGACTTCATATGCTTAGCTAGCTCTAAAATGACATAATATACTTAAGAAATGACATATTTTAGCTCCTAAATGACTTCCTATGCTTAGCTAGCTCCAAAATGACATAATAACCTTGCTTAGATCCAAAATGACCTTACTTAGCTTTTTTTCCTCCAAAATGACTTAATATGCTTAGCTAGCTGAAAAATGACCTATTTAACCTAGCATAGCTCTAAAATGACCTATACTTGGCATCTTTTCCTCCAAAATGACTTAATATGCTTAGTTAGCTCTAAAATGACATAATATACATAAGAAATGACATATTTCAGCTCCTAAATGACTTCATATGCTTAGCTAGCTCCAAAATGACATAATAACCTTACTTAGCTCTAAAATGACCTTACTTAGCATTTTTTACACCAAAATGACTTAGTATGCTTAGCTTGCTCAAAAATGACATAATAACCATGCTTATCTCCAAAATGACCTATTTTACAGATATAAGTTGCATCATCATAATCTTCACATTTTAGTTGCATCAAAATATCTTCTTCTTCTAGTCTTCTTCTTCTAACTTTCTTCTTTCCCATTTTGCAGATTTTCTTCAGATCATGGAAGCTTGGGTTGATGGAGTGCTTGTATTTAGTTTTTGTTTTGACTTTGTGAAACTTGCTACCTATGGATGAAACTGTGTAATATTGATGAAACTATGAATATGTATGGATGAAACTTGCTACTATTGGTAACATGTGTTGGATATGTATTCATGGATATGTGTTGGATATATATGTGTTCATGACTATTGGTAATATGTGTTGAATATGCTATATTGGTCATATATATATATATATCTGTGTGTGTCTGTGTGTGTCTGTGTGTTTGATTTTCCGTGAAAATGAATAGAAAAAAGAAAATTAAATGGGGCAATATAGGCACTTTTCCATCCGTTGGCTGATGGCAAAGAGGCCATGTGGCAGCTACCTGGTCAACTTGGAAAGCACTTGGCTCGCCTATTTGGTCTCTTTGTCGTCTGCCAGCAGATGGCAAAGAGCCTGCAGCCTTTGCCATCTGCTGTCAGACGGCAAAGAGCCTGCAGCCTTTTCCATCTACTGGCAGACAGCAAAGGGCATGCAGCCTTTGCCATCAGCTGGTGGATGGCCAAGAGCCTTTGCCTTTGCCTTCAGTTGGCGGATGGCAAAGCATGTTGTTAGCCTCCTAACGGGGCTAACCCCGTCCCTCTACCATACAGAGGCTTTGCCATCTGCCAGCTGACAGCAAAGGCACAAAGTTCTTTGCTGTCTGCCAGTAGGCGGCAAAGAAACCTTTACCGTAGCTTATTCAGCCGTCCCTTTGCCAACTGCACGCAGATGGCAAAGCCCTTTGCCGTCCGTCGTCCATGCCTTTGCCATCTGCCATGGCGGATGGCAAATTGCTTGATTCCTGTAGTGTATTTCTCAATTCATATTATTGTTTAGCACTAACCTATTAACCTAGTGCCAATTGCCATTTTCTGCATGTTTTTGGCTTTTCACGTTTACAATACCAAACAGAGTCCAATTGCCACAAAAAAAATTGATGATTTTCTCTGGACCAAAAGAATACATGGAAGCTTCTGGACAAGACCGGAGGCTCCATGAGGGAGGCACGAGCCAACAGGGCGCGCCCTGGGGGATCGGCACACCCTGTTACCTCGTGGCCCCTCTCTTGTCTCCCAACACCCTTTCTAGCCTACGAATGCACATATATTCTGAAAACCATTGGAGAGCTCCCGAAACGCTTTTTTCGCTGCTGCAAGTCTCTGTTCTGCCGTGTGCCCATGTGGAGCCTTGTTCCGGTGCCCTGTCGAAGGGGGGATCGATCACGAAGGGCTTCTTCATCAACCTTTCTGCTCCCATGATGATGTGTGAGTAGTCTACCATAGACATACTAGTCCATAGCTAGTATATATATGGCTCTCTTTCTCTCTTTGCTCTTCAATACAAAGTTCATCGCATCTTTGCAATGATCTATTCGATGTAATTATTTGGTGTGATGCGTTTGTTGGATCCGATGAATTGTGGGTTTATGTTCAAATTATTGATGAAAAAGATTTGAGTCTTCTTTGAATTCTATTACGATTCTTATTTGAATGATTATTATAGCTTCGTAAATCTCTCCGATCTATTGATTTGGCTTCGCCGACTAGACTGATCTATATTCAGTGAGAGGGGTGCGTTGTAGTGGGTTCAATCTTCCGGTGCTCTATATCCTAGTGAAAAAAAGGGACAAGACACGTGTTTGTATTGTTGCCACTAAGGATAAAATGATGGGGTTAATTCATATTGATTGGATTCTCTTTGTCTACATCATGTCATCACTCCAAGCATTACTCTGCTTGTCATGAACTTAATACTTAGAGAGGCAAGCATAGAAGCACTCTCGATGTGGAGTAATAGTAGTAGGAGTAGGCAAGAGTCGGCCAATTTTCTTATGGACGTGATGCCTATATACACATGATCATTACCGCACATAACCATGTGCTTTCTATAAATTGCCCAATAGTAATTTGTTTACCCACCGTATGCCTACTTCGAGAGAGATGACACTAGAGAACACTATGGCCCTGGGTCTATTCACTTATAAATTTACAAACGTTGTCATTTAATTGTTGCCATTGTTTCCTTTTTTATTTTGCAATTTATATTTATCCATCTAACAACTACACTATGTATCTACTTTCAAGTAACGAGCTGAATTATCTCCACGTAATCTCTTCATTATAGGAAACACAACTCTACGTATACTTTTATGTATGTTATTTACTTTTAATAGTTGTCAGCATTATTACTATAAATTATTTATCCTTGTTACTCTAGTTTATTCATTTATTGGGACAATAACAATATTTTCAGAAGCTCAAGCAGTTACTCCACACAAGAACTGTGACACCTTGTGTGTGACAGAAGTGCCAATACAAATACTCTCCTCAACTCTTCGTTGGGACGATAACTAATTGGAATACCTCCACGAAAGTGCTACACCACACCATTTGGCTACAGGTATTGGGCTCCACCCACAAAGAGTCCACGAAGAAGCAACCTTGTTTATGCCATCATGGCTTATGCCCACTGAGGGAGTCCTGGATTAAGGGGTCCTCAGTTAGCTGACCTGTTTCTCATGGGCCGGACTATATGGGCCGCTGGATGAGCATTGGATGATCAAGGGCCCCGTCGGCAAGGTGGAAGATTCATGGAGTCATGGCATGTCCTCCAAGTTGTTGACAGTAGATAGGCATGTTTTCCTTCGATATGCGACCGACTATGTGTAAACCCTAGGTACCCTCGGCGTCTATATAAGCCAGAGGGTTTTAGGTTCTAGAGAGAGGACAACTCATCTAGGGTTTAGCTATTTGATCTCTAGGTAGATCGACTCTATAACCTACATATCATCAATACAATCAAGCGGGACGTAGGGTATCACCTCCATAGGAGGGCCCGAACCTGGGTAAACATCGTCTCCTTCGTCTCCTGTTACCATCGATTCTAGTCTCACAGCTTGGGACCCCCTACCCTAGATTCGCTGGTTTTGACACCGACATTGGTGCTTTCATTGACAGTTCCATTGTGATTGTCAAAGGAATTGACGGCTTGCCTTGTCACAAGCAACGAAATCTGTGGCCAGAAAACTCTCACCCCTGATAAGATTCTCATAAGCGGCAGCATCTTGTTGCACGCCGACCCGATCAACCACCTTGGCCCGATCAGAAACTTTTCCCTGATCAAGGAATCAAGTTCGGAACCCTAGAGTTTGTTGCTGATTCATGAGGATAACTCGTCTTGATAGAACCCTCGATTCTTATGAAGAAGCCCGCAAGTCTCGACGCCTTGACGTCGAAGGCATTGGGCCCCTCTTCTGACGAAATCGTCAACCCCAGGCTGTTTAGAATGCCCAATCCAGTTGTTGTGTCTAGATCTACCATAGCTAAATAGGACCCAGATCTGCTCTCATGTAGCTTTGAAACTGCGATGCCGCATATCAACTCCACTCACTTCAGCGACACGCATCCTACCATCGCCTCATTTTTAAACGAGCTATTCGATTGGATTGAGACCATGTGTATGTCTGATGACCAGGTTCCGGTTTATGACCGCCTTGGGCTTAGACCCGACGATAGGGAGATTCACATCCCCGTGGTCACCCACCTAGTTGCCACCGTCGAGTGTCCGACTGGGGGCTCGTCCCCCTAGCGACCGGAATTAAAAACAGTTTACACTTCGGTCTCCGTTCATCGAGACCTCGCCTGCAACCTAGATACCAGAGTTCGCTCCAGAGACGGACCGGTGTCGGTCCCTAATCTGGCACATTGTTCGGAGCCTATGATTCCAAACTCACAACATGGCGTGGAGTCAAAAAAATTCCCACCCACCACCCAAGCTGATAATCCAAGTATCGCACCAAAGCCCAAGTCTTCAGACTTATGGGATATTAAACAATTACCAGGAGAGTCAGTTCATCATTTTTGGGCTAGACTCCTGCTCGCTAGAAGCGGAGATAAAGGTCTTAGTGACCAAGAGATAATGGCAACCTTCAATCGCAATTGCCATGATGAAGGGATTCCTAACGCCCTGGCTCGTCGACACATTCGTGACTTCACCGAGCTGTGAGACTTGGTACAAAAATATTGTGCCATGGAAAGCGCTTGGCAAGCCGAATGGTTATTTTCGGAACCAACCTTCACAGAACACCCTAAAGGAGATCGGAAAAAGAGGATACCTCCAAAGCGGCCAGCCAGATTTGAACCCGCCGAAAAGAGGAACAGGCCCCTTACAGGGGTCAGTACTGTCCTTGACGGACTGTTGGACAAACCATGCCCTATACATTCTGTATTGTTGAACACAAACCCGACTCATCGCCTTAGAGCTTTCTTGGTCGTCAGGCAGGTCGCAAAAAGCAGTGAGGCCATTCTTGAGGCGCTACCATCGAATAGGTGCTCCACATCGTCACCCGAATACAACACTGAAGTCCTGACGATCTATGAAACGTTCCCCTCAAGGAACAAGAGGAAAAGAGCTCTTAAAGAACTCGAACAGGTCTACCATATGGTAGCAACAAGTGCATGGGTAGACATACCCATTACCTTCGGAGATACTGACCGACCAGCCATTCTTCCTGGTCATTCACCGGCCGCACTAGTCTTGAACCCCATCATCGATGGCTACAGGTTACACAAGGTGCTAATAGACGGAGGCAGTGGTTTAAACTTGATCTACGAAGACACCCTGGAAAAGAATGCAGTTCGACCGATCTCGCATCAAGCATAGCAACACGACTTTCCGGGGAATCATTCCGGGGAAGAGGCTCGTTATTCAGGATGTATCGTCCTGGACATAGAGTTCGGCATGCCCGAAAACTACCAATCCAAAGAACTCCTCTTCCATATCGTGCCCTTCCCCAACGGCTACCATGCCCTATTGGGACGTGACGCCTTCACAAAATTCCAGGCTATACCCCATTATGGGTATATGAAACTCAAAATGCTAGGACCAAACGGAGTAATCACAATCGCCAGTGATACGAATATAGCCCTTCAGGCCGAAAACAAAACAGCAGCGCTCGCCCTCGAGGCACTAGTCGAGACCTTCGCTGCAGATGAATTGACCGCACTTTGGTCAACAGTTGACAAGGATGATGTGATCCTTAGCAAAAGGCCAAAGCCCACGTCCTTTAAACCCGTAGAGGAAATCATTAAATTTCAAGTGCACCCGACGAACCCCAACAAGACAGCGTCCATCAGAGCTCAGCTCGATCCCACAGTGGACGAAGCACTACGGACATTTTTACGGGAAAATTGGGATATCTTCGCCTCACATCCTTCCGATATGCTCGGAATCCCACGGCAACTAGCAGAACATAGTCTGAACGTCATTACAGGCTTCAAGCCTGTTAAGCAGACTCTGCGCTGCTTTTCCGAACCCAAATGGCAAGCTATGGGTGAAGAATTAGCTAAACTACTAGAGGCCAAATTCATTCGGGAGATTAAGCACCCCGAATGGTTGGCAAAAATAAAGACAAATCCTGGCGGTTGTGCGTCAATTTCAAAGACAAATCCTTGGTACAAAAATATTGTGCCCTAAGGACCCTTTACCCTTACCACGCATAGACCAGATCATCGATGCCATAGCCGAACATGACTCATTGTGTTTCCTCGATGCTTATTCCGGATACCATCAGACTAAAATGAAGGAATCTGATCAAACTGCAACCGCATTCATCACCCCCTACGGGCCATTTTCCTTCAACATGATGCCCTTTGGGCTAAAAAACATTGGGGCTACGTACCAGCGCATGATCCAGACTTGTCTCGCAAAACAAGTTGGTAAGACAGTCGAGGCATACGTGGACGACGTGGTAATCAGAACCAAACATGTCAGCCAGTTGATCGAAGATGTACGGCAAACCTTTGCCAGCCTACGCGAGTATGACATACGACTCAATCCGGAAAAATGTGTATTCGTAGTTCTCACTGGTAAACTGCTCAGATTCATCGTCTCCCATAGAGGAATAGAAGCGAATTCGGCTAAGATCCGCGCTCTATTAGGACTTGCAATTCCCACAGAGCTAAAGCATGTCCAGAGGCTGGCTGGTTGCGTAGCGGTGCTAAGACGCTTTATCTCTCGCCTCGGGGAAAAGGCTCTATCGCTCTATAAGCTGTTGAAGCGGACCAACAATTTTGAGTGGACCAGCAAAGCAGCAGCAGCGTTAGAGGAAATTAAAATACTGCTGGCAAGCAATCCCATACTCACAGCACCAGGCGTTGGTGAACCCATGTTATTATACATATTGGCTACCAACCAAGTCGTTAGCGCAGTGCTCATCGTCGAACGAGAGGAGGATGGAAACAAATTCCGGAAACAAAAGTCGGTTTATTACGTGTCAGAAGTACTAACGCAATGCAAGTCCAGATACTCGCACTACCAGAAGATAGCCTACACAGTATTTATGGCATCATGGAAACTCAGACACTACTTCCAAGAGTGTCCGGTAATAGTGGCATCCGAAGTACCCCTGAACGACATAATCAACAACAGGGACACCACCGGCCTCATAGCCAAGTGGGCTATTGAGCTCCTTCCCTTTGAAATAACCTACAAGCCACAACGTGCCATAAAATCTCAGGTACTGGCAGAGTTTCTAGAAGAGTGGACAGAGGCCGAGCTCCCCAGGGAATATAGTACATACTTGTTGGGGAACGTCGCATGGGAAACAAAAAAATTCCTACGCACATGCAAACCTATCCATGGTGATGAGCATCTATGAGAGGGAGAGTGGATCTACATACCCTTGTAGATCGCTAAGCGGGAAGCGTTAAGAAACGCGGTTGGTGTAGTCGAACATCTTCGCGATCCAAATCGCCGAGCGTCCCGCGATCTCATCACGATCTGTCCCGCGATCCAATCACGATCCGTCCCGTGAACTCATCACGATCTGTCCCGCGAACTCATCACGATCCGTTCCGCGATCTCATCATGAACCGTCTCACAATCTCGATCACGGTCCTTCCGATCTAGCGCCGAACGGACGGCACCTCCGCGTTCAGCACACGTGCAGCTTGATGACGATCTCCACCGTCACGATCCAGCGAGAGGAGGTGGAGAGGAGAGAGAGTTCACCGGCAGCATGACGGCGCTCCGGTGACGGTGGTGGAGCAATTCCGGCAGGGCTTCGCCTAAGCGCTGCAGAAAACCGATCTAGAGGAGAAACTATGCACCGGTGAAACGGGTAGCACGTGGCCGGAAATTCTGTCCAAAATCCACCCAATCCACTAGTATATATAGGAGGAGAGGAGAGGAGAGGCATCCAAGGCCTTTGGGTCGGCCGAAATAGGAGGTGGGAAGCAATCCTACTTCACCTCCAATCCTAGTTGGAGTAGGATTGCCTCCTATTGGCTGATTTTCCACCTTTTGCTTTAGGACTTTCTCTCCTGCGCCATGGGCCTTTGTGGCTGTTTTCCCAGCCCACTAAGGGCTGGTTAATACTCTCCCACGGCCCATGGACCTCTTGGGGTCGAAGTACCCCTCCCGGAGGTCTCCCGGTACACTACCGGCACTCCCGATACACTACCGGCACTCCCGGTACACTACCGATGAGCCCGAAACTTTTCTAGAAACCAAACTGGGACTTCCTATATATGAATCTTTACCTCCGGACCATTCCGGAGCTCCTCGTGACGTCCGGGATCTCATCTGGGACTCTGAACAAACTTCAGTCACCACCATACATAACTCTACACTACCGAAACGTCACCGAACCTTAAGTGTGCAGACCCTGCGGGTTCGAGAACTATGTAGACATGACCGAGACACCTCTACGGTCAATAACCAATGGCGGGACCTGGACATCCACATTGGTTCCTACATATTCTACGAAGATCTTTATCGGTCGAACCTCTATGTCAAGGATTCAGTTAATCCCGTATAACGTTCCCTTTGTTCTTCGGTATGTTACTTGCCCGAGATTCGATCGTCGGTATCTCCATACCTAGTTCAACCTCGTTACTGGCAAGTCTCTTTACTCGTTCCGTAATACAAGATCCCGTAACTAAAAATTAGTCACATTGCTTGCAAGGCTTATTGTGATGTTGCATTACCGAGTGGGCCCCGAGATACCTCTCTGTTACACGGAGTAACAAATCCCAGTCTCGATCCATGCCAACTCAACAGACACCATCGGAGATACCTGTAGAGCACCTTTATAGTCACCCAGTTACGTTGCGATGTTTGATACACACAAGGCACTCCTCCGATATCCGTGAGTTGCATGATCTCATGGTCATAGGAACATATACTTGACATGCAGAAAACAGTAGCAATAAACTGACACGATCATATGCTATGTTTGTAGTTTGGGTCTTATCCATCACATCATTCTCCTAATGATGTGATCCCGTTATCAAATGACATCTCTTGTCCATGGCTAGGAAACCTTAACCATCCTTTGATCAACGAGCTAGTCCATTAGAGGCATACTAGGGACATGGTTTTGTCTATGTATCCACACATGCATTTAAGTCTTCGATCAATACAATTATAGCATGGATAATAAACAATTATCATGAACAAGGAAATATGATAACAACTAATTTATTATTGCCTCTAGGGCATATTTCCAACAATACTCCCATTGGACAATGTACTTCGATGGATCCAAAACCTTGGCTGGACTAGGGGCTGGAGTTATCCTCACATCCCCCAGAGGCGACAATGTTCAATACGTGTTGTAGATCATGTATGCCGACTCCAACAATGCAGCCGAATACGAAGCACTCTTGCATGGTCTTCGGATGGCAGTATCAATGGGCATACGATAGCTAGAGGTACGGGGAGACTCCAACTGGCCCATCCCCCAAATCAATGGCGAATTCGATGCCAAAAACCCGAAGATGGCGGCATATAGAAATGTCGTCCTAAAGATATCCGCACGGTTCGAGGGGTTTGAATTTCACGACGTCGCTTGCGACAACAACCAAGCCGCCGACGTACTAGACCGCATGGGGGCTAAGTGCGACCCTGTCCCAAAAAACACTTTCCTAGAACGACTCTGTAAGCCATCTGTGGTTTGGTAGGACGATCATAAGGGCGCCGGTCTAAATATGGTGGAAGAGGTTGTTCCCCCTATAAACGAACCAGACGATCAAATCATCAGCGGCTCCATAATGAAATGAAACGCCTTCGGCTCATCAGGTCATGGTAGTAATTGCGCCATGGACCAAGCCCTTTCTCGCCTACCTTCTTCGCAAAGAACTCCTCGACGACCAAACAAAGGTGTGACGCATAATTCGGCGATCCAAAGCCTACAAGGTACACGAGGGTGAGTTATACAAGAAAATCACCGCCGAAATATTACAGCGGTGCATATCTGAGGAAGAAGGACGGCAGATCTTGGCTGAAGTCCACGCTTGGATGGGCGGTCATCACACCGCAGCAAGAGCCTTGGTTAGCAAGGCCTTCCGAGCTGGTTTCTTTTGGCCCACTGCTCGGGTGGACGCCCAATCACTTGTCAAACACTGCGTGGGGTGTCAACTTTCACAAATCAAAGTCACATGCCCCCAACAGCTCTTCAGACTATTTCGATCACCTAGCCTTTCGCGGTCTAGGGGCTAGACATGGTCGGACCACTTAAAGGGGGACCAAAAAGAATATATACTTACTCGTCATGGTTGACAAGTTCACCAAATGGATAGAGGCAAAGCCTGTTAAATCGGCCAAGTCTAGACCAGTAATCAACTTTATATCCGCCGTGGTATACCGTTACGGTGTCCCGCACAGTCTAATAACGAACAATGGATCTAACTTCACGGCCCAAGAGGTCAAGGACTGGTGTGCAAAAATGGGCATCAAGCTCGATTACGCATCAGTGTATCATCTGCAGACCAATGGACAAGTCGAACGAGCAAACGGTCTCATCATGAGCGGCATTAAGCGACGTTTGGTCCGATTTCTTCATGAGTTCGACTGTCATTGGGTGGAGGAGCTTGACCCTGTTCTATGGGGCCTGCGCACCACCCCGAATAGATCAACGGGATACACACTGTTCTTCATGGTCTATGGGGCAGAAGCAGTCCTCCCCTGTGATATTATTCATGACGCACCAAGGGTGCACATGTACGAGGAAAAGGAAGCCAAATTAGATCGGCAGGATGACCTGGACACCTTAGAAGGAGAGAGCGACATAGCTCGGGCTCACTCTACTTCTTACCAATAGTAGGCCGACGTTACCAGAGTAGGGAGGTCATGGCAAAAGCGTACAACATGGGTGAACTCGTCTTACGGCTCCCGGAGAAGCAGAAGCATAAAATTAACCCCAAATAGGAGGGGGCCTTCATAATTGACGAGGTACTCCTAGGAGGGGCTTACCGTCTTCAGAACCCGTCGGACAACCGCCTTGAACCAAACCCATGGAACGTAGCTCATCTTTGGCTCTTATACGGATAAACCGGTGTCATCAAATTCTTTACACTTTACCTCCTTTTTCTTTACTTTTTCCTTCTCATCCCACCTTGTTGTTTGGTAGATTTGAATTTTTCTTTTCTTAACAAATCTATGTTCGGTTCAAGCGACCTTGTACTAAGACTCTCGGCTTACACCCTTAAGTGTTAAATCCGAACACAACACCTCGGGCCTTCTTTCCGAAGCCAACGCTTTTATATTATAAGAATTTATCCACACTTCTTGTGTACACACGCTTCCTTTGTCGTGATTAAGCTATCATATGCATAAATTCGAACTAAGATTTTGCCAAGCTGGGTTGCCTCGCTCCTGTGCTTACCATGTATGTTCCCGATTGTTCGCCTAGTGGGTAAAGGGAGCACATCTGCGATTGCTACGACCGGGTCATCTGGATACGTACCTCAGACGGGTGAAGCCAAAAGCTAGTTATCTTAAGTAGACAATTGGTCGGCTGTGACAAAAGCAATCAATACGACTATGGTTGTTATTACCACTACTTGGGCTTCTTTTCTCTCAAAAAAGCCCTTAGCCGCATACTAGTAGTATATGGCCTTCTACCTACGATCTTTGTAGAACCCTGAAGAAAGGTATCGATAGAGGTACTATTTTCTTTGGAAAATGTTTCTTATGATAAGCAGTAATATAACATATATCCCTTTGTGATTTTTGTTTGTTCGCACCAAATGGCCGGATTGCCTGGTTCCCCGAACATAATTCACTCTTCTAGGATGATAAATTACGAGGAACACTCCTGATCCTTTCCGCAGGAGGTAGAAGCTGATGGCCGGTTAAGACAAACTTTACAACACAGCTGGAGCAACTACTCGATTATTCCTACATAGTTACAGATAATCATACATTCGGCTGCTAATCGAGATTGTCGATTATAGTGTCTAGGGAGCAGTCTTGTTGCGAAAACCGGGCGGCGGGCATAACTTTGTCGTACACCAGGAGGAGCGGCACTTCTTGTCCATCTGACCCTACTAGCCCAACCCGAGCCATACGCTCGGGGTTAAGTCTGGTATAGCAGGTCTTGATCATCACCCATGCCTCCGATGCTCCCTCCCGACAAGCCGATGTCTTCCATAGCTCGAACCTACTTCTGGCTCCCTTGAATCGATCGACTAGTTCGGTCATTCCCTCCGGAGGTTGCTCGGTGGGCCATAGAGCCTTTACCATGCTTTTCATGGCCTTCCGAGTGCTCATGAAGGGCGGAAAGCTCCTTTAGAAGGTTCACCCGATAGGATCTGATCTCTTCTTAGGGTCGCCCAGACAGGAGACCTACACATGAGTCAAATGCAGGCCTATCATGCTTCATCTATAAGAAGTACTTCCCGATGTTAGAATCACACTTACCGAACATGCCCCTCTGTAGTTTCTGGTTCTCTTCTTGGGCCTGGGCCAATTGAGTTTTAAGCTCTCAATTTCCTTGGCCTGTTGTTTGTTATCCGCCTGAAGATGGTTCTTCTCTTCAAGGTGTCATTGCAAAACACGACAACCGTCTTCGTGTTGGGACTCAGCGTATCGCTGAGATTCTCGGGTTGTATCCAAATCTTTTTTGCATTTGCCCTATTAATTCAGCTGCTAAAAAGTACCCTTGCGTCAGCATGGGAATATACTAAGATTAGCAGCACAGATATACTCACCATGTGCCTCCCGAGTAAAGCTCTTCACTTGCTCCAATTCGGCCTTCACAGATTCAACCTGTGTTCGGCTGGCTTCTAGTTCCTTTGCCAGTTGCTCGCTCTACTGCTTCGAGGCCTGCATTAGCAACAAAACAAGGACCCTTAATTCAGTCGTTCCGACAATTTAAGGCTTGGGGGCTACTGGGTTTACACAAGTGTTCGTACTCTACAAAACTGATTATTTACCTACAGGCTGGACGATATCAATTTCATGGCCTCCCCAAACCCAGCTCGGGTAGCACCGATGTGTGCGTCCACTGTGCTAGAGCACCAAACTCCTGTTCGGAGAATACTGGGTGACACAGGGCCTCTCGTCGCCACCGATGATTCATGGAGCTTCCTACTTCAGACTTGGTAACGGACATAGCATCACCGGAATCGATAGGGGCCGGATTGACCATGGGAACCTCTATAGCAGGTTCAGCATGAGCCGAAGCTCTGGAATATTGAGCTTCCCCGGACACCCTGGCAACCTCCTCGGCATAGGAAGGCTGATTTTTTTGCCTGTGAATTTTTATATAAAATGTGCTATTAGGATCTATCAGTTTTGTAATAAATAAACAGCCGAATAAATACCTTTGGGGTGAATGAGTGGATGGACTCGTCCTCACAGTCGGCTCATTTGTCAGATCCCTGTTGCTTTCCGATCCGGGCACTGCTGCCATTTACGATGTATGACGTGCGGATCGATGATGCTTAGGAGGAGGAGTTGGCACGTTTGGGGCGTTGGAGGATGCTTGCCTTTTGCAGGATGAGCTTTTCTTCTTGTTTGTCGTAGGAGAAGGGAACGATCCAGGATAATCGGCTATGATAGCCACCTTGGAGCGGTCAAGACTCTACTGATAGAAAATCCCGTCTTCAAGCTCAATTGACAGATCCGTGTCCTCATGAAAGCCCGGATCATCGTCGTGAGAATAGTCTTCGGGCTGAGGGGCCAGAGAGTTAACTGTCTCGATAAACCTTCTCCAGTCCTGTTCACATAAAGTTGAAAGCTTCAGTCAAAAAAGGGACAAAGTGGAAACCAGAATTGTGGTCACGGAGTTGAAAGCTTACCCATTCGATGGGATTGTGGCTTGAGTATCCCTCCTTGCTCGACCGCTGAATAAAGTCTTCTTTCTCCCCTTTGTACAGGTCGGCAAGCATGGTAGCCAATGCTGTCTGATCGGCATGATCCAGTCTTCGGGAGCATGTGGTGTTGCTTGTCCCATTGTAACGCCACAAGGGGTGTATCCTCTACTGAAGAGGCTGCATGCACCGGGTGATGGCGGCAGCCATGACGTCGATCATGGTTAACTTGTGGTGGGCTAGTACCCTCACCTGGCTGCCAAGCGTTGAACTTCAACGATGTCCTCTTGGGACGAACTCTTCGGCTGCCAGTTGTACCTTTTCTTTAAGGGGGTGACGGAGTATTCGGGAAAACCCCTTTGATCTCGATCAAACAGGGGGACGTCCCCGATATAAAACCATTCGGAAGAGCATTCTTCGAACTCCTTCGATGTTCCCATCAGATACCCCGTCCCCGCTATGCGGCATACTTCGGCTTCGCCGACCTCCAAGATTGTCTTGTCGCGAGTTCGAGGGACGAGGCAGAAGTACTTCCTCCATAGTTCAAAATGTGCCTCGCAGCCTAGGAACATCTTGCAAGGGGCGACAAAGCCCGAGATGTGCAGGATAGACCCTGGGGTGAGATGGTGGAGCTGGATCCCATAAAATTCCAATAACCCTCTCAAGAATGGGTGACTAGGAAACCCTAGACCCCGCAGAAGAAAGGGCACAATGCATACACGTTCCCCCCTTTGTGGATTGGGGAAATTCTCCGCGAAAACTTCGTCGTTGAATGAACATAAGCCTGCACGGGTCACTGCCAGGTCCGAGGAAGGAAGGTATCCCTGGGTCTCCAGATTACGCAGTCATAGGAGCGATACAGAGCAGTTGGTCCTGTTGGGGAACGCGACAGAAAACAAAAATTTCCGGTATAGCAAGCACGCCCAGGACCACTATGGAGACTGCATACAAGGTTTGATCTGATCCGTACCGACTCGAATCGCAGCGGTAGAAGAGTCGGTGGAGATCCTTGGTGCAGATCCCCGCAGCTAGGATTTTACAACCTCCCAACCGCGAGGATATACTCCCTCGTCAGACAGCCCTCCGGGAGGCGGTCGAACAGTCCCCCGGACGATGTCGCGGACACCCCTTCGGGAGGACCCTCGAAACTCGAACGGAGACTCGGACAGCCCTTCGGGAGGACACTCGAAACTCGAACGGAAACTCGGACAGCCCTTCGGGAGGACACACGAGCAGCCCCTCAGGCAAAAGATCGAAACTACGACCTCTCTACGGGGTTGCACACATACGGTGTGATCTATCCGGCAGGGCTTCGCCGTCCAGAACTAGTTCCTACCGGAACCCAGACAACCTTTCGGCTCTACGAAACTATTTCGCTGGGAGGGAGAGAAGAAGCCAGATCATTGCAATGGCACTTGTATGTGAGAAGGAGTGAGTTTTTGGGCTGCCTCCTCACCCCTATTTATAGGGTGAGAGACTATGGTAAAAATACCAAAATGCCCTCAGATATTTTCACTATTCATAATAGTGATTCCACTATTCATAAATAGTGTTTCCCACTATTCACAATAGTGTTTTCCACTATTTCGTAATAGTGTTTTCACTAGTCATGAGATATTTTCGCTCAATAGTGTTTCCCACTATTCATAATAGTGTTTCCACTATTCACGAGATATTTTCTCCCAAAAAGCACTTTCACTATTCACGACGACATTTTTCAGCGTCCGTTCGAACTGAAAATATGTATGTGGGCTTAGAACATTTCCAGCACCCACTAAAATAATTTTCAATGCGATCCGGAACAATTCCGGATTAGTGATTTTCATCTGCGAAATGCATCTGAAGCAGTTTTGGCAGCTCCGGAACATCTCCCGTTTTTCTTTCGGAAAATTCCCAGAAGTTTCCAGAATGATTCTGGCACCCTCCAAGAATTATCGAGCATGTGCCGAAACCAATTTGACTTAATGGTATCCCCTGAAACAACTTTTTAGTTTTACCGAAACTGTTCCGGTGTTCTCTCTGCGGAACTTTTCTGCAGTCCGAAACTTTTTCGGTGATTTTCTCTCAGACTCCCTGTCTAGTATTCAGTAGATAGATGACCCTTAAGCGTGTGACCCTATAGGTTCGGTGAAGCATAGACATGACCCGGAACCCCTTCCGATCAATGATCAACATCGGAGCCGTGGACACCCATATTGACCCCTATACCCACACGAATGAATATTCGAGTGAACCTCCAGTTGCCGTGTGCTATTCCTGTTGCGTCATGATATGTTACAAATACCCAAGGTGAGACATGTTGGCATCCCCGTGGATCAACAACGTGTCCACTATTCCAGTTACCACGTTACCGGTATTGTTCTCTTTTCTCGTTCCCATGTTCCGGCATCCCCGTGATAAAATCACAAAAGGTCTGGCCAGACGATGATGGATGCCGTAACACCGAGAGGGCCCAGATATATCTCTCCATCGTCGGAGGAGCAAATCCCATTCTTGAGCTATCAAGTTACTTGACATACTTTTCCATGAACCCGTAAGCCGCCGTAATAGCCACCCATTTACGGATGACGTTTAACAAACCCCAAAGTTCATGAAGCAAGCATGAAGAAACTCAATACTCTCATGGTCTAAGGAATTATGCAAACGTAAACCATCTCTGTGTTATTAACCATTAACTTGTGACGAATGTATCTCATAGCATAACATCAATTCGGATCGATTCAACACAAGTGTTCTACCAACATCGTGCCCTCAAAATTGCCGGCATAGCCATGCCCATGATCAGGAAAACAGGATCATCATGCAATACTTGAGCCAGTCTTAGAGGCAAGACTAGGAATACAATTTACCGTTTATTATACCACACGTGCACATGAGTTTCCCTCCAAGCCTCGTGGATATTGTAGACTCGAGAATCATTGTCGTTATAGCATGGATCATAAACATTCATTACATACTCGGAGATACAAAAGTAACTGTTATTACTACCTCTAGGGCATATCTCCTACAGACTCCCACTTGCACTAGAGTCATAATCCAGTTACATGGCTTCCCTAACACCAATGGCTATCCGGTGTTGCTCATGCTTTGCTCGTGGTAGAGGCTTTGTCATCAGGTCTGACACATTCAGATCCGTGTGAACTTTGCGTACTTTCACTAAACCTTCTTCGACATGATGTCGAATGAGTTTATATTTGCGTTGAATATGCATTGTCTTATGGTGCGAACATGGCTCCCTCGCCTGAGCCACGGCGCCACTATTATGACAATAGATCTCCACCGAGTCCAGAGCACTTGGAACCACACCAAGGTCTTCAAGAAATTTCTTGATACCAACAGCTTGCTTGGAGGCTTCAGAAGCAGCAACATATTCTGCCACCGTCGTAGAATCCGCCACAGTCTTTTGTTTGGAACTTTTCCAATCAACTACGCCGCCGTTCAATATGAAAACATAGCCAGATTGAGATTTGAAGTCATCTGGGTCAGTCATGAAGCCTGCATCAGTGTGACAACTTACAATGAGCTCTTCATCACCTCCGTACACAAGGAGTAAATCCTTGGTCCTTCTGAGGTACTTAAGAATACCCTTGACTGCGGCCCAGTGTTCCAATCCTGGATCACCTTGGTACCGGCTGCTAACACTTAGCGCATAGGAAACATCCGGTCTTGTACATAGCATGGCATACATAATAGAACCAACTGCCGAAGCATATGGAATATCATTCATTTGTACTCGCTCATCGAGGGTCCGAGGACTCTGATTCTTGCAAAGCACTATGCCAGGTGACATGGGGAGTAGGCCTTTCTTGGAGTTCTCCATGTTGAACCTTTTCAACACCTTGTCAATGTACGTGCTTTGGCTAAGCGCTATTAGGCGTCTTGATCTATCTCTATAGATCCTGATGCCCAATACATATGCCGCTTCACCTAAGTCTTTCATTGAAAAACTCCTTTTCAATGAGTCTTTTATTTTGCTAAGAAAATTCACATCATTTCCAATCAACAATATGTCATCCACATACAAGATTAGAAATGCTTTTGCGCTCCCACTAAACTTCTTGTAAACACAAGATTCTTCATCGTTCCTGATGAAGCCAAACTCTTTGACCACTTCATCAAAACGAATGTTCTAGCTCCTTGATGCTTGCTTCAGACCATAAATGGCTTTCTGAAGCTTACATACCTTTCCAGCATTCTTAGGATCGACAAAACCTTCTGGCTGTATCATGTATACATCATGTTCAAGGTTTCCATTTAGGAAAGCCGTTTTGACATCCATCTGCCATATTTCATAATCGAAATAAGCAGCAATTGCTAGTAATATCCGAAACGGCCTAAGCATAGCTACGGGCGAGAAAGTCTCGTCGTAGTCCACTCTTGGAACTTGCGTGAACCCTTTCGCGACAAGTCTAGCTTTGTGGATAGTAATGTTACCATCCGCGTCCGTCTTTCTTTTGAAAATCCATTTACAACCAATGGGTTTTACGCCATCTGGAAGTTCTTCCAAGTTCCAAACTTGGTTTTCATACATGGATTCCATTTCGGATCTCATGGCCTTGTGCCATTCCCTTGAGCTAGGCCCCGCCATCGCTTCCTTGTAGTGCACAGGTTCATCGTCTTCAAGAATGAAGATTTCGTTATGAAACCACTCAGGTGGCTGGATAGCCCTACCTGATCTGCGCGGTTCAGTTACAACATTGTCTGAAGTTTCCGCATCACATGCGACAACTTCCGGCCTAGTTGTACGGATAATTTGCGGAATTACTTCCGGTTCCTTAGCCACATCAACGGTGGCCAAAGATTCACTAATCTCATTAAGTTGTATTGTCCTCCCACTAGCTTCTTTAGCGAGAAACTCTTTCTCAAGAAAGACTCCGCCTTTAGCGACAAACACTTTTTGCTCGGAGGGTAGGTAGAAGGAATACCCAACAGTGCTTGTTGGATAACCTACAAAGTAACATTTGTCTGATCTGGGATCGAGTTTGCTAGGCTGTAAACGCTTTACGTATGCCTCACAACCCCAAATTTTAAGATGCGACACACAAGGTTTCTTCCCATGCCACATCTCATGTGGTGTCGTTTTAACAGACTTAGACGGTGCTTTGTTTAGTGTGTGAGCGGCAGTTTCTAGTGCATGACCCCAAAAAGATATCGGTAGATCTGTAAGAGACATCATCGACCTTACCATGTCTAACAGGGTTCGGTTACGCCGTTCCGACACTCCGTTTCTCTGTGGAGTTCCGGGAGGCGTAAGCTGTGAAACGATTCCACGATCACTCAGATGTTGGCCAAACTCGTGACTAAGATATTCGCCTCCGCGATCAGACCGCAGAAACTTAATCTTTTTGTTACGATGATTTTCTACCTCATTTTGAAATTCTTTAAACTTTTCAAATGTTTCCGACTTATGCTTCATCAAGTAGATATATCCATACCTACTTAAATCATCAGTAAAAGTTACGAAGTAGAAATACCCACCCCGTGCGACTGTGCTCATTGGACCACATACATCACTATGTATTATTTCCAATAATTCACTCGCCCGTTCAGGATGACCCGTGACCGGCGTCTTGGTCATTTTTCCCATCAAGCAAGCTTCACATGTGTCAAATGATTCAAAATCAAAAGACGGTAAAACTCCATCTTTATGGAGTCTTTGCATGCGTTTCTTTCCGATGTGGCCAAGCCGACAGTGCCACATGAAAGTGGTAGTGGTATCAGCCTTTTTAAGGCGTTTAGCATTCACGTTAAAAGACATCATTTTTACTTTCAAGATTTAGTATGAAAAGGCCCCCAACAATGGGTGCAAATCCATAAAACATATCCTTACAATAAAGTGAACAACCATTGTTCTCAGACTTGTAGGAGTACCCATCATGTACTAAACATGATCCAGAGATAATGTTTCTACACAACAACGGAACAAAATAACAGTTACTAAGTTCCAAAATAAATCCTGAAGGGAGACGTAGAGGCATAATGCCGATGGCTTGACCGGCGATCCCAACGCCGTTCCCGACACGCATCACGACTTCATTCTTTCCCAGCTTGCACACCTTCTGAAGCCCCTGTATCGAGTTGCAAATGTGAGCAACCGATCCGGTATCAAATACCCAAGACTTAGAATTTTCGCTAGCAAGCAAAACGTCAATGACATTAACTTGTATAACAATTATACCTTTTCCGGTTTTCCTGGACTTCTTATCTTCCAGATACTTCTTGCAGTTTCTCTTCCAGTGACCTGTGCCCTTGCAGTAGAAGCACTCAGTTTCATTCTTGGCTCCGCCCTTAGACTTGCGTTGGAAACCGGTCTTACCGGCGCCCTTTCCCTTCTTTGGCTTGCCTTTCTTTTTGAAACTGACAGTTTTATTCACAAGCAACACTTGCTTGCAATTTTTCTGCAGTCCTCCTTCAGCAGTTTTCAGCATGGCAAGCACCTCATTTGCTGTTTTGTCCATCCCATTCATGTTGTAGTTCATGATAAAACCGCCATAAGACGGGGGGAGTGAACCTAGCAACAAGTCCATAACATGCTCTTCTAGAAGTGGGAATTTCAGGATTTTAAGCCTTTCAGCGTAGCCAATCATATTGACTACGTGTTCGCCAACTGAACCGCCCTCAGCCATCTTGGTCTCCGCCATCATTTTCATGATGTCAAAATGTTCAGTCCGTGCATTAAACTTGTAAAGAGCATCCAGATCTTTGATCATATCAAAGGAGTTATGGAATTAAAAACGTTTTTGAAGCTCTGAACTCATGCAAGACAACATGAGGCACTGCACTAAGTTGTAATCATCATCCTTAGTGACCCAGACATTTTGTATGTCTGCCGCAGCAGTTGCCGCCGGTTTAGGAGGAAGAGGTCCGTCAAGCACATACACTTTCTTAGCACCCCTGAGGACAATCCTCAGGGTACGGACCCAGTCCTCATAGTTGTTTCCATTCGCAGCTAACTTCTCTTTCTCTAACATCGGGCCTAAGTTGAACGCACTATTGCGAGCCATTTGATCTACAACGGAAAACACAAATTCACTTAGACTTTGTTCATAATGATATTAGCACTAGTGAATAAAACGTTTTTATTCCAAGGTGCGCTCCCACTCAAATCAATATCTCTCAAAATTGATTATGAGTGATTCAAGACCCAGACTTCAATTCATCGTCATAGAATCATCATCTCATGACAGGAATTTTAATCGGTAGGCTAACTTGCCGATCACATCTCCGTGTGACTCTTGTTCATCTTTCGATGCATGTGTTCCGAGCTCATGACTTTCATGCCTGAACGTCAAGACAACCAAGTGATATTGCTGCGAGGTCTTTACTCACCCGCCTCACACATCCCTAATCGTTCGTACCCGTGCATCCATGGCGCACCCCGAAAAGTTAGGTGCCGTGATGGTGCTACACTTGGGAGAACACTAACTACTTGATATTTTTGTGAGAGATCACCCTAATAAAAAGCGACTACCACGCAATCAAGAAGGGTGCAACATAAGGGATAAATATCTTAGGCAATTCATAATTAGCATGATATGGTATAGCCCCTTCTGACGGAGAAGTCAAGTATTTCTTCGTCTTCGGCATTCGCGTCGGTGTTCACCTTTGCGAAGATTGCCACCACCTTGTCGGTGCACCAGATAATATTGCTATCTCTATAGCTAATAAAATAAGTGCATTACATAAGGTTGACATGCAGGTCATTAAAGTGCAATCATATGGCTCCAGCCATCATGCCAAATCATGACACGCAGGTCATGTTAATTACACCATATAGCCATCTCATACATAATCAAAATTGAATATGAGCTTTGCTATACCACATCACATGCAAACCATTCTGCAAAACCAAGTTAGACGCCTCTAATCGGTTTATACAAAATTTTATTTTACGTGGCTTCTAAAGTTTTGACTCAAACCGCAGCTACCAACGTTTATCATCAAGTATGATAATTCAAGTTGCTAGATTAACTTTCTAGGGTGTATGAAACACGAGATGATAAAATCTCGAGCCCCATACTAAACTTCGTCATACGCGTGACCCCCGTGCAGATCATATCTGCATTGCCCTTTCGTCTGCGAAACATCCATCTTTCTTTTGACTATGGTGGAACCCAAAGAACTGTTAGCACTTCGTTGATCTGTCAATCAGCATACTCAGGAGCAGCATGAAAGGATCGCGGATTGCCAGAACTTTGTAAGATTCCACCATTCCGTCAAGATATGGACTACACAAATTCACGAGAAGCAACAGGAACATCGGGTAACAGATTCATCTCCTACCCACACAAATAATTTTCAGCAATAGATCTCATCTACTACAAAATTATATTATGCAATACCCATACATCTCATGTATTCTAGATCATAACATGCATCTACTCATAGCCTGGCTCTTGATGCCACTGTTGGGGAACGCGACAGAAAACAAAAATTTCCGGTATAGCGAGCACGCCCAGGACCACTATGGAGACTGCATACAAGGTTTGATCTGATCCGTACCGACTCGAATCGCAGCGGTAGAAGAGTCGGTGGAGATCGTTGGTGCAGATCCCCGCAGCTAGGATTTTACAACCTCCCAACCGCGAGGATGTACTCCCTCGTCAGACAGCCCTCCGGGAGGCGGTCGGATACTCCCCCGGACGATGTCGCGGACACCCCTTCGGGAGGACCCTCGAAACTCGAACGGAGACTCGGACAGCCCTTCGGGAGGACACTCGAAACTCGAACGGAGACTCGGACAGCCCTTCGGGAGGACACACGAACAGCCCCTCAGGCAAAAGATCAAAACTACGACCTCTCTACGGGATTGCACACATACGGTGTGATCTATCCGGCAGGGCTTCGCCGTCCAGAACTAGTTCCTACCGGAACCCAGACAGCCTTTCGGCTCTACGAAACTATTTCGCTGGGAGGGAGAGAAGAAGCCAGATCATTGCAATGGCACTTGTATGTGAGAAGGAGTGAGTTTTTGGGCTGCCTCCTCACCCCTATTTATAGGGTGAGAGACTATGGTAAAAATACCAAAATGCCCTCAGATATTTTCACTATTCATAATAGTGATTCCACTATTCATAAATAGTGTTTCCCACTATTCACAATAGTGTTTTCCACTTTTTTGTAATAGTGTTTTCACTAGTCATGAGATATTTTCTCTCAATAGTGTTTCCCACTATTCATAATAGTGTTTCCACTATTCACGAGATATTTTCTCCCAAAAAGCACTTTCACTATTCATGACGACATTTTTCAGCGTCCGTTCGAACTGAAAATATTTATGTGGGCTTAGAACATTTCCAGCACCCACTAAAATAATTTTCAATGCGATCCGGAACAATTCCGGATTAGTGATTTTCATCTGCGAAATGCATCTGAAGCAGTTTCGGCAGCTCCGGAACATCTCTCGTTTTTCTTCCGGAAAATTCCCAGAAGTTTCCAGAATGATTCTGGCACCCTCCAAGAATTATCGAGCATGTGCCGAAACCAATTTGACTTAATGGTATCCCCTGAAAAAACTTTTTAGTTTTGCCGAAACTGTTCCGGTGTTCTCTCTGCGGAACTTTTCCGCAGTCCGAAACTTTTTCGGTGATTTTCTCTCAGACTCCCTGTCTAGTATTCAGCAGATAGATGACCCTTAAGCGTGTGACCCTATAGGTTCGGTGAAGCATAGACATGACCCGGAACCCCTTCCGATCAATGATCAACATCGGAGCCGTGGACACCCATATTGACCCCTATACCCACACGAATGAATATTCGAGTGAACCTCCAGTTGCCGTGTGCTATTCCTGTTGCTTCATGATATGTTACAAATACCCAAGGTGAGACATGTTGGCATCCCCGTGGATCAACAACTTGTCCACTATGACAGTTACCTCGTTACCGGTATTGTTCTCTTTTCTCGTTCCCATGTTCCGGCATCCCCGTGATCAAATCACAAAAGGTCTGGCCAGACGATGATGGATGCCGTAACACCGAGAGGGCCCAGAGATATCTCTCCATCGTCGGAGGAGCAAATCCCATTCTTGAGCTATCAAGTTACTTGACATACTTTTCCATGAACCCGTAAGCCGCCGTAACAGCCACCCATTTACGGATGACGTTTAACAAACCCCAAAGTTCATGAAGCAAGCATGAAGAAACTCGATACTCTCATGGTCTAAGGAATTATGCAAACATAAACCATCTCTGTGTTATTAACCATTAACTTGTGACGAATGTATCTCATAGCATAACATCAATTCGGATCGATTCAACACAAGTGTTCTACCAACATCGTGCCCTCAAAATTGCCGGCATAGCCATGCCCATGATCAGGAAAACAGGATCATCATGCAATACTTGAGCCAGTCTTAGAGGCAAGACTAGGAATACAATTTACCGTTTATTATACCACATGTGCACATGAGTTTCCCTCCAAGCCTCGTGGATATTGCAGACTCGAGAATCATTGTCATTATAGCATGGATCATAAACATTCATTACATACTTGGAGATACAAAAGTAACTGTTATTACTGCCTCTAGGGCATATCTCCTATAGGTCCAATCCCCAAGACGAGAGCCGTAAGGGCGTGAGGAAGAGCTGGGGGTGCTCGCCATGTTTTTCGTGGTGATTACCCGCTAAGAGTTTTTCTGATGGGGAGGAGGAAGAGGATGTGGCTTAGACCACGATTTTGTTTGCTTAAATGAGTGGTGCCTCCGTTGCGGAGGGGTAGTCTTGTAAAAAAATCCCTAAACCGCTCGTCTCCCCACGACCCGTGAAAATCGAGAAACGCTGACGGTTATTATAAGGGACATGGCAAGCTCGTGACGCTTGGGATTTCACCGATGACTGGTCGGTTGTTGAACAAGGAGTAGGGGACTCGCCTTGAAAGCCAAAGATTATGACACACGAAGATTATCCGGATATACCTCGGTGTTGAAGGGTAGTCCGGGGGCTACTGAGGGAGTCCTGGATTAAGGGGTCCTCGGTTAGCTGACCTGTTTCTCATGGGCCGTACTATATGGGCTGCTGGATGAGCATTGGATGATTAAGGGCCCCATCGCAAGGGTGGAAGCTTCAAGGAGCCGTGGCGTGTCCTCCAAGTTGTCGACAGTAGATAGGCATGTTTCTTCCTTCGATGTGCAACCGACTATGTGTAAACCCTAAGTACCCTCGGCGTCTATATAAGCCGGAGGGTTTTAGGTTGTAGAGAGGGACAACTCATCTATGGTTTAGCTATTTGTTCTCGAGGTAGATCGACTTTGTAACTTACATATCATCAATACAATCAAGCAGGACGTAGGGCATTACCTCCATAGGACGGACCGAACTTGGGTAAACATCGTCTCCTTCGTCTCTTGTTACCATCGATTCTAGTCTCACAGCTTGGGACCCCCTACCCGAGATCCGCCGGTTTTGACACCGACACCCACAAAGGACTAGCCTCACCCAGGGTGGATCTTCATGAAGCAGACAATCTCCTTGCCCTTACAAACTCCTTGGTTCAACGTCACAAGCTTTGGAGGCTCCCAAGTGACACCTAACCAATTTAGGACACACCACTCTTTAAAAGGTACTAGCAAAAGGGCTCATGCGTTGCAACGGTTAGAGAACAGAAAAATACATGCATCCGCACCTGCTCAAAATTTATAGTGGCACTATACACTTCTATTTTTCATGGTATCTATATAGAGTGGAACATAAGTTGGTGAAAAAGTAATATCAAAGGTACACCATTTTATTCACTATCCATAAGAATGCTGCAACAAAAGCTAAGAACTACATATCTGTTGTTAACTCACATCTTCTCACGGAGGATACATGACCACGGATGTGAATGAATACACTAAGTGGTTGCTTGTAACTCACAGCTTCTCTATCCTATCATCCAATTTCACATTTTGGCTCCAAGATGATAAGCACTTCAAATGGCTTTTATATTACATGAAGCATCATGCACTTAATCTGTATTTCTATCATTGCACCTACTTTTTCCTTTTAAAATTGTAATGTATAGAGGTGTTATAGGTTATTCATACATAAACTAAGGCTAGGAAAGGCAGAATTAGATACAGCTGGGACTATATCTATGCGAGTAACTTTATTATGAAATAAAGTATATTGAGGAAAATGTCTCCTTAACTCTTTCAATTGAGAATGAATGGGGAATATTGTTGAAGTATTATCACACAAAATAGGTCCACACAACGGCCTCCCTAGTTAGTGGGCTTAGCTGTGTTTGTTTGCTTGTTCGGGCCAAGCACTCTGTCTTCCTTCTTTTCTATTTTGGACACCGTGTTCACGCCTTGCATTCCTACATTGTTATACTTTATTTGTATTCATTCTCTTTTCTTCTATCAATGAAAAGACACGCATGTTTTGCGTATTCATGACAAAATCCTGCAAGGCAAACAACCAAACTGACCACATGCACCTTTGACAAGTTGGTCTAACAAAAAACGACTTAGAGTTTACATTGAACCCGCATCAGATAGTTCCCCTGTGGACAGACACGTAACTCCTGATCGGCCAATGTCCCCTACGAAACCAAGGCGAATCAACCTACCTGTCACAGATCCAAAGAACCGCAAAGAATAACCAAGGTTGACGAACTGAATCAATGCGATAGCCCCTACTCCGTCGCGGCAAAAATAACCGAGGCTTCAGGCTTTGTTCGCATCCACGCGGGCCCGCATGAGCGTCTTCTTGAGTCATTTTTCAACACGATTAAAGCAGTGGAAGACCACGTCGAGGGAGAGCGCCAGGTTCCTAGACTTGCTGCCAGAGGACGGCACGCCTGACGACATCAGGTTGTTCCTGCAGCACGGTTAGTGCCTGGCATCGGCAAGTTCATGTGATACGACGAGGCAATCAAAGGGATTAGCTAAGCGTTTATTCTCCGTGCAGGGATTAAGTGTCATAGTTATATGTCAAAATTGGAGATCAGTTTCCTCTTGTATACATCATTCTCTAATGGAAGTTGTCCCTTTACACGGGCATGTGATCGATACGGACACACAATTGACGAAATTTGGAGTCACGCTCTAATTGTTTTTTATAAGGAGATGGAGTTATGCTTGGACGAACGTGAGGCCTCTTCCAGGCTATGGGCCGGACGGACATGGCCCATCTGGCCGAACACCTCGCTTCAGCAAAATATATAGATAGGTCTCAAATTAGTACCACCTCATATATATAAATAAAAGATAAAATCATCTAAATGGGACGAAACCAAGAATATCAGCTTGCTTTATTAGTATATAATATATATATATATATATATATATATTAGAGGCATACTAGGGACATGGTTTTGTCAATGTATTCACACATGCATGTAAGTCTCCGATCAATACAATTATAGCATGAATAATAAACGATTATCATGAATAAGAAAATATGATAATAACTAATTTATTATTGCCTCTAGGGCATATTTCCACAAAAGCATGCGTGACTTATCTTGTGATCATAATGTTCCAATTAGAATTGCGAACAAGAAATCTATCTGGTTGAAACATATATCCTTATGTACCACTGTTCTGCCATTGATTATTCAAAATGAGAAGTAAAAGTCTCAGGTTGTTGTCAATTTAGACAAGGTTGACATGAAAGACTCCATGACAAATAACAAATGTGTGAGACAAACTAGCAGCAATGCACACACACACTGACACACACACAACCAAATGATAAAGCATAGATTTGTTTACTCGCTAGTTCGCGAGTGCCTTTCAACTAGGAGTATTAGATTGCCAAGTGCATTGAAAAATATTGTATCCAACATCTTCAAATTACATAAATCATTTTTAACTCTGGTCCGTTGTATTGTCCATCCCTCCAGTTCCGTCAAAGTGTAATTCTGCAGGACCGGACAGTAGAGTCGATCCTTGCTGAACTTGAAACAGCATGCTTGTATATTCTCCTAGAATTGGAGGCATAACCATTGTTGATGAACCTCCATATGGTATTGCAGTTGTCGATGTTTGATTTATGTTGCCAATGGTAGTGTCCACCTCAAATGATCCCTGCTCCAAATAAATTCATATAATGACATGGATTCTCAAGTGTACTATAAATAAAAAGATAAAATCCAAAGATACCTGAGCTATGCTACTACAAGCTCCACCTTCCAAATTAACACATTCCTGACTCTGTTTCAGATTGCAAATCTGTCAACTAGAAAGAACGGGTGAAAATAAATTTGTTGAACAACGAAGAACAAGAATTAGATACCGCATATTCCATAACATCTTGTTCTACAATATCATCCTCTGATTGTTTTCTTTTATTATTGGACCTTTTCTTGTTTAAATTTGTGGAGTTAGCCTGAAATAAATTCAAAATTTGTGAGTTTTTAGAAAAAGAAAAAAGTAGCTTATGGTCAAACATAACACAAGCAATAGTACCTTCTGTTCAACTTTCTTCTTCTCCTTTTCTGCTATTTTCTTGTCCCTTTCTTCAGCTTTCTTTTTCTCCTGTTCTGCTTTTTTCTTGTCCCTTTGTTCAGCTTTCTTCTTCTTCTCGTTTGCTTGACGAATAAGTTTATCAACCTTTGATTCCTTTCTCAATGACGGAGGACGTCCAGCACATCTAACAGGTATTGGACTTAGAATAGTTTTACTTGTTGTCTTCCCATTAGCATGCACATCTTCCTGTGTGCCAACCTGATCCTTGTCATTTTCAGAAATTGAGTTGCTAGAGTACTCAATTTTGAGGGCGTGAAGCTTTTCAGTCAAAGAATTGCATGAAGCATCAGACATGGCACCTATCTCCGCAATTGGGTAGAAAGACTCGCACAATCTATCAAAGCGTTTTGCAACAGGTGTGTCGTCCATGCCGCCATATGTGCATCTGATAAAGTTATGCTTTCTTTTCACATTCTTTTTCCATCGGTCATGGATGTATTGTGGAGGAACCTCCTTTATTTTCATGTGAGTGAGCACACATAATATATGCCTACAGAGAATACCTCTGAACTCAAAGCGACGACATGAACAGTTAACTTCAAACTCTTCCTCATTGAAATATACATGGTACACAATATCTTTTCTCCATCCTTTTTCCTTGTCAATTAACACATCCTCGGTTACTTCATATGTTTCTATTGCCCCCTCCTTTTGTATTAACTTCCAATCACAGTACATAATGTCGGTTAGCTCTTCTTGAAATTCTTTGAACTTCGAATTTGTATAGGCTGATTGAAATTGCTTATATATATATATATATATATATATATATAATATAAGGTATAGGTATAGGTATAGGTATAGGTATATAGAATAGATGTTGTTGAAGATGGTGAACTTCTTGCTCTTGTGCTTGAAAAGATAGTCTCCTCAACACTCAATCACTCTCTCACGTATTTGGCTATGTGATAGGAGAAGTGTTGGAGTGGAAAGCAACTTGGGGAGGCTAGAGATCAAGGAATGATGGTCGGAGTGGAGTCCTATTAATCTCAACACAAGGATAGATCTCTAGAAAACGGATATGGAAAGTGGTAGATTCGTCCTGGTTGCTCTCTGAGAGTTGGTGGAATAAGCGGGGGTATATATAAGCAACACCAAACATGCACTATTGGAATCAGAGAATTTGCCATCTGCCTGATATTTGTCATCTGCTGTCAGATGGCAAAGAAACTCTTTGTCGTCAGCTGCCAAAAAACAGACGGCAAAGAACGCATTGATGGCAAAGATAATGTTTGCCATCAGTGTGCGCTTTATTGTCCGCTGGCAGACGACAGAGATGCGCCAGGCAGACGACAAAGAGACTAGGCGGGCCCCACTACACCATGGACGGCATGGTTACCGTCAGCTGCATCTTTTCCATCTGTCGCCCCTCTTTGACATCTGCCCCCTCCTCTTTGTCGTCTGCTAGGAGACGGCAAAGGGGATGCCCACATAATGGCCACAGCGCCTGCCCCCTCCCCATCCCATCTCCCCAACTCTCCCCCACTCCCCACCTCTCCTCTCTCCTCACTCCCCACCTCTCTGTCTCTTCCCCCTCCCCTCGCCGCCCAGACCATCACCATCGCACCGCCCCTCCCCGTGGCTCCCCCCTTCCTGCGCCCCCACCACCGTGGCCTCCCTCCCACACCCTTGTCTCGCCACCTGTTTGTCACCGTTGGCCTCCTCGTCGCCCCCTCGTCGCCCCATCATCGTCGGTCCCCTCGCCGCCCCAGCCCCCACGCCCCACGACCGCCCCGGCCTGTGCCACGCCGGCCCTGTCCCTCGCCCCACCCCACAGCGGGCCTCCCCTCCAGCCCCTCGCCCCGCCCCAACACGAGCCTCCCCATCGGCCCCTCGCCCCACCCCATCGCCCGCCTCCTCCCCGCCAGCCCGGCCCGACCGCCCCGGTAAGCTATTCGGAGGACTTTGTATGTACATATGCTTTGTATGTACAAATGCTTTGTATGTACAGATTTAGATTTAGACTATTACTAAGAGCAATAGTAATAGTATATGATTCTTTTAATTTACTCTTTACGTGTGATGGGCAATAGTAATAGTATATGATACTTTTGGTTTTATTCTCCGTAATATGACCTCCTATATACCATGTTATTTAAAGTCATTTGCCATGTTTGTACTCATGCTAAGGTTTGAAGGGTTTCCCAATCTAATATTTCATTCAAATATCACTTCTTTACAGGTTAAGCAGTAACATTACAGATGATCAAATATCACTAGTTTTGTTAGTAGTTTACATTACTAGTTTATAATACTTGTTAGTAGTTTAGATTACTGTTAGTTTTGTAAATTATGAGTTAGGTCATATATTTTCCGATTTTTTTATAAAAACATCATATTTCTGTTGATCGGGTGGATTTAAATGTGCATTTGTTTCGTCGCTGCGAGGGTCTCGTGTTCGACAACCTCCTTGTGCGTTCGACGAGCTCTGTCCCTGCGTTCGTGGGTGAGCACAAATGACATCTCCTCCTCCCTCTTCATTTGCTCTGTTCCGGTCTTCGTGTTGATGAAACTTGCTAGCTATAGGTAGATTAAATCATTAGTATGCGTGACCAGTATGCATCTCCCATTCGAAAGGGTTACAGTTATAAATATGCATGCATTCTCATATTTATAATCGTTATTCTTTCAAATTATCCAATGTTATCCATGGATAGCCCGAATATGTGTAGATTGAGTTTGTTTTCCCATATGCTCTGTTCCGGATCCGATGCATAATTTCGCCAGTGCCTCCCTGTTGTTCTCTGGGTACACATCATCTTTGTTTGTTGCTGAGACGTGTATCAGGAGAACAACGGGGAGGTGCTGCCGAAATTTTGCATCGGATCCGGAGCAGAGCATAGGAAAATAAACCCAATCTACACATACTCGGGTAGGATTAGTAGCTATCTTTACCTATTAGTGTGTAGGTTAGATGGACGTAATAAAACTGACAAACTTGATTAAGTGTTGAATATATATATATTTCTTGTGTGTTTAGTAGGTAGGCAAGATGAGTGATCATGCATGGATGTACACCGGTCACACTAGTCAGAAAGACATGACCAATGAATGGTTAACAAAAACCAAGGTGTTTGTGAAAGCCGCATTTGCAAATGGCCAGAGAAAAAACGGGTGCCCCTGTCGTGGGTGCGACAACTTTAAACAGCAAACAGAGAATGAAATGGGTAAACACCTACAGAGGATGGGTTTTATGTCTGATTATACGGTGTGGACATTTCATGGTGAGTCTGCCCAACGTACCAGAGCTGAGGTGGTTCATCATCGCACCAACGAGCATGGTACCGAGATCGAAGACATGGTGCAAGACTTTGATGATGCTCAGGATTTGGACAATGAGATGGAGGAATCTGTAAGGCCTTCTATGAAATGTTGGATTCTTCAAAACGTCCTCTCCACGAGCACACTGAGCTGTGTCAGTTGGATGCCATCACACAAGTAATGGCTCTGAAGGCTCGGTTCAACTTGGGCAGAGAATGCAACGACGCGATGATGACACTCTTTGGACGCTTTCTACCCAAAGGTCATGCGATGCCTACAAACCTGTACCAGTCGAGAAAAATCCTCCATGTACTTAAGATGCCCTATGAGAAGATAGATGCCTATGAGAATGGATGTGCCTTATTTAGGCTTGAGTATGCGGGCTTGAACTATTGTCCCATGTGCAAGTCTTCTGGGTATGTTGTGGTAGACAATGGTATGGGTGAGAAGAGGCGGACTAAAATCCCAATTAATGTTCTTCAGTACATGCCAATTATACCAAGACTTCAACCATTTAACGTCTTTTCATGGTCAAAGAGACAGCAAGACAGATGACATCGCACAAATTGGGCAAAAGAACCGAAGTAGATGCAGATGGGAATCATATGTTGGTACACACATCGGATGCTTTTGCATGGAAGCACTTCGATGCCTTACATGAGGATAAAGCGGCAAATCCAAGGCATCCTCGAGTCGCCATCAGCACAGATGGTTTCAATGTGTTTGGTATGATGGCAACCCAATAAAGTTTTTGGCCTGTATTTGTCATTCCACTCAATATCCCCCCGGACAGATTATGAGAAGCAAGAACATTTTCCTGGCGTTGATAATTTTAGGTCCCAACTATCTGGGAAAGAATATGAATGTGTACATGCAGCTGATTAAGGACGAATTGCAAGAAGCTTGGGGTAATGGGTTCAAGACATACAACACCGCTAGAAAAGAAAAATTCAAAATGCATGTCTGTTACATGTACTCGATGTATGGCTTGTCGGCTTATGCGCTATTCGCTGGCTGGAGTATGTATGGAAGGTTCCCGTGCCCCACATGCAAGGCAGCTCTTCAGTTTCATTAGTTGCAGGCTGGTCGGAAGTACTGTTGCTTTGACTTGCATAGACAGTTCCTGGATCCTCGCCATGAGTTCAGAAAAGACAAGAAGAACTTCATCAAATGTACAATTGTCAAAAACTCTGCACCACCTATGTTGATAGGCCAATAGACCCTGGATCAGTTAAACGCTCTTGAGCCTGATCCATAGAGTCCAGGGTATTTCAAGGAGTATAATTCGGAACATGCCTGGACTCACAAGACATGCTTTTGGGATCTGCCTTACTTCAAAGACCTCCTTCTTCCACGTGATGCACACTGAAAAGAATATCGGAGAGGCCATTTTTGGTACATTGTTTGGCATAGAGGGGAAGTCAAAGGATAATCCTAAGGCTAGAGTCGATCAATAGACTCTATGTGATAGACCGTCACAGAACATGCGACCAACGAAAGGAAAGAAGAATTGGTCGAAGTCAAAGGCCTGGTTCAATCTTTCAAGGGGAGCTATGAGGGAAATTCTCTTGTGGGTGAAAATTCAGTTGATGTTTCCCGATGGATATGCAGCAAATATAAAGAGGGGAGTTAGTCTTGAAAAATTGAAAATATTTGGTCTCAAGAGTCATGATTTGCATATGGCTTGAGCGGGTAATGTTGGTGATGTTGTGTGGTTCTATCCCTGAGGCTGAATGGCTAGTGCTGGCGGAGCTGAGCTATTTCTTCTGTGTTCTTTGTGCAAATTAAATATCACCCAACGTGCTAGATGATATGGAAAAGTTGGCGTCGGAGTTGCTCTACAACTTAGAGATGATCTTTCCACCGGGCTTCTTTAATCCAATGCAGCATTTAATTTTACATCTCGCGACTGAGGCAAGATTGGGGGGCCATGCAAAGTCGTTGGTGCTATGGAACTGAGAGGATGCAGAAGACGCTTCGAGCAAAATGTAAAAATAAACGTAGAATTGAAGCATCGGTGGCCAAGGCATTCATTACTAAGGAGGCGGCAAACTTCATGACAGCACATTACGAAGCCAAAAATGACCATTTGCATAATCTGAAGCCTCGGTACAATGCTAAAGACCCTAGAAAAGGTGGATCCAACCTCAACCTATTCAAAGGGAAGCTTGCACCAACCGGTGTTTGGAAACCATTAGTGTTGGATGTCGAAGAATAGCGGACCATTTCGCTGTATATCTTCAACAACCTTGCAAAAGTGCAGCCGTATATCAAGTAAGTTCTCGATACATTGTTTCGCAACTTCTAATTCCTTTGAAATGCTCTTATTCTAGGATATTTGATACAGTCGTTACGTCACCAAATTCTCGGATGGGGCGGTGATCCAAAAGGATTCCATCGAAGAGTATGAGCTTCTCGCAAAGCATGGAGGCAGCTATCCCGGTTTCATATCTTGGTTCAAAAAATGGTAATTACCATTGATAGACCATTTCATTTCTTGGTCTAATTTGTGGCTAATACAACTATCATTTCATATTAAACTTGTAGGATAGTTCAGATCCTATGGATGCCGAATTGAGACAAGCCGCTAATGGTTTTGACTATAAGGTCCACTCATTTGAGAAATACACCATCAAAGAGTATCGCTTTCGTACCTTTGGCAAAGAGCAATCTATGGCCGACCGAAAAACTACAAATTGTGGTGTCTCTGCTATCGGCGAAGGAGCTACCGCGTATTATGGAAGAGTTGAAGCAAATTATGAACTTCTATTCTATGGTGAAAACCCACCGAATGTCGTAGTCTTCAAATGTTATTGGTTCCAGCCGAAGGAGGCTAGAAGGACTCATGAGCATATAGGGCTAGTAGAAATCAATCAAAGCACCCATTTAGATGTTCGCGATGTTTATATTACGGCTCAACAGGCAACCCAAGTTTTCTATCTACCGTGGGCCTGCCAAACTGGTAAAAATCTGAATGGTTGGGATGTCATGTATGAAGTGCCACCACATGCTAGACCAACTCCCTCCAATGAACAGGATTATGAATCTCACATTAACCCAGACACATATGAAGGAGGATTCTTTTAAGGAACATGTCTTTCCAAAAAACGTTTCAAGAACCACTCCACTTTACCCCAGAACATGGAAGTAGACATCGACAGTGAATCCGATTTCACCTCTGTGACGGAACAAGAAGAGCCAGAAGAAGAACATGTTATTGTTGTGGATGACCTGTCAATGCTTGACCGATTGCGGAAAGGACTTTCCACATGTTGATGCCACTGAACCCGATGAGCATGAGATTCATGACGACACGCGTGATAGTGATGATGATGATGCATTTATTGATGACGACGATCCAGACTATTATTAGTTCGTATGCATCTCAACTATAATTATGTACATATTATTCTTCGTGTCGGGTATTCATTTTTTAAATGTTGTACTAATTTCATTTACTCTTTGTCATGGCAAGTGTTGAAAGATGGTGGGCGCAGGTCCAGAGGGGGCGATGACTCGTGCGAGGGGTACTTCCATTCCACCCCTATCTTTCCGGAGAGCTTTGATAGACAGTATTGGGACATTGGCAGGCTCTTCTTCGTCGACGACATTGTCGGCCACTTGGAGACGAGGTCGGGGAGGGAAGAAGAGAGGTATATGACGTGGCCGCGGGAGAGGTAGGCGGACTAATACGCCTTCCTTGCCGCCACCCCTAGTTCATTCACCTAAGCACACGACTGTTAGGGTGGACCCGTTTGAGGTGGAGGTTACGGGGACTCTGGACCACGAGCCTCGGGTCAACTGGCGTTCTGCCCATGAGACTTTGGTCCCAGGGGATACGTCCAGCCGACTCCGATCCTAGGGGCTACATCCCACGCGACTCCGGTCCCAGAGGCTTCAGCCCACGAGACTCCAGATCCAGGGGCTACGTCCGAGGAGACATCCGGATGGGATACCTGGCGGGATCCATCTAAGGGGTCGGGTGGCCATGCTGATGGTGGCATGGCTGAGTCTACTGATAGTAAGGGTGAGGTGGTTGAGGAGGTGAAAGTGTACCAGCATGGTGGTACATGGCTCCCGCCCTTGCCGACGACCCGCTATCAGAGGCCGATGATTAGGCCTGATGGGGAGATGTAAGTGCATTTACTCTTTTTGTACCTTTTTCCTTCACATTTCTTCAAATATCTAATGCGTTGGCCTTGTCACACTGCAGGGTTGGCATCACGCCAATGGAGTCCGCAGGCCCAACACCGTCCTTGGTGTGCTTTGCCGGCAAAATTTCCCGGGGTTTGTCAAGTTGCCCACTGAGGGACGGCTTCCAGAGGTAGGATTGAGCTGGGAACACTACAAGGTTGCCCAGGCCCCACCGGGGGAGGTGATCAACGATGTCTTGTGCCACACGAGGGCCGACATGGTGATCAATAACTTTTGGGTAATTTCTCCTTTACGGAAATAAAAAATAAAAATAGCTAGTTATTGTACTACTAGGTGTTGTCTCTTTTGATTGCAAACCTTCTACAGGTGTGAGGAGGGATACGAGGAGGCCGCTGCCACTATTATCGATGCCGAGTGCAAGCACCTATTACATAACTTACGCCACGAGGTTTGGGTGCAGGTTGTTTGAGACTACTACACCATGTGTGGTATTAAGAAGGACAAGACTTTGTGCCGTGATAAGTATGTGAACAAGCATCAGTACATGAAGGTAATTACCTATTCTTATGGCCTTGTACTTAGTTTCCTTGATTTGATTCGTAGGCGTAGCACTCAAATTTCTCTTTACTAACTTAGGTGCCCCCGAGATGGTGTGCGGATAAGATGGATTGTTGGAAGGCGTTGGTGGATGAGTAGCACACATGCCATTGGCGTGCCGTCAATGACAATGCGAAGGACCGGCATGCCCAAATGGTTGGTGTGCCACACCATCAAGGCAGCGCCAACTTATTTCAGTTCGGGCATCACTGGGTGTGTGGTTTGTTTCATTTTTCATGCTAGATTCAGCCATTTACTAATACTTTGTTCCTATTTTCTAGGCAAAGCACAATAACACGGAGGTGCCAGAGGTGTACGACCTCTATGCCATGGCCCATACTACCTCATACAAGAAGGCCAAGGCATTCTCTGAGTCTGACCTTGATCGTCCCGAGAACTTCACCAACATCTCCTCCCACCACAAGCTCGTGAGGTACAAATATGAGGGGAAGGCGAGGAAAGGGGAGGACTTTACCTCGAGCTAGCAACCTTTCGATCCAGAGCTGGTGATGATATCTGGTGGCGGGAGGTCCCATGGCTCGCTAGCCATTGGAGATGGACTGATACGTTATCCTCTCACTCTCCGGGATATCAAGGCGCATCAAACGAGCTCCTGTCTTGAGATAAGGCCTCGTCCATGGCCAGTCGATCTCACCATTGAGGTTAGTTATATAGACTCAACAATCTTTCCTCCATTACATTGTGTGTGTAGCCATTGATGCCTACAATGCTAACGAGGAGTGATGTTGAAGGCTGCTATTCAGAGAGAGAGGGCAAAAACCTAGGCGCTTCTAGAGGAGAGGGACCGGTTGGCGACGGAGCAACAATTGACCATGGAGAATAAGATGGCTCGGTTGTTGGAGGAGGAGAGGGAACAGAACGAGGCATCTCACCGGGCCATGTGCGAGCTCTTTGTGGTAAGTATCTTCTTCATATTAGCCAAATCATGTTGGAAATATGCCCTAGAGGCAATAATAAATTAGTTATTATCATATTTCCTTGTTCATGATAATCGTTTATTATCCATGCTATAATTGTATTGATCGGAGACTTAGATGCATGTGTGGATACATAGACAAAACCATGTCCCTAGTATGCCTCTAATAGACTAGCTCGTTGATCAAAAGATGGTTAAGGTTTCCTAGCCATGGACATGAGATGTCATTTGATAACGGGGTCACATCATTAGGAGAATGATGTGATGGACAAGACCCAAACTGCAAACGTAGCATATGATCGTGTCAGTTTATTGCTACTGTTTTCCGCATGTCAAGTATGTGTTCCTATGACCATGAGATCATGCAACTCACAGATATCGGAGGAGTGCCTTGTGTGTGTCAAACGTCGCAACGTAACTGGGTGACTATAAAGGTGCTCTACAGGTATCTCCGATGGTGTCTGTTGAGTTGGCATGGATCGAGACTGGGATTTGTTACTCCGTGTGACGGAGAGGTATCTCGGGGCCCACTCGGTAATGCAACATCACAATAAGCCTTGCAAGCACTGTGACTAATTGTTAGTTGCGAGATCTTGTATTACAGAACGAGTAAAGAGACTTTCCGGTAACGAGGTTGAACTAGGTATGGAGATACCGACGATCGAATCTCGGGCAAGTAACATACCGAAGAACAAAGGGAACGTTATACGGGATTAACTGAATCCTTGACATAGAGGTTCGACCGATAAAGATCTTCGTAGAATATGTAGGAACCAATGTGGACGTCCAGGTCCCGCCATTGGTTATTGACCGTAGAGGTGTCTCGGTCATGTCTACATAGTTCTCGAACCCGCAGGGTCTGCACACTTAAGGTTCGGTGACGTTTCGGTAGTGTAGAGTTATGTATGGTGGTGACCGAAGTTTGTTCGGAGTCCCGGATGAGATCTCGGACGTCACGAGGATCTCCGGAATGGTCCGGAGGTAAAGATTCATATATAGGAAGTCCCAGTTTGGTTTCCAGAAAAGTTTCGGGCTCATCGGTAGTGTACCGGGAGTGCCGGGAGTGTACCAGGAGTGCCGGTAGTGTACCGGGAGGCCTCCGGGAGGGGTATTTCGACCCCAAGAGGTCCATGGTCTGTGGGAGAATAATAACCAGCCCTTAGTGGGCTGATAAAACAGCCACAAAGGCCCATGGCGCAGGAGAGAAAGTCCTAAAGCAAAAAGTGGAAAATCAGCCAATAGGAGGCAATCCTACTCCAACTAGGATTGGAGGTGAAGTAGGATTGCTTCCCACCTCCTATTTCGGCCGACCCAAAGGCCTTGGCTGCCTATCCTCTCCTCTCCTCCTATATATACTAGTGGATCGGGTGGTTTTTGGACAGAATTTCCGGCCACGTGCTACCCGTTACACCGGTGCATAGTTTCTCCTCTAGATCGGTTTTCTACAGCGCTTAGGCGAAGCCCTGCCGGAATTGCTCCACCACCATCACCGGAGCGCCGTCACGCCGCCGGTGAACTCTCTCTCCTCTCCACCTCCTCTCGCTGGATCGAGACGGTGGAGATCGTCATCAAGCTGCACGTGTGCTGAACGCGGAGGTGTCGTCCGTTCGGCGCTAGATCGGAAGGACCGTGATCGAGATCGCGAGACGGTTCGTGATGTGATCACGGAACGGATCGTGATGAGTTCGCGGGACAGATCGTGATCAAGATCGTGAGACGGATCATGATGAGTTCGCGGGACGGATCATGATGTGTTCGCGGGACGGTTCGTGATTGGATCGCGGGACGCTCGGCGATTTGGATCGCGAAGAAGTTCGACTACACCAACCGCGTTTCTTAACGCTTCCCGCTTAGCGATCTACAAGGGTACGTAGATCCACTCTCCCTCTCGTAGATGCTCATCACCATGGATAGGTTTGCGTGTGCGTAGGAAATTTTTTGTTTCCCATGCGACGTTCCCCAACAGTGGCATCATGAGCTAGGTTGATGGTTCGATGAGATCTCGAGTAGAACACAAAAGGTTTGTGGGCGTTGATGCTTAGATTGCTTCCTCCCTTGGTCGGATTTTGGTTCAGCGGGATTGTAAGATGAAGCGGCCCGGACCAACATTACTCGTACGCTTACGAGAGACCGGTTCCCTCGATGCAACTTGTTGCTTAGATGGCTTGCGGGTGACAGTTTCTCTTACTTTAGTTGGATCGGATCCGACAAAGGCGGTCCTTGAGAAGGTTGAAAAGCAATCTATGTATCACCGTTGTGGTTTATGCGTAGGTGAGAATCGTTCTTGCTAGATACCCGTAGCAGCCACGTAAAACATGCAACAACAATTAGAGGACGTCTAACTTGTTTTTGCAGGGTATTTTGTGATGTGATATGGCCAATTACATGATGAGATATATGTGATGTATGAGATGATCATGTGATGTATAGAATTTTACGACTTGCATGTCGTTGAGTACGGCAACCGGTAGGAGCCATAGGGTTGTCTTTAATTATTGTATGACCTGCGTGTCAATCATTAAGCGCTATGTAATGATTTACTTTATCGCTAAGCGGTAGCAATAGAAGTAGAAGCAGGGCTGGTGCCACAACCCCAATGGCAACACATTGATGGAGATCATGGTGTTGTGCCGGTGACGTTGGAGATCATGCCGGTGTTTCGAAGATGGAGATCTTAAACACAAGTTCATGGCCACATCATGTCACTTATGAATTGCATGAGATGTTACTCCTTTTATGCACCTTGTTTTGCTTAGTACGGCGGTAGCATTATAAGGTGATCCCTCACTTAATTTCAAGATAAATTGTGTTCTCCCCGAGTGTGCACCGTTGCGAAAGTTCGTCGTGTTGAGACACCACGTGATGATCGGGTGTGATAGACTCTACGTTCACATACAACGGGTGCAAGCCAGATTTGCACGTGCAGAACACTCGGGTTAAACTTGATGAGCCTAGCATGTACAGACATGGCCTCGGAACACAAGAGACCGAAAGGTCGAACATGAGTCATATAGTAGATATGATCAACATGATGATGTTCACCATTGTAGCCACCTCAACTCACGTGATGATCGGACTTGAGTTGGTGAATTTGGATCATGTATCACTCGAATGATCGGAGGGATGTCAACTTGAGTGGGAGTTCTTAAGTAATATGATTAATTAAACTCATTATCATGAACATAGTCAAAGTGTCTTTGCAAATTATGTTGTAGATTACTAGCTCACCCTGTAGCTCTCTTGTATTTTTTATATGTTCCTAGAGAAATAGAATTGAAAGATGATGGTAGTAATATTGCGGACTGGGTCCGTGATCTGAGGATTGTCCTCATTGCTGCACAGAAGGCTTATGTCCTTAATGCACCGCTCGGTGCGCCACCCCCTCTAGCGTCGTCTATAGATGTTGTGAACATCTGACAGGCACGTTTCGATGACTACTTGATAGTTTAGTGCGTCATGCTTTACGGCTTAGAATTGAGGCTCCGAAACGTTTTGAACGTCACGGAACATATGAGATGTTCTAGGAGCAGAGATTGTGATCTCAGGCTCGTGCCTGTGTTGCGAGATATGAGATCTCCAACAAGATTCTTTGCCTGTAAGATGAAGGAGAATAGCTCAATCGTTGAGCATGTACTCAGATTGTCTGGGTACTACAATCGCTTGAATCAAGTGGGAGTTGATCTTCCAGATAAGATAGTGATTGATATAGTTCTCCAAGTCACTGTCACTAAAGCGACTAGAACTTAGTGATGAACTATAATACACCAGGGATAGAAGTATTGATCCCTGAGTTGTTCGCGATGTTTGACACCACGAAGGTAGAAATCAAGAAGGAGCGTCAAGTGTTGATGGTTAATCAAACCACTAGTTTCGAAAAGGGCAAGAGCAAGGAGGCAAACTTCATGGATAGCAAGTCAGTTGCTGCTCGAGTGAAGCAACCCAAAGTTGAACTCAAACCCGAGACTAAGTGCTTCTATTATGAGGTGAGAGGTCGCTGAAGCGAAACAACCCTAGATACTTGGTAGATAAGAAGGCTGGCAACATCGACAGAAGTATATTTGATATACGAGTTATTGATGTGTACCTTGCTAGTACTCCTAGTAGCACCTGGGTATTGGATACCGGTTCGGTTGCTAAATGTTAGTAACTCGAAATAAAAGCTACGGAATAAACGGAGAACTAGCTAAGGGTGAGGTGACGATGTGTGTTGTAAATGTTTCCAAGGTTGATGTGATCAACATCGCACGCTCTCTCTACCTTCAGGATTAGTGACGAACCTAAGTAAATGTTATTTGGTGTTTTGCGTTGAGCATGAACATGATTAGATCATGTTTGTTGCAATACGGTTATTCATTTAAGTCAGAGAATAATAGTTATTCTGTTTACATGAATAATACCTTCAATGGTCATGCACCCAGTGAGAATGGTTTGTTGAAATCTTGATCGTGGTAATACACATGTTCATAACATTGATGTCAAAAGATACAAAGTTAATAATGATAGTACCACATACTTTTGGCACTACCGCTAAATGTCATATTGGTATAAAGCGCATGAAGAAACTCCATGCTGATGGATCTTTAGACTCATTCGATTTCGAATTGGTTGAGACATGCGAACCATGCCTCTTGGGCAAGATGACTAAAGGACCCCGTTGGATGGAGCGGGCAAGTGATTCATTGGAAATGATACATGTTGATGTATGCAATCCAGTGAGTCTTGTAGCGTGCAGTGGATATCGTTATTTTCTTACCTTCACTGATGATTTGAGTAAATATAGTGTATATTTACTTAATGAAACACAAGTCTGAATCGTTTGAAAGGTTCAAGCAAATTCAGAGTGAAGTTTAAGATCATCGTGACAAGAAGATAAAAATAACTGCGATATGATCGTGGAGGTGAATATCTGAGTTACGAGTTTGGCATACAACTTAAGACAATGTGAAATTTGTTTCACAACTAACGCCACCTGGAACACCATAGTGTGATGGTGTGTCCGAACATCATAGTCATGCTCTATTGATATAGTGCATACTGTGATGTCTCTTATCGTTTTACTACTATAATTTTTGGGGTTATGCATTAGAGACAACTACATTCACTTTAAATAGGGCATCATCTAAATCCGTTGAGATGACACCGTGTGAATTATGGTTTGATAGAAACCTAAGCTGTCATTTCTTAATATTTGGGGCTGTGACACTTGTGTGGAAAATGTTTTCACCTAATGAGGTCGAACCCAAGGCGGACAAATGCATCTTCATAGAATACCCTAAGATCAGTTGGGTGAACCTTCTATCTCAGATCCAAGTGCAAAGTGTTTGTTACTAAAACGGATCCTTTCTCGAGGAAAAGTTTCTCTCGAAAGAATTAAGTGGGAGGAAGATAGAACTTGATGAGGTTGTTTAAACTTTGTTCAACCAGAGAGTAGCGCAGCGCAGGATGTTGTTTCTGTGAAGCATACGTTAGTTGAAGAGGAAGTTAATGATGATGATCATGAAGCTTCAGGATCAAGTTACTATCGAACTTCGTAGGTCGACAAGGATGTGTACTGCTCCTAAGCGGTACGACAACCCTGTCTTGGAGGTCATGTTGTTGGACAACGATGAACCTACGAGCTATGGAGAAGCGATGATGGGCCGGGATTCCGACAAATGGTTGGAGGCCATGAAATCCGAGATAGGATCCATATATGAAAACCAAGTATAAACTTTGGTAGACTTGCTCGTTGGACGGCAGGTCGTTGAGTACAAATGGATCTTTAAAATGAAGACAGACACTGATGGTGAATGTCACTATTTGTAAAGCTTGACTTGTTGCAAAGATGTTTGTGACAAGTTCAAGGAGTTGACTACGATGAGACTTTCTCACTCGTAGTGGTGCTAAAGTCTGTTGGAATTATGTTAGTAGTTGCTGTGTTTTCAATTATGAAATCTGGCAGATGGATGTCAAAACATCGTTTCCTTAACTGTTTACTTGAGGAAAGGTTGTATGTGATACAACCGGATGGTTTTGTTAGTCCTAAGGATGCTAAAAGGTGTGCAAGCTTTAGTGATCCTTCTATGGACTGAAGCAAGCATCTCGGAGTTGGAATATACGCTTTGATGAGGTGATCAAAGTTTTGATGTTTATACAAAGTTTACGAGAAACTTGTATTTGCAATAAAGTGAGTGGGAGCACTATAGAATTTCTGATAAGTATATGTGGATGACATATTGTTGATCGGAAATAATGTAGAATTTCTGGAAAGCATAAATAGTTATTTGGAAAGTGATTTTCAAAGTAAAACCTGGATAAAACTACCTAATTGTTGAGCATCAAGATCTATAGAGATAGATCAAAGATGACTTGATGAGACTTTCAATGAGTACATACCTTGACAAAGATTTTGAAAGAGTTCAAAATGGATCAGTCAGAGAAAGAGTTCTCGCCTGATTTGTAAGGTGTGAAGTTGAGTGAGACTCAAAGCTCAACCATGGCAGAAGAAAGAGAAAGGGCGAACGTCGTCCCCTATGCCTTAGCCATAGGCTCTGTATAGTATGCCATGCTGTGTACCGCACCTGTGTGTGCCTTGCCATGAGTCTGTCAAGGGATACAAAAGAGATCCAGGAGTGGATCACTGGACAGCGGTCAAGATTATCCTTAGTAACTGAAAGACTAAGGAGATGTTTCTCGATTATGGAGGTGATAAAGGGTTCGTCGTAAGGAGTTACGTCGATGCAAGCTTTAACACTAATCCGGATGACTCGTAGTAGCAATCTGGATACGTATAGTGGAGCAGCCATTTGGAAATAGTACCAAGTAGAGTGTGGTTGCAGTGTTTACAGTTTGACATAGGTATTTGCAAAGTGCACACGGATCTGAATGTTACAGACCCGTTGACTATAAGACCTCTCTCACATGCAAAGCATGATCGAGCCCCAGAACTCGTTGGGTGTTAGATTCATAACAATGCGAATCACATGGTGATGTGAACTAGATTATTGACTCTAGTGCAAGTGGGAGACTGTTGGAAATATGCCCTAGAGGCAATAATAAATTAGTTATTATCATATTTCCTTGTTCATGATAATCGTTTATTATCCATGCTATAATTGTATTGATCGGAGACTTAGATGCATGTGTGGATACATAGACAAAACCATGTCCCTAGTATGCCTCTAATAGACTAGCTCGTTGATCAAAAGATGGTTAAGGTTTCCTAGCCATGGACATGAGATGTCATTTGATAACGGGGTCACATCATTAGGAGAATGATGTGATGGACAAGACCCAAACTGCAAACGTAGCATATGATCGTGTCAGTTTATTGCTACTGTTTTCCGCATGTCAAGTATGTGTTCCTATGACCATGAGATCATGCAACTCACAGATATCGGAGGAGTGCCTTGTGTGTATCAAACGTCGCAACGTAACTGGGTGACTATAAAGGTGCTCTACAGGTATCTCCGATGGTGTCTGTTGAGTTGGCATGGATCGAGACTGGGATTTGTTACTCTGTGTGACGGAGAGGTATCTCGGGGCCCACTCGGTAATGCAACATCACAATAAGCCTTGCAAGCACTGTGACTAATTGTTAGTTGCGAGATCTTGTATTACGGAACGAGTAAAGAGACTTGCCGGTAACGAGGTTGAACTAGGTATGGAGATACCGACGATCGAATCTCGGGCAAGTAACATACCGAAGAACAAAGGGAACGTTATACGGGATTAACTGAATCCTTGACATAGAGGTTCGACCGATAAAGATCTTCATAGAATATGTAGGAACCAATGTGGACGTCCAGGTCCCGCCATTGGTTATTGACCGTAGAGGTGTCTCGGTCATGTCTACATAGTTCTCGAACCCGCAGGGTCTGCACACTTAAGGTTCGGTGACGTTTCGGTAGTGTAGAGTTATGTATGGTGGTGACCGAAGTTTGTTCGGAGTCCCGGATGAGATCTCAGACGTCACGAGGAGCTCCGGAATGGTCCGGAGGTAAAGATTCATATATAGGAAGTCCCAGTTTGGTTTCCAGAAAAGTTTCGAGCTCATCGGTAGTGTACCGGGAGTGCCGGGAGTGTACCGGGAGTGCCGGGAGTGTACCGGGAGGCCTCCGAGAGGGGTATTTCGACCCCAAGAGGTCCATGGGCTGTGGGAGAATAATAACCAGCCCTTAGTGGGCTGGGAAAACAGCCACAAAGGCCCATGGCGCAGGAGAGAAAGTCCTAAAGCAAAAAGTGGAAAATCAGCCAATAGGAGGCAATCCTACTCCAACTAGGATTGGAGGTGAAGTAGGATTGCTTCCCACCTCCTATTTCGGCCGACCCAAAGGCCTTGGCTGCCTCTCCTCTCCTCCCCTCCTATATATACTAGTGGATTGGGTGGTTTTTGGACAGAATTTCCGGCCACGTGCTACCCGTTACACCGGTGCATAGTTTCTCCTCTAGATCGGTTTTCTGCAGCGCTTAGGCGAAACCCTGTCGGAATTGCTCCACCACCATCACCGGAGCGCCGTCACGCCGCCGGTGAACTCTCTCTCCTCTCCACCTCCTCTCGCTGGATCGAGACGGTGGAGATCGTCATCAAGCTGCACGTGTGCTGAACGCGGAGGTGTCGTCCGTTCGGCGCTAGATCGGAAGGACCGTGATCGAGATCGCGAGACGGTTCGTGATGTGATCACAGAACGGATCTTGATGAGTTCGCGGGACAGATCGTGATCAAGATCGTGAGACGGATCGTGATGAGTTCGCGGGACGGATCATGATGTGTTCGCGGGACGGTTCGTGATTGGATCGCGGGACGCTCGGCGATTTGGATCGCGAAGAAGTTCGACTACACCAACCGCGTTTCTTAACGCTTCCCGCTTAGCGATCTACGAGGGTACGTAGATCCACTCTCCCTCTCGTAGATGCTCATCACCATGGATAGGTTTGCGTGTGCGTAGGAAATTTTTTGTTTCCCATGCGACGTTCCCCAACAAATCATGCATGTAATTTCCGTTTCATTACTAACTAATATGACTCACTTGTCAAAACCAAATGTGGAGTCTATGTGCGAGAAGACCGGTCAGACCCCTCTGTCGATGCTAGTCATTACCGCGGCGGGAACGGTGAGTTTCATTTGAATGGTTATCAGTTACTAGTCTTAACATTTGAGTGTCATCATGCTAATGGGACATTGCGAATGATCTTTGGTGCAACATAACTCCCGAGCCGCATCGCACAACCCTTCTCAAGGGTATCCTTTTGAAGGTGAAATCATCCCGAGCAATCTCGATGCTTCACCTCCGTGATGACGAGGACGGTAAGTTCTCTCTAGTGTTTTGCTTAACAAATGCATACTTAGCTTCGTACGTGCTAGTTAGCCCTAATATGCCACCCAAAGAAAGACATACTTAGCTAATTATCCTCCAAAATGACATAATTAGCTTATTTACTTCATTTATGGCATAATTAGCTTAGTTAGGTCAAAATAGCATAATAACCTTGGTTAGCTCATAAATGCCATATACTTAGCTTGTTTTCCCCCAGATTGACATAATAAGCTTAGTTAGCTCAAAAATGGCATAATTACCTAAGTTAGCTTAATAATGACCTATACTTACCCTATTTTCCTCCAAAATGACATAATAAGCTTAGTTAGCTCAAAATGACATAATTACCTAAGTTAGCTCTAAAATGACACAAATAAGGAATAAGAAGAAAAACAAGGAAGAGGAGAAAAATAAATAATAAAGGAAGAAAGAATAAAAGAACAAGAATGAGAAGGAAAAGGATAAAAAGAGAGAAGGGAGAAGAAGAAGGAAATATATTCTTATTCTTCCTTTTTCTCTTCTTTTTTATCCATCTTCTACTCCTTCTTCTACTACTACTTCTTCTTCTTCTTTTACTTCTTATTCTTTTAGTCTTCTTCTTCTTCTTCTAACTTTCTTAATTACTCCCATTTTGCATATTTGATTCACTTCACGGAAGCTGGCATTGATGGATGCTAGTGTTCATTTTTTCAATTGTATTGACGAACAATGTGAAACTTATGTATGTATATATGGATGAACTATGCAAAACTATGTATTGTGCTAGCCTATGTGTTCTCTAGCTTGTTAAATATTTCACGATGATGTTGGAAATATATGTGCTGTGAAATATATGTGCTGAAGATGTATGAAACTATATATATGTGTTGTGCAAATGCATAGAAATAAAAGAAAGCAGGCAAAAAAGGGGCAATACACGCTCTTTGCCATCTGCCAGCGGACAGCAAAGATGCCACGTGGCAGTAGCCTGTGGAACCTAGGAGCACCAGGTCTGGCCCATTTGGTCACTTTGTCGTCTTCTTGAGGCAGGCAATGGCAAAGGGCTTGGGGCGGGCATATGGCAAAGGGCTTGGGGCAGGCTGATGGCAAAGGGCTTAGGGCAGGCTGATGGCAAAGGTCTTGGGGTAGGCAGATGGCAAAGTATGTCGTTAGCCACCTAACGGGGCTAACAACCATACGTTGCTGTCAACGGCCTTTGCCGTCTGCCAGTTGATGGTAAATATTCTTTGTCGTCCGTTGTGTCCTCGCGGACGGCAAACAACTGCATTGCCGGTGCTAGCAGTGTCGAAACTGTTACCGTCTGTCGGCTGATGGCAAAGACCTTTGCCATCTATGGACTGGTCCTTTGCCGTCTGCCATGTCAGATGGCAAAGAACCTGATTCATGTAGTGATGTAATCGTTACACACCTTTATGCACTACTCAGTGGGAACCGGTGGAACTCATTGAGATTTATTAGTATAAAAGGTTTGAAGTTTATGCTTTTCGGTGAGACTATATGAAATAGATCGGTGGGACTGATGGGTGATGACCAAATCACTTTCCACACTTCGGTGAGACCGGTTGAAACCACTCGGAACTTCTGAAGTGAAATCTATAGGTTACAGAAGGTTGGCAATTGCTCTTCAGGGAGACCGAAGGGATATCTCGGTGGGACCGATGTGTTAGGGTTTAGACAGTGCCTATGTCAAGTGTTTTTCGGTGGGTTCGGGTAGGAGTATTTCGATGGGAGCGAGATTGACTTTGGAGTTTTGTACATAGGTGAATGTGAGAATGTGGCCCCGGGTTTTGGAGCAATATCTCTAAGCACTCGAGTAGTTAGTCCATGATCAAAACCTCATCCCCTTTTAATATTATTGGCTTTCTTATGGACTCGGTGATCTCTTGTATCACTTAACCAAAAAATGTAGAGTCTTAAAGCTTTGCAAATGTTTGTCCTTTGCATTTTGAGGGGCCCACATCTTCATCCCATTGCCATACCTATACTGAATGTTTCCCAAAATATTCTTTGAGTAGGTATTAGTTCAATGATTTATATGCTATTATGAATTACCAAAACCATCTGGGGATTAGTTGCACTTTTAGACAATAACAAAATTGCATTGTTGCCCACGTGTGGGATGGCCAGGCTCTAAAACTAACCTTTAGAAGATATGTTGGTACTTCCCTTTTAGAAAAATGGAATGCCCTTTTACATATTCTTATTAACTTTATACCTCTTGATGGTGATAATAAACATTTTTTGACTCTTGAAGTTTTTGGGATTTATTCTACTAAATCCTTCTACAACAAAATCAAATGGGGTGGGATTTCTACCCCTGGTTGGGATAAATTTGAAAAAAATCGTTGTTCCACACACATATTTGGTGTTTGTTTTGTTAGTAGTTCATATCAAAATCCCAACAAGAGACAATTTGAGTAAAAGACAACACTTAGATGATTTAACTCGTCTCTTTTATAAGGAGAATGAATTTGTCGATCACTTGCTCTTTGGTTGCATTATTCCAAGACATGTTTGGAAAGATATTGCTCGAGATTTTCATTGTATCTCTCTTGACGATATAAATGAATTACCTGCTTTATGGGATAGAGATAATAAGAAATCTATTATAGGTACGGCTTGTGTCGCTTTCATCTGGAGCTTATGGACTATGCAAATGATTTGTGTTTTCATGGAGCTGTGTGCAAAGATATCCGAATTCTTCGGAGAAGAGTAAGTGTTCTCCTCCATCTATGGATGATTATATTCTCGGGTTCTCAATCAAAACTAATTAAGGACTGCTTGCTACTATTGGATCGAATAAGAGGAGAGCTCCCGAGGATTGCGTCGTGATGAAGAATAACGTGGGCACTAAAATTGATCGACAAAGCTTCTATCTGAAAGCCAGCCCATTCCAGCTGATGTTGATGATCATGTAATAGATAGCTCTTGTTCTTGAATTTCCTTAGATCATGTTGCTGATTATATGCTTGCGGACCTTATCACGCAACTACTTTGGCTATAGCGCCAATGTTATGAGCAGTCATGTGTTTTGCTTGCCTCGTTTTTAATAAAAATGGGGCGGGGACCCCTTTCTTTCAAATTAGGAAATTAGGTGACCAAGATAGTTTAGTTTAGTTCGATCTTACTCCTTTCGTTCCTAAATATTCTGTAAACTAATATAAGAATGTTTAGATAACTATTTTATTAGTGATTAAACGCTCTTATATTAGTTTATGGAGGGAGTACTTGTCTTTTTAGAAATTTCATTACGAACTACATACGGATGTATATAGACATAATTTAAAATATAGATTCATTCATTTTATTTTATATGTAGTCCATAGTTGAACCTTTATAAAAACAAATATTTAGGAATGGAAGGAGTTATTTTTTTTGTTTTATAAACGTAGTAGAGTATATAAGATGGAAAAGAGAGACTCGGTGAAAATGGCGCCTGAACCAAGTCAATCTGGACCATCAGATTCATCCGTAGCTCTAGGCTTCTCCTTGTACTCCAACCCCACGCGTCCACCGTCCACGCCCCCACTTCTTCTGGCACGTCCGCTCCGCGCACACGTCTTCACGCCCCGCCCGAAAAGCGCAACGCGCAGATCCCCGACGCGATACCCCAATCGGAGAAGAGAGGAAAAGGAGAGCGAGCTCTGCGGCGGAGCCATGTCCGGGGCGGGGGAGTACCAGGAGATGGCCGCGTCGGTGCCGCCGGCGCTCAAGGCCATCACGCTCACCCACGTCCGCTACCACCGGGGCGACAGGGTCGGCCTCTTCCTCGCGTGGGTCTCCCTCGTCCCCGTCTTCATCAGCCTCGGCGGCTTCGTCTCCCACTTCATGTTCCGCCGCGAGCTGCAGGGCATCTGCTTCGCCGCGGGGCTCCTCGTCTCGCAGGTCCTCAACGAGCTCATCAAGCACTCCGTCGCGCAGTCCCGCCCGGCCTCCTGCGAGCTGCTCGAGACCTGCGACTCCCACGGGTGGCCGTCCAGCCACGCGCAGTACACCTTCTTCTTCGCCACCTACCTCTCGCTATTCGTGCTCCGGAGGTCGCCGGCGAGCCGCGTCATGGCCGCCTTCACATGGCCGCTCGCCTTCCTCACCATGCTCTCCAGGGTGTACCTCGGATACCACACCGTCCCGCAGGTTAGGGCCCCTGAATTTCGGATCCGATCTGCGGGGGCGTGATGGATTTTTGATTTTTGATTGATGATGCACTTCTAGCCAATGATTGGGCATTACAATCAAATAATTTAAGACCTCTTCGCAATGCGGGATTTGTAGAACACTGGGGTAGAAAAGGAAAAGACGTACTAGTTGCCATCCTACAGGAACTGAAAGAATAGAACAAGTGATCCGACCTTTCTATGAAAGCAATCCGTGTGAATTTTGGCGCTTTCATTCCTTTGATCCGAAGGGCCTTCACATGAGAAGTTCGTATGGTTGATATCATAGGGATTATTTACAAATGAGTTTCAGTTGGTTGAAAGTCCTACAATTGAATTTTAACCATATGAATTTGCATATCTGTTTGTATATGGATTTCAACCATAGGAATTTGCATATCTGTTTGTATATGAATTTCAATTGGTTGAAATCCATCAATTAAAGCATTTGGATCTAAAACTAAGACTATTTTTTTGAAAACACAAAAATTACAGCTAAAGCTATTCTTATGGCCTCAATAGGTGAAATTCATATGGTTAATCTGTTGGACTTATCTGTTTACATATTGAACCATAGGACAATTACATTTTCGTTGGATATGTACTTGAAAGTTGGGTCTTCTCTCTTCACAGTATACTTAGTGGCATCATCCTTTAGAAAAGTTGGTGGTCTCCCTGCATACCAGCTTATTTGGAACATCGTTTGGTTTTATTGCTTTTATTTTAGGCGAAATGTCATGACTGACACTAAAAAAACTGACAGATATTTCAATTTGATGGGTTCATCAGGTTTTCGCAGGAGCAGTGGTCGGCCTTGTATTTGGTGCTATCTGGTACTGGTTTGCCAACACCATTCTTGCTCAATACTTCCCAATGATTGAGGAGAGCGCAATTGGGAGGTGGTTTTATATCAAGGATACTTCACATATTGAAGATGTGCTCAAGTTTGAGTATGATAATGCAAGGGCAGCAAGGAAGAAAGTTGCTACTGATTGAAGATGTAAGCCACATCATATCTTAACTCTTTGATCATCTGGCAGATCTTGCTCCGACATGAATAACCATATCTCTACATCACAAGTATTCCGTTCTGTTCTTGCATGAAGTATAAGCTGTCATCATCCATTAAAACACGCTTCAGATTAGCAATTTGTAAATAGCATATATGTAATGAAGTAGATGAATATCATTTTACCTAATTATTTTTATGGAGGGGTTTTAGGTTGTTTGTGATATGACAATACCTCATAATTCCCACATATCAACTTCTTTCTCCAGGAGATAAAATCACCTGACCTACTCACATTATCTGCAAAGTTCAAAACGGCGCTAGGTGTTGTGAGTTTTGTGACCTACTTGCGCCTAGCTCGCTTATGTGCTGCTTAGGCATGCCTAAGCATTCCGTACAATACTGTACTGACACCGTACGGACAAGCCAGCAGGACATAGCTAGGATGGCTGGGGAAGTAGTTTTCAGCTGGGAAACAAAGGAATATCAATTCTAATGCCTCTCAAGCTCTCTTTTTTTTGAAGGGCAATGGCAGTAGTTCTGCCTTTTCATATCAGTAGAGGGAAAGGAACCAAAGCTTCGGAGGTGTGTCATACAGGTTACATAAAACCCACGTACACGAAATGTAGCAGATTATAGCCATGTGCCCATCCATATACAACTAAAATGTAAATTGGAGCAGGATATAATCATTGAACAGATAAATGCCTTGTCATTTACTCCCTCCATCCCAAAATAAGTGTCGCTGATTTAGTACAACTTTAAACTAAATCAGCAGACACTTATTTTGGAACGAAGGGAATATATCGCTCTTATAGCCATGTGCCCATGTATATACTACTAGCAGATTATAGCCATACATAGCTAATAGCACAAACACATAACAACAAAGCAGCACATCACAAATACATAACACAACAGACAGCACAAGTGCACAACACATTAGCACAGCCAACAACAGCAGCTAGCAGCAGCAAATTTGAGTAGCAGTAGCCAGCCAGCCAGCGACAGAGCATGACCAGCAACAGAGGGAGCAGCACCAGCAGTGAGCAGCGGCAAAATAGCAGCACCAACAGCAAACCAAGACGAAAGAGGAGAAGGGAGGCAACGAGGCAGATGACTCAAAGGGGGAGACGGGGAGGGCTCATGGGGCTCGCCTGTCTGAAAAGAAGAAGAGCACGAGAAGGGGCGCGAGATCCGCAGCGGGGCAAGGTCGGCGTCCAGCAGCCGGTGGCTTGAGGAGGGTGCGAGACGAAGGAGCTCCGACTGAGGCGAGGATGAGCTTCAGATCCATGGCGGTATGCGTCCAGCGGCCAGTGGCGCAGAGAGAGCCCGACGATACAAGGAGAGGAGAGCCAAGGCTAACCCTAACACGAGCCATAATTTTGGGCTTTTGGCTCTCGTCCCGCCCCTGCCTGCCTCTCCTAACTCCTGCTGAACCCCTTCCTGCCGTTGTGCGCCTTACACGTGATTCCATGGCGTTCCGCGCCTAATCGTGCTTCAGCAAGAAAGGTGCTCAGCCTGGCCATGCGTTTCCGAGTGCACATGGCCAAGGCGAGGCGTTATGCCAGCACCTTGTGCGTAGGCGCGCATAGGCGCATGGTTAATAGTGTCTTTTTTAACTTTGATTATCTGTCAAACCGTTGCTTATGTTCTTACTTCAGTGCAGGTTTCTGCTCATGGATTATATGGTTGGTCTATCTCAGGGAGGGCAAGAACTTGTGTGGCATGGCTAGATGTTTGCTTCCTTGAAGCCGCACACGAACCCATGTACCTAGATGGCTAGCTGCACTTTATTAGAAAAGAAGCCCATTGGAGTTGAGGTGTTTTTTTGCTTTTCCGGGCCATAAACCATTGTTCTTTTTGACCCCAGACCCTTGTAGTATTTTGGCGATGTATTGATTTTCGTTTACATTTGGAGAAAGACCACAGTTTTTTTTACTTGACTGAGGTAATATCTGCGCCATATATTGTTCATAGAGATGGTGTGTTTTGTTTACATAGGCAATGTGTGTGATGTCCGCTGTAATCTACACTGAAACAGAGATCCCAATGGGTCTGTTAACACCCTCAGCTCCTCTCCTCCCGATGTTTATGGGCTACTTCTTTTGGTTGATTCTGGGAGAATCGGCCCCCTCCCCAGCTTCTCTTATAATCTTCAACCCCCATCCATTTGATAATCCTAGTTAAGGTCTAATTAGTTAGGATTGCAAACGAATGGGGGATGGAGATTCTAGGAGAATTGGCAAAAAACAAACAAACTGATCCTAGTTATACTTGCCTGCAAGTGTCACTGAAATTTACATGCGAACTTTATGATCATGCCATGTAGTATAAGCTTGGCGTCACTTGCGAGATAGTTTAATTTGTTTTATCTGTACGAACGAACAGGAGTTAGCTAGTTTTTCTATATAGGTTGCATATATGTTTGGCTTTTCAAGCAAAATAACAATGTAATAACATTTATCTCCCTAGAGACCAGGAGTATATAACTCACTTAACACAGTATAAAACATTCCTCACTAATATAAGTATTAAACTTGCTAACACAGAATGTTGATCAGTTCACCAGTGCACACATTCGGTTGGTTTCTAGAGGACTGATGTTCTACCATCCAATCACACCAAAAAGGAACAAATTGTAACGCTGGTCTGGTTACAAACTTGAACTCGACAGCTCTTTGCGTCGAGAAACCAAAGCCACTCTGAAATTGCTCAAACGATGAGATATTTAGGCAAATAGTTTCGGTTGGGTGTGTGACATACAGATACCACAGCTCCTAGAGAATCATAAGCAAAGCAGGGTAAAAGTATCGCATATATCCGGTTGCCAGGATTCAGAAAATCTCGCCGAGTTATACCATAGAGAGCAGCAGCACCAAGGGCATGCACCATGAAGCACCAAAACGCTATAACTCTGGCTGCTGACTTGTAACATCTTCTTGGTTAGAGGCGTTATCAGGAAAAATACTGACAGATGGGCTTTGTTCCTGACTTGTAACATCTTCTTGGTTACAGGCGTCATTAGGAATACTGACAGATGGGCTTTGTTTCCTTTCTGCCTGTAGCGACCGGCACAGGGACTCGAGTTTGTCCTTTTGATTCTTATATTTGTCTAGTTGCTTCTTCATCACCTCACGCTGCACGCATGACCAAAAATAGGTTCTAAGTTAGCAACATGCATACCAACTTGCACAAAATTCTCCTAGTATGCAAGCTAAGGTAGTTGAAACTGCATAACCATACAAAAAATAGGTGATACCACGCACGGGTATGGTATTAAAGGAGATCAATATGAGCTATCAAAAGCATGCAGGTATTAGCTTCAAACAAATAAGATCAGGTAGGTGCGCCTGTTCTCGAACATCCTGACTAGTTTGTATAATGTATGCATTACCTCCTCAATGAGCTTCACAAGAGCAATATCTGAATTCTCACACTTGCTCTTCAGGGCTTCATTTTGTTTCCTAAAGTCTTTTATCGCCTTCACCATCTAATGTGGAAGATAACAAAATAAATTTAAGTTCTGTAGGCAGAGCAACTAATAAGAACAAAGGTTCAAAGCAGATACAATGATGCTGAGTGTGAACTGAGATGACTAGATGAGTAAAAACCTGTTCCATTTCCTTCTTGTAAGTTTCAAACACTTCATTGCTTTTTGACAGGGCATCCTGAAACAATATAATGGAACACAACATTTACACCTATAATCCTCATTAAAATGGACAAAGTAGAATGCTGTTTATGTGCTCATCTAATGGGGGAGGGAAATCCACCATTAAGATAAACTGGAGCAATATAATTATTAAGAATTAAGGGAAGGGTTTTCTCTGCAAAAGTACCTGAAACTGCTGGAATTTTTCACCATCAGCAGCTAGCTGCACCCGCAGGTTCTTCTCAGTAGTGACAAGTTGAGAAACTTGCTCAGCATACAATACCATTTGGGCATGTTCTTGAGCTGCTTTCGCTTGATGCTGTTGAATTTTCAGATCAGCAAGCTCAAGTTCCAGCGTCTTTTCTTTCAGCTGCGTGTGTGAGCCAACGAGAAACAAAAGTTCATAGAAAGTACAATAAACAACACATCAATCATTGTTGTGGGCTTGTCGCAGTATTGGAGCCCTGGAGATACTGATCAAGCATACCTGGTGAGCATATTTCTGCTGAATGATACTATATTGATCAGCAAGGTCTTTGAGTTTATTTCTCAGCCTACAAAATAGCAGCCATCATTACGTGTGTAATTTAGTTGTAAATCGAGGTTGTTTTTAATTATTGGAACTCTTTTAAAACTGAAGACATGCCTAAGCATAGTAGTCTTACGAATTGTTCTCTTCAAACTGAGCAATGCATTCATTTTTCTGCTCCTCAAGCTTGATACTGACAGCCTATAAAATATCATAATATAATGGTAAATAAGGATAAAAAGCTTTCCTCTGTAAACTTTTGTAAGACGTTTTAGATCACTAAGTAGTGATTTAAAACTGTCTTATAACAGTTTACAGAGGTAGTAGATATGTATTTAAGGTAATGAAATTAAAAAGGATGTTCATAAACATTTATTTTAGATTACTGTCATGTAATGTATCATCGACCTTCATAGCATTCTCGAATTTGTCGGACATCTCCATCCGAAAGTTTTGCCCCTCTGTTGAAACCCTTTGGCACTCTTCCTGAACCACAGACCTAAAATCTATCACAGTTGAACAAAAGTGCAAAATACTTAAGAATACTAGTTCCACATCTCAGAACTAACTGAACATACCTTTAACATTTTGTTTTGACGCTGAAATTCTCTACAAAGAGATTCCAATTTTTCTTTAACTGCAATGGCTGCAAGAGACCAAATGCAAACAGCAGCACATCTTAGTAGGTAGGAAGGATTTTAGGAGTACCATGTGCATATAAGAGTAAAACTCCAGAGTAATCAGGTCTTTAGTTAGATTAGGTCTATTTTGCTTTGTTCTAATGAGACGAGTCCAGGACAAAAATTTCAAATTAACATGTATATTATAGAACATTATTCCAACCAAATAAAGGGCAGCTGTAGTGTTTGGACGGTGAACCCTTGACTGAGAGTAACCAATAGATTTATCCATTAGATATGACTGTTGGAAAAATAGGCATGTAGCCAGGATCATGGTTTCACATAATACAAACTTGCCTGCATCCCTCTCTGCTACTATATGGAATGTGATATCTAACCGATACACTTCAAGGCATTGGTTTCTACTGCGGCCAAAATAATTTGGGGCTCTTTTGAATACATATCTCACACGTTTGACTCGGTGTCTTGGGCATTGCTCTTTGAGGTGCTGTGTAGAATCAGCTTTAAGCCTTGCTTCCGCGAGTGAGTTGCCATCCTGCTGTCCTTGAGCAGCACAAGGGTGATGCTCAATGGTGAGCCAGGGCCACCAATATGGCACCGTAAGGGGTTGCGACATGATGACCAGTTATCCCCCATGTTGTTCATGTTGGTGATCAACACCCTCAACAGGTTGTTGACCAGGGCCAGGGAGCTTGAGGTGCTCCATAGTCTCGCGCCTCACACTTCGTTGGCCGGCGTCTCGCTTTACAAGGATGACGTGGTCATCGCCAGTCACCTAGATAGGAAGGACTTGCTCGCTGTTCACAGCTTGTTAGCGCTCTTCGGGCACACGTCAGGGTTACACACGAACTTCACTAAATGTCCGCTGTCCCCCATAGGTTGTTCGGACAAGTGGCCCTCAAGGCTGCATCGGTGATGTAGTGTCAGCTGGCTCCTTTCCCGATCAAGTACCTCACGATTCCCCTCGCTCCCCGGAAGCTGTCGAGTGCGGCTCTCGAGCCGTTGGTTGATAGGATCACGAATCACCTCCCTACTTGGAGGGCATCGATGATGGCGAAGGTTGGGCGCCTAACCTTGGTTAGGTCGGTGCTAGCCACCATGCCTACAAAAGAAGATAGATAAGATCCTCAAGGGCTTCCTTTGGTTGCAGGGCGGCCACTACCATGTCAATTGGCATCTGGAGTGCAGGCCGATTTTTCTAGGCGGCCTGGGTGTTACCAAACCTTGAGGTGGTGGCAATCAGTCTCCAGGCCCGTTGGCTCTGGAGGATGCGCACTGATCCTAACCACCCCTAGAACTGGAAGGGTCTCGACCTCCAGTACTCCTGGGATGGACGCACAGTGTTCACCGCATCCAACAAGATGGTGGTTGGCAACAGAGCTACTGCCTTATTCTAGGAGGACCGTTGGTTTGATGGCTAGGCAATCTCGGAGATAGCTCCAAAGCTCCGTACCAAGAACGGACGGACTGTTCGGGATGCCTTGACCTATCGCCATTGGATCTCGAATACGAGGCCATGGAGCGTCTTGCGCGTCATGGCTTGCAGCACACATCGAGTTGTGTGCTATGCGACCAGTCGGAGGAGACGATGGCCCACATCCTCTCTGGCTGCTCCTTGCACACAGTCTGGCACGAGGTGCTCTCTTGGATCCGTCAACAGCTATTGGCCCAGCCGAGGGGCGGACTTTGTGGATTGATGGCAAGAAACTTGCCTCTCGGTTCCTACGAACCTCGGCTCGGAAGGGCGCGTCCTCGCCTCCTCGATCATCCAACTGATGGCTTGGTGCATCTGGAAGCATCGTAAAGCAATCATCTTAAACGCTCGGCTCGACCACAACCATCTCATCGACACGATCAAGTCGGAGACTAGGCAGTGGGCTCTAGGCGGGCGCGTCTAGGCTTGCATCTACGACTAGCGTCTAGGGGTTTTGTGTTGTGTGTTGGGTGTGGCCTTGCTTGGGCTATTGTATGTCGGGTGTGTCCTTCTTGGGGCTTGTAATGACTTCTCTCTGCTTTTGCGTTTTCTCGCGCAGGGGGGGGGGGGGGGGGGGGAGGAATACATGAATGGTAAATACAGGATTAGAGAAACACCCAATAACTAAATGTCATGACATATTGAATCCTACATGAATTGAAAGCACATGAACAAGTAATAGAAACTATTTGGTTGTCCGGTTGCTCCATAAAAAAAACATGATTTTTTTTAGGGATTGGATGCATTGCCATAGCACACACTTGCCAGACCTAGAAAAATTTCCAGAGCTCTAAGCCTTGGCTAGGAATTCTATGGAATTAGGGTGTATGGAAACCATAGGAATCTTGGTGTTCAAAGTTTTTAGTTTTTTGCTCCCATGTGCCTCTATGGGAAATTTTTCTAGGGGTTGAAGATCTTTCCATCTAAAGGAGCTACAAAGCATGTTAACTGTGATTTTCATGTTTTCAACAGAAATGTTGATGAATTTTAAATCCTTTAAATGAAATATGTGTAACCGAGCTGTCTCTGTTTGGGGGGAGTTCACTGTTAACCCAAACTTCAAGTAAATGAATACATTTGTATATGACGGAATAATCATCTAATACATCTTTCTTATACATAGAATGGACAATTGTCCATGGAATAAACAGAAAGGAGATTACGCTATATTCTTGCTGCTAAATGTGTTTGGTCTACCAGATGGTCCATGCTATAATTTCTGATGAAAACCAAAAGAATACATTTTAAGGTAGGAAGGATTTTACTAGTGTGCATACAATAGAAAAGAAAAACATAGTAATCAGCATTTAGTTACATAGGTTTTGTTTTGTTTAATGAGAAGAATCCAGAACAAACTTTTCAAATTATCATTCAACTGTTGAGAAAATATGCAAAGGGGCAATGTTTTGGACAAGAGAAACTTGCCTGCATCCCTCTCCGCCACCACTCCATGGTACCTCTGGGCAAGTTGCAACAGCTCCCTGTCCTTCTCTAGCTTACTGTTCCGCTTCACGACCTTACGCTTTGGCTCGCCGATCTCCTACAAAGTCATGGAAATCAATCCAGTTTAGCAAGCACTCATCTTCCCACCAGCACCATTTCTGCATTGACAGAGATATCTAAGCCTCATCCATTCCTGCATTGACAACCTTTTGATTGGGCAGCGACTCTGCTTGCTCTACCACAAAGCTCTCCTTCATTGCATCTTTGGCACCTGCGCCAAGAGCGTAAAAACAAGGTGAGCAGGCATATTACAGACTTCGATGGCGATGGGCGAAGCCGCTTAAGTTCCTCGTTCACCCTGAACTGTAACTGACGATTCGATGTCGAAATTAGACGACATCAGATCAGGAAAGCTGTCAGTGCGTGAGACAGGGAGAGGAGGGGAGAGAGAGAGAGAGAACACCTCCTATGTCTGCGGCGGGCCCCTGCTGCTCGGGGGCACGCTCCGGCTCCGAAGCGGCGGCGGCCATAGAGAGGCTCCGCAGGGCATCGGCGGCGTCGGCGGGGGTGGATGGGGAGCCTAGGGTTTCCTCGCCGCCGACTAGGGAGGCGCCCTCCTGATCAGGGCCGAGGGCAGGATGCAGGGGATCGCCGGCGGCGGGGGCGGATGAGACTGGCTGGGCCTGGTCGGCGGAGGAGCTCTCGACGAAGCCATCGGGGAGCGCGTCGGCCTCGGGGAGACGCGTCGCCGGCGAGCCTTCCATTGGTGTAGAGAGAGAGAGAGAGAGGGGGGGGGGGGGAGATGGGTGTCGCCGCGCAGTCCCCTTGTGCTGGTGTCCTGTGTTTCGTGTAACTCTGCTGCTACGAACACGCGTTCAGCACAGGGCCGGTCATAACTCCGTCACTCCGTGTACGCTACTGGTAAATCCGCCGTATAAGATTCATGCTCAGAGATGAATCCGTTTCTATCCGTTCTAGTTTCAGCAATCAAATCGTCGGTCCTCGATTCAGAAATGGAGCTGCTGAGTTGTCGAATTCAAACTTCATGAGCAAAAATCAAGGTTTTTGAGCCTATGTGCTATACTGTGATGTTAGGTGTGTTGGAGATATTGTGTCAGTCGGGTTTTCGCTCCATAGCGGCTGTCTCGTGGGCGAGCTCTCTGCAATGGGTTTCCCTACTATGCTTCGAACTCACTCCATTTCTCACCCCCTCAATTTCTGAACTTTGTATTTCCGTTATTCAATTAATGGAAAGGGGTTATGCCCAGTCTAAAAAAAAATACTCGTTTGTGCAAAAAAGAAAAATCAAACTCGGTTCGGAGTACATAGTAATCTAGTTTCTATTCCCTTTGTTCCTAAATATTTGTTTTTATAAAGATTCGACTATAGACTACATACGAAGCAAATAAATGAATCTACACTCTAAACTATGTCTATATATATATCTGTATGTAGTCCGAGATGAAATCTCTAAAAGGACAAATATTAAGGAACAGAGGGAGTACATGCTTGGGGTTGCGGATGTAATCTTAGCCAAAATGCGCATACATTTGCATAAGTGTGAAATTGGTTTCGGTCATATTGACAACACAGAAACACAAACGCAGCAGTTAGTCCATCATCTGGCTGTGTGCATCTTCAGATGCAATGACCTGGAAAGTTTACTCTATTCTTAGTACTTACACCTTCTGTCCCAAAATAAGTGTCTCAACCTTAGTATAACTTTGTATTAGAATTAGTACAAAGTTAAGACAGTTATTTTCGAACAGAGGGAGTATTATATTGTATCATCTAAAACAAATGTTCCTCATAGTTTACCCTCAGTCCAGTGACCATTTAAACTCAGCAATACCATTTTTTCTGTATCCTCCACGTCGCAAACCACGCCAAACTTCAGACAGGCACTCTGTTAAGCTACCCTTCACACCTCATATGCGGTCTTTAGCGTCCAATTGGATTCCATCTCCACGGGCTTGTAAAACATGGCCCATGTACTCTTTAATGATTGCCCAACTCATGAATGCACATATTTTCAAATGGAAAGTTGTGAGCTCAAATATCAACTTGCTGATCGCAACGCTCCTCCCGAGTTTGTAGGATACGGGGCAGAGGGGCGGTTATCTTCACCATCTGCAAAGCCAACCACAAAAATGTAAGGGAAAAACACACTCCGTGTTCAGTCATCAGAATTTGTTGCTCAGTGAACCCAAATGGAAAGGGACTAACAAGAAATATATATGTCAACATTCCTATGAAAGAAAGGAAGAAAAGATGATCAAACAGTCAATTGCACGGTTCATTCTGCCAGCCAAATCACCTAGTCTCAAAGTGTACTACAACCAGAAACTGTCTGACAAACTGAACGGTAATACTTAAGTTTATATTTACAACTCTAATGTTAGATTGATCAATGTATTTCTTGCACGACTATAACTGCATCGACAAAAATAAGTTTCCCTCCATTATTGGGGATTTCCCCCCCTTTTTATAAAAAGTGCAAAAGCTTGTTTCCTCATGCACTGATAGAACGAAAGAATTGTTATGTACATGAGACAAGACAACACCCATGACCATGCCTTCGTGTAGATCTGCAGTCACCTGCTGCACGTCCAACCACTTACCCCCACAGATGCAGTCACTGCGTAGCTAGTATAAGAATTTAGACTCTCAGAGGAATCATTGAAGCTTGTTTTAACATCATTTTGCATCTTGGTAATATGATTGGTAGCATATCCTACCTGCTTTGTTCAGTCTAACAATCTAACAAAATAGTAGCTTATACAGTTATACAGGCGCGAACCTAATCCTTCATTCTTTTAGGGAAAGAAAATACTCTTTGTCATTTGTTAAGATTTACTCATAGTTGTACTGAAAAATTAAACTCTACAATCATGTCTTATTCAGAAATAAATCACAAAATTAGTTGTAATTTATCCCTCATTCAATAATACAGTTCTTAAGGCCCATAAGCTATTGCACATGTTAGGCGGAGAACACTACCCAATTTAGAAAGAAAAATTCTCATTACCTTATTCGCGGTTGGATGAGAAAGGACCAGCCAATGAGCATGTAAGTGATACCCACAGTCTCCGGGAACAGGCTGTAAAGGCCTCTCATAACCTCTAGAAAAATTTAGTAAGGTTAGTTAAACTAGATAAAAGAACAGGGGGGATCATACATGGATGTACTTCACAGCACAACTAAAAGATGAAAGAATTACCCGTCATATGCAAAAGAAACATCCGTACTAGTAGATTCCAGGCCATGAAATTTAGGCTGCCCACCAATACCATAGAGAGGATCGTCTGGGAAAAAAATCATGCAGTGTCTAAACTTTGGAATCTATTTAATGAAAATGGGGTCTGCCATGCCTTTTTGTAGATTTTTTTATTTTACCGATGATATGCAAAAACGCTTTTAGCTAAGCCTTGAAGAAAGAGCTCAAGTAAAATCATGCCCATCATAATAACAAAGTGTTTTGGCTTACCAACAAGAGGGTGTCCAATGTATGCAAGGTGTATTCGTATTTGGTGAGGCCGTCCTGAATGAATTTCAACCTGCGCCAGTCAAGGAAAAAAAACAGTGACATATAAAGAAATCATAATCTAAGCCTTATACACATCAGAAATTCAAGGGGACGATGTGCATATATAAACGTAAAAGCGAACACAAAACCCCATCATACCTGGACCAGCGTTTGATTTTGCTGCGCAAGTCTCTCAAGAACACACACTTTGCTCATGGCTGATTTCCCTGAGAATTAATAATGCAAGATAAAACCACATAAGGCCATGTCCAATGCAGCGCTAACAGCAGGCACTCACCATGGTCATTTTGCCAGTTTCGGCCTTATTCCTGGTATCAGCGTTGGCATCACTGCTGCAACTGGAGACGGACACTCCGAGCTATTCATGCAGGCGGAATTTCTCGCCAGGCGACAACACTACACTGTGATCTCCACTTGATTTGTTGGCTTGTTTGTTATGATGTCGACTGTATTCATCTAGCGGGATACAAGTACTATACCGGTACTCCTTGGCATATTACATTTGTGCACTACATGTCTGCCTTAATTAATGCCATCCCCTGCATGCAGCTTTAACTAGCAACATTTTTCGTTTCTTTTTGAGAGCCCTTAATTGGCTAACAGAATTGTCTGAGAAGCTGAGATCTCTGGAGACTTCCGCTAAAACCGATAAAACAAATGCAGCTGAGACTTGGTTGTTCTAGGGATATACAGGCACTTGCAAAATTTGCATTGGAGTTAATGGACGCTTAAATCAAAGTTTACTGCCTAAGTGTCTGTAAAATAATTGCCTGGATTGGAGATCGAGGTTCTTACGCTAGACGCTTTCTGATGTGGTGTCTCTAATCGTTTGTATAAGCATCTCTGCACTGGAGATGCATTAATAAATCAAGCAAGATTTGTTTGATATAACCTATATTGTCGATATTAATAAGCCCATTCTTGGTTCGGTGAACTTGTAGTACCTGAGGAACATGCCACATAAAGTCCCTCTGCAACTCCAGGGTAATGAACCAATCCTATGGGTTGAGTAACCACACCCTGCAGGTGCAAAGAAAAATCATCATACCATAAATATTTGTTTGCAAGAATGGCAATTAACCACATTTTTTAAGCAAGATATCAGTTAGGATAGTGTAATTCACAGGCATGAGTGGGGGAAAGGACAGCACCTCATCATGTTCAAGTATACCAGTTACTAATGCTCGATAGAATTTTGAAATTTTCCGTTCTTTGCCAACCTCAGTTCCATCCCTATAAATTAAATTAATCACTTTAACCAATACTGGCTGGTGCTAACACTACAGATACTCTTTCCAATTTCAAAAGAGAAGATTGTACACATTTTCTTCTCTGCATTTGCAGCACCTTCTGCAAAATAAGATGCCAGTCGAACTTTGGCAAGCTTTGTCTTGGCACAAAGAAGTAGACCTAACATGGAACATGCAGGTCATCAGCAATAGTGAAGACTTTTACATATGGCAATGCAGTGGTAACAAACATTTTTCAGTGAGGCCCCATTTTTTAACCAAAAAATTAATAGGAAAATGAGGCCTCATTGCAGAAGAGCTCTTTGTTACAGGATGATAAAAAAAGCTCCAGAAACAGCAAATATGTATTTCTCCTAGATTCCTGGTTTCACAGGCAAGGGAAAAAAATCACATCCGCTAGGCCTCAACTGGTCAGAGTGAACTAAACAAAAGCTACAAACCTGACGTGCCCCTTCCTAATCGATGAACAGGTACAGGATGTAACTGCACATTTTTTCTCTTAGAGCAGCTTGATGGGGGCATCTTCCACTCTTTCCACTGAAGCTGTGCTAAAACAGTGCGATGCTGGAAGAGTCCTTTTGGCAGAACTTGCAAACCGGAAGGCTTATTAAGGGCGACCTGAAAAAGAAAATCGTGAGCTGATTTATGGCTATGATTATATAGCTTTAGGTGTTACGGCTAATTTTATTAAACATACATACGGATGAAGGGAGATTCATACTTGCTGAAAATCAGTACAAGATTTGCAACTACCATAGCCATAACAGACAAACATGACAATGGGAAAGAATCATGTGGCTAACAAAAAATAGATGAAAAACAGATGGGACTTGAACGTTGCCAACCAGCATAGGCTGAACGACAGTTAGATGGAATGTTTATGCAATTTAGCAAAAATACCAGGTTGAAGTGCATACCATGTCGTCATCTTCATAAAGGACTTGAAGCAAATGTGGTGCAAATGGCTCCTTCCATGCGAGGCGATGATATACCAACTTAGAACCCTCCCTGAAAAAGGGGATCCAAATGAGATACATATTATTTTCGAAAGGTAGCTACGTTGTAATACTAACGTAAAGGAAACGATGAAGGAAAATAAGAATGATAACACTCTTGTTGCAAACGTGTACTGCAAACAGCATAAGAGGATACCTGAGAATCATATCTGGATCGTTGACAACTTGACCATCAACCGTTATCTGCAAAAAAAAATCTCAATGCCTTCTCAACACGCGTGACTTATAACGCAGAAACATGATACTGATTAGCTACAGGATACCACTTTTTTTTTTCTTATGCATGCATTTGAAGCTCAAAAAGGTAAAGAGAAAAGGCAGCAGCATGAAGAATTCATAAACCTAACAGCTAGCAACTTATAACAACAAAAAACGACTGATTGCAAAATTAACAGCATGGTTAATTTACCCACACAAAAAGAAAAGAAAAAAACAGCATGGCTAACAAACTACTGGTTGCTGCATTTACTACCTGTCCATTGCGAATCCTATGAATCCACCTGCAGAGGCGTGCGCCACAACAACCAAATCAACACGGCGTTCCAGCCTCCAGAGAAACCAAATACAGAAGGAGAAGGAAGCCACGGAGATCAACAAGTGAGCTCGGGCATCAGATACGTACCCTGGCAATGGCGCCGAGCTCTTGTAGTTCTGGGAGTAGAAGTCGATCAAGGTGGCGGTGGCTTCCTCATCTGCTCGCATGTGGATAAATCAGAGGAAGTAGAAAGGAAAAAACAGGAAGAGAGCTGGGGAGGGGAGGCTGACCAGCGCCACGGAACGTGTCAGTGTAGGAGAGTCCTTCGTTGAGATCCGGCCATGGCCTCCCGAAGAAGTAGTTCGCCTGCGGCGGCGGAGTCTCTCCGGCGGCGGCGGCCATCGCGTGGGGGAATACAGCTTTAGGGGTGCAGTTTGCATATTGGTCCACTGGGTATTTTTATTTTTAGGTGAGTCCACCAGGTTTCTGCTTTTTTCCTGGGGACGAAACGTTTGCGCTATGAAGTTTCAAAATCGGGGCGGGTGATCTCACAGCCGAATACGAGCTTCAGAGTCCCAAAACATGAACTTTCCTCCCCTTTGTCTAGTGGCCGTGACACAGCTGATTAGCTTCCAAGAAATGACATACAATATCTGATTGTTCACATGTCCCCCGTTTCCGAATTATGAGCCGTTTTGAATATTTCAATATGGGCTACATAAGGACTGAACTGAGTGAACACACTAAAATGCGTCTATATACATATGATTCAGACAAAAAAGAGTTAAATAACTTATAATTCAAAACAGAGGGAGTGCAATTTATTGGCCCCTTGATAAGGAAGGCAGTATTCAATCGACTATAAAAACTCGCATGGATGGACCGTGAACATGCTGTCTCCTGTCGCTACACACAATGATTCCTATGGTTCAAGCCTTCCAAAGGATCCTCGACCTAATTCTCTACTGCTAGTGGCCGGCGAAGCACAGAGTTCTGATGATAATGTCTCCACAATCTCATTTTCACACTTGGACAGCATTCCAAGGAACTCATGAAGAAACAGGATGAAGAAGCTGCTTCAAAGTTTTTAAGAAAATCCCCCACTCCTTATAGCATGATAAACGGTGCTTTATTTCAGTTGTTTTCCTTTTGTTTGGGAATTCTCTTGTAGTCGTAGCTGTTTATGTCCACCTTTTGCTGCAAAGCCTATAATAACACAGAGGGAGACAGAGAGAGAGAGAGAGAGAGAGAGCTCATCGGTCAGACCAGACATGAAAAAAATAGCAGACCTTGTTTCTTTCGCACATGAACAAACCATTACCTTCAGTTCATCCTCTAGTGAGAGCTTCGTAGGCTTATAGGCCCCTTCCACCGGTCCTGTTCGGCTCAGAGCTTTTGTTTTCTCTACGACCTCCCATTCCATATCCTCCTTTTCCTTTGTTACTTCTTTGCTGCAAAATACAAATGAGCTGCCACCGTCAAATATGTGAAACAAAAGGATGCCTGGATACAATTACAGACCGATTAATTTCCTGTATTTTGGCCAGTGTGGAATGGTAAATGATTTACCTTCCCTGTATAAGATGAGCTAGACCAACCGCACCAAACACTGTCAAAGAAATGAGTGGAAGGCCATATCGAACAAATGGATGCTTGCGCCCCCATCGTTTGAACTGTGAGGCTTGTTGAGCAATCTTAGCAGCTGGTTCCGCTGGATCAACTTTCTGAGTCGTATTCATGACAGAATTTCACCTCTCCAAATGTAACAACTGCCACACACAAAAAGGTTGACTTAAGGTCAAGAAGTCGATAACACAGAAAGAAGGATATGTTCTCGGATAATTAGGATGTTCTAGTGTAGAATGGTTTATGACCATTCACTCTGTCAGATTAGCATGTAGACTGCAGATCATCCCTTTTCGCGTTAAATTAAGGATCAATTATATATATGTAAGCTTTATTGAAAGCACTAGATTACTCACAGAACTCAATGAGCACCAAAATATTCAAAGCACTCAAATCATCTTTTGGTGACCCGGACATGCAGAAGATGTAAGACAGTAGAGCAGACAAAGTTTTAGCAAACTGAATACAATTTGTCAACATTTTGGGCCAAGTCACAACAATGAGTCAACAATATCCATGGAGGAAGCTAGTCTTGGGGTTAACTATAACAGTCACGCAATCATGTGGAATGAGCCCCTGACCAACAATGGAGACCTCATACTTGCATTGATTCCATGGGGTTGCCTCCAACATTATCAGTAAAATCACTAACGAAATCACAAGCATCACAGGATCATTCTGTTTCTGATTGTCCTCAAGAATTTGCAATTTAAAAGTTATCTACACAGTGACCAGCAAATACCACATCAGTACTATCACAAGTTCATATACACAGGTCCATGATCAACACACTGAGCTCAGCATCTATAAATCTCATTGCATCTTAACACATCTATACATCTGCATATATGTTTACTCACATTCAATAATTAGGGCAACCAATACCAACCTTTGTGGCTAGCGGTATCTGTCGAGGTGGAGAGTCGGCTGGGCGGCAAGTTAGAGCTCGAGGTCAGCGGCTGTGGTGCTCGTTCTTGCTGGAGGGATGAGCTTTTTGAAGACGTGGTGGACAGAGGCGTTGGCTGGGAGAGGCGGAGCTCGGTGAGGGTGGGTTGGACAAGGGAGACGTCAATCTAGAGGCAGAGGAGGTCAGTCTGGAGGCGGAGGAATCTGTTTCTGCGGCAGGACGAGCTCGGTGATGGCTTGATGGACGGGGGCGGCAGCAGGGAGAGGCAGGGGGGAGCTGGGCTATGGCAACGGGGTTATGGCAACGGGGTTAGGCCGGGGGAGGAAATGGTGGTGGGGGCAGCGGTCTGCTTCACCTGTAGAGCTGCTTTTTTAGCCGCTCTACCGGGTCAGTCCTGTCCAGCTAGATCCAGGCCAGCCGTTGCAATTCCGATGCTCAAATCACGACATCTAAGAGCATCTACAAGCAGATTGGGCAAATATGACACCCTAAGGTCTTGTTTGGCACAGGTGGATTTCAAGCCCCCAAAGGGCTGGGGATTTCATGAATCCCCTCAAATCCCCTTCCATTCCCCAAGCCCCTTTCTCTAAAAATCACTTGTTTGGTACACAGGGACAGTCCCAGATAAAAAAAAGTTCAATCTTTTTCAGTAATGGCAATGATGGCTGTCATCAGGCAAACAAAAGACCAACTTTTGCTGCATAGACAAGGAGATGCAAAATAATAATTCATGGATAACTATAAAACATGACCTGAAACTTGTACTCCCTCCATCCCATAATATGAGACCTTATTGCATCTAATATATACTCATATATTGGATGTAATAAGGTCTTATATTATGGGACGGAGGGAGTAGTCATAAACAGTGAGGCAATCAGTTGATCCAGACAGGCTGACTAATTGACTGGTACTATTCGCTTACAGGCAATCCATTGACTTCTACACATTCACAAACAAAAAAGAGAGCATGATATGGTATTGCAAACCAGCGGCACTCACTTCCACCAAGCAACACTAGCTTCTACACCTAATGCAACTACAAAACCCATCTGGGTGGTTCAACCTGAAAGATTGCATCACTACAAAAGCCCAATGTGAAACAAATCATAGTACTAGCAGAAATGTGCATTGGTTTCAAAATCTCAATTTGACAGAAGCAGCACATTTACATTTACCACCAAGGAGCCAACAAAGCTTGCGCAACCATGGTAATAATCATCACAGCGGCAATGCTCTCAGTGATAGCAGGCAGTAAGCATAGCAGCAGAAATGCACTTAATGTACTGCCGGTGGATCATCAACCTAGAATCTTACATTACAGAAAAATCACAATCATATCACAGAGATTAGTAACAACTAGTATATCACAGCAGAATGGATCATTACTTTCGAAGTCTCAGTTTACCAAAAGCATCACAAATTCAATTCTGGCAATCATTCAGCAACTTCCATCCAGCACTAGTATTTCAACGACTTGCGGATAATAACCAGCTACATTCCTACAAACGACAGAGTCTAAGATGAGGTGAACTCAGTGACGGCCTTGGTACCCTCGGGGACGGCGTGCATCACGAGCTCGCCGGGCAGGATGATGCGGACGGAGGTCTGGACCTATGGAGGAACACAATCTATGGAGGGGAGAGCAAGGGCGCACCGTCGCATACACAAATCAAGAAACAAGGCGTCGGCCGTGGTGCCAACCCTAAAACTAGAGGAGAGGGGAGGAAGGGATGTGGCGTGAAATTACCTCCGGGGAGCCGCCGGAGATGGGGAGGATTCGTCGAGGGCGGCAGCGTCGCGTCCACGAGGCGGCGCGTCGACTCGTCTCTCTCGGCCAAGGGGGACGAAGCCGTGAGCTCCCGGGGACTGAGCAAACGCGCAGCAAGCGCAGCAACTCGCACCTCCCCGCGCGGCTTTGGACCGGCCCGGTGGAAGGATCGGATTCTTTTTTTTGGTCGCCGTAACGAACAACATCTATTTACACGCATATAACACGTAGATTACGCCATGTCACCACATACATGCATGTGGAGATTTTTTTGATTTCCAATTTTTAAAATGTTTTATCTTTTAAATAAAAAATCCGATTGATGTTTTTATCATTAAATCCATCGCGACGAGATCTTCGAAACTAGATCTCATATCAATATGTTTCGATGACTTTTTTTAGGGTAAAAGTTGTCATGTCTATTGCACATGAATTGTCATGGTGTTTACACTAAAGTTGCCATGATATGTTTCAGATATTTTTTTCTTCTACCTTTAAAAGTAAATTTTGATGGATTAGTAAAGAATTGCCATGATCCATGCATTAAATTTGTCGTGGTTCATTACTAAAAATTGTCATGATCAATTAATAAAAATTGTCCGTTGAAAAATATACTGGTAGCCTTAAATCTAGAAGAAAAAAATAGATAGAACATGTCATGGCAACTTTAGTGTAAACACTATGACAACTACAGTGTAACATCATGATAACTGTTGGCCAAAAAAATTAATTCATCGAAACATATCAATATGGGATCTAGTTTTAAAGATCTCACCGAGACGGATTTAATGGTGAAAATGGATTTTTAATTGGATTTTTTAATTAGAAGATAAAACATTTTTAAGCCAAAAAACAAAAAAGATTCTCGCTGATATCATCTGATTTGACATAGCAAAATAAGTAATAGTGAAGGCGTGTGGGCAAATTGCAAACGTCCACACGTGTGAGCTTTAGCTTTTCCCTTTCTTTTTAATGAAATTACGAAAAAGTTCACAAAAAAATGAAAATGTATAAGATTTTTATCTAAATAAAATATTCGTTTCAGAAATTTTTTAAAAACTTTCAGCGAATTCAAAAAGTGTTCACGAATTTGGAAAATCTTCATGATTTTTCAAAAATAGCGAATTTTAATAACGTTTCCAAAATATATAAACAAGCGTTCACGGTTATAAAAAACTTTTCATGAATTAATAAAATATTTTAAAAAAATTGAAAAAAATCATGGATTCAAAAAATCACGTTTTAAAAAAGTAAAAAAAAACTCTCTTCAGACAAAAAAAATTGTGAAGTTTAAAAAATCTCTCTTAAGAAACTGTAAAAATGTTCGTGAAATTGAAGAAGTATTTGAGGATTTTTTTGGCAAACTAAAAAAATGTGTATTAAAAATCATGGATTCAAAAAAATGAAATTAAGAAAGATAGAAAAAACACAAAGTCTTGTTAGTTGGGTTGGCCCAACTAGCGGCCACTACTAAGGGGAGTACGTGGTAGTGTGATTTAGGAATCCACCCTTGGTGCTTGGGATCCTGATGGATTGGAGGTGGAGGATTCATGGGGCCTGGCTTGATCAAGCCATGTACACACCAAACATGGGCTTTGGGATTTTTGGGACGTGGGGATAATCCACTATGATCATAATGAATTTGTCCTAAAAGATGCATCACAATGAAACAACCATCCCAAAATTGATCTGAAGACGTATATGGGGAAAAGTTGGTGTGTATCTATGTTCGGAATTTCATCAAATAGTATATGGAGTTGTGGTGACTCGTACGCTGTGTCCTCAGCATCGTCCTCTTCCATCCGCGTCGAGTCATTTGAGATGGCCGACCATTACGAGGCCATAATGATGCCAAGTGTGACTATGGCAGAGTGCGGGTACCTTCACACGGCTGGGTTAAACGACCCGAATGTGAGCTTTGGAGCGGATGTAGCAAAGTTAATGTAGATGGCCTCCTTCAACGCATCTTCCTTCTTCGTTACTTTAGAGCGCGTTGTTGGGACCCCACAGACTCCGTCGAGCCATCGCCCATGCCGGGTGGGGGTAGAGGCGTGTTGTCACACCCTGTCTTTTGCCTCTCCTAACTAAGTTAACATAGCTCAAAAATTACGACCAACAAAAACTTTTTGAGTGATTGTGATGCTTGACTTGATTGCTATTTGCTTGATTATTTGTTTGTGTTTTAATTCAGAAAAATCCTTCTACTCTTAAAACACACCTTCTTGATCCAGATCTTTGCCCAATGACCATGTCATGTGTGTAGGACCTAGAACTATTTTTGCAAAATATTATTTTGGTCAAAAAGCATTTATAGAATTTAGGTTTTCACCCCCCCCCTAAATCGAGGTTTGTGATACAAGTCCTCAAATCAGGGTTAATGTTTTGCCCAAAAGATTTTATTTGGAACCTATTATTTATAAGACTTCCCAAAACCACAGAAGTATTATTTCGAAAGTTATTTTTCTATTCTATTTAAATTCCTTTTTTTAGTCCTGAAATGGTATTTTATAGAGAAAATTTATTTTAATGTTTCCAAAATATTTGAGAAAAAATAGGGAAACTCAGTGGACCTGTATTTACCATATATATGAATTTCAACACATGGTCATGTTCAAAATACTCCCTCCGTTCCTTTACATAAGGTGTATTTGTTTTTTGATAAAATTCCACAATGTAAGGTGCATTTCTTCTAATTCCTCATAATTCCATTGTTAGCCCATTTAAAAAAGGAAAGTATATCTCATCTGATTGCATGCATCTCTCTTGTAAATAGAAAATGAAAGTATCTCTCTTCTAATTGCATGTATCTCTTAATTTCCTAGCCTAAATGATTTAGTTGCCACTAATAAATGATTTAGACAAGGTTAATTTTTTTCATAACATGTGTATGATTATGTGCCTTGATCACCGTGTCAAAAGTAATAACCTTACACAAAAGAATGGAGGGGGTATTGGACAAGACCCTCCAAAACCCTTTCTGGATATTTCATATATTTGAAATGTTTCTATAGGAAATATTCTCATATAAATACAAGAAAATTCTAGCAAATCACATGTGAGTCCTATGATGATCTTGCCAAGTTTCATCTCAATCTAAATTGATTTGGTTCACCAAAATGCCCCCCCAAAACCCATTTTGTTTGTTTTCAAATTTGATTAACTTTACATTGTCAAGTATATCCATTTGATCTCAAACTTTGTGGGCATGCTCCAATATCCTAACGATGTTGCTACACCAAGCAATGCATCAAGGAGAATAGCTTAGCCTAGTTAGATCTACCCAAAACAGTTTATGTCCATTTCCAGGGTTTGAAACTATTGCATTGGCCACTTTCTCCAAATGAGCTACAAATTTGTGGACAAGTTCATTTGGTCCTATTTGTCACTCTTGTTAAATCTCATGTAAATGAGTTCAGCCTATATAGCTCAAACATGCATTAAACACCTTCTGCAATAAATTTTTGATCGGTGATTGGGGCACCAAATGAGTTCTCCTTGCTCTCAAAATTTTACCACAGCCCCTCCTGGTCACCAGCTACCTCCAGTAACAACTCCAGCTCCCAGCTCCATGAGTGAGGGGGTGGAATCCCCACTTGCACCCCTCTAGACAGCAGCAACTCCGTCTTTCTCGGCTTTGTCTCCCTCCCATTTCTTTCCCCTTGCCTTTGCTTAGCACGTACGCCACCCAGAGAATCTCCAGTAGCACCCAGACACAAAAGGACGCGCGCGGGTGCGCCGGAGCGTGTCAGGGCACACCCATGACGACGAAAAAGCCGCTCTAGAGCATGCAACCGTGCTCCAGAGGGTTGAACTCGCGTCTCCGGCCATCTCGGGCTCTCCCCTTGTGCCAATCGAGGCCCCTCAACGTCAGCAACATGCTACACCCATGCCCCTCCTCCTCTCTCACCCTCCTGTTGTCTCTCCTCGCACACGCGCCCGACGCACGAGAGCTCGAATGGGTGACCTTGCATGCGCGAGCACCAAGACATCCTTCGTGCCCCCTCTTCCTTCCCCTACACGAAGATCAAGCCCACGAAGCCCTTAGACACGACCGGGAGCGCCAATTTGGCCTCTGGCGCTGCCAAGGCCGTGGCCATGGACCTCGTCCGCAGTGCTCCGCCGCCCGGCCATATAAAGCTTCCCCAAGCCTTCCAAACCAGCTCCATTTACCCCCTCTCACTCCTGTGAAACTCTCGGACTCCCAGTTCATCCTCTTGTGCCCTCTTCCTCCCCCCGTGTCAATTGGCTACCATGACGCCGCCTCGGCCTCAGCCAAATTGTCCTAGATTCGACGCCCTTCTCTCCCTAAGTCTGAACCACAACATCACCACCAGCTCAAACCCATGTCCCGTGCCTAATTTTTCACCTCCGGTGGCCACATCATTGCGCCCCTGTCACCGTCGGGATCCTCCACCATGGTCGACTCCGCGCTCAAACCCGGCCTTCTCGGAGTCTGAAAACCATCTAGGGCAATGGGGAGGGCTCTCTCCTAAGATCGTTGGTGTGTCAGGTTTTGTTGGAGGTGGACGGACTGCCGGAATAAGCACCAGCGCGTAGTCGGCCGCGCCTCTCCAGCCGACGTGGGCGCCAGAAAGGAGACGGACTGCCAATGGGGTCGGCGACCCCACTGGTCAACCTTTGTCGAGCTGTCCGGCTAGGCCTGCACGGAGTAAGTGGAGACGTCTTTCCAAGAAGCCGCCTTTGGCAAACAAAAGCGTACTCTAAGGAATACGTCTTCGACGTGTCCCCTTCGTGCGCGCACCTGAGCAGTTGGGCCGGTGAGGGAGTCCTGGTTTCAGGGGTCCTCGGGTAGCCGGCCTATTTCTCATGGGCCGGACTATATGGGCCAGTTATCGAGCATTGGATTGATCGAAGGCCATGTCTCCAGGAAGGAAGCTTCGGGAATCATGGGGTGTCCTCCAAGATTGGAATAGTGAATAGGCATGTTTTTCCTTCTATGTATAACGACCATGTGTAAACCCTAGGTACCCTCGGCGTCTATATAAGCCAGAGGGTTTTAGGTTGTAGAGGAGAGGACAACTCATCTAGGGTTTAGCTATTCGATCTTGAGGTAGATCAACTCTGTAACCTATACATCATCGATATAATCAAGCAGGGCATAGGGTTTACCTCTATAGGAGGGCCCGAACCTGGGTAAACATCGTCTCCTTCGTCCCCTGTTACCATCGATCCAAGTCTCACAGCTCGGGACCCCTACCCGAGATCCGCCGGTTTTGACACCGACATTGGTGCTTTCATTGAGAGTTCCGCTATGATCACCAAAGGAATCGATGGCCCGCGTTGTCATCAATGAAGAAGTCCGCAACATGGACACTTTTGTCCCCGGACAGATCTTTTCTTTCGGCAGCATTGTGCTGCACGCTGACCCGACCGGCCATCTAGGTCGGGTCAGAAGCTTTGCCCCTGATCAAGAGGTCAGATTTGGGAACCTAGAGTTCTCCGTAGACTCTCGGGGCGATCTTTCGCTAACCGGGCTCGCAGTCTCGCCTGCCACGCCCGAAGACTCCGAGGCTCTAACCTTGGATCCCTCTTTCGGCCATGCCCACGGGATTTACCTCGGTGATGACCTGACTCTTAGTCCGGATTCGTCCATAGTGCCACATGCCCGGACACCTGTTCTTGCCGAACACTCTCCTTGCATGGACGCACCAGAGGTCAACTCCAAACGCTCCGAGCAGGTCGACCCAATCGAGCTCTCGACAATCAACGAGGCCCTAGATCGGATCTCGTCGATGAAAATTACCGATGACCCAACCCCGATCTATGCTCAGATATGTCTCAAGGCGGGTCAGGACGAATTTTTCATCCCACCCACCACCCACTTCATAGCCATTGTCGAGGATTTAACCGACATGTTGGACTATGCCTCCGAGGAGGCAGAATACATGGATGAGAAAGATTGTGCTCCCGCCCCCGTTAACACGGTGATGGGCTGCCACCTCCACGTATGACATCTACATGGTGGACAGTCCAGCCGCTAACGGCGAGCACACACCTAAAAACGATGGCGACAAATCGGGTGAAGCGTCGTCAAGGCACCGGAAGACGCATAAACGATCAAAAGGAAAAAAGGCAAAAAATCTATCGTCGGCACCGGGGACGGAGATACCCCGGAAGACCTCGGCGATCTCGATATCCCCGAACACCCGCTAGAGGGTCAGGAGAGACCGAAAGATCAGCTCAACCCCGATGACCTAAATGGTTCCAAGGACGACAATTACCTCCCCCTGTTGAGGAGGAAGACATCCCAGAAGCCGATGACTTCGCCATCCCCGATAACCTTGAAGATAAGGAATTGTTTAAGCAACAACTTATAGCCACGGCCCGCAGCTTGAAAGCAAAAGAATGACAGCTTAAAGCCGAACAGAACAACCTCAACGATCGATGGACGAAAGTCCTCTCAGCCGAGGAAGGATACAGTACCGGTCTTTTGGACCAACCTAAAAGCTATCCACGCAGAAGGCTGCTGCCACAATTCGACGACGAGCTCATTGACACACTGTCACCTAAACATACCCCATACGACAAGCCAGACTGCCCCCCTCGAGGACGAGACAGGATGGCTGACGACACCAGTTATAGGCCGATGATACCCCAACGATGGGGAAAAGAGACAATAGAGCCCGATGACAGGTTCGACCTGCAGCACGACCTGGACCATATGGCAGGTCGCACAAGATCCATCTACGGATCCAGAGGGTACTCACCCGATCGATGGTACGGGTACCGGACTTGTTCGACTGCAACAATCAAGGCCGGGAACAAAACCGAGCTAGAGCAGATTTCGACTACCGGCGTGACATAGCTCGGGTTAGAGGCACTGCCCACCCACTGTGCTTCACGGTCGAGGTGATGCAGCACCAGTTCACAGAGGGGTTTAAACCCGTGAACATAGAGCAATACGATGGGACAATTGACCCAACCATATGGATTGAGGATTTCCTCCTCCACATCCACATGGCGCGAGGATATGATCTCCACACCATCAAGTATCTACCCCCTAAAGCTAAAGGGGCCAGCTAGGCACTGGTTAAGCAGCCTACCCGAAAACTCCATGGGTACTGGGAGGATCTAGAGGATGTATTCCGATCTAACTTCCAGGGCACCTATGTTCGGCCGCCGGACTCCTCCGACCTACAAAACGTCGTCCATAAGCCAGGAGAGTTCGCGCGGCAATTCTGGAATCAGTTCTTGACCAAGAAAAACCAGATCATTGACTGCCCGGACGCTGAGGCAATAGCCTCCTTCAGGCACAATATTCGGGATGAACGGTTGGCTCGCCAGCTCGGCCAGGATAAACATAGGACAATGTCCGCCCTTACATCACTCATGACCCTATTTTGTGCAGGCGAGGATAACTCACTCCGTAGACTCATCAACTACATGTCATCGGAGGCCGAACTAAACTCGGCCGATCACTGATTGAGAAGAAGAACTCGCCTCGCAAGCCGAAGACTCTGATTAAGCGAAGCTGGTGTTGGAAATATGCCCTAGAGGCAATAATAAATTAGTTATTATTATATTTCCTTGTTCGTGATAATCTTTTATTATCCATGCTATAATTGTATTGATTGGAAACTAAATACATGTGTGGGTATATAGACAACACTGTGTCCCTAGTATGCCTCTAGTAGACTAGCTCATTGATCAAAGATGGCTAAGGTCTCCTAGCCATGAACATGAGATGTTATTTGATAACGGGATCACATCATTAGGAGAATGATGTGATGGACAATACCCAAACTATAAATGTAGCATATGATCGTGTCAGTTTATTGCTACAGTTTTTTGCATGTCAAGTATTTGTTCCTATGACCATGAGATCATGCAACTCACTAGCACCGGAGGAGTATCTTGTGTGTATCAAACATCGCAACATAAATGGGTGACTATAAAGGTGCTCTACAGGTATCTCCGAGGGTGTCTGTTGGGTTGGCATGGATCAAGACTGGGATTTGTTACTCCGTGTGACAGAGAGGTATCTCGGGGCCCACTCGGTAATACAACATCACAACAAGACTTGCAAGAAAGTGACTAATGTGTTAGCCACAGGATCTTGTATTACGGAACGAGTAAAGAGACTTGCCGGTAACGAGATTGAACTAGGTATAGAGATACCAACGATCGAATCTCGGGCAAGTAACATATCGAAGAACAAAGGGAACATTATACGGGATCAACTGAATCCTTGACATAGAGGTTCGACCGATAAAGATATTCGTAGAATATGTAGGAACCAATATGGGCATCTAGGTCCCGCTATTGGTTATTGACCGTAGAGGTGTCTCGGTCATGTCTGCATAGTTCTCGAACCCACAGGGTCTACACACTAAACATTTGGTGACGATATAAGTATAGTTAAGTTGTTATGTTGGTGACCGAAAGTTGTTTGGAGTCCTGGATGAGGTCCCGGATATGACGAGGAGCTCCGAATAGTCCGAAGGTAAAGATTTATATATGGGATAATAGTGTTTGGTCTCCACAAGGGTTCCAGAATTCACTAGAAAGAGTTTCGGATGTTTCCCGAAATGTTCTGGGTACAAGAACACTTTATTTGGGCCATGGGGTAAAGTCCATGAGGCTTTAGGAAGGTGCAAAAGGTGTTTTGCGGATGCCAGGGGCCAGACACCAGGGACCCTGGCGTCTGGGGCCAGAAGCCGAGGACCTTGGCGTCTGGTCCTGGAGTCCAAGGAGGACTCTTGCCTTGCGGGCAAACTGACCTTGAGGAGGATTTTTTTTCCAAGTTTTGACACTAGGGCTCAGCATATAAATAAAGGGGCGGGGCTAGCACCTGGAACACATCAAGAATCCCTAAAGCGTGTGCCGGCAACCCCGTATCTCTAGTTTATCCTCCGTCATAGTTTTTGTTGTGCTTAGTGAAGCTCTGCAGAGATTGTTCTTCACCACCATCGTCACCATGCCGTTGTGCTCCCGGAACTCATCTACTACTTCACCATCGCTCGCTGGATCAAGGAGGTGAAGGCGTCATCAAGCCGCACGTGTGTTGAACGTGGAGCTGCCGTCCGTTCGACGCTAGATTGGAAGGACCGTGATCAAGATCGCGAGACAGATCGTGATGGGATCGCGGGATGGATCTTGGTTGGATCGCGAGATGGATCATGATGGGATCATGGGACGCTCGGCGATTTGGATCGTGAAGACGTTCTACTACACCAAGCGCGTTTCTTAACGCTTCCGCTTAGCGATCTACAAGGGTATGTAGATCCACTCTCCCTCTCGTAGATGCTCATCACCATGGATAGATATTGCGCGTGCGTAGAATTTTTTTTTGTTTCCCATGCAACGTTCCCCAATAGTGGCATCATGAGCTAGGTCTATGTGTAGATGAGATCGCGAGTAGAACACAAAGGAGTTTGTGGGCGTTGATGCTTAGATTGCTTCCTCCCTTGGTCGTGTTTTAGTTCAGCGGTATTGTGGGATGAAGCGGCCTAGACCAACCTTACTCGTATGCTTACGAGAGACCGGTTCCATCGAATGACGTGTAACTTCGTTGCACAAAGATGGCTGGCGGGTGTGTGTTTCTCCTACTTTAGTTGGATCGGATTCGACAAAGGCGGTCCTTGAGAAGGTTGAAAAGCAACTTATGCATCACCGTTGTGGTTTTTGCGTAGGTGAGAATTGTTCTTGCTAGATACCCATAGCAGCCACATAAAACTTGCAACAACAATTAGAGGACGTCTAACTTGTTTTTGCAGGGTATGTTGTGATGTGATGTGGCCAATTACATGATGAGATATATGTGATGTATGAGATGATCATGTATTGTATAGAATATCATGACTTGCATGTCGATGAGTACGGCAACCGACAGGAGCCATAGGGTTGTCTTTAATTATTGTATGACCTGCGTGTCAATCATTAAGCGCTATGTAATGCTTTACTTTATCGCTAAACGGTAGCAATAGTAGTAGAAGCATGGTGGGTGCAACAACCCCGACAGTGACATGTTGATGGAGATAAAGATGATGGAGATCATGGTGTCATGCCGGTGATGATGGAGATCATATCGGTGCTTTAAGGATGGAGATCGAAAGCACAAGTTCATGGCCATATCATGTCACTTATGATTTGCATGTGATGTTAATCCTTTTTATGCACCTTGTTTTGCTTAGGACGACGGTAGCATTATAAGGTCACCCCTCACTAAAATTTCAAGATAAATTGTGTTCTCCTTGAGTGTGCACCGTTGTGAAAGTTTGTCGTGTTGAGACACCACGTGATGATCGGGTGTGATAGACTCTACATTCACATACAACGGGTGCAAGCCAATGTTACACATGCAGAACACTCGGGTTAAACTTGACGAGCCTAGCATGTAGAGACATGGCCTCGGAACACAAGGGACCGAAAGGTCGAACATGAGTCATATAGTAGATATGATCAACATAATGATGTTCACCATTGAAACCACCTCAACTCACGTGATGATCGGACTTGAGTTGGTGAATTTGGATCATGTATCACTCGAATGACCGGAGGGATGTCAATTTGAGTGGGAGTTCTTAAGTAATATGATTAATTGAACTAATTATCATGAACATAGTCAGTAGTGTCTTTGCAAATTATGTTGTAGATTACTAGCTCACGCTATAGCTCCCTTGAATTTTTATATGTTCCTAGAGAAATAGAGTTGAAAGATGATGGTAGCAATATTGCGGACTGGGTCCGTGATCTGAGGATTGTCCTCATTGCTGCACAAAAGGCTTATGTCCTTAATGCACCGCTCGGTGTGCCACCCCCTCGAGCGTTGTCTGTAGATGTTGTGAACATCTGATAGGCATGTTCCGATGACTACTTGATAGTTCAGTGCGTCATGAATTACGGCTTAGAATTGAGGCTCCAAAACGTTTTGAACGTCAGGCAACATATGAGATGTTCTAAGAGCCAAAATTGGGATCTCAGGCTCGTGCCCGTGTTGTGAGATATGAGATCTCCAACAAGATTATTTGCCTGCAAGATGGTGAGAATAGCTCAATCGTCGAGCATGTGCTCAGATTGTCTGGGTACTACAATCGCTTGAATCGAGTGTGATTTGATCTTCCAGATAAGATAGTGATTGATATAGTTCTCCAAGTCATTGTCACTACACTACTAGAGCTTCGTGATGAACTATAAAATGCCAGGGATGGAAATAATGATCCCTGAGCTATTCGTGATGTCTGACACCACGAAGGTAGAAATCAAGAAGGAGCATCAAGTGTTGATGGTCAGTGTAACCACTAGTTTCAAGAAGGGCAAGGGCTAGGAGGGAAACTTCATGGATGGCAAGTCAACTGCTGCTCTAGTGAAGAAACCCAAAGTTGAACCCAAACCCGAGACTAAGTGCTTCTATTATGAGGGGAACGGTCGCTGAAGCGGAACAACCTTAGATACTTGGTAGATAAGAAGGCTGGCAACGTCGATAGACGTATATTTGATATATGGGTTATTGATGCGTAACTTGATAGTACTCCTAGTAGCACCTGGGTATTGGATACCGGTTCGATTGCTAAATGTTAGTAACTCGAAATAAAAGCTACGGAATATACAGAGACTAGCTAAGGGTGAGGTGACGATGTGTGTTGGAAATGTCTCAAAGGTTGATGTGATCAACATTGCACGCTCTCTCTACCTTCACGATTAGTGACGAACCTAAATAAATGTTATTTGGTGTTTGCGTTAAGCATGAACACGATTATATCGTGTTTATTGCAATACAATTATTCATTTAAGTTAGAGAATAATGGTTATTCTGTTTACATGAATAATACCTTCAATGGTCATGCACCCAATGAGAATGGTTTGTTGAATCTTGATCATAGTAATACACATGTTCATAACATTGATGCCAAAAGATTCAAAGTTAATAATGATAGTACCACATACTTGTGGCACTGCCGCTAAATGTCATATTGGTATAAATTGCATGAAGAAACTCCATGCTTATGGATCTTTGTACTCATTCGATTTCGAATCCGTTGAGACATGCAGACCATGCCTCATGGGCAAGATGACTAAAGACCCCGTTTTTTGGTATGATGGAGCGGGCTAGTAACTTATTGGAAATAATACATGTTGATGTATGCGGTCCATTGAGTGTTGTAGCGTGCAGTGGATATCATTATTTTCTTACCTTCACTGATGATTTGAGTATATATGAGTATATTTACTTAATGAAACACAAGTCTGAAACATTTGAAAAGTTCAAACAAATTCAGAGTGAAGTTTAAGATCATCGTGACAAGAAGATAAAAATGTCTACGATATGATCGTGGAGGTGAATATCTGAGTTACGAGTTCGGCATACAACTTTAGACAATGTGAAAGTTGTTTCACAACTCATGCCACCTGGAACACCATAGTGTGATTGTGTGTCTGAACATCATATTCGTGCTCTATTGGATATGGTGCGAACTATGATGTCTCTTACCGATTTGCCACTATCATTTTAGGGTTATGCATTAGAGACAACTACATTCACTTTAAATAGGGCACCATCTAAATCCGTTGAGATGACACCATATGAATTATGGTTTGATAGAAACCTAAGTTGGCATTTCTTAATGTTTGGGGCTGCGATGCTTATGTGAAAAAAGGTTTTCACCTAATAACCTCGAACCCAAGGCAGACAAATGCATCTTCATAGAATACCCTAAGAACAGTTGGGTATACCTTCTGTCTCGGATCCGAGTGCAAAGTGTTTGTTGCTGAAAACGGGTCCTTTCTCGAGAAAGAGTTTCTCTCGAAAGAATTGAGTGGGAGGAAGATAGAACTTGATAAGGTTGTTTGAACCTTTGTTTCAACCAAAGAGTAGCGCATCGCAGAAAGATGTTTCTATGGAGCCTACGTCATTTGAAGATGAAGTTAATGATGATGATCATGAAGCTTCAGATCAAGTTACTGTCGAACCTCGTAGGTTGACAAATATACATACTTCACCTGAGTGGTATGGTGATCATGTCTTGGAAATCATGTTGTTAGACAACGATGAGCCTACGAACTATGAAGAAGCGATGATAGGCCCGGATTCCAACAAATGGTTAGAGGCCATGAAATCCAAGAATGGATCCAGGTATGAAAACCAAGTATGGACTTTGGTATACGTGCCTCTTGAACGGTAGGTCGTTGAGTACAAATGGACCTCTAAGATGAAGACAAACGCTGATGCTAAATGTCACCATTTATAAAGCTCGACTTGTCGCAAAGAAATTTACGACAAGTTCAAGGAGTTGACTGTGATGAGACTTTCTCACTCGTAGTGATGCTAAAGTTTGTTGGAATTATGTTAGCAGTTGCTGCATTTTTCAATTATGAAATCTGGCAGATGGATGTCAAAACACTGTTTCCTTCCTTGAGGAAAGGTTGTATGAGATACAACCAGAAGGTTTTGTCAGTCCTAAGGATGCTAGAAGGTGTGCAAGCTCCAGTGACCCTTCTATGGCCTGGAGTGAGCATCTCAGAGTTGGAATATACGCTTTGATGAGGCGATCAAAGTTTTTGAGTCTATAGCAAGTTTATGAGAAACTTGTATTTACAATAAAGTGTGTGGGAGCACTATAGAATTTCTGATAAGTATATGTGGTTGACATATTATTTATCAGAAATGATGTAGAATTTCTGGAAAGCATAAATGGTTGTTTGAAAAAGGTTTTTCAAAGGAAGACCTGGATGAAGCTACCTAATTGTTGGGCATCAAGATCTATAGAGATAGATCAAGATGCTTGATGAGACTTTCAATGAGTACATACCGTGACAAAATTTTGAAAGAGTTCAAAATGGATCAGTCAAAGAAGGAGTTCTTGCCTAGTTTGTAACGTGTGGAGTTGAGTGAGACTCAAAGCTTGACCACGGCAGAAGAAAGAGAAAGGACGAAGGTCGTCCCCTATGCTTTATGCATAGGCTCTATATAGTATGCCATACTGCGTACCGTGCCTGTGTGTGCCTTTGCATTAGTCTGTCAAGGGGTACAAGAGTGATCCAGGAGTGAATCACTAGACATCAGTCAAGATTATCCTCAGTAGCTACAAGACTAAGGAAATATTTCTCGATTATGGAGGTGATAAAGAGTTCGTCGTAAAGGGTTACGTCGATGCAAGCTTTGACACCAATCTGGATGACTCTTAGTAGCAATACGGATACGTATAGTGGAACAACCATTTGGAATAGCTCCAAGTGGAGTGTGGTAGTAGTGTCTACAATATGACATAGAGATTTGCAAAGTACACACGGATCTGAATGTCGCATACCCGTTGACTAAAGACCTCTCTCACATGCAAAGCATGATCGAACCCCAGAACTCATTGGGTGTTAGATTCATAACAATGTAAATCACATGGTGATGTGAAATAGATTATTGACTCTAATGCAAGTGGGAGACTGTTGGAAATATTCCCTAGAGGCAATAATAAATTAGTTATTATTATATTTCCTTGTTCATGATAATCCTTTATTATCCATGCTATAATTGTTTTGATTGGAAACTAAATACATGTGTGGGTACATAGACAACACTGCGTCCATAATATGCCTCTAGTAGACTAGCTCGTTGATCAAAGATGGATAAGGTTTCCTAGCCATGAACATGAGATGTTATTTGATAACGGGATCACATCATTAGGAGAATGATGTGATGGACAAGACCCAAACTATAAACATAGAATATGACCGTGTCAGTTTATTGCTACATGTTTCTGCATGTCAAGTATGTGTTCCTATGACCATGAGAACATGCAACTTACTGACACCGGAGGAGTACCTTGTGTGTATCAAATGTCACAACGTAACTGGGTGACTATAAAGGTGCTCTATAGTTATCTCCGAGGGTGTCTGTTGGGTTGGCATGGATCAAGACTGGGATTTGTTATTCCGTGTGATGGAGAGGTATCTCAGGGCGCACTCGGTAATACAACATCACAACAAGACTTGCAAGCAAAGTGACTAATGTGTTAGCCACAGGATCTTGTATTACAGAACGAGTAAAGAGACTTGTCGGTAACGAGATTGAACTAGGTATAGAGATACCGACGATCGAATCTTGGGCAAGTAACATACCGAAGAACAAAGGGAACATTATACGGAATTAGCCGAATCCTTGACATAGAGGTTCGACCGATAAAGATATTCGTAGAATATGTAGGAACCAATATGGGAATCTAGGTCCCACTATTGGTTATTGACCGTAGAGGTGTCTCGGTCATGTCTGCATAGTTCTCGAACCCACAGGGTCTACACTCCTAGCGTTTGGTGACGATATAAGTATAGTTAAGTTGTTATGTTGGTGACCGAAAGTTGTCCAAAGTCCTGGTTGAGATCCCGGACATGACGAGGAGCTCTGGAATAGTCCGGAGGTAATGATTGATATATGGGATAATAGTGTTTGGTCTTCGAAAGGGTTCCGAAATTCACTGGAAAGAGTTTTGGATGTTTCCCGAAATGTTCGGGGTACAAGAACACTTTATTTGGGCCAAGGGGTAAAGCCCATGAGGCTTTAGGAAGGTGCAAAAGGTGTTTTGCGGAGGCCAGGGGCCAGACGCTAGGGACCCTGGCGTCTGGGGCCAAACGCCGAGGACCTTGGCGTTTGGTCCTGGAGTCCGAGGAGGACTCTTGCCTTGCGGGCAAACCGACCTTGAGGAGGATTTTTCTCCAAGTTTCGACCCGAGGGCTCAGCATATAAATAAAGGGGTGGGGCTAGCACCTGGAACACATAAAGAATCCCCAAGCCGTGTGCCGGCAACCCGGTCCCTCTAGTTTATCCTCCATCATAGTTTTGTTCTTTACCACCAGCGTCACCATGCCGTTGTGCTGCCGGAACTCATCTACTGCTTCACCATTGCTCGCTGGATTGAGGAGGTGAAGGCATCATCAAGCCGCACGTGTGTTGAACATGGAGGTGCCATCCGTTCGGCGCTAGATCAGAAGGACCGTGATCAAGATCGCGAGACGGATCGTGATGGGATCGAGGGACGGATCGTGATTGGATCACGAGATGGATCATGATGGGATCACAGGACGCTCGTTGATTTGGATCGCGAAGACGTTCGACTACATCAACCGCGTTTCTTAACGCTTCTTCTTAGCGATCTACAAGGGTATGTAGATCCACTCTCCATCTCGTAGATGCTCATCACCATGGATAGATCTTGCGTGTGCGTAGGAAATTTTTTGTTTCCCATGCAACATTCCCCAACAGCTGGAGCTAAGACCCTTGGCGTTGGAGGCTAGTTCGAGGGCTACTGAGGGAGTCCTGGTTTCAGGGGTCCTCGGGTGGCCGACCTATTTCTCATGGGCCGGACTATATGGGCCAATTATCGAGCATTGGATTGATCAAAGGCCCTGTCTCCAGGAAGGAAGCTTCAGGAATCATGGGGTGTCCTCCAAGATTGGAATAGTGAATAGGCATGTGTTTCCTTCTATGTGTAATCGACCATGTGTAAACCCTAGGTACCTTGGCATCTATATAAGCCGGAGGGTTTTAGGTTGTAGAGGAGAGGACAACTCATCTAGGGTTTAGCTATTCGATCTCGAGGTAGATCAACTCTGTAACCTATACATCATCAATGTAATCAAGCAGGACATAGGGTTTTACCTCTATAGGAGGGCCTGAACCTGGGTAAACATTGTCTCCTTCGTCCCCTGTTAGCATCGATCCAAGTCTCATAGCTCGGGACCCCCTACCCGAGATCCGTCAGTTTTGACACCGACAACCAGCCCGGTCCATCCTCCGCTATAATATGCTCAGTGTGCGGTTGGCACATTAGGTAAAACCTTTTTCATTTTCTATTTTTGTAGAAACTAGTAAAATCTCTAGAAAAATCATATCAAATCAAAATTTGTTGATTTAAATTCCTAGATGCCCCTAAATTCATGATCTATCCCATGATGTGCATTGCACATTTTTCCATGTAGTATTTTATGCTCCACCATTACTTTGGCAATTTCTCTCATATTAAATCCCTCTTTGGAAAATCCCTAGAATATTCAAATTAACTCCGAATGGGGTGATTCGAAATCCTAAATGACCCTAAAATCATGCCCTATTTATCTAGTCATGGTGAACATTTTCCCCATGCATTAGTGCTGTTAGGTCAAATAAATAGTCCCCTTTTTCATTATTCCATCTTAGAAAATTCATAGGAAATTCATCCAAACTCCAAATCAAGTGAAACCAATTCCTAGTTACTTCTAAAATCATTTCTTGTTTAATGGGTGCATTCACTCATTTTTATAAAAATATATTGTGTGAACTTCTTATAGGATCATCATTTCCTTTATTTCCATATTATTAATCTATTCAAAGATCTCTATTGATTCAAATCCAATAGAACAACTTTAGGTATCTTTATTATGACTAGAGACATCCAAGAAGAATAAGATTACTATTGATAGAGCATTTTATTTTCTGTCTTATTGTGTGCTTATTGTGATGGCTTTTAATGGTAGTTGAGGAAGTAGATGGAATGCTTGGAGTTGGAGCAGAAGCTTCTAAAGACCTCGAAGACTTTGTTGAGCAAGGCAAGCATCCTTTGACCATGTTGATGAAACTACTTTTATGTATGGCTTTATAGTACTTTATTTGCTGCATGAAAAGCATGTTGATGATGTGGCGACAACCTTGTCGGGGTGGTCTCCGATGCATTTCTTGTTGAAACTTGCATTGTGCATGACCCTACCTTCCTATGAGAGTTATGTCGGTGGGAAGTAGTTAGGTGGAGTAGATGCTACGCAAATGGGGCACGAATATGTATGAGATGGAAGACTAAATGTTTTACCAACGACTTTACGAAAACCCCATCGGGTGCCACTAATGCCCGAGGGATATGGTGATAGGCTTGGTAACCACCTGAGGAAGAAGTGGTGTATCGATGCAGGTGTGTGTGTGTGTGTGTTGTTTTCAAAGGGATTGGTTTAAGTTTGCGACTGTTACTCCAACCTTACATGTACGACCACTCTACCCCTGTTTGGGAAGGGGTTTTGTTGATTACTTTGGTCGATGCTAGCGCAGATCCCGCATTACTAGTGGCAATAGAGTCAGGTCAATCTCTCGACACGGGGTCGTGCCTGGAAGGACGACTATGACTATTTTCACAGACACTGGGCACATCGTTGAGTCCCCTCTCGAATGGTACAATCTTGAGTGAGTCTTGTATGATGCACATCATGAGGGTTGTGTACCAACGAGTGGACTCTTTGTTTGGTGTCGTCAAGGGAAAGGCATTCTTCGGGTGCTTACCTCGGGTATGAAATATACCGCGGACCGTGGCTTGACACGGAAGTTCCCCGAGTCTTGTGGGTGAAGTGTGCAACCTCTCTAGAGTGTTAACTATTTGAATAGATGTGTCAATGATCAAGGACAGTTGGATGACCGTTCTTGGGCTACGTCCAGTGTTTACAAAACTTGGTGTGTGTGTGTGTATGTGAAAAAATAGATACTTGAGCTAAGTCAGATGACTTGTTGAGATGACGGAACCAGAGTTGGAATACTCTATTGATATTAATATCTTTAACATGTCCATATGGATATCTACAACCTGTTGATGCATAATTCTATCAGATGATAGGACGTGATATTGCATTCAAATCTAGCTTTCCGCCAAAATACCTCTTTAGGTTCTACCTTGCATTGTTCATTTTGTTCCAAATATGGGTTGCTTGCGAGTACATTGAAAGTACTAATTGGCCAGGCATGAAATAATAGGATATGGTGAAGAGTGATGTCTACTACGCAACTTTATTCTTGTAGACACGTGTTGGGCCTCCAAGCGTAGAGTTTTGTAGGACCGTAGCAATTTTCCCTCAAGTGGATGACCTAAGGTTTATCAATTCGTGAGAGGTGTAGGATGAAGATGGTCTCTCTCAAACGACCCTGCAACCAAATACAAGAAATCTCTCGTGTCCCCAACACACCCAATACAATGGCAAATTGTATAGGTGCACTAGTTCGACGAAGAGATGGTGATAAAAGTGTAATATGGATCGTAGAAATATATTTTTATAATCTGAATAAATAAAAATATCAAGGTAAAAAATAGTAAACGGGCACAAAAACGGTATTGCAATGCTTGAAGACAAGGCCTAGGGTCCGTACTTTTGCTAGTGCAATTTCTGAACAGTGCTAACATAGTTGGATCATATGATCATCCCTCAAAGTGCAATAAATAATCACTCCCGAGTTCCTATTAGCGGAGAAAAAAAGATAGAAATTGTTTGTAGGGTACGAAACCACCTCAAAGCTATTCTTTCCATTCGATCTATCCTAGAGTTCGTACTAGAATAACGCAAGCTATTCTTTCTGATTGATCTACTCAAGAGTTCGTACTAGAATAACACCAAAGCAAATTCATATTCATAATACTCAATCCACACAAAGAACTACAAGGGATCCCCAAAGTTTCTATCGGAGAAAAGATAATAAAAACATGCATCAACCCCTATGCATAGATTACCCCAATATCATCGCGGGAATCCGCAAGTTGAGTGCCATAACGTATATCAAGTGAACCAATAAGATACCCCAATGTCACCTCAAGTATTCATACCGCAAGACATACATCATGTGTTCCCAAATCTAAAAATTCAATCCGACATAACAAAACTTCAAAGGGTAAAGATTCAATTCATCACAATAAGAGTATAGAGGGGAGAAACATCATATGATCCATCTATATTAACAAAGCACATGATATAGATCACGAGAGAGAGAGAGAGATTAAACACATAGCTACTGGTACAAACCCTCAGGCCCGAGGGTGGACTACTCCCTCCTCATCGTGGTGACCGCCGGGATGATGAAGATGGCCACCGGAGATGATTCCCCCTCCGACAGGGTGCCGGAATGGGGTCTAGGTTGGTTTTTGGTGGCTAGAGAGCCTTGTGGTGGCGGAACTTCTAATCTAGGGCTGCCCCCGAAGGGTTTCGGAATATTTGGGAATTTATAGTGCAAAGAGGGGGCGCGGGAGGCCACTGAGGTGGGCACAACCCACCTGGGCGCGCTTGGGCCTCCTGGCACGCCCTGGTTGGTTGTGCCCCCTCGGGGCACCCCCAGGTGCAGCTCTGACCCATTGGGTTCCTTCTGGTCCAAAAAAATCTCCAAAAAGTTTCATGGTGTTTGGACTCCGTTTGATATTGATTTCCTGCGATGTAAAAAACAAGCAAAAAACAGCAACTGGCACTAGGCACTAGGTCAGTAGGTTAGTCCCAAAAAATGATATAAAGTTGCTATAAAATGATTGTAAAACATCCAATAATGATAAAATAACAGCATGAATACTTCATAAATTATAGATACGTTGGAGACGTATCAGCATCCCCAAGCTTAATTCCTACTCGTCCTCGAGTAGGTAAATGATAAAAGAAATAATTTATGAAGTGTGAATGTTAGCAAAGTGCATACGTTTGATCAATGATAATTTCAATCACTTCTCCTAGCATCATTACAACAATTCTTTTGTCACAAAGTTTTCTCATGTTAAAGTAGCAACCAATTCACATGTTAAGGTTCAAACAATGAATTCTCTTGAAACCCAACAACCTATGTTCTCAGTCACCAAGCAATTGCAATTCAACTTATTCAACAGAGTTTAAGTAAGAGCTCCACATACTCAACCATCATATAGTCTTCTATGATTGCTAACACTCACCGCATACACATGGGCAAAATGTTTCAACCGGACACATAGAAAGATAGGGGCTTATTGCTTTGCCTCCCAACGTATTCACCTCAAGGGTGATGTCAACAATAATAACTCATGCTACCCATATTCAACTGGACATATGTGCCTAGATCTTTCCTCACCACATGATTCTTGCCAAAGGAGAAAAATAAAAAGGAATAGAGAGAAAAACTTTGACTCTTGCATAAAAGTAAATACATAAATTAAAAGATAGGCCCTTCACAGAGGCAAGCAGAGTTTGCCATGCACTTATTTGTTTGTATGCTCAACCCCTTAGTGCAAAATAACGTCATGTTATATTGCCCCTTATGATAGCAACCTTTATTATGCAGTCCATTGCTTTTATTACTTTGCCATCACAAGTTCGTACAACGCTCAATTTTCTGTTACACTAAATGATCTAACACTTTTAGATGCAATTTTTTATTGCCTTATTGCACCGATGACAACTTACTTGAAGGATCTTGCTCAATACTTAGGTAGGTATGGTGGACTATTGAAAATAATATTTGGGTTTAAGGGTTTTTGGATGCACAAGTAGTATCTCTACTTGGTGCAGAATTTTTGGCTAGCAAAGATGGGGGGCAAGTACCACATGTTGAAGGATCTATGACAATACAACTTCTATGTGAATATGAACAAACATAAATCATTACATTGTCTTCCTTGTCCAACGTCAAATTTTTTGGCATATAATATTTTGATGGGGTCTCACAATCACAAAATATTTCCAGGATAGTGTATTTGCATGTGAAAGTTCTCTTCCTTATACTAATTATTCGTGAATTGCTTGTATGACCAATATTGTGATTGTCAAGCCTCAAAAGACTTCTCTTTCTAAACCCAATGTGAAGCTTCCACTAATCATGATATGATTTAAACTTCATGACATTCAATTTATTCAAAAATTTGCTCATAGGATATAAGTGAAGCACAAGAGCAATTCCAAAGAAAAGAGCTTCGTTGACGGGATGTGAATGCCGCTTACTTAGCCTCCTTGGCGATTACTTGAGGACTCTATTTTATTTAAAACTTTCATGTCTATGTATTTTTTATTAAAACATCAAGTAAAACAAAAATAAAATTACATTCTAAAAATAGCACAACTCATGTGAAGAAGCAAAAACTTAGGCTCAACCGATACTAATCGATAATTGTTGAAGAAGAAAGGTGGGATGCCTATCGGGGCATCCCCAAGCTTAGATGCTTGAGACTTCTTGAATATTATCTTGTGATTCCTTGGGCATCCCCAATATTGAGATTTTGTGTCTCCTTAATTCTTCTCATATCACGATTTTCCTAAATCTCAAAAGCTTCATCCACACAAAACTCAACAAGAACTCGTGAGATAAGTTTGTATAAACCAATGCAAAACCCTTATAATTCTCTACTGTATAAAATCACTAAAATTATTATTCAGCATTGAATACTAAATGCCTCTGCATATTTAATACTCCTATCCTCAAATAGAATCATTAAACAAGCAAATATAACATCAATCTGCCAAAACAGTATGGTCTGTAAAGAATGCAAGAGAATCAATACTTATTAAACTCCAAATGTTATGAAAATTTACCACACTGTGAAAATTTTATCATATCTTGTTATGCAAAAAGTTTCAAGATTTTATCACATTCTTAATTTTCTAGGGAATTTTTGCAACAACGGTAAACTTTCTGTTTTGAAATAGCAACATGTATACTTGCAAAATAAGCATGGTGAGGGCTATCCTTGACATTTTTAGTGAAATAAAAGATGCAAAAAATTATTCTAAATAACATAAAACAAATAATAACAACATAAATTGATGCTCCAAGTAAAACACATATCATGTGTCAAATGAAAACATAGCTCCAAGTAAGGTTACCGATAATGTTGGGGATGATAGAGGGGATGCCTTTCGGGGCATCCCGAAGCTTAGTTGCTTGGATATTCCTTGAATTTTACCTTGGGTTTGCCTCAGGCATCCCCAATCTTAGGGACTTTTCACTCCTAATTCTCCTCATATGGACATCTCACCCAAAACTTAAAAACTTCAATCACACAAAACTTAACGGAACTTCGTGAGATGGGTTAGTATGATAAAGAGCAAACCATTTCACTTTGGTACATTCAAGAAAATATACATAATTGTTCTCACACAATTCCTAATGTATCATATCATTTCCACAATTTATATTGAGCAATATAAGCCATAGAAACTAGAAAACAAACAAACTATGCATTGAAAATAGAATCTATCAAAAACAGAACAGTCTGTAGTAATCTGTACTACAACCATACTTGTGCTACTCTAAAAATTCTGAAAACTTAGGAACACGTGAGAAATTTGTATATTAATCTTCTTCAAAAAGAGTCAACTAAAAATCACTCTTATGTTAAAAATGGGAAGTATTTTCATGAGCGCAAAAGTTTCTATTTTTCAGCAAGATCAAATCAACTATCACCCAACATGATCCCAAAAGGCTTTACTTGGCACTTTATTAAAACAAAAGCAATAAAACATGATTACTACAGTAGCATAATCATGTGAACACACAAAAACAGAAAGTAAAAGTGTTGGGTTGTCTCCCAACAAGCGCTTTTCTTTAATGCCTTTTAGCTAGGCATGATGATTTCAATGATGCTCGCGTAGGAATAGTAATTGAATTTTGCAAAAGAGCATCATGAATCTCATGACAAGCACATTTAAGTCTAACCTAGTTCCTATGCATAGGGATTTTGTGATCAAACAATTTATGGGAGCAAGAATCAACTAGCATAGGAAGGCAAAACAAGCATAGCTTCAAGATTTTCAACACATACAGAGGAAACTTGATATTATTGCAATTCCTATAAGCATATGTTCCTCCCTCATAATAATTTTCAGTAGCATCATGAAGAAATTACACAATATAACGAGCACATAAATCATTATTTTGATGATGCACAAGCATAGAAAATTTGTCACTCTCCACATAAGCAATTTTCTTCTATTCAAAATAGTGGGAGCAAACTCAACAAAATAACTATCATGACATACTTCATTGACATAACCACTTTGAATATTAAAATCATGATGAAAAGTTTCATGGTTACCATTGCTCTTTATAGCATACGTGTCATCACAATAATCATCATAGATAGGAGGCATGTCATAATCATAATAGTTTTGCTCATCAAAACTTTGTGGGCTAGAAATATATTCTTTATCAAACATAGCATCCCCAAGCTTGTGGCTTTGCATATCAATAGCATGATGAATATTCAGAGAATTCATACTAACAACATTTCAATCATGCTCATCACTCAGGGATTTAGTGCCAAACATTTTAATAACTTCTTCTTCTAACACTTGAGCAAAATTTTCCTTTCCATCATTTTCACGAAAGATATTATAAAGATGATCAATGATATGATGCAACCTCAATTCCATTTTTTGTAGCTTTTTAATAAACCAAACTAGTGATAAAAAAAGAAGCTAAAAGATTTGATTGCAAGATCTAAAGAGATACCTTCATGCACTCACCTCCCCGGCAACGGTGCCAGAAAAGAGCTTGATGTCTACTACGCAACTTTATTCTTGTAGACACGTGTTGGGCCTCCAAGCGCAGAGTTTTGTAGGACAGTAACAATTTCCCTCAAGTGGACGACCTAAGGTTTATTAATCCATGAGAGGTGTAGGATGAAGATGGTCTTTCTCAAACGACCTTGCAACCAAATACAAGAAATCTCTTGTGTCCCCAACACACCCAATACAATGGCAAATTGTATAGGTGCACTAGTTCGGCGAAGAGATGGTGATAAAAGTGTAATATGGATCATAGAAATATATTTTTATAATCTGAATAAATAAAAATAGCAAGGTAGCAAATAGTAAACGAGCATAAAAACGGTATTGCAATGCTTGAAAACAAGGCCTAGGGTCCGTACTTCCGCTAGTGCAATTTCTCAACAGTGCTAACATAGTTGGATCATATGATTATCCCTCAAAGTGCAATAAAGAATCACTCCCGAGTTCCTATTAGCAGAGAATGGAAGATAGAAATTGTTTGTAGGGTATGAAACCACCTCAAAGCTATTCTTTCCGTTCGATCCATCCTAGAGTTTGTACTAGAATAACGCAAGCTATTCTTTCCGATCGATCTACTCAAGAGTTCGTACTAGAATAACACCAAAGCAAATTCATATTCATAATACTCAATCCACACAATGAACTACAAGGGATCCCCAAAGTTTCTATCAGAGAAAAGATAATAAAAACGTGCATCAACCCCTATGCATAGATTACCCCAATATCATCGCGGGAATCCGCAAGTTGAGTGCCATAACGTATATCAAGTGAACCAATAAGATACCCCAATGTCACCTAAAGTATTCATACCGCAAGACATACATCATGTGTTCCCAAATCTGAACATTCAATCCGACATAACAAAACTTCAAAGGGTAAAGATTCAATTCATCACAATAAGAGTATAGAGGGGAGAAACATCATATGATCCATCTATATTAACAAAGCCCATGATATAGATCACAAGAGAGAGAGAAATTAAACACATAGCTAATGGTACAAACCATCAAACCCGAGGGTGGACTACTCCCTCCTCATCATGGTGGCCGCCGGGATGATGAAGATGGCCACCGAAGATGATTCCCCCTTCGGTGGGGTGCCGGAATGGGGTCTAGATTGGTTTTCGGTGGCTACAAAGCCTTGTGGTGGCGGAACTTCTGATCTAGGGCTGCCCCCGAAGGGTTTCAGAATATTTGGGAATTTATAGTGCAAAGAGGGGGTGCAGGAGGCCACCGAGGTGGGCACAACCCACCTGAGCGCGCTTGGGCCTCCTGGCGCCCTGGTGGGTTGTGCCCCCCTCGCAACACGCCCCAGGTGCAGCTCTGGCCCATTGGGTTCCTTCTGGTCCAAAAAAAATCTCCAAAAAGTTTTGTGGTATTTGGACTCCGTTTGATATTGATTTCCTCCGATGTAAAAAACAAGCAAAAAACAACAACCAGCACTGGGCACTGGGTCAATAGGTTAGTCCCAAAAAATGATATAAAGTTGCTATAAAATGATTGTAAAACATCCAATAATGATAAAATAACAGCATGAATACTTCATAAATTATAGATACGTTGGAGACGTATCAAAGAGTACCTTGGTGACAAAGATACGAGCTAGGATGCTTCCCAATCAGAATACTTGTAGGTTTAAGGCGGATGGCATGGGTCCACACTATCATTGAAGAATTCCGCTGCGAGTTGATGATTGATGTTTGGCCTTCGTGGACCTACCTATGAAGACTGGACCATAATGGTCGTAATTGTTTAAAAATGGTATGTAATGGATGTAAGACTCTTGTTATTCAGTTTCTCTGTGTTCAATGAGCATTGATATCTGGGATCACTATACACGTGCATTTAGTGACTTCGACTTATGAGTCAGGGTCCCCACATAGCTGGTATTAGAGCCATCCTGATTGTAGGAAGCCTTAGTTAGCATGGACATTAGTTAGGACAAAATAATATTTCCATACCTTTCAGACCACTTGCAAAAACCTCTATAATTCTTGCCTCTTCTAAGTTTCAAAGAAACCGAAGATTTTTGCCTTACCACCTCTACCATTTTTCTATTGGCTCTCCTCATCTGCTTTTCAAAACTTTGCAAACGGTCACTAGCACCCTTATACCCGTGACCATTGAATTCTTTGAAATACTCGTGTGTAACCTGGAAGGAAGCCACCTTGCCAGACCTTCACCCACATCTTCTGAACACAAGGTTAGCGACACCACGACAAGACGACACTAACATGAGATACCTTCTCGAAGAATGAGGACGTTAAGACTCAGAAGATGGTGACACTCTCGACACTGCCCCAGGATGATGCAACCATTTTCCTATGATGATCAAGACATAAGATATGCAAGTTCATGATAGGCATTGTTAATAGAGCAACCCAGTCCTTACCGTTGTTGTATCGGCAACCACCGGTGGATGAGAACCTTGCCATTTGGTCCGCCTCACCATAGTGAGCAGGAAAACAATTCTCTTCAACCCCTCTCTTGGTGTCAATGTTGTCCTCAATGTAACCGACAAGATGGACCTCTACTATGCCTTGTTAATGTCATTTCATAAAGGATTTCCCACCTGGAACCCTCGACGCCTTAGAAGACAAAAGGGATTGTCATGATTAAGAAGACAACAGAAGGCCGAGTCAATGACAGCCACGAGGAACCACCTTCGCCCTGTCAGCTCGCTAGATGAGAAGCTATCAAAGATTCTCTAGGCCCCAACACAGATCGTTTCATCAAACAACTACAAGAGATGTAGCGACACCTGATGAAGACCCAGAAGACTAAACGCCATTCTCTCTGAGACATGAAGCCAAGCACGACCACCGAGTCCGAGCACCCCTAGGGTAGGATGAGTTGTGTAACCCCTATGCGAAGTTGAGTCCGTTTGATGGTTCAAATGAAACCATGTTGTGTGTTGTGTGTTTTTATTTGTCCGTGTTTTGGTATAAGTCGCACTTTTGCCCTAGGCAACATGTACGTGTTAGTGCATCTAGTGCCCCTTAGTGATTTTGGTGTATTGAAGACTTATAGGTTAAGGAAATAATGTGTTTGTGAGTGTACACAGGCTCTATAAGTCAATGAGGAGTTAGATATATTCGGAGATTATCGACCCCTAAAAATGTATGTCTTCAACTGAAGACTTTGGTGAAGACTTTGTGAATACTTTGCTAAAGACTTTGGTATTCCCTGAAGACTTTCAAAATGAAGAAGTTGGTTTGACCTTGAAGATATGAACGAGGACTATGAAGCGTGAAGACTTTTGTTTTTGTAGTTTCATTTCCTTTCATTGAGTCATAGGAAACACCGTACTATTAGAGGGGGCCGAGGTAATACTAAGGAAAATTTCCAATTGATGCTCAACTCAAAATCCTCAACCTATCCAATCCTTCGAATGAAGCCTTTGGAAATCTCTTGTAGTTCAGTCAAGTTCTTCAGTGATAGAGACGATGTTCTTCTGGTCCCTGATGAAATTGATCTGACTAAGGAGTTAGGATTTCGCCAGTGCGAATTACCTACAAGTGAGGAACATGATATGTCTGAGGACTTTCATAGTTCGAAATTCCGACCGTTGCTATGCTTAGCACCAGCTGTCCCCAATCATAATATCCACATAACGGCCATATCATTGGGGGCATTTATGTCTTATCATGTTAGGTTGCATCCTGGCTATAAATAGCCACCCCCACAACCACTAGTTGGTTGGCTGCTCCGAAGAGAACTGCCACTTGTCATTTGAGAGCAACCCATCCTCCGAGGACTTTGAGAGAAAATCATCAGTGAGGAAAAACCCACAACCAAACCACCAAACCCAAAGTGATTGAGCATCACTGAATAAATTCCTATGTGGAACCAACTCTTGTTACCTTTGAGGACTGTGCATCCTCTAGACGGTTAGGCATCATGGTCTAGTGCATCCTGTAGTCAATTGGGGATCACAGAGTGACCTTGGTCTAGAGCATCCAACAGTAAATTATGGATCACCGGGTGACCAGTTTGTGAGGGTTTTGGAAGTCTACCTTGAAGACTTACCACGAGTGCTGGGCGAGGACTGTGTGACCTTAGCTCAAGGATAATACGGTAAGGACTGTGTGTCCTCTGGTTTAAATACTAGGCCGCTCCAAACCAGACGTACGACTGTCACAACAGTTGGAACCGGGTCATCAAACCATTGTCTTCATCGAGCTACCTGGTTCTGTTTCCTCAAACCCTCTATTCCTTGTATACTTGTTAATGGAATTGATCGTTACTGTTTGAAGAATTTGACTGAAGACTTTCACAATTTCCTCACCTCAAATTCTTCAAGTTACTTGTTCCTCACCTGCTTATCCTGTATCACGCTACTTGTAATCCGTGCATGTATTATTTCATCATGATGATTATGTTTTGATTGTGTTCCTCATGCACTTGAGTACTTATTCCGCTGCTAGTTATTCATCACATTTCAAATCCCTCAAGTTGAAATTCCTCAACCGATAAATTTGTAAGAATCGCCTATTCACCCCCCTCTAGTCGATATAACGCACTTTTAATTGGTATCAGAGCAAGGTACTCCCTTGTTCTATGTGATTTTGGTTTAACCACCTGGAGTTCTAGTTATGTCGACTGCAGGTATGATCAAGGTTTCCGCGAGATGTCCTACCTTCGATGGGACGGACTACCCCTACTGGAAGAACAAGATGCGCATGCATCTTGAAGCTATTGACAAACGATCTGTGGTACATTGTGGAAAATGGTGTTCCCTCTGTTACTCCCACGGTTAACGTTGCTGATGTGAAGAGATTCAAGCAACTCGATTCTCGAGCAAAGAATATCATCTGTGGCCATCTGAGCAAAGGTCAGTATGGCAGAGTGAGTGCTTTGAAGTCTGCTAAGCTTATCTGGGATAGGCTGTCCAAAGTCAACGAAGGTGTTTCCACTCAACATGACTCTCGTGTTGATGTTCTTTGCAATCTCTTCAACCACTTCAAGAGTCTAGACAATGAAAATGTTTAACAAACTTTTGATCGTCTCACTGATATCTCCAATGAGCTTCAAGCACTGTGTTGGGGATATAATCCCGCGATATGACCCGCCTAAAGGGGTTCGGGTTATACCTGACGGCTCGTGAGCCGGCCCAAGAATGAGCCGTGAGACTTACGGCCCAGGAAGATAGGCGGCTCATGGCGTGGGCCGCCAGGTGGCCCGGACAGAGAAGACCCGGGTGCGTAAGCCGCCCGGAGGTAACTTGGCACGGAAGATAGAGGAAGACTCGGATAGACAATGAGAGTCGGTTATAACTTGTATGACCCGGAGTCTTTACCTCCTATATAAAGGTAGACCCGGGGCGACTTAGAGATCGGGTCATCAAGAACTAGGTCAAGCTTTTGCTCCCTTGTAATCGATACAACAAGTAATACAAACACAATCAGGACGTAGGCTATTACCTCGCCTTGAGGGGCCGAACCTGGGTAAACTTGTGTCCTTCGTCCCAGCCAACCCCTTTGAGTCCATCACGTTAGCAATGGCCTCGAATCCAAGTCCGTTCACCCAGAAATCTGCCGTGATAAATCCACGATAGTTGGCGCCCACCGTGGGGCAAATGCTTGGTGGTGTTGAGTTCTCAAAGGGCTCTTTCCCGGGGCTCGAAGGATACATGGTCAGAAGGATCAACAAGAGTCGCCGTGGCCGGCTCTATATCAATGATGTCAGCTGGGGGCTTAATGCTGAGTCCGTGGAGTATGGATTTCGGGTTCCGTTCGGCGGTATCCATGTCTTCATCGGAAAGGTTGATGGATCTACACCCGGGCCGGACATCTGCACCGACATCATTGAGCCGGCTTGGCGTCTGCAACCAGCGCATAACATGCATCCTTCCTGTGCTAATCCGGGTCAGAAGCATGTCTTCGTAGGCTTCACTCAAGGTACGGATCTAGAAGCTTCCGGATCACAGGAAACTCTTGTCTATTCAGAGGACGAATCTTCAAGTGGAGAAACGGAGTCGGTGTACCAGCTCCGTAACGGTGGCCTTGGGGGCTACGGTGACATCTACCCTAAGTCAGATCGCTCTGAGTCGGATGATCTTGGGCTTCCGGTTCATGCTGCCGTGTTCATGACAGGATCAGCCCCAGGCACGAGTAGTGCAGCCGCGGGAACCGCCACCTCGGGTGATAACCCGCCGCCGGCGCCTCAAGTTCTTGTGGAGCTGATGGACGGGCTCGTAGCTTTAATGGCCACTGAGGTCACACCAGATAATCAAGCATCTTGGAATTTAGAGATCGCAAGGATCAAGGGCCGAATGACAGAGGAACGACAAAGGATGGTGAGCTAAAGATTCAGATGGAAGAAGAGGCAGAACGTATCAAGGCAGATGCTTTCCGTCTAGGACTGGAGCAAATATTAGCAGCAGCGGTACATCGGAGTAGGCATCAATCCCGTCTACCAGAGCGCTATGAAGCAAGGAACCTCTTCAATACTCCTGGCGCGGGGGGAGTAACAGATGCACCCAAAAGCCACCCGACGGAGTGGCCAGCGATTCATCCGGCCCGGCGTAATCAAGCTTCACCTGGGGCTTTCCAACGCCGGCTTGTCATTATTCTAACCCGGCCGAGAATATGGTGGCAGCGGCCGCCCGACTTGAGACAATTCCTATCCCGGATGAAGCACCCTTTGCGGAGGAGGTGCGGAACGCCATCGGGTACCTGTAGACGGCCGTGACCCAGCAGGAGAAATATACTCACAGCCGGGGCCGTATTCATTCAACCCCCTCCCCAGCCGTAGCTTTAGCCGGCGCTACGAGTCACCAGCAGGTTCCAGCAGCAACCGGCATAGAGAGATTCCGATGGGTCACCAGCCGGGTAGAGACACGCCAGCATTTGTAAACCATGTGGGAAGCCCGCAAGAGGCACCAGCTAGGCCGGCTTACCAGGGGCCCGTGCCTTCCGTTTCGGTAGGGGCAGGAGTAAACTCCAGGACGGTATGGCTGCCATGTTTATCACCGGCTCTACGGGGCGAACGGTTGCCGAAAGACTTCAAAGGGCCCTGCAAGGTCCCAAATATACCGCTGATTTACCCCCGGAGGCCTGGGTGGAAAGTTATGAACTGGCCATGGAAATGCTGGATGTCAGTGAGGTGCTTTGTGCCAAGTATTTCATCATGATGCTTGAAGGCTCGGCTCGCACGTGGCTAAAGGGGTTACCACCTAATACCATCAATTCATGGGCGGAGCTCAGGGCCCGGTTCATTAAAAACTTTCAAGGGACATGCAAGCAACCTATGACCATTGTGGATCTTGATCACTGTGTCCAATAGGAGAATGAGTCGGCCCATCATTGGGTACGGTGGGTCTCGACAATCATCCACTCGTCGGAGCAGATCACGACGGCCCAAGCGGTGCTGATCTTGGAGAAGAACTACCACTTTGTTCCTTTGAAGCAGAAGCTTGGCCGGCTCAAACGTACGTGTCAGGACATGGGAGAGCTCATGATGGCTCTCACGAAATATGCCGACTCTGACAGCATGAAGGATCCGGGTTCTGATGATGAGAAGGCTGGCCAAGGTAAGAAGAGAAATCAAGGCAAGGGTGCAGCAAACAATGGTAGCCAGAGCAAGCATAAGAGTCCAGCGGCCGGGTCAGAGTTGGTGGCTAATACAAACACCCAGCAGAATTACCCACTGAGGAAGTCATTCCAACGAGTGAAGACATTCATGCTGATACACCTAAAGAAAATCCTCAGCCACGTCAACCTGCTCATCCAAGAGTTGCAAATGAAGTGCAGATTGACAAAATCATCGATGACATCAATGCACCGGGTCCTCTCACTTGCTCAAAAGCTTCACATTTGACTAACTTTTTTAGGCACTTTGCCTTTTGTCTCTATCATAGAGACAACCAAAGTTGATGAAGCATTCAAGGAGCCTGAGTGGATTCAAGCTATGCAAGAGGAATTGCATCAATTCAAGCTCAACAACGTGTGGGAACTTGTCAAGCGGCCAGATCCTCACAAGCATAACATCATAGGTACCAAGTGGATCTACCACAACAAGAAAGATGAAAATGGCCTCGTGGTAAGGAATAAGGCTCGTCTTGTAGCTCAAGGCTACACATAGGTTGAAGGAATTGACTTTGATGAAACTTTTGCACCTGTTGCTAGACTTGAAGCTATTCGCATATTGCTTTCTTATGCTAACCATCATGATATCATCTTATATCAAATGGATGTGGAAAGTGCATTACTCAATGGTAAGCTTGAGGAAGAAGTATATGTTGCTCAACCCCTAGATTTTGAAGACCCTAAGCATCCTGACAAAGTCTTCAGACTCAACAAGGCCCTCTATGGCCTCAAGCAGGCCCCTCGGGCGTGGTATGACACTATGAAGGAATTCCTCATGAAGAAAGGCTTCAAACCCGGTTCACTCGACCCAACTCTTTTCACAAAAACCTATGACAACGAACTATTCATATGCCAAATATATGTAGACGATATTATCTTTGGCTGTACTGAGAAACGTTACAGTGATGAATTTGCCTATATGATGAGTGAAGAATATCAAATGTCTATGATGGGAGAGTTGAAATTATTCTTAGGTCTTGAAATTCGTCAGCAAGACAATGGCATCTTCATATATCAAGAGAAATACCTCAAGGATGTTCTAAGGAAATTCAACATGCAAGATTGTAAGCATGAAAACTCCAATGCCTTCAAAAGGCCACCTCTGCATTGACAAAAATGGTAAAGATTTCGATCAGAAGGTATATCACTCCATGATTGGCTCATTATTGTATCTATGTGCATCTAGTCCTGATATTATGCTGAGTGTTTGCATGTGTGCCTGATTCCAAGCAACACCAAAGGAATCACACCATAAGGCTGTGAAACATATTCTTCGATACTTAGCTCACACACCAATGCTTGGATTATGGTATCCCAAGGGCTCAAATCTTCACCTCGTCGGATACTCTGATGCTGACTATACCGAAGATCGTGTGGATCGCAAGTCAACCTCAAGCATATGTCATTTCCTGGACGATCCTTAGTCTATTGGTCCTCAAAGAAGCAGAACTGCTTGTCGCTATCTACTGCTGAAGCTGAGTACATTGCTGCTGGTTCATGTTGCGCTCAGTTGCTGTGGATGAAGCAAACCCTCAAGGACCACGACATCAAGTTAAAGAATGTGCCTCTCTACTGTGACAACGAGAGTGCCATCAAGATTTCTTACAACCCAGTTCAGCATTCCAAGACCAAGCACATCCAGATTCGTCATCATTTTATTCGAGATCATGTACTCAAGGGCGACATCGCCATCGACCAGATCCCTACTGAAGAACAACTGGCCGACATCTTCACAAAGCCCTTGGATGAAAAGATATTTTGCAAGTTGCAATGTGAGCTAAATATCTTAGAACCTTCAAATGTTCTTTGAAAAAGGACACACATCCTAACCCTTATGCAAAATTGATGACTTAGATGTGCAACACACGAAGTAACATTTTTCTTCAATCAATGAAGAATAACCCTCTAAGTGTGAAGAAATTAATGAAGAATTTGATTCTTAGAACCCTACGGCAATTGTACATAGTGTCTAAAGTCATCGTTCTTATACGGTCGGTCACGCCACCAACCAAATTTGAAATTCTTCAAAGTTGAGTTTTTTCGTTGTTTTGCAAATTCTTCAAATTTTCAAATTCCTCAAGTTTGCAAATTCCTCAAGTTTTCAAATTCTTCAAGTTTTCAAATTCTTCAAACTATGAAACTCATGTTCTTCATTGACTATATCTCTCTCTCTATATATTTGAGTTTTCAATGTCCTCAACAACATTCACTTATTGCTAATTCTTAAGGTTGATTTTCATCTAAGTGAATGTGATCGGACCCTTTCCCCCTCTATGCTAAACTCAACCCAGTCTGTTCACAAATTCTTCATATGCGTTCTACTTTGAAACTCGTTCAAAGTCTTCACTGTGTCCTTGACAGCTGAAGAATCTGCGAACGGAAATTTTAAAATTTTCACTATCAAAATTTTCGGCATTTCCCGCTCAAACGGTTCCGATACCCATGACTGGATAACCCATGATCCCCCACTATCGCCACTACTCAGAACGTGGGTGAGACATGTCGCGTGGAGAGCAAGGGTTAAGGGCAATCTGGTCCAAAATCTTCGGACGGATTGGTTTTCACCTCCACTATAAATACCCCTCCCCTTTCACTGTGCTCGGTTACTCCTCACTCCTACTCTCTCCCGAGCTCTGACCTAGCGCCACCGCTAAAATCATCGCCGCCGGTGTGGAAGAGCTTCACTGCCTCGACCGTGCCGTCGCCGTACTCGCATCGGCCGCGGAAGTCTTCATCCCGCCGCCGCTGTAGCTGTCTCCCTCTGCCGAGTTAGGGCGTGGGAGATCTAGACTGACGATCTTCCTCAATCTCATCTCTCAGTTCGTCGTGTTCTTCACCAAGGTAAATAAAATCTATTTTTACTGCCCTTGTTTGATCTTCAAGTTTTCCTAAATCTTCACAAAGGTGTTTATTCTTCAAGAATCTCATTCTAAAGCACCTTACATGTTCATACACTTGATGACTTTCCCTAAGTTATGATTTTCTTCAAGATTCCTCAGTTGTGTGAATCCTCAAAATTTGCACAACTCTGGAACCTAAGACAAAGAACACTTAGTAAAATTCCTCAAGACACCCATGGTCAAATTCCTCACCTGATTTTATTGACAAATTTCTGAGAACGCATATGACCTCTTAAAATTCCTCACACCTATACTCTGTTTACAGGTACAAAATGTCCGCTGATGAATCACTAGGTTCTCATCAACTTAACTCATTTGCAGCGTTTATTGAGGAAAAATGTGCACTTCTTCAGAGTCCTCAAGAGATCATCGTGGAACATGTGGGAGCTAATATGGGTATCCAGATCCCGCTATTGGTTATTGACCAGAGAGGTGTCTCGGTCATGTTTGCATGGTTCCCGAACCCGTAGGGTCTACACACTTAAGGTTCGATGACGCTAGGGTTATAGGGGAATTGTGTATGTGGTTACCAAAGGTTGTTTGGAGTCCCGGATGAGATCCCGGATGTCACGAGGAGTTCCGAAATGGTCTGGAGGTAAAGATTCATATATAGGAAGTGAGGATTTGGTCACCGGAGGTGTTTCGGGCATCACCGGTAATGTATCGGGACGACCGGAAGGGTTTCGGAGGTCCACCGGGAGGGTCCATCGGCCCCGGAAGGCTGCATGGGCCAAGAGTGGGAGGGAACTAGCCCCTAGGTGGGCTGGTGTGCCTCCCACCTCAGCCCAAGGCGCAGCTAGGAGGAGAGGGGGAAAACCATAAGCGCAGATGGGCCCTAGGCCCACCCTAGGGCGCGCCCCCTCTCTCCCTCTCTTAGCCGCCGGCCATCCCCATCTCGGGCTGCCGCACCTCCTAGGGTGGGAACCCTAGTGGGGGCGCACCCTCCTCCCCTCCTCCTATATATAGTGAGGGTTTTGGGGGCTGCCAACACAAAACTCTCTCTTTCTCTCTCTCTACGCAGCCCTACCTCTCCACCTCCTCGTCCTCCGTAGTGCTTGGCGAAGCCCTGTCGGAATACCGCGCTGCTCCACCACCACCACCACGCCGTCATGCTGCTGTTGGAGTTGTCAACCTCCCCCTCCTCCTTGCTGGATCAAGGCGCAGGAGACATCACTGGGCTGCACATGTGTTAAACGCGAAGGCACCGTTGTTCGGCGCTTAGATCAGAATCGACCGCGACCTGAATCGCTGCGAGTACGACTCCACCAACCGCGTTCTAGTAACGCTTTCGCTTTGCGATCTTCAAAGGTATGAAGATGCTCAAACCGCTTACTCATTGCTGGTTTCACATAGATTGATCTTGGTGATATGTAGGAAAATTTTGAATTACTACTACGTTCCCCAACAATATGTTCCTTGCAGGGTTCATGACCTCACCTGATGAGCCCGTACACTCCGAAGCTTTAACTTCGGTCCTCCCCCTCGACCCTATTTCCGGATCGACCCATATCCTGGATTTAGCTTTGAGCTCAGATCCGATGACTGCGTTCGGAAACCTGGGATCGACCCTTACCTTGGATTCGGCTTCAAGCCCGGTTCTGATCACTGCGCTCGAAGACTAGGGCTCGACCTTGGCCATGTACGCTTCCTGTGCTTAGGCACCGGGGATCATCGAGCTTCCCCTAAAGGCCGCTGCAAGCTCGACGCCTAAAGGCATCGGCTAACTATAGACGGATGTACTGCATGACAATGACACACACATGATTTCCTTGGAGCAGCAATTAGAACGATTCACTTTTGCATGGAGAGTCACTTATCCTCATGCAAGGGATCATTCCATGAAAGTCAAACCAAGGGGCGTTACATCGGGTGAATATCAGGTTTTGTTTTTTCATAACTATTCCCGCAGAACATAAAATTATTATTATGCATAGAATATTTTACGTTGGTTTTGTACTACATTACTTTTGCAGAGATATTCTATCAATATTCGTGTATGACGTCGGTCTGGCCAGCCTCTTGTGGATTTCTGACCTGTGTCGACATTGACCTCGCGCCAGATAATCGACCTCAACTAGACGATGCCGTTAACTTGGCGAGCCGACATCGTCGTCCCGCCTCTGCTGATCCTCGACCCTCGGGCTATATGTTTTATCACTATTGACTTCACTTAAGATTCTTAAGTAGTAGATTTTTATTATTATTTGTTATTACTCTTGGCTTGCACTATAGTGTGTGCACAGGTAATTGACTTCGACTGCATCATGCGGTCACCTCGGCGTGCCGACATTGTCCTCCTGCCATCAAGCAAATTGCGTCGTCGACATGATCGACTGACGTGGGGGTTTCGCCATCATGCTGCTAAACTACTCTATCTCCTCGGCTGGCCTAGAGGCTTCGCCTCACCGTAGCAACCGTGTTGCGTGGCCACTTCTTGACATGAGCCATTCGCTCGATTACCTTGCGCTTGGGGCCTGGTACCTCGGTCGGGCCGAGGACTATGTCTTCCTCCCGCCACAACCTGGACCACACCGAGCACATTAACCATCAAGTTCTGTAAGGTTCTGTGGAGTCACCACACCGAGGAAGAAGCCACCTGGGAACGCGAAGAAGATCTTCGTAGAGACCACCCGCACCTATTTTCTAGCCAACCCAAATCTCGAGGGCGAGATTCATCTTAAGGTGGGTAGGTTTGTAACATCCCAAAATTTCATTTTGGAATGTTATGAAATATAGCTATGCATCATCATCATTTTGTTGGAATGTAATGAATTTGTTGAAGTGCTTCTTTTGATTTTCTGAAAGGCCATTTCTATTTTCCCATGTATTTGTTTCACCTATTTGAAAACCTTTGGAAATGTTCAAAGAAAGAGAGGAGTAACATGACACTCCACACTAGGGGCATCTTGGTGAAATATTTGAGCAATTAAACCAGGGGGTTATTTGAAAATTTATCTCCAAAGGATTTTAAAATCAATTAGGCATTTTTCTGAAAATAAATTTTAAAAACGTATTAAATATGACAGAGGAAAAATGTTCATTAAATGGCATTAATTCTCCTGATCATTTTGATATATATATTTCCTATGTTTGGAAATGTTTTGAATGCATTAAAAGAGTTTTTATTGCTCTGGAAATAGAAAAGGAAAGTATTTAAACCGAACTGGGCCGGCCCACCGTGTTTAATTCCCGAAACCACTCCGGGTCGGCCACTGACGCGCTAACCATGCCCCCACCCTCACTGATGCGTGGGACCCATCGTCCGATCGCGGCGTTAGCGCAGTCATCCCCTTCCCCACGCCCGACCGCCGTCACTGGAGATCCCTCTCCGTGGATCTCGCCCCTCGTGCCCTCCCCGACCACCGCACCGCCCCTATATAAAGCCCCGACCTCTCCTCCCTTCGTTCCATCCCCGAAACCCCTTTTTCCCATGCCGAAGCACTGTCCCAGCCCTCACTGGAGTTTGGCACCCCAACCGAACGTCCCCGAGCTCGTGCCCTTCGCCAAACTCACCCCCAGCCCCCTCCGACGCCACCAATCGACGCCGGAGACTCGCCGCCGCCGTTTGAAGCCTTAGGACACCGCCCCCGACCACCGCACCGTCGCCCCCGAGCATCTCCGACCACTGGCCGCCGTTGACCTCGCCGGAGACCCAGACCCCCTCTCTATAAGCCTCCACCTCCACCCGTAGCCGTCGGATTCGTAGTCAACGCATGAGATTAGATCTGTTTAATAAACGAACTGGTACGCTCTAGTTGTCGGTCGTTCGCTCGTTAGCTCTCACACGCACGGCCTCGCGGCCAATCACAACTTGCCACGTAGACCCTGTCCGATCGATAGGAAGTTTTTCATTTTCTTTTCTGTTTTAGAAAACAGAATGTATCTTGTTTTTGTTTTTATCATATCTTTTAAAATATTTGGTGTTTTTATTTGATTCTTTTTGCATTAGTTCACAAATTTGATGTAGTTTATGTCTGTATGCTTATATTTCAAATTTGAACTTTAAATTTTGAATCTAATCAAATTTGTTTAAATTACTAAAATCTGTATAACTAGAGTTTAAAAATATATTTTTGAGTGAATCTTTTTGCCACTGTTTGGTATTAGTTAGACCTATCATTCTACATAGTTTGAGATTTTTTAGGATTAATTTGGTTACTGTTTTTAACAAAAACAGAATCTGTTTAGTTCTTAATAGATTTTAATTAAATTGATTTTTTTTAATTTGAACCTGAATTAGTTTAACTTTTGTTTTTAGATTTCAGTATGTTCTGTTGATTCAACATTAGGTGTATTTTTTTCTGTTAATAAAATATGTTTTTCAAATTGTTTTGTGCTCTAGTTTGAATAGGTACATCTTGTTTTCACCATTTATATTGTTTAGAAAAAGGTTTTATAGTAATTCTTTTAGCACAATACTTTTTATAATGAAATACTTTCTATTTTCAAATAAAATTTTATATTTACTTTTATGTTATCTAAAATGTCTAGTTGTTTAAAACCAATTATTTTTGACTTGTATGTCTTAGTAGGGATTTTGACACCAATATTTTTATAGTCCTATACTTTAAGTGTTTCTTATTTTGATTGTGCTTTTGTTTGTTGAAGCATTTGTTTACCTTGCTGTTGAATGAATTGTATTGTGTTTATACTTATGGTGTGCTCTTGTTTGATTCGTTAGATCATTCAGAGTGCGAAGCTTGTTATCTAGAGTCACTTGATTACGAGGATCGTCAGCAAGGCAAGTCACTTTGACCATGTATACCTATGTTTTATTGCATTAGTTCTTCCATCTCCCCAATTGCATGCAAAGTAGGTAAATTGGAAACTTGGTTACTTGTTGTAGTATCATGTGGTAGGTACCCCTCAACCCTTTGACACATTGGCCGCGGGAAACGTCGATTTACATTTTTGCTATGCTATTAGTAGACGGGGTTGGTTGTGTGACTCATGAGAGTTGTGAGTTAATAATTTCAAGACCTACATGATGATCAAGTCTTCAAGACTCCGAGTTTTCAACATACCTCTGGGTGGATGATGGTTGAACGGCGCCCTGGAGAAACCAGTGGTTAGCCTAGATGATGCTGGAGAAGTGCCAGTATTCATGCGAAAAGGTCCACCCAGGCACAAAGAGATGGATGGTGCTTCAAGACCCAAGGCTTACCTGCACCGCCACAAGCCATTATGGGCTCTGGCTTGGTTGGATATCGTGGTGACCCTAGATAGGCAGTGCTACGAGATGTAGAAGAACGGTAGGAAAGGATGGGCACCGACAGAGTCTCGGGGAAACCCTTTAGAAGACCATGTTTTGGTCATCCGTTTCTCAAACACCATGAAGTGCGAGAAATCCAATGAAGGCGATCAAATATTGTGGGGAACGTGTGCAAAACTCTGCAAAGTACCCAAAGCTAATCGATTAGCCGTGTCCACGGTCATGGACAGTTTGAGCCAAAGGAACTAAAACTATCTGGAACTCTCAACACAATAAATTACATTGATGTGGGTATTTTAATGTCAACTTGGGTATGAGAATTGGTTGGTGGAACCATCTCATTAATCAACCAACATTGTAGTAATTATGCCTTTGCCCTCTCTTGTTGTAAGAAAAATTGGCTTTATGCAAATACTTACTACCCCCACTTGCCATATATGCATATAGATCAGATGATTACTTTACCCCTCTTTTGTGACATTGCTGGCATATTCAATATGCTGACCTATACGGCTGCAACGTATCATGTTGCAGAGTACTTTTCCGACCAGGAGTGAGGATACGCTCTACGCTCCATGAGATGCCCTTGGAGTCAGATGGACTCAACTACCTATGGAGCTTCCGCAAGATTTTGGTTTAGTTTATCTCATGAGTTGGCCTTCAGCCACTTTATTGTAATCCTTATTGTAATAAAGGACTCGATATGAGATTTCGATTAATTAATGTTGTGTGATTTCCCTTTGATATATACATTGATGTACCGTGTGTGTACCAGCATGATCTTGGGATGGTACAGAAACACCGGAGATTTGACCTTTCAGGTTGTGTCACTACAGAAATGGTATCAGAGCACACGCTGAACGTAGGACGTAACCTCTAGGATTGGGAAAAGCCTTAGGATTTATTTCTCTTTTGTCTTTAAAATTTTTATACTCTCATCTACTCGTTTCTGACTTCCCTCTGATTTATTTCAAAATTTATAGATGGCCACCTTCATCCCAGTTTTGATCACGGAGTTTTGTCAGCCTGACACGATGATGCCCTTTGGCAAGGAGCTGATGAGGATCGTCAGGATCGTCAGGGACGTAATGATTGCTTTGCCGAGCATCACCGGGACTCCTATCATGTCTTTTCCACAAGACGGACGCTATAGGATCGAGGTGCACATCCCCGGGAAGACCTTTGGAGGGCCTCTCTTTCTTGAAAAGGCCAAGTTGTGGGTGGTTCAACCTCGAATAATTCAAGGAGTCGACATATACCGGGGGCTATTAAGTTGCCCCCCAACATATGCTCCTATGACTAAGTGAAAGTTATAAAGCCCGAATATCTGATTCCCTCGTTTCCACTAACAGAACCTCCTCCGGGCACTGAGACATCGACAAAGGGTTGTCTTGTTTGTACGGAAATACCCTGCGTAACATTTGCAAAGGGGTGGAAGCCGACGATAGGCCACTTTCAGATTATAAACAGCAGCGATGGAGTCAAATTAAACCATATCGAGGGTTCCTTGTGGTACCTCGGCATAGATACATCGGGATTTTGGAGAGCCCAACATATCATCAACGTTTGTATTTAATATATGAAGGTACCTTCCGTAGTGATCGTTATAAAGCCATATATATGCATCAATTTGAGTTAAGATTTTAGCCAAGCTGGGTTTCCTGGCTCCTGTTCTTACCCCCTATGTTCCTAATTATTCGGCTAGGGGGTAAAGGGAGCACCTCTGTGATTGTTACTTCCGGGTTATCCGGGTTAGTACCTCAGACTGGGTGAAGCCGAAAGCTAGCCATCTTAATAATATAATTGGCCGGCAATGACAGAAGTGAAAATTTCGGTTCATTAAAGACCATAGAGTTTGGGAACATTCCCCGAACTAAATCCTCAATATTTTCCTCCCACATTAACCGGAATCGAGGTTTCACGATCATGGTCAACATGTTATCATGGGAAAAGGAGCCTATAAATGAACTATTTTCTCAGAAGATGTTTCTTACACTAAATAGTAATATATAACATATCTCTGAGTGTACCTTTGTTTATAAAACCGTATGACCGGATTGCATTGTTTGCCGTAACCTTTGCCCTTATAAAGGCTTTGTAAACTAGGACAAACACTCCCCGGCTTCTAGCCGAGGAGGTTGAAGCCGATGGACGGTCAACAAAGTCTTGTACAATGCGGACCCGAGCATTAATGATGTAAAGTACTTGGACACATAGAATCATTGCACATAAATTGAGTCCAACATAATAAAGTTTGTCTTAAACAAATATCGATCCTTAATTCGACAACCATGCCCAAATTAAGGCTCGGGGGTGATACGTCTCCATCGTATCTACTTTTCCTAATTCTTTTGCCCTTGTTTTGGACTCTAATTTGCATGATTTGAATGGAACTAACCCGAACTGACGTTGCTTTCAGCAGAATTGCCTTGGTGTTATTTTTTATGCAGAAATAAAAGTTCTAAAATTGACATGAAAATTCATGAAGAATATTTTTGGAATTAATAAAAAATACTGGCGAAAGAATCAACCGAAGGGGCCACCCGTTGTCCACAAGCTATGGGGACGACCACCCCTTGGGCACGCCCAGGTGGCTTGTGGGCCCCTTGTAGCTCCACCGACCTCAACTTCAACTCCATATAACCCTATTCGGGGAGAAAAAATTAGAGAGAAGAGTTCATCACGTTTCACGATATGGAGCCGCCTCCACCTCCTGTTCTTCCTCCGAAGGCCATATTCGGAGTCCGTTTTGGGCTCCGGAGAGGGGAAATCGATGCCATCGTCATCACCAACCATCCTTCATCACCAATTCCATGATGCTCTCCGCCGTTCATTAGTAATTTTCTAACACAGGCTTGCTGGACGGTGATGGGCTGGATGAGATTTGCCATGTAATCGAGTTAGTTTTGTTAGGGTTTGATCCCTAGTATCCACTATGATCTGAGATTGATGTTGCTATGACTTTGCTAAGCTTAATGCTTGTCACTAGGGCCCAAGTGCCATGATTTCAGATCTGAACCTATTATATTTTCATGAATATATATGTGTTCTTGATCCTATCTTGCAAGTTGTAGACACCTATTATGAGTTATGATCCGCATCCCCCAGGGTGACAATAACTGGGATTCTTTCCGGTGATTACCGTAGTTTGAGGAGTTCATGTATTCACTAAGTGCTAATGCTTTGGTCCGGTTCTCTATTATAAGGAGGCCTTAATATCCCTTAGTTTCCATCAGGACCTCGCTGGCACGGGAGGGTAGGACAAAAGATGTCATGCAAGTTTTTTTCCCCATAAGCATGTATGACTATATATGGAATACCTACCTATATTACATTGATGAATTGGAGCTAGTTCTGTGTCACCCTATATTATAATCATTGCATGATGAATGCCATCTGACATAATTATACATCACTAATCCATTGCTTACGAGCTTTTTGCATATTGACCTTGCCAAGTTACTTTTCCGTCGCTACTGTTACAATCACTACAAAACTGCTACTCTCACCTTTTGCCATTGTTGGAAATATGCCCTAGAGGCAATAATAAATTATTTATTATCATATTTCCTTGTTCATGATAATCTTTTATTATCCATTCTAGAATTTATTGATCGGAAACTCAGATACATGTGTAGATACATAGACAACACCATGTCCCTAGTATGCCTCTAATAGACTAGCTCGTTGATCAAAGATGGTCAATGTTTCCTAGCCATGGACATGAGATGTCCTTTGATAACGGGATCACATCATTAGGAGAATGATGTGATGGACAAGACCCAAACCATAAACATAGCATATGATTGTGTTAATTTATTGCTATAGTTTTCTACATGTCAAGTATCTATTCCTATGAGATGAGATCATGCAACTCACTAACACCGAAGGAATATCTTGTGTGTATCAAACATCACAATGTAACTGGGTGACTATAGATATGCTCTACAGGTACCTTCGAGGGTGTCTGTTGAGTGGGCATGGATCAAGACTAGGATTTGTTACTCCGTGTGACGGAGAGCTATCTTAGGGCCCACTCGGTAATACAACATCACAATAAGCCATGCAAACAATGTGACTAAGTGTTAGCCACGGGATCTTGTATTACAGAATGAGTAAAGAGACTTGCCGGTAACAAGATTGAACTAGGTATAGAGATACCCACGATCGAATGTCGGGCAAGTAACATACCGAAGAACAAAAGGAACAATATACAAGATTAACTGAATCCTTGACATAGAGATTGAACCGATAAATATTTTCATATAATATGTAGGATCCAATACGGGCATCTAGGTCCTGCTATTGGTTATTGACCATAGAGGTGTCTCTGTCATGTCTACATAGTTCTCGAACCCGCAGGGTCTGCACACTTCAGGTTCGATGACGTTTTGGTAGTATAGTGTTATGTATGGTGGTTACGGAAGGTTGTTTGGAGTACCGGATGATATCCCGTATGTCACGAGGAGCTCCGTAAGGGTCCGGAGGTAAAGATTGATATATAAGAAGTCCTATTTTGGTCACCGGAAAAGTTTCGGGTACTTCGGTAGTGTACTGGGAGTGTCGGGAGTGTATCGGGGGACCATCAAGAGGGGTGTCATGCCCCGAGGGGCTTCATGGGCTGGGGAAGGATACAAACCAGCCCCTAGTGGGCTGGCAGAAGCCTCCACTAAAGCCCATGAGGTTTGAGAAGGAAAAAACCCAAGGTGGAAAGAGTTTCCAAGTGGGAACGAGGAGTCCTAATCCTACTAGGATTGGAGGAGTCCTCCGCTCCTCCTTGTGGCCAAGGCAAAGGGGATAGACCTAGGGTGCCTACCCCCCTCCCCTCATCCTATATATAATAGAGGGAGAGAGGGACAAAGGACTCAACCCAAAAAGACCATAGTGCAGCCCTCTCTCCCGATAGACTAGTTCCTCTAGTTTTCAGTAGCGCTTAGGCGAAGCCCTGCTGAAATAATTTCACCACCATTACCGCCACGCCGTCGTGCTACTAGATAAATCTTCTACCTCTTCGCTCCCTCTTGCTGGATCAAGAAGGTAGAGATCGTCATCGAGCTGTACGTGTGGTGAACACGGAGGTGTCATCCGTTCGGCGCTAGATTGGAAGGACCGTGATCAGGATTGCGAGATGATTCGTGATTTGATCGCGGAATGGATCATGATGGGTTCACGGGACAGATGATGATTGGATCGTGAGATGGATCGTGATGGGATCATGGGACGCTCGGCGATTTGGATCACAAAAACATTCAACTACATCAATCGTGTTTCTTAACGCTTCCGGCTTAGCGATCTGCAAGGGTATGTAGATCCACTTTCCCTCTCGTGGATGCTCATCACCATGGATAGATCTTGCATGTGCATGGGATTTTTTTTGTTTCCCATGCAACGTTCTCCTATAGTGGCATGATGAGTTAGGTCTATGTGTAGAGGAGATCATGAGTAGAACACAAAGGTGTTTGTGGGCGTTGATGCTCAGATTGCTTCCTCCCTTGGTCGTGTTTTGATTCAGCGGTATTGTGGGATGAAGCTGCCCGGACTAACCTTACTTGTATGCTTATGAGAGACCGGTTCCATCGACTGACGTGTAAATTTGTTGCACAAAGATGGCTTGCGGGTGTCTGTCTCTCCTACTCTAGTTGGATCGGATTCGACAAAGGCGGTCCTTGAGAAGGTTGAATAGCAATTTGTGTATCACCATTGTGGTTTTGCGTAGGTGAGAATAGTTCTTGCCAGATACCCACAACAGCCACGTAAAACTTGCAGCAACAATTAGAGCATGTCTAACTTGTTTTTGCAGGGTATGTTGTGATGTGATATGGCCAATTACATGATGAGATATATGTGATGTATGAGATGATCATGTTTTGTATAGAATATCACGACTTGCATGTCGATGAGTACGGCAACCGGCAGTAGACATAGGGTTGTCTTTAATTATTTTCACCATTTTTGCTTTACTTTATTGCTATGAGTTAGCAATAGTCGTGGAAGCAACAGTCGGTGCGTCAACCCAAATGGCGACAAGTTGATGGAGATCATGGTGCCATGCCGGTGACGATGGAGATCATGTCGATGCTTTGGAGATGGAGATCAAAAGCACAAGTTCATGGCCATATCATGTCACTTATGATTTGCATGTGATGTTAATCCTTTTATGCATCTTATTTTTCTTAGGACGACAGTGGCATTATAAGGTGATCCCTCACTTAAATTTCAAGATAAATTGTGTTCTCCCCGAGTGTGCACCGTTGTGAAAGTTTGTCGTGGCGAGACACCATGTGATGATTGGGTGTGATAGACTCTGCGTTCACATACAGCGGGTGCAAGCCAGTGTTGCACGTGCAGAACACTCGGGTTAAACTTGACGAGCCTAGCATGTACAGACATGGCCTCAGAACACAAGAGACCGAAAGGTCGAACATGAGTCATATAGTAGATATGATCAACATGAAGATGTTCACCATTGAAACAACCTCAACTCATGTGATGATCGGATTTGAGTTGGTGGATTTGGATCATGTGACACTCGAATGACCAAAGGGATGTCAATTTTAGTGGGAGTTTTTTTATTAACTAAACTCATGATCATGAACATAGTAAAAATGTCTTTGCAAATTATGTTGTAGATTACTAGCTCGCGTTGTAGCTCCCTTGATTTTTTATATGTTCCTAGAGAAATAGAGTTGAAAGATGATGGTAGCAATAATGCAGACTGGGTCCGTGATGTGAGGATTCTCCTCGTTGATGCACAGAAGGCTTATGTCCTTAATGAACCACTCGGTGCACCACCCCCTCAAGCGTCGTCTGTAGATGTTGTGAACATCTGAAAGGAACGTTCTGATGACTACTTGATAGTTCAGTGCATCTTGCATTACGACTTAGAATTCCGGCTCCAAAACATTTTGAATGTCACAGAACATATGAGATGTTCTAAGAGCTGAAATTGGGATCCCAGGCTCGTGCCCGTGTTGAGAGGTATGAGACCTCCTACAAGATTCTTTTCCTGCAAGATGAAGGAGAATAGCTCAATCGGTGAGCATGTGCTTAGATTGTCTGGGTACTACAATCGCTTGAATCGAGTGGGAGTTGATCTTACAGATAAGATAGTGATTGATATAGTTCTCCAAGTTGTTGTCACTAAGCTACTAGATCTTCGTGGTGAACTATAAAATGCTAGGGATGGAAATAATGATCCCTGGGCTATTCACGATGTTTGACACAGCGAAGGTAGAAATCAAGAAGGAGTATCAAGTGTTGATGGTTAGTGAAACCACTAGTTTGGAGAAGGGCAAGGGCTAGGAGGGAAACATGCAAGTCAGTTGCTGCTCTAGTGAAGAAACCCAAAGTTGAAACCAAACCCAAGACTAAGTGCTTCTATTATGAGTAGAGCGGTCGTTGAAGCGGAATAACCATGGATACTTGGTACATAAGAAGGCTGGCAAACGTCGACAGAAGTATATTTGATATACATATAATTGTTGTGTACCTTTCTAGTACTCCTAGTATCACCTGGGTATTATATACCAGTTCGATTGCTAATGTTAGTAACTCGAAGTGAAATCTATGGAATAAACAGATACTAGCTAAGGGTGAGATGACGATGTGTGTTGGAAGTGTTTTGCAAGGTTGATGTGATCACCATCACACGCTCTCTCTACCCTCGGGATTAGTGATGAACCTAAATAAATGTTATTTGGTGTTTGCATTGAGCATGAACGTGATTAGATCGTGTTTACTGCAATATGGTTATTCATTTAAGTTAGAGAATAATGGTTATTCTACTTACATGAATAATACCTTCAATGGTCATACAATCAATGAGAATGATTTATTGAATCTTGATCGTAGTAATACACATGTTCATAACATTGATGCCAAAAGATACAAAGTTAATAATGATAGTACCACATACTTGTGGCACTGCCGCTAAATGTCATATTGGTGTAATGTGCATGAAGAAACTACATGCTGATGGATCTTTGGACTCATTCGATTTCGAATCTGTTGAGACATGCGAACCATGCCTCTTGGGCAAGATGACTAAGACCCCGTTTTCAATATGATGGAGCAGGTAAGTAACTTATTGGAAATGATACATGTTGATGTATGCGATCCAGTGAGTGTTGTAGCGTGCAGTGGATATCATTATTTTCTTAGCTTCACTAATGATTTGAGTATATTTACTTAATGAAACACAAGGCTGAAATGTTTGAAAAGTTCAAGCAAATTCAGAGTGAAGTTTGAGATCATCGTGACAAGAAGCTAAAGATGTCTACGATATGATCGTGGAGGTGAATATCCGAGTTACGAGTTTGGTATACAACTTAAGACAATGTGAAAGTTTTTTCACAACTCACGCCACCTGGAACACTATAGTGTGATGGTGTGTCTGAACATCGTAGTCGTGCTTTATTGGATATGGCGCGTAATATGATGTCTCTTATCATTTTTTGCAACTATCGTGTTGAGGTTATGCATTAGAGACAACTACATTCACTTTAAATAGGGCGCCATCTAAATTCCATTGAGATTACACCATATGGTTTGGCAGAAACCTAAGTTATCATTTCTCAGAGTTTGGGAATACGACGCTTATGTCTGATAATCTCGAACCCAAAGCGGAAAGGTGCATCTTCATAGAATACCCTAAGGAAACATTTGGGTATGCCTTCTATCTCAGATCCAAAGGCAAAGTGTTTGTTGCTGAAAACGGGTCCTTGCTCGAGAAAAAGGTTTCTCTCGAAAGAATTGAGTGGGAGGAATAGAGAACTTGATGAGGTTGTTGAACCTTTGTTTCAACCAGAGAGTAGCACAACACAGAAAATTGTTTCTGTGGATCCTACGATAGTTCAAGAGGAAGTTAATGATGATGATAATGAAGCTTCGGATCAAGTTGCTATCGAACCTTGTAGGTCGATAAGGGAACGTATTGCTCTTGAGTGGTATGGTAACCCTGTCTTAGAGGTCATGTTGTTGGACAACAATGAGCCTACGAGCTATGGAGAAGCGATGATGGGCCCGGATTCCGACAAATGGCAAGGAGCCATGAAATCCGAGAAAGGATCCATGTATGAAAACCAAGTATGGACTTTGGTAGACTTGTCCGTTGAACGACAGGCAGTTGAGTACAAATGGACCTTTAAGATGAAGACATACACCGATGGTTAATGTCACCATTTATAAAGCTTGACTTGTCGCAAAGAAGTTTCCGCCAAGTTCAAGGAGTTGACTACGATGAGACTTTCTCACCCGTAGTGATGCTAAAAGTCTGTTGGAATTATGTTAGCGGTAGTTGCTTTTTTCAATTATGAAATCTGGCAGATGGATGTCAAAACATCGTTTCCTTCACGGTTTACTTGAGGAAAGGTTGTATGTGATACAACCAGAAGGTTTTGTCAGTCCTAAGGATGCTAAAAGGTGTGCAAGCTCTAGAAAACCTTTTATGGGTTGGAGCAAGCATCTCAGAGTTGTAATATACGATTTAATGAGGTGATCAAAGTTTTTGGGTTTATAATAAGTTTACGAGAAACTTGTATTTACAAGAAAGTGAGTGGGAGCACTATAGAATTTCTGATAAGTATATGTGGTTGACATATTATTGATCAAAAATGATGTAGAATTTTTGGAAAGCATAAATGGTTGTTTGAAAAGAGTTTTTCAAAAGAAGACCTGGATAAATCTACCTAATTGTTGGGCATCAAGATCTATAGAGATAGATCAAGATGCTTGATGAGACTTTCAATGAGTACATACCTAGACAAGATTTTGAAAGAGTTCAAAATGGATCAATCAAAGAAGGAGTTCTTGCCTGGTTTGTAAGGTGTGGAGTTGAGCGAGACTCAAAGCTCGACCACGGCAGAAGAAAGAGAAAGGACGAAGGTCATCTCCTATGCTTTATCCATAGGCTCTATATAGTATGCCGTGTTGTGTACCGCACCTGTGTGTGCCTTGCCATGAGTATGTCAAGGGGGACAAGAGTGATCCAAGAGTGGATCACTGGACAACGGTCAAAATTATCCTTAGTAACTAGAGGACTAAGGAAATATTTCTCGATTATGGAGGTGATAAAGAGTTCGTTGTAAAGGGTTACGTCGATGCAAGCTTTAATACCAATCCAGATGACCCCTAGTAGCAATCCGGATACATATAGTGGAGTAGCCATTTGGAATAGCTCCAAGTGGAGCGTGGTAGCAGTGTCTGTAGTATGACATAGAGATTTGCAAAGTACACATGGATCGGAATGTCGTAGACCCGTTGACTAAAGACCTCTCTCACATGCAAAGCATGATCGGACCCCAAAACTCATTGGGTGTTAGATTCATATCAATGTAAATCACATGGTGATGTGAACAAGATTATTGACTCTAGTGCAAGTGGGAGACTGTTGGAAATATGCCCTAGAGGCAATAATAAATTAGTTTTTATTATATTTCCTTGTTCATGATAATCGTGTATTATCCATGCTATAATTGTATTGATTGGAAACTAAATACATGTGTGGGTATGTAGACAACACTGTGTCGCTAGTATGCCTCTAGTAGACTAGCTCGTTGATCAAAGATGGTCAATTTTTCCTAGCCATGGACATGAGATGTCATTTGATAACGGGATCACATCATTAGGAGAATGATGTGATGGACAATACCCAAACTATAAACATAGCATATGATCGTGTGAGTTTATTGCTATAGTCTTCTACATGTCAAGTATCTGTTCCTATGACCATGAGATCATGCAACTCACTAACACCGGAGGAATACCTTGTGTGTATCAAACGTCACAACGTAACCAGGTGACTATAAAGATGCTCTATAGGTATCTCCGAGGGTGTCTGTTGAGTGGGCATGGATCAAGACTAGGATTTGTTACTCCGTGTGACGGAGAGGTATCTCAGGGCCCACTCGGTAATACAACATCACAATAAGCCTTTAAAGCAATGTGACTAAGTGTTAGCCACAGGATTTTTATTACGGAATGAGTAAAGAGACTTGTCTGTAACGAGATTGAACTAGGTATAGAGATACCGATGATCGAATCTCGGGCAAGTAACATACCGAAGAACAAAGGGAACAACATATAGGATTAACTGAATCCTTGGCATAGAGGTTCAACCGATAAATTTATTTGTTGAATATGTAGAAGACAATTTGGGCATCCAGGTCCCGCTATTGGTTATTGACTATAGAGGTGTCTCGGTCATGTCTACATAGTTCTCGAACCCGCAGGGTCTGCACACTTAAGGTTCGGTGATGTTTCAATAGTATAGAGTTATTTATGGTGGTGCCAAAGGTTGTCTAGAGTCCCGTATGAGATCCTGGACATCACGAGAAGTTCCGAAATGGTCCATAGGTAAATATTGATATATAGGAAGTCCTGTTTTGGTCACCGGAAAAGTTTCGGGTACTTCGATAGTGTACCGGGAGTGCCTGGAGGGTATCGGGGGACCATCGGGCGGGGTGTCATGCCCCGAGGGGCCTCATGGGCTGTGGGAGGAGACAAACCAGCCCCTATAGGGCCGACCGAAGCCTCCACTAAAGACCATGAGGTTTGAGAAGGAAAAAAACCCAAGGTGGAAAGAGTTTCCAAGTGGGAAGGAGGAGTCCTAATCCTACTAGGATTGGAGGAGGACTCCTCCTCTCCTCCTTGCGGCCCAGGCAAAGGGGCCAGCCCTAAGGCACATGCTTCCCTCCCCTCCTCCAAAAAGGCCATAGTGTAGCCCTCTCTCCCAATAGACTTCTTCATGTAGTTTTCAGTAGCGCTTAGGCGAAGTCCTGCTGAAATAGTTTCACCACCATCATTGCTACACCATCGCGCTGCCGGAGAACTCTTCTACCTCTCCGCTCCCTCTTGATCGATCGATAAGGCGGAGATCATCATCGAGCTGTACGTGTGCTGAACACGGAGGCGCCGTCCGTTCGATGCTAGATTGGAAGGACCGTGATCAGGATCACGAGATGATTTGTGAGTTGATCGCAGGACGAATTGTGATGGGATCGTGGGAGGGATCATGATTGGATCGCGAGATGGACCGTGATGGGATCATGGGACGCTCGGCGATTTGGATCGCGAAAACATTCGACTACATCAACCGCATTTCTTAACGCTTCCCGTTTAGTGATCTACAAGGGTTATTAGATCCACTCTCCCTCTCGTAGATTCTCATCACCATGGGTAGATCTTGTGTGTGCTTAGGATTTTTTTTGTTTCCCATGCAACGTTCCCCTACAACCATCATTACTGTTACTTCCATACTACTTTGCTACTGAATACTTTGCTACAGATATTTAGTCTTTCAGGTGTGGTTGAATTGACAACTCAGCTGCTAATACTCGAGAATATTATTTGGCTCCCCTTGTGTTGAATCAATAAATTTGGGTTGAATACTCTACCCTCGAAAACTATTGTGATCCCCTATACTTGTGGGTTATCAAGACCTTTTTCTGGCGCTGCTGTCAGGGACCATAGCTCTATTCTGTGAGTCACTTGGGATTTATATATGTTGAACACTATGAAGAATCTGAAAGACCCAAAAATCAAGATCTATCCCTCTACTACGAGGGGAGGTAAGGAACTGCGATCTAGCTCTGCACTTGATTCACCTTCTGTTATGAGTAAATTTGCAACACCACCACCTGCTATTGATTCCGATATGTTGCAAGTAATTGATGATGCCACTTATGCTATGCATGATGCTTATGATGATACTTTGATTGATAATACTGTGCCACTGGGTGAATTTCTTGATGAACAAATTGCTAGAGTCAATGCTAAAACTGATGATATATGAAACTGATGAAATTATTGAAAGTGAACACTATGGGACACCTGTTAGACCTAGCTCTACTAGATATGAATTGCCTAATATACCTTAAGGTTATGTTATGGAGGGAGAGGTAGCTAGGGACTTTTTTGCTTGTAAGGATAGAGATGATCTTAAGAAATTGCTATGCAAGTGGAAGGAGAAATCTTTGAATGCTAGAATGCAATATGATCCGAAGTTTGCTACTTCACCTATCTTTGTTACTGATAAGGATTATGAATTCTTTGTTGATCCTGAGTTAATTACTTTGGTTGAATCTGATCCTTTCCATGGTTATGAATCTGAAACTGTTGTGGCACATCTTACTAAATTAAATGATATAGCCACCCTATTCACTTATGAGGAAAAAAAATCTCTATTACTATATTCTTGAGTTGTTTCCTTTCTCATTAAAGGGTGATGCTAATATATGGTTTGATTCTCTTGCTCCTGGTTGTGTGCGTAATCCCCAGGATATGATATATTACTTCTCTGAAAAATATCTTCCTACCCATAAGAAACAAGCTGCCTTGCAGGAAATATTTAACTTTGTGCAAATTAAATAAGATAGTATCCCAAAAGCTTGGGGGAGGCTTCTCCAATTACCTAATGCTTTTCCTGATCATCCTCTCAATAAAAACGAAATACTTGATGTCTTTTATAATGGACTAACTGATGCTTCTAGGGACCACCTAGATTGTTGTGCTAGTTGTGTTTTCAGGGAATGAATTGTTGAACAAGGTAACCTACTATTGAATAATATATTGAGCAATGATAATGATTGGACTATTCCCGAACCACCTCCAAAGCCCAGTCCGAAGAAAAGAGGTATTCTATTTCTCAGTCCTTAAGATATGCAAGAGGCAAATAAATCTATGAAAGAAAAAGGTATTAAAGTTGAAGATGTTAAGAATCTACCACCAATTGAGGAAATACATGGTCTTGATAACCCGACATAGGTAGTAGAGGTAAATTCTCTCCTAGATTTAATGAAGGTGATATTCCTTATAATAAGTCTGCTAGCCAATGCTTGGATGAGTTTGATAACTTTGTTGTTAAGCAAGAAAATTTCAATGCTTATGTTAGTAGACAATTGAAACAAAATGCTTATGCTTGATCATTTAGGTGATTATATGAGTAGAACTATTAATGATCTTTAGCTTATTAGTAAACATGCTTCCATGGTAACTACTCAAGTAGAACAAGTACTTAAGGCACAAAATGATTTACTTAATGAGATGAATGGTAAGAACAATGATCATTCTGTTAGAGTTGTGACTAGAGGTGGTAAAATGACTCAGGAACCTTTGTATCCCGAGGGCCATCCTAAGAGAATTGAGCAAGATTCTCAGGAGATTAATACTGATACACCTAGTCATTCCATTAATAAAAGGAGAAAGAATGATGATAGGACTTTGCATGCTGCTAGTGAACCTGTTATAGTTACACCCAAAAACCCGAATAATATTTCTATTTCTAATCCTGAGACACAATCTGGTAATGAACATGAGCTTAGTGATAATATTAATGATGATGTTCATGTTGATGCTCAACCTAGTAATGATAATGATATGCAGATTGAACCTACTGTTGATCTTGATAACCCACAACATAAGAATAAAAGATACGGAAAAATATATTTTGTTGCTAGGAAGCATGGTAAATAAAGAGAACCGTGGGTTCATAAACCCATGCCCTTTCCTCCTCAACCATTCAAGAAAAAGGATGATGAGGACTTTGAGCATTTTGTTAAAATGCTTAGACCTGTCTTTTTGCGTATGCGCTTGACTGATATTCTGATAATGTCTCCTTATGCTAAGTATATGAAAGATATTGTGACAAATAAAAGAAAGATACCGGAAGTTGAGATTTCCACCATGCTTGCTAATTATACCTTTAAGGGTGGAATACCAAAGAAACTAGGAGATCCCGAAGTACCTACTATACCATGCTCTATTAAAAGAAATTATCTTAAAACTGCTTTATGTGACCTTGGAGCTGGTGTTAGTGTTATGCCTTTCTCTTTGTATCATAGACTTAACTTGAATAAGATGACACCTACTGAAATCTCTCTACAAATGGCTGATAAATCGACTGCTTTACCCATCGGTATTTGTGAGAATGTGCCTACCATAGTTGCAAATGTTACTATCCTAACGGACTTTGTTATTCTTGATATTCCCGAGGACGATAGTATGTCGATCGTCAGGGGCTGTTATTGATTGCAACAAGAGCAATGTCACTTTCAGTGTTAATGGTAATGAGCATACGGTACACTTTCCGAAGAAACAGCCTCAAGTTCATAGTATCAACTCCATTGGAAAAAAATTCAACGATTATTATTGGAGATTTTGAATTTCCTCTCCCTGCTGTCAAGAAGAAATATGAAATTATTATGGTAGGGGACATGCCTGTCCCCGCTTAGGTAACTTAGTGTTATTCAAAATTCTCCAGTTTCATGTCACTCGAAAGAAGTTTGTTAATAAGACTTGATCAACCTTATTGATGGATTCCTTTTGACGAGCATGAGATGGATGAATTTAGAAGGCACAACCTTCTGTACCCAACTTCTACTTTTTGTTGTTTAGAATAAATAAAGTAAAAATGCTATTATTTTTCTGTTTTCTAGTTTATTCGTGCAATAAAAGATGACCGAAAAATAAAAGATCCCCAAATGCCTTGAAAATGTAGTATCATTTTTTCTCGAATATTTAAGAATTTCTGGCACTGCAAACATATCAAGGGGCTGCACCAGTGGGCCACAAGCCCAGAGGGCGTAGCCACCCCGGGCGTGCCCAGGTGGCTTGTGGGTCCCACGTAGGCCCCCCTCACATATTCTAGCACCCATCCACTTCGTCTTCCTCCAGAAAAAAATCCCACCATTGCTCAAACCCATGTTCTAGGTCATTTTGCTGCCATTTTCGATCTCCTTGTGCAAAGCTCCAATTCCAAAACTGTTTTGGGGGACTAATCTTTGATATGTGACTCCTCCAATGGTCCAATTAGTTTTTGTTTTAGATCTTTGTATATTGCAAAAATTTTAATGCTGTGGTGACCTTGTTCTTTAACTTGCATGTCAAATTTGTATGGTCCCAAGTAGTTGTGATGCATGATATATGCTCTAGGCACTTATGGGAGTAGTTGCTATAAGTTTTGTGGAGTTTTGTTCACCTTTATTTTGGGTCACTAAAAATTTCAGAAATTTTTGAGAGAATGATGAGGAGATTGTTAAGAGACTCTTCAACCAGGGCTCTAAAGAAGATGAAAATGAGGTGAAGAAGAAGTCGAAATACAATCTTCCTCGTGTCGCAAAGGTTTGGCCATGTGAATGGTCAAGAGATGCATTCTTGAGGGCAGCCGGAATTTATGAAGATTTCTATTATTTGGCAGAGAATAAAGACATCACCGACTTCCTCAATGATAAGTGTGACCAGTACCTCCTACTCACTAATATCTTCGTGCAAAATTTTCACTTTTATCCTAGGAAGGATCCTCCCTGTCGGAAATATGCCCTAGAGGCAATAATAAATTAGTTATTATTATATTTCCTTGTTCATGATAATCGTTTATTATCCATGATATAATTGTATTGATTGGAAACTAAATACATGTGTGGGTATATAGACAACATTGTGTCCCTAGTATGCCTCTAGTAGACTAGCTCGTTGATCAGAGATGGCTAAGGTTTCCTAGCCATGGACATGAGATGGTATATTATAACGGGATCACATCATTAGGAGAATGATGTGATGAAAAAGACCCAAACTATAAACGTAGCATATGATCGTGTCAGTTTATTGCTACAGTTTTCTGCATGTCAAGTATCTGTTCCTATGACCATGAGATCATGCAACTCACTGACACCGGAGGAGTACCTTGTGTGTATAAAACATGGCAACATAACTGGGTGACTACAAAGGTGATCTACAGGTATCTCCGAGGGTGTCTGTTGGGTTGGCTTGTATTAAGACTAGGATTTGTTACTCCGTGTGACGGAGAGGTATCTCAGGGCCCACTTGATAATACAACATCACAACAAGACTTGCAAGCAAAGTAACTAATGTGTTAGCCACAAGATGTTGTATTGCGGAACGAGTAAAGAGACTTGCCGGTAACGAGATTGAACTAGGTATAGAGATACCGACGATTGAATCTCAAGCAAGTAACATACCGAAGAACAAAGGGAACATTATACGGGAGTAACCGAATCCTTGACATAGAGGTTTGACCGATAAAGATCTTCGTAGAATATGTAGGAACAAATATGGGCATCCAGGTCCCACTATTGGTTATTGACCGTAGAGGTGTCTCGGTCATGTCTGCATAGTTCTCGAACCCATAGGGTCTACACACTTAACGTTTGGTGATGATATAAGTATAGTTGACTTATTATGTTGGTGACCGAAAGTTGTTTAGAGTCCCGTATGAGACCCGGACATGACGAGGAACTCCGGAATAGTCCGGACGTAAAGATTGATATATGGGATAATAGTGTTTTGTCTCTGGAAGAGTTCCGGAATTCACCAGAATAATTTTGGATGTTTCCCGAAATGTTCGGGGTACAAGAACACTTTATTTTGGCCAAGGGGTAAAAGCCCATGAGGCTTTAGGAAGGTGCAAAAGGTGTTTTGCGAAGGCCAGGGGCCAGACGTCGAGGACATTGGCGTCTGGTCCTGGAGTCCGAGGAGGACTCTTGCCTTGCGGGCAAACCGACCTTGAGGAAGATTTTTCTCCAAGTTTCGACACCAGGGCTTAGCATATAAATAAAGGGGCGGGGCTAGCACCTGGAACAGATCAAGAAACCCTAAGCCATATGCCGGCAACCCCGTCCCTCTACTTTATCCTCCGTCATAGTTTCCGTTGTGCTTGGTGAAGCCCTGCGGAGATTTTTCTTCGCCACCACCGTTACCACGCCGTTGTGCTGTCGGAACTCATCTAGTACTTCACCATCACTCGCTGGATTGAGGAGGTGAAGGCGTCATCAAGCCGCACGTATGTTGAACGCGGAGGTGCCGTCCGTTCGGCGCTAGATCGGAAGGACCGTGATCAAGATCACGAGACGGATCGTGATGAGATCACGGGACAGATCGTGATTGCATCATGAGATGGATCATGATGGGATCGCGGGACGCTCGGTGATTTGGATCTCGAAGACGTTCGACTACATCAATCGCGTTTCTTAACACTTCCGCTTAGGGATCTACAAGGGTATGTAGATCCACTCTCCGTCTCGTAGATGCTCATCACCATGGATAGATCTTGAGTGTGCTTAGGATTTTTTTTGTTTCCCATGCAATGTTTCCCAACACTCCCATGGTAGAGTTTTACTTGTATTGTGTGCCTAAGAAAATGACACTTTAGGATATTTGCAATGTTTGCAAAATATCTTATGAGGGCAGCATGAGTGAATCACGTCCTAGAGACACGGAGGACTTTATTGCCGCAACCACTATGGGGGAAGAGAGAGGGGTGTCAAAGGCAAGAGCAGCTAGTTTACATTTTCCTATTCTATGCTATTATTCATTATTTGCGAGGAGATGTTTAGTTGGTCATGGGAAGAGTGGATGCCTTAGTGCTCCTGACCTCACCATTCTACGCCACGCTTTACTTGCTGATAGAACTTTTAGTCTCGGCGCTATGATGGCCCAACGGTTGAACTTAAACCATTCGAAGGACCCCATATTCGGAGGTATCTATGCATCTTATCTAGCCAAACACTTTAAGATACCCATTAGGCTTGATGAGGAAGAAGAAATGCCTCTACCTACAAGATATTTAGACTATGACAGTATGGTAACACATGATTTTATTAGGAAGGATAATGATAGGAGGCTGCTTTACAACTTAGTATTTAGTCAAAGTACTTGCAAGATTATTACTCTGCCCGCTTCTTCTTTATTCGATATTGATTCAAGCAGGTACACTATTATGCCCGAGGAAATTTACAGATATTGGGGTCTGTCACAACCCCCAGCACCTGAGTCGGCACCAGCCCTTGATGTGTATCAGGATCCAGTTTTTCCGGGGGAGCCACAGGAGCTCGCCAACCAGTGGAACCCTCAGGACCCTCCGGAGTATCCAGGAATGGTTATTTTCAGCCGTGACCCTAGACCAACTTAGGCCAAAAGCCTAAGCTTGGGGAGTACGTATTTCTCACCGACATTACATTCATGTTCGCACACTCATCTTAGTAGTCGGTGCTCATACTTTTTCATTGTACCTTCCATGGTAGTTTATTTCTTATTTCCGCTTTTTCTTGTATATTTAATTAACATTGAGAAAATCCCAAAAAAATTAGTTCTAGCTTTACCTTCTAGTCTGTTTAGTTGTAGCATTAAAAGAAATCCCAAAAATATTTCTCGTTCTTCTTTTGCTTGTTGGGAGCTTTCCCATGTAAATAGTTTTTCTCATTCTTGTTTTGAATTTTCCTTCTTTGGGTCATAAGGAGAAGACCACGATGAAAATGCTGAGTGTCTCTCATATGCATTATTGCTTATCTATTAGAGAGCCCATATTACCTTGCCTTCTCCCTTGACTTATTGTTTGCAGATTCCAGCTTAGTCCAATGCACGTGCACTCTTGTTATTATTCACACCGTTTGGTCGTGCAAGTGAAAAGCAATAATGATGATATATGATGAAGAGTTTGAGATGGAGAAAAGCTGGTACGAACTCGACCTATTTTGTTTTTTTAAATATGATTAGCTCATCGTTCTGGATTTAGCTCATTATGGATGAGACATATTTGCAATGAAAATTAGAGACTACAGTTACTCATGCCATGCTTAATTAGCTAAGAGTGGATAATGGTTTGTCTTGAGTGCCAACATGCATTTTAAAATGGTTGTGTTGTAGTATGATAGGATGGTATCCTCCTTTGAATGATTCAAGTGGCTTGACTTGGCACATGTTCACACATGTAGTTGAAACAAAGTCAACACAACCTCCACGATATTTATGTTCATGGTGATTTATATCCTCCTCATGCTTATATTCAATGTTGGTTAATATCAATGCATGTTGATGACTGTTGTCGCTCTCTAGTTGGTCGCTTCCCAGTCTTTTGCTAGCCTTCACTTGTACTAAGCGGGAATACTGCTTGTGCATCCACTTCCTTAAACCCAAAGTTGTCCCATCTGAGTCCACCACACCTACCTATATGCGGTATTTACTTGCCATTCCAAGTAAATTTGCATGTTCCAAACTCTAAACCTTCAAATAATGTTATGTTTTGTAGTCCCGAATCGCTCATGTTGCGACTGGGGGCGGTCAATATCTTCCATGCTAGGTGGGTTATTCTCACGATATGTGTTGATTCACTATCATTCACGAGAAAGTGGCTGGTATTCAGGATGCCCAGTTCCATGCTCAAAAATCAAATCAAAATATAATGAAACAAAACTCCCCAAGGATTGTTGTTTGTATGGACGGTACCCGTGGATTCGGCCAGCCGTGGAGTGTGTTCGATTGGTGGAGGGGGAGTAAAAACTTTATCATTTTGTTTGGGAACCGCCTATAATGTATCTAGCATGAAAGATGGTGAAATCTCTTGGTTGTTATGTTGGCAATGAAAGCCTACTGCTCAAAAATATTATTCATCCCTATCTTAAAAAGCTCGAGCTCTGGCACCTCTGCAAATCAATGCTTCCCTCAGCGAAGGGCCTATCTATTTTACTTTACTGTTGAGTCATCCTCCTCTTATAAAAGGCACCAGTTAGAGAACACCACTGTCTTTTGTATGCTTTGCTATTAATTGATATTGAGTATGAGTATGACTGGATCTCTTTTACCATGAATTACAATGTCCAGTCATTCCTTGTTCTTCAGGGGTGCTCTGCATTTATGTTTTGTGGTCTTAGAAAGGGCTAGCGAGATACCATTATATCATATTGTATCATGATTGTTTTGATAAAAAATTTATCATCTGAGAGTTATTATTATTGCTCGCTAGTTGATTATGACATTGATATGAGTAAATGTGAGACCTAAATGTTATTGTGAACGTGGTTAGTCTATAATATTTGCTGAAAATCAGAACATCAGTTAGACATATTTACGACAACAAGCTCAAACAGAGTTTGCAAAAGTTTTTCTTTGTCACTTTTAGTTTGTCAAATGAATTGCTTGAGGAAAAGCAATGGGTTAAGCTTGGGGGAGTTGATAGGTCTCCATCGTATCTACTTTTCCAAACTCTTTTGCCCTTGTTTTGGACTCTAATTTGCATGATTTGAATGGAACTAACCCGGACTGACGCTATTTTCAGCAGAATTGCCTTGGTGTTATTTTTTTTGCAGAAATAAAAGTTCTCGGATTGACCTGAAAATTTACAGAGAATATTTTTGGAATTAATAAAAAACACTCGCGAAAGAATCAACCGGAGGGGGCCGCTCATTGGCCACAAGCCAGGGGGCGCGACCACCCCCTTGGCCACGCCCAGGTGGCTTGTGTGCCCCCTGCAGCTCCACCGACCTCAACTCCAACTCCATATAACCCTATTCGGGGAGAAAAAAATCATAGAGAAGAGTTCACCGTGTTTCACAATACGGAGCCGCCGGCACCTCCTGTTCTTCTTCGGGAGGCCAGATCTTGAGTCTATTTTGGGCTCTGAAGAGGGGAAATCGATGCCATCGTCATCACCAACCATCCTTCATCACCAATTCCATGATGCTCTCCGCCGTTCGTGAGTAATTCCATCGTAGGCATGCTGGACGGTGATGGGTTGGATGAGATTTGCCATGTTATCGAGTTAGTTTTATTAGGGTTTGATCCCTTATATCCACTATGTTCTGAGATTGATGTTGCTATGACTTTGCTATGCTTAATGCTTGTCACTAGGGCCCGAGTGCCATTATTTCAGATCTGAACCTATTATGTTTTGATGAATATATATGTGTTCTTGATCCTATCTTGGAAGTTGTAGACACCTATTATGAGTTACGATCCGCATCCCCCAGGGTGACAATATCTGGGATTCTTTCCAGTGATTACCGTAGTTTGAAGAGTTCATGTATTCACTAAGTGCTAATGCTTTGGTCTGGTTCTCTATTAAAAGGAGGCCTTAATATCCCTTAGTTTCCATTAGGACCCTGTTGCCATGGGAGGGTATGACAAAAGATGTCATGCAAGTTCTTTTCCATAAGCACATATGACCATATATGGAAAACATGCCTACATTACATTGATGAATTGGAGCTAGTCCTGTGTCACCCTATGTTATAACCGTTGCATGATGAATGCCATCCAACATAATTATCCATCACTGATCCATTGCCTACGAGCTTTTCACATATTGATCCTTGCCAAGTTACTTTTCCATCACTGCTGTTACAATCACTACAAAACTACTACTATCACTTTTGCCATCGTTACCATTACTTCCATACTACTTTGCTGCAGATATTAAGTCTTTCAGGTGTGGTTGAATTGACAACCCAACTGCCGATACTTGAGAATATTCTTTGGCTCCCCTTGTGTCGAATCAATAAATTTGGGTTGAATACTCTACCCTCGAAAACTGTTGCGATCCCTATACTTGTGGGTTATCAGGGGGTTACTGCATTGCCTATTCAATGTAGGAAATTCAAAGTGCAATACATTTTTTGAGGAGATTCGATCCTTAGGTCGGTCGGCTGCACTTAACCTGAGTCTCGGGGACTATCGGACGCTGCGTTTGTGCTCCTAAAAATATGTTGTCGAGCAAGGAAATGATCCTTAGGACAATTTCTTGAATCGACCTGGGTCTCACAGGCTACCGGGATTAGTGGTTTTATTTTATCCTCACGTGCGTCCCGGGTTTTAGACCGCCACGCATCTTGAGGGCTACTAGCTATATATCTTGGTAGAGAATAAATTGCACCAATCGAAAATATCCACAAAAAATCAGCCCACGGTCGGGGTGGTGTACCACCTCGGAAGCAGTCCGACATAAAGCTCGGATACGAGTGGTTGGTTCCCTAGGGGTATTTTCTAGCATTATGCTGAGTTTTAATCCTTAAAACTTTTGTCATGTCGAGGTAATCTATGACACTTGGGATGCTGATCAGCATTAGAACTCGGCTGCAAAAATACAGTTTGGAAGTAGTCTGGCATGATACTCGGATGTGAATGGCTTGCTCCATGAAAGACCAATCCGACATCTAAGCTTGGATGAACTCCTTCAAATATTCGGAGACCGAGGTAATATGTGACACCTTGGATGCCGACCAACGTTGGATCTCGGATACAAAAAGACACCTGGATGTTGTTCGGCATTAGAACTCGGACGTAAAAGGACACCGCTGCATAGGAAACACTTCAAACCCAAGGTATGGCGTAAAAGACTACAAGGCATTGATAAAGGTCGAGAACTTAAAGGGGCTCCTTAGATGCCTGACGTGTGAACTTTTCGGATACACTTCGGCGATCCTCAAGATCAAATATGGGAAGATTTGTTGAGCCAGTTTTCAAGACTGACGACCGAAGACAGAGACTGTTCAGAAGAATCGAGGAGTGTCCTCAACTTGAAGACTGGTTCAGGGGGATACTAACGGTGTCCTGGACTAGGGGGTACCCACCACATCATCTCCCGACCATTGGGTCGGCCCGAGGACCCCCATGATGATTCACTAATGGGCCACTTCGGGCAGCCCATGATGCATACAAGGGAGATTCCACAAGACATGGCGCACAAGACAAGGACTCCTCTAAACCCTATGTTGGGGAACGTTGCATGGGAAACAAAAAAATTCCTACGCACATGCAAGATCAATCCATGGTGATGAGCATCTACGAGAGGGAGAGTGGATCTACATACCCTTATAGACCACTAAGCGGGAAGCATTAGGAAACACAATTTATGTAGTCGAACGTCTTCGCGATCCAAATCGCAAGCCATCCCGCGATCCAATCACGATCCGTCCCGCGATCCAATCACGATCCGTCCCGTGATCCAATAACGGTCGTTCTGATATAGCGCCGAACGGACGGCACCTCCGCGTTCATCACACGTACAGCTCGATGACGAACTCCACCTCCTTGATCTAGCAAGCGAGGGTGGAGAGGTAGATGAGTTCTCTGGCAGCACAACGGCATGGTGGCGATGGTGGTGCAGCTGATCCGGCAGAGCTTCGCTAAGATACACGGAACAGATATAGAGGAGAAGCAATCTAGAGGGAGAGAGGGGAGCACGTGGCTTTTTAGGTGGTGGCTGCCATCAAACCCTCCAATATATATAGAAGGAGAGAGGGTAGGAGGGAGGCCCCCTAGGGGAAACCCTAGGGGCTTGGCTCACAAGAGAGGGAGGAGTCCACCTCCCACAAGGGAGGTGGACTCCTAGTAGGACTCCTCCCACTTGGCCCCTCTCCCACCCCCTTGTGCAAGGGCCTCTAGGGGATAGATTCCCAGCCGACCAAGGGCTGGTGCACCACCTCCTAGACCCATGTGGCCCCCGGGGTGGGTGGGCCCCAGTTGGTTGTCCCCGACACCCATTCGTCACTCCCGGTAGTGCCCGAAACTTTTCCGGAACCAAAATACCACTTTCCTATATATCAATCTTTACATGCGGATCATTTCAGAGCTCCTCGTGACGTCCGGGATCTCATCCGGTACTCCAAACAACCTTCGTTCACCAACATACATAACGCAATACTACCAAAACGTCACCGCACCTTAAGTGTGCAGACCCTGCGGGTTTGAGAACTATGTAGACATGACCGAGACACCTCTATGGTCAATAACCAATAGCGGGACCTAGATTCCCATATTGGTTCCTACATATTCTTTATTAGTTGAACCTCTATGTTAAGGATTCAGTTAATCCCATAGGATGTTCCCTTTGTTCTTCGGTATGTTACTTGCCCGAGATTCGATCGTTGGTATCTCTATATCTAGTTCAATCTTGTTACCAGCAAGTCTCTTTACTCGTTCCGTAATACAAGACCCCATGGCTAACTCTTTAGTCACTTTGCTTGCAAGGCCCATTGTGATGTTGTATTACTGAGTGGGCCCTAAGATACCTCTCTGTCACACGGAGTAACAAATCCCAGTCTTGATCCATGCTCACTCAACAGACACCCTCGGAGATACCTGTAGAGCACCTTTATAGTCACCCAATTATGTTGCAATGTTTGATACACACAAGGTACTCCTCCGGTGTCGGTGAGTTGCATGATCTCATAGTCATAGGAACAGATACCTGACATGCAGAAAACTATAGCAATAAACTAACACGATCATATGCTATGTTTATAGTTTGGGTCTTGTCCATCACATCATTCTCCTAATGATGTGATCCCATTATCAAATGACATATCATGTCTATGGCTAGGAAACCTTTGTCGGGACCCCGATCCTAAGTCATATGAATCCAGACTGTAACATATCACATCACATTGCGGCCTCACGCACGGTAAGCTCCACGGCTACAGCCTTACCTTAGTCGGGACTGTTTGCGTCTTTTGGCTCACGTATGTGAACATGTTGCTGGCAATCAAACGACAGAGAACCCGAGCCGACATGACTAGTCATAGGACCCAAGTGGCACATCCGTACGGAAAATAGGCATACGTAACCCAGCAATGCAGGTGTCGGCCTCAAGCGTGTGTAGACAAGTCATAGCAAGCTAAAAGGACTCCATTACGTCGTGAGACATAAATGCCATCAGTGCATGTAGACGAGTCGTAGCAGGCTATAGGGACTCCATTACACAGCAAGAGATTTCCCCGAAGGAACAGACACAGCAGCAAAGAAGGATACATGCTGGTCGATCAATGTGTCAGAAGCAGTAGCAAGCTACCATGGCTCGGTAGAAGCACAAAGAGGCGGTTTCCCGTAAAGAGTACTACTAAAGGTACACGAATAGGTGTCGGATCCCATACATACCGTTGCACGTCGCACGTACGCACGACATGCCCGATATGCATAGATACAACCATGCATCACAACATAATCATACAACAACTTTTATTTAAGGGGCTCAGACGAGCCTTGCATAACATGTTCTTACAGATAGGGGTCACATGACCCGACACTCAATTCATACAAATAAGTTCATACAAACCAAGCGGAAGCATAAGCTGTCTAAGTACAAACAGATGAAAGGGTAAAAAGGCACATGGCCTGACTATCTACAGCCCGCCACAGTGCATAGGTCGTAGCTGGGACACCAGCTATTCGACATCATCGACATCTAGAAAGAACCCACCTGATGGGTCCTGGGTCTCATCTGCAACATTTATTAAGCAAACATGAGTACAAATGTACTCAGCAAGTCTTTAAAACAGACCTAGTCTATTCATGCTCATGTATCAACTATGGGGGTGGTGGAGTTTATGCAGCAATGCCAGCTTTGACTCATGGCTAACCTACACTACACAATTTTAACTCCTTGTTTACATTTTAGATATCGCACATGAGTCCACTAACTCCACGGCAATACACCACCATGGATTCACTTCCCTCCCCTGGGAGAGTGCCATCCATGGTACTCACACTTGTCTTGATATTTTTATGAGTGTCCATTTGATTATCTATGAACATCATAAGTTATCCAAGTAGTCCATATCCGAGGACGCGGCTATTCGAATAGTTTCATACCCTGCAGGGGTGTACTTCTTCACACACGCTCTCGCCACTTATCGCTGTGTGCTCATAAAACCACGCACCTCGGCAACCTTCAAGCAGAAGCCCAGCGAGGGAGTCGGCCACAACCGTCAATCACATAAGACCTCTAGTCCAGGCTATCGCCTATTTGAGACTGATCCCACACGGAAGTCCGATCGAAGTTTCCGCTACGGCCCCAAACAATGTGCGCAGGGTTCCCAAGCCCACCATTCGAGTGACCCTTGGTACACCGTGCCACTGCCTACCGCGTCATAACCCACCCCTAGGGTTAGCGCTATGCACGGCCTCCAGCATACTGTAAACACCAGAAACTACTTGCAACTCTTGGACCAAGGACTAAGCGATTGATAAGTTGAGAGGGTCAATTAAGTATCCCAACGTGTGGTAGTAACTGGTCTTGGATCACAAACACGGAACTCAGTTCCTAAGAATGGTCCTAATGAGACAACCCGCTATGTACTCCTACATAGCCTCTCATCGCTACCTTTACCAAATCGGGTTCATCATAAGCTTATCACATCGGAACAACAATGTTTCACTCCAGTTCATCACCTAGATGAATCAGACTTGACACAACTCTAAGCATAGCAAGCATAGCAGGCAAAGTAAGCTAAGCACATCATGGAACAAGCATCTACCAGGTATGCTAGGTTGCAAGGTTTAGCTATTTACTGTGACAATGACAGGTCATGCAGAAGAATAGGTTCATCTACCGTGTATGACAGACAAGTGAATGTTTGTCCTAATGCAATAAACAAGAGCAGGAGTGAGAGAGTGGGATGTTATCAAAATGATCAAGGGGGGTTGCTTGCCTTGCTGGGTAGTGGGAAGGTTCTCTCCTTCGTTGGAATACTCGGGGGTATCCTCAGAAGTAGGGCCTATCGCAAGGCAGATAAATAGAAATCAATACATGCAAGTGCAACAATATGATGCATGATCATGACATGGCAGCATGTATGAATGAGCTAATGCAGCTATTGTCCAAGTTAATTTGAAGTGAGTTTGAATATAGGTTCAAAATCGTTCTTCATTTCAAATTCCATATTTTAACCTATTAGAAAATGTCAATGTTCTTCTACATAGGTTGCCTTAACATGCATGATAATAGCACCATTAGATTCATTGGATTTTTCTGATAAATTTTCATATATAAATTATTTTCATCTGAGTTACAGATTAATTTATATGAAGTTTTGAAGTTTTAAACATTTTCTGGAATTATTTAAAAATAGAAATTCCTTTTATTGCATCAGCCTGACGTCATCATGGCATCAGCAGGTCAGCTGACCAGGCCAGGTCAAACCTGACATGTGGGGCCCGCATGTTAGTGGCACAGGCTTAATCCCCACGCTGACCAGGGTTTGACCCGCATCTGGAGCCCACTGATCAGTGACTGGGGTCTAATTAACAGGGGGATTAGCCCCTGATGGTCGGCCACGTCGGCGCCCACCGGAGTGGGGCCGATGGCTACCAAAAACACGGCAGTGACTCGCCGGAGTTGCGCATCTGGCGGCCATTTGGCATGCGGAGGGCACCAGAAGGTGGCCCGTGCACACGCGCATCTAGCGAAGCAGCAAAGGGGGCTTAGGGTCGCCGGAGACGACAGCCACGTCAAGCTTGGCGGCGGCGGCGGCTCGGGCAGGACCGGCTACTACGCTAGAGGGCACGGGGAAGCAGGGGGAGAGGAGGAGGAGCACCAATGGCTCACCGTGGTTCCAGCAGAGGTGACGGCGAGGTCGGGGGAGGTCCGGACGGGGCGAATCGTCCAAGCGAAGCTCCGATGGCCGGCAGGGAAGAAACGGCGATGGCACATCGTGGAGGGCTCCCGGCGTCTTCTAGCGTCATGGGGAGGACGAGGGGGTCGCTGCAGGGCCGCTGGTGGGCTTAGAAGGGCGCGGGGGTGGCTAGAACTACGGCGATGCGGCGACGATGAGCTCGGCCATGGCGGAGCAGAGGAGGAAAGAGAGCAAGAGAGAGCGCGCGCGAGGGAGAGAGGGAGAGGAGAAGGAGGCCACGACGAGGAGGCCTCATGCTGGCGCTCTCTCAGCCCTCCAGGCCGGCAGCCAGGCAGGGAGGAAGTGGCCGGTGTGTGACCGCGCGCGGCAAACGCACGCCCGTGTCCTCCTGGCAAGAGGACAGGGATGACTGGCCATGGGCTAGATGGGCCGGCTCCCCCTGGGCCTCTGCTTTTTTTCTCTTCTGGTTTTCTATTTCTGACATTTGTTTTATTTTCTTTTTAGGTACAATTGCTTTGATAAAATATCCCAATTATTTTATAATATCAAGTTTGAATATTTCAAACTCCAGTAAAAAGTTTTAGGATATTTTTAAATATAAAATAATGATAATGCTTTATTTGGCATTTTTGAGAGGCTTTATCATTTAATTTTAAATTGCTATAGTTGTCCAAATATTTAAAATGGCCCCTGTTATAATCATGTCCATATTTATCAGACATAGGGAACGTCTTGTAAGGGCATTTTGGATTTGTTGAGTTTTCACAACTTTGAATTAATTTGATTCAAATATGAGCTTGGGGTTTCTTTTAGTCCCCATTTCATGTTGATGCAAAATTGTAACATGATGCACACACATGCTATCCTATGACATCTAGCTAGGGATGTGACAACCTTGACCATCTTTGATCAACGAGGTAGTTTAGTAGAGGCTTACTAGGGACATAGTGTTGTCTATGTATCCACACATGTATCTGAGTTTCCGATCAATACAATTCTAGCATGGATAATAAAAGATTATTATGAACAAGTAAATATAATAATAACTAATTTATTATTGCCTCTAGGGCATATTTCCAACAGTCCCCCACTTGCATTAGAGTCAATAATCTAGCTCACATCACCATGTGATTTATATAGTTATGAATCTCACACCCAATTAGTTCTGGGGTTTGATCATGTTTTGCATGTGAGAGAGGTTTTAGTCAACGGTCTGCAACATTTAGATCTGTGTGTACTCTGCAAATCTCCATGTCATACTTTAGATGCAACTACTATGCTCCACTGACTGCTCCACTATACGTATCCGGATTGCTACTTAGAGTCATTCAGATTGGTGTCAAAGCTTGCATCGACGTAACCCTTTACGATGAACTCTTTATCACCTCCATAATCAAGAAACACTTCCTTAGTCCTCTAGTTACTAAGGATAATTTTGACCGCTGTCTAGTGATCCACTCCTGGATCATTCTTGTACCCTTGACATGCTCATGGCAAGACTCCGGAATCATTCTCTATATAGCGTACTATATAGAGCCTATGGCTAAGGCATAGGGGACGACCTTCATCAATTTTCTTTCTTCTGCCGTGGTCGATCTTTGAGTATCACTCAACTTCACACCTTACAAATCAGGCTAGAACTCCTTCTTGGACTGATCCATTTTGAACTCTTCCAAAATCTTGTCAAGGTATGCGCTCATTGAATAATCTTATCAAGCGTCTTGATCTATCTCTATAGATCTTGATGCTCAATATTCAAGTAGCTTTATCCAGGTCTTCCTTTGAAAAACTCCTTTCAATCAACCCTTTATGCTTTCCAGAAATTCTACATCATTTCCGATCAACAATATGTCATCCACATATACTTATCAGAAATTCTATAGTGCTCCCACTCACTTTGTTGTAAACACAAGTTTCTCATAAACTTTGTATAAACCCAAAAACTTTGATCACCTCATCAAAGCATATATTCCAACTCCGAGATGCTTGCTCCAGCCCATAGAAGGATCGTTGGAGATTGCATACCTTTTAACATCCTTAGGAGTGACAAAACCTTCTAGTTGTATCACATACAACCTTTCCTCACGGAAACCGTTAAGGAAACTTTTTTTGACATCCATCTACCAGATTTCATAATTGAAAAATGCAGCAACTGCTCACATAATTCCAACAGACTTTAACATCGCTAAGGGTGAGACAGTCTCATCATAGTCAACTCCTTGAACTTGTCAGAAACCTCTTTGTGACAAGTTAACCTTTATCAATGGTGACATTTACCATCATCTTCTATCTTCCTCTTAAATATCCATTTGTACTTAACGACCTGCCGTTCAATGGGCAAGTCTACCAAAGTCCAGACTCGATTTTCATACCTAGATCCTTTCTCACATTTCATGGGTCCTAGCCATTTGTTGGAATACGGGCCCACCATCGCTTCTTCATAGCTCGTAGGTTCACTATTGTCTAACAACATGACCTCCAAGACAGGATTGACGCACCACTCAGGGGCGATACGAGTCCTTGTCGACCCACGAGGTTCGGTAGTAACTTGATCTGAAGCTTCATGATAATCATCAACTGCTTCCTCTTCACTTAGTGTAGGCGTCGTAGAAACATGTTTCTACGTTACTATCCAACTGAAGTGACGGTTCAACAACCTCATCAAGTTCTACTTTCCTCCCACTCAATTCTTTCGAGAGAAACTCTTTCTCGAGAAAGGACCCGTTTTCAGCAACAAACACTTTGCCCTCGGAACTGAGATAAAAGGCATACCCAACTGTTACCTTAGGGTATTCTATGAAGATGCATTTTTCCGCTTTGGGTTCGAGCTCATCGGGTTGAAACCTTTTTCACATAAGCGTCGCAGCCCCAAACATTAAGAAATGACAGCTTAGGTTTCTTCCAAACCATAATTCATACGGTGTGATCTCAATGGATTTAAATGGTGCCCCATTTAAAGTGAATATAGTTGTCTCTAATGCATAACCCCAGAATAATAGTGGCAAAATGATAAGAGACATCACAGTATGCACTATATCCAATAGAACACGACTACGACGTTCGGACACACCATCACACTATGGTGTTCCACGTGGCGTGAGTTGTGAAACAACTTCCACATTGTCTTAAGTTGTATACCAAACTTGTAACTCAGATATTCACCTCCACGACCATATCTTAGACATTTCATCTTCTTGTCACGATGATCTCGAACTTCACTCCAAATTTGCTTGAACTTTTCAAACATTTCAGACTTGTGTTTCATTAAGTAAATATGTCTATATCTACTCAAATCATCAGTGAAGGCAAGAAAATAATGGTATCCACCGCACGCGACAACACTCATTGGACCGCATACATCAACATGTATTATTTCCAATAAGTCACTTGCCCGCTCCATCATACCAGAAAACAGGGTCTTAGTCATCTTGCCCATGAGGCATGGTCTGCATGTCTCAACCGATTCGAAATTGAATGAGTCCAAAGATCCATCAGCATGAAGTTTCTTCATGCGCTTTACACCAATATGACATTTAGCAGCAGTGCCACAAGTATGTGGTACTATCATTATTAACGTTGCATCTTTTGGCATCAATATTATGAACATCTGTATCACTACGATCAAGATTCAATAAACCATTCTCATTGGCTTCATGACCATTGAAAGTATTATTCATGTAAACATAATAACCATTATTCTGTGACTTAAATGAATAACCGGATTGCAATAAACACGATCCAATCATGTTCATGCTCTACGCAAACACGAAATAACATTTATTCAGGTTTAACACAAATCTCGAAGATAGAGGGAGTGTGCGATGGTGATCACATCAACCTTGGAAACACTTCCAACACACATCGCCACCTCGCCCTTAGCTAGTCTCTATTCATACCATAGCTTTCATTTTGGAGTTACTAACATTTAGCAACTGAACCGGTATCTAATACGCAAGTGCTACTAGGAGTACTAGTAAGGTACACATCAATAACACGTATATCAAATATACTTCTGGTGATGTTGCCAACCTTCTTATCTACCACATATCTAGGGTTGTTCTGATTCACCAACCGTTCTACTCATAATAGAAGCACTCGGTCTCAGGTTTGAGTTAAACCTTGGGTTTCTTCACTGGAGCAGCAACTGGCTTGCCATTCTTGAAGTTTTCCCTTCTTGCCCTTGCCCTACTTGAAACTAGTGATTTTACTAACCATCAACACTTGATGCTCCTTCTTGATTTCTACCTTCGCGGTGTCAAACATCGCGAATAGCTCAGGGACCATCTTATCCATCCCTGGCATGTTATAGTTCACCACGAAGGTCCAATAGCTTGGTGGCAGTGGCTTGGAGAACTATATCAATCACTATCTTATCTGGAAGATCAACTCCCACTTGATTCAAGCGATTGTAGCACCTAGACAATCTGAGCACATGCTCACTGATTGAGCTATTCTCCTTCATCTTGTAGGCAAAGAATCTTGTTGGAGGTCTCATACCTCTCAACACGAGCACGAACCTAAAATCTCAATTCCAGCTCTTGGAACATCTCATATGCTCCGTGACGTTCAAAACATCTTTGGAGCCTCAATTCTAAGACGTAATTCATGACGCACTGAACTATCAAGTAGTCATCACAATACACATGTCAGATGTTCACAACATCCACAGACGACACTAGAGGGGGTGGCGCACCGAGCGGTGCATCAAGGACATAAGCCTTTTGTGCAGCAATGAGGACAATCCTCAGTTTACAAACCCAGTACGCATAATTGCTACTACCATCTTTCAACTTACTTTTTCTCTAGGAACGTATCAAAATTTAGGGGAGCTACAACGCGAGCTAGTGATCTACAACATTATTTGCAAAGACACTATGACTATGTTTATTATAATGAGTTCAATTAATCATATTACTTAAGAACTCCCACTCAAATCAACATCCCTTAGGTTGTCTAAGTGTGACATGATCCAAATCCACCAACCCAAGTCCGATCATCACGTGAGATGAGGTTTTTTCAATGGTGAACATCTCCATGTTGACCATATCTACTATATGACAAATGTTCAACCTTTCGGTCTCTTGTGTTCCGAGGCCATGCCTGTACATGCTAGGCTCATCAAGTTTAACCCGAGTGTTCCGCATGTGCAACACCGGATTGCAGTCATTGTATGCGAACGTAGAGTCTATCACACCCGATCATCACATGGTGTCTCGAAATGACGAACTTTCGCAATGGTGCACACTCGGGGAGAACACAACTTTAGCTTGAAATTTTAGTGAGGGGTCACCTTATAATTCTACTGTTGTCCTAAGCATAATAAGATGCATAAAAGGATTGACATCACATGCAAATCATAAGTGACATGATATGGCCATGAACTTGTGCTTTTGATCTCCATATCCAGAGCACCAGCATGATCTCCATCGTCACCGGCATAACACCATGATCTCCATCATAGTGTCGCCACCGGGGTTGTCACACCAACCATGCTTATACTTCTATTACTAACGTTTAGCGATAAAGTAAAGCATTACATAGCGCTTAATGATCGACACGCAGGTCATACAATAATTAAAGACAACCCTATGGCTCCTACCGGTTGCTGTACTCAACGACATGCAAGTCATGATATTCTATACAAAACATGATCATCTCATACATCACATATATCTCATCATGTAATTGGCCATATCATATCACAACATACCCAGCAAGAACAAGTTAGACGTCCTCTAATTGTTGTTGCATGTTTTACGTGGCTTCTACGGGTATCTAGCAAGAACGATTCTTACCTACGCAAAACCACAACATTGATGCACGGATTGCTTTTCAACCTTCTCAAGGACCTCCTTTGTCGAATCCGATCCAACTAAAGTGGGAGAGACATACACCCGCCAGCCATCTTTATGAAACAAAGTCACATGTCAGTCATGTCGGCGTCCTGGGAACGGGGGTACCCAGACCTGCCTGCCTGCGGCCCAGGGCATGGCCCACTTCATCAACCAAATGGGACCAGGCCCACTTGACACAAGGCCCTCGTGAGGGCCCAAGCCTCGCAAGGAGGAACAACGACAAGACCCACGAAGGATGGGCCTCCCCAGGACCCCTCCAGAGAGGCGGAGCTTCCTATGCAAGACCCAGCCTCAGGAGTCAAAGATGACGCAAGGAAGGACAAGCGAACGCCACTGCACCAGGCGGCGTAGTTTCCCCTTTGGTGCAAAGGGAGAAAGGACATGCATAGGTTCCCAAAGGACCCCCCAAAGGTTTCCATTCTAGTGCAAGAATACCACACCCACCCACCCTACATGGCCGATGTCATTGATGGGCCCGCCCCTACGCTATCGACAACTACTTTGTAGGCGAAGATCGCCTTTGGGCAGGGCGAGCACCAACCCCTGCCCCCTTCAAAATTGGCCATTGTGGGATCCCTTCCCGCCATTGTGATAAGGGAAGAGGACCCATGCCGCTGCTATATATAGAGCATAGGTTGCATTGTAAAGGGGGGTGAGATCCGAACCCTATCGACAAAACTCCACCACTCACCAAACCATAAGGAGCCTCGAACACCACCGAGAGCCCTCAGGAGGTCCCAAAACACAATACTAGTTCATCCACCCAAACCTCCACGAGAGGCAATCCACCAAAGCAGGAGTAGGGTATTATGCTTCGCAGCGGCCTGAACCTGGGTAAACTGTTGTGTTCATCTTCTTCCTCGTCATCATGCGAGTTCTCTGCTGTGTTCATCGAGTAGCGAGCTAGGTCGGGCGAAGCTGCAGGGAATCTTCGCACAAACCCATGTGTTCGAACCTTAAGGATTATGCGGAGCCTGAAATCTGACATTTGGAGTGCCAGGTAGGGGGCGTGTTGGAGTTTTCTGCCTCCGGTGAAGGCCAAGCCCCGACTCAGCAACTCCATGGCGGGCATGATCCCCGACGACCGCCGGCTCCCAGCGCAAGATGGTGTTTGGGCGCATAGGGCCGCCCCTATGGTCGCCTTCATCCTTGCGGGTCATAGGCGCCAACCTCAGGCCGCCATGTCAAGCCTTTCCTCCGCCATGTGGGAGCGGCTCAGCCATAGCCCGAGCCCGCGGAGCGCCGCTCATGCCCGGAAATCGACATCACCTTCGGCCCCAACGACCACCCCAAGACCACATCGGACGCCGAGGTTCTTCCCATTATGTGCACACCGACCATATGCGGCGTGGCCGTCTCCAGGACCCTCATCGATGGTGGCGCCGGCCTCAAGGTCATCTTCGTGGAAGCCTTCAACGCGCTACAGTTACCCCGCGAGCGGCTCGCACCTTCAAGGCCCTTCTTTGGGGTGGTGGTTGGGTCCGTTGTTCCCGTGGGACGGGTTCGCCCCCCATCACCTTCGGCACCCGCTACAACTTCCGCACCGAGCAGGTCGACTTTGACGTCGCTCACATCCACCTCCCGTACAACATGATACTAGGCTACCCCGCCCTCACGTAGTTCATGGCTGCCACGCACCCGGGCTACAACGTTGTCAAGATGCCCGGGAGCGGCGACGTCCTCACCATCATGGGGGATATCAAAGACGTGTCCCACACACTCAATCTCTCCCACAAGACTGCGGTCGTGGTGCGCCCCAGCATCGAAGGTGCGACCAGGGCCGTAGAGAACCCCAGGGGCGTCTCCGACGTTGCGCCCGTGAAGAAGAAGCAACTGTTCTCCTAGAACCGGGCGGAAACGAAGCATGTACCGGTGTATGAGAGAACCCGAGTCCAACTTTCACCATCAGCACCGGCTTTCCTCAGGACAAAGAGGAGGCGTTAGTGACCTTCCTCAGGGAGAACAAGGACACGTTCATGTGGAGCGCCTCCGACTTAGTGTTGGTCCCAAGGGACGTAATCGAGCACCACCTCATGGTGTGCCCAAACGCATGCCCCGTGAAGGAAAAGGCAAGGAGGCAGGCTCCGGAGAAGCAGGCATTCATCGCTCAGGAGGTTGGCAAGCTAAAGAAGCAGGAGTCATCCGGGATGTGCGTTACTCGGAGTGGGTGGCCAACCCGGTGGTCGTCCCAAAGAAGTGCGGGAAGGAGCGTATGTGTGTGGACTTCATGAGCCTCAAGAAGGCTTGCCCTCAGGAACCGTTCCCACTGCCACGCATCAACCAGATCGTGGACTCGACCATGGAGTGCGATCTCCTGTGCTTCCTGGACACCTTCTCGGGTTACCACCAGATCAAGATGGTGGTGGAAGATGTGGAGAAGACAGCCTTCCTCACCACGTGTGGGGTATTCTGCTACACGTGCATGCCTTTTGGGCTGGGGAACGCTGGGGCGACCTTCCAGCGACTGATGCACATCGCCTTGGGGCCACAGCTCGGGAGGAATGCAGAAGCCTACGTCGATGACATTGTAGTCAAGTCCAGGGTGGCCAAGACCTTGATCGAGGACTTAGAGGAGACATTCGCCAGCCTAAGGGAGGTAAATTTGAAGCTCAACCCCGAGAAGTGCGTCTTCGGGGTTACCTCGGGCAAGCTGCCCGGTTTCCTGGCGTCACACCGGGGAATCGAGGTGAACCCGGAGAAGATCAAGGCCATAAACAAGATGAGCGCGCCTCAAACCCTCAAGGAAATGCAAAAGTTGGCAGGGTGCGTGACCTCCTTGGGGTGTTTCTTCTCAAAGCTCGGCGAGCGGGCCTTGCCTTTCTTTAAGATCATGAAAAGGAAGGGCCCTTTCAAATGGACCCCGGAGGGTGACGCAACCTTTGAGGAACTCAAGCAATACCTCACGAGCCCACCGGTGATGGTAGCGCCTCGCCCACGGGAACCCTTGTTGTTATACCTGGCTGCCACCCCCACTCCGCCAACGCTGCTTTGGTGGCGGTCAGGGAGGAGTAAGTCGGCGCGCGTACCACATCGAAGGGCACCAGCGGGCCCCCGCACACGGAGCCAGGGGGCTCTCATGATCGGCAAGAGCCAACTCCACCTCAAGCTGGGGAACCCGAAGCCCAAGCCGCACTGATGGGCCAAGAAGCGCTCAACCCTCATGAAGCCCTAGCTTCCTCCCTAGACCACGAGGCGCCCAAGCCTCCTGATCCCGTCGCGGGGCAAGATGCCTCGGGAGGCCTCGCCCTCGTTGAGCACCCGGTATACTACGTCAGCACGGTGCTGTCGGATGCGTGTTCACGTTATCCCGTGCAACAAAAGCTTCTCTTAGTGCTCCTCGTCGCTTCAAGAAAACTGCGCCACTACTTCTAGGGGCATCCAATCAAGGTCGTCTCTGCTTGCCCCCTGGAGAAGATCCTGCACAACTCTAATGCGGCGGGGAGGGTAGCCGAAAGGAACATCAAACTGCAGGCCTTCAATATAGATTTCAACACAACTAGGGTCATCAAAGGAGCAGCCCTAGCAGACTTCATGGCAGAATGGACGGACGGCCCAGACAGGGGCTGGAAGGGAGCCAGTCCCTCGCTCCCGGTGACGAAGCACCCGATGGATGGACCATGCATTTTGGCGAAGCCTTCACATGCAAAGGAGCGGGAGCTGGGGTCGTGCTCACTTCCCCGGCGGGAGACAAGCTTAGCTATGTTGTGCAGCTCTGCTTCCAGCATGGGGATAATGTGATAGCCTGGCATATTAGGGATGATAGACTACTCATATCGATAAGGAATTCCTTCTTTTCTGGGAGCCCATTCGAACAGAACTCCCGGGTTAAGCGTGCTTGGCTTGGATAGTTCTAGGATGGGTGACCGACCGGAAAGTTGGTCCCAGGTGCGCATGAGTGAGGACAAAGTACGCAAAAAAGACTAGTATTGATCTGTGAGGCCAGTCTAGATCCCGCTAGGAGTAACGACTACCGGCAGGTGTGTTTGGGGCTTTACAAGTTGGTATCAGAGCCGACCCTCGCGGTTACACGGATGTTTACCGACAGGTGCGCGGTCATGTTGTTCATGAAGTTTGTGACCCTTCATGGCACATGGAATGACACATGTATCAGACTGGAAGCACAGACGTTTGTGCCAAGAGGGAACGTAAGGAATTCCGTCTTTTCTGGGAGCCCATTCGAACAGAACTCCCAGGTTAAGCATGCTTGGCTTGGAGTAGTTTTAGGATGGGTGACCGACCGGGAAGTTGGTCCCTTGTGCGCATGAGTGAGGACAAAGTACGCAGAAAAGACTAGTATTGATCTGTGAGGCCAGTCTAGATCCCGCCAGGAGTAACGACTACCGGCAGGTGTGTCCGGGGCTTTACAGATAAGGTCTCCAACAACATCGTGGAGTATGAAGGCCTCATCGCGGGCCTCAAGGTAGCGGCGGCCTTGGGTGTTCGGTGCCTCACCATCATGGGCGACTCCCAGCTCCTCGTCAACTTCTCCAACAAAGAGAACATGCCTAAGGACGAGCACATGGAGGCATATCTCAAAGAGGTACATAAAATTGAAAAACGTTTTCAGGGCCTGGAGCCGCAACACATCCCGCTTGACGCGAACTAGGAGGTGGATGAAATCGCCAAGAGAGCTTCGCGCTGCGAACCTCAGGAGCCAGGCGTCTTCGAGGAGCGACTCTTCAATCCCTCCGCTACACCGCTTACCGAGGGCCTAGCGCCTCAGAGTGAGGAGCTTCCCCCAGCACCACCCATGGGGGCTCCGGACTATGGCCAGGCTTCGGGGGCTCGACTGCTCCAGGCCTTGGAGCCCCAGGCCGACAGCTGGATGCATGAATTCAGGACGTACCTGCTCCACGGCACGCTACCAGAGAAGGAGGAGAGCACGGAGCACGTGTCCTGACAAGCCACAACCTATTGCTTGCAGGACAGTGATTTGTATCGCAGACGCCCGAACAATGTCGCATTGCGGTGCATTTCCAAGGAGCAAGGAGGCGAACTGTTGGCCGACATCCACATAGGAGACTGTGGGCATCACTCTTCCTTGCACACGCTTGTAGGGAAGGCGTTCCAATCCGGCTTCTACTGGCCTTCAGCGCTCGACGACACCATTTTGCTGGTTCAGTCTTGCGAGGCATGCCAGTTCCATGCCAAGTAGATTCACCAGCCCGCACAGGGCCTCCAAACCATTCCACTCTCCCGGCCCTTTGCGGTCTGGGGGCTGGACATATTAGGGCCCTTCCCGCGAGCAGCGGGCGGGTACCGCTACCTCTACGTCGCCATCGACAAGTTCACCAAGTGGGCGGAGGTGGAACCCGTGCGCAACATCCCGGCCGGGTCGGCCTCAAGTTCATCAAGGGCCTCGTGAGCCGCTTCGGCATCCCCAACCACATCATCACCGACGACGGTTCGCAAGTCACAAGACACCTCTTCAAGACTTATTGTGCTAACCTTGGAATGCATATATGTTATGCTTCGACCAGGCGGAGCGCGCTAACGCGGAGGTCCTGTGTGGCCTCAAGGCAAGGATCTTCAAGAAGAAGCTGGGAGCTTGCAGCAGGGGTTGGGTCGATGAGCTTCAGTCAGTGTTGTGGTCCATCTGCACAACCGCAACTAAGCCCAGCGCCAAAACCCCATTCTTCCTCATCTATGGAGCCAAAGCAGTTCTTCCCCATGAGATCAAGCACCGATCCCCGCAGGTCTTTGAAAGCACATTTGCTCCCTTGGTGGTTTTGGTAATTAATAACAACATATAAGTCATCGAACTGATGTTTCCACCAAGTATATTTCAGGACAAGTTCAATGATAGGGATGGCCAAAGGATTGTGGAATTACCCCAAGATGCAAGGAAATAGGTTGGCCAAGCTTCAAGCAAGAGGACTCTACATTTTACATTTGTGAGAAATCACTTTGAGTCCATAGGAAAGCCAATACTATTAAAAGGGGGTAAAGTTTTGATGGTGAACAATATGCTCAAACGTGCACAAGCGATAGTCACCAAAACATCCACAAACTCTCCCACCAAAAGTCTGTCCTAAGCCAAATATGCAAAATCGATGCAACCAACATTCCTATCCCGGTGCCACCGATTCTAAACCCTAGACAGACTCAGCCAAACCCTAACTCTTCGGTGCAACCGACACTGCACTCGGTGCCATCGAGTTGGGTTGCCAAGATTCTGTTATGCAAGTTCACATTTTCGGTCCGTCCAAAAATGGTGAATCGGCGTCACCGAGATTGGCAAATCTAACCATTGGTCACCTTGTCGGTGCAACCGAGAATTGTATATTGGTCCCTTCGAGATTCAAAAGTTGCCACTTTTGGTCACTTCGGTACCACTTATATTTACACATCGGTGTCATCGAGTTGGTCATTTTGTGTGTAATGGTTGGATTTTTGGGGATGCCTATATATACCCATTCACCACCACCCACTCGATAGAGAAGCACTCAGAACTATTCCATACCTATCCTACTCAGTTTTCTGAGAGAGAACCACCTACCCTTGTGTTGAGGTCAAGATCTTCCACTCCAACCATATGGATCTTGATTTCTAGCCTCCCCAAGTTGCTTTCCACCAATCCCATCTCTTCTACCAAGCCAAATCTATGAGAGAGTGATTGTGTGTTGAGGAGTCTATCATCTTGAAGCACAAGAGCAAGGAGTTCATCGTCATTACTGAGCCTATTACCTTTTGGAGGGTGGTGCCTCCTAGATTGGTTAGGTGTCGCTTGGGAGCCTCCTACTTCATGTTGTGGAGTGAACCAAGAAGTTTTTAAGGGCAAGGAGATCGCCTACTTCATGAAGATCTACCCATAGTGAGGCTAGTCCTTCATGGACGGAAGCCGCATGGAATATTTAAGGTTGCTTCTTCGTGGAACCCTCCGTGGGTAGAGCCCTCCATGGACTCTCGTGACCGTTACCCTCCATGGGTTGAAGACTCCATGAACGTGGAAGTACGATAGCACCACCTATTGGAACCATGGGAAAAATCATCGTGTCATCACTTGTGTTTGCTTTCCTAACCCTCTCTTTACTTACATGTGCAATATCTTTACTTTCCACTGCTACACTCTTAGACATGCATGTGTAGGGTGTTACTTGGTATGCTATGAATGCTAAAACTTGCCAAGAATTAAAATTGGGAAAATGCAAAACTTTTATTTGGTCAAGTAGCCTAATCACCCCCCCTCTAGACCTATGTTCGATCCTACAAGTGGTATTAGAGCTTTGGTCTCCATTGCATTGGTTTCACAACCTAGGAGAAGTATGGCATCTAGTCAGGGAAATTATCACCGTAGAGGTCCGTACTTTCATGGCACTAATTTTGCTAGTTGGAAGCATAAAATGAAAATGCATTTGCTTGGTCATAATCCTGCATGTTTGGGCTATTGTTCGTGTTGGCTTGCAAGGTGAATTCTTTGCGGATGGAAAGGAACCGGATCGTGAAGCGTCTGCGGATAAATTGAAGATGTTGCAACTCAATGCTCAAGCATGTGACATTCTCTTCAACTGCCTATGTCCTGAAGAATTCAACAAAATCAGCCGTCTTGAACACGCAAAAGAGATTTGCGATACTTTGGTTGATATGCACAAAGGAACTAAGTCCATGAGAGAACCCAAGTTAGATGTTCTTCAAGGTCAACTTGACAAGTTCAAGATGAAGGATGGTGAAGGAGTCGCTGAAATGTACTCTAGGCTAGCTCTCATCGCCAATGAGATTGCCGGCTTAAGAAGCGAAGAAATGACTGGCAAGTTCATCATCAAGAAGATACTTCGAGCTTTGGATGAGAGATATGACACCGTGTGCACGTTGATCCAAATGATGCCCAACTACAAAGATATCAAACCAACAGAAGTGATTGGTAGAATTGTTTCTCATGAGATGACACTCAAAGACAAGGAACAGCTTCATCACAAGTCTAGTGGTGCTTACAAAGCCACAAGTGATGCTCCCGCTACCTCAAGCGACAACCTTGTCACAAATGAAGAGATAAGCCTCATGGTCAAGAAATTCGACAAGTTCTACAAGAATAGAAGCAAAGATCGCAGCTCCAACTCAAGATATGAAGTGAAGCGTTCGTCAAGTCATGACCAAAACTGCTACAACTGTGGGAAGCCCGGACACTACTCCAATGAGTGCTCGACTCCCTACAAACGAAGAGAAGAGTCACCAAGAATACGAAGCTCAAGAGATGAATCACCTCATATAGAGAGAAGGAGTAGAGATGATCGTTATGAACGAAGACCCTCAAGCAGAAGTGGAGAAGAAGGACAAGCACACCAAGAGCTACTCAAGAAGAAAGCATCCAGCTCATGTTGGTGAATGGGTTTCCGGCTCCGACTCTGACAACCACTCCGAGAGAAGCTATCACTCCAACTCCGACTATAATCCAGATGATGGTGTTGCCGGAATTTCACTAGTGACAACCAACTCCTATGATCTATTTGATTCACCAAATGAAGGAGGTGGAAGTTGCTTCATGGATAAAGGCCCCAAGGTATCACACCCCGAATATCTTGATTTCGATAGTGATGAAGATGATTTGCTTTACGATGATGACTTGCTATATGATAAAACTAGTGATGTTAATCATAATGAACTTGATATTTCTCATACTAGTCAAGATAAGTCAATTGATGATGATAAGATGAAAATAGAAGAACTAACTAAAGAACTCAACACTCTTAAGTTAGCTCATGAATCTACTCTTGAAGATCATAGAGAGCTTGTAAGAACTCATGAGAAGCTACGCTTCGAGAAGCTCAATTTGGAGCAAGAACATGAATTTCTTAAAGCTATAATGACAATCTCTGAAAGAAGACTTCATCTTATATTGCTAAACGACTACTCTTGTCTACATTCATGCCACAAGTCAAATCTAAGCAAACTAGTAACAAAGGAAAGAAAGGTTCTTCATCTAGTAGCAATAATAAAAATTCTAAACCCAATGATGTTGCTCCTAGTAGTTCTATTGATTCCACTAATGATGATTCTCTTAGACAAGTTACACTTGAGCAAGAAAATGCTTATTGAAATGGATTATATAGAAAGGTATCTACAAGAGTCTTGAAGGGTACAAACAATTTGATGAGATTGTACGCAAGCATGGAGGATACTAGAAGAATCGCGGTGTTGGATACTTCAACGGTAATGGAGTTGAATGGGAAGAAAGTCAATATCGCGAGCCCAAGTTTGTTCCTCAAAAGGAGAAGTATGAAAATACTCTTCCCAAGGGGACAAAAACTCAAGATGACCTTCCACCACAAGACACCAAGCTCAAGGGCAAGAACAAGCTCCAAGAGGACTTTGACTCTTATGAAGATGAACCCCAAGATTTGGTGAAGTGGGTTCCCAAGGCTACTACAAGCTCTACTTCTACAAGTGCTACTTCAACACCAAGGATCCCCATCAACTTGATGTGGGTTCCCAAGAAAAAGAACTAGAGAGTTCTTGAGGCGTGACTCTGCCAATGAAATTCACTCACATTCATTATTGGCAAGATCTATTTGAAATCAACATATATCCTATGTAATAGATCAAGGAGTCACACATTCCCTCAAAGGTAAGCAAGGGACAAGGTAATAAACAAATCAATGGACATCATTACACATTCTTTGCACTCCATGTCCATAGATATCCTTGTATTTGTCTCTTGTGTGTTGGGACTAACCCATCTAGGTGAGAAGAGTAAGGAAACAACAAGGATGCTCCCAATTCTTGGTGATCTTCATCAACCTTGAGCATCCACCACTACCTCACCAACATGAAGTATTCATCGACAAAACCCAAGGTTAGTTTATCCCTCTTATGGGGGGATGTCACATCAAGGGGGAGCTTTAATCTAAGACTTGACTCAAAGCATCTCTTAGTATGTGATAACATTAAATGCTTTATGTAAAAGTGGTAACCCCACTTGTGCTTAAACGATGAGTATGACCTATGATCAAGTACTCTTACTTGGCTCCTAAGTCAAATACTCATATATAGATGACTTCGTCATCGCCCAAGTGCTTGTTAGATGCTAGAGTGTTTGTGCATGTTTGCCATGATTTCATTTGACATCTTATTGTGCGAGCATATTGGTCTGCATTTATTTTCTCATTCGAGGATATCCAATTGTTGCTATTTGGCTTTTTATTTATCTTTTGCCAATTGGATATTCAAGAATACCTAGGACCACTTCTTTAGCTATCTATGCTTTCTCACCTCATACTCTATTCATGCTGCATCACAAAATTTGAACAAGTGCTTTTCGATCCCTCTGTGTGTGGAGCACTCAAAGTTTCATATCGACAAGGACTGACCATTAAAACCTCCCAAGTGCATCTTGGTAGAACCAACCACAAAATCTCGGTCTCACCGAATGCCCAGGGTTGATCTAGTTTTCAATCTCGGTACCACGGATTCCATATTCTCGGTTACACCGAGTTTCCCTTTCAACTGACAATTGAGGAACTCGGTGACACCGAAAAGTTAGAATCGGTGTCACCGACAGTGGTGGGTATATAAGCTTCGGACCCCGACGCTTTGAAATTCAATCTCAATCATCGTGCCTCAGAACCCTAAGCTGTCGCCTATGAGACCCATGGTCGTCGCCCTTGTATCCCTGCGCTCCTCCGCCACTGGGAAAAGCTGTCATCGACGAAATCCTCTCCCTCGTCGCCGTCGTAGAGGATTCACGCCAAGCTAGGGTACGAATTCGATCTCTTTTGTGCTCCTCGTCCGATTCTTGCGCATTAGATTCATGTTTATCATTGATACACCCTTTGCACGTATTCCTATCCACTTGAAACCTCCATAGTCTCGCGAATGATGAATTTTCTAGGGTTTTGCCGTCTACCCGATAAATCTCGATGGAACCGAAACAGACATATCGGTCTCACCGATGTGATCCTCTGTGTTGCTAAGAACTGACTTGCTGGAACCGAGTTCCTCTTTACGGTCCGACCGAAAAGGGTGCCAAGGTTTGGTTAAGTGAGTCAGTCTGTCTCGGCCCCACCGAAAAATTTGTTTCGGCTGTACCGATATTTTATTTGATAGAATGCAAAAATATTTAAAACTTATTATTCAAAATTTCAGAAACCAGCCTCATTTTGTGATGACTCGTCTACTTTTGCTCTCCTATACTCTATTCACAGGGTCAGCATGTCAGATACACAGGACAATCAAAATTTGGTAGAGCAGGGAGTTGATATGAGTTCAGGCACAAGCCCAGAGCCCAGTTCTTTTTTAGATCCAGGAACCCCTAGCTCTCATGGGTTGCCCAAGGCTGCCACCAGGACCAGGAAGAAGCTAAACTCTGATGAAGAAGATTCAGACTTTATTCCTAAGGAAATTCTTGCCTAGAAGCAAGAGAAGGCTGCTAAGAAGTCAGCAACTGAAGCTACTTCTTCCAGAAGAGTTGTCAGCAAGATCTATGCCAGCTCAGAGACTATCAAAGAACATGAGAGTGCACACAATATCTGTTGATCCCCCAAGGATGGCAATGCCTAAGAAGGCAGGGGAGAAGAACTCCAAGAAGAGGATTATGCATGTGATTGGCAGGCCTACCTCTATGTATGAATACCTAGAGGAGGCTGCTGGTGCTGCTGCTGAGGAAGAGGAGGAAGAACATGTTGAGAAAGCCCCTCCCAAGAAGAAATCCAAGAAGCTGATGGCTGATGCTATGCCAAAGACTGGAACTTCCAAGAGCACCAAGCCTACATACAAGAAAGCTGCTGCATAGAAGTCCAAGAGGACTACAAGAGGCATTCCAGCTTCTGAGAAAAACAAGGGGACTTCCTCCAGACTTGAAGATCATGATGACTTGACTACTTTGATGAAACTCAGACCACATCTTCCAGTACATGATGCCAGCCACTTAGTTGCTGAAGACATGAAGAAGAGGAAAGACTCAGGATTGAGAGCCTGGAGAGCCATAGATCCTTATGCTTAGAGGAAGAAAACTGCTTTTGACTACAGGTTCTACACTAGAGAGCAACATGACTTTTATGAGACAGTGTTGCTTGACAAGAGCCCAGCTGTTAGCGATATGAGACATGTCCATTGGAAATTCATTAAGGAGAATGTGGAGTACTTTCCAAGTGTCCAAGATAATTTCCACTGCATTGGTCTGGATGAGTTCATTGGCAGAGAGCTTACTGCATGGAATGACGAGATGATCATGCAATTCTACTCCGCTGCACATTTCTACGGAGATGGTAGAATTGTATGGATGACTGAAGGAGCAAGGTATGAATCCACTGTTGAGGAGTGGGTTGCACTTCTAGGAGTTCCAGATGTTCAGGAAGGTAATCTGGTTGTATACTCAGAATCCAAGGCAAGTCACAATGCCATGAAGGATATGTATACTCCTATCCATGCAGAAAAGGTGCAATCTCACAAGCTAGGATCCATCTACTATCTGCAAGTAGGCCTACGTAGAGTGAACACTATTCTGAGGCATACCTTGATGCCCAAGTCAGGAGATGACAAGATGATCCAAGGCCACCCCATAAACATGTTGATCCACCTTGACAGGAACACCAGGATTAGAGTCATGGATTTGATTGTTGAGAAATTAAGAGGGTTGCTGCTGATCAAAAGCGCTCTTGCTGCTATGCACCCTACATCCAGTTGCTTATCAACTCTTAGTTGGAGAGGCACATTTTTGCTCTAGATCGTCCACATCTACCCCTACAGCCAGAACTTGAGGATAATGTTGTGGTGATGGACCCAGATCATCCCACATCTGCTACAGCACAGGCAGAGGCAGAAGCAGTTCGAGCCGCTAGTGCTCAAGCCCCTAGATCCAGAAACGAGCATATGGATCTTTTGATCTCAGCAGTCCAAGGCATGTAGAAGGATATCAAGGGGATTCTGGACAACCAGAACAGTCTTGTGAGGATCTTTGAGACAAGGATCAAGACTCTTGGTGATAAGGTGGACAAGTTGTCGAAGACAGTTATAGAGCTTCAGAAGGAAGTTGACTCCGTTCACATCCCTCGGGTCTCTTCTACTTCTTCAGATGATGATGATGATGATGATGAGGATGAATCACCTCTCAGGCCGGGCACCCAGCTCACTACTCAGGCTAGATCAGTCATAGTGCCTGCACCAGACTTGAGGCCCTCTTCATCTGCTCCTACTACTGTCATCACAACTCCTGCTCCATCAGCTCCTATTCCTCCCGTGACCACTCCAGCTCCATCCACGACATCTGTAGAGATCTTCTCCGACGTTGTTCTCTCGACTCCTTCATCAACAACCGGAGGAGATCAGCCCAACAACGATTAGATATATGCCTTTGAACTTTTTGGTAACTTATTGCGAAAGGGGGAGAACTGTATGTAGATCTTTAGGCCTCGAGTGAGAGAGCATTTGGTGTTTGTTGCTTTTTCAAAAACAATTTCTTTTGGTTGTCGTGCTAATCTTTTGTTTTGCTTGTGATACACACTTGATGATGTTTGATCATACACTTTGATGTGTGATGCTACTATTTCCTATCATCTTAATGCTTATGTGATGATCATTCATCTCTGGTTGATTGTGTTGTGCTATGATATTCATTCCAATTACACTCACACACCACCAAGTGGTATGTGACATGTAAGAAGTAACCCATGCACCTAATCGATTGTGCATTTGCATTCAAACACAAATTTAAAAATAATGCACAAATTTAGGGGGGGCTCTTGCTTATCACATACTTCTCCAAGCGACGATTATATTCCATGATTATATCTTTGTTAAAGATTTGATCTACATGTTGTCATCAATTAAAAAAAAGGGGGAGATTGAAAGCACATTTGCTCCCTTGGTGGTTTTGGTAATTAATAACAACATATAAGTCATTGAACTGATGTTTCCACTAAGTATATTTCAGGACAAGTTCAATGATAGGGATGGCCAAAGGATTGTGGAATTACCCCAAGTTGCAAGGAAATAGGTTGGCCAAGCTTCAAGCAAGAGGACTCTACATTTTACATTTGTGAGAAATCACTTTGAGTCCATAGGAAAGCCAATACTATTAAAAGGGGGTAAAGTTTTGCTAGTGAACAATATGCTCAAACGTTCACAAGTGACAGTCAGCAAAACATCCACAAACTCTCCCACCAAAAGTCTGTCCTAAGCCAAATATGCAAAATCGGTGCAACCAACATTCCTATCCCGGTGCCACCGATTCTAAACCCTAGACAGACTCAGCCAAACCATAACTCTTTGGTGCAGCCGACACTGCACTTGGTGCTACCGAGTTGGGTTGCCAAGATTCTGTTACAGAAGTTCACATTTTCAGTCCGTCCGAAAATGGAGAATCGGCATCACCGAGATTGGCAAATCTGACCGTTGGTCACCTTGTCGGTGCAATCGAGAATTGTATATCGCTCCCTTCGAGATTCAAAAATTGCCACTTTTGGTCACTTCGGTACCATCGAGATTTACACATCGGTGTCACCGAGTTGGTCATTTTGTGTGTAACGGTTGGATTTTTGGGGATGCCTATATATACCCCTTCACCACCACCCACTCGATAGAGAAGCACTCAGAACTATTCCATACCTATCCTACTCAGTTTTCTGAGAGAGAACCACCTACCCTTGTGTTGAGGTCAAGATCTTCCACTCCAACCATATGGATCTTTATTTCTAGCCTCCCCAAGTTGCTTTCCACTAATCCCATCTCTTCTACCAAGCCAAATCTATGAGAGAGTGATTGTGTGTTGAGGATTCTATCATCTTGAAGAACAAGAGCAAGGAGTTCATCATCATTACCGAGCCTATTACCTTTTGGAGGGTGGTGCCTCCTAGATTAGTTAGGTGTCACTGGGAGCCTCCTACTTCGCATTGTGGAGTGAACCAAGAAGTTTGTAAGGGCAAGGAGATCACCTACTTCATGAAGATCTACCCATAGTGAGGCTAGTCCTTGGTGGACGGAAGCCGCATGGAATAGTCAAGGTTTCTTCTTCATGGAACCCTCCATGTGTAGAGCCCTCCGTGGACTCTCATGACCGTTGCCCTCCGTGGGTTGAAGGCTCCATGAACATGGACGTACGATAGCACCACCTATCGGAACCACGGTAAAAATCATTGTGTCATCACTTGTGTTTGCTTTCCTAACCCTCTCTTTACTTACATGTGAAATGTCTTTACTTTCCGCTCCTACACTCTTAGACATGCATGTGTAGGGTGCTACTTGATATGCTATGAATGCTAAAACTAGCCAAGAATTAAAATTGGGAAAAGGCAAAACTTTTATTTGGTCAAGTAGTCTAATCACCCCCCTCTAGACCTACTTTCGATCCTACATTCTTGGCATTTGATGAGGAGTGTTAGGAGGCTGCATGGGGAATGGACCTTGTGCTCCGAGAGGAGGCGCGTCGTCAGGCCTCGCTTCGAGCTGCGCGGTATTAGCAAGCCTTGTGGCGCTATCACTCCTGCAACATCTGCTCCAGGACCCTCGAAGTAGGCGACCTCGTCCTGAGGTGGGTTCTCTCTAGGGAGGGCTCGCATAAGCTCTCGCCCATGTGGGAGGACTCGTTCAAGGTCGATCATGTCTCCAGGCCTGGTGCCGCGTGCTCGGAGACTCGGGACGGGATCCCCATTCAGAATGCCTGGAACATCCAGAACCTCCGGAAGTTCTACCCGTGACACTCTCATGTAATAATGAGCGGGTTGTACACGCCCAGGTCCCCCCGAGGACGCGGAGGGGTCCCTCCCACGCAATGTGGCTGCCACAGCCCAAAGCTGGCGGAGAAGACAACACTGCCCATCAATGGCTATGCCCATGCAATGTGGATGCCCTATGATCGGCGCTGGGGGAAGACGAAGGGCCATCTAAGTGCCGAACGTGGCCATTATTTGCGTTTCTCTTGTTTGGATTTCCCATCTTTTATGAAATCAAATCCGGGGTCTTTCCAAAACGCGTTTTAGTCAAAAAGGTCAAAGTTTTGTTTTCTTGCCATCTCAAATGTTGTTCTCTTCCTCCAAGTTAAGCATTCACCTGCTCCCCTCCCCCTCGTACCCCGCGAGTGGGGGCTGGGGGATACGTTTTACACCTCGCCAAGGCCTTGGCGCCTGGATCCTCGCATGGTACTCACGGGTGGGTTAGTAGGCGCATGCTGCCTCGTACTCGCCCAAAGGCTCCATTCTCAGCCCGACGCGCCATCTTGGAAATGAATTTCTTTTTCTTCAGACAGCTTGAGCGTCAAAGGGGGCTCCTGAGCATCGAGCCTCAGGAGCCTTACCGGTCACAATTCCACTTGACCCTCCTGGTGCATCCGGAGCGTCGGGGCTTTGCCCCGCAAAGTGCGTCCTTGGTTTTCGGTCGTACCTAGCATGGTGGGGAAATGTGTGGGACTAGGACCCGTCGACACAGGGCTACTTGGACTACTACTTGAACTACAACTCGAAGCCTCATTAAGCCCAGCCTTCCCGGAGCATGAAGCAGAATCTGTGGGGGCCGCATGAGCGTCTAAGGGGGATCCTAAGCACCGCGCCTTGGGAGCCTTACCGGTCATAATGCCACCCAACTTCTTGGGTCGTCCATGGTTTCTGGTCGGCATTAGGAGTACTGGGGCCCGCCTCATGAGGAACACCCAAGGTAAGATGGGCGCTCCCCATGATGGTAGGGAAATGCGCGGGACTAGGACCTGCTGACGTAGAGCTGCTTGAGTGTCAAAGGGGGCTCCTTAGCATCGCGCCTCAGGAGCCTTACCGGTCATAAGGCCACTCGATCCCCCTGGTGCCATCCTTGGTTTCTGGTTGGCATCAGGAGGTCGGGGCCCCGCCTCGTAAGGAGCATCCAAGGTAAGATGGTCGCGTCCCATGACGGTTGGGAAATGCGCGGGACTGGGACCTGCAGACATAGGGCGTCGTCTAAGCGCCCAACTCACCTCAACTGTGAGAAGAAGAATCCTGCGGGGTGCACGGACCCTCCAGGGACCATAGCCGTGCCCCACAACCCGAAAGCCTACTACGGGCCTATCAAGCTAAGTATCCTAATTATGATCGGGAGGCGAATCTAGTTGATGAAATGTAGAAGATACTAATAAAAAGGGAAGGCGCAAGAATGTGTTACACGCCCACAGGCCCCCTTAGTTTTTGTGTTGCAAGTGCAAAAGGAAAGGAAGAGAAAGAAAGTGAGAAGCCGCACGAGGGCTGTCGCCTGAGGAGCTCGACGCCAGCACACCGAGGCTCACTCGGTGCCCTCCTCCTCCTTCACGGCCTCGCAAAAGCGCTCCGGAGCGGGAGAACGGTGCCTCGGCAACGGAACCTCCCCCGAGATCCAGGCGCGTCGGCATGGCGGTGCGCCATAGCTGTTGTCGCTCGGGCTCTCCTTAGAAGGGGTGGCGCGCAGGACGAAGGGCAAGCTCATCCCCAAGATCACCACGGCCGACGTCTTCCAGGCAGCACCCCAGGCGCTCGCCCTCTCCCCTGAAGAACTTGACAAAGAGCGTCGCCGCCCCGTCATACTTGAAGTGGAAGCTGCGCCTCCCTCTCAGGCCGTGGGCGCGGGCGAACGATTGCCACCCGCGGTTTACGTACACGTAGCCTTCTGGGGTGACCTCGACCTCCACCCAAGACGCCCTACTGCATCAGCCGTCGGCCTGCAGCCATAGGCCGTCAGGCGCTCCAGCGGGTAGGGCCTGCGCGAAGAAGCTCGGGAGCTGGAACCAGGCGGCTTCTGGCATGTCCGCCCACGTCACGAACTCCAAGGCCGAGTCCACCAAACAGAGCCGTGGGCGCGGCGGCCGGGTGGCCATCGCCGACCACCCACCTCGGCCACCACCGCGTTCGCCACCCCGGCCGCCAGCGTTGGACGACATTCCCCTGCGGCCGCCGCGACACGCAGGAGCACGACTGTGCTTGCCGGGAGCTGCTCTCGGCGCCACGACGTATTTCTGGGGGCTGTCGCGGCCCCTGCAAGGCGGCAGGGTGGCATGGCCATCCCCGGGAGCTTTCCCCTTCTCGGTAGTGGAAAACTTCCTCGTCGGTGCCATTGCTGGGAGAGGGAAGTTCGAGAGGTGTGGAGACAGACAAGACGAAGATGGATGAGGGTTTTCTCGCCCTCGCCAGTTTATATACAGCCAGAGGCTGCCCGGTGCCCCCTCGTGTCCCGGGGGCACGCGGCTTGTCGAAGGGTCACATCCGCGTGGCCCAGGGCAGCAACAACATCCAATGGAACGCAATGATGACTGGCATTGCGCCCAGGCGTCGCATTGGTTTGATTGGGAGTGGTTCCGGACGCCCTCGTGGAGTGGAGCTGACGCCACCTGGTCGTTCGACGTGTGCCAAGCCTGACCTGCAGGCATTTGGGGGCCCGCGGTACTTTAGACCGTCCTCCAGGCTTCACCCACAGGCTAGCCCAGGCGCGCCTTGGGCCTGAGGGCTACTGTCGGTGTTTAGGGAAAAGGGGTACCCAAACCTACCTTCCTGCGGCCCAGGGCATGGCCCACTTCATCAACCAAATGGGACCACACGAGGCCCCACTCGACACAAGGCCCTCCCGAGGGACCAAGCCTCGCGAGGAGGAACAACGACAAGACCCGCGAAGGATGGGCCTCCCTAGGACCCCTCCGGAGAGGAGGAGCTTCCTATGCAAAACCCGACCTCAAGAGTCAAAGATGGCGCAAGGAAGGACAGGCAAACGCCAGTGCGCCAGGCGGCACATTCTCCCCTTTGGTGCAAGGGGAGCAAGGATAGGCGTAGGTTCCCAAAGCACCCCCAAAGGTTTCCATTCCGGTGCAAGAAGACCACAACCACCCACCCTGCATGGTAGATGTCATCGCTGGGCCCGTCGCTACGCTATCGACAGCTACTTTGCAGGAAAAGACCGCTTTTGGGCAAGGCGAGCACCAACCCCTGCCCCCCTTCAAATTGGCCATTTGGGATCCCTTCCCTCCATTGTGATAAGGGAAGAAGACCCGGGCCGCCGCTATATATAGAGCATAGGTTGCACCATAGAGGGGGGGGGTGAGATCCGAACCCTATCGACAAAACTCCACCACTCACCAAACCACAAGGAGCCTCGAACACCACCGAGAGCCCTCAGGAGGTCCCAAAACAATGTACTAGTTCATCCAACCAAACCTCCACGAGAGGCAATCCACCAAAGCAGGAGTAGGGTATTACTCTTCGCAGCGGCCCAAACCTGGGTAAACTGTCATGTTCATCTTCTTCCTTGTCATCGTGCGAGTTCTCTGTTGTGTTCATCGAGTAGCGAGCTAGGTCGGGCGAAGCTGTAGGGGATCTGCACACACGCCCCTGTGTTCGACCCTTAAGGGTTTTGTGGAGCCCAAAATCCGACAGGTTGATGGAACAGGTCTCTCGTACGTGGGCGAGTAAGGTTGGTCCAGGCTGCTTCATCCCACAATACCACTGAATCAAGAAAAGACCAAGGGAGGAAGCAATCTGAATATCAACGCCCACAAACTCCTTTGTGTTCTACTCGTGATCTCATCTATGCATAGACCTAGCTCTGATACCGTTGTTAGGGAATGTTTCATGGGAAACAAAAAAATTCCTACGCACATGCAAGATCTATCCATTGTGATGAGCATCTACGAGAGGGAGAGTGGATCTACATACCCTTGTAGATCGCTAAGAGGGGAGCGTTAAGAAATGCGGTTGATGTAGTTGAATGTCTTCGCGATCCAAATCGCAAGCTGTCCCGCAATCCGATCCCAATCCGTCCCGTGATCCAATGACGATCCGTCCCGCGATCCAATCATAGTCCTTCCGATCTAGCGCCGAATGAACGGCACCTCCGCGTTCAGCACACATACAGCTCGATGACAATCTCCACCTGCTTGATCCAGCAAGCGAGGGTGGAGAGGTAGATGAGTTCTCTGACAGCACAACAACATGGTGGCGGTGGTGGTGGAGCTGATCCAGTAGAGCTTCGCTAAGATATACCAAACAGATCTAGAGGAGAAGCAATCTAGAGGGAGAGAGGGCAGCACGTGGCTTTTTAGGTGGTGGCTGCCCTCAAAACCCTCGAATGTATATAGGAGGAGAGGGGGTAGGTGGGATATATCAAACATATATCTCAAACATGCATCAAACACCTTCTGCGATAATTTTGTGATAAGTGATTGGGGCACCAAATGAGTTCTCTTTGCTCTCAATTTTTGACCACATCCCCTCCTCGTCACCAGCTACCTCCAGTAACAACTCCAACTCCCAGCTCCATGATTGAGGGTGTGGAATCCCCACTTGCACCCCTCTGGACAATAGCAACTCCCTCTCTCTCGGATTTGTCCCCCTCCCATTTCTTTCCCCTTGCCTTTGCTTAGCACCTACACCACCCAGAGCATTGCCAATAGCACCCAGATGCACACCCATGTCGGTCAAAAAGCCACTCTGGAGCGCGCAACCGTGCCCCAGAGGGATGACCTCGCGTCTCCGACCACCTTGAGCTCTCCCCTCACACCGGTCGAGGCCCCACGACGTCCGCAACATGCCACACCCTGTCCCCCTCCTCTCCAACCCTCCTGGTGTCCGAGAGCCCAAAACGGCGAACTCGCACGCGCGAGCACCAGGACATCCTCTGTGCCTCGTCTTCCTTCCCCTGCACGAAGACCAAAACTTGGAAGCCCTTAGACATGACCGGGAGAGCTGATTTGGCCTCTAGCACTTCCTAGGTTGTGGCCATGGACCTCATTCATGGAGCTCCACCGCCGACCATATAAACCAGCGCCATTTGCCCCCTCTCACTCAGGTGAAACTCTTGGACCCCCCGTTCAACCTCTTGTGCCCTCTCCCTCCCCCATGGCCTCGGCAAAATTCTCCTGGACCCGACGCCCTCCTCTCCCTAAGTCTGCACCAGAGCATCACCACCATCTCAAATCCATGCCTCGTGCCCCATTTTCCCCTTCCGGTGGCCACATTGTTGTGTCCTTGTCACCGTCGGCGTGCTCCGCCATGGTCGACTCCGCACTCAAAGTCGGCCTTCCCAGAGCCCGAAAGCCATCCAGGGCGATGGGTGCCTCTCTCCTGAGCTCCCGATGTGTCAGCCCTCGTCGGAGGTGGACGAAGCCGCCGGAACGAGTGTCGACGCACGCTTGGCCTCGCCTCTCCAACCGACGTGGGCGCGAGGAAGGAGATGGCCTGCCAGTGGGGCCGACAACCCCGCTGGCCAGCCTTCGCTAAGCTGTTTGGACGGGCTCGCACGGATTAATTGGAGACCTCTTTCTGAGAAGACACCTTTGACAAACGAAAGAGTACTCCAAGGAATAATTCTTTGACATGTCCCCTTCGCGCATGCAGCCAAGCTGTTGGGCTAGCCCACTCCATGCTTCTCTATACTATGCTCAGTGCGTGGTTGGCCCATTAGGTAAAACATTTTTCATTTTCTGTTTTTTATAGAAAGTTGTAAAATCTCTAGAAAAATCATATAACTCCAAATTTATTGATTAAAATTCCTTGATGCCCCTAAATTCATGGCCTATCCCGTGATGTGCATTGCACATTTTTTCCATGTAGTATGTTATGCTCCACCATTACTTTGGCCATTTATCTCATATTAAATCCCTCTTTGAAAAATTCCCGGAAAATTCAAATTAACTCCAAATGGGGTGATTCAAATTCCTAGATGACCCTAAAATATTTCCCTGTTTATATAGTCATGGTGAACATTTTTCCCATGCATTATTTATGTTAGGTCAAATAAATAGTCCCGTTTTTCATTATTCCATCTTAGAATATTCATGGGAATTTCAACCCAACTCCAAATCCAGTGAAACCAATTCCTTAATAATTCTAAAATCATTTCCAATTTAATGCATGCATTAATTAATTTTTATTAAAATGTATTATGTGAACTTCTTATACGATCATCATTTCCTTCATTTCCATCTTATTAATCTATTCAAACATCTCTATTGACTCAAATCCATTAGAGCAAGTTTAGGTATATTTCTTATGCCTAGAGACAACCATGAAAAATAATATTACTATTTATAGAGAAATTTATTTTTTGCCTTGTTGTGTGCTTATTGTGATTGCTTTCAGCGGTAGTTGATGAAGTAGACGGAATGCTTGGAGTTGGAGCAGAAACTTTTGAAGACCTCGAAGACTTTACTGAGCCAGGCAAGTGGCCTTTAACCATGTTGATGAAACTACTTTTATGAATGGCATTATAGTACTTTACTTGCTGCATGAAAATCATGTTGATGATGTGGTGAAAACCTTTCTGGGTTGGTCTTTGATGCATTTCTCGTTGAAACTTGCATTGTGCATGGCCCTGCCTTCTATGGGGGTTATGCGGGTGGGAAGTAGTTAGGTGCAGTAGATGCTACACAAATGGGGAGGGAATATGCATGAGATGTAAGATGAATTATTTTAACAAAGACTTTACGAAAACCCCATAGGGGGCCACTAATGCCCGAGGGAGATGGTGATAGGCTAGGTAACCACTTGAGGAAGAAGTGGTGTACCGAGGCAGGTGTGTGTGTTGCTTTCAAAAATGGGATTGGTTTATGTTGTGATCGTTACTCCAACCATAAATGTAGGACCACTCTACCCCTATATGGGAAGGGGTTTTGTTGACTACTTTGGTCGATGCTAGCACAAATTGTGACGCCACATAACTACCCCTGTATGGGTAGAGGTGGTGTAATTCACATGACATCCTTGACATAAGATATGGAAATATGCCAAGGTAGAATAGAACATAAGTTGGAACTCAAGGAACTCAAGGTGCAACACAAAACATGAACACGTTTGTGTTGGAGGGAAGGCATTAATGTTGTCAATGATAACACAAATCATCGAGGGGGAAATATGGTATTTCTCATAATGAATATGATTGATATCCTGGAAGAGCTTAGAATATTGATGATGATCACGACACATTTGTCGAGAAGTTTCATGAAGATGTAATCGATCAGCGACAACATCAAGCTAAGGAATGGCGAAGAAAAAGGTTGCCGGAAACACACATAAGATTGCTAGCTTAGAATCGAAATTGCCTTTCAAGACAACCAAAATGATGTTGAAAGCTTGATGTAAGCTTAGTGCACTATTGGAATTATGTTCTGGGGATGAAGGACATAGATAGGATGGTCAAGATTTAGCATGACAATGATGATGTAGCCAATCATCTGGGAATGACATGATCGAGAACAAACGCATAAGCAAAGAGGATTACTAACAGTTGTTGAATTGTAGTGCATACCTGATTTAGTTACCAGTGTCCCAAAGTGACTAACAACTTAGAACCCAGGAAAAATTGGAATCGGTGAGAAATAATACTCCATGAAGACTCATAATAAGCAACATGGTACTATAATATTGTCGAGATACCAGAGGGTAATACTTGAAGGTAGAGCAGAATAGAGGTTGGACAGGTGTATTGACGGCAGAAGACAAGTACTTTAACTTATCTAAGGAATGGGATCAATGAAGAATAACATGGTCGGAATGATGGTTGCAAAGGACCAAACCACAGATACAAGATGCACTTATAACAAGGGGATAATTATTATTATGAGAAGCTTCCATGATAAGATCTTCATTGTGTCCATGGGCATAAACACAAAGTTCAAGGTCGACTCCCACTTCTCCAACACATAACCTTTCATTCACTTCTCGTTTTTCAAAGAAGTTGTAATTTTGAATTTTTTTATCTGGCAAAACACCATAAGAGTATGACTTGTGAAATCTCTCAAGTTCACATGGATTAGGGAAGGCATAGGTTCAACCTATAGGGGCATCTTAGGAACCTATACAACACACTTATAGAAGCAATGAATACCATCTTGAAGCGGAATAGAAACGAAGAAAGTGGAAGACACGCCATCGCCAAAGGTATCGGTGGCAGGGGGAATCACTCACAAGGTTTTTTTAATATGAAGGACACTGCGGATAATGATCCAATAAAGGACTTGGCGGTCCATAGAGGATCTGATGTGAGTATCGATACTCAAGCAGAAGGCGGAAATGCAAATGCATCAGTTTATGGAATCATCTAATCAACCCAAAATATAAAATACAAAGGGATAATAATTTTTGAATCGGGGGAGAAAAATAAGATGCTGGGATTAAGGATGAGTAAGTTGACTAGAATTAGAGGCACAACCGATCAAAACTTGATTGGTCAAGAACCATTTCATATTCGGATGATGCCTGAGTCGGAAGGATAATTTCTAAGGATCAACTGATGATTGTGTGTGTTCGCACACACGATGAATTAATATGATCAACATGACAATCACAGAGGATTCTGATGTTGATTGCTAAACACGTGGAATTAACCACAAGTGTAGTAGACGACAAGGAATTTCAACATCAACATGACATATAGGCTTCTCAGAAAATCGGAGAGTATTTCAGGGTATCTTGTAATAACAAGAGAAACCAAGAATGAATGTTTGAATGAAACGTGTATGTAGTTATCCATATGGATTTATCGGTGGTAGGGGATTGCAAAAACTGCGTGCACAAGGGTCTCGGGAAAACATCGAAGAGTATCTTCATAATATTTTGGTGAATCAAGCCATCATCTGGAATGAGGGGCTCTCCGATAGGAAGTAGTTACGAGAACCTAAGTTAGAGTTTTTTTACTGAAAATAGTAGGAGTGGCTCCTACTATGCTATATTAATATATAGTAAATATTTACATGGCTTGGAGGAAAGTTCCCAAATGGAAGAAGGATAACAATCAGAGTCTAAAGAATGTTTACAAAGGAAGTGATATAATCACTGAGATCGGGAGACACTCTATATCTAAGCCAGGTGAGATCAGCCTTAGTTCTCTCAAGCCAAGGTCTATATGTGGGACTGATCTGATTGAAAATGAAGTTATTTATCTCCTTCCAACTATTTCAGGCGGCCAAAGTGAAGATTTCAAAGAAAAGCCTGCCAGAATAAATTTCTTTCGCCCTAATTGTGGCTCAATCCTTGACTGCTAGAGTTGTATGAGATACCAATCTTAGAGCAGCAAGTTTGGCTGAAAGGGCGATTAAAAATCAAGTGGTCAATGGTATCTTCCTCTCGATCTGTGCATAATACGCATGATTCAATATGTCCAATATGAAAATGTCTCTTTTTTAGCATGTTTCTTGTGTTTAGTCTATTTGCTAACAACCACACGAACACTTTTAGTTTCATTTGGAGTTTTGATTTCCATATCCATTTGAATGGCTCCGGACAAGTGATTTGTTTATGACGGTAATTGTAGAATTTTTTTGCTGAATAAACAGGACCCCACTCATCAACACTTTCTGAGTCCAGAACATGTGGTAGTTTAGACTATCTATAATGTGCAACTCACTAAGGGCCTCATGTGATAGGGGAAAATGGAATAGCAGGCTCAAATCATTAGTCTCATAGTATGAATGAACTGAAATATCTTCACTCTTGGTATATGAATATAGACATGTGTAGTTTTCAGAGATGACTAGACCGTTCCAATTATTATGCCACATGGAAACATGTAATCAATTTTGTACCTCACATTTGGCAATTCCTCTATAGATAGGCATTATTTTAACCATAGATTGACACCAAAATGAACCGCACTTAGGAAGAGCATGACGGATAGTGCCAATATAGTATGACTCCCATAATAAATTAACGCATTGGAGGTCTACATGATTATAATATTTATCCAAGAACTTCAAGAGGAGAGCTTGATTGTGAACTTTTTTGTTGATTACTCCAAGAACTCCCTTATATTTGGGGCAACACACTCTATTCTAAGCAACCAAAGAGTTACAGGACTCACCATGTTCAATTTTTTTGCCATAAACACCTTCTCCGTATCTTGTCAAAAGTATTAACAAATTTGACTGGCAGCTACAAAGTGCAAGACACAAATGTGATCATGGAAGATACCAGCAAATTTATCAATGTGATTTTCTCACCGTGACACATAAGAGTCGTGGTACTAGAGATGTGACGCTCCACACGATCAATTAAGGGCATTAGTTTATTCATTGTGGGTTTAGTAGTACCAAGTGGTAATCCAAGATAAATAAACAGAAGAGAGCCTACCGTACAACCAAAGACATGAGCTAGATTTGAAGATTTCTCACATAATATATTGATGGGAATTAGATTCGACTTTTGGAAATTGACCCGTAGCCCGACTGAAATAGCAAAATCACTCAAAACTCTTTTAAGGTTTGCATGTTGGATCGGGCAAGCTGGCATAATTAAGATAGTATCATCCGCGTATTGCACAATAGGATATGCACCATATCGAGTGATTGGAAGCTTCAATCTACCTTTAGTGTACTCATTATTAATTATGTACTGAAGGAGATCTGCAGCTAGAGCAAATAAAAGCGGCAGCAGAAGTTCCCCTTGACATACACCATGCTTGCAATGAAAACTCTTACCAAGGGTACCATTTAAGAGAACCAAAGAATGACGAGAAGTAAGGATATAATTTATCCAGTGCCTCCATTTCAAGTCAAATCCCAACTTCTCCAACATCATTAGGATGACACCATGTTCAATCAGATTGAACGCTTTTTCAAAGTCTAATTTGAGAATGATCACTTCATTTCCAGATTTCTCACATAGAAAAATATATTCGAAGGCTCATGCGAGATAGTCGTTAATTGTTCCCTCTTTAATAAACTCGTAAATGTTTGTATGCAACAAATACATAATAGCTTTTTGTACAGAATCATCAAGAAATTTTGTAATAATTTTGAGGCAACAATTCAATAGGGATATGGGGCGGTAATCATTGACCAAAGTGGGGTACATGAAAGTGCGTTATATCGACTTTTGGGGGGTGAATAAGCGATTTTTACAAATTCACCACTTGAGGAATTTGAAATGTGATGAATAACTAGCAGCAGAATAAGTAATCAATTGCATGATAAACATAGCAGTAGCATAGTCATCATGATGAAATAAAGCATGCACGGATTACAGGTAGCGTGATACGGGATAAGGACGTAGGAACAAGGTAACTTGAAGAATTTGAGGTGAGGAAATTGTGAAAGTCTTCAGTCAAATTCTTCAAACAGTAACTATCAATTTCATCAACAGGTATACGAGGAAATGAAATGGTTGAGGAAATAGAACCAGGTAGCTTGATGAGGACAATGATTTGATGACCCAGTTCCAATTGATGTGACAGTTGTATGTCCAGTTTGGAACAGCTTGGTATTTAAACCAGAGGACACACGGTCCTTACCGTATTCTCCTTGATCTAAGGTCACAAAGTAGTCTCCCAACACTCGTGGTAAGTCTTCAGGGTAGACTTCCAAAACCCTCACAAACTCGTCACCCGGTGATCCACAATTGACTGCTGGATGCTCTAGACCAAGGTCACTCTATGATCCCCAATTGACTGCAGAATGCACTAGACCATGACGCCTAACCGTCTGGAAGATACACAGTGTTCAAAGGTAACAAGCGTCGGTTCCACACAGGAACAATCTCTTCAGTGATGCTCAATCACTTTGGGTTTGGTGGTTTGGATTTGGGTTTTTCCTCACTGATGATTTTCTCTCAAAGTGCTGGGAGGATGGGTTGCTCTCAAATGACAAGTGGCGTTCTCTCTCGGAGCAGCCAACTCACTAGTGGTTGTGGGGGGTGACTATTTATAGCCCGGGTGCAACCTGACATGATAAGACATAAATGCACCTAATGATATGACCGTTATGTGGATAGGATGATTGGGGACAGCTGGCGCTAAGCACAGCAATGGTCGGAATTTCGAACTATGAAAGTCCCCAGGCTTATCATGTTCCTCACTTGTAGGCAATTCGCACTAGCGAAATCCTAACTTCTCGGTCAGACCAATTTTCTTAGAGACCAGAAGAACATCGTCTCTATCACTGAAGAACTTGACTGAACTATAAGAGATTTATAAAGGCTTCACTCGAAGGATTGGATAGGCTGAGGCTTTTGAGTTGAGCATCGGTTGGAAATTTTCCTTAGTATTACCTCGACCCCCTTTAACAATATGGTGTTTCCTATGACTCAAAGAAAGGAAATGAAACTACAAAAAAAATTCTTCACGCTTCATAGTCCTCGTTCATATCTTCAATGTCACACCAACTTCTTCAATTTCAAAGTCTTTAGGAATACCAAAGTCTTCAGCAAAGTCTTCAACAAAGTCTTCAGTTGAAGACATACATTTTTATGGGTCGATAATCTCCGAATATATTAAACTCCTCATCGACTTATAGAGCCTATGTACCCTCACAAAACATTAGTTCCCTAACCTATCAGTCTTCAATACACCAAAATCACTAAGGGGCACTAGATGCACTTACAATCTCCCCCTTTTTGGTGATTGATGACAAATAGGTTAAGTTTTCAATGGGAATAAAATTATGGAATGTAAGTACTGAGTTTGAGGAATTTCATTGCAAGATATAGAGGAACTCCCCCTAAAGATGTGCATATTTGAGGAATTTTTTTTGGACTACAGATGCACATGGCAGGTTAAAAACATGGATAACTCCCCCTATATCTTGTAATTAATACACGCATTTAACATATGATATGAAGAATTTGAAATGCATGATGCCAATGGTGTCTGATGAGATTCGGCATGCATGCATTAGAGTACTTGAGGAAATAAGCATGCAGAAAGTAGTTCAGAAGAGTCAGACCACCATCGGACTTAAGTTTACAACTCAACCAACAAAAGCTTTAGAAGAGCGAGAGTTGTAACTTAAACAAAAACATCCCATATATAGAGACCTGCTTGAAGACTAACTCCAATTTTCTCCCTCTTTCTCATCGAAGACCAAAAGGGACGAAAAACTAAGCACTAACGCCCCTTGAAGAATTTCATCTTGAAGGTGATGAAGGAGCACCAGTGTTGTCACGGTCGTTTGTCTATGCAGGGCCCGCCACAGTGTTGTCAATATCCTCAGCTTCATCTGCCTCGCGTGATGAAGAATATGAGCTTGTAACCAGCTGAGGAACTTGAACTTTCTTGAATTTCTTCTATGGAGGACGAGCCCAGTCAAGGTTCTGCTCCAGGTCCATCTCCTTGAGCTCTTCAGGAGTCTTGAGGTGAGACAGAATGGCCCAAGTGTGGTTGAAGACTTCATGGAGGTAGTATTGGTTCTTCCTCATAGTGTTGTGCATGATAGTCATGTCTCGAAGAAGTGAACCAAACTGACACTTAACCCAATTTTGGTTGTGATCTACCTTCTGATGAAGACTTATAAGAAGTTCACGATCAATCATCACATGAGGGGCATACTCTCGAGGCTTTTGTACAGAGGCCTTTGCAGTAGAGTCTTGGGTAGCAGTGTCATCATAGGTGGAGTAAGATGCAGCTTTGCGAAACTAACCATCCAATGGACGAGTACCTTCATCAATGACATCTTTGCCTTTTTCCTTCAACTAAAGCAATTGTGTGCTTGAGGACTTCAATAGGAGGCAGAAAGCCGAAGTGATTCTGAAAGTCAGCCTTATAGGGAATTGAAGACCTTGATCTGATGAATTTCATGATCTAGGGAGCATAAGGCTTCAATGCAAATGGGGATAATGTTGTATTTGGGAAAAGTCCTCATGAAGAAATCATGGTAGTTGATGTGAATCCCATGAATGATGTTGAATAACATGTTCTTCACGATTCCCTCCACTTCTTCTTCTTCAGAGTTGTGACCCTTCTGAGGACTAAGGGTGATGGACAGAATGCGATAGACTGTCCTGGGCACATAGAGCAAATCCTTCACAAGGAAGGTAGTCCTTTGATGTTTTCCACGAGCCAGAGGCTTCATCAGGACTTGCATCATGTGGTTGGGCAGAGAGGGTTCATCAAATAGGCATCTTGCCCCTTCTGAAGGAATTGGAACTAGGATTGATCAAAGCAATTTTGATGCTGGTGCAGTGTAGTGAGTAGATCCAGTCATCCAATTCAAGACCCAAGAGTTGATGTTAGAAGCATCACTTGTGATGTGCAAGGTGGCATAAAATTGAAGAATCAGCTCTTCATTCCAATCATAGATATCCACAAAGAATGGAAGAATTCCGGCATCATGAAGAACTGCGAGCATCGTGTGAAGGACGGAATTGTTTCCATATCCGCATGAGGAATTTGATGATGCTCGAAGACTTTCTTCTTGTCAAACAACATTGATGTGTATTAATTCATCTGCGTGGTTGTCCAGAATCTGGTGCAACCGGCTCTTGTAGAGTCATATGGATTTGGCCCAGTGAAGAAGATGTGATCGTTGAAGAAATTTATCTTGATAAATTTGGGGCGCTTTGAGCCTTTGAATGGCATCTTAGGCTTCGGCTGAAGGTTTGGCTTGAAGCGGTCCACAATTTCCTTAGGCATTTGAGGAATTTCTTCGGGCTGAGGAATTTGCATAGCAGTTTCCTTAGTGATAGTTGGAGCAACAACTTCCTCAGCTGATGCAGCTGGAATATATTTAGTGACAGTTGTGGCCAAGTCATCACATCATGTCTGATTTTTTTAGTCTGGGCTAGAGACTGAGGAATTTGTGATAGAGGAGTGGTCATTGGTGAATTTGGGTGTGCAGCCTCCCAATATTCATCATTGACAGAGGTGTAGTGTTTCCAATGTCCACATCCTCTTCCATTTCTTCAACGTCGGCCTCTTCAGGAGTTAACTAAGGCTGGGACGATGATACCAGTGGAGTTGAAGCATTTGCTTCCACTTCAATTTCTTCATCAATCTGCTCTAAGGTAGCAGCAGACTGATCCTTTTCTTCTTGATCATCATTTGGGATGACATAGTCAACACCAAATGGTACTAGTTCATAGGCTAGCACAGAGCTGATAGGAGTTGCATCAAATGTCTCAGTTGAAGAACTTGGCAGTGTCTTCAATTTCTTCACTGCTGAGGAGTTTGAGGTTCATGCTTTTCTCTTCTATGCCTTTTTCTCCGCAGCCTTGGTTTTCTTCACTTCTGATGCAAAAGGAAGGTTGTTGTTCTTTACCCTTAAGGATTTTGCAGTTTCTGCAGAGGGTGAAGGAGGAGCATTTTCTTCAGGCACGACTAATGCAGTCGCCCTTGTGGTCTCAATTTCATTAGGCACATCAAAAGTTTCAGCTATCCTGGCAATTTCTTCACACGCAACAGTTGAGGTTGCCCGGGCAGGTTGTTCAGCAGTCTGAATTTCTTCAGCTGCGGGTGCAGTTTCTTCAATAGGCTGAGCAGATTCATCACCCTTAGGAATTTGAGGTTGCAATCGAGATGCAACCCTTTTGTTGTGGTCCTTGATGGCTTTATCAGCCATATTGATGAAACAAACTTTGGCGCCTTGCCAATCAGCATAGTATCTGTTGAAGTTATTGCTACTTCTCGAGCATGCGTTGGTTTCCCGTGAAGAGGAACGGTTTGTTGCAGCAAAGTAGATAAGTATTTCCCTCAGTTTTTGAGAACCAAGGTATCAATCGAGTAGGAGATACAAGCGAGCCACCAATAGATGTACCTACACAAAGAATCAAACTCTTGCGACCAACGCTATAAAGGGGTTGTCAATCCCTTCACGGTTACTTGCAAGGATGAGATCTAATAGAGATAGATATAATAGGGTGCTTGAACGGAAAGTAAAACTAAAAGTAAAAATAATGCAGCAAGTATTTTTGGTATTTTTGGTTTTAGATCTGAAAGTATAATGTGGAAAATAGACCCCAGGGCCATAGGTTTCACTATATGGCTTCTCTCACGATGGCAAGTATTACAATGGGTGAACAAATTACTGTCATGCAATTCATACAAAAGCAAATAATTATGAAGACATCAAAGGCAATGATTATGCATATAGGCATCATGTAGTGACCCGACCTGAAACGGTCGAACCTTCGATGTTTCCGTACCATCCCAAGATGATGTTGGTACACACACGGTACGTTGAGTCCATCTGACTCCAAGGGCATCTCACCGAGCATAGAGCGTATCCTCACTCCAGGTTGGAAAAGTACTCTGCAACATGATACGTTGCAGCCGTGTAGGTCAGCATATTGAATATGCCGGCAATGTCACAAAAGAGAGGGGTGAAAATAATCATCTATTCTATATGCATATATGGCAGGTGGGGGTAGTAAGTTTTGCGTAAAGCCAATTTTTCCTACAACAAGAGAGGGGCACAACAGAATTTTTTACTACAATGTTGGTTGATTAATGAGATGGTTCCACCAACCAATTCTCATACCCAAGTTGTCATTAAATACCCACATCATTATAATTCTTTGTGTTGAGAATTCCATATAGTTTCAATCCCTTTGGCTCAAGTTGTCCATGACCGTGGACACGGCTAATCGATTAGGTTTGAGTACTCTGCAGAGTTTTGCACACGTTCCCCACAAGATTTGATCGTCTCCGTTGGATTCCTCGCACTTCAGGGTGTTTGAGGAATGGATGATCAAAACATGGTCTTCTAAGGGGTTCCTCTGAGACTCTGTCGGTGCCCATCCTTTCGTATCGTTCTTCTACATCTCGTAGCACCGCCTGTCCAGGGTCACCACAATATCCAACCAAGCCAGAGCCCATAATGGCTTGTGGCTGTGTAGGTAAGCCTTGGGTCTTGAAGCATCCATCCATCTCTTTGTTCATTGGTGGACCTTTCCGCGTGAATACTGGCACTTCTCCAGCAATACCTAGGCTAACCACTGGCTTCTCCACGGTGCCATTCAACCATCATCCACCCAAAGGTATGTTGAAAACTTGGAGTCTTGAAGTCTTGATCATCATGTAGGTCTTGTAATTATTATCTCACAACTCTCATGAATCACACAACCAACCCCGTCTACTAATAACATAGCAAAAATTAAATCAACGTTTCTCGGGGCCAAAGTGTCAAAGGGTTGAGGGGTGCCTACCACATGATACTACATCAAGTAACCAAATTTCCAAATACCCACTTTGCATGCAAATGGGGAGATGGTAGAACTAATGCAATAAAAACATGGGTAAAACATGATCAAAGTGACTTGCCTTGCTACCGATCCTCGTACTCGAGTGACTCTAGATAACAAGCTTCGCACTCTGGATGATCTAACGGATCAGACAAAGCACACAATAAGCATAACCACAATACAATTTACACAACAGCAAAGTAAACTAATAATACTACAACAATAAATAGCACAATCAAAAGAAAGAAATCAAACAAAGTAGAAAACCTCTCAACTTTTTGTGGCAAAAACTTCTACTAAGACATAACAAGAAAAAAATTGTTTTCAGCAACTAATAAATAAATAACAGAAAGCAAATACTAAAATTTTATTAGAAAAGAGGAAGTATTTCACCATAAAACTTTTGTGCAAAAGAATTACTACAAAACCTTTTACTAAACAATACTTATGGTGAAAACAATGTTTACCTATTAAAATAGAACACAAAACAAAACAAAATATTTTTATTAACAGAAAATAAATCTCCTAATGTTGAACAATAGAAAACTAACAGAACTACAATAGCAAGGTAAACTAAAACATAATCAAAATAAACTAAAATAAAAACAATTTAATTAAACACTAAGAAGAACTAAATAGAATCTGTTTTGCTAAAAACTCTAATCTAAAATATCCTAAAAAAATCTGAAACAAAGCAGGACGATAAACCTAACTAATACAAAACAGTGGCAAAAAGAAACTCAAAAATAAGTTTTTTAACTCAAGTTATTCAAGTTTTAGTGATTTGCTTCAATTTAACAAAATTCAAATTTGAAAACTAAAACTATGGACAAAAACTACATGAAATTTGAGACATGTTGCAAAAAGAATCAATCAAAAACTCTAAATATCCTAAAAGATATAACAAAAACAAAAACAGAAACTATTCTGTTTTTCTAAAAGAAAAAGAAAAAAGAAAAAATAAACTAACGGACAGTGTGCTACGTGTCATGCTGTGATTGGCCGAGGCGATGTGCATGCGGGGTTTAGTGAGCTGACAGCCAAGCCTTAGGGGATACCGGTTCGGGGATTTAAATGATCTAATCCTAAGTGTTGGATTTAGATCGGACGGTCTAGCGGGGCGGTGCTTACAGAGAGGGTCGGGGGTCTCCGGCGATGGCTGACGGCGGCAAATCGTCGGAGGTGGTCGGGGACGGCGTCACGATGGTCTAGGGTGGCATCCGAAAGGTGCAGTCGACGGCGGTGGGCTTCCGGCGACGATTGGTGGCGACGGTGGGGTGTGGGGGTGAAGGTGGCGACGGGCACGAGCTCAGGGAGCTTCGGTGGGGATCCGAGCTCCGGCAAGGTGCGGGGGCGGCGCTCTGGTGAGGGGAGGTGGGGTTTCAGGTGGAATGGAACGCGGCGAGGCAGGGGCTTTATATAGGGGCCTCGAGGGGTCGGGAAATGGAGGGAGGAGGGAGATCCGGGCGGGAGTGGATCTCGCCGGCGAGGTGGGGACGAAAGGAAGGGGGTAACCGCGGGGATCGCGCGGTCGGTCGGTGGGTCCCATGAAACAGAGAGAGGGGAGTGGTGTTTGCAGCGTCGGTGGCCGATCCGAATTAATTTCGGATCTAGCGTGGGTGTCGGTGGGCCGGTGGACTTTCCTAGTACGCAATTTTTTTTCTTTTTTCTAATTTACAGAGAAAGGAAACTAATTTATGGCAATCAAAATATTTCCAAAAAATCAAGGTTTATATATTGGGTTGACCAGGGGAATAAGTGAAATTTAATGAACATTTTTCCACGGCCAAAATAAATACTTTAAAAAAATATTTTCAGAAAATGCCTAAATTGATTTTGATGCTTTTTGCAATAAATTTTCAAATAACCCCCTGGGTTTTATGGTTCAAATACTTAACAAAAATACCCCTGATATGGAGTGTCATGTTCCTCCTCTCACAATTGAAATATTTTAGGGTTTTGCAAGATAGGAAAAACAAGTGATGGAAGAAAACAAATAGAGCTGGCCTTTCAGAAATCCAAAAGGGAAACTTCAACAATTCTTTTCACTCAAACAACATGATGATGATGCATAGCTATATTTTATAACATTCCCAAAATGAAATTGTGGGATGTTACAAACCTACCCACCTTAAGATGAATCTCGCCCTCGAGATTCGGGTTGGCTAGAAAATAGGTGCGGGTGGTCTCGACGAAGATCTTCTTCTCGTTCCTAGGTGGCTTCTTCCTCGGTGTGGTGACTCCATAGAACCTTACAGAATTTGATGATCTTTCTACGGGTAACTATCTTGGTAGTCTCGAGGATTCTGACAGGCTTCTCTTCGTAAGTCAGATCACTGTCCAGATGTATGGCCTCTAGGGGCACTGTGTCTCTCAAAGGAATATCAACCATCTCAGCATGGCATTTCTTCAGCTGGGATACTTGGAAAACATCATGAACTCTGGACAATCCTTCCGGCAATTTCAGCTTGTATGCAACTTCGCCTCTACATTCAAGAATTTTGTAGGGGCCTATGAATCTGGGTGCTAACTTTCCTTTAACACCAAACCTCTTGATTCCTCAAAGTGGGGACACAAGAAGGTATGCTCGGTCTCCCACTTCATACGTCACCTCCTTGCGTTTGCTATCAGCATAGCTCTTCTGCCAGGATTGGGATATCTTGAGTCGGTCTCGAATCAGCTTGACCTTTTCTTCAGAATCTCGGATAAGATCGGGACCAAAAAGCTTTCGGTCTCCAACATCATCCCACATCAATGGTGTTCTGCACCTGCTTCCGTATAAAGCTTCGAAAGGGGCCATCTTCAGACTCGTCTGATAACTGTTGTTGTACGACGTAGGGTAAGTTGTCATCCCAACTAGACCCATAGTCTAGCGCACAAGCTCTCAACATGTCCTCTAGAATCTGGTTGACTCTCTCAGTCTGTCCATCGATCTGCGGATGAAAAGTTGTACTGAACTCCAGCCTTGTACCCAAAGTTTCGTGTAACTAACGCCAAAACTTTGAGGTAAATTGTGTTCCTCTATCTGACACGATACTCCTCGGAACTCCATGCAGACATACGATCCTGGTCATATATATCTTGGCTAACTTAGCACTGGTATAGGTGGTCTTCACTGGAATGAAATGGGCCACCTTGGTCAAGCAATCGACCACTACCCAGATTGAATCATAACCGGAACGGATCCTGGGTAATCCTGTGATGAAGTCCATTCCAAGCTTATCCCATTTCCACTCGGGTATCGGCAAAGGTTGGACTAACCCAGCTGGTTTCTGATGTTTTGCCTTTACTCGCTGACAAACATCACATACCACAACATGTTCGGCAATATCCTTCTTCATACCTATCCACCAGTAACTTTCCTTCAAATCCAGATACATCTTGGTGTTGCCTGGTTGTGCCGAGTAAGGTGAATTGTGGGCTTCTTGAAGTATCAACTTCCTGAGCTCTGGGTCATTGGGCACATAGATTCGGTCCTCAAACCATAGAGTTCCTTGTTCATCTTCACAAAAGTCTTTAGCTTTTCCATCCTTCATTCTCTGCTTTATCTCAGCTATCTCCTTGTCCGATTTCTGGGCTTCACGAATTCTTTTGGTCAAGGTGGACTGGATCTCCAGTGTGGCAACATATCCTCTTGGAACTATCTCTAGCAGGAGCTCTCTGAGATCATCGGCTAACTCCTAGGGTAATCCTCCCGCTATGAGTGTGTTCACATAACTCTTCCGACTCAAGGCATCTGCTACAATATTTGCCTTCCCTGGATGGTAATGCAATCTCATGTCATAGTCCTTGATTAACTCTAGCCATCTCCTCTGTCTGAGGTTCAACTCCTTCTGTGTGAAGATATACTTCAGGCTCTTATGATCAGTGTAAACATCACAACTATTTCCGATAAGGAAATGTCTCCAGGTCTTGAATGCGTGCACTACGACTGCTAACTCCAAATCATGGGTGGCATAGTTCAACTCATGAGGTCGTAGCTGTCTGGACGCATAGGCTACAACTTTTCCCTCCTGCATGAATACTCCTCCAAGTCCTTGACGTGAAGCAGCACAATAAACCTGGAAGTCCTTCCGAATATTTGGCAAAATCAACACTGGGGCTATGACCAAACGTTTCTTCAACTCCTGGAAACTGGCTTCACATTCCTCAGTCCAAATATACTTAGACTCTTTCTTCAATAACTCCGTCATGGGCTTGGCAATCTTTGAGAAATTCTCAATGGATCTCCGGTAATATCCGGCAAGTTCGAGAAAACTCTGGATCTCCTTAACTGAGGTGGGTGACTTCCACTCGGTGACTGCTTCAACCTTAGCGGGGTCCACTGCTATTCCATCTCCAGAAATAACATGTCCAAGGAATCCGACTTCCTTTAGCCAGAATTCACATTTGCTGAATTTGGCATATAACTGAAACTCTCTAAGCTTCTCCAGAACTAAACGCAAGTGTTCCTTGTGTTCTTCCTCGCTCTTGGAGAATATCAATATATCATCGATGAACACCACGACAAACTTGTCCAGATATTCCAGAAACACCTTGTTCATCATACTCATGAAATAGGCAAGAGCATTAGTCAAACCAAAAGACATGACTGTATACTCATATAAACCATACCTTGTGGTGAAGGCTGTTTTGGGTATATCCTATTCACGAATTTTCAACTGGTGATACCCTGATCGAAGATCAATCTTGGAGAACACTTTGGCTCCCACTAGCTGATCGAACAAGTCATTAATCATTGGCAGAGGGTACTTGTTCTTGATAGTCACCTCGTTCAATGCACGATAATCGACTACCATCCTCAAGGTTTTATCCTTCTTCTCCACCAAAAGAACTGGGGCTCCCCAAGGTGAAGAACTTGGGCGAATATACCCTTTGTCCAATAACTCCTTAATCTGCTTCTTGATTTCTTCTAAATCATTTGCGGGCATCCGATAGGGTCTCTTGGAAATTGGGGTTGTTCCTGGCAGTAACTCTATCAGGAACTTAATCTCTCTATCTGGTGGCATGCCTGGTAATTCCTCTGGGAATACATCTGGGAAATCTTGTACAACCGGCACTTCCTCCTGAACAACTCTTGTGAGGGAATTCACCCGAGTACTCTTCGGTGTGCGTCGGGATACATACTTAATCCTCTTGTTTTCTGGGATGGTGAGCAAAATAGACTTGTTGGGGAAATCAAGGTTTCCTTCATACTTGGTCATCCAATCCATGCCTAGGATTACATCCAATCCCTGGGACTCTAAGACAATGAGGTTGGTGGGAAAAACATGGTTTCCTATATTGAGTTTCAATGTGTGGCATCCTATCCCTGCCATCATCATGCCTCCTGGGGAACTGACCTTAATGGGTCGACTAAGGGTTCTGGTGGGCAAACCATACTTTTCCACAACTATCCTTGATATGAATGAATGAGTTGCACTGGAATCAAAAAGTACCATAACTGGACGTGAATGCAATAAAAACTTACCAACCACAGTCTCGCGCTGATCATAGACTTCCTCCACATCAATGTGGTACACCTGAGCACGGGGAAAAGGATTTGGCTTCTTAGCTGATGAGTTGCCGTTTCCATTTCCCTACTTGTTTTGGGACATTCAGTGGCATAGTGCCCTATCTTCTGGCACTTGAAGTAGGTGATATGGCTCAGATCCTTCTGAGCTGGGGCGGGACGGTGCTTGTTGCCATTTCCACTTCCATTGCCATTCTTGAAGTTGCCATTGTTGGGACGATTATTCCCATTTCCCCCATGGTTGTGGCCTCCATGGTTGTGCACGGCATGAGTGTGTCCTCCATACTTACCGGTCCCTTATCTGGTATTCCCTGAGTACGGGGAGTAGCGGGGCTTCTCTTGAGCTCTAGAGTTAGATTTCCCCTGTCCATACTTCCTCTTGCAGTTTTCAATTTGCTGTTGCTTCCCCTCCAAGATGAGGGTCTTGTCTACAAGCTCCTGGTAGTTGTTGAAAGTAGCCACCATCAGCTGCATGCTCAACTCATCGTTGAATCCTACCAGGAACTTCTCCTGCTTGGCCGCATCATCGGCCACATCTCCTGGTGCATAACGGGCCAACATGCTGAATTCATCCACATAGTGGGCCACTGAGCGATTCCCCTGGCACAAGTTACGGAACTCACACTTCTTTAGACTCATGGCTCCAGCTGAAACATGAGCGGTGCGGAAAGCTAGCTTGAACTGCTCCCAAGTCGCATCGGCAATGGGGTACGTGGTGGTGTAGTTCTCCCACCATGAAGCTACTGGCCCCTCAAGTTGATGGGCGGCAAAGCGCACCTTTTCAGCCGTAGTGCATCCAGCGGTGATGAGTTCCCTCTCCATCTCGCGGAGCCAATCATCTGCCACAATGGGCTCAGTGCTGTTGGAGAAGGTCGGTGGATTCAGCCGCAAAAAACGGGTGAGGTTGTTGGCGTGAGGTGAAGGGCGGTTGTTGTTGTTGTTGGTCTGGTTCTGGATCAACAGCTGCATCAGGGCATTCTGCTGCTGGAGGAGTTGTGTGAGTTCTGGCGGGAAGGTGAAGTCGGGCTCACGTCGCGGAGGCATCTTGCTATTTTCAGAGGGGTGAGAATTAGAATAGAACAAGGGCCTAAAGGAAAATTCACTACCCATATGCAATGCAACAAACATATCACACCAAAACACTCATTCATTTATTCAACTCAAGTTCAAACATCGAGATACAAGTCTCCAAATAAAACTAAGCATCGACCTACGTTTTAATGATGAAATTAAAGATACATGGGGGCATGACTAAAGTTCTCCTCAAAAGTACATGGTGATGTGGTCTCCTCCGGTGGCGCTCTCCTCATAGTCATCATCGTTGCTGATCAAGGGAGCCATGTCTCCTTCTGGGTGAAGATTTACTCCCATGTCCAGTTGTTCCTCCAGATTTGCAATGCGAGTGTTCAGCTTCTCGATCCTCTCCAAGAAGTCCTTCACTTCATTCTCATGCTCGTAATTGGGTTCCCGTATGTCAGCTTCGAGGTCAAGCTCGCGGTTCATCAGCCTTTTGATCGTCTTCGTCTCGGTGCGTACCCAAAGCTCTAGAGTCCTGATGTGAGTCTCCGGAGTCTGGATATAGGAAATGGTGGAGTCTTCAGTGGGGGTGTTTATGATATTTCCATTGGCATCTCTGCGACAAACCATGCTGAGGCTTGGCGAAATGGGACCACCCATGTATTCCTCCTGAATACGTCTGAGGGCATGGTGAATCGCCATGTCCCTCCCAAGAATCCAGTTGGGTACCACAAACTTGAAGTTGATGGGTTCTTTACGATTTCCAATGGTCTTTCCGGGAATGTGCACCTCGATCCTGTAGCGACCGTCTTGTGGAAAAGACATGATAGGAGTCCCGGTGATGCTTGGCAAAGCGATAAATATGTCCTTGACGATCTTCACCAGCTCTTTGCCAAAGGGCATCGTTGCGTCAGGCTGGCAAAACTCCGTGAACAAAACTGGGGTGAAGGTGGCCATCTAGAAAGGTTGGAAAAAATCGGAGAGAAGTCAGAAATGAGCAGATGAGAATATAAGAATTTGAAAGACAATAGAAAATGATTTTTTTCCTAGGATTTTTCCAATCCTAGAGGTTACGTCCTACGGTTAGCGTGTGCTCTGATACCATTGCTGTAGCGACGCGACCTGAAACGGTCGAACCTCCGGTGTTTCTGTACCATCCCAAGATCATGCTGGTACACACACGGTACATAAATGTATATATCAAAGGGAAAATCACACAACTTTATTGATCGACATCTCATATCAAGTCCTTTATTACAATAAGGATTACAATAAAGTGGCTGAAGGCCAACTCATGAGATAAACTAAACAAAAATCTTGCGGAAGCTTCAAGGTAGTTGAGTCCATCTGACTCCAAGGGCATCTCACCGAGCGTAGATCATATCCTCACTCCTGGTTGGAAAAGTAGTCTGCAACACGATATGTTGCAGCCGTGTAGGTCAGCATATTGAATATGTCGGCAATGTCACAAAAGAGAGGGGTGAAAATAATCATCTATTCTATATGCATATATGGCAGGTGGGGGTAGTAAGTTTTGCGTAAAGCCAATTTTTCCTACAATAAGAGAGGGGCAAACAGATTTTTTTACTACAATGTTGGTTGATTAATGAGATGGTCCCACCAACCAATTCTCATACCCAAGTTGTCATGAAATACCCACATCATTATAATTCTTTGTGTTGATAATTCCAGATAGTTTCAGTTCCTTTGGCTCAAGTTGTCCATGACCGTGGATACGGCTAATCGATTAGGTTTGAGTACTCTGCAGAGTTTTGCACACGTTCCCCACAAGATTTGATCGCCTCCGTTGGATCCCTCGCACTTCAGGGTGTTTGAGGAACGGATGATCAAAACATGGTCTTCTAAGGGGTTCCTCTAAGAATCTGTCGGTGCCCATCCTTTCCTACCGTTCTTCTATATCTCGTAGCACCGCCTGTCTAGGGTCACCACAATATCCAACCAAGCCAGAGCCCATAATGGCTTGTGGCTGTGTAGGTAAGCCTTGGGTCTTGAAGCATCCATCCATCTCTTTGTTCCTGGGTGGACCTTTCCGCGTGAATACTGGCACTTCTCCAGCAACACCTAGGCTAACCACTGGCTTCTCCAGGGCGTCGTTCAACCATCATCCACCTAGAGGTATGTTGAAAACTTGGAGTCTTGAAGTCTTGATGATCATGTAGGTCTTGTAATTATTACCTCACAATTCTCATGAATCACACAACCAACCCCGTCTACTAATAGCATAGCCAAAATTAAATCAACGTTTCCCGGGGCCAAAGTGTCAAAGGGTTGAGGGGTGCCTACCACATGATACTACATCAAGTAACCAAATTTCCAAATACCTACTTTGCATGCAAATGGGGAGATGGTAGAACTAATGCAATAAAAACATGGGTAAAACATGATCAAAGTGACTTGCCTTGCTGCCGATCCTCGTACTCGAGTGACTCTAGATAACAAGCTTCGCACTCCGGATGATCTAATGAATCAAACAAAGTACACAATAAGCATAACCACAATACAATTTACATAACAGCAAAGTAAACTAATAATACTACAACAATCAATAGCACAATCAAAATAAAGAAATCAAACAAAGTAGAAAACCTCTCAACTTTTTTGTGGCAGAAACTTCTACTAAGACATAACAAGAAAAAAATTGTTTTCAGCAACTAATAAATAAATAACAGAAAGTAAATGCTAAAATTTTATTAGAAAAGAGGAAGTATTTCACCATAAAACTTTTGTGCAAAAGAATTACTACAAAACCTTTTACTAAACAATACTTATGGTGAAAACAATGTTTACCTATTAAAATAGAACACAAAACAAAACAAAATATTTTTATTAACAGAAAATAAATCTCCTAATGTTGAACAATAGAAAACTAAAAGAACTACAATAGAAAGTTAAACTAAAAAAGAATCAAAATAAACTAAAATAAAAACAATTTAATTAAACCCTAAGAAGAACTAAACAGAATCTGTTTTTGCTAAAAACTCTAATCTAAAATATCCTAAAAAAATCTCAAACAAAGAAGGATGATAAACCTAACTAATACAAAACAATGGCAAAAAGAATCATTCAAAAATAAGTTTTAAACTCAAGTTATTCAAGTTTTAGTGATTTGCTCAAATTTAACAAAATTCAAATTTAGAAGTTCAAATTTGAAAACTAAAACTACAGAGAGAAACTACATGAAATTTGTGACATGTTGCAAAAAGAATCAATCAAAAACTCTAAATATCCTAAAAGATATAACAAAAACAAAAACAAAAACTATTTTGTTTTTCTAAAACAAAAATAGGAAAGAAAAAAAAATTAACGGACAGTGTGCTACGTGTCATGCTGTGATTCGCCAAGGCTATGTGTGTGCGGGGTTTAGCGAGCGGACGGCCGAGCCTTAGGGGATACCGGTTCGGGGATTTAAATGATCTAATCCTAGGTGTTGGATTTAGATCGGACGGTCTAGGGGGGGCAGTGGCTTACAGAGAGGGTCGGGGGTCTCCGGCGACGGTCGACGGCGGCAGATCGTCGGAGGTGGTCGGGGACAGCGTCACGGTGGTCTAGGGCGTCCTCCGAAAGGTGCAGTCGATGGTGGCGGGCCTCCGGCTCAGATTGGTGGCGACGATGGGGTGTGGGGGTGAAGGGGGCGACGGCCACGAGCTCAGGGAGCTTCTGTGGGCAGCCGAGCTCCGACGAGGTGCGGGGGCGGCGCTCTGGCAAGGGGAGATGGGGTATTGGGGGGGAATGGAACATGGAGAGGCAGAGGCTTTATATAGGGGCCTCGAGGGGTCGGGAAATGGAAGGAGGAGGGAGATCCGGGCGGGAGTGGATCTCGCCGGCGAGGTGGGGGCGAAAGGAAGGGGGTGACCACGAGGATCGCGCGGTCGGTCGGTGGGTCCCACATGACAGAGCGAGGGGAGCGGTGTTTGCGGCGTCGGTGGCCGATCCGAATTAATTTCGGATCTCGCATGGGTGTCGGTGGGCCGGTGGATTTTCCTAATACGAGATTTTTTTTCTTTTTTCTAATTTACAGAGAAAGGAAACTACTTTATGGCAATCAAAACATTTCCAAAAAATGGAGGTTTACATATGAAATTGACCAAGGGAATAAATGAAATTTAATGAACATTTTTCCAAAGCCAAAATAAATACTTTTAAGAAAATATTTTCAAAAAATGCCTAAATTGATTTTGACTCTTTTTGCAATAAATTTTCAAATAACCCCCTGGGTTTTATGGTTCAAATACTTCACAAAAATACCCCTGATATGGATTTTCATGTTCCTCCTCTCACAATTGAAATATTTCAGGGTTTTGCAAGATAGGAAAAACAAGTGATGGAAGAAAACAAATAGAGCTGGCCTTTCAAAAATCCAAAAGGGAAACTTCAACAATTCTTTTCACTCAAACAACATGATGATGATGCATAGCTATATTTCATAACATTCCCAAAATAATATTTTGGGATGTTAAACATCATGTCCGTGACAAGTAGACCGAAACGATTCTACATCTACTACTATTACTCCACACATTGACCGACTCCTGCCTGCGTCTAGAGTATTAAGTTCATGAAGAACAGAGTAATGCATTAAGTAAGATGACATGATGTAGAGGGATCAACTCAAGCAATATGATGGAAACCCCATCTCTTTGCCCTTGATGGCAACAATACAATATGTGCCTCGCTACCCCTACTTTGTCACTGGGTGAGGACACCGCAAGATTGAACCCAAAACTAAGCACTTCTCCTATTGCAAGAATTACCAATCTAGTTGGCTAAACCAAACCAATAACTCGAAGAGACTTGCAAAGATATGAAATCATGCATATAAGAATTCAGGAAAGACTCAAATAATATTAATGGATAATCTGAACATAAACCCACAATTCATCGGATCTTGACAAACACACCGCAAAAGAGTATTACATCGGATAGATCTCCATGAAGATCATGAAGAACATGGTATTGAGAAGCAAAGAGAGAGAAGAATCCATCTAGCTACTAGCTATGGACCCGTAGGTCCGTGGTGAACTACTCACACATCATCAGAGGGGTAATGGAGTTGATGTAGATGCCCTCCATGATTGAATCCCCCTTCGGCAGATTACCGGAAAAGGCTCCAAGATTGGATATCTTGGGAACGGAGGCTTCTGGCAGAGTAAAGTGTTTTCGTGGCTCTTTCTGATAATGATGGAATATTTGGGAATTTATAGGCTGAAGATTAGGGTTAGGGGAGCATCCATGGGCCCACAAGCCTGCCCGACGCAGCCAAACCCCTGGCCGCGGCCCTAGGGCTTGTGGCCCCATGGAGGCTCCTCTGCCTTGGTTCTCAAGTCTCGTGGTTTCCTTTTGTTCCAGAAAAAATCATTCTGAAGGTTTTATTCCGTTTGGACTCCGTTTAATATTCCTTATCTGCGAAACTCAAAAACAAGGAAAAAACAGAAACTGGCACTAGACACTAGATTAACAGGTTAGTCCCAAAAATAATATAAAATAGCATATTAATGCATATAAAACATCCAAAACAGATAATATAATAGCATGGAACAATCAAAAATTATAGATACATTGGAGACGTATCAGCGTCCCCAAGCTTAATTCCTGCTCGTCCTCGAGTATGTAAATGATTAAAACAGAATTTTTGATGTGGAATGCTACCTAACATATTTATCCATGTAATATTATTTATTGTGGCATGAATATTCAGATCCATTAGATTCAAAACAATAGTCTAATATTGACATAAAAACAGTAATACTTCGAGCACACCAACAAGGTAGTCGTGTCCTTTCAAAATAACATGGCCTTAGAAAGTCATCCCTACAAAATCATATGGTCTGGCTATGCTACATCTTCCCCACACAAAGTATCTAAATCATGCACAACCCCGATGAACAAGTCAAACAATTGTTTCACACTTTTGGTGTTCTCAAACCTTTTCAACTCTCACGCAATACATGAGCGTGAGCCATGGATATAACATTATAGGTGGAATAGAACATGGAGGAGGTACAAAGGGAAAAAGGAGAAGATAGTCTCACATCAACTTGGCGTATCAACGGCTTATGAAGATACCCGTCAATAGATATCAATGTGAGTGAGTAGGTATTGCCATGCAACAAATGCACTTAGATCTATAAGTGTATGAAAGCACAAAAAGAAAACTAAGTGGTCGTGCACGATGAATATCCACTAGTTATATGAAAGTGACAAAATAGGAGACTCTCTATCGTGAAGATCATGGTGCTACTTTGAAGTACAAGTGTGGAAAAAGGTAGTAGAAATTGTCCCTTATCTCTTTATCTCATTTTTATTTTATTTTGGTGGTCTTCTTTGGCCTCTTTTATTTTTTTGTTTGGGCTTCGTTGTCCTCTTTTATTTTTTTGTAAAGTCAGAATACTCATCCCAACTTGTGAGGGAGTCATAGCCTCCATCATCCTTTTCTCTCATGGGACAATGCTCTATCAATGAAAAATTATCACACTTTTATTTACTTATAACTCAAAGAAAAAGAAGTTGCAACTCAATTCCTATGACAAAATATGACTCTATATGCAATACGAAGTGATGATGCAAGTCATAGAAGAACTACATGGTGGAAGTTGCATGGCAATATGTCTCGGAATGGCTATGGAAATGCCATAATAGGTAGGTATGGTGGCTGTTTTGAGGAATATATGGTGGCTGTTTTGAGGAAGGAGGGTTTGATGTACCGACGAAAGTTGTGCGGTACTAGAGAGGCTAGCAAAGGTGGAAGGGTGAGAGTGCGTATAATCCATGGACTCAACATTAATCATAAAGAACTCACATACTTATTGAAAAAGTCTATTAGTTATCAAACAAAGCATTAGACGCGTGCTCCTAGGGGAGAGGTTGGTAGGATTTAACCATCGCGCGCTCCCGACCCTCGCACAAAGGTCGACAATCATTAAACAAATCATGCTCCGACTTTGTTACATAACGGTTCACCATACGTGCATGCTACGGGAATCACAAGCTTTAACAAACGTATCTCTTCAATTCACAACTACTCACTAGCATGACTCTCATATTACCATCCCTATTATCTCAAAACTATATGCAAGGAATCCAACTTATCATAGTTTTTAATGCACTTAATATGAAAGTTTTTTATTATATCCCTCTTGGATGCCCATTATATTAGGACTAAATTCATAACCTGAACAAATTACCATGTTGTTTTAAGAAACTCTCAAAATAATATAAGTGAGGAACGAGAGTTCAATAACTTCTATAAAATATAGCACCACCATGCTCTATAAATATATAACTGAAGCACTAGAGCAACATTGCCTAGCTCAAAAGATATAAGTGAAGCACTAGAGCAACATTGCCTAGCTCAAAAGATATAAGTGAAGGACATAGACTATTCTAACAAATTCATGATTCAACGTGTATCTCTCAAAAGATGTGTGCAGCAAGGATGATTGTGTCAAACTAACAAGCAAAGACTCATATCATACAAGACGCTCCAAGCAAAACACATATCATTTGGTGAATAAAAACATAGCCTCAAGTAAATTTACCGATGTATTGAAGACGAAAGAGGGGATGCCTTGCGGGGCATCCCCAAGCTTAGGCTTTTTGGTATCCTTTAATATGACTTGGGGTGCCTTGGGAATCCCCAAGCTTAGGCTCTTGCCACTCTTTATTCTGTAGTCCATCGAATCTTCACCCAAAACTTAAAAACATCACAACACAAAACTCAACAGAAAACTCATCAGATCCGGTAGTATAAAAAGATAAATCACCACTTTTAGGTATTGTTGTGAACTCATTATTTATTTTATTTGTGTAATACCTACTGTATTCTAACTTTGCCATGACTCATACCCCCCGATATGACCCATAGATACATCAAAATAAGCAAACAACACAAAGAAAACAAAATCTGTCAAAAACAGAACAGTCTGTAGCAATCTGTAAACTTTGAATGCTTTTAGAGCTTTATAAATTCTTACAAATTAGGACAACCAAGGAACTTCATATGTAAATCCTGTGTAAAAATTTCAGATTGCTACCATAGATCAAATCAACAACTACCATAGATCACCCCAAAGGAGGAAAACCAAGGACTACCATAAATCAACAACTACCATACAAATTAGGACAACCAAGGACTCTGGAAAATTCAGAAAATTCCTGGACTGAGCGCAAAAATTTCTATTTTCCAGCAAGATCAAATCAACAACTACCATAGATCACTCCAAAGGTTTTACTGGGCTCAAACACTAATTTAAACACAAAAACACAATTACTACAGAAGTAATAATGTTCCAAACACACCAAAACAGAAGGAAAAAGCAGAAGGCAAAATAAAATCGATTGGGCTAAAACTCAGTCGACTGATTTCTAACGAAGTCTCAATCGATCCTCCTTTCGTTAGATCACGAGATGCCATGCTGTTTATTTCTTGTCAAACGGGCCCATATGTACACAACTGGCCTGCTTAGTGTTTTTTCTTTCTTTTTTCTCGTGGAGGGGAGGTATGCGTAGTGGGCTTGGCATCTGACCAAATCCCAAATCCCAGTGTGTCTCCTTCAACAAGCTACATCTCCGTATGTTTCAAAACTAAGCAATCCAATTTATTTATTTTATTACTTGTACTTGTCTCCATTTCTTTTAGTTTTTTGCCTAGTTATTTGGTACTTTTATGCGGTATTTTCTCCAATTCATTTCTTGGTCCTGTTTTTTATATTTTTGTTTTTCTTCATATTTTCTCGTAATATTTTTTCTTGTTTCTTTATTTTCTTTCTGTGACATATTATTCTAATTTGCTGAAAATAACTATGTCTCATTTAGGTCCTTTATCATCTAATTAAAACACGTTGTGATTCATGTTTTTTTTTCATGCAACACTGTTGCGTCGCACCAGTGGAGCAACTGGGCATCAAAAGTCGTCTTCTCCCATTTTTAGCACTGGCAGGATAGGGCTGTAGCCTTCTTACGTTGCATCCGGTTATTTTTGTAGTGCAGACCTTTCGTCCTCTGTATCCTGATTTTATGGGGGATTTTGGATCATCAGTGTTTGTTTGTCTTTATTTTTATTTCATTTATTTTTCTTTGTTCTTGTCTTCAAATTTCATTTTGTTTGTTTTTTTCTTTTAGATAGTTTTTTTCCTCTAGCTATTTTCTATTTGTCATTTTCTCGATTGATAGAGAACTAGTTAAATCTCATTCATTTTGGTACCTATGGATTTTGGACATCAAGTTTTGTGGGTGGTTGGCATGTCTGTTATGTTGATGGTGTAGTATGTTGTTGCTTGTTTCTTTTTCTCTCTATATCAACTAGAGAAGATATTATTACATAGAGAGAAAAATAATGTTTTTATCATCCCGCTTTTTTATTTTAAATTTATTCTTATTTTTTCTTGTATAATTATTAAGGGTTGTATGGTTCATTGCTTTGAGAAGCCCTGCCCAAATATTGGACGTTGACCTAGCAAGGTGTTCATTTGGATGGGGACCAAATAATTGGTGCGCCCATGGCTTAGTGGCATCTCTAGTGTAGTTTTCAGCCAACTTTTTTGTAGGTCGTGTGTGGGAAATCGAGAGCCAATTATTTGGTGAGCCAACGATTGGCAAGGCCACATTAGCACAAACCGCACACCTCTTAGTTCTTGCGCAACTGCATAAGATGCCGTTTGTTTGCAACTGTAAGTACTACAACCCAAATCGCAATGGACGCGGGCTCAAATTTTTTTGTTTATAAAATTTGGTTTTTCATGTTAGAAAAAATGGCTTTCAAGTAATACATGTCACACGGCCACGTACAGATTTTTCAAATTGCATACCCAAGACGCAACTGCAACTGGGTCGGGAGGTGGGCGTCGGTGAATTGTATGTCCACTGCTAGACATGCAACTGCAAGTGTTACAACCCGTCTGCAACTGCATGGCCCCTAATGTAGATGCAATTGGGCTTGTAGGGGGTTGTCACCTAGTTGCATATCCTTTGCTAGACATGCAATTGCAACTATTGCAACCTGAGTGTAACTGCATAGCCCCCAACTTGGTTGTAACTGGGCTGGTTTGGGGCTTGTATTCCAGTTGCATGTCCACTGATAGACATGCAATCAATAGTGTTGCACTCCGGCTGAAACTGGGTTTGTAGGGGTTGTCTATCAGTTGCATGTCCATCACTAGGGTTGCAACTATGATTGTTATAAACTGACTTCAACTACATGGCCCACAACACACATGCAATTGGGTTGGTATGGGGGCTCTCGTTCAATTGCATGCGCACAGGTAGTCAAGCAACTACAATTTTTCTAATCTGACTGCAACTACATGGCGCCTAATGCGACTGCAACTGAGTTGATAGGGGTTGTTGGCCGGTTGCATGTATATTAATAGAGTTGCAAGTGCAAGTGTTGCAACCCAACTTCAACTGCATGACCCACCTCGCAGATGCAACTTGGCCAGTAGGGTGTTGTCGGTCAATTGCATGCCCATTGATAGACATGCAACTTCAACTGTTGCAATCTGATTGCAACTGCCTGCGCCTAATGCGATGACAACTGGGTTGGTAGGAGGTTATCGGTTAGTTGCATTTCCACCAATAGAATTGCAACTGCAAGTGTTGCAACCCGACTGCAATTGGGGCCGGTACGGGGGTTGTCGGTCAATTGCATGTCCACCACTAGACATGCAATTACAAGAGTTGCAACACCAACTGTAACTGCATGGCATAGACATCAACACGACCGCAACTCATGGCAAGAAGGGGGAGGAGGTTTCGACCAGTTGCATGTCTATGACCTTTTTCAATGTTTATGATTTGTTTGTTTTTCCCTTTTTTATAAAATCACAATATTTTCCTTAAAAAGTGTATTTTTTTTGGACTCATTAATTTATTTTAAAGAATTCATTACAAATTTATGAATTTTAAAACTCACTTTTTATATGAATTCATGAAGGTTTATTAAATGCATGAACATTTTTCATATTCGCGAATATGTTCTCAAATATGTAGACCTTTTTATTTAAAACCGTGAACGTTTCTATGGCATCAACTACATGTGGCACACCCTATGTGCAATCACAATCGCCTTGACATGCATAGACTGGTATGAAAAAATAATTTACTTGTCTAATTTTATATCATTTTCATTGCTAATAATCACTAACGTGCGCACAGCCCATGTGAGACACAAGAAAGAATAAAGAAGAAGGAAACAACTTCTTTCAGTAGCGCTTCACCTTTTTGCTACATCTCTTTTTTATTTCTCAGTCTAGTAGCAATAAAACTCAGCTAAAGATCCATGTTTTAGCACAACTAGAGAGCCAAAATTGTCACGTTCTCATTTGTTTTCTACAGTACAAGTGTGTGTCTACACGAGCAAAAGAAGGACCGGTCCAACCCAATAAGAAAATACAAATAAAATACTAGCATGGAGGGACAGTTGGGCCGAAGTATGCAAAAAATAAAAACCGAAAACGCGACAGGTTCCTAGACGGAGAAAGTCATAAGAGATAAAAACGTTGGATGACGTCACCCAATCGACTGAGACTTGATTAAGTCTCAGTCGACTGAGACGTAGTCGCTCCCAAATAAAATTGGGTTGCCTCCCAACAAGCGATATTGTTTAACGCCCCTAGCCAGGCAAAACAAAATAGATCTAGGTATTGTCATCTTTGGTATGCAATCCATAAGTAGCTCTCATGATAGATTCATAAGGTGATTTTATTTTCTTTCTAGGAAAGTGTTCCATGCCTTTCCTTAATGGAAATTGGAATTTAATATTCCCTTCCTTCATATCAATAATTGCACCAATCGTTCTAAGGAAAGGTCTACCAAGAATAATAGGACATGTAGGATTGCAATCTATATCAAGAACAATGAAATCTACAGGCACACAATTCCTATTTGCAACAATAATAACATCATTAATTCTTCCCATAGGTTTCTTCATAGTGGAATCCGCAAGATGCAAATTTAAGGAACAATCATCAAATTCACGGAAACCTAACACATCACATAAAGTTTTTGGAATTATGGAAACGCTAGCACCCAAATCACACAAAGCATGACACTCATAATCTTTAATCTTAATCTTAATAGTAGGTTCCCACTCATCATATAGCTTTCTAGGTATAGTAACCTCCAACTCAAGTTTTTCTTCAAAAGCTTTCATCATGACATCAACAATATGTTTAGTACAAGCCTTGTTTTGATTAAAATCATGAGGAGAATTCAACATGGATTGCAATAAGTAAATACATTCAGTTAAGGAGCAGCTATCATGATTAAAGTCTTTGAAATCTAAAAGAGTGGGTTCGTTGCTATTTAAAGTTTTGACCTCTTCAATCCCACTTTTATCAATTTTAGCATCAAGATCTATAAACTCTAAATCATTGGGACACCTTTTAACTAAAGATGACTCATCTCCAGTCCCATCATTATCAAGATTAACATTGGAAAACAAAGATTCAATGGGAGTCACATCAATCACTTTAAGATCTTCATCAATATTATCACGAGAACATACTTTTTCAAGCCATTCACACTTAGCACGAACTCTAGTGGTTCTTTCCTTACACTAATCAATAGAAATTCTCATAGCTTTTAAAGACTCATTAATATCATGCTTGGGTGGAATAGATCTAGTTTTTAAATAATCAATCTCAAGAGAAATTCTATCAACGTTCCTAGCCATATCATCAATCTTTAGCATTGAAACCTTTTTGCGTACTAATGATTTTTTAATATTACTCTCAAAATCAGAGGGTATTTTATTATAATTTCCATAAGGATTGCTGTAGGAATTACCATAATTATTAGAGGAATTACTAGGAAACGGCCTAGCATTGAAATTACCTCTATAAGCATTATTACCAAAATTGTTCCTACCAACAAAATCCATATCCATAGATTCATTATTACTTCCAATCAAAGTAGACAAAGGCGTATCATTAGGATCAACAGGAACACTCTTACTAGCAAACAATTTCATCAACTCATCCATCTTTTCACTCAAAGTATTAATCTCTTCAATAGCATGCACTTTTTTACTAGTAGGAGATCTTTCGGTGTGCCATTAAGAGTAATTTGCCATAATATTATCTAGGAGTTTAGTAGCTTATCCTAATGTGATTTCCATAAAAGTGCCACCCGTGGCGAAATCTAAGAGATTCCTAGAAGCAAAATTCAATCCAGCATAAAAAAATGTATAATCATCCATAAACTCAAACCATGCGCAGGGCAATTCCTAATCATAAGTTTCATCCTCTCCCAAGATTGTGCAACACGTTCATGATCAAGTTGCTTAAAATTCATTATATCGTTCCTAAGGGAGATGATCTTAGTGGGCGGAAAGTACTTGGAAATAACAGCATCTTTACACTTATTCCATGAATCAATACTATTTTTAGGCAAAGATGAAAACCAAGTTTTAGCACGATCTCGTAGTGAGAACGGAAATAGATTCAATTTAACATTATCATTATCCACATCTTTCTTATTTTGCATGTCACACAACTCAAAGAAAGTATTTAGATGAGATGCGACATCTTCATTAGTAAGGTGGGAAAATTGTTCTTTCATAACAAGATTGAGCAAAGTAGCATTAATTTCATAAGATTTCACACTAGTGGCGGGAGCAATCGGAGTACTAATAAAATCATTATTATTAGCATTGGAAAAGTCACAAAAGTATTCTCTTGAGTCATCATGACAAAGCAAGCAATCAAGCACACAAGCAAGCAAAAGGCAAATGAGAAGACAAACGAAGAAGGGCGAATAAAAAGGCAAATCATTTGGTGTTTTTTGAAAATCGTTTTAGAAGTGGGGGAGAGGAATACAAGAGGTAAATGGAAAATAATGTAAATGCAAGAGATGTGATGGGTACTTGGTATCTTGACTTGCTATGTATCTCCCCGGCAACGGCGCCAGAAATCCTTCTTGCTAGTTCTCGAGCATGTGTTGGTTTCCCGTGAAGAGGAACGGTTTGATGCAGCAAAGTAGATAAGTATTTCCCTCAGTTTTTGAGAACCAAGGTATTAATCCGGTAGGAGATACAAGCGAGCCACCAATAGATGTACCTACACAAAGAATCAAACTCTTGCACCCAACGCTATAAAGGGGTTGTCAATCCCTTCACGGTTACTTGCAAGGATGAGATCTAATAGAGATAGATATAATAGGGTGCTTGAACGGAAAGTAAAACTAAAAGAAAAAATAATTCAGCAAGTATTTTTTGTATTTTTTGTTTTAGGTCTGAAAGTATAATGTGGAAAATAGACCCGGGGCCATAGGTTTCACTAGATGGCTTCTCTCATGATGGCAAGTATTATGGTGTGTGAACAAATTACTGTCGAGCAATTGATAGAAAGCGAATAATTATGAAGATATCCAAGGCAATTATTATGCATATAGGCATCATGTCCGTGAAAAGTAGACCGAAACGATTCTGCATCTACTACTATTACTCCACACATCGACCGACTCCTGCCTGCGTCTAGAGTATTAAGTTCATGAAGAACAGAGTAACGCATTAAGTAACATCCCATGATGTAGAGGGATAAACTCAATCAATATGATGAAAACCCCATCTTTTTACCCTTTATGGCAACAATACAATACGTGCCTCGCTACCCCTACTTTGTCACTGGGTGAGGACACCGCAAGATTGAACCCAAAACTAAGCACTTCTCCTATTGCAGGAATTACCAATCTAGTTGGCCAAACCAAACCAATAACTCGAAGAGACTTGCAAAGATATGAAATCATGCATATAAGAATTCAGGAAAGACTCAAATAATATTCATGGATAATCTGAACATAAACCCACAATTCATCAGATCTCGACAAACACACCGCAAAAGAGTATTACATCGGATAGATCTCCATGAAGATCATGAAGAACATGGTATTGAGAAGCAAAGAGAGAGAATAAGCCATCTAGCTATTAGATATGGACCCATAGGTCCGTGGTGAACTACTCATGCATCATCGGAGGGGCAATGGAGTTGATGTAGATGCTCTCCATGATCGAATCCCCCTCCGGCAGATTATCGAAAAAGGCTCCAAGATTGGATCTCTCGGGAACGGAGGCTTCTGGCTGCGGAAAAATGTTTTCGTGGCTCTTTCTGATAATGATGGAATATTTGGGAATTGATGGGCCAAAGATTAGGGTTAGGTGAGCAGTCAGGGGCCCACAAGACTACCCGGCGTGGCCACCCCCCTGGCCGCGGTCCTAGGGCTTGTGGCCCCGGAGGCTCCTCTGCCTTGGTTCTCAAGTCTCGTGGTTTCCTTTTGTTCCAGAAAAAAATTCCGAAGGTTTTATTCCATTTGGACTTCGTTTAATATTCCTTATCTGCGAAACTCAAAAACAAGGAAAAACAGAAACTGGCACTAGGCTCTAGATTAATAGGTTAGTCCCAAAAATAATATAAAATAGCATATAAATGCATATAAAACATCCAAAACAGATAATATAATAGCATGGAACAATCAAAAATTACAGATATGTTGGAGATATATCAGTTATCACTGAGGTCTTTGATCTCAGGCTGCATCTTCACCACTTCCTCAGGAGAAAGCTTCAGAGCATTGTTCTTCAAGTAGTGCTCTTTCTTGTACTGAGCTTTCTTGTTTTGTCTGGCTTCTCATACTTCCACTTTTCTTCAGCTATGAAGGCAGTGAGGACATGATCTGGACCAGGAGTCAGCTTCAAATCATCAATTGGAGTGTTGGATCCCTATGCCAGATATCAATGAAGTTCAGCACCATTTTTGGATCCAAACATAGAGGAATTTGAGTGCCCTTTGCTTGAGCCACTCGTTCTTGCTTGTTTTTTATGATTGCCGCTAGTTCCTCATCATCACCTTCATCTGAAGAATATGATGGTATTTTGAACACCACCTTCTTCGGTTGAGGACTTTGTCGAGTGCCTCGTCCAGCAATAGCTTTCATCTTCATTAGGAAGGACTGGTTGAGGACTATGCTTAGACAGAGGAACTTACAGAGACCCCTGAAGCAATTGAGAAGCCCTCGGTCCTCTGACATGTTGCAAGGTGCATAGGTGTTGAGGATTTTGTGTCAGTAGCTGATGATTGTGCGGCTACTGAAGGCTTTGTAGAGGTCTTTGAAGACTTTGCTAGAGGGTTCTGCAGTGATGATTTTGAAGATGAGGACTTTGATTTTACTGCAGATTTCTTCAACATTGATTTCTTCGAAGCACTGGCAAATGCTCCGGCAGAGGCAGCAGCAGTTGTGTCTTCATTGAATTTATTCACAACCTCTTTTGCCTTCTTTGTCAGCTTGTCTTGTTGTCTTTCCCATTCTTGAGGAAAGTCATCACCAGTTTTGAGACTAGTGGGATCAGCAGTTTGGTTTGGAGCCAAAGGTGGCCTATTGCAAGGGGGTTTAACAGCGGATTTCTTCATGTATTTTGGAGTGACATAGCGATATTCTTTCCACTCCCATGCCCATCTCCTCTCAATTTTTTGAATGAGGATCTTTCGCTGCTTTGTAGTTTCCTTGCCATGAGTTTCTTCATTTGGAGTGCAATATTCCTCATACAGTTCATTGGGTATCTCAAAAGCAGTTTGCACTTCAGGTTTCTTTCGACCTTTCTGTGGCATTTTCCCATCAGCCATTTTCTTCGGCTGAGGATTCTGAGGAAGTGTACAAATTATCTTCAAGGAACGCTGCAAATGAGTTAAGTTGATGAGAACCTGCTGATTCATCAGCAGACGTTTTGTACCTGTGAACAGAGTATATGTGCGAGGAATTTGAAGAGGTCATATGCATTCTCAGAAATTCTCAAAATACATCAAGTTGAGGAATTTTGACCATAGATGTCTTAAGGTATTTCACTAAGTTTTTTTGTCTGAAGTTCCAAAGTTGTGCAAATTTTGAGGATCCACACAATTGAGGAATCTTGAAGAAAATCATAACTTAGGAAAAACATCAAGGGAATGAACATGTAAGGTGCTTTAGAATATGATTCTTGAAGAATAAACACCTTTGAGGAAATTGTGGAATACATGAAGATCAAACAAGGGCAGTAAAATTAGATTTTATTTACCCTGATGAAGAACACAACGAACAGTGAGATGAAATCAGGGAAGTTCGTCCATCCAGATCTCCCACACCCTAGCTTGGCAGAGGGAGGCAGTTATAGCGGTGGCGGAGTGAAGATTTCCGTGGACGATGCGAGTACGACGACTGCGAGGTCGAGGCAATGAAGCTGTTCCACACCAGCGGTGATGATTTTAGCAGCGACACTAGGTTTGAGCTCGAGAGAGAGTAGGAGTGAGGATTAACCAAGCACAGTGAAAGGGAAGGGGTATTGATAGAGGAGGTGAAAACCAATCTGCCTGAAGATTTTGGACCAGATTGCCCCTGACCGTTGCTCTCCACGCGACATGTGTCACCCACGTTCTGAGTAGTGGAGATAGTGGGGGATCATGGGTTATCTAGTCATGGGAATCGGAACAGTTTGAGAGGGAAGCGCCGAAAATTTAGATAGTGAATTTTTTTAAAGTTTTCGTTCGCAAATTCTTCAGCTGTCAAGGACATAGTGAAGACTTTGAACGAGTTTCAAAGTAGAACTCATATGAAGAATTTGAGAACACACTGGGTTGAGTTTAGCATAGAGGGGGAACAGGTCCGATCACATTCACTTAGATGAAAATCAACTTGAAGAATTAGCAATAAGTGAATGTCGTTGAGGACATTCAAAACTCAAATATATATATATAGTCAATGAAGAACATCAATTTCATAGTTTGAACAATTTGATAAGTTGAGGAATTTGCAAACTTGAGGAATTTGATAAATTGAAGAATTTGCAAAATGACGAAAAACTCAACTTTGAAGAATTTCAACAATGGTTGGTGGCGTGACCCACCGTATAAGAATGATGATTTCAGACACCGTGTACAATTGTCTAGGGTTCTGAGAATCAAATTCTTCATTAATTTCTTCACACTTAGAGGGTTATTCTTCATTGATTGAAGAAAAATGTTACTTCGTGTGTTGCACATCTAAGTCATCAATTTTGCATAAGTGTTAGGATGTGTGTACTTTTCAAAGAACATTCGAAGATTCTAAGATATTTAGCTCACACCACAACTTGCAAAATCTCTTTTCATCCAAGGGATTTGTGAAGATATCAGCTAGTTGTTCTTCAGTGTGTATGTGGTCGATGGAGATGTCGCCCTTGAGTACATGATCTCGAAGAAAATGATGACGAATCTGGATGTGCTTGACCTTGGAATGCTGAACTGGGTTGTAAGAAATCTTGATAGCGCTCTCGTTGTCATGGTAGAGAGGCACATTCTTCACCTTGATGCCATAGTCTTTGAGGGTTTGCTTCATCCACAGCAACTGAGCGCAACATGAACTAGCAACAATGTACTCAGCTTCAGCAGTAGATAGTGACACGTAGTTCTGCTTCTTTAAGGACCAACAGACTAAAGATTGTTTGAGGAAATGACATGTGCCTGAGGTTGACCTGCAATCCACACGATCTCTAGCATAGTCAGCATCTGAGTATCCGATGAGGTGAAGATTTGAGCCATTGGGATACCATAATCCAAGCCTTGGTGTGTGAGCTAAGTATCAAAGAATATGTTTCACATCCTTATGGTGTGATTCCTTTGGTGTTGCTTGGAATCGGGCACACATGCAAACACTCAACATAATATCAGGCCTAGATGCACATAGATATAATAAAGAGCCAATCATGGAGCGATATACCTTCTAATCAAAATCTTTACCATTTTCGTCAGTCAAGAGGTGGCCTTTTGAAGGCATTGGAGTTTTGATGCCTTTGCAATCTTGCATGTCGAATTTCCTCGGAACATCCTTGAGGTATTTATCTTGAGAGATGAAGATGCCATTGTCTTGCTGACGAATTTGAAGACCTAAGAAGAATTTCAACTCTCCCATCATAGACATTTGATATTCTTCACTCATCATATAGGCAAATTCATCACTGTAATGTTTGTCAGCACAACCAAAGATAATATCGTCTACATATATTTGGCATATGAACAGTTCATTGACATAGGATTTAGTGAAAAGAGCTACGTTGAGTGAACCAGGTTTGAAGCCTTTCTTCATGAGGAATTCCTTCAGGGTGTCGTACCGTGCCCGAGGGGCCTGCTTGAGTCCATAGAGAGCCTTATTGAGTCTGAAGACTTTGTCAGGATGCTTAGGGTCTTCAAAACCTGGGGGTTAAGCAACATTCTTCCTCAAGCTTACCATTGAGGAATGTACTTTTCACATCCATTTGATATAAGATGATATCATGATAGTTAGCATAAGCAAGAAATATGTGAATAGCTTCAAGTCTAGCAACAGGTGCAAAAGTTTCATCCAAGTCAATTCCTTCAACCTGTGTGTAGCCTTGAGCTACAAGACGAGCCTTATTTCTTACCGCAAGTCCATTTTCATCTTGCTTGTTGAGGTAGATCCACTTGGTACCTATGATGTTGTACTTGCGAGGATCTGGCCGCTTGACAAGTTCCCACACATTGTTGAGCTTGAATTGATGCAATTCCTCTTGCATAGCTTGAATCCACTCAGGCTCCTTGAATGCTTCATCAACTTGGGTGGGCTCTATGATAGAGACAAAAGCAAAGTGCCCACAAAAGTTATTCAAATGTGAAGCTCTTGAGAGAGTGAGGGGACCTGGTGCATTGATGTCGTCGATGATTTTGTCAATCTGCACTTCATTTGCAACTCTTGGATGAGCAGGTTGATGTGGCTGAGGATTTTCTTCAGCACCATTTTCTTCAGGTGTATCAGCATGAATGTCTTCATTGGTTGGAATGACTTCTTTAGTGGGTATGACATCTTCAGTAGCCTTCAACTTAATGGATTCCTCAGGAGACTGTTCATCTAGCACAGAAGGGAGGTGCTCTCTTTGTGAGCCGTCAGTTTCATTGAACACATCTACAGTTTCAACAACCTTTTGGTGGTGGGTGTTGAAGACTCTGTAGGTGTGCGAGTCCTTTCCATAACCAAGCATAAAACCTTCATGTGCTTTCGGTGCAAATTTAGAACTATGGTGAGGATCTCTAATCCAGCATTTTGCACCGAAGACTTTGAGATAACTTACATTCGGTTTCTTGCTACTCATAAGTTCATATGAAGTCTTCTTGAAGAATTTGTGAAGGTATACTCTGTTGATGATGTGGCAAGTTGTATCAATAGCCTCAGGCCATAAATGACAAGGAGTCTTGTATTCATCAAGCATGGTGCGCGCCATCTCAACAAGAGTCCTGTTCTTGTGCTCCACGACACCGTTCTGCTGAGGAGTATATGGGGCAGATAGCTCATGAGTAGTACCAAGTTCATCAAGATATTCATCAAGATTGGTGTTCTTAAACTCAGTCCCATTATCACTCCTAATATGCTTGATCTTGACGCCGAAGTTAGTTGAGGCCCTTGAAGCAAATCGTCTGAAGACATCCTGCAATTCAGACTTGTACAGAGTAATATGCACCCAAGTGTAACGAGAGTAATCATCAAAAATGACAAAGCCATACAAACTTGAAGAATTTGTTAGTGTGGAATAATGAGTGGGGCCAAAGAGGTCCATGTGAAGCAATTCAAAGGGCCGAGTCATGGTCATGATTGTCTTCGAGGGATGCTTGGATCTGGTCATCTTTCCAGACTCACATGCACCACAGAGGTGGTCCTTGAGGAATTCGACACCTCCAATGCTAATGACGTGCTTTTTCTTCACTAGTGTGTGCAAGTTCCTCATACCAGCATGTCCAAGTCGTCGATGCCACAACCAGCCTTCTAAGGACTTTGCAAGTAGGCACGTGACAGGCTAAGGACCTATAGAGAAATCAACAATATACAAGTCTCCTCTCCTAAAGCCTTTGAAGACTTTGGAATGGTCAGATTCCATGATGACAACACAACGATATTTTCCAAAGACAACAACCATATCAAGATCACAAAGCATTGAGACAGACATAAGGTTGAACCTGAGGTATTCGACAAGCATCACCTTATCCATGTGTCGGTCCTTTGAGATTGCAACCTTACCTAGACACAATACCTTGCTTTTTTCCTTTGTCAGCGTAGGTGATATGCTTCAGGTGAGATGGAGCAAGTGGCAAATTCATCAGTAGATTCTTGTCACCAGTCATGTGGTTTGTGCATCCACTATCGAGGACCCACTCAGTAGCTTTTGGAGGTTCATCCTGCAGATGAATTAATACAACTTACGAACTCATATGCTTCAGAGTGAAAAATATGACATCAAATTCATCAAGAAGAATTTCATCACACAATATAGTGAGTAAAGCAGTGTGAGGACGTGAGAAACGAGGAATTCATTTCTCCATGATTAGCTTGCGTCCTTTCAAGCATTTCCTCAGGTCTCCAAAAAATTCATTAAACGATCAAGTTCATCTGGAGACCTGACCCTGCATAAGAGATTAGTTGAGTTTCTTCACCACCCACATCTGGAGGGGTGGTAAAGAGTTCATCATTCTGCGAATGCCATATGAGAAGGGAGGCATTAAAGCTAGTGCGCTTCGTTTCACAGGATGAGGGTTAGACTACCCATATGAATAAGCAGAGAAATTCTTCGAGGACTTATGAACATAATGATTTGAAGAATAATGCACATATTCAGTACTCTTAGTTTTTCCTTGAGAAATAGATGCATTAGCACGAGAATGATATTCTTGACCATTTGAGGAATTTGGTCCAAGTGAAGACTTCGGTCCATATGAGGAATTTGATCCGGGGTTCCTTTTCTTCATGAGTGGTGTCGTGAGGAGATTCACTTGAAGATTTTGTAAGCAGCTCTTGGGAACCCAGATTTTCTTCATAGGTGAACCGTTCCTGCAGCTAGTTCCAACAAATTTGGCAAATACTTCACCTTTCTTATTTTTGAAGAATGTGTAGTTGGAGTCAAGTGACTCATCAGAGGAATATGAAGTTTCACAAGTAAAGCCAGATAAAGTGGATGGATCTATAGGAGGTCCTTTTGTAGCAACCCATGAAGTTTTGGGGTACTACTCAGGTGTCTGGTATGATCCATCAGCATTGAGTTTCCTCTCAAATGCAATACCCTCTTTTCTAGGGTTCCTGATCAGAATCTGCTTTTTGAGGACATCGCAAAGGGTTTGATGCCCTTTGAGACTTTGGTACATGCCTGTCACATACAATTCCTTCAACCCTGCATTTTCGTCAATGATACTTGTGGTATCCTCATATGAGGAATTTGTGACCACGGGAGTAGTTGAAGAATTTGCAGCAATAGAAGCATTTGAATATTCAGGTGAAGAATTGGCAGTTTCACGTTCGATGCATTTCAAACAAGGTGGAACAAATTCTTCCTGAGCAATATTGATCTGTTGAGCCAGTAAGGAATCGTTTTCCCTTTGGAGATCCTCATGAGACACTCTTAGTTTCTCAAGATTTTGCTTTTTTGAAGAAATTCATAAGAAAGCTTCTCATGACCAGCTAAGAGAGCATTATGATGACTCTGAAGGTTATCATACTTTAACTGAAGACTTTTGAGATCATCAGTTAGAGTTTGAGTTCGATCCACTTCCTCATTCAACAGATCATCGCTTTTGTCTAGCAGTTTTTGAAGCTTTTCAAGTGCACTTTGTTGCTTAGTGGCAGTATTAGCAAGTATTCCATAACTAGGTTTTACATATTCATCAGATTCAGCATCACTTGATTTAGAGGAGGAGTGATGCTTATGTACCTTGGAACCTTTAGCCATGAAGCAATAGGTGGGAGCATAATTATCATTGCTGACATCACAGTCATTGGAGTAGTCATTTTCTTCATCGTTGAAGATGGACTTGCTAACAAAAGCAGTGGCAAGAGAAAGGCTAGCAACACTAGATTCTGATTCCACCTCAGATTCTTCCTCTTCTTCATATTCTTCAGATTCTTCTTCTGGAACCATTCTTCTTGTGTGTTGAGGACTTTGAAGACAAGGACTTTGCAGATTTCTTCTTTTTCTTCGAGTCATCAGAATTGTCGTCCTTGTACTTCTTCTTTTTCTTTGATTCTTTTTCCCAAAGAGGACGGTAAGAAATAAAGTGACCAGATTTGTTGCATTTGTGACAAGTTCTCTTCTTGTAGTCGTCTAAGGAATCTGATTTCCTCAAGCCACTTTTTGATGACTTTCCAAACCGGCCTCTCCTTGAGAAATTCTGGAATTTCCTCACGAGCATTGCAAGCTCCTGACTCAGTTCTTCGGGATCACCAAGGCTACTATCAGAATCTTCGCCTTCGGATGAGGAAATTTATTTTGCCTTCAGAGCACGAGATCTTCCATAGCTTGGCCCGTAGAGGTCTCTCTTCTCGGCTTGTTGGAATTCATGAGTATTGAGTCTCTCAAGAATATCAGCAGGATCAAGTGACATGTAGTCTCCATGCTCTTGAATCATCAAAGCCAGAGTATCGAATGAGGAATGAAGAGATCTCAGCAGTTTCTTCAACACTTCATGGTCGGTGATGTTAGTGGCACCCAGTGCTTGAAGCTCGTTGGAGAAATCAGTGAGACGATGAAAAGTTTGCTGAACATTCTCATTGTCGAGTCTTTTGAAGTGGTTGAACAGATTGCGAAGAACATCAACACAAGAATCACGTTGAGTGGAAACACCTTCATTGACCTTGGACAGCCTATCCCAGATAAGCTTAGCATACTCCAAAGCAGTCACTCTGCCATACTGACCTTTGCTCAGATGGCCACAAATGATATTCTCCACTTGAGAATCGAGTTGCTTGCATTTCTTCATATCAGCAGCAGTAACAGTCGGAGAAGTGCGGGGAACACCATTTTCCACAACATACCAGAGATCGTTGTCAATAGCTTCAAGATGCATGCGCATCTTGTTCTTCCAATAGGGGTAATCCATCCCATCGAAGGTAGGACAACCTACGGAAACCTTGATCATACCTGCAGTTGACATAACTAGAACTCCAGGTAGTTAAACCAACATCACACAGAACAAGGGAGTACCTTGCTCTGATACCAATTGAAAGTGCGTTATATCGACTAGAGGGGGCTGAATAGGCGATTTTTACAAATTCATCACTTGAGGAATTTGAAATGTGATGAATAACTAGCAGCAGAATAAGTAATCAAGTGCATGATAAATAGAGCAGTAGCATAGTCATCATGATGAAATAAAGCATGCATAGATTATAGGTAGCGTGATACAGGATAAGCAGGTGAGCAACAAGGTAACTTGAAGAATTTGAGGTGAGGAAATTGTGAAAGTCTTCAGTCAAATTCTTCAAATAGTAAAGTTCAATTTCGTTAGCAGGTAGATGAGGAAATGAAAGGGTTGAGGAAATAGAACCATGTAGCTCGATGAGGACAATGATTTGCTGACTCGGTTCCAACTACTATGATAGTCGTACGTCTGGTTTGGAGCGGCCTCGTATTTAAACTAGACAACACGCGGTCCCAAGACACATGGTCCTTACCGTATTCTCCTTGAGCTAAGTTCACAAAGTCATCTCCCAACACTCGTGGTACGTCTTCAGGGTAGACTTCCAAAACCCTCACAAACTGGTCACCCGGCGATCCACAATTAACTGTTGGATGATCTAGACCAAGGTCACTCTGTGATCCCAATTGACTACAGGATGCACTAGACCATGACACCTAACCATCTGGAAGATACACAGTCTTCAAAGGTAACAAGCGTTAGTTCCACACAGGAACACTCTCTTTAGTGATTCTCAATCACTTTGGGTTTGGTGGTTTGGAGTTGGGTTTTTCCTCACCGATGATTTTCTCTCAAAGTCCTCGGAGCATGGGTTGCTCTCAAATGACAAGTGTCAGTTCTCTCTCCGAGCAGCCAACCCACTAGAGGTTGTGGGGGCGGCTATTTATAGCCAGGGAGAAACCTGACATGATAAGACATAAATGCTCCCCATGATATGACCGTTATGTGGGCATGATGATTGGGGATAGTTGGCGCTAAGCACAGCAACAGTCAGAATTTCGAACTATGAAAGTCCTCAGGCTTATCATGTTCCTCACTTGTAGGCAATTTGCACTGGCGAAATCCTAACTCCTCAATCAGAGCAATTTCCTCAAAGACCAGAAGAACATCATCTTTGTCACTGAAGAACTTGACTGAACTGTAAGAGATTTCCAAAGGCTTCACTCGAAGGATTGGATAGGTTGAGGCTTTTGAGTTGAGCATCAGTTGGAAATTTTCCTTAGTATTACCTTGGCCCCCTTTAACAGTACGGTGTTTCCTATGACTCAAAGAAAGGAAATGAAACTATGAAAACAAAATTTGTCATGCTTCATAGTCCTCGTTCATATCTTCAAGGTCACACCAACTTCTTCAATTTCAAAGTCGCCACGAATACCAAAGTCTTCAGCAAAGTCTTCAACAAAGTCTTCAGTTGAAGACATACATTTTTAGGGGTCGATAATCTCCGATTATATCAAACTCCTCATTGACTTATAGAGCCTGTGTACACTCACAAACACATTAGTTCCCTAACCTATAAGTCTTCAATACACCAAAATCACTAAGGGGCACTAGATGCACTTACAGTTTAGCTTCTTTGGAATAAGAGTGATCAACGAAGCATTCAAGCAATCCGAAGAGATAGATCATTCCCAAAAACTATTGTGTAGGTTCTAGAAGTCTGATGCAATTAGATCCCAACACTATTTTAAGAAGCATCCATTGAATCCATCTTGTCACGGTGCCCTGTCAGCGGGCATTTTAGCTACCACATCATCTATCTCTTTTTTGGTGAATGGTTCAGAGAGACCATCAAGGTTGATCATAGATTGGACTAGCCTATCGACGTTAAATTTCATTTCATGGTCAACAGATACACCAAGTCTGGCTCTGAATGCCTGAAATGGTACTTCAGCCTTAGCTTCATGATCTTCAATAAGGGAGCCATCTAGGAGAGACAAAGAGGCAATAGAGTTTTGACCATGTCGTTTAGTAGCCATACGTTGGAAAAATTTAGTATTTTCATCCCCACCCTATATGTGTCTGATTGTGCAACATTTACCCCAAAATTGATGTCTATAGGACTGTAAATGGATGATGTGTGCTTTTAGAATTTTCCGGAAGTTCCATTCCTGAATGACTAAAGGTCGCTTCTCTTCTAAACCATCCAAAAGAGCAAGAACTGTGTGACAATTATTCAGCAGCAATGAAAGCTTAGATAGACCTTTAATCCATCTTTTAAGCACCCGCCTCAAATTTTTGAGCTTCGCATTAAGAGCTAAGGCAGCATCAGAAGAATGGATAGGGAGTTGTTGTGCAGATTTAACAGTGTCCTTAAAACCTGAATGTAAGGGCCAATAATTTTCAAAACGAAATACTTTGGAACGTGCAATGGAAGATTGAACCGAGACAAGGCAGGGTATGTGATCAGAAATTGGCCTTGGGACTGCTTTCACTTATGTATTTGGATACGAAGAAGTCCAATGATTGGAGATAAAAACCCAGTCTATTTTTTCTAATAAAAATACAAACCGCATATTACTCCAAGTATAAGTCGCAACCTTTAATGGAAAGTCTACAAGACACTACGAGCGAATAATATCATTGAAAGTGATCATATCATTAATGTTACCTCCCAGACGAGTACGATTATCTGACGATCGAGTGAAGTTAAAGTCACCAACCAGAAGCCAATTATCATCATCGCCAATATCAAGATCCATAGTCAACTAACAAAGTTGTCACGTTTAACACCCTCACACGGACCGTAAAGATTAACCACTATCCAAAAGTCAAGCGAGCGCATCGATTCAAAATTAAGAACCTGAGCCCATTGGTGTTTTTCAATCATTGTAGCAGAAAATACAACGCTATTCCGCCTGAATTGCCAATCGAAGGAACATATGCGAATTTATCGAAATGACGCGGACCAAATTTACGAATATACGAATGGTCAAGATGTTCGCACTTTGTTTCTTGAATGTAGATAACCGAGGAACCCAAACTATCGATAGTGGAATGCAAAGAATCATGTTTATCATCTGAACTAATGCCACGGATGTTCCAACATAACAAGGTCCAAGAACAAAACTGAGAATTCATCAAACTAACATCTATAAAATGATGGGTCTAGGCGCTAAACTAAACTAGGGCAACTATTGTCCAAAGAAATAAAACTAACAAAATGCGCCAGACTAATATTTATTTGAGTCCGCTCATTAAACTTAAACTTACTATCCAACATCAGTTTCATCAGAGGAGGAGTTTCCCATTGCTAGAAGGCGATCTTCAGCGAGCTCCTTAGAAGGGATGCCATATAAACCGGTGCCCACCTCCTAAATGTAAATGATGGTAGCTGGAGGTGGTGGTGCAGAGCTGGAGGTGGCAACATTTCAGCTTGGGTTTGGAGCAGGATCACCAACGACAATAGTGACCCGAGGTTTGATAAGAGATTTACGACCACGACAGACAGACGTTTGGTCCACTTTAAAACCCATATTCTTATTTATGTGAGGATTGCGACGAACTTCAAAAGTATAGAGCGGTGTATTAGACCTAGCCTGTCACCCCCTTTTGCGAGTTAGAGAGACCCGTGGCTCAACAAGAAGAGCTGAAGGAGCAAGGACATGCCCCACAAAATTTTCCTTAGCCTAAGCCACACTATCATCATCTAAAATTTCAGAGATTAGCACTAAAGATGGGACGTGCCCAAAAGGCAACATCTGCCACCAAAAACTGAAGATTAGAGGCAACATCTACCATCACAACTTCCTGGACACCTTGCTAATAGGAGCCACGAAGCTTGAGGAGTTAGCATCTTCTTCAGACTGAGACTTCCAGGTAATCAAGTGCAAAGGCATGGATGATGTTTGGAGCATAACAGAGCCATGGTGAATGTTTGGTTTCCACAGCACCACAATAACAGAGCAAGCAAGACGAAACAAATCGAACACATTAGCATTGTTGATACTAAAGGACGCAGCCACATGAGACCGAGAAGTGTCAGACAAACTAATGGACAATGAGACAGTTGCTGGAAGTGAGATCAATTGACCAAATTCCTTTGAAGAATCAGAGCTACCTTCACCAATATTATCATTCCAAGCCGACAAGGGACTGTTAAACACATTATGAGAGGGGACAATGCCATCAGAAAAAGAGACTCCCCGCTACCTTAAGTTAGACTGATAATTAATTTGAGCTTCAATAGGGAGAATGAACAGAGGAACATGTTGTTGGTCAGGGGTCACTCGCTCATCATCATCCTGATTCCCCCTTCTATGGGGCCAAACGCCCCATTGTTCTGCAGCCAAATCTGAAGCCTCGCTTGGAAGGCTTGTTCAGTTGTCATATGGGGCCCATAAAAGGGGTGTGGATCACTGCCATCAGCTGGAGCGGGCTCCTCCCCTACCAAAGGAACATGATGAATGTGCAAATTCCACTCCTGTGAACGCAACATGTATACGGGCACCGTCCAAGATCGAAGCTGACCACCCATTTGCCACATTACAAAACTACTAGGGACAAGCGCCACACTCATGATCTAGGATTTGACGAGCACACTAGACACTAGATCCTGGGGAACGAACCATTGAATTAGTTTGCCAAATTGGGAAACAACTTTATCAACCTGGAAATTAGTTTAATAGTCTTGAGGAAAGGCTAGCATCAGAACCCAGATCTCCCTACCCAATGATGGCATGCGCATGTTTAGACCTTCATCATGTTTAACAAAAGTAATCTCATTGTCCTCACGAAGCAAGTAAGTTTTTTTCACTACACCATCCCTAATCAAAACATTGCGGAAGCGGAATAGTCCAAGCCCCAAAGCAGAATCTTGTGCATCTCTAACAAAGAACCTATCATGGTTCAGGAGTTTCAGGATTTCTCGCGTGGCCTCATGATGAAGATGGATCGGGATAGGCCTGTTTGACTCGGTGATGGTGTAGTCGTCATTGCAGAGAGGCGGAGTCAGACTAAGAGCCATGTCTTCCCTGACCTTGCGATCAACGAGGCCTAGCTCAGTGGAGAAGCCCGGTGGAAGGAAAGCAAAGGGGTTGCACGTGAAGTTCGCCACCACAAGAGAACACGACAAAGCGGGAGCAAAGCTTGCAATATTGAGGGTGGCATATGGGGAAGATGAGCGAATGTCTAGCAGTCGCGAGATATCTATGGAATTGACTTTCTTTTTCTGAACGAACTTCCCACAAAATCTCACCCGCCAATAGCCTACGACAGAGTGCCCATAAGACAAGCAGAATTGACATCGTGGGGTTCGCGTACGACCTTGATTAGTGTGGCCCATTTGCATACACCTCGGGCAAAAAATCTGACGTATGGAAACCAAGATAAGATTTATGACTGATTTTATTCGAAGCGCGATTTTTCTGAAGAGATAACTTCTATTGGCTAGATAACCGGCGACCGAAACAAGCTGTAGCTAAATGTCTAAGCTCAAAGCAAGAGAGACATCTCAGTTCAATATTGTAAGACATGCAAGAAAACTTGAATTGGGTAATCACAGAAATGAGGTTTGTTTTAGAGTATCCCGCACACAGAAGTTCACAGAGCTCTTGCAACGGTATACCCTGCATGTATGGTGTAGTTTGATGGTTTCTACCTGAAAAGAACCTCTTCAGCTGGAACGGTGCCGGATCTGACGCATTGAAGGTTGCCAATTGAAAAAATTCAAATTGTCCAAATTTAAATGAAGATGGAACAATGATAGAGTCAGGTGCACACATATCTTCAGAGACCTGAACTGATTGCAACGGGGGCACAATCAGTGACTCAATGACCACTGCAGAAGGAGTTGAAGCAGTAATAGAATCCCCATGGACTGCTTGAGAGTGATGCACTTGTGTCTCAACCTTTGTAGACTTTGAACATTTGAGAGAATTAAGCCAGAACTCGACAGCCTCATCAATCGAATCATTAACTCTGACAAGCTAAACCTGCCGCAATAGCAGAACATTGATGACCATGCACACCATATGAGATGACTGACGGAATATTATGCAGGTACTTTGGCGTGACATGAGATCCGGTGTGGGGAGAACTCCAGATTGAATCTTGAAGATGATCAAACATGGATTCCACTACCGGATTACCTCGGAACAAATGAAAAGTGCAAGAAAAATCTGGAACTGAGAAACCCTTTAGCGAATGAATGAAATGTCCCACACGGTTCGATGCAACCGAGAACCTAGATCTCTTATCATTCAAACATGAACATCCAACTTCTTGATATTACCACCCAGAAAATAACACAAGGCCATGGTTACTGAATCCACATTCAATCGGAAGGAGGAGTAATTGAACGGCGCAACCAAGAAGAAAGCCAAGGAAGAGAGATCCATCAAAGTGAACCAAAGATTAGGAACGTCGACGCACTAGTGCAGCCACCTTCTGGCCATAGGAGAAATCCCACGTGATGAGACAATCCATCCTAGGAAATCTAGAGGGAAACGACATGGAGACCTAAGTTAGAGTTAGCAAAATAATTAACCCGAAAGGAAGAGAGATCATATTCCCAGAGTAAAGATGAGGAATAAAAGATACTAATACCACCCATTTGTGATGTGGGCTCATAAGCCATACAAAAATGTTAGTAAAATAGTTTTTCAAATACAAGACTCGACTTCGGCCAAGGATTTGGAAAGGGGCTTCCTACAGGCTGTCCGCTCTGATACCAACTTGTGATGCCCCTGCCTTGATCGTACGCTAATCATACATGCAAATGCAAACGATCAAGATCAGAGACTCACGAGAAGATATCACAACACAACTCTATAAACAAATTAAAGCCATACAAGCTTCATATTATAAGACAGGGGCCTCGAGGGCTCGAATACAAATGAGTCAGCGGAAGCAACAATATCTAAGTATAGACATAATTAAACAAGTCTGCCTTAAGAAGGCTAGCACAAACATCAACATGGATCCAGAAGGCAAGGAATCCTGCCTGGGAGCCTCGTAACTACTCCTGGTCGTTGGCAACCTCCACGTAGTAGTAGGCTCAGTCGAGGTAGTAGTAGTCGTCAACGGGATCAGCTGGCTCCTGGGCTCTGTCATCTGATCACAGCAATCATATCAAGGGGGAAAGGGGAGCAAAGCAACCGTGAGTACTCATCCAAAGTACTTGCAAGACTTACATTAGATCTATGCTAAGTATGTATCAGTATCAAAGGAATGGGGCTATATCTTTGGACTGAACTGCACAAATACTAGAATAGGGAGAAATCCTATCCTATCGAAGACTGACATCTTGAAGCATCTTGCAACATTAGAAGAGTGCAGATTAACGTATTATAAGTAGCAAGGTTATTTAGTAACACCTAGAGATCCTTCCTCGACTCCCTGCGAGAAAGTGATACCGGAGCCATCATTTCCATTTCATGTCTCCGGTATCCAGTTCTAGTTGTATAGATCGAAATACAAATCCGAGCGTCCGTTACCGTGGACACGGCTATTCGAATAGGTAAACTTCCCTACAAGGGTGTGATACATCTCCAACGTATCTATAATTTTTGATTGTTCCATGCTAATATATTATCATTCTAGGATACTTTTTGGGTATTTATTTACCAATTTATAATATTTTTGAGCATTAACCTATTGACCTAGTGCCCAGTGCGAGTTCCTGTTTTCTGCATGTTTTTGCCTTTTCAAAGTTACAGTACCAAACGGAGTCCAATTGCCACGAAAAATTTTGACGATTTTTTCTGGACTAATACAAGACCTAGAAGCTTAGGAGGAAGGCCAGACGATGCTCTAGGGCCCCACCACATATCCCACCGCGCCACCAGGGGGCGCAGCCAGATATGTGGTGGCCCCCTGGAGCATCTCCCAACGTCGTTCTCTGGCCTATAAATTCTCATCTACCCTAAAAAACATAAGCACTCCCGAAAGACTTTTTCCGTTGCCGCAAGTATCTGTTCTGACGGGGGCCATCTACACCCCCATTTCGGCACCCTGTGGGAGGGGAGATTGATCACGGAGGGCCTCTTCATCAACCTTGCTGCCCTTACCATGATGTGTGAGTAGTTCACCATAGACCTATGGGTCCGTAGGTAGTACCAAGATGGCAATCTCTCTCTCTCTATATATGTGTGTATATATATATGTCTATATATATATGTCTATATATATGTCTATATATATATCTATATATACATATCGATCTTCAATACAATGTTCATCGCATCTTTGCCTTGATCTATCCTGTGCAATCCCTTTGTATGGTGTATTCATTGGGATCCAATGAATCACGAGTTTATGTTCAGATTATTCATGAAAAGTATTTGATTCAAATCTGATTACTATGATTCTTATTTGCATGATCATCATAGCTTCGTAATGCTCTTTGATCTATTGAGATTGTCTGGCCAGCTAGATTGATATTTCTTCAGTGGGAGTGGTGCGTTGTAGTAGGTTCAACCTGACGAGTCTCTATATCCCAATGACAGAAGGGGACAAGTTGTGTCTTTGTGTTGTTGCTACTAAGGATAAAACGATGGGGTTTATTCATTTTTTTTGTTTACTTTGTCTACATCATGTCATCGTTCTCTAAGCATTGCTCCATTTGTCATGAACTTAATACGTTGCGAGGCAAGCTGTGGAGCCCTGGATTTACAGCTACAGTAATCCTTGTAATCAAGCTACAGTAATGTGAGGATTATGCTAATCCATTTTGCTAATCCGGATATGATCAAGTTGAAATTCATATCTCATTCAAATTCCACTTCAAAAGCCACTTGAATTTTATTGTGATAAAGTAAGTGCACAAACAACAAGATACAATTGTTACACACTTGTGATAAATTACAAAACAATTGGTGTTAAGGAAAACAACATCACCAAAACTATGGTGTGGACCCCACCTTCAATACAGCACCAATTTGCATTTAAAAGGGCTCTTAAATTCATATGGATACTTCTAGTAGAATCCAAAAAACCTCAAACTTGTTGTGGCCATACAGAATATTGCAAAGTATTTATTGGTCCATGTCTCACATTTTTTCTATGAAGAAATATGGCTAAAAAGAAATAAATAGAAACTAAAATAAAATAGAAAAACAAAAACAAAACTAAAACAAAAACAAAGGGCAGCCCCCGGTCCAACTGGGTCGTGGCCCAGCTGGCCGGCCCAACCCGCACAGTCGGTGCCACTAACCCCCCCCTGGGCACCGACACCCCACCCCACTCCCACTCGCCCCGCACCCCCCCTCTCGCTCCCGATCCGGATCTGGATCAGGGCAAAGCACCCCGCGCCGGTGCTCCCCGCTGCCCCGTCGCCGCCGGCCCTCCCAGCATCGCAACGGCACCGCACCGCACCTCCTCATGCCCTCCCTGCCGGTCGCCACCGACCCTCACCGTCGGTGCCTCCCCGACCTCCTCCCCCACCCGACTTCATCACGCCTCACCGACCCGTCCCCCTGCAGCCGCCCGTGATCCCTTCCCTGGGGCTCCTCCCTCCCCTCTCCCCTCCCTCCGACCACCGGTCGCCTCGCCGCGCCCTTTGCCACCCGCGATCGCGCCTCGGCCTGCATGCTCTGCCGCTCACGTCGCTACGCGCGTGCCTCGCACGCGCCTCGTGCGCGTCGCAGCCGCCTCACCGGCCGCACCATCGCCGCGGTCCCGTAACCCCCCCCCCCCCCCTCATGCGCCCGCGCCCCTCACCCAGCCGCCCTGTCGCTGCACCCCTCCTTGCCACGCCCACGTGCGTCGCCGGCGTCGCCACCCGCACCGGCCGCCGGCTGGCCGCCGGTGAGGCCCTGCCTCCCCCTGGCCTGTTCGGTTGGTGGGGGTTAACCGCCCTGCTAACCACACCCCACTGTCAATGACAACTAGGACCCGTGCCCCCCTAAAATAATTTAAAGGAAATTGTAAAACTAGGAACTAATTATTTATTTAATTAAGCGGTTTATTGACTTGATTAGGTTAATTAGATTAATTAACCACCCCTGTTAAACCAATACATATGACATGTGGGCCCAACCTATTTAACATTGCCTAAAAATGGATTAATTAATTCTTTTAATTAATTTAATATAAGCAGTGAATGACAGGTGAGTCCTACTCCCTAATTAATTTTGTTTAAGTTAATTAAACATTAATTAACACTGTGTCCATGACACTCAGACCCACTAGTCAGTTTGACCAGTCAACAGAGACTGTTGACTGCGGATGTCAGCATGACATCATGCTGATGTCATAATTTATTATTGAATTTAAATAATCTATTTTAATTTCTAAAAATTAATAAAACTTTAAAAATTAATATAAAATAAACCGTAAGTCAGATGAAAATAATTTATACATGAAAGTTGTTCAGAAAAATCCCATGAATCCGAATACGCTATCCGTTCATTTGTCAAATGTTCCTAGCATGATGAACATGGACATTTAGCCTTAGGATCATTTGTCTGGTAGTAGCTCGAAACCCGGGAAATATCGTCAGATATTCTTCTGATCCATCTGCAACGTGTAATACTGCGTTAGTGCATGTCTAGCTCTGCATATTGTCATGCCATGCATCGTGATGCATTTGTCTGCTTTATATTATTGTTCTCCCCCCTCTTCTTACCGGTAGACCCCAAGACTGACGGTGATGTCGGGTACGACTACACCGCTGACGATCAGGCCTTTGCAGCAAAGCAGCAAGGCCGCACCCCCCTTGAGCATTCCAATATCGCCCATGCTTCCCTCTTATTCTTGTATCAGATTTTGCTACTGTATTAGATAGGTCAAATTTCTGATGCATAGCCTATTTTTGATAAACTGCTACTATATTTGTGTAGTATCAACTGCTTAGCATAGGTTGATCAATGAATCCCCTGTGACCCCCTTACTCCTAGTTACCCATGCTTCTTCATCGATGACTCAACAACCTGAAGACTCGGTCAGCCGACCGATGAGACAGGCCCCTCACATCACTGCACACCCCTTAGTTGTAGGACCCTGCAGAGCTAATATCGAGTACCGAGGGTGAAATCTTGTGAAGTAATCATGATGCGAACTCTATAGTGCAACTAGTCGGTCATGGTTATCGAGGGTGATTCCTCCTTCACCACTCCCAACGATGACTCTGTCACGCAACCCCTCAAGTGTGGGACCCTCGAGGGTGATTCCTCTAAGTCCACCTTGACGGTTTCATCGGGTGGGACCCTTTGAGGGTGATTCCTCACGTTCCGTCTTCATGTTTTATACACATAGTTACTATCACCTGGTTATAGAAACATGTTGGTGATGGGTCGGCCCTAAGGGGTACCAACGATTTGATGTTGTTTAGGCGTGGACGGGCAGGAGAGGCCCTTGCCACACATCCTCGAGACGGGGTGACGGGACCGCACTGCATGGGTCACGCTCGTCCCACACTAATAAAATGCTAGCGGTTTGGGTATTTGATCTGAGTTGGTCGTTTGACCTTTTACGCACCAAACCTTCACGTGGGAGAAGTTATGAGTACTCAGCGTCGTTGTATCAGCCAAAGCTCTTCGGACGTCAGTGAAGGAGCGGCGCGCGCCCGAGTGGCCTGGACAGCACATGTCTTGGATTAGAGTTTGCTAGGGCTGACCTCGGCCGCCCATGCATCATGTAGGAGCACAAAGGGAGAGTGGGCCCATGACCCCTGCGCGCTTAGGATTTAGACCGGCGGGCTGGCCTCTCTATTGAGCCTATGTGGGGCGACGATGTGTTGAAATCCCGAGGCCGAGCATTACCCAGGAAAGTGTGTCTAGCCGGAGGTGATCAAGCATGTTGGAAATGCGGTGCACCCCTGCAGGGATGAATTCATCTATTCCAATAGTCGTGTCCACGATAACAGGATGACTTGGAGTTGTACTTTGACCTTCCACAACTATAATTGTGACTTTAAATTGAAATGAAGGTTGGCTCCGGGATTGCTTCCTCGTAGGGAGTCGAGGAAGAATCTCTTGGCATGGATACTTAATAATTTTTATACAATAATATGATTATATATGAGATACCAGTCTACTCTCTTCTAATGATGCAAGATGTTGAATATGCTAGTCTTCGATAGGACCAGGCCTTCCCCCTATTCTTGCTTTCTGCAGTCAGCCCACATATAACCCCATTCCTTGATATTGATGCATACTTAGCATAGTTCTGATGTTAGTCTTGCGAGTACTTTGGATGAGTACTCATCGTTGTTTTGCTTTCTATCTGCCCCTTGATATGATTGCCGCGTTCAGACAACGGAGCCCAGAAGTTGGAGTACGGCGGAGACGACTACTACACCTTCGTAGGAGCCTACTACTACGTGGAGGCGGCCCCCGACCAGCAGTAGGATAGGAGGTTCCCTGGCAGGAGGCCTCACCTCGCTCGATTTGTTATTATGTTTGTGCTAGCCTTCTTAAGGCAAAACTTGTTAACTTATGTCTATACTCAGATATTTTTTCTTCCGCTGACTCATGCTTGTCGAGCTTTGTATTCGAGCCCTCGAGGCCCCTGGCTTGTAATATGAAGCTGTATGACTTTACTTTGTGTCTAGTGTTGTGTTGTGATATAGATTAGTGAGTCCCTAATCTTGGTCATACGCATTGCGTGTATGTTTAGCGTACGGTCAAATTGGGGGCGTCACACAAGCATAGAAGCGCTCTTAAAGTGGAGTATTAGTAATAGGTGCAGGCAGGAGTCGGCCTATTTACTTACGCATGTGATGCTATATACACATGATCATTGCCATGAAAACTGCATAACTATTCGCTTTTCTATCAATTGCCCAACAGTAATTTGTTTATCCACCGTATGCTTTGTTTATGAGAGATGCGACTAGAGAACTCTATGACCCTCGAGTCTATTCACTTATATATTCAAAAACACTATCATTACCTTGTTGTTATTTATTACCTTTTATTTTATTTTGCGCTTTACTATTATCTATAATTATCTACATGACTCACTTGACTGCAAATAACGAGATCAAGGGGATTGACAACCCTCTTGTCGGTGTTGGGTGCAAGTTGTTTGTTCTTTTCTGTGCAGCCACTGAAGACGGTTGAGGATTGGTATTCCTATTGGTTCGATAAACCTTGGTTTCATAACTGAGGGGGATACTTACCCACTTTTTGCTGCGATTACCCATTCCTCTTCACAGAAAACCCAACGCAGATCACGAGTATCAGGAAGGATTTCTAGCGATGTTGTTGGGGACTACCATCACCAACTATCAAGTAACTTTGCACAAAATTTCATTAACTTGTTCTTCTTTTTATTTGCTGTCATATTTAGTTTGTCTCATAAAAATCAAAAATACAAAAATATTTACCTTTGCTTGTTACTAGTTTGCGTCTAGTTTGCTTTACTTGCTAGTTTACTAGTCTTGCTTGTTGCTTTGCTTGCGTGGTCACCATGTCTCAAGATACTACTAAGTTTATGTGATTTCTAAAATAATAATAATAATTTTAATATTACTCCTATACCACCCACCACTAGTGCGGAGGCATTTGACGTTAATGCTGCATTGCTGAATCTTGTCATGAAAGATCAATTTTTATGAAATCCTAATGAGGATCCCGTGTCACACCTTAATACCTTTGTTGAATTATGTGATACGAAAAAGAAAAAGGATATGGATAATGATATTGTGAAACTAAAATTATTTCCTTTTTCACTAAGAGACAAAGCTAAAGCTTGGGTTTCATCTTTACCTCATAATAGTATTGGAACGTGGGATAAGTGTAAAGATGCTTTTCTTGCCAAGTATTTTTCTCATGCTAAGATCATCTGCCTTAGAAATCAAATAATGAATTTTTAACAGCAAGATCAAGAGCATGTTTCACAAGCCTGGGAGATAATGAAATTTGTTGATCAGAAATTTCCCAAGTCATGGCTTAAACTTGTGGATAATTACTCAAAAAATGTATGCTGGACTAAACTTTGTGTCTAGAAATCTTCTATATTCTGCCGCAGGTGGTACCTTTATGGATGTGACCTTAGGAGAGGCCACAACACTTCTGTACAAGATTATGACAAATTTTTCTCAACGGCATACCGAAAGAGCTCCAACTAGTAAGAAGGTAAATTATGTCGAAGAAATCGCTACTTTGAGTGAAAAAGTGGATGCTTTTATGAATATGGTTGCTAAATAAATGCTAATGTTGATCCCAATGATATGCCTATGTATAATTTGATTGATCAAAAATAATGGTGCTATTGATGTGAACTTCATCTCACGAAATAATTTCAACAACAATGCTTATAGAGGAAATTTCAATGTTAGACCGTATCCCGGTAATTCCTCTAACAACTATGGAAATTCTTCTACAAATAATAATAGGATACCTTATGATCTTGATAATACAATTAAATACTTTATTAATTCTCAAAAGGTTTTCAACACTAAGGTAGAAGAAAAATTGCATGTGATTGATACTTTGGCTAAAAACATGGATAGAATTGCTCTTGATGTTGAAACTCTTAAAAATAAGTCTTTGCCACCAAAGCAAGATTTTAATGAGATAATTAAATCTATCCAATTATATATTATTGAAAGTAAGGGCGGGACCGCTAAGTTGAGAGCTAAGCGAGAATTCTTAGAAAAAGCTATTCCACCCGATTTGTACCAGAATCATGATGAAGATCTTAAAATGATTGGTGTTTATCCTATTGAAATATTTGTTTACTTATCTGAATATGAATGATAAAGATTGGAGATGAGTCAACTTTAGTTAAGGAGTGTCCCGTTTTCTTGGAGGGTGATAATTCTAATGCTAAAACTGAAAATAAGTGGGTCTAGAGAGGTCAAAACTTTAACTAGTGATGTGCCCACTATCTTTGGTTACAAGGAATTTAATTATGATAAATGCTCTTTAGTCAAATTTATTTCCATTATGCAATCCATTATTAGCTCACCCAATGCTTATGAACAAAACAAAGCTTTTACCGAACATATAGTAGAAGCTATGATAAAAGCTTATGATGTGAAACTTGAGCTAGAAATTTCTATTCCTAGAAAATTGCATGATGAGTGGGAACCTACTATAAAAATAAAGATAAACAAATATTAATTCAATGCTTTGTGTGACCTTGATGCTAGTGTTTCAACTATACCTAAAACTTTATGTCTGCTTGGTCTCACTACTATTGAAGAGTGTTCCCTAAACTTGCATCTTGCGAATTCTACCATCAATAAACCTTTAGGTAGAATTAATGATGTTATTATTATTGCAAACAAAAATTATGTACCTATAGATCTTATTTTTCTTGATATTGATGTCAATCCTTCTTGTCCCATAATACTTGGAAGGCCATTTTTACAAACTATAGGTGCAATTATTGATATGAAAGTGGGAAACATAAGATTCCAATTCCCATTAAAGAAAGTGATGGAACACTTCCCTAGGAAGAAAATTAAATCACCTTATGAATCAATCGTGAGATCTACCTATGGTTTGAGTGTCAAAGCTGAAAACACTTGAAACTATGCATTATGCCTAGATAGGGGCATAAAACAATACCGCTTGTTGGGAGGTAACCCAATATGTATCTTTATTTTTGTTTTTACTTTCTGTTTTTGTGTGATTAAATGATTTTTTCTTCTGTAATGATTATGTTTTTATGTTCTAATTAGTGTTTGTGCCAAGTAAATCCTTTGGGATGACCCAAAAGATGAGTAGAAACAATGTTGAAAACATAATAGAAACTTTGACTCCAATGCAAGAATTTGCATTATTTACTGGAGCGTGATAATGATCTGAAATTTTAACACAGTATTTTCATACAAATTATTTATGTTGTCCTATTTTTTAAGAATTTCTAGAGTTACACAAGTATGGACTCTTTACATACTGCTACAGACTATTCCGTTTTAAACAGATTGTGTTTTGCTTGTATAGTGTGCTTGTTTTGATTATGCCATAGACTATATCGGGCGGCGTAAGCCATGGGGAAGTTAGAATACACTACTGTTATGCAAAAACGAATTTGAATAAATTTATCATAGTACCTCAAGTATGCAATATGTTTCTTATACTAGAGGATCTCACAAAGTTTTGTGTGATTGAAGTTTCCAAGTTTTGGGTGTGATCACGATGGACTACGGAATAAGGAGTGGCAAGAGCCTAAGCTTGGGGATACCCAAGTCACCCCAAATATAATTCTAAGGAGACTCAAGTGTTTTGGGTATGCCCTAAAAGGCATCCCCTCTTTCGTCTCAATCCATCGGTGTGTCACTTGGAGCTATATTTTTATTCATCACATGATATGTGTTTTGCGTGGAGCGTCGTTTGCTTTTGTTTGATTTTACTTTCAGTTTGTCACAATCATCATTTGATGGACACACCTATTTGAGAGAGACACACCTTCATGATAATTTTCTAGAATACTCTATGCGCTTCACTTAATTAATAATGATGGTAATTTTCATGGGTCATAAGACTAGTCCAAGAATATTAGGTATTCAATGAATGATAATCAAAACCATCATGTAGCACATATAGAGAGGTTGTGGGTTAATGACATTCATGTAGTAATATGAAAAAGGTGTGAGTCCTAAATTATTGATTCGTAGAAGTGTCGAGATTAATATGTGTTAACTTGTTATTCATCTAAAAATTAAAGAGGCATGGTGATGATGTGTGAGCATTTATATTCCTCGTTGAAATCCCAGTGTTGTTTTGTGTCGGGGGCGCACGATGGTTAACTCCTACCAACCTCCTCCCTTGGGGATGTGAGGAGTACTTTGATTTGTGGTAAACTAAAAAACTTTGCAATAAGTATGTGAGTTATTTATGACTAATGTGACACCATGTACATACGCATATTTGCCTTCTCATATTTGCTAGCCTCTTCTGTACCGTGCACACCCATTCTCACCTCGAGGATCGGTGTCAATATTCGCCGGTGCATCCAAACCTCGTGACATGATACACTCTGTTGCACATAAGCCCCATTATATATTCCTCAAAACATCCACAATACCTACCTATTATGGCATTTCCATAGCCATTCCGAGATATATTGCCATGCAAATTCCATCGTCACTTCACATGACTAGTTCGTTCATCATCACAATGCTTTGCATGATCATATAGAGCTGACATAGTATTTGTGGCAAATCCACCATTCTTCATATTTTTATACATGTCACGCTAAATCATTGCACATCCTGGTACACTACCGGAGGCATTCATTCAGAGTCATATCTTCCTACCAGTCCTTCATGTTGAGTTGTAAGTAAATAAAAGTGTGATGATCATCATTATTAGAGCATTGTCCTAGTGAGGAAAGGATGATGGAGACTATGATTCCCCACAAGTCGAGATGATACCCCGGAAGAAAACTGAAATAAAAATGGGGGAGGCCAAATGATCCCACCATATAAAAAATAGAAAATGGGGGAGGCAAAAAAGGAGAAAAGGCCTACCATAAAAAAAATAAAAAAATGAGATAAAAGAGAGAAGGGACTTTTTTTACTATCCTTTACCACACTTGTGCCTCAAAAGTGGCACCATGTTCTTCATATAGAGAGTCTCCTATGTTGACACTTCCATATGCTAGTGGGAATTACCTTTTGATTTAATAAACTTGGCTTGTATATTCCGATGATGGGCTTCCTCAAATGCCCGAGGTATTCATGAGCAAGCAGGTTTGATGCACACCCCACTTAGCTTCAACTGAGCTTTCATATACTTATAGCTCTAGTGCATCATTTGCATGGAAATCCCTACTCCTTGCATTGACATCTATCGATGAGCATCTCCATAGCTCGTTGGTACGCCTAGTTGAAGTGAGACTATCTTCTCCACTTTTTACCCCTTTGATACCTGCCATCATATTCTATACCACCTATATGGTATATCCAATGGTTCATGCTCATGTATTGCATGAAGAATATAAAGTTGGTGCATATTGAAAAAGTACGATCCAATTGACTGACTTAGACACCGTGGTGCTTAACATTCGTATCTATGTGGTGAAGACGGAGTCATGCCTTGCTAATATAATAAGATGAATGGGGGTAAAACATTCTTTTGGGATCGTATACTTTGAAAATTTAATGATTACTGTACTTATAAATATTACTATGATGTTGTTTGTTTATTCATCATTTCTCAATGAGCATACAAGCCAAAGATTACATAATGGGTAGCATGTCAAATCAAAAATTCTATTTTTTATCATTTACCTACTCGAGGATGAGCAGGAATTAAGCTTGGGGATGCTGATATGTCTCCAACATATCTATAATTTTTGATTGTTCCATGCTAATCTATTATCATTCTAGGATACTTTTCCACCGCCGCAAGTCTCTGTTCTAATGGGAGGCCATCTACACCTCCGTTCCGGCACCATATCGAAGGGGAGATCGATAATGGAGGGCCTCTTCATCAACCTTGCTACCCTCACCATGATGTGTGAGTAGTTCACCGCAGACCTACGGGTTCGTAGGTAGTACCTAGATGGCAATCTCTCTCTCTCTCTTGATCTTGATCTTGATCTTCAATACAATGTTCATCGCATCTTTGCCTTGATCTATCTGATGTAATCCCTTTGTAAGGTGTGTTTGTTGGGATCCTATGAATTGTAGGTTCATGTTCATATTATTCATGAAAAGTCTTTGAGTCCAATCTTATTACTATGATTCTTATTTGCATGATCATCATAGCTCTATAATGCTCTCCAGTCTATTGAGATAGTTTGGCCAACTTGATTGATATTTCTTCAGTGGGAGTGGTGCGTTGTAGTAGGTTCAACCTAGCGAGTTTCTATATCCTAGTGATAGAAGGGGACAAAGTTGTGTCTTTGTGTTATTGCTACTAAGGATAAAATGATGGGGGTTTATTGTTACGCCCAAGATGCGCGCCTATCCATATTAAGGCACAGGGGCCTCGCAAGGGATAGAGGCGCATCTTGTCATTCGCAAGTATAGCATCATTACATCATACATTACAGAAGGGATGAGTATATGAGTTGGCTTACACTCGCCACAGACTAAATTACAATTCCACACAAGAGTTCAAACATCAATATGAAGGCAGGGTCCGGCTACGGACGAAAACAAACGATAAAAAAACAGATGCAATGATACTATCTCGCTAGTCCCGAAGATCACGACCATGGTCCTCTACTCATCCGGATAAGTCACGTACATCCCGCCTCTTTCCTCGTCATACTCCCAATGAAGCCACGTCAGATCATCATGCACGAACTAATATGTACCTGTACCTGGATTGTAGTAGTAATCTGTGAGCCACAAGGACTCAGCAATCATGCGCCCGGATACCGAGACTATTCAAGCTTAAAGATTGGGATGGGGTATGTGTTTAGTTGTAGCAGCACTAAGCATTTATGGTGGCTAAACTTACGCGACATAAAGATAAATATGTGGCCTACGATGAACAATCGAATCTAGAATGACCTCCATGAGATCTTGAACGCCTTCTTACATCAATCATAACCCCATAGTGTTCTCTTTCGGATCATGTTCACGAGCAGAGACGATCACGGTTAATCACACAGTTGGTCCATTTTATTTAAAGTTTACTTCAAGTTAACTATAACCGGGTGTTAAACAAATATCCAAGTTGCCACATAACCGCGGGCACGGCTTTTCGAAAGATTTGACCCTGGAGGGGTGCTCCAACTAGTCCATCACAAATTAACCACATTCCGCGGGAATAGCCTCGACCACGGATCTCGTGATCATCCTAGGCAACTCCAAAGGAATTCCAACACCTCGAGATAACCCGAAGAAAGTCAGAGCCCTCACGCAAGACACTCGATAAAGGTAAAACAAGTCCAGTAAGACCTCCCGACTTGTCGACGAACCTGATAAGAGCCACGCATCTCGTTCTCAGGACACGACGGATGGGCTAAGTTTCTGGCTGGCACACCCGTTGGTGGCCCCGGCTACTGCCATTTTGGACCAACACTCATGTGGAGCACTGGCCCGGGTTGTTGAATTAATCCACGGGGTAGCTAGTCCCTATGCAAATTTTATTAAGTTGTTTAGCAAATGTAGTACCAAAGTTGGGTCTTGCCAGACAAGTTTTAATCTTAACCGAATAAACAAGGGGGTCCCCATAACAACCCCAAGCATGTTAGGAGCGCAAAGCATGGAAACATAACACCGGTAACAAGAAACTATGGTGGTAACAGCGGAACAAAACACCTAGCAAAAGGCCAAGCCTTCCACCAATACCAAGATATATATGTTCATTAAATTAAATAACCAATAATATTGTGATATGGCAAATCCATGTTATCACATGGAACAACCAGTACCTGCAACTAGAACGCTATAACAGGGGCTGAGCAGCGGTAACTTAGCCAATCAAAGGTTTGCTAGGAAGTGGAGGGTTGGAGGCTATCATGGCAATTAGGAGGCTGACATTCGAGTGGTAGGTAGAGCAATTGTAACGTTAAGAGCGAGAAAGCTAGCAAGCAAAAATAGTATCGGGATCCGGGTACAATCATCTTGTTGGTGGTTCTTCAGTGGAACAAGTAGCGGGATCCTCATAGTTATACTCACCTGGCTCTTTGTACTCAGGTTCAACGTTCGTGTCTACCCAAAAGAAATAGCAATAATGAACAAACAACCATGGTGCAATGCACAAGCAAGAATGATGCATTCTTATTTGAAGAGTTTTAGCTTGGCAATCCTAACTAGTCACGTTTCACATGCAGGGATTGGTTATTAATGAATCTGGATAGACTCTAATGTTAAGTTATTTATACATGCATGAACATCGAAAATATGGATTCATCATGAAAAAATGATGAAAATTCATATGAAGAACGTAAGAAACGGAGCTATGGTTCTCACGATACGCTCACGACAAGATACGAAGGCAAAACACAAGACAAGAAGGATCTGGGATATTCCTTGGCATTCCAAGGTAGTCACTGGTTAGGCAATGAAAAACCAACCATAATAGGGCCAAAGATCAAGCAATTCCATGGAGTATAGCTCCCACAAGTCACAAAACAATAAACAAACAATCTGCCACAAAACAGCAACATAGCAACTTAAACAGCCAATAACTTGAGCTACATGCATCGTACAACCACAAACAAGGTATTGACACAAACTACATAACATGCTTATCAACTTATCCAACTACACAATCTGTAAAGGAGGCACACATCAATAAGCATGAAGCTCACAAGTTGGCATGATGAAACAGAAATCTAGGACTTCGTGAAAATAACAGTTTTCTGGAATCTGAGTTAACCTGATGGCAAGTTGACAGCAGAAACTAATGGTGTTAGAGACCACCTCATGGCATGAAAACTAACAGGATCCTATAAGACAACATATAATTCAAAACACTAGCACTAAGCTTGAGCTAATTCTCAACATATCACAAGATGGCAACCACTCTTCAAGGCATAAAAATAACAGCAGATTCTTAGACTTAGAAATATTTAGCATGGTGAAAACAGTAACATTAAGTTGGCTACTTTGCATAAAGTTTCCCACTTATATGGGTGGTTCTCATGTAAAACAAAAATACCATGGCATAATAGGCATAAAACACTAACACTTCCATGTTGACACATGCCCCCAAGCAAGCATGGATTAATTCATGCAAAAATGACAAAGTAGCATCACAGCAGAAAATAGCAGTTTTTCTAACTTGCTCAAAAGTGAAATCTAATTGCACCAATAGATTCCTTGGGTTATTCTACCCCAAAATCATATATTATACCCATATGGTCACATGTAGCTTCATGGCACAAACTATACTAGCAAAACAACCACCTCTCTTATAAGTGAAAACTTACTTAAAATGCACATGAGCATATTTGAACATGTCCAGATTTGGTAATATTGCTATAAATGGAAATGAGCTAAATATCACAATGCACAACAATCACACAATAATTTAGTGTATGACAAGTGGGGTAAGAGACAACTTGTCACACACACATACACCCCCCCCCACACACACACTACACATGCACACCCTCCAAAGCATGCACACACACACTACATATGCCTAAGGCATATGAGCACATACACACCCATGAACACCACACCTATGTGTGGTGGCTCAACACACACTCACATATGTGCCCACATATGCACAAGTGCATATAAGCACATACACATGGGAGTAAGACCCACACACACACTCAAGCACATACACATATACAAATATTCAAGCCCACACATACACATGCACTACACATACACATGCGTTACTAAACAGAAAAAGAAGAAGAAATAAAAACACCTACACAGCATTTATACACATACACACATACAACACATAAGAGTGAAAGAAAAAATGATAGGAAAACCAAAACAAAAAAGGGGGGTCTGCAGGTTCGAACCCCAGACCTGACGGTCGACCCCCGAGCTGGTTGCCACTGTGCAATTGCTTTGACTGTGAACAGGAGAGGGCATCGACCCCTCTAGTACTAACAGGGCACGACTAAACTGACAAAACTGAACAACTCGACAACAGCGGACAGAGGCACGGCGACATCAATTTCCAGCGGCACAGAGCTCTCCGGCAAGGGAAACCTGCCGAGGGGAAGCGGGAACCCATGGGGAACCGTTCCCCTGCTCGTCTCGCGACGAGGGGGCGGAGGCGAGGCCCTCAAGGCCACGCCTTAAACTACCGGTGGCGACAGCGAGGAGCTACGGCGACCGTGAGCTATGCCACGCAATAGGAAGGGGACGCGGGGCTCACCGAGGGGAGGGGAAGGCAACAAACCAGCACGTGAGGGCGAGGAAGAAGGCGACGGCGACACGGAGACGAAGCATAGGAAGAAGAAGTCCAGGAGAAGCCCGCCTGACGTGTCGAAGAGGACCATGTCGTCGATGAGGAGAAGCCCGGCCCCTCCTAGCAACGAGAACAAGCTGTGGGGACAATTCCTGACCTCCACGACATCCTTGACGCGAAGGGGGGACGCCGGAGACGAGCTGGCGATGGCGAGGAAGACCAGCAGAAGCCTCTGAACCTCACCTCTCTCTGAACTTTCTCTGGGCTTACCTGACAGAGGGAGGAACAGAGGCGAAAGAAAGAGGGAGGAGGAGAAGGGAGATGGCGGCGGAGAGGAATCCTAGGAGAAGGCATGCATGTCGAGGGATTTTAAAAGGAGGGGGCAGACGGCGTCCTCGACGTCCGTGAGCGCGGGCGCGCGCTCACTCTCTTTGCTCTCTGACGGAGGAAGGGGAACGGCAACAACTCTCCTTCACGTGCGCTGGGCTGCGGGCGCTGGACTGCTAGCTGGGCCGGCGCGAGGGAAATGCCCAACTCCCACTTCTCTCTCTCCAAAACACAGAAGAGGTTTTCCCTTTTATTTAAAAACAAAACACTTGCAAAACCCTACAGAAATAAATAGGAGGGTTTTTTGTCACAACCAGAACACTTTTACAAACAAGAGATTAAGACCTCTTCAACAAAATTATTAAGTTGATTTTTAGAGCAACTAATTTAATTAGCTTAACAACAACAACCCCCTTGTTATTTAAAACCCCAAATCATATTAAGCTCAAACAACAAAAGAACCACACACATAATTTTAAAACATTATAGGCTACCTCCTGAACATTTTAGTACAATTTAATTAGCAAGTTGGATATGTTGATAAGATGCCAATGGAAATAAAGGTTAATAGGTTGGGTTTGATAGCAAAGAATAAGAGAGGGGGAAGAGAAGGAGTGTTGCACCACCCACACTCTAACCACAACACAAGACAAGATCACTCCCAACACAACAAGGTCACAAAGCACATCCAAACAAATGCATGGCATGATGATGAATGATATGATGCATGATGCATGAATGCATGAGACAAGGTATGACAAGGAGCAAACTCATTTCACTTAAACTCATGGCAACAAGGTTCACCTAAGATTACATGCCCAACAAGGTAGGGACAGCACTTGGGCTATCAGAACTCTCCCACACTACAAGAGGATCTCGACCCGAGATCTAGGAACAAAAGAACTCTGGAAATTCGGAACGGAGAAGGTCCTCACGTTCCCAAGTAGCATCTTTGTCAGAATGATGAGACCACTTCACCTTGAGGAACTTGATAGATTTTTTGCGAGTCTTACGCTCAGCTTCTTCGAGAATTGCCACTGGATGCTCATGATAAGAGAGGTCTTCTTGGAGATCAATGTCTTGGAGGTCAATGGTGCGCTCTGGAGTCTTGAAGCACCTCCGGAGCTGAGAAACATGGAAGACATCATGCACATTTGCAAAATTTGGAGGAAGCTCTAGTTGATATGCAAGTCCACCTCTCTTGCCAACAACTTTGAAAGGACCAACAAAACGAGGAGCTAGCTTCCCTTTAATTCCAAACCACTGAGTGCCCTTCATGGGAGAGACTCTGAGATAGAGTAGATCATCCACTTGAAAGGAAACATCCCGATGTTTGTTATCGTAATAACTCTTCTGTCAGGACTGGGCTGCTTTGAGGTTCTCACGAATGACACGGCACATTTCTTCTGCTTCACTGATCATGTCATTGGCCAATATTTGATGCTCACTGGTTTCAGACCAGTTAAGCGGGGTACGACACTTCCTGCCGTAGAGAACCTCGAAAGGGGCCTTGCCTAAGCTAGCCTGAAAGCTATTGTTGTATGAGAATTCAGCATATGGAAGGCAGTCTTCCCATCTCATGCCGAACGAAATCACAAAGGCTCTGAGCATATCTTCAAGGATCTGATTGACTCTCAACTTGACCACATGTCTATAGATGGAATGCAGTGCTGAAACGGATCTTGGTACCCATAGCAGTCTGTAACGACTCCCAAAACTTGGAAGTAAAGAGGCTTCCACGGCCAGATGAGATGGGCTAAGGAATACCATGCAAAGATACTATCCTTTATGTATACAACTCTGCAAGCTGAGCTGCTGAGATAGATTCTTTGACTAGCAGGAAATGAGCAACTTTGATCAGCTTGTCGATAACCACAAAGATGGCATCGTTGCCTCTCTTGGACTTGGGAAACCCAGTGACGAAATCAATCTCCACATGATTGAATTTCCACTCTAGGATAGGCAAAGGCTGAAGAAGACCTGCTGGACGTTGATGCTCTGCCTTCACTCTGCGACAAACGTCACACTCGTTCATGAACTGAGCACTTTCACATTTCATGCGAGTCCACCAGAAGGTTTGCTTGAGATCCTGATACATCTTGGAACTGCCTGGATGAATGGATAGAAGAGAATTGTGTGCTTCGTCCATGGTAACCTTTCTGAGATCACCTTTTGGAACCACAAGACGGTCCTCAAAGAACAAGGTATCTTTGTCATCAATGCGAAAGCACTTATACTTCGGAATGCCCTTGGCCACACCTTTCTTCACTTTCTTCACCATAGCGTCAAGAAGCTGCGCTTGGTGAACCTAATCTTCCAGAGTCAGAGAGACTTGAAGATTAGCAAGAAATCCTTGCGGAATCATTTGGAGGTTGAGCTTGTGGAAGGCTTCACAAAGCTCGGGTTGAAGAGGCTTCAGGATGAGACTGTTGCAGTACGCCTTACGACTGAGCGCGTCTGCAATGGCATTTGCTTTTCCGGGAGTATACTCAATGCTTGGATCGAAGTCCTCAAGCATTTCCACCCAACGAGACTGTCGAAGATTAAGATTGGGTTGAGTGAAAATGTACTTCAAGCTCTTGTGATTGGTGTACACCTCAACTGGTCTACCCAACAACAAATGCCTCCAAGTCATTAGAGCATGCACAACTGCCGCCAACTCGAGATCATGAGTGGGGTAGTTCTTCTTGGCAGGCTTCAACTAACACGAGGTATAAGCAACAATATTCTTATCTTGCATGAGAACACCACCAAAACCTTGTAGAGAAGCGTCACTGAATACTTGGAAAGGCTTTGGCTGCTTAGGAGGAACAAGAACTGGAGCTGAAGTCAGTCTCTGCTCGAGTGTATTGAACGCCACATCACACTCAGGAGACCAAACATACTTAACACTCTTCTGAAGGAGATTGGACAGAGGCTTAGCAATTTGAGAGAAGTTCTCCATGAATCTTCTGCAATAACTAGCAAGCCCGAGGAAACTCCAAAGCTGCTTCACATTCTGAGCAGGCTCCCACTTCAAGATTGCCTCAACTTTCTGAGGGTACACTTTAATTCCCTTGGCAGAGATCACATGCCCAAGGTACACCACTTCATTGAGCCAAAACTCACACTTGGAAAACTTGGCATAGAATCGATGCTCTCTTAACTTGCCAAGCACAAGGCGGAGATGCTCTGCATGCTCTTCTTCTGTCTCCGAGAACATAAGGATATCATCCAAATAGACCAAGACGAACTCATTCTTGAAAGGAGAGAAAATGAAGTTCATCATTCTTGAGAAGGTTGGAGGAGCATTTGCAAGACCAAATGACATGACGGTGTACTCATAAGAGCCAAAACTCGTCCTGAGAGCGGTCTTAGGAATGTCTTCTTCGCGAATGTGAATCTGATGATAACCCATGTGAAGATCAAGCTTCGAGAAAACCTTGGCACCTTTCAGTTGCTCAAACAACTCATTGATGTTGGGAAGTGGGTACTTGTTTCTGATTGTCTTCTTGTTCAATGTACGGTAATCGACACAAAGCTGGTCCGTGCCATCCTTCTTCTTGACAAACAGAACACCACAACCCCATGGACAAGAACTTGGTCTGATCAGACCCAGACATTCTTGTTAATCTAGCTGCTTCTTCAACTCTTTCAGCTCTTCGGGGCCAAGTTTATAAGGGCGCTTGCAAACCGGTTCAGTTCCGGGCTCGAGATCAATCACGAACTCGACTGGCCGGTGCGGAGGCATTCCTGGCAATTCTTCTAGAAAGACATCTTCATACTCATTAACCACCGGAATTTGAGAAATCGCCGAGATTTCACCCTTCTCATTAAGAGCAAAGAGACGGATTGTGTCATCGCGAGCCCTGAAAATAATCACATCTTTTGAAGGATGAGTCAGCTTGACCTCTTTTGCTTGACAATCAACATAAGCCTTGTTCATAGCCAGGAAGTCCATGCCCAAAATGAGATCAATATTGGAATTATCGAGAACAATTGGAGAAGCCAGAAAAGAATAACTGCCCATCTTGATAGAAACATCCGGAACAACCAAACAAGAATTCATCATCTTCCCGGGAGAAGCTATAGTCATAGGCTTAGGCAACTCATTCAAGAAGAATTCATGCTTAGCAACAAAAGGTCTAGATATGAATGAATGCGATGCACCAGTATCAAATAACACTTTTGCAGGAATAGAATTAACTTCGTGATTACCCATGATCACTTGAGAAGAATCATCTACCTCTGCTGCATTCACCATATTCACTCTTGCGGTCTTGGGATTATGCTTCACCATAACATTGCTTGGAGGCCTGACTGGAGGAGGAGGCGGAAGATGCCGCTGGTTGCACTTGTTTGCATAGTGACCCTTTCTGGCCACACTTGTGACAAGTCACCTCAAAAAGTGGACGAACATTGCCTGGAGGAGGAACAAGAACTGCCTTGGATGCCTAGGATCTCTGGTGAAATCCTGGGTTGGGTGGGTGGGAAGAACCACGGCCACCGAACTGCTTCTGCTGCTGAGGAGGACGAAACGGAGGAGGATTTGGCACCCAATACTTCTGCTGCTTAGGAACCATCTGAGAGCTGGAAGAAGATGAATATGAATCCCTTGAACGCTTCCTTGAGTTCTCCAACTTGAGCTGAGCTGCCTCGATGTTCAAAGCCATGTTGTAGAACTGATCAAACTCACGAGGCTCTTGAAGAACTAGGCCTGGCAGAAGCTCATCCTTGAGACCACCTCTGAACTGATAGATCATCACCTTGTCATCTGGAACATCTTGCTTAGCATAGCAGGCTAGATTTTGGAACTCGATGTTGTACTGATAGACAGACTTGCTTCCCTGCTTCAGGTGCCTGAACTTCTTACGCATCTCCTCGACAAAGCTTGTCGGAATGTAATGGGCCCTGAAGTCACGATGGAAATCATCCCAAGTAACAACACGATTGCCCCTAGAATCCTTGTACTGCTGCCACCAATCACCTGCCTGACCCTTGAGCTAGAACGATGCAAATCTAACAAAGTCCTCTGGCCTGACATTGCTGCACTCAAAATGCCTACTCATATCATGGAGCCAATCATCAGTATCAAAAGGCTGCTCACAACAGGAGAAAGACTTGGGCTGGTTGGCAAGGAACTGACTGAGCGTCGCAAACTAAGGTTGATTCGGAAAATTCCCTTGAAAGCCTTGTTGACCCTAATCCCTTTCTTGCAACAGTCTGAGCAACATTTGAGTGTTCGCATTGGTTGTGTCCATCACAGCTTGCCAAGCATGTGGAGGAGGAGGCGGAGGCCGGTATGGTGGAACATCAGCCTGCTCCTCACCACGACCCGGATTGTTGCGAGTTGGTGGAGCCATCGTGAAGATGGACAAGAACATCAGCACCTCATTGATAAGATGAATTCAATAGTTGAATCAAATGCTTGAAAGAAATCGAGCAATTAACAGCATAGCCTTCCTACTGGAAAATTAGTAAGAATGCTTCTTTGGTTTCGCGATAACATCAATAGATATTAGAAGCCACTTGCAATAACACAAAAGTATTGAGCTAATGTCGCTCGAACGAATGTATATGCCCACATACATCTGAAGAAGATGATCCTAGATAACTACAAGAGTTCCCACCTAAGAACTTCCAAAAACTTTCTGGTTATGCAATCCGGTGTGGGGAATACAAGGAGGAAATATCTCACACAACTAGCAATCCTACACCCCAACTGTATCCATCCTTCAACACATAACCAGAGGCTTTCGCAAATTCATCTAACTCGAATCCTCGAACTCACAACGATACTAAACCATGGTGGTACCCCGGATGCCTCCCCAGTACTGGGTGACTCCGACCTTATCTCACCACGACAAGTATTGAAGTAATTCCGAACACTCTCCGTCCCGAGATATCAAGGAAGCTGAATGATAACTATGTGGCAACATTCCCTGGAGCTCGACTCCCCGGAAGAAATCAAGTCAGACAGGAGGCACCAAGACAGAACCCTGTCACGTCAGTATCATATAGACTCCAAAATACCCGCGTGATCCTAAAAAATTTTGAGCGAGAAGAGGAGTAAAAATAATCATACTCTCCAATATAACTAGACTCAAAATAGTTTTTACTAGACTCGACTCGGCCAAGTTCGATCAAGCAAAGGCTCCTATGGTCGTATGGCTCTGATACCAACTTGTCACGCCCAAGATGCGTGCCTATCCATATTAAGGCACGAGAGCCTCACAAGGGATAGAGGCGCATCTTGTCGTTCGCAAATATAGCATCATTACATCCTACATTATAGAATGGATGAGTATATGAGTTGGCTTACACTCGCCACAGACTAAATTACAATTCCACAGAAGAGTTCAAACATCAATATGAAGACAGGGTCTGGCTACGGACGGAAAAAACGATAAAAAATAGATGCAATGATACTATCTCACTAGTCCCGAAGATCACGACCATGGTCCTCTACTCATCCGGATAAGTCACGTACATCCCGCCTCTTTCCTCGTCATACTCCCACTGGATCTGCGTCAGATCATCATGCACGAACTCATCTGTACATGTACCTGGATTGTTGTAGTAATCTGTGAGCCACAAGGACTCAACAATCATGCGCCCGGGTACCGAGACTATTCAAGCTTAAAGGTTGGGATGTGGTATGTGTTTAGTTGCAGCAGCACTAAGCATTTATGGTGGCTAAACTTACGTGACATGAAGATAAATATGTGGCCTACGATGAACGATCGAATCTAGAATGACCTCTATGAGATCCTGAACACCTTCTTACATCAATCATAACCCCACCGTGTTCTCTCTTGGATCATGTTCACGAGCAGAGACGATCACGGTTACTCGCACAGTTGGTGCATTTTACTTAGAGTTTACTTCAAGTTAACTATAACCGGGTGTTAAACAAATATCCAAGTTGCCACATAACCGCGGGCACGGCTTTCCGAAAGATTTGACCCTGGAGGAGTGCTCCAACTAGTCCATCACAAATTAACCACACTTCGCATGAATAGCCTCGACCACAGATCTCATGATCATCCTAGGCAACTCCAAAGGAATTCCAACACCTCGAGATAACCCGAAGAAAGTCAGAGCCCTCACGCAAGACACTCGATAAAGGTAAAACAAGTCCAGCAAGACCTCCCGACGTGTCGACGAACCTGATAAGAGTCGCGTATCTCGTTCTCAGGACACGACGGATGGGCTAAGTTTCCGGCTGGCACACCCGTTGGTGGCCCCGGCTACTGCCATTTTGGACCAACACTCATGTGGAGCACTGGCCCGGGTTGTTGAATTAATCCACGGGGTAGCTAGTCCCTATGCAAATTTTATTAGGTTGTTTAGCAAATGTAGTACCAAAGTTGGGTCTTGCGAGACAAGTTTTAATCTTAACCAAATAAACAAGGGGGTCCCCATAACAACCCCTAGCATGTTAGGAGCGCAGAGTATGGAAACATAACACCGGTAACAAGAAACTATGGCGGTAACAGTGGAACAAAACACCTAGCAAAAGGCCAAGCCTTCCACCAATACCAAGATATATATGTGCATTAAATTAAATAACCGATAATATTGTGATATGGAAAATCCATGTTATCACATGGTACAACCTGTACCTGCAACTAGAATGCTATAAGAGGGGCTGAGCAGCGGTAACTTAGCCAATCAAAGGTTTGATAGAAAGTGGAGGGTTAGAGGCTATCATGGCAATTAGGAGGCTGACATTCAAGTGGTAGGTAGCGCAATTTTAACATTAAGAGTGAGACATCTAGCAAGTGAAAATAGTATCGGGATCCGGGTATGATCATCTTGCATGTTGGTTCTTCAGTGGAACAAGTAGCGGGATCCTCGTAGTTGTACTCACCTGGCTCTTCATAGTCAGGTTCAACGTTCGTGTCTACCCAAAAGAAACATCAAGAATAAACAAACAACCATGGTGCAATTCACAAGCAAGAATGATGCATGCTTATTTGAAGGGTTTTAGCTTGGCAATCCTAACTAGTCATGTTTCACATGCAGGGATTGGTTATTAATGAATTTGGACAGAATCTTATGTTCAGTTATTTAGAGATGCATGAACATGGCAAATATAGATGCATCATGCAAAAACAATGAAAATTCATATGAAGAACGTAAGAAACGGAGCTATGGTTCTCACAATACGCTCACAACAAGATATGAAGGCAAAACACAAGACAAGAAGTATATGGGCTATTCCTTGGCATTCCAAGGTAGCCACTGGTTAGGCAATGAAAAACCAACCACAGTAGAGCCAAAGATCAAGCAATTCCATGGAGTATAGCTCCCACAAGTTACAAAACAATAAACAAACAATCTGCCACAAAACAACAACGTAGCAACCTAAACAGTCAATAACATGAGCCAAAGGAATCCTACAACCACAAACAAGGTATTGACAGAAACTAGATAGCATGCTTATCAACTTATCCAACTACACAATCTGTAAAGGAGGCACACATCAATAAGCATGAAGCTCACAAGTTGGTATGATGAAACAGAAGTCTGGGACTTGGTGAAAATAACAGTTTTCTGGAATCTGAGTTAACCTGATGGCAAGTTGACAGCAGAAACTAATGGTGTTAGAGACCACCTCATGGCATTAAAATTAAGAGGATTGTAGAAGACAACATATACTTCAAAACACTAGCACTAAGCTTGAGCTAATTCTCAACACAGGAGATTCTCAGACTTAGAAATATTTAGCATGGTGAAAACAGTAACATTAAGTTGGCTACTTTGTAGAAAGTTTCCCACTTATATGGGTGGTTCTCATGTCAAACAAAAATACCATGGCATAATAGGCATAAAACACTAACACTTCCAAGTTGGCACATGCCCCAAAGCAAGCATGGATTAATTCATGCAAGAATGACAAACTAGCATCACAGCAGAAAATAGCAGTTTTGCTAACTTGCTCAAAAGTGAAATCTAATTGCACCAATGGATTCCTTGGGTGATTCTACCCCAAAATCATATATTATACCCATATGGTCACATGTAACTTCATGGCACAAACTATACTAGCAAAACAACCACCTCTCTTATAAGTGAAAACTTACTTAAAATGCACATGATCATATTTGAACATGTCCAGATTTAGTAATATTGCTATAAATGGAAATGAGCTAAATATCACAATGCACAACAATCACACAATAATTTAGTGTATGACAAGTGGGGTAAGAGCCCACTTGTCACACACACGTACACCCCCCCCCACACACACACACTACACAAGCACACCCTCCAAAGCATGCACACACACACTACATATGCCTAAAGCATATGAGAACATACACACCCATTAACACCACACCTATGTGTGGTGGCTCAACACACACTCACATATGTGCCCACATATGCACAAGTGCATATAAGCACATACACATGGGAGTAAGACCCACACACACACTCAAGCGCATACACATATACAAATATTCAAGCCCACACATACACATGCACATGCTTTACTAAACAAAAAAGAAGAAGAAATAAAAACACCTATACAGCATTTATACACATACACACATACAACAAATAAGAGAGAAAGAAAAAAAACGAAAGGAAAACCAAAACAAAAAATGGGGGGTCTGCGGGTTCGAACCCCAGACCTCACGGTCGAGCCCCGAGCTGGTTGCCACTACGCTATTGCTTCGACTGTTAACAGGAGAGGCATCGACCCCTCTAGTACTAATAGGGCACGACTAAACTGACAAAACTGAACAACTTGACAGCGGCGGACAGAGGCACGGCGGCGTCAATTTCCGGCGGTACAGGGCTCTTCGGCGAGGGGAACCTGCCGAGGGGAAAGCAGGAACCCATGGGGAACTGTTCCCCTGCTCGTCTCGCAACAAGGAGGACGGAGGCGAGGCCCTCAAGGCCACGCCTTGAACTACCGGCATCGACAGCGAGGAGCTACGGTGACGGCGAGCTATGCCACGCAACAGGAAGGGGACGCGGGGCTCACCGAGGGGAGGGGGACGGCGACGGACCAACACGCGAGGGCGAGGAAGAAGGCGACGGCGACATGGAGACGAAGCAGAGGAACAAGAAGTCTGGGAGTGGCCTGCCCGACGTGTCGAAGAGGACTAGGCCGTCGATGAGGAGAAGTCCAACCCCTCCTAGCGACGGGAACGAGCTGCGGAGACGATCCCTGACCTCCACGAAATCCTTGACACGAAGGGGGGACGTCAGAGACGAGCTGGCGACGGCAAGGAAGACCGACAGAATCCTCTGAACCTCCCCTCTCTTTTAACTTTCTCTGGCCTTACCTGACACAGGGAGGAATGGAGGCGAAAGGAAGAGGGAGGAGGAGAAGGGAGATGGCGGCGGCGGAGAGGAACCCTAGGAGAAGGCACGCACGCCGAGGGCTTTTAAAAGGAGGGGGCAGACGGCATCCTCGACGTCCGTGAGCATGGGCGCGCGCTCACTCTCTCTGCTCTCTGACGGAGGAAGGGGAACGGTGACAGCTTTCCTTCACATGCGTTGGGCTGCGGGCGCTGGACTGCTAGCTGGGCCAGCGCGAGGGAAATGCCCAACTCCCGCTTCTCTCTCTCTCTCCGAAACACAGAAGAGGTTTTCCCTTTTATTTAAAAACAGAACACTTGCAAAACCCTACAGAAATAAATAGGAGGGTTTTTTTCACAACCAGAACACTTTTACAAACAAGAGATTAAGACCTCTTCAACAAAATTATTAAGTTGATTTTTAGAGCAACTAATTTAATTAGCTTAACAACAACAGCCCCCTTGTTATTTAAAACCCCAAATCATATTAAGCTCAAACAACAAAAGAACCACACACATAATTTTAAAATAATATAGGCTACCTCCTGAACATTTTAGAACAATTTAATTAGCAAGTTGGATCTGTTGATAAGATGCCAATGGAAATAAAGGTTAATAGGTTGGGTTTGATAGAAAAGAATAAGAGAGGGGGAAGAGAAGGAGTGTTGCACCACCCACACTCTAACCACCACACAAGACAAGATCACTCCCAACGCAACAAGATCACAAAGCACATACAAACAAAGGCATGGCATGATGATGAATGATATGATGCATGATGCATGAATGCATGATACAAGGCATGACAAGGAGCAAACTCATTTCACTTAAACTCATGGCAACAAGGTTCACTTAAGATTACATGCCCAACAAGGTAGGAACAACACTTGGGCTGTCACATTTATTCATATTGATTGAGTTTACTTTGTCTACATCATGTCATTGTTCTCCAAGCATTACTCTATTTATAATGAACTTAATACATAGAGAGGCAAGCATAGAAGCGCTCTTGAAGTGGAGTAATAGTAATAGGTGCAGGCAGGAGTCGGCCTATTTTCTTATGGACGTGATGCCTATATACACATGACCATTGCCATGAAAATCGCATAACTATTCTCTTTTCTATCAATTGCCCAACAGTAATTTGTTTACCCATTGTATGCTTTGCTTATGAGAGATGCCACTAGAGAAATCAATAGTCCATAGGTCTATTCACTTATATATTCACAAACGCTATCATTACCTTTATGTTATTTATTACCTTTTATTTTATTTTACACTTTACTATTCTACAATTATCTACACAACTCACTTGCTTGCAAATAACAGATCAAGGGGATTGACAACCCTCTTGCCGCATTGGGTGCAAGTTGTTTGTTCTTTTGTGTGCAACCGCTGAAGACGGTTGAGGATTGGTATTCCTATTGGTTCGATAAACCTTGGTTTCATAACTGAGGGAAATACTTACCCACTTTGTGTTGTGATTACCCGTTCCTCTTCATGGAAAACCCAACGCAGATCACGAGTATGAGGGTGCACAAACTTACCCAACACGCTCGATTAACTCTCACCGAATACACTTTTCTGGGTCATGCTTGGCCTCGGCTGATCGACATGCCATAGTCCTACCTAGGCTGAATAGAGAGGCCAGCACACCGGTCTGCATCCTAAATGCAAAGGAGTCATGGGACAATCGTCCTTTGCAATCTTGTGTGTTTCGAGGACGGCCGATGTCAGTCCTAGCTACCTCTTTATATAAAGCAGGTGCTTACGCGGGCCACTCGGGCACGGGCCGCTCAACTATGACGTCTGAAGAGCTTTCGGGTGAATGTATGACGTAGAGTGCCCACACTTATTCCCGTGTGGTAGTTAGTGAGAAAAAGGCAAAATGTCTACTTGGACCGCATATCCAAAATCGTTAGTGTCTTGGTAGTGTGCGTAGCGATCAATGATGCATGATCTATGGTCCCGTCACCTTGTCTTGAGGACTTATAGCAAGGGCCAAGAATGCCTGGTTGTGCCTCGTAATTATTTCATGGGTACCCTCCAGGTCAACCCGACCTCAACATGGTTCTAGGGTAAAGTCAAAGTAACCGTGGGGCCATAACATCAAGGGGGAATCCGAGGAATCACCCTCGATGGATTCCACTCGATGTAACCATCAAGGTGACTAGGGAGGAACCACTCTCGATGATTCACGCTTGAGGTGTTGCATGACAGAGTCGTTATCGGGAGTGGTGAAGGCGGAATCACCCTCCGTAATCCCCGACCGACTAGCTACGCTATAGAGTTAACATCAGGAGCTCTAAGTCGTACAACTAAGGGGGGTGTGAGGTCATGTGTCGGGCTCAGGACATCGATCACGTTGATTGAGTCATCGATGATGAAGCGGGGGGACAGGGACAAGGTGAGGGGCCACTGGTGGATCACTATACAACCTATACTAAGCATATAGGATAATTAGCCAGGTAACAATAGCATGTTACAAAATCAGGGTATGCATCAAAATAGGAGCAATCAATACAGTAGCAAAATCTAATGCAAGCATGAGAGAGAAAGAATGAGCGATATAGGAATGATCAAGGGTTTTTTGCTTGCTTGGAAGCTTTGCTGCAAGTGGCTGGATGTCAGGGGCGTAGTCATACACGGCAGCAACCTTAGTCCCGGTGTCTACCAGACAAAAGTGGGGGGAGAAACAATAAATATAAAGCAAAAAATGCATCACGATGCATTCCATGGAAATATGTTGTGTTAGGGGTGACCTAGTGCAGTGCTACGCATTACACACGGAGCGGGAAAATATCTATGGGTATTTCCCGGGTCTTAGGCTTTTATCGGACAGACGATCTAGAGGGGAAGGTTCCATGTTCATCATGTTAGAGGCATGTGATGGATGAACACATAGCATAATATTATTCGTTATATTTTTCTGAGCCACTTTCATATATAAATTAATTTCATCCGAGTAACGGATTACTTTATATGATTTTTCAAAGTTTTAATCATTTTCTCGAATTCGATTAATTTCTAAATTGATGGGATAAAGGATAAGTGCGCCTGAAAGGGTACCTGTCGTGGTTTTATCACGGCAGATGTCCGGGTGAACGGACTTGGATTCGAGGCCATCACTAATGGGGTGGACTCAAAGGGATTAATTGGGACGAAAGACACGGGTTTATCCAGGTTCGGCCCCTCAAGTTGAGGTAATAGCCTACGTCCTGCTTGTGCTTGTATTGCTTGTCTATTGATTACAAGGAGCTAGAATATTGACCTAGTTCTCGATCACCTCTCCTCTAAGTCGCCCCGGGTCTGCCCTTATATAAGAGGTCAGGACCACCGAGTCGTTACAATTGCTAACCGAGTCTTACTGTATCTCCGAGTCTCTCTCTATCTTCTTGTCCAAGCTGTCTTTGAGTCGGCTTGCGTGCCCGGGTCTTCTCCGTCCGGGCCGTTGTACGACCCACACATTGAGCCGCCTATCTTCCTGGGCCACCAGTCTTACGGCTCACCTTTGGACCGGCTCACGAGCCAGCAACATGACCCGGAGCCTCCAGGGCGGGTCATATCGTGGGGTTATATCCCCAACATTAGGCCCCAGGTTGAATTGAGCTTGCTCACTTCATCCTTCTCTTCCGTTTTTGGTGAGTCGCCCGGAAATGACCCGGTGTGACGTCATGAGATCTGCTGACGTATCACCGAATCTTTCATTAACTGTCATCCCGAGAATCGAGGCGTCCGCCTTGGTCAAACGGTGTCGTCGCCTGGATTTCCGCGCCTTCCTTATTCCCTTTTTAAATATGAACCGTGCGGGTCGGAGTTTTCCATCCTCCCGCTCGTGCCTCTTCTTCTTCTTCCTGTCGCCGCCGCTCCAGCGTCCTCGTCATCCGGCGTCGTCTTCGCATCTGCACCGACCGGGCCACTACATCACCCTGATACGGACCAGAAATCTTCCGCCGCTGCCGCAACATCTCCGGTGAGTTCTCCTTCTTCTTTAGATCGCCCACCACCGTAGTAGGGTTCCACCATAGCAGGGTTCCGCTGCCGCCGCTCGGGCTCCGGCACCGCCATCGCGAGTATATCTCGACGTCGTTGTCGTCTTTAGATTGCGCTCTCGCCCCGCCACCGCGCACGGGCCGGCCGTGCGTAATGCGTGGATCATGATAGCTCCGCTCCATTTTCTTTCCTTCTGTTGTTCATCGCTAGGTCTGGATTAAAATCTATTTTTTGCCAGTTTTGTAGATCCGTAGCCATAGTAATAGTTTGCAGAATCTATTTTTTAGGACTTAGCCAATTTTCAATCTTCCTTTCCTCCGTTGAGTCGCTAAACTTCTCTGGCTCTCATCAACTGGGTCTCTCCACCTTATCCGTAGAACCCTTAAACCTTTAAGCCATCAAAAATATTTGCTTGCGCTTTGACTCATCACGCGTTTTACTTTGCACAACGCTTAAGCCGCCAACATGTCTCGTGTGTCCAACTCATGCAACTGGGTTGGTTCTTGCATTATGGAGGAGTACTTAGCAGGTTATGTTGAAGCGGGTACTCTCCCTCCCAAAGAGGTTCTCAACTGGCGGGTTCCGGGTAACGAGACCCGGCCTTCTCCCCAAAAAGGAGAGATAGTAGTCTTCACTGATCACATCGAGCGAGGGTTCATGCCACCCGGCTCTAAGTTTTTTCGGGATGTCCTTCATTTTTACAAGCTGCATCCTCAAGACTTGGCACCCAACTCCGTTTCAAACATCTGCAACTTCCAAGTTCTCTGTGAAGCTTATCTGCTAACTAAGCCGTATGTGGGGTTCTTTCGAGAGTTCTTCTATGCCAACCGCCAAACTGAAATGAAGGGTGGTCCGAGTCTGGAGCTGGGCGGCATTTCTATTCAACGCCGTCGAGACATCATCTTTCCTGCTACTCCAATGCCGAGTCACCCAAAAGATTGGGATAAGACGTGGTTCTACTGCCTAGAGACCTCTCCTGAGAAAGAGCACTCATTGGCGGGTTACCGCCCCTCCCGGCTTAGGACAGACACAGAGCTTCCTGGCCGGCTCTCAGCCTCGGAGCGTGCCAGATACGAGCCGTTCCACGCCAAGATCAAAGCGCTCCTGGCCAACGGTTTAATAGGATTGGATTTGATCCGCTGCTGGATTTCCTGGCGGATCATGCCTTTAAGCCGCAGAGGTCGGCTTATGTGCGAATATGAAGGCAAATATGACAGCTCATTGTGCTTCAGTGAATCAACACTGTCAAAGGATGATATTATCACTACCATCCGGAGCCTTATCCACGAGGCCTCCGGCTCATGCAGTGCCATCGGCCTGGCGCCTTTCTGCGTCAATAATCCGGCTCCCGATGTAAGTTAATATCTTCCCATCCGTCTCTTAGATGTTGCTTGTACTTTGTTGATTTGTTATTCATTCTCCGGGTCATTCCTATAGGCCGACTCAGACTTCTGGACGAAGGAATATGTTGCCCCTCCAAAGAAGTCCAGGAAGAAGGTCGTGACCAAGAGGGCTAAAAAAGATGCCCCGCAAGAGAATTTGCTTGACCCGCCACCTTCATCCAGCTCAGAGGTAATACTTTAACGACTTTGTTTGATCTTTTACCTTCCTGCTTTATTAATGCTTGTTTTACTCGCAGGATGAAGTGGAAACCAGCTGCGCCAATGCTCCTGAGGTAAATTATGTTTCTTCTGGCTCAGAATGTTTCGTCCTCCGAAAACCACGCCGAGTTATCAGAAAAGATCCTCTTTCTCACCCTCTTGCTTATCTGGCTCCCGATTTTCTCTTGAAAAAGCAACAGCGGGCCGAGCGTCAACAGACCCGAAGCACCGGCTCTACTGAACTCATGTTCGGGTTACCAAATTCTCTAGCTCCAAAGAAACGCCCCGTCGAGGTTTAAGTCTCTACTTTTCCTTTGACTTTCCTTTGTAAACTTGACACTTTCTTCACCTTTCTATTTTATTCTTTTTAGAAATCACCTTCCTCCGGCGACTCTTCGGCGTCAATTCTACCACCGCCCAAGATCAATCCGCTGTAAGCATTCCTTACTATGATATTCGGACATCCGGCTCTTAATATGATAGCGACATCTTCAACTGCTGATCCTTCTATTTTGCAGTGCTCAAGCTAAGCGTCGCAAGACCAATAAGCCCTCCTCCGGCCCAGTTATCCAAGAGCCGGAGCCCGAACAACCGGAGGAGGCTGAAGCAGAAGAAAATCCACCAGCTGCCTTCACAGAGCCGACTGCTGCTGATATCATCATGGAGAGACCTCCAAGGGCTCCTTCAAAACCGGCAACTCCTGCCAAGACCCCTGAAACTCCAGATGTTGTTATCATCGGGTCTGGTCATCAAACTCCTCCGGCTCATGTGTTGACCAAGCATACAGAGTCGGTCGAGGCCTCGAAGAAGCTGAACTTTGACTCTTCGTATGAGAAGATGACAGCCAAAGAGCTCCACGCCGGATATATAACTGGGTTACCACCAGCCGAGATCTGGAACTTCGGCTGGTCTCTTTAATGAAGACAAAATACGAGGTGCCTTTCCTTCTTACCATATCTTTACTTAGCCCCAAGAGCAGGTTTAATGTACTCTATCGTTGAACCGGGTCTTCGTTTAACTTTCTGTTAGAATAAATTCATAGTCATTGTCCCCTAGAGTCGGCTTAATTTGCCAAAATTGAGTCGGATCTTTCCTTAGATAAGTTAAACTGCCAGTCGTAACCCCCAAGGACCGGCTCGAGCTTTGATGAAGTTGAGTCGGATCTTCTATTAGAAGTAAATTGAAGAGCCATAGTGTAGCCCCCAAGTTCCGGTTTAACTTCGAAGAAGATGAGCCGGAATTGCGCTGCATGCTGAAAGATCAAATATACATTAGCCCCCAAGTGTCAAATATATTGCTTGCAATCTGTTTGAGACTTGCATAAATTTGGTTTTAACACTCGTCCTGTATTTTGGCGACTTATCCTGTATTTTGATGTCTTATAGGAAGCTTTAAACGAAGTCGGCTCTCAATTGTTTGATATGAAGGCAAACTTAGTGGCTCAACAAGAGGCCCGTAGCGTCTCTGACGAAATGTGTCGGCTGCTGTCTGAAGAGCTGGTCCATATTAAGGCGGAGCTTGCTTCTTTAAAAGAATCTACTGAGTTGGAGAAAGCTGTGTTGACCAAGCGAGCCGATGACGCCGACCAGTGGCTGACAGCCGTGGCGGATGAGCTTCAAGGCCTAAAGTGTCATATAGCCAGGATGGGAGCCGCTCTCTTTGGAAAGTTCTTACTCACTTCATGTTTCCAGCATGTCTCATTCATCTGTTGTGATGGCGACTCATCTTGCTTTGTTTGACATATACAAGCCCCAGAAGCCGACAATTGGCTTCAGATAGCCTTTTACCCCTGAAGGCTATTTACACCTTTGTAGAACAACTTTATTGCGGCGCTATTTTCACGATTAAGACGATTCAATACAAGGAGAAGATCCCCACTGCTCTGAAAGGTGTCTTGGAACTCTTCTCCACAATGCCCAAGCAGATAGAAGAGCTGAAGAAGTCCACCTTCTGCCAAGGAGCCGTCGTTGGATTGAGCCGGGATCTGGCCTTCGCCCCCGAGCTAACGTCGGCTGAAATGATGGATGGTTACCCGTCCAAAAAAGATGACGGCTCATAATTCACCGAAGAAGGTTACATCTGGTGTGTCAAAGAGTCACGTTATCTGGCCTCTGTACTGGCGGATGAAGCTGACTTGAGCACTTATCAGGTGGCTTACGACGCAGAGGAGAAGAGGATCCGCGGGCCTCTCTACGAGTGGAAGGATCTGACACCCGCCCATAGTAAGGATCTCTTCCCTTGTGAGCTTGGCGCGTCCCCTTTCCTTGAAGGGTCTTTTGCTTCTCTGGCTGACTGTAATTGGGAATTGGGAAATCTCCAGATAAAGCCAGCAGAAGACCCGGAGCAGGATGAGCCGGCCAATAACTGAACTTTGTTCTTTTAACCTTTCTGAGCACAGACTCATGTACGGACTCATGTAATGACCCGCCGTGAGCGGTTGACAATGCCTTTTGCTCCTTATGAGAGTAGTTTTGTAATAGAGTAAGCATGACCCTGCCGTTTGGCGGCTGCATATATTTTCATCTCTCTGTGTGCACTTTCCTTCTTTCCGTGTTTCAATTTGATGTGTTGCCGACTCTCCATTGATGGCTCACTCCTTTGCATAAATATACCTTGAGCTTTTCTGGTGAGGGTTGTTTGCCTTTGAAGACGTCATTCCTTCTCCAGAAGATTAGAGCCGGACAATATATTTGAAAGCTCAACTTTTGTCAACCGGAGCAACATGGCTCTAGCTCTTTGTCGGATGAATCTGATGGTAAGAAGCCTCCTTTTAACAGCAAATGTTGTATGCACGAACGCCGGCTGTTGATGGGAGATGTAAGCTATACCCTAAGGCAAGAAGCCTCCATCGATAGATGCGGCTAATAATCAGCCTGAGACGGCATAAAGTCGGCTGTTTGAAAGGAGATGTAAGCTATACCCGAAGGCAAGAAGCCTCTTTCAACAGCTACAGTTGATAAGCAACCGAGGTTTGGCGTAAACGCCGGTTGTTAGGGTGAGATAAGCGAACCCGTCGGTAAGAAGCCCCCTTTGACAACCGCGGTTAATAAGTAACCGAAAGTGGCATAAAGCCGGCCATTAGGGTAAGATAAGCGATACCCGTCGGTAAGAAGCCCCCTGGAATTTGGTTGATAAGCAACTGGAATTTGGTGTACACGCTGTTGTCTTAGGGTCATGTAAGCTATACCAAAGGTAAGAAGCCTCCATCAACAATAGCGCTTAATGTAACCAAACTAGGCATAAAGCCAACTGTGCAAGGGAGATGTAAGCTATACCCGAAGGCAAGAAGCCTCCTTGCAGCAGTTTAATAACAGCTGGTTGTGCAAAGGAGATGTAAGTTATACCCAAAGGCAAGAAGCCTCTTTGCAACAGTGCTTAATTGGGCATAACGCCGGCTGTGCAAGGGAGATGTGAGCTATACCCAAAGGCAAGAAGCCTCCTTGCAACAGCATGAAAGCAGACTGTGCAGGGGAGATGTAAGCTATACCTGAAGGCAAGAAGCCTCCCTGTAACAGCGCTTGATAGGGCATAAAGCCGGATCAGCCGTTTTGACGGCGAACAAACCACTTTAACTCGAATTTTTGAGCCGAAAAAACTTTCATCTTGATTACACAAAGGTATACGTAAGAGCAAAGGCCCCAGTCTTTGCGGGGATGCTAGTTTTTACTCATGTAAGCATGATATATACAATGATAGCGGCTTTCAACGCCTGCTAAGTAAAGTATGGTCACAAATGTGCGATATTCCATGGCCGCAGTGTCTCTTGACCCGCGGTTTCTGACTCATCTCGGATATCAATGAGGTAATATGACCCATTGTTAAAGTTTCTACTAATCACAAAAGGCCCCTCCCATGGTGGAGATAACTTATGCATTCCAGATTGGTCTTGAATCAGCCGGAGCACCAGGTCACCCTCCTGGAATGTCCGGATCTTCACCCTACGGCTATGATAGCGTCGCAGGTCTTGTTGATAAATTGCTGACCTGGCTGCCGCTAACTCTCGTGCTTCATCCAAGGCGTCCAACGCATCTTGGCATGCTACCTCATTGTCCGTCTCAACATAAGCCGCCACCCTTGGTGAGTCGTGCTGGATATCGCTAGGTAGAACCGCCTCAGCACCATACACCATGAAGAAAGGCATGAAACCTGTAGACCTGTTAGGGGTAGTTTTGATGCTCCATAAGACGGAAGACAACTCCTCAACCCAACATCTGGGTGTCCGCTTCAAAGGGACCATGAGCCGTGGTTTGACACCTCTTAAAATTTCCTGATTGGCTCACTCTGCCTGACCATTAGACTGTGGATGTGCCACGGCTGAAACATCAAGCCAGATATGGTCCTTCTCACAGAACGTTTTCATAGCTCCTTTGGATAGATTTGTTCCATTATCTGTAATGATATTGTGCAGGTAACCAAAGTGATAGATCAGCTTCTTAATAAATTGAATCGTTGTAGCCGCGTCACATTTACTGACAGACTCTGCCTCTACCCACTTAGTAAATTTATCAATTGCCACCAAAAGGTGTGTTTTCTTATCCTTGGATCTCTTGAAGGGTCCTACCATATCAAGCCCCCAGACCGCAAACGGCCAAGTGATTGGTATCATCCTCAACTCTTGAGACGGAACGTGAGCACGCTGGCCAAACTTCTGACAGTCGTTACACTTACGGACTAAGTCTTCTGCATCCTTGTGAGCCGTCAACCAGAAAAATCCATGTCGAAAAGCCTTGGCCACTAAAGATTTTGACCCGGCATGATGTCCACAGTCGCTAGCATGAATTTCACTCAAGATCTGCCGGACCTCCTCTGGTGAGACACAGCGCTGAAAGACACCCTTCACACTACACTTATGTAACTCACCATTGATAATCGTCATAGACTTAGAATGCCGGGTGATCTTCCTGGCCAGACGCTCCTCCTGAGGTAACTCGCCGCGTGTCAGACACGCCAAATAAGGCATAGTCCAGTCTGGGATGGCATGTAGAGCCGCCACCAATTCCGCTTCCGGGTCAGGAATAGCCAGTTCCTCCTCAGAGGGTATCTTGACAGTCGGATGATGCAATACATCCAGAAAAGCATTAGGTGGCACCGGCTTTCGTTGAGAACCTAACCGTGACAAAGCAACAGCCACCTCATTCTTGCGACGATCAATATGATCCACCTGGTGCCCCTTGAAGTGACCGGCAATGATATCAACTGCCTATTGATAAGCCGCCATCCGCGGAACCTTGGAGTCCCAAGTACCTGAAACTTGCTGAGCCACAAGATCTGAGTCGCCTAAACATCTAACCCGGCTTAAATTCATCTCTTTAGCGACTCTGAGACCATGGAGCAGTGCCTCATACTCAGCTGCATTATTAGTACAAGGAAACATTAACCGGAGCACATAACAAAACTTGTCACCCTTGGGGGAGGTGAGAACAACTCCTGCACCGGACCCCTCTAGCTGTTTGGACCCGTCAAAGTGTATAGTCCAATACGTGTTATCCGGCTTCTCTTCGGGAGCTTGACATTCTGTCCAATCATTTATGAAATCCACCAAAGCTTGAGACTTTATTGCTGTATGAGGAACATATTTGATGTTAAGAGGACCCAGCTCTAAGGCCCACTTGGCAATCCTCCCTGTAGCTTCTCTGTTTTGAATGATATCTCCCAACGGGGCAGAACTGACCATGGTTATCTGGTGCCCCAAAAAGTAGTGTTTTAACTTGTGGTTAGCCATGAAAACTCCATATACCAACTTCTGCCAATGCGGATACCTCTGCTTAGACTCTGCCAAAACTTCACCGATGTAATAAACCGGTCTTTGCACAGGATACTCCTTCCCTGCCTCCTTGCGCTCAACCACAATTGCTACACTGACCGCTCTGTTGTTAGCCGCCACATAAAGGAGCAATGGTTCTTTCTCAACCGGAGCGGCTAATACTGGCGGCTCAGTCAATTGTTCTTTAAGAGCTTCAAGTTCTTCAGCCACTGCTTTGCTCCACTTAAACTTGTATGTCTTTTTCATCATCTGGTATAAGGGAATGGCTTTCTCCCCAAGCCGGCTTATGAAGCGGCTCAACGCAGCAATCCGTCCTGCCAGGCGCTGAACGTCATTAATGCACGTCGGCTCTCCTAAAGAAGTGATAGCCTTAATTTTATCTGGGTTAGCCTCGATGCCCCGCTTAGAGACCAAGAAACCCAAAAGCTCTCCTGCTGGAACACCAAAGACACACTTCGTCGGGTTAAGCATCATCTTGTAGACCCGGAGATTGTTAAAGGTTTCTTTCAGATCCTCTAGGAGAGTTTCCTTCTTTCTGGATTTAACCACGATGTTGTCTACGTAAGCATGAACATTTCGGCCAATCTGACTGTGAAGGCAGTTCTGCACACATCGTTGGTAAGTCGCCTGGGCACTCTTGAGCCCGAAAGGCATGGAGATGTAGCAAAATGCCCCAAAAGGTGTAATAAACGTCGTCTTCTCCTGATCTTTCGTTGCCATCTTGATCTGATGATATCCTGAATATGCATCCAGGAAGCATAAACTTTCACATCCGGCTGTAGCATCAATAATCTGATCGATACGAGGGAGTGCAAAAGGGTCAGCCGGGCAAGCCTTGTTAAGGTCCGTGTAATCTATACACATACGCCAAGTGTCGTTCTTTTTGAGCACTAGCACCGGGTTAGCCAACCACTCCTGGTGAAAAACTTCCACTATAAAGCCTGTAGCCAAGAGCCGGGCAACTTCCTCCCCAATAGCTTTACGTCTCTCTTCATTGAACCGTCGTAGAAATTGTTTGATCGGCTTAAACTTTGGATCCACATTAAGATTGTGCTCAGCGAACTCTCTCGGTACACCCGGCATGTCAGAAGGCTTCCATGCAAAGATGTCCCGATTCTCATGGATGAATTCGATGAGCACGCTTTCCTATTTGGGATCCATGTGAGCCCCAATGATGAACTGCTTGGATGAGTCGCCCAGATTGAAATCTACTGCCTTGGTATCATCCGCTGAAAACTTGAGTGGCGGCTCAACTTCTGTAGTGGGCTTCTTCAGCGGGGTCATATCCTCCAGGTCAACGTTCTCCTTGTAGAATTTCAGCTCCTCCTGAGCACAACTAGACTCTGCATACGCCGCATCTCCTTCCTCACACTCGAGAGCCGTTTTCCTATTACCGTGAACGGTAATTGTACCATTTAAGCCGGGCATTTTGAGTTGCAAATAAACATAGCAAGGCCTAGCCATAAATTTGGCATAAGCCGGCCTCCCAAACAACGCATTATAGGGACTTTTGATTTTGACCACCTCGAACCACAAGGACTCCACCCTGTAATTATACTCATCGCCAAAAGCCACTTCCAATGAAATCCGGCCAACCGGGTATGCCGACTTACCCGGGACCACACCATGAAAGACGATAGAGGAAGGTTTAAGGTCTTTGTCAAGCAACTTCATCCGCCGGAAAGTGTCATAATAAAGGATGTTGATGCTGCTACCTCCGTCCATAAGCACTTTATTCACCATATAGCCATTCACCTGAGGGGTCACAACTAGAACCAGCCGGCCCCGGGTCATCTACTCGTGGCGGGTGATCCTCCCGGCTCCACATTATGTTATACTCAGACCACGATAAATATCGCGGGAGAGCCGGAGCAACTGCATTAACCGCTCGCCTCCGCAACTTCTCGTCCCGTTTATTGTGACCGGTCGTGAATACGTGATACTGTCCAGAACTGAGCTGCTTCGGGTTACTCTGAAACCCGGACTGATTGCGCTGCTATTGATTGTTGTTATTGTTGTTGTTGCCAGGATGTTGTTGGTGACCCCCTTGGTTATTCTGACCCGGATGCCCGTTTCCTGAACCGTTGGCACCGAATCCAGCCCCTGATCTGTCGTGCCCTGAGCCGCCAGGCGGGCCACCGCCCTGATTATTATGCGGCTGGGAATGCTGGTTTTTGAATCTCCGCATGATAAAGCAATCACCCCACGCATGCAACACCGGCTTGTCAGGCATGCTGTGCTCCGAACAAGGCTTCCTAAGCGCTTCTTCTAAATTGAAAGGGCCTCTGTTCCTTTGGTGAAACGGCCTGAATTTTCCATTCCCCTTGGGATGGTTCTGTCCTGTGTTGGTATTTGCCACTAGCTCTGACCCGCCATCAGTGCTCTTCCGCTTATTCTGATTCCCATTGTTCACAAAACCTTTCCCTTGATTGTTTTTCTTCCCTTGATTGGCTTTCTCATCATCCGAGCCTGGATCCTTGGTGTTATCTGAGTCGGCATACTTTGTCAAGGCCATCATGAGCTCTCCCATATCCTGACACGTGCGCTTGAGCCGGCCGAGCTTCTGTTTCAATGGAACAAAATGACAGTTCTTTTCTAGAATAAGCACTGCCTGAGCCGCCGTGATCTGCTCCGAAGAGTGAATAATGGTCGACACCCGCCGGACCCAATGATGGGCCGACTCATTCTCCTGTTGAACACAATGGTCCAAGTCGACAATGGTCATAGGCTACTTACAGGTCCCCTGGAAATTCTTAATAAACTTCGCTCTCAGCTCCGCCCATGAGCTTATCGTGTTAGGCGGCAGACCTTTCAGCCACGTATGGGATGGGTTTGAGGGATGTCGGATAGCTCAGAGCATATGGGGTGGGTTTGAGGGTTGTCGGATAGCTCGGAGCATATGGGCCAGTTTTGGGGGTCTTTTGGGTCGGAGCGGTGTGAGGCCGAACGTTTAGGCCTTGTTCGGTTAATCCCTTCCCCATAGGGATTGAAGGGAATTTTGGTTTGTAGGGGATTTAATCCTCCTCAATCCCCTTCAAATCCGGAATAAGCCCTTAGGCCTTGTTCGGTTACACCTCTTTTCAAGAGGATTGGAGGGGATTGGGATGGATTTTAACTTGTAGGGGATTATATCCACCTCAATCCCTGTCAAACCCCGTCTAAATCCCTGTCAACCGAACAAGGCCTTAAGGGGAAAGTGGAGGTCCCATTATAGATGCTATAATCTATCTATATTTTATCTCTAATTGAATCAGCGAGCGTCGCCGTCTCCGGCCAGCCGCGAAAGGGGTCGTCCTGCTCCGAACGCCGGAGAGACACGTGTAGAGATTGTAGGATCCCTAATATTCATGTTGTATTGATCTGACCCTTGTGTAGGGGTATATATAGAGTACAATATGAGGGGGAAAGACTTGGAGTAGAGGGAAAGTCATACAAGGTTTAAACCAATCCTATCTCTAACTCCTAACCTCTAACTTAAACATAATTATACTTCTAACATTCCCCCTCAGTCGTAGAGGGAGTTAAACAGACGATTGCGACTGAACTTGAAGTCTTGCGCTTCTGTCGTCTTCTCCACTGCGCCATCATCAACTATGTCTCTGATGGCTGATGGGTCGACACATAGGGCGATGACTGCGTCCCCTTCTGGTGCCTTCCATGTCTTCTCCTCTATTCCCTCCCGCGGTCACAACGGGAGTGTCGTGAATGCAAGTGACGAGGCAGATGTTGTTGACTAGAGCTGTTGTCGATGTGTTGTTGTAGACGTAGTCCTATGGTTGATGTGGAGGTCGTCGATCGTGATGTAGTCGTAACCGAAGTAGTCATGGTTGGTATAGAATTCGTCGTGGTGTATGTGGTTGCAATCACCGGCGGTGCAAAAAATTGCGCGATGTGTATGAAGGAGCTGCAATCTTGTACCCGACGATTTGCGCCTAAAGAGGTACCGTCACGGGCAACGTTTTGCACCTTGATAGGTACCGTCACGGGCGTCTTTCAAATATCATAGGACGTGGTTGTAGGTGAAACCACCAGTGTTTCCAAGACTAAAGGAAGCCCACCAAGCACAACACTTTTGCGAGGACCGTGTGCGCGGTTGTAGTGGCTTTCACAATAGTGATGCCGGTGTGTTGATGCAGTCTTAGCCGCCGGACGCGATCAATGCCGTCGTTGGTGTCGTGCGCGTCTTGTAGTAGTATTGTCAGAGGACGCGTTTCCATCCTTGTGGACAAAGTTGTAAAGGCGGCCGCGGTGTGTTGATGGGGTTCTTGATGAAGACCACATTGATAAAGACCTTGGTGATAAAGTGTAGACGATGATGATGCAGCAACGTGTCTTGAAGACGTCCTTCTGTAACGACGAAGTATCAATATTGTGTCGTGTTGAAGAAGTATGTTGGCTCGTAGCCCGACGTAGCCGTACAACTCGATGTAGTGATTCGGCTCGATGTAGTCGTTCGATCGTTGTAGATATCGGTGCAAGTCGGCAACAGAAGGGGACTTGGCGCGATTCAATGCAGGTAGCTTGTAGCTTGTTGCAGAGGATCGCGTCGGCTTGCATGCAGTCGCCGAGGATCGGCTATGCGGCGAAACCTCGTGCTCACGTGCATGTGCATGGATAGGTTACCCCTGTTTAGGTGCTCATGCATGCAAAGATGACGCGATGTTGTAAATAGCTACTTCCTCCATTTCAAAATATAAGTCTTTTTAGACATTTCAATAGAAGACTAGATACGGAATAAAATGAGTGAATCTACACTCTAAAATATGTCTATATACATCTGTATATAGTCCAATAATGAAATATCTAAAAAGACTTACATTTAGGAACAGAAAAAGTAGATGAGGAAACTCGATATGGTCGCTACATGTTAAAGTCGGTCGAATGTGTGGGCCACCTGCCCATCACCCGCCAACGCGACCTAGCATGCGCCACCTGTTGCGCGAACAAGTCCTGTCGCATGACCTCGCTTGCATCCGTAGATCGGATCTGGCGCCCCATCCTGGCATCGATCTGCTTGTACGCACGACCAGAGGTGCATGGGAAGAGCCGCTGCTTGCATGGGCAGATGGAGGCACATCGGTGCAGATCATGCACCCGCTAGAGGGCCTGGGACGATCTAGCCTCTGGCATTGACCGACGCGCACGCGGCTGGGCAGATTGTTGATGTAGAGCCCGTGCACACATGGCGTTGGTCATTGTTGCGAGCCGAAACGCGTCGTAGTCCCACGTCGGTGCAGCCCTATGCCTAGTGTGTTGTTGTAGTTGTGCGCCTCCCAGTGTTGATGCACCCGTGCGTGGGGCCAAAGTGCACGCCCGCGAAGCCAACGCCTCAACCGGCAAGAGTAGATGAAGTTCTTGATGTTGCTGTGATTTCTGTGCTGGTTTTCACCAGATTTTGGGGATCGTCAGGATTTACTTGTAGCTAGAAAAAATTGATCTAAGGGATTTTGAAAATTGGAATTGATCTAATCTAAGAAATTCGATCTAATCTACGAAACCAATATGATCTTTGATCAATTGGGTGCCGCGCCTTCGAGGAGAGGAGATTAATCTTCCCAAGGACGACGCATTGCAAAAGTGATGGAAGTTTCTAGAATTGACGTCGTTGAACAAATCGCTCCGATACCATGTAGAAACTGTAGGATCCTTTATATTCGTGTTGTATCGATCTGACCCATGTGTAGGTGTATATGTAGAGTATAATATGAGGGACAAAGAATTGGAATAGAGGACAAGTCTTACATAGTTTAAATCGTATCTCTAGCTTAAACATAATTATACTTCCTAATCTCTAGCTTAAACATAATTATACTTCTAATAACACGAAGACCTTCAAGGGCTCATTCTGCAAGCAAGGATTGTTCAGGATCCAATTCAAGTCCGGAAGAATGCTGGGAAACTCCGGTCAGATCAACCTATGGCGTACTCTTTCGGAGAACAGGAAAAGGCAACACATTACAGGGGAAGCAAATAGTAATAAGCATATTTCAGGAATCAGGAAGGCTGGCACAGCAAAGACTACTTCTGCATAGCTGAGAGAGCAATACCACCATCCCATTACATCACATAGTAAGCAGATGTGCAGCAGGATAGGTACGCAAGGGCGTCGCGTCATCACAGGCCAATCGAATGTCGATATGGAGAGAGCTACGCTACAGGCGCACCAAGCAGGTGATTTCTGTACATTATACTGAACAGGCACAGTCGGTGCAGCAGCCCCCTCATCCAGACCCCAGACCCAGAGCTTCGTTTTATACTCGGCTCTCCACTGGCGGCAAGGAAGGAAAAGCCTATCTTTTCTGTGAGGTCTGTGTTGAAGTTCCTAGTAACGTCTTCTTGTACTCTTGTATCTATACTCATTAGTCATGATCCTGAGGCTGATCATGATCAGGCCAGGTCTGATGTTTCCTGCTCCTGTTCTGCGACTTCTTCTTCGTATGCAGGGCTTGTTTCTTCTTCCGTCGGTTCTGGGGCCACTTCACTGGATTCTGCTACAAGGTTTAGAGGGCCCTGCGGGGTGCCAAACAGGGTGGAGAATATCTGCCGGTGGCACTCATCACAGAAACAGAAGTATGAGAAGTGGCCTTCGTCGAGAAGCTTGTGGACTGTGGCTCCCGGAACCATCCTCCGGGCAAACTCGGTCGCCGACGGGGGTACCACCCGGTCATCCATTCCCTGTTAAAAGATTGAACGGAGTTTAGTGCTTCAGGAAGAACTCGGCCAAATGAGGATGCAAAACATGTAGCCTGAGGAAAATAGCACTCATCAAGCAATATATCAGACACTAACGGTTTACTGTGTCCAATGACCAATGATGACACGCATCGATGATTTCTGTATAATAATGCCCATTTATCAATTATAGTGCCATTCGATTCACCCTACCTCCCTACACCGAACTCTGTCATGCATTAGTAGTGTACATGACAAAACTAGTGTGTTTCATTCTCTTTTCTACTAACCACAAGTCACTCTCATTCAAATAGAAATCAGGTTGAAATATCCATATGGTTGGAGTAACTACAACTGCGCACGAATATGATACCAACTCGGTTCGAAATCAACAATTATTTGTAGCAAACATGCAAACCTGCCAAATGTGGATTGGGCCTAGAAATCCCACCCACTCTCGCTCAGCCTGACTGAACAGAGACTTGATAAATTCAAACACTCCCTGATCCTCTTTCTTTTGCATTTGAATGTCTGACAAACTGAAACCCCAATCAGATACTTGCAGCACAGCTTCCTCTACAAATGGTTGAGCATCTCCCTGGCGCACAGACTCTGCAACATCCTTTTCCCAGAATGCGTTGAACATAGGAGCTTCCAGTAAAGTTTTGTCCTGAGTAATGCATAAAGGATTAGTATTTGGCACAAAACAGGCTGAATGCTCAAGCTTGGAAAGTCAGTACTAGTTTCAGGCTCCGTCACAGGAATGGCCTGGACATAATGATTCTGAGGTGGCATAAACAGCATCAAATGAATCCGTTACTAGTACTTCCATGCAGCAGCGGAACGTTATTCAGAGGGCATTGCAGTGCAGGCATGACAGACCGATGCCACTAACAGTAATTATTCGTTAATTCACTCAAGAACTAAAGCTAAAAATGCTGTATCTATAGGGTCTTGTATTGGTTAGATAAGGAGAATTGAGTTGCAATTTTATTCAAATGTGATATCATATTTTCCTATAAAGATCACAACTTTCTCTTTTCCTAACTGCTCCCTCCGTCCCAAAATAAGTGTCGCTGATTTAGTACAAAGTCTGACACTTATTTCGGGACGGAGCGAGTACAACACATGGCCTACTCTTGTATCATCGTCTGAGGTACCCCACTACAATAAAATAGGATCTTCCATGTCTACAAGATACCCCACTACAAATCTTGTGTCTGGTTCACCTATAGATAAGGGCGGGGATAGTACAGCAAATAATGGTACCAATTCCCGTATTTCCAAAAGAAAACCAAGATAGCATTCGCACCTGAAGATTGTACAAAATATTTTGTCTAAAATAAGATTGTATGAAACACTGATAACAGCATACCTTCTTTCCCGTTGACAATGATAACCAACTCTCAGGCTGGCCTTGCTTTCCAGAAAGGAAGCTTCGGCGATAGAAGAGGCGCAATAGTGATGGAAACTTCCGAGCTAAAATGTGCATTAGTTTACGTTTAGTTGACCATCTGTCCCATATTTTACGTTTCTCATCCTTGGTCATCTTGGAGTCATATGGATTTGCCATAGGGGCGAACATTGCTGCACCTGGATTTACGGTAATGTGTCACCGACAAGAATTATATACTAGTAAGCGTAAATTATCACAAATACTTCAATAAAAACATTTAAGATCTATGTTCATGGAATATAATCCAAAAATGATTTTAACTGAACATAATTTTACAGCTTAAGATGGAATAGTGATAGACATGGAAGTAAAAATAGTCATTACTAAAATTCCAAAGAAGGACCAGGCATGTGGTGCTTTAAATTAGAAGTATATCCCGTTGTTTCGCTTAACAAATGAAAAACAAAACAAGATTTTTCCTGAAGACAGTGTTACACATGATGTTTGGTCATCTGATTCGGTAACCATTACATTATATTATCAAATCAAAAGGATGGTAATTTGCTTTAAGTGTCTGAAGTACTGCTTTTTCTCAAGTCATGCCAGTAACAAACTCACCTGAATGTAAACTATGACAAACATGACAAGCATAAGAAAGCATGATGTCGATACCATACACTCAGAAGGCACAATCACAAAAAATAAAACCAACTAACGGTGATATCAGCATCATAACCTATTTATCAAAGTAAGGGGAGTATACATATATGGATTGGGACAGGAGTATGAATAGAACACTGCAAAAGAATATAGAATAGCATCTGGTGTAGGCTACCTGCCACCCGGTCAGGAATGTAGCGCAGAGCACTCCAAGCATGCATGCCACCTCCAGAATAGCCTACAACCCAGAACTTGTCCACAATCCCAAGGGCATCGGCCAAATAAAGCATGTCTAATGCAGAAGAATTTAGATTTCGGCCTGGATGAGGATCACTTTCACCAAAACCAGGAAGATCATAGGTCACAAGTCGTGCCCCAAATTCCTCTAGAAGAGATGAGCTGATTCCAGGGATTCCTGCATAGAAAGGAGCACAATGGATAAAAACAGCAGCATGTCGCAATACGATAGCCCAGAAGCAATGTAACCACTGTTCTTACCAGCTAGCCTTGATGAAAGAAAAGAATGGGGGGCGACCAGTGAAAATCTTGCCCTGTCAGCTGAAATTCCTTTTTCTTCGTAAGCCAGATGCCTTCCATCAGGAAGTTGAAATCTTTTAGCATTTGGGGGGCTTATGTAAAGTTTCTTCGGTTGCTCCACTGGGGTATCATCGCCACTTCCTACACCTAATACTGCACAGAAATAGTGTCACCAATGAAGTAACCAACTTAGGAGTAGTGCGTTTATTCTACATGCACATAAAATTTTGCTGTTGACTGAAACACTTAATACATACAAAAGACTTCTTCCGGTGACTTGTGTGATGACAAAATAATAGTGCAATGCCAAACAGAGTAAATTTGACGTATAAGCATTTGCAATGGTACTGTGGATAGATGTTCTATACTGTCATTTTATTTTCCTTGCCTAACAGGATAACAATGGTGATATCACCATGAGATTAGAAAATCAAATAAAATGCCTAACGTTTAGACACTGAACAACAACTGCCACTTAGCAAGCAAGAAGCTTTATGTTCGCACCAAGACCTGACACGACAATAACCCATTAGAATTAGCAACAGAGGCCACACAGCCAAAGTAAGCAGCTCGGCTGACACAATGGTAAAACAATTGACTACCCATGACATTATCCATTAGGTTGACTTGGCAAATCTAACAGAATGTTAAAAGAGACCTTGGTGATTTTTATATTTTATTTTTAGCGAAACGACGGAAGCTCACATTCATTAATCATTTAAGAGAGCATTAACAATTGTCCCGTGTAAATTGGGGAGGAAGAATGGCACAGAACCAACCCAGAGCCCCACTATACTCAGGAGTCAGGACTAGACTGTTGGCACACAAGTGTTCCAGCACCCACCATACTGTACTGCTTTGCTTTTTACCCCGTCAACAAATGTTTGCCCAAGCACACTAGGCAGTAGGCATGGATCCCACATTGGAAACTTTTCTCGTCAACATTCGGAAAAACAAAAGCCGGTAGAGAACGAGCGAGACTGATTCTGTAATCCGACGCAAACCCTGGCCTAAAAAAGCAGCACCGTGCTCTAGTTTGAACCCCCGGAGTTACTAGTCAGTTAGATCCATCCCCTCAAATCAGCAAATACTACGCATAACGCGCACATCACGATGCGGGACGACACGCGACACGCGCTAAACGCTCGGCCGGAGGTAGAGAGAAACGTGCACGCGAGGTAGAGAAGAGCGGCGGATGAGAGATCAGCGGCGGTTACCGAGGAGCGCGACGAATGCGACGGCGGCAACGACGACCCAGCACCTGACGGGGTCGCGGTCCTCGGGGAGATACTCGTTCATGAAGCTGAGGCGCTTGCCCGCGGCAGCCGCCGGCCGCCGCAGCCGCCGCGCGAGCTCGCTGTCCTCGGCGCCGGCGAGGCTCTGCGCGGCGACGTCCCACACGCCGAGCCCCAGCTCCCGCAGCATCTCCGCGGTGGACTCGGCGAAGCCCCTCGCCTGCTGCGCCCACCCCTCCTCCACCTTCCCCTCCTCCTCCTCCCCGTACCAACCGCACCCGACCGCCGCCGCCCCCGAATTGGGCGCCGGCGCCGCGGCTGCAGGGAGGCGCACGCCCGTGTCGCCGACGAGCGTGGCCAGCTCCTCGTGCCACGTCATCGTCGCCGCCGCCGCCATCGCGCCGCCGATCGCTTCCGCCCGCGCGTGCGTTTGGTGGGCGTGAGAGAGGGAGGAACTCCGCGGCGCAGCGCAGCGAGGAGTGGCGAGTGAATGGAGAGGAGACGGGGTTGAAATTGAAATGGAGGCGAAACTGGGACTGTAGCGGCAATGCTGGGCCCCACCGGGCGTGCCTGGGTGGTTTGCCCGGTTGGTTGTTCTGGCGTTGCTTTCTTTCTCCGCGGGCGTCGGCGGATCTGCGCCGTATGGTGCGACGATCCGACGGCGGACGATGTTAGTGAGCGGTTGGATTGGCGCGGAATGGCCTACGGGTACCCCCGACGTTTGCACCAGAAAATGCATGCCAACGTAAGTTAGACTAGCAAAAGGGCGGGTGCGTTGCAACGGGAAAAATATCACATTTAGCACCAATCATATTTACTTTTTGCCATCCTGTATCGGGGCACTATTGTCGTGCCTTTAATTTCTTTTATTACGCACGTCTCATCTTTTACCGGATCTCTTTTGTGCCACGCATCCTTTTATTTATTTATTTATAGAGCCCACTTCACATCTTTATATGGTCATCTCGGATTTTCTTATCATGCCATTTCACACCAAACATTTGATATGTGTTTGTGATCATGAAACATTAATTTTTTGAAAAATCAAATCAGGTTTTCGTAAACATGATATTTTTGGTAATCCCGAACATTTTTCCAAAGAAATCAAAGAATTTCTGAAGTTCTTCAACTGTTTTGAAAAATATGAACAATTTTAAAAAACATGAACACTGTTTGAATTTGTGAACAAATTTCATGAGAATAGTATTTGGAATTTCAAAGAAAATTTTCAAAAACACATTTTTTATATCGTGATAAATTTATAAAATTTCAAATAATTTACGAAAGTTTCTTCACATTTGTTAGAAAGGAACTTTTTAGACGTAAAGAAAAGGACAAAGGAAAAATGGAAAAGCTAAAAGGAAAATTGTTGGATCTGCTTTGTCGTCGATTCTTATAAAACTTGTGTTGCTATGCACAATATGCATGAGGGCTGCTGAAAATTCTGAAGTAACAAATTCACGAAGTTTTCCCTCTTTCTCTCTAATAAATTTAAAAACCTTACATTCTAAGTTTTTAAAAACTGCTTTTTTTGGGAGAGTTTAGTTAACTGCTTGCAATCCATATGCGAAAGGAATGTATGAGATATTTTCAATTCTATTTTCCATGTTTGTCTTCTTCTATCTTCTTTTTTCAGCCCCAGTTCAGCATTCCCTTTGAGACCAAACAAATTCGGCATATGCACTTGAGATCAATGAAAGGAATTATGTTGGACAAGAGACTGTTGGTTTTAGATGATTAGAGATCAAATCACAGAAGCTATGTGCGTACGTATAAGCGAGCCTCAAACAAGCACACATACTAGTACCTTGATTGATGAACAATAAGCTGGCTAGCACTACGTGCACGTCTAGTAATAGATGGACGTAGGTGAGCTTGAAGAGCTATTGATGGAATCGATCAATCGTCTTCGGCGCCTCCGGCGCCTTGTCGGAATGTCTCGAGGTAAACTTCACGAAGATACGGATCGATGGATTGATAGCCGCAAGGGCATGTTGCTCCTCGATTTTTCCACTTTATTGTTTTTTCTCACAGTATAAAGATTACAGGTGTGTACCAATATGTTATCAGCTAGCCAACACAAGCTAGCCTAGTCGGCAGATGGATTGATAGCCGCAGGGCAAGCCTAGTCGGCATCTAATTCTAGTCCAACACGGACACACACACCTATTGAATTTGAAAACCATGTTTAATTCTGACAGAGACGTTTCAGATCCCCGTTTAATGACTTTGCGCATATAAATTAGTATCACCTTGAGAATATATATTTTATAAATACATAAAATTATCTGAACGGGACAAAATCAAAAATACCACCTTACTTTATTAGTAGGTAGGTATAGATAATAGATAATAAAAGTGGACGGCATGATGATGTGGAAGACGTGATATATCGGGATGTAGCATACAATCGAAACACTTTTTGTTTTAAGAAAGCGAACGATGGATGTTGTTTTTATTGAGGACTTTGTATCGAGTTGTAAAGTACAAAAAACATCAGAGACATCTAGTAAACATATATGGTTAGTTAGGTGGGTTGGTTAATGCGTCTTTGCTCCATCTTTCCAGGCAGGGCTCGATTTTTGCACAATGCAGTTTATTTTTTCTCGAGACCGAAATAAAAGGGCCGAAATTTTAAACACAAAGAAGGACAGACAGACGGAAAAAAAATATAGGACGACATACCGAGCGGACCAGATGACGAAAAAAACACTCGTTCCTTTAATATTAGGTAAAGATATGGGATTCATTTGGTTACTATATTTTTCTTTGGAAAAACTTTCGATCTATTCATCAAACATGAAGACAGTATAAAGAAAATCAGAAATAATAAAAATTGAAAGTGTTGGACGCCTTTTGCCATGCCGTTTGTGTTGTTGGGTTTTCATAATTTTTCTACTCTATCTGTTTTAAGGTATAAGGTGTATTAGTTTTTAAATAGTCAAACATCTTTAAATTTGATCGATTTTGTAAAGAAATATATCAATATCCATAATATTAAATCGGTATCATCACATCCATCGTGAAATAAATTTTCATAATTTATTTATTTAGTATTATGGATGTCGATGTTTTGGCTCTGAAGTTGGTCGAAGTTAAAAAAATTGACTTTTCAAAATCTAACATGTATTATATTTTCAAATTAAGGGAGTATTTGACTTGGCGAGTGGGGAAATGATGGAGCATGTTTTATTTTATTTTATAATATGGTGTTTTGATGGGGTTTTCACGGTGTGATTTTGCGTTATCTACAAATCAACTCATACTTATGTGGAAAAGTTTATGCATCGATCGGTACATGTAATATATTCGTGCTATAGTGTCATATATTGGCGTTTCTTTTTCCTAGGTGGCGAGAGGGTGCGGGCATTGATCAATTCTTATAGCGCGGTTGTTGTCGATTGATTTGAAGAATGGCTGACCCGGTCAAAATAGTGAAACAAATCTTAAATTAGCTAATGGAATGGGAGAGGTTCAAAATTAGGAAACATGATGAATTAAAGTAATTGGGTTCCTTGGGAAAAGCAACATTATTCGCCTGGTCAAAATTGGATGATCCAATTTTAAATTGGATACCTTAATTAATTGTGAGGCCTTAAGAATTAGGGAGCAAAATGTATTACTACAAGGGTTGAGTGTGCCTTGTTGCGACATTGGTGTCGTCGGGTTCCCATATTTAAAAAAAATACAAAGTGTTTTAGTCTTTTTAAATCAAATCTCTTTAGGTTTGACCAAAATTGTAGAGAAATATATCAATAATCATAACTGTTGGGGAACGTTGCATGGGAAACAAAAAAAATTCTATGCACACGCAAGATCTATCCATGGTGATGAGCATCTACGAGAGAGAGAGTGGATCTACATACCCTTGTAGATCGCTAAGCGGGAAGCGTTAAGAAACGCGGTTGGTGTAGTCGAACATCTTTGTCATCCAAATCGCCGAGCGTCCCGCGATCACATCACGATCCATCCCGCGATCCAATCACGATCCGTCTCGTGAACTCATCACGATCCGTCCCGCGATCTCATCACGACCGTCCCGCGAACTCATCACGAACCGTCTCGCAATCTTGATCACGGTCCTTCTGATCTAGCGCCGAACGGACGGCACCTCCGCGTTCAGCACACGTGCAGCTTGATGACGATCTCCACCGTCTTGATCCAGCAAGAGAAAGTGGAGAGGAAGAAGAGTTCATCGGCAGCGTGACGGCGCTCCGGCGATGGTGGTGGGGCAATTCCGATAGGGCTTCGCCTAAGCACTGCGGAAATCCGATCTAGAGGAGCACTGGTGGAACGGGTAGCACGTGGCCGTAAAAACTAGTGCAAAACCCTAAAATCCACCGGTATATATAGGAGAAGAGGAGAGGAGGCTGGCACAAGGGCCAAGTCTCCTATAGGAGTCGGTCGAACCAACTAGGGAGGAGTCCACCTCCTCCACCCCTAGTAGGATTAGGACTCCTTCCCTAATTTGCCTTTTTGCCTTTTTCCACCTTTTTCCTTTTGGGTTTTCTTCTCCAGCCACATGGGCCTTGTGTGGGAGTTTCCACCAGCCCACTAAGGGCTGATATTCACTCTCCCACAGCCCATGAATCCTCTTGGGTCGAAATACCCCTCCTGGAGGTCTCCAGATACACTACCGGCACTCCCGGTACACTACCGATGAGCCCGAAACTTTTCCGGTAACCAAAATAGGACTTCCTATATATGAATCTTTACCTACGGACCATTCTAGAGCTCCTCGTGACGTCTGGGATCTCATCCGGGACTCCGAACAACCTTCGGTCACCACCATGCATAGCTCTATACTACCGAAACATCACCAAACCTTAAGTGTGCACACCCTGCGGGTTCGAGAACTATGTAGACATGACCGAGACACCTCTACGGTCAATAACCAATAGCGGGCCCTAGATGACTATATTGGTTCCTACATATTCTACAAAGATCTTTATCGGTCGAACCTCTATGTCAAGGATTCAGTCAATCTCGTATAACGTTCCCTTTGTTCTTCGGTATGTTACTTGCCCGAGATTCGATCGTCGGTATCTCCATACCTAGTTCAACCTCGTTACCGGCAAGTCTCTTTACTCGTTTCGTAATACAAGATCCCGTGACTAACGCTTAGTCATATTTCTTGCAAGGCTTGTTGTGATGTTGTATTACCGAGTGGGCCCTGAGATACCTCTCCGTCACACGGAGTAACAAATCCCAGTCTTGATCCATGCCAACCCAACAGACATCCTCGGAGATACCTGTAGAGTACCTTTATAGTCACCTAGTTACGTTGCGACATTTGATACACACAAGACACTCCTCCGGTGTCAGTGTGTTGCATGATCTCATGGTCATAGGAACAGATACTTGACATGCAGAAAACAGTAGCATTAAACTGACATGATCATATGCTATGTTTGTAGTTTGGGTCTTGTCCATCCCATCATTCTCCTATTGATGTGATCCCGTTATCAAATGACATCTCATGTCAATGGCTAGGAAACCTTAACCATCTTTGATCAACGAGCTAGTCTATTAGAGGCATACTAGGGACATGGTTTTGTCTATGTATCCACACATGCATCTAAGTCTCCGATCAATACAATTATAGCATGGATAATAAATGATTATCATGAACAAGGAAATATGATAATAACTAATTTATTATTGCCTCTAGGGCATATTTCCAACAGTCTCCCACTTGCACTAGAGTCAATAATCTAGTTCACATCACCATGTGATTTGCATTGTTATGAATCTCACACCCAATGAGTTATGGGGCTCGATCATGATTTGCATGTGAGAGAGGTCTTATAGTCAACGGGTCTGCGACATTCAGATCCGTGTGTACTGTGCAAATTTCTATGTCAAACCGTAAACACTGCTACCACACTCCACTTGGTACTATTCCAAATGGCTGCTCCACTATACGTATCTAGATTGCTACTACGAGTCATCCGGATTGGTGTTAAAGCTTGCATCGACGTGACTCTTTACGACGAACTCTTTATCACCTCCATAATCGAGAAACATCTCCTTAGTATTTTAGTTACTAAGGATAATCTTGACAGCTGTCCAGTGCTCCATTCCAGGATCACTTTGAAACCTTTCGACCATACTTATGGCAAGGCTGACATCGGGTCTTGTGCACAGCATTGCATACATGATAGAGTCTATGGCTGAAGCATAGGGGATGACACTCATCTTTTCTCTATCTTCTGCAGTCACTGGGCATTGAGTCTTACTCAACTTTATACCTTACAAATCAGGCGAGAACTCTTTCTCTGACTGATCCATTTTGAACTCTTTCAAAATCTTGTCAAGGTATGTACTCATTGAAAGTCTCATCAAGTATCTTGATCTATCTCTATAGATCTTGATGCTCAACAATTAGGTAGCTTTATCCAGGTCTTCCTTTGAAAAACTCTTTTCAAACAACCCTTTATGCTTTCGAGAAATTCTATATCATTTCCGATCAACAATATGTCAACCACATATGCTTATCAGAAACTCCACAGTGCTCCCACTCACTTTATTGTAAATACAAGCGTAAACTTTGTATAGACTCAAAAAACTTTGATCACCTCATCAAAGTGTATATTCGAACTCCGAGACGCTTGCTTCATTTCATAGAAGGATCACTGAAGCTTGCACACCTTTTAACATCTTTAGGAATGACAAAACCTTCTGGTTGTATCACATACAACTTTTACTCAAGTAGACCGTTTAAGGAAACCATGTTTTGACATCCATCTGTCAGATTTCATAATTGAAAAATGCAGCAACTGCTAACATAATTCCAACAGACTTTAGCATCGCTACGAGTGAGAAAGTCTCATCGCAGTCAACTCTTTGAACTTGTCGTAAACTACTTTGCAACAAGTCGAGCTTTACAAATGATAACATTTACCATCAGCGTTTGTCTTCATTTTAAATATCCATTTGTACTTAACGATCTGCCGTCCAACGAGCAAGTCCACCAAAGTCTATACTTGGTTTTAATACATGGATCCTTTCTCGGATTTCATGGCCTCTAACCATTTGTTGGTTTCCAGGCCCATCATCGCTTCTCCATAGTTCGTAGGTTCATCGTTGTCCAACAACATGACCTCCAAGACAGGGTTGTCGTACCACTCAGTAGCAGTACATGTCCTTGTCGACCTACGAAGTCCGATAGTAACTTGATCCGAAGATTCATGATCATCATCATCAACTTCCTCTTCAACTAACGTAGGCTCCACAGAAACATCTTTCCGCGCTGCGCCACTTTCTGGTTGAAGTAAAGGTTCAATAACCTCATCAAGTTCTATTTTCCTCGTAGGTCGATGGTAACTTGATCCGAAGCTTCATGATCATCATCATTAACTTCCTCTTCAACTGACGTAGGCTTCACAGAAACATCTTTCTGCGCTGCGCTACTTTCTGGTTGAAGCAGAGGTTCAATAACCTCATCAAGTTCTATCCTCCTCCCACTCAATTCTTTCAAGAGAAACTTTTCCTCGAGAAAGGACCTAGTTTTAGCAACAAACATTTTATTCTTGGATCTGAGATAGAAGGTTCACCCAACTTGTTCTTAGGGTATTCTATGAAGATGCATTTGTCCGCTTTGGGTTCGTGCTCATTAGGCGAAAACATTTTCCACACAAGCGTCGCAACCCCAAACATTAAGAAATGACAGCTTAGGTTTCTATCAAACCATAATTCACACGGTGTCATCTCAACGGATTTAGATGGTGCCCTATTTAAAGTGAATGTAGTTGTCTCTAATGCATAACCCCAAAATTACAGTAACAAAACGATAAGAGACATCATATCATGCACCATATCCAATAGAGCACGACTATGACGTTCGGACACACCATTACACTATGGTGTTCCAGGTGGCGTGAGTTGTGAAACAACTTTCACATTGTCTAAAGTTGTATGCCAAACTCGTAACTCAGATATTCACCTCCACGATCATATCGCAAACATTTTTATCTTCTTGTCACGATGATCTTAAACTTCACTCTGAATTTGCTTGAACCTTTCAAACGATTCAAACTTGTGTTTCATTAAGTAAATATACGCTATATCTACTCAAATCATCAGTGAAGGTAAGAAAATAATGATATCCACCGCACGCTACAAGACTCATTGGATTGCATACATCAACATGTATCATTTCCAATAAATCACTTGCCCGCTTCATCAAAACAGAAAACGGGGTCCTTAGTCATCTTGACCAATAGGCATGGTTCGCATGTCTCAACCGATTCGAGATCGAATGAGTCCAAAGATCCATCAGCATGGAGTTTCTTCATGCGTTTTATACCAATATGACATTTAGCGGCAGTGCCACAAGTATGTGGTACTATTATTATTAACTTTGTATATTTTTGGCATCAATGTTATGAACATGTGTATTACTACGATCAAGTTTCAACAAACCATTCTTACTGGGTGCATGACCGTTGAAGGTATTATTCAAGTAAATAGAATAACCATTATTTTCTAACTTAAATGAATAACCGTGTTGCAATGAACATGATCTAATCACGTTTATGCTCAAGACAAAAACACCAAATAACATTTAGGTTCGTCACTAATCTCGAAGATAGAGAGATGTGCGATGTTTGATCACATCAACCTTGGAAACATTTCCAACACACATCGTCACCTCACACTTAGCTAGTTCTCCGTTTATTCCGTAGCTTTTATTTTGAGTTACTAACATTTAGCAACCGAACCGGTATCCAATACCTAGGTGCTACTAGGAGTACAAGCAAGGTACACATCAACAACACGTATATCAAATATACTTCTGTCGACGTTGCCAGCCTTCTATCTACCAAGTATATAGGGTTGTACCACTTTAGCGACCTCTCTCCTCATAATTGGAGCACTTAGTCTCGGGTTTGGGTTCAAATTTGGGTTGCTTCACCGGAGCAGCAACTGACTTGCCATCCATGAAGTTTCCCACCTTACCCTTGCCCTTCTCGAAACTAGTGGTTATACTAACCATCAACACTTGATGCTCCTTCTTGATTTCTACCTTCGCGGTGTCAAACATTGCGAACAGCTCAGGGATCATTAATTCTATCCCAGGCATTTTATAGTTCATCACCAAGTTCTAGTAGCTTAGTGAAAGTGACTTGGAGAACTATATCAATCACTATCTTATCTGGAAGATAAACTCCCACTCGATTTAAGCGATTGCAGCACCCAGAAAATCTGAGCACATGCTCAACGATTTGAGCTATTCTCGTTCATCTTGCAGGCAAAGAATTTTGTTGGAGATCTCATATCTCGCAACACGGGCACGAGCCTAAGATCCTAATTTCAGCTCTTAGAACATCTCATATGTTCCGTAACGTTCAAAACGTCTCGAAGCCTCAATTCTAAGCCGTAATGCATAACGCACTAAACTATCAAGTAGTCATCAGCATGTACCTGTCGGATGTTCACAACATCTACAGATGACGCTAGAGGGGTTGGCGCACCGAGCGGTGCATTAAGGACATAAGCCTTTTGTGCAGCAACGAGGACAATCCTCAGATCACGGAGCCAATCCACAATATTGCTACCATCATATTTCAACTCTATTTCTCTAGGAACATATAAAAATTCAAGGGCGCTACAACGCGAGCAAGTAATCTACAACATAATTTGCAAAGACACTACTGACTATGTTCATGATAATGAGTTCAATTAATCATATTACTTAAGAACTCCCACTCAAATTGACATCCCTCCGGTCATTCGAGTGATACATGATCCAAATTCACCAACTCAAGTTCGATCATCACGTGAGTTGAGGTGGTTACAATGGTGAACATCATCATGTTGATCATATCTACTATATGACTCATGTTCGACCTTTCGGTCTCTTGTGTTCCGAGGCCATGTCTGTACATGCTAGGCTCGTCAAGTTTAACCCGAGTGTTCTGCGCGTGCAACACTGGCTTGCACCCGTTGTATGTGAACGTAGAGTCTATCACACCCGATCATCACGTGGTGTCTCAACACGACGAACTTTCGCAACGGTGCACACTCGGGGAGAACACAATTTATCTTGAAAATTAAGTGAGGGATCACCTTATAATGCTACCGTCGTACTAAGCAAAACAAGGTGCATAAAAGGATTAACATCACATGCAATTCATAAGTGACATGATATGGCCATGAACTTGTGCTTTAGATCTCCATCTTGAAAGCACCGACATAATCTCCATCGTCACCGGCAAGACACCATGATCTCCATCATCTTGATCTCCATCAACGTGTCGCCATCGGGGTTGTCGCGCCCAACATGCTTCTACTACTATTGCTACCATTTAGCGATAAAGTAAAGCATTACATAGTGCTTAATGATTGACATGCAGGTCATACAATAATTAAAGACAACCCTATGGCTCCTGCCGGTTGCCGTACTCATCGACATGCAAGTCGTGAAATTCTATACATCACATGATCATCTCATACATCACATATATCACATCATGTAATTGGCCATATCACATCACAACATACCCTGCAAAAACAAGTTAGACGTCCTCTAATTGTTGTTGCATGTTTGACGTGGCTGCTACGGGTTTCTAGCAAGAACGATTCTCACCTACGCATATACCACAACGATGATACATAATTTGCTTTTCAACCTTCTCAAGGACCGCCGTTGTCGAATCTGATCCAACTAAAGTGAGAGAAACTGCCACCCGCAAGCCATCTAGGCAAGAGGTTGCGTCGAGGGAACCGGTCTCTCGTAAGCGTACGAGTAATGTTGGTCCGGGCCGCTTCATCTCACAATACCGCTGAACCAAAATCCTACCAAGGGAGCAAGCAATCTAAGCATCAACGCCCACAAACCTTTTGTGTTCTACTCGAGATCTCATCAACACATAAACCTAGCTCATGATGCCATTGTTGGGGAACGTTGCATGGGAAACAAAAAATTTCCTACGCACATGCAAGATCTATCCATGGTGATGAGTATCTACGAGAGGGAGAGTGGATCTACATACCCTTGTAGATCGCTAAGCGGGAAGCGTTAAGAAACACGGTTGGTGTAGTCGAACATCTTCGCGATCCAAATCGCCGAGCGTCCCGCGATCACATCACGATCCGTCTCGCGATCCAATCACGACCCGTCCCGCGAACTCATCACGATCCGTACCGCGATCTCATCACGATCCGTCCCGTGAACTCATCACGATCTGTCCCATGAACTCATCATGATCCGTCCCATGAACTCATCACGAACCATCTCGCGATCTTGATCACGGTCCTTTCGATCTAGCGCCGAACGGACGACACCTCCGCGTTCAACACACGTGCAGCTTGATGACGATCTCCACCGTCTTGATCCAGCAAGAGGAAGTGGAGAGGAAAAAAAGTTCATTGGCAGCGTGACGGCGCTCCGGCGATGGTGGTGGAGCAATTCCGGCAGGGCTTCGCCTAAGCACTGCGGAAATCCGATCTAGAGGAGCACCGGTGGAACGGGTAGCACGTGGCCGTAAAAACTAGTGCAAAACCCTAAAATCCACCGGTATATATAGGAGAAGAGGAGAGGAGGCTGGCGCAAGGGCCAAGCTCCTATAGGAGTCGGCCGAACCAACTAGGGAGGAGTCCACCTCCTCCACTCCTGGTAGGATTAGGACTCCTTCCCTAATTTGCCTTTTTGCCTTTTTCCACCTTTTTCCTTTTGGGTTTTCTTCTCCAGCCACATGGGCCTTGTGTGGGAGTTTCCACCATCCCACTAAGGGCTGATATTCACTCTCCCACGGCCCATGAAGCCTCTTGGGTCGAAATACCCCTCCCGGAGGTCTCCCGATACACTACCGGCACTCCCGGTACACTACCGATGAGCCCGAAACTTTTCCGGCGACCAAAACAGGACTTCCTATATATGAATCTTTACCTCCGGGCCATTCTGGTTCTCCTCGTGACGTCCGGGATCTCATCCGGGAATCCTTACAACCTTTGGTCACCACCATGCATAACTCTATACTACCGAAACGTCACCAAACCTTAAGTGTGGAGACCCTGAGGGTTCGAGAACTATGTAGACATGATCAAGACACCTCTATGGTCAATAACCAATAGCGGGCCCTGGATGACCATATTGGTTCCTACATATTCTACGAAGATCTTTATCGGTCGAACCTCTATGTCAAGGATTCAGTCAATCCCGTATAACGTTCCCTTTGTTCTTCGGTATGTTACTTGCCCGAGATTCGATCATGGTATCTCCATACCTAGTTCAACCTCGTTACCGGCAAGTCTCTTTACTCGTTCCGTAATACAAGATCCCGTGACTAACACTTAGTCATATTGCTTGCAAGGCTTGTTGTGATGTTGTATTACCGAGTGGGCCCTGAGATACCTCTCCGTCACACGGAGTAACAAATCCCAGTCTTGATCCATGCCAACCCAACAGACACCCTCGGAGATACCTGTAGAGTACCTTTATAGTCACCCGGCTACGTTGCGACGTTTGATACACACAAGGCACTCCTCCGGTGTCAGTGAGTTGCATAATCTCATGGTCATAGGAACAGATACTTGACATGCAGAAAACAATAGCATTAAACTGATATGATCATATGCTACATTTGTAGTTTGGGTCTTGTCCATCCCATCATTCTTCTAATGATGTGATCCCGTTATCAAATGACATCTCATGTCAATGGCTAGGAAACTTTAACCATCTTTGATCAACGAGCTAGTCTATTAGAGGCATACTAGGGACATGGTTTTGTCTATGTATCCACACATGCATCTAAGTCTCCGATCAATACAATTATAACATGGATAATAAACGATTATCATGAACAAGGAAATATGATAATAACTAATTTATTATTGTCTGTAGGGCATATATCCAACAATAACATCAAATCGATATCATTGGATGCATCATGAAATGAATTTTCATATTTTTATTTGTTTAGCATTTTGATGTCAACATTTTTCGCTCCGAACTTGATCAGAATTAGAGAAATTTAACTTTTCAAAAAACCAATACACCTTATATTTTAAAACTCATAGGAGTAATTGGTTTTGACGAGTGGAGGAGATGATGCAGTGTCTTTCCTTTTTATTTATAATGTGGTGTTTTTGTGGGGCTTTTATGGTGTGATTCCGTGTTATTTGTTAACTAGCACATACTTAGTGGAAAATTTATGCATCAGTAACTGCATATGTCATATTGGTGCTACAATATCACATATTGACGTTTATTTTTCTAGGTGTTGAGAGGGCTGCGCTGGATTGACATGTTTTTATAGTCTGTTGCGGATTGATTTAGAAAACTGTTGATCTCGCCAAAATTATAAAACCAAATTCAAAAATGAATAACTCAATCGAATGGAAGAGCTCCAAAATTAAAAAACATGGTGAATTAAAATAATTGAACATGAGAACTTCTTGAGAGAATATAATACTATTGATATGATCAAAAATGGGTGACCAATGAAAATCTCAACTGATAGTGAGGCCTGAAAAATTGTGGATTATTGTGTATTAATAGAATAGGTAACACCCATGCCCATAGACCAACTAGTGACGAGGATAATCACCAGAGCGAGTTGAAGACGTGTCGCCGCCATTGCTCCTTTCTATCGGAATCATAAAAATCTTGTTGTGGTAGACACTACAGAAGTCTTCATGATAATCCCCAAAGGACCAACACACCGGAATAGTAACTGTAGTTGACGAAGAGAAGCATAGATTGAAATGATACAATTTGTAGAGACACGAACAAAGATATCGAAGTACAGATCTATGTAGATCTATCGAAGACAAACATTGATCGAACTGCAAGATCCGCCAAAGACACATCTCTGCATGCGGGGAGAGATCTATTCTAACTTTAGGGAGTCGTCATTGTCTTAACTTTTCGAGCAGGACACAAACCCTAAAAAATTAAAAATTAAACTGGAGCCGTCCCAGCAAGGGTCGGGATCCACCATGCCTCCGTGTCCCTAAGGTCATAGGAGACGAGCTAGATCGGCGACGGCGCTGACGATAGGCGTGGAAACCCTAGGCGTCGGGAGTCATACGTGTGAAAGAGAAAAATTGCTCACGAAATGACGGTTATTTTATCGATTTAGGTATATACTACTCCCTCCATCCAAAATAACTATCATGGTTTTGATTTGGAGTTAGTTCAAAATTACGACACTTATTATAGAACGAAGGTAGTACTTCGTTCGGAAAATTTGTCGAAAAAATAGATAAAAATGGATATATTTAAAACTAAAATACGTTTAAATATATCTATTTCTCCGACAAGTATTTTCGACGAATGGAGTACGTGCTAATAAAAACATTGTCATGAAATATCAGCCATGTGGCATTTGTTTTATATTGTACATTTGAGAGAGTTTAACCACCAATGATCAACAAAGATAACGGAAAATAAGAACCCACTGCCTCGGCAAAAATAAAGAAATGGAGAGTCACTCCTTTGTATCTGTCCTTGAAAGAAGAAAACGCATGGCAACCCCTTTACTACGGCTGAGTTGGAAAAGTGTAAGGAAAACGTCTGCGCCTTATCATTCGTTCGTTCTTTACTTTTGTTCTTTGCATTTTATGAGAACATGGCAAGCAACTTCAATCAACAGGAAATCGTTTTTAACAAACAAGGCAGTGCCGATGATGTCTTGCAAGGGCAACAAAGCGCCCAAATCTTGTTTTGTTGGCGTCTAGGAGCATTTGCTCTGCTTGGGACCGATCAATCGTGGCCACCTGATTTGCATCCTTGGGTTCCCTTTGCGTGAAGATGCCGAAAACCGTTCTTGCATCCACCCCTCCCTGTAAAAGGTTGGCTGAGAAGGAAACGGCGGCACAAGCCGACGCGCAGAGCGGCCGGTCGCGCCGGGTGGACTGGGCTGGGCGGAGAAGACTTGGGTGGCCCCCGGCGACCGTCCATCCCTCGGGTCCCACCTCTCGGGCATATAGACGGCAGCTGGGTCCCACGGAATAAGCCGCAACGGCACGGGCCACAGCTGGTTCCGACGTACAGAGGATCCGAGCCACCCGCGCGCGCGTACGTCGGGCAGGTGGCGTGGCGCTCGGTGGCCGTTCCCCGGAGGGATCCCGTGCGCCCGCCCGCCCTCCCGCGCATCCAGCGGCCGCGCGTTTTCCTATTCCTGGAGGCTGGATCTTGGATTGGGCGGTGGGGTCTGTGCAGGGAGGACCTTTTCTCTGCGTTTGTGTCTTTGAGGTTACGGTTTACGGTCCTCTGGACCCCCGCCGTGCTTACTTTAAATTTCGGTATAAGGGGTGGCGTGTTGGCCAGTAGGGTCGTGCCACGTCTTGAATTAGCAACGGCTATTATTGCATGGCTGTTGTACTCGCCCTGCCTGCGTGGGGGGAACGTGGCTGAGGTGGCAGAGCCGATCAATCGCCCCGATGATAATTCTCATTATCTTATAACACTGGCAGCAGCTAACAGAATTTTCTTGATTAGCACACGTGTACCATTCCATGTGCTATACCACCCACTGTCAGGGAATTTTTTGTACTCCTACTTTAGTCGAGATAAAAGAGGATTAGGGTTCCAGAGAAGGTATGGATAAAATGGAGGAGAATGTGATCTCGAAAAAAGATGTGATAATCATTCATCGACATGTGCCACATAAAAAATTGGATGCGGTCAGTATATTCATGCAAAAACGATTGTACGAGAAAGCATTCAAGGGCGTTGCTTTCCCAAGGGCATCCGTGATTTCTTATGGTTTTATGCTAAAGTTGGGGTTATGGCGAAAAAGATTTCAAGTGTAAAATCAAGCACTCGGCCGAATGCAGTTTTTCATTACCATATACTAATAGTATGCATTGTTGGAAATATTAGCACGTTTCAAATTAGGCTAATCCACGAGTAAACAACAATCATGGCAAATACGGTATGCACTTCATACCGATACCTAAGCATACTAGCATGTGTAATACATAGAACCGAAATATCTATGAACATGACATATATGGCTAGCACGAGAACGAGTAAATAAGGGATGAACAAATCATACCCTCCGGTTGGCCAAGCGAACCCGGTGGCGGCAGCACCAGCCTCAGCGTCGTCCGTGGCCTTCCTCTTGACGGCAACGGCGACAACAGCGTCGTCAACCATGGTGTCGATACAGGGGAAGTAGTCGAAGCAGAGGAGGACGAAGACGGGAACGGACTGGGAGCAATCGCGTCGAGACGCTCCCCAAAAACCTTATTGCCATTCTCCCATGCAGGATCTCGAACGACAGGGTTCCGGAGGCACCTGCTCTCCGACCAACCATGCTCGCGGCCGTCGGGATGGGATCGCCGGAAGCAGCACACTGAGAGGAACAGTAGATGGCGGCTAGGGTTGTACAAAGAGGGAAAGAGTGAACGGATTAGGTTTCACTTCCCAGTCGGCGCCTCCTTATATAGGCCGTTAGGTAGATGGGCCTGGGCCAGACCCACGACCGAATCCGTGAACAGCCCACGGTCCAACGTCTCGGACAGTGGCACTTTCGTTTAGCGACTCGTTAATTAATACACAATTAATTAACGATTTCTAACTAGCAAAAATAAGGCTCGGCTCGGCTCATTCCCGCAACCCGCAGTGCTCGCGCAGTCGTGACTAGGCGAGGCGTAGCGAGGCGAGACGGGCAGAGAAGGAGGAGGAGCGCGCGTGTACAACTCCTCTTCCTAAGCTCCCAATGACAAGTGATAGAGCAACCCTTATAAAGGAGTTTCACTCTTACTACTATAGCAGTATGGTACTAAACTTCCCATCACTTGCTACCATTTGCCGTACACCCACATGGGCCATAAAGATTAACCAGGGATTATTGTCTTATATGGGCCTAAGCCCATCTATAATCCAACAACCCCCTACCACATCTCGAGGCACATAAGTTTGTCAACTATTCCAAACAATGTTTGATATACCAGAATTTTCAGTGGAGACTGTTAAGTTGAACTTCCACCTAAAGCAACAGGATTAGACTTCTTCAAAACTGAAAAATGGACTATGACTTGAATTATCAGTTTAGCGTGTGGAAATTTCGCCTATTGTCAGCTGATACGTGTGAGGGAGTCCTGGATTAAGGGGTCCTCGGGTAGCCGACCTGTTTCCCACGGGCCGGACTGAATGGGCCGCAAGGTGACTATTAGGTGATCGAGGGCCCCACCGCCAGGGTGGAGGCTTCAAGGAGCCAAGACGTGTTCTCCAAGTTAACAGCTGTAGATAGGCATGTTTATTTCTTCGGCATGTAACCAACCATGTGTAAAACCTATGTACCCCCGGCGTCTATATGAGCCAGAGGGTTTTAGATTGTAGCTACAGAACAATTCATCTAGGATTAGCTATTCGATCTCGAGGTAGATCAACTATGTAACCCCCCATATCATCAATACAACCAAGCAGGACGTAGGGTATTACCTCCATAGGAGGGCCCGAACCTGGGTAAATCTCTGTCCCCTTCGTTTCCTATTACCATCGTTTCTAATCTCACAGTTCGGGCCCCCTACCCGAGATCCGCCGGTTTTGACACCGACATTGGTGCTTTGATTGAGAGTTCCTCTGTGAACACCTAAGAATCGATGGCTTGCTTCGTCACGAGCAACGAGGTCTGCATCCAGGGGATCCTCACCCCTGATCAGAATCTCGCAGGCGGTGACATCTTGTCACGCGCCATCTCGATCAGCCACCATGGCCTGGTCGGAAGCTTTTTCCCCGATCAGAGGATCAAGTTCGGAGCCATAGAGTTCGTCGCTGATTCACGGGGTACACTTGCTTTAAAGGAACCCTCGACCTTGGAGGAAAAACCTGTAAGTCCGTCCACCTCGACGCCGAAGATATCAGGCCCCACTTCTATACGGAACACGGATCCGCTCTGTCGCGGCTCCGAAGTCGTCTCACCATTCACAGAATCTACTCGCCTCAGCGATGCGCATCCTACCATCGCCCCGTTCTTAAACGAGTTATTCGATCAGATCGAAGCCTTGTGTATGTCGGATGACCGGGTTACGGTCTATGATCGGCTCGGGATCAGGCCCGATGACAGGGAGATCCATGTCCCTCCGGTCACCCACCTTGTCGCTACGATCGAGTGTCCGGCCGAGGATTCGTCTCGACAACCGGAACTAAAGACAGTCTACACCCCGGTCTCTAATCACCGAGACTTCATTGGCGAATCAGATGCCGAAAATCACCCTCGAGCCGGATCGTCATTGGCTCGGGACCTACCGCACGATTCGGAATCTGCAATTCCGAACATTCAATGTGGCATGGAATCAAAGTTTTTCCCACCCACCACCCAAGACGATCATCCCGGTATCGCACCAAAACCCGCATCCTCGGACTTTTGGGGTATCAAGCAATTACAGGGAGAATCAGTCCATCACTTTTGGGCGAGACTCCTACTCGCTAGAAGCAGAGTAAAGGGTCTTAGTGACCAAGAGATAATGGAAATTTTCAATGACGAAGGGATTCTTAACGCCCTGGCCCGCAGACACATTCATGACTTTTCGGAGTTATCCGACTTGGTACATAAATATTATGCCATGGAAAGTGCTAGGCAATCCGAATGATTGTTTTTGGAAGCAATTTTCCCCAAGCACCCTAGCATAAATCGGAAAAAGAGGGTACCTCCAAAGCGAGCAGCAAGATACGACCCCGCCGAAAAAATAAATAGGCCCCCTTCAGGGGTCGGCATCGCCCTTGATGGACTACTGGATAAACCTTGCCTTATACATTCTGTGTTGCTAAACACAAGCCTGACTCACAGCCTTATAGCTTGTTGGGTCGTTAGGCAAGTGGCAAAAAGCGGTGAGGCTATCCTTGAAACACCTCCATCGAATGGGCGCTCCCCATCGTCGCCCGGACACAATGCCGAAGTCCTGACGATCCATGAAACGTTCCCCTCAAGGAATAGGAGAAAAAGGGCTCTTAGAGAGCTTGAACAGGTCTACCATGTGGCAGCAACTAGTGCATGGGCAGACGTACCAATTACCTTCGGAGACACTGACCAGCCGGCCATTCTTCTCGGACATTCACCAGTCGTGCTAGTCTTGAACCCCATTATCGATGGATACAGGTTACATAAGGTGATAATGGACGGTGGCAGTGGTTTAAACCTTATATACAAAGGTACCTTGGGAAAAATGCAATTTGATTGATCTCGCATCGAATGTAATAATACAACTTTCCGGGGAATCATTCCAGGGAAAGAGGCGCGTTGTTCCGGACGTATAGTCCTGGATGTAGTATTCGACATGCCCCAAAACTACCGACCCGAAGAACTTCTCTTCCACATCGTACCCTTCCCAAACGGCTATCACGCCTTACTGGGACGTGACGCCTTCACAAAGTTCCAGACTATACCCCACTACGAATACATGAAACTTAAAATGCCAGGACCAAACGGAGTGATAACGATCTCAAGTGATCCGAACATAGCCCTTCGGGCCGAAAACAAAATGGCAACACTCGCCCTCGAGGCATTAGCTAAGACTTTCGCTACAGAAGAACTGACCACACTACGGTCAACAGTTAACAAGGATGATGTGATCCTTAGCAAAAGACCCAAGTCCACGTCCTTAAAACCCACAGAGGAAATCGTCAAGTTTCAAGTACATCCGACAGAACCCAATAAGACAACATCCATCGGAGCCCAGCTCGATCCCTTGTGGACGAGGCACTGTGGAATTTTCTTAGAGAAAATTAGGACATTTTTGCCTGGCATCCTTTTGATATGCCTGGAATCCCACGACGGCTCGCTGAACACAGTCTAAACATTACAGCAGGCTTTAAGCCCGTTAAACAGACTCTACGTCGCTTCTCCGAACCCAAACGACAAGCTATGGGGGAAGAATTAGCTAAACTGTTAGAGGCCGATTTTATTCGGGAGATCAAATAACCCGAACGGTTGGCAAATCTGGTGATGGTACCAAAGAAAGACAAGTCCTGGCGGTTGTGTGTCGATTTCAAAGACCTCAACAAGGCCTACCCTAAGGACCCTTTCCCCTCACCATGCACAGACCAGATCATCGAAGCCATAGCCGGACACGATTTGTTGTGTTTCCTCGATGCTTACTTCGGATACCATGAAATTAAAATGAAGGAATCTGATCAAGTAGCAACCGCATTCATCACCCCTTACGGGTCATTCTGCTTCAACATGATGCCTTTAGGGCTAAAAACGCTAGGGCCACATACCAGCGCATGATCCAGACGTGTCTCGTGACTCATATCGGTAAGACAGTTGAGGCGTACATGGACGACGTGGTAGTTAAGACCAAGCACGTCAGCTAGTTGATCGACGACCTACGGCAAACCTTTGCGAGTCTACGCGAGTACGACATACGACTCAATCTAGAAAAACGTGTATTCGGAGTTCCTTCTGGTAAGCTGTTGGATTCATTGTCTCCCATAGAGGGATAGTGGCGAATCTAGCTAAGATCCGCGCCCTATTGGAACTTGCAATTCCCACAGAGCTAAAGCATGTCCAGAGGCTAGCTGGGTGTGTAGCAGCGTTGAGCCGCTTTATCTCCCACCTCGAAGAGAAAGCTTTACCGCTCTATAAGCTGCTGAAACAGACCAACAACTTTGAGTGGACCGATGAAGCAGCGGCTGCGCTAGAAGAAATTAAAGCACTACTGGCAACCAATCCCATACTCACAACACCAGGTGCCAGTGAGCCCATGTTGTTATACATATCGGCCACCAATTAAGTGGTCAGCGCAGTACTCGTTGTCGAAAGAGATGAGGAAGGACACAAATTCCGGACTCAGAAACCGGTCTACTACGTGTCAGAACGCAGTGCAAGTCTAGATATCCGCACTACCAAAAGATAGCCTACACAGTGTTTATGGCATCAAGGAAAATCAGACACTACTTTCAAGAGTGTGCGGTAATAGTGGCATCCGAAGTCCTCCTGAACGATATAACCAACAATAGGGACGCCACTGGCCACATAGCCAAGTGGGCCATTGAGATCATTCCCTTTGAAATAACCTATAAGCCACACCGTGCCATAAAATCTCAGGTATTTTCAGATTTCCTGGCTGAATGGACAGAGGCCGAGCTCCCCAAGGAATACAACGCATACTCCCATTGGACAATGTACTTCAATGGATCCAAAACATTGGCCGAACTGGGGGCTGGAGTTATCCTCACATCCCCATAGGCGAAAACGTGCGATACGTGTTGCAAATCATGTATGCCGACTCTAACAATGTAGCTGAATACGAAGCTCTCCTTCATGGTCTTCGGATGGCAGTATCAATGGGCATACGACGGATGGAGGTACGGGGAGACTCCAAATTGGACATCTCCCAAATTAATGACGAATTCGATGCCAAAACTCCGAAGATGGTGGCATATAGAAATGTCATCCTAAAAATATATGCTCGCTTCAAAGGGTTGGAATTTCACCACGTCGCTCACGACAACAACCAAGCCGTCGACGTGTTGGCTCGTATGGGAGCCAAACGCGACCCTGTCCCGAAAAACACCTATCTAGAGTGGCTCTTCAGGCCATCCGTGGTGTGGCATGACGAGGACAAGGGCGCCGGTCTAAATACGGCGGGCGAGGTTGTTCCCCTTATAAAGGAGACCGACGATCAAATCATCGGTGGCTCCGTCATGGATGAAACGCCTTCGGCTCATGAGGTAATGGCAGTAATCGCGCCGTGGACAGAGCCCTTCCTCGCTTACCTTCTCTGCAAGGAACTACCCGGAGAATAGATAGAGGCAAGGCGCATAGTTTGGCAATCCAAAGCCCACAAAGTACACTAGGGTGAGTTATACAAGAAAAGCACCACCGGAATATTTATAGCAGTGCATATCCGAGGAAGAAGGATGGGAGCTCCTAGCCAAAGTTCATGCAGGCATGGGCGACCACCACGCCGCGGCGAGAGCCTTAGTTAGCAAGGCCTTCTGAGCCGGTTTCTATTGGCCTACAACTGGGACAAACGCCGAGTCACTTGTCAAACATTGCGTAGGATGTCAACTCTTCGCAAATCAAAGTCACATGCCCTCAAGAACTCTTTGGACTATGCCGATCACTTGGCCTTTCGTGGTCTGGGGGCTGGACATGGTCGGACCTCTTAAAGGAGGGACCAAGAAGAACAAATACCTGCTGGTCAGGGTCGATAAGTTCACTAAATGGATAGAGGCAAAACCCGTCAAATCGGCCAAGTCCAGGCCAGTGACCGACTTCATCTCTAGCGTGGTACACTGTTATGGTGTCCCGCATAGTATAATAACGGATAATGGATCCAATTTCATGGCCCAACAGGTTAAGGACTGGTGCACAAAAATGGGCATTAAGCTAGATTATGCATCAGTCTATCATCCGCAGACCAATGGACAAGTCGAACGAGCAAACGGTCTCATTATGAGTGGAATTAAGCCATGTTTGGTCTGATCTCTTCATGAATCCGACTGCCATTGGGTGGAGGATCTCAACTCCATTTTATGGGGCCTGCGCACCACCCCGAATAGATCGATGGGTTACACACCGTTCTTCATGGTCTATGGGGCTGAGCCAGTCCTCCCCTGTGACATTATTCATGACGCACCAAGAGTGCGCATGTACGAAGAAAAGGAGGCTGAGTTAGATCGGCAGGACAACCTAGCGCCTTAGAAGGAGAGCGCGACATAGCTCAGGCTCGATCTATGTTTTACCAGCAGCAAGCATGACGCTACCAGAGTAGGGAGGTCAGGGCAAAAGCATACAATGTAGGCAAACTTGTCCTACGGCTCCCGGAGAAGCAGAAGCATAAACTCAACCCAAAATGGGAGGGACCCTTCATCATCGGCGAAGTACTCGCGGGAGGAGCCTATCATCTTCGGAGCCTGTCGGACAATCGCTTTGAACCAAACCCATGGAACACAACTCGTCTTCGACGCTTCTATGGATAAACCGGTGTCGTCCAATTCTCCAACATTTTTCTTTTTTCTCATCTTTCCTTTTTCCTTTTTATTCCCTTCCCACTTTGCTGTTTGATAGGATTGATTTCTTTTCCTATGTTCGGTCAAACCGATCTTGTACTAAGGCTATCGGCATACACTATAAAGTGTTAACTCCGAACACAACACTTGGGAGCTTCTTCTCAAAGCCAACGTTTTTTTATTATAAGTATTTAATCACACTTATCGTGTACACACGTTTCCTTTGTCATGCTCAAGCCATCATATGCATCAATTCGAACTAAGATTTTCCAAACTGGGTTGCCTTGCTCCTGTGTTTACCCTCTACATTCCCGATTGTTCGGCTAGAGGGTAAAGGGAGCACCTCTGCGATTGTTACGACCGGATCATACGGATACGTACCTCAGACGGGTGAAGCCGAAAGCTAGCTATCTTACGTAGACAATTGGTCGGCCGTGACGGAAGCACTTAATACGGCTATGGCCGTTATAACCATTGTTTGGGTTCGTTTTTTCCAAAACGCCCTCAGCCGCATCCTAGCAGTATGTGGACCTTTACCTACAATTTTCGTAGGGGTCTGGAGAAAGGTATCGATAAAGGTGCTATTTTCTTTGGAAGATGTTTCTTATGCTAAGCAGTAATATAACATATCCCTCTGTGTGCTTTCTGTCTGTTCGTACCATATGGACGGATTGCCTGGTCCCCCAAATACAACTCGCTCTTTTGGAATAACAAATTGAGAGGGACACTCCCACGCTCTTTGCACGGGAGGGAGAAGACGATGGCCGGTTAAGACAAAGTTTACAACACATATTGTTCATACGAAAGTATATAAAATTACACATTCAGCTGACGATCTAAGTTATTGATTATGGTGTCCAGGGAGCAGTCTTCCTATGAAAGGTGGGCGACAGGCATCACTTGGTCATACACCAGGTGGAGGGGCACTTTTTGACCATCCGATCCCACGGAACCAACCCGAGCCATCCGCTCGGGGTCAAGTCCGGGGTAGCGGGTCTTGATCATTTCCCACGCCTCCCGTGCTCCCTCCCGGAAAGTCGATGTCTTCCACAACTCGAACCTACTTTGAGCTCCCCTGAATCTATTGGTCAGTTCGAACATACCTTCCGGTGGCAGTTCGGCAGGCCATAACGCTTTTACCATGCCTTTCATTCCGAGCATGCTCATGGAGGGTGGACAACTCCTTTAGCAAGTTTCCCCGGAAGGATCCGAACCCTTCTTCAGGTTGCCCGGACGGAAGTCCTGTACATGAGGGAAAGACATTCTTATCATACTTCCTTTATACGAAGTACTTACTAATGTTCGGATCATACTTACCGAACATGCCCCTCTGAAGTTTCTGATTTTCTTCTTGGGCTTGGGCCAATTGAGCCTTTAAAATTTCAATTTCTTTGGCCTATTTTTTCTTCTCCGCTTGGAGACGGTTCATAACACCAAACCCAGCCTCGTGTTGGGACTCGGCGTACCGCTGAGCTTCTCGGGCTTCATCCAGCTCTCTTTGCATATGCCCTATGGATTCGGCTGCTAAATAGAATCTTTGCGTCATCATAGACATTTACTAGAAATAAACAACACCGGCATACTCAACATGGGCCTCCCGGGTGAAGCTCTTTACTTGATCTAGCTCCGCCTTCATAGCTTGAACATGTGATTGGCTCTCCTTCAGCTCCTTGGCCAGTTGCACGCTCTGTTGTTTTGATGCCTGCAGCACAACATTGTTAAAGACCCTTAATTCAGTTGTCCTGAACCAACTTAAGGCTCGGAGTCTACTGGGTTTACATTAGTGTTCGGACTCTATAAAAACCGATCACTTACCTACATGCTGCCCGATATCAACTTCATAGCTTCGCCGAACCCGGATCGGGCAGCACCAATGTGCGCATCCGCCGATTGAAGGGCGCCGAACTCTTGTTCGGAAAATATTGGGTGCCGCATAGCCTCCCATCGTCACTAATGATTCATGGCACTTCCCACTTCTAATTTGGTAACGAATACACCATCACCAGAATCAACAGGTACTGGATTGACCATGGGGGATCCGGTAGCAGGACCGGCATGCGCCGCGGCTCTAGAATTTTGGGGGTCACTAGACACCCCGACGACCTCTTTGATGGGAGAAGACTGGGCATTTCGCCTAAGTATTTCAATAAAATAAATTGCCGTAAGGCTCTATTGATTATGATAATCAACAGATAACCGAACAATGTACCTTTGGGTTGAGCGGGTAGGCCGATTCATCCTCACGGCCAGCTCTTTGATAGAATACCCGTGGACTTTCGATTCGGGCACGGTCTCGGTTGCTAGCGCATGGCGCGCAGATCGATGGTGCTTGGGAGTCGGAGCTGGCGCTTTCGGGGCGCTATTGGTGGTTTGCCTCTTATGGGACAAGCTCTTCTTCTTTTTGTTCATGGCAGGGATGGAGAATGAACTGGGGTAATCGACTATGATAGCCACCAGGGATTGGTCGAGGCTAACCTGATAATAGACTCCATCTTCAAAATCAATTAGAAGATTCGGGTCCTCATGGAAACCCGGATCATCATCGAGTGCGTAGCTTTCGGGTTGAGGAGCTAGACTGTTGACGGTCTCGATGAAGCTCCTCCATTCCTATTCACGCAAAACTTTGGTCAAACGAAGTACAGAACGGAAAATCAGAACTATGTTCGTAGTGGGAAAAGGGGCTTACCCATTCGATAGGATTGTGGGCTGAGTATCCTTCTTTGGTCGCCCACCGAATAAAGTCCTCTTGCTCCCCTTTATATAGGTCGGCAAGGGCAGTGGCCAATGCCGCGTGGTTGGCAGGCCCTAGTCTTCGGGGACGCGTGGTGTCGCTTGTCCCATTATAGCGCCACAAGGGGTGCACCCTCTGTTGGAGGGTTTGCATGCATGGGGGGATGGCAGCGGCCATGACATCGATCATGGTCAGTTGATGGTGGACAAGCATCCGCACCTGAGCCGCCAGGCGTTGCACTTGGACGCTTTCTTCCTGGGTTGGACTCCTTGGCCGCCAGTTGTATCTCTTCTTCAAGGGAGCGTCGGAGTATTCGGGTAGACCTGTCCGAGTTGGCTCGAATAGGGGGACGTCTTCAATATAAAACCATTTTGAAGTCCACTCTTCGGATTCCTTCGGAGTGCCCACCGGATACCCCGTCCCTGCTATGCGGCACACTTTGGCTCTGCCGACCTCCAAAATTGTCTTGTCCCGAGTTCGGGGGACGAGACAGAAATATTTTCTCCACAATCCGAAATGTGCCTCGCAGCCTAAGAACATCTCGCAGAGGGCAATGAAGCCTGAGATGTGCAAGATGGACCTCGGGGTAAGGTGGTGGAGCTGAATCCCATAAAATTTTAGTAGCCCCCTTAGAAACGGGTGGATGGGAAACCCGAGGACCTGCAGGAGAAAGCGGATGATGCATACACGTTCCCCCTTGTGAGGATTGGGGAAACGCTCGGCGAAAGCTTTGTTGTTGCAGGAAATCAAGCCTGCGCGAATCACCGTCGGATCAGAAGGAGGGAGATACCCTTAGGTCTAGATCACGAAGCCACAGGAGTGCTAGAGAGCAGCTAGTCCAGTCCCCCGGACGTGAGCCGTAGGGGCGCGCGGACGAGCTAGGGGCGCTTGCCATGCTTTTTGTGGATCTTCCGCTGGGAGTTTTTTAGTTGGGGAAGAGGAGGATGTGGTCTAAACCACGATTCTGTTTGTTTAAATGGGTGTAACCTCCGTTATGGAACGGCAACACCGTAAAAAAATCATGGAACCGCTTGCCTCCCCATGAGGCGCAAGAATCAAGGAAATTTGGTGGTTATTATAATGGACCTAGAGAGCTCATGATGCTTGGGATTTCAACGATGATTGGTCGGTTGCCGAATATGAAGGATTATGGGACTCGCCTTGCAAGCCAAAGATTATGAAGGTCATCCGGATACACATCTGTGTACAAGACCGGTTCGGGGCTACTGAGGGAGTCCTCGATTAAGGGGTCCTCGGGTAGCCAACCTGTTTCCCACGGGCCAGACTAAATGGGCCGCAAGGTGACTATTAGGTGATTGAGGGCCCCGTCGCTAGGGTGGAAGCTTCAAGGAGCCAAGAGCTTTCTCCAAGTTAACAACTGTAGATAGGCATCTTTATCTCTTCGGCATGTAACCGACCATGTGTAAAACCTAGGTACCCCCGACGTCTATATAAGCCGAAGGGTTTTAGGCTGTAGCTACAGAACAACTCATCTAGGGTTAGCTATTCGATATCGAGGTAGATCAATTCTATAACCCCCCATATCATCAATACAACCAAGCAGGACGTAGGGTATTACCTCCATAGGAAGGACCGAACCTAGGTAAATCTGTGTCCCATTCGTTTCCTGTTACCATCGATTCTAGTCTCACAGTTCGGGACCCCCTACCCGAGATCCGCCGGTTTTGACACCGACAATGTGGCTGCCAAAGGCTAAACCCCACGGGTGGAGCTTATTAGTCATACTCCTTACCATCTCATGAGCTTCCTAGAGATTACCCAATCTCATAGACTGTGACCAGCAGTCGGGCTCACATAGGTGTGCTCCTCCAAAGAATGCTCTGTAGGATAGCATCTCGCATTCACAAGCTTTGGAACACATTAAGACAAAGCCATCCTGCCTTGCAGATTATGCGAGTATTGCATCTCCAACGGAGTGTGTTAGTAAGGATACTCTCCTCAGTTGATCGCTGGATTGTTTTTGTCACACCCTATGTTTGTATCACCTTGTTATGCTTGGATTTACAAAATTTGGTGCCAATTAAAACTTTTTTCAGTGCTTGTGCTTGTTTGAATTGTTGCTTGTTTGCTTGTTTGGTTGTTGCGTATGTCACTCTTAGATTCTATCCCTCTCCGTATTCATCTTCCTTGACCCAAACTTCTTGCCCAATGACCATGCCATGTGAATAGTTCCCAAAAATATTTTTATCAAATATTATTTTGACCAAAAAGGATTTATTCAAATTAGGTTTTCAAAACCCCCTGAGATGAGGGTTGCACTGCAAGTCCTCAAATTGGGTGGACCCCTTTTTCCCAAAGGCTTTATTTGAAGCCTACTATATTTATGACTGCCCAAAACCACCAAATATTATTTTTAAAGATTATTTTACTATTTATTTAAAAGACTTTTCCTTAAGGCCAAAAATGGTTTTTCATAGGGAAAAATTATTTAAATGCTCTCAAAATATTTGAGAAAATTTAGGGAAACTCAGTGGAAATATATTTTCCATATATATGAGTTTCAACACATGGTCATGTTCAAAATAATGGGCAAAACCCCTCAAAACCCTTTTTGTCCAAATCAAGCTTTTGGAATATTTCTATAAGAAATATTCTCAATAAATTCCTAGAAATATCTAGATAGTCAACATTGCCATAGGTGATGAGCTTGCAAAGTTTCATTTCAATCCAAGTTGATTTGATTCATCCAACCATTCCAAAACCCTCCCTGTCCAGATTCAAATTTGAGCAAGTTTACATTGTGAAGCTTCTCCCTGTGACCCCAAACTTTGTGGACAAGTTCTAATCACCAAATAATGATGCTACACTAAGTGGTTCATCAAGGGGATTAGCGTAGCATGATTATATCTACAGAAACCAGATTCTGTTGATTTCTAGGGTTCCACAAAGTTACATTGTGAACTTTCATCAATCCATCTCAAACTTAGTGATCAGGCCTAATTCCAACCACCATTTGATCCTGTCAAATCTCATGGCAAGAAAAGCCCATTTGCTTGCCCTAACCTCTATCAAACACCTTCTGCATGTTTGGTAAAAACATGTTTTGACCACCTTTTCCTATTTCCCTTGGTCTAAAACTTTTACCAATGTCTCTAGGGATCCCCCTTCACCCCCAGTAAAAATATCAAGCCTCATATCTATGGGTAAGTGGGGTAAAACCCCATTTTTACCCTCTGGACAGCAACAAAACACCTCTCTCTCTCCCTTCCCCTCTTATTCTACCTTCCTCCGAGGGCATCCAATGCCATTGGCCCTAGCCTAGATCCCCTAGATCCCCCTAGACACCTTTGGCCGCACACAAAATGCCGTTGGCATGCCATATGTGCACTCTAGAGCACGCTACAGTGCCGACAGCCACTGTAGCCATTGCCCACTGCATGGCTCCGACGGCCTCGGGCCTTCCCCTCGGTGTCCGTGCCATGCCACCGTGTCGGCCCCCTCCTCCTCCCTCCTCCCGCATGTGTCGAGCGCTGCCCGGCTCAACCAATGAGCTGCCTCACATGCGTGCGCTCCCTCCTCCCTTCTCTCTCTCCCCTAGTCGTGGACAGATCCCAGGAGGACCGCAGGCACACCAGCTCCTCCTCCTACGCCTTCTAGCCTCGGCCCCGAGCTCGCCAGCGCACCCACGACTCGGTGGACCGCGACTAGCCTATAAAAGGGCCTCCCCCGAGCCCCTCTTCCCTCCTTTGGCTCCCTTCCACCCCCTTCTACACTCCGAATCCACCCGAGCGACCACCCGGAGCCCCAGTGCTCGGGATGGACCGAGGAACCGCCGCGGAGGAGCTCCGTCGATCTTGGGACACAGGCCCGCTCTGGCGCTCCTCCCACCTCCCTCGAGCCCGTAGGGCCCCTGACCCTTTTCCCCTTCCTCCCCGTCCATTTCTAGCAGAGAGACACCGTCGATGATCCCCTCCCAAACCTCCTCCGCCGTGGGTGCTAGCCGCCGACAACTCCAACCACCTTTGGCACCCATTCAACCTCCAGGGGATCGGCGACTCGACCCCGAGCCCAACCCCGCGCTCGCCCATCGTCGCCGTGCCCTACACCTCCGCCAGTGAACTCCTCTCCTTCCTGTCCCGAGGTGGGAGAAGGACCTGACAGGGGCCCCCACCTATCAGCCTCTCTCTTGCCTCTCTCCCCCTCTCCGTCACTGGCCATCGGGCGTCGCACGTCAGGTTTGAAACCTGACGCGCGCGGGGGCACCGACTTGTCTGGCCTGTTTTGCTCTGGGCCGGCCCAGTTGCGGCCAGTTCCGGCCCAGGGCACAGTGCCCTTTTTCTTTTTTTGTTTTTGTTATGATTTCCCAAAATTCCTCAGAACCCAATATTTCTCCAAATCCAATAATCCGTCCACCAAAAATCTTGAAATATTATGTAGAATTTAATAGTGCCATTTGTAAAATATGTTGAAAACTTTTTATGCACAAATTTAATTTAAAACCTTTTTTTGGCATTTTTTGCCTCTATTTAAATATTTTTAAAAAATATTTTCATAATAGAACCCTAGAAGATATTTTTATTATAGTTTTTAGTATTTATCAGAATAGGGTAGCATTTTATTAGAAGCTTTGGGTGCTCTGTTTTTGTGTGATGCTTATTTTTATTGCTATTTATCGCGACGATAGATTACGATGTTGACGAGGAAGTCGGACCCGAAGACTTCGAAGACCCCAAAGACTTTGTTGAGCCAGGCAAGCAACCCTTTGACCATGTTAAGAAACCATCTTTATTGCATGTCATATAGCACTTTACTCTCGTTATATTTGATCATGTGGAGTAGCGACCACTTCGGTGGGTTGCTTTCGATACTTTTACCGTTGACACTTGCATCGTGCATGACCCTATCACCTTATGAGGGTTATGCGGGTGGGAGTAGATAGGATGCTAGTAGGTGCTACGTAAGTGGGATCGAGATTATGCATGGTGATGGAAATAAGGCAATGATTTCAAAGACTTGTCGAAAACCCCGTCGGGTGCCACTAATGCCCGAGGGAGATGATGATGAGTTGGATCACCAGTTGAGAAAGAAGTGGTGCACTAGAGAAAGTGAGTGTGTGTTTTTGAAAACGGAGAGTTTTAAGATTTGTTGACCGTCCCAACCTTACATGTGCGACCATGATACCCCTTATGGGACGGGGGCTCGTTGATTACTATGGTTGGTGGTAGCAGAGAACCCGCATTACTAGTGGCGAGAGTGAAGTGGTCACTCTCGAGACGGGGTCGTCCTGGAAGTGGAAGGCCATGCGATGTCTTTATAGGCACCGGGTACACCGTTGCATGCCCTCATGGATGATACGTGTGATGTATATCATGAGGGATGGCTCCAACGAGTGGACTCTTTGTTTAGTATCACCATGGGAAAGGCACTGTTCGTGTGCTTACCTCGGGTATGTTATATACCACGAGTCGTGGATGACACGGAAGTTCCCCGAGTCTTGTGGGTAAAGCGCGCAACGTCTGCAGACTGTAAAACTATTCGAATAGCCGTGTCCATGGTCACGGGAAGTTGGAGGTCCTGCTTAAACCGCGTTCGATGTTTTCACTAACTTGGCATGTGTGTGTGTGTGTGGATGACACGGAGGTGATGCTTGTGTTAAGTTAGATGACCTGACGTAATGATTGAGCATGAGATGTTCAACCCCTTGATCATGTTGATATCTATAACTTGTTCATATGGATATCTACCAACTGATAATGCATGCTTACCTAGTTACTTGATCGTTTCATTGCATTCAAAATTAGCTTTATGCAAAATACCTATTAGTGCTAAATCATGCATTGTTATACCTTGTTCCACAACATGGGTTGCTTGCGAGTACATTCAAAGTACTCATTGGCTTGCCACTGGTTATTTAATTGGCCAGGCATGGAAGAACAGGAGTACGGTGAAGAGTTCGTTGGTGACGAACATGCGAACTAGGACGCTTCCCAGTCAGAATGCCTATAGGTTTAAGCAGTGGCATGGGTTCATGCTTTCGATCAAGATTTCCGCTGCTTGAATGTTTAAGTGTTTGGCCCTTGTGGCCCTATCTATGTAAGACTAGAACTTCGTGGTCTTTATTTGTGTAAGACGCTTAATATGGATGTAAGACTCTTGTTATTCAGCTTCTGTGTGTTCAGTGAGCATTGATCTCTAGGATCACTGTACACGTGCATTCGGTGATCACGACTTATGGGTCGGGGTCCCCACAGAGCTGGTATCAGAGCCATCCTGACTATAGGAATCCCTTAGTTAGCATGGACGTTAGTTAGGATAAAACCTCTTTCAAAACTAAAACTAGCACCTATACTTAGGAATTATGTACTATTTACCTCTTCTATTATTCACACAACACTCTGCTGACTCTCCTCCCTTCAAACCTTTGTAGATGGCCGTCGTACCCGAAGCCTTCCTAACATTCGGCTTTCCCTTTCTCCTTGGGGATAGCCTGGAGAAGTGCGAGTTTCGCCAACCACCCATTTTCCTCTACCACGAGCATTGGGTCAATGCCGTCACGAAGGAGTACCACGTGGATGTGGTCATGAAGGTAAACGACTCCCCGACCAGTTGGCTCTTTGAAGGATCATAGATGGAGACCATAGTACTCGCAGTCGAGTCAGCTACACGCAAGGCACTCCTACACCTTCGAGACATCATTCCAAAGATGGCTGACGAGCCGGCTACTCGCTACCTTCCTTTCAGGAAGGATGATCTAGGCAAGAGTTGGACGTTGGTTCCGTCCCAGGAGGATGGCACACCACTCAGGTTCCAGACCTACTTCAGCCTCTCTGCCGATAGTCTGGTTCACCACTTGATTAAGGAGTTCATGAAGCTTCATGAGGAACTTTGCCACACCCGAGAGCTGCTTCGGCAAGCCAAGACAAAGCCAGACAAGATCAAGAAGTATGGAGCCCCCGAGGGACAACCAGCTGTCGCTTATAAAGGAGGAGTACCCCCAACTAGAGATGCACCCACACGTCGTCATTGCATGAGTGTGAAGGAGTACCGTGAGCTCTTCACCGACCTGCCGATGAAGCGCCGTCGGGATGGACCTCCTCATTCCCTGACCCCTTCGACCGGGAATGATGCCCATTCAGATGATAGACAGGAGGAAGACCCAGAGGAGCGTGACTGCGAGACTGGGCACTCCACCACCTGAGTCCGAGAACCCCTAGGGTAGGATCAGTCATGTATCCCGCACGCGAAGTCGAGTCCGTGTAATGGTTCATATGAACCATGTGTGCTTGTTGATTGTTTTGCTGTTTGTGTTCCGATGCAAGTCGCGCTTTTGCCTTAGGCAACATGTAAGCAACTCCATCGTCTATCTTACCTTAATATATGTTTTGGTCTTTCGACCTTTGTTTTACCACACTTGCACTCGACCAACCCCCTTAGGCGCGCTTTTCCGTTATTGCTTTTCCTCTCGTCTATCCTAGTTGTTTGACTTGGCTGCTCGAAACAGCTTCTTCGCCAACCCTGAAGCCGACAACTCAAGCCAACAACAGGGAGCTGGTGGGACTGCTCATGCAGGAGGACACCAGGAGCAGCCACAAGGCGACATTCCCCCGCCACCACCTCCACCGGAGAACATTACCATAGCCCAGTTTCTCCAAGTTCTCCGGGAGGAACGCCAAGCCAACAATGCTGCTATTCAGGAGATGGCTCAGGCCCTTGTGAACAACCAGTAACAAGGCAGGAATGGCAATGGCTGCTCCACTCTGTCTGAGTTCATGAGGAATTCACCCCCAACCTTCACTGAGACTGCTAAACCCTTGGATGCAGATGACCGGATCTGCACCATCGAGGACCTCCTTGCACTGGTCAATTTCAATGAGGACCGTGAGAAGGTGCTTTATGCCTCACACTGCCTCGGAGGTACCACCCGAGCTTGGTGGGATGGATTCAAGGTCATGCAAGGTGAGTGTGTGATCACTTGGAATGACTTCAAGGAAGGATTCCGCACCGCCCACATTCCTTCTGGGATCATGGCTATCAAGAAGAGAGAATTCCGAGTGCTGAAGCAAGGAAGTGGCTCTGTCAAGGAGTACCTATAGAAGTTCAATATGCTGTCAAGGTATACACCTGAAGATGTCAACACGGAGGCTGCCAAGAAGGAACGCTTCATGGAAGGACTTCAATAGACCCGCAGTATCAGCTCATCATCTATGACTGCCGTACCTTCTTCGACCTGGTAAACAAGGCCCTCATGCTGGAAGACAAGCATCGTGCCATAGATGACACTTGCAAGCGCAAGATGATCAGCAAAGGTAGCCCCAACAACTAGAAGCCTTGCCCCTGGCAGCCAGCCCTGGCCAAGCCAACCTATCAGCCGCAACAGGCTAGACCTCTGCGCCTCGACCGAGCTACCAGCCTCAGCAGTATGCCAATCCTAGGCCAGCTTACAACAACCCAAATAACAACAACGGCGGCAAAAACTACAACAACAACCCTGGGCAAGTCACTTGTTTTGAGTGTGGTCAGTCGGGACACATCTCTAAGCTATGCCCCAACAAGAAGCCAGATGCCCCGCGCCCCAATGCGCCAACTCAAGGTCAAAGCCGTGAAGCACTACCAAGGAACCCAGCTCCCCGCAACCATCCCAACAATGGCAAGGGTCATGTGAATCACATCACTGCAGAGGAAGCCCAGGAAGACCCGGACGTCATACTGGGTACGTTCCTCATCAACTCAACCATAGCAACAGTATTGTTTGATTGTGGAGCTTCGCTTTCTTTTGTCACCCAAAAGTTTGCACTAGAGAGTGGCACGAAGCCTACACCCCTGGGTAGTCGTATGTTGATACAAACCCAGGGATCAGTTATGAAGTCTGGGATAGGTTGTAAAGGAGTGGAGATTAACATCAACGGGGTAGACTTCCTAGCAGACATTATAGTTCTGGATTAACCAGGCTTGGACGTCATCCTTGGCATGAATTGGTTGACCAAGCACCATGGCTTGTTAGAATGTGCCAAGAGGATTGTTAGCATGACCAACATCCAAGGAGTGGAAGTCAAGTGTGTTCCCAACCCTGCCTCCACTCAAGCCCCTCAGGCTAACTGTCTATCGGGAATTGAGTTGGATCAAGTGCTAGCGGTATGTGAATTACCCGGATGTATTCCCTAATGAGCTGCCCGAAATGCTTCCTCACCGTGACATTGAGTTCATCATTGAGATTATGCCCGGATCAAGGACCATCTATAAGAAGCCCTATAGGATGGGATCCAAAGAGTTGGCTGAGTTAAAGGAACAACTGGTAGAGCAGCTCAGAGAAGGATTCATTCGCCCTAGTGCCTCTCCTTGGGGATCACCTGTTCTATTTGTGTCAAAGAGGGACGAAACTATCAGACTCTGTGTCGATTACCGTTCTCTCAATGAAGTCACAATAAAGAACAAGTACCCACTCCCCAAGATCGAAGACCTGTTCGATCAGTTGAATGGAGCCAAGGTGTTCTCCAAGACTGACCTCAGGTCTGGGTACTATCAGCTGAAGATCAGACCCCAAGACATTCCGAAGACGACGTTTGTAACCCGGTATGGCCTGTATGAATACACGGTCATGTCATTTGGGTTAACCAATGCCCCTGCCTACTTCATGTACCTCATGAATAAAGTCTTCATGGAGTACCTGGACAAGTTTGTTGTTGTCTTCATAGATGACATACTCGTATTCTCCAAGTCTGAAGAAGAGCATGAGCAACACTTGAGATTGGCCCTAGATAAGCTTCGAGAGCACCAGCTTTATGCCAAGTTCAACAAGTGTGAATTCTGGCTGCATGAAGTTGGATTCTTGGGTCATGTGTTGACTGCAGAAGGATTATCAGTGGATCCTGTCAAGGTTGAAGTCGTGACCGAATGGCAATCCCCAACCACCGTGAAGGAATTCAGGAGCTTCCTCGGACTCACGGGATATTACCGCAAGTTTGTGGAAGGGTTCTCGAGCATTGCCCGACCCATGACCCAGCTTTTGAAGAAGGACAAGAAGTTCGAATGGAACCAAGTGCGAGGAAAGCTTCCAGGAGCTCAAGAAGAGTTTGACCATAGCCCCAGTTTTGGCCACCCCCGATATTCACAAGGAGTTTGTGATATATTTTGATGCATCAAGAACCGGGCTTGGATGTGTTCTGATGCAAGAAGGCAGAGTTGTAGCATATCTATCCAGACAACTACGTCCTCAAGAAGAGAACTACGCTACTCATGAGCTCGAGTTGGCAGCCGTGGTTCATGCCTTGAAGACATGGCGACATTACCTTCTGGGGAAGTGATGTGAGATATACACATACCACAAGATTTTGAAGTATATTTTCACCCAAAGGGAATTGAACATGAGGCAGCGAAGATGGTTGGAGTTGATCAGGGATTACAACCTCAGTGTTCAATACCACCCCGGAAAGGCCAACGTGGTAGCAGACACCTTAAACAGAAAGGCTTGTTCCTTGAATGCCATGATTATGGAAAGGCTACTTGCCCTATATGAAGAGCTTGAAAGCTTCGGTTTGGAACTAGTTGCACCCGGATTCCTCGCCAACCTCGAAGCAAAGCCTACCTTGATGGATGACATAAAAGAAGCTTAGAAGGGACACGAGAGCATTGAAGGCATCAAGAGGAAGATCAAGGCAGGAAAGGCCCCAGGATTCTCAATAGATGAACAAGGAGTTGTATGGTTTGGGAGTCGCATCTGCGTACCCAACAAAGAGGAGCTCAAGAACCTGATCTTGCAAGAAGCTCATGACACTCCATACTCCATCCATCTCGGAGGAACCAAGATGTATCAAGACCTCAAGGCAAGATTCTGGTGGCATGGCATGAAAACGGGGATAGGCACGTTCGTTGCTAAGTGTGACATATGCCAGAGAGTCAAAGGAGAGCATCAGCGACCCGCTGGACTATTGCAGCCTCTCAAAGTGCCTGAATGGAAGTGGGACAAAGTCAGAATGGACTTCATCACCAGTTTACCAAGGTCAAGTAAAGGACATGATTCCAATTGCGTCATTGTCGATCACCTGACCAAAGTATCCCACTTCATTCCTGTTAAGACAACCTACAATGGGAACCAATTGGCCAACCTCTACATCAACCGGATTGTAAGCCTCCATAGAGTTCCTAAGGAGTTTGTATCAGATCGAGGCACCTAGTTCACCTCAAGGTTCTGGAATAGGTTTCAAGAAGCCTTGGGAACCAAGCTCTCTTTCAGCACTGCTTTTCACCCTTAGACCGGTGGACAGACGGAACGAGTAAATAAGATACTTGAAGATATGCTCCGCGCTTGTGTTTTGGTGTATGGAGCCAAGTGGGAAGATTTCATACCGTTTGCCGAGTTCTCCTACAACAACAACTATCATTCAAGTCTTCAGATGGCACCATTTGAGATCTTGTATGGACGCAAGTGTCGTATTCCCCTCAACTGGTCAGAGACCAGAGAAGGGTTAGTCTTTGGACCAAACATCCTCTGCGAGGCAGAGGAGCAAGTTCAACTCATCCAAGAGAGCATTGAGACAGCCAAGACTAGGCAGAAGAGCTATGCCGACTCTCACTGTCGGGACATGAGTTTCTGTGTTGGAGACCATGTTTACCTCCGTGTCACGCCTCTCAAGGCACCCAGGCGATTCCACGTCAAGGGAAAACTTGCACCAAGGTTTATCGGCCCCTTCAAGATCACCGACAGGCGAGGAGAAGTTGCCTACCAGCTAGAACTACCTTCCGAGTTATCAGATGTGCACAACGTCTTTCATGTGTCACAACTCCGGAAGTGTCTTCAAGTTCCCAACCGCCCCGACCTCTACAAGGACATCGACCATCAAACCATCGATCTTCAGCCAGACCCCACTTATTGTGAGAGGCCAGTTCGCATTCTGGATGAGGCAAAACGTTGCACCCGAAGCCGCACCATCAAGTACTTCAAGGTCCAATGGAGCAACCACACTGAAGCTTAAGCAACCCGGGAGCATGAAGATGTTTCTCCAAGTTAACAACTGTAGATATGCATCTTTATCTCTTCGACATGTAACCGACCATGTGTAAAACCTAGGTACCCTCGACGTCTATATAAGCCGGAGAGTTTTAGGCTGTAGCTACAGAACAACTCATCTAGGGTTAGCTATTCGATCTTGAGGTAGATCAACTCTATAACCCCCCATAGCATCAATACAACCAAGCAGGACGTAGGGTATTACCTCCATAGGAGGGCCCGAACCTAGGTAAATCTATGTCCCCTTTGTTTCCTGTTACCATTGATTCTAGTCTCATAGTTCGGGACCCCCTGCCCGAGATCCGCTAGTTTTGACACCGACAACGTGGCTGCCAAAAGCTAAACCCCACGGGTGGAGCTTATTAGTCATACTCCTTACCTTCTCATGAGCTTCCTAGAGATTACCCAATCTCATAGACTGTGACCAGCAGTCGGGCTCACATAGGTGTGCTCCTCCAAAGAATGCTTTGTATGCTCTGTAGGTTAGCATCTCGCTTCACAAGCTTTGGAACACATTAAGACAAAGTCAGCCCGCTGTACAAATTATGAGAGTATTGCATCTCCAATAGAGTGAGTTAGTATGGATACACTCCTCAGTTGACCGCTGGATTGTTTTTGTCACACCCTGTGTTTGTATCACCTTGTTATGCTTGGATTTACAAAATTTGGAGCCAATTAAAACTTTTTTCAGTGCTTGTGCTTGTTTGAATTGTTGCCTGTTTGGTTGTTGTGTATGGCACTCTTAGATTCTATCCCTCTCCATATTCATCTTCCTTGACCCAAACTTCTTGCCCAATGATCATGCCATGTGAATAGTGCCCAAAACTATTTTTATCAAATATTATTTTGACCAAAAAGGATTTATTCAAATTAGGTTATCAAAACCCCCTGAGATGAGGTTTGCATTGCAAATACACAAATTGGGTGGACCCCTTTTTACCAAAGGCTTGATATGAAGCCTACTATATTTATGACTACCCAAAACCACCTAATATTAATTTTAAAGATTATTTTACTATTTATTTAAAAGACTTTTCCTTAAGTCTAGAAATGGTTTTTCATAGGGAAAAATTATTTAAATGCTTTCAAAATATTTGAGAAAATTTAGGGAAACTCAGTGGACATATATTTTCCTGATATATGAGTTTCAACACATGGTAATGTTCAAAATAATGGGCAAAATCCCTCAAAACCCTTTTTGTACAAATCAAGCTTTTGGAATATTTCTGTAAGAAATATTCTCAATAAATTCCAAGAAATATCCAACAAGTCAACACTGCCATAGGTGATGATCTTGCAAAGTTTCATTTCAATCCAAGTTGGATTGATTCATCAAACTATTCCAAAACCCTCCCTGTCCAGATTCAAATTTTGAGCAAGTTTACATTGTGAAGCTTCTCCCCTTGACCCCAAACTTTGTGGACATGTTCTAATCACCATATAATAATGCTACACTAAGTGGTGCATCAATGGGATTAGCTTAGCATGACTATATTTACAGAAACCAGATTCTGTTGATTTCTAGGGTTCCACAAAGTTACATTGTGAACTTTCATCAATCCATCTCAAACTTGGTGTTGAGGCCTAATTCCAATTAACATTTGATCCTATCAAATCTCATGGCAAGCAAAGCCCTTTCGCTTGCCCTAACCTCTATCAAACACCTTGTGCATGTTTGGTAAAAACATGTTTTGACCACCTTTTACTATTTCCCTTGGCCTAAAACTTTTACCAATGTCTCTAGGGATCCCCCTTCACCCCGAGTAAAAATATCAAGCCTCATATCTATGGGTAAGTAGGGTAAAACCCCATTTTTACCCTCTAGACAACAGCAAAACAACTCTCTCCCCCTTCCCCTCTTATTCTATCCCCCTCCCGAGGCATCCAATGCCATTGGCCCTAGCGTAGATGCCCCTAGATCCCCCTAGACACCTTTGGCCGCGCACAAAATGCCGTTGGCATGCCGTGGCATGCCATACGCGCGCTCTGGAGCATGCTACAGTGCCAACAGGCACTGTAGCCATTGCCCACTACATGGCTCCCACGGTGTTCGTGCCACGTCACCGTGTCGCCCCCTCCTCCCTCCTCCCGCGTGTGCCGAGCGCCGCCCGGCTTGGACAGTGTGCTGCCTCACATGAGCGCGCTCCTTCCCCCCTTCTCTCTATCCCCCTGGTCGTGGGCAGGTCCCAGGAGGACCGCAGGCACACTAGCTCCTCCTCCCGCGCCCTCTAGCCTCGGCCCCGAGCTCGCCGGCGCACCGACGACTCAGTGGATCGCGGCTCGCCTATAAAAGGGCCTCCCCCAAGCCCCTCTTCCCTCCCTTGGCTCCCTTCCATCCCCTCCGCTCTCCCAATCCACCCGAGCGACCACTCGGAGCCCCAGTGCTCGGGTTCGACCGAGGCGCCGTTGTGGTGGAGCTCCGTCGATCTCGGGACACAGTCCCGCTCCGATGCTCCTCCCACCTCCCTCGAGCCCGTAGGGCCCCCCTGACCCTTTTCCTCTTCCTCCCCGTCCATTTCCAGTAGAGAGACACCGTCGGCGATCCCCTCCCGAACCTCTTCCACCACGTGTGCTCGCCGCCGGCGACTCCGGCCACCTCCGGCGCCCATTCGACCTCGAGGGGATCGGCGACTCGACCCTGAGCCCAACCCCACGCTCGCTCATCATCGCCATGCCCTACACCACCGCCGGTGATCTCCTCTCCTTCCTATCCCGAGGTGGGAGATGGACCCGACAGGGCGGCCCCACCTGTCGGCCTCTCTCTCGCCTCTCCCCCCTCTCCGTCACTGGCCACCGGGCCCCGGACGTTAGGTTTGAAACCTGACGCGCGTGGGGGCACCGGCTTGTCTGGCCTGTTTTGCTCTGGGCTGGCCCAGTTGCGGCCAGTTCTCGCCCAGGGCATAGTGCCCTTTTTCTTTTTCTGTTTTTGTTATGATTTCCAAAAATTCCTGAGAACCCAATATTTCTCCAAATCCAATAATTCTTCCATCAAAATCTTGAAATATTATGTAGAATTTAATAGTGCTATTTGTAAAATATGTTGAAAACTTTTTATGCACTGATTTAATTTAAAACCTGTTTTTGGCATCTTTTTGCCTCTGTTTAAATAGTTTTTAAAAATATTTTCACAATAAAACCCTAGAAGATATTTTTATTATAGTTTTTAGTATTTATCAGAATAGGGTTGCATTTTATTAGAGGCTTTGTGTGCTCTGTTTTTGTGTGATGCTTATTTTTATTGTTATTTATCGCAACGATAGATTACGCTGTTGATGAGGAAGTCGGACCCGAAGACTTCGAAGATCCCGAAGACTTTGTTGAGCCAGGCAAGCAGCCCTTTGACCATGTTAAGAAACCATTTTTTATTGCATTTCATATAGCACTTTACTCTCGTTATATTTGATTATGTGGAGTAGTGACCACTTCGGTGGGTTGCTTCGATACTTTTACCGTTGACACTTGCATCGTGCATGACCCTATCACCTTATGAGGGTTATGCAGGTGGGAGTAGATAGGATGCTAGTAGGTGCTACGCAAGTGAGATCGGGATTATGCATGGTGATGGAAATAAGGCAATGATTTCAAAGACTTTTCGAAAACCCTGTCAAGTGCCACTAATGCCCGAGGGAGATGATGATGAGTTGGGTGAGCACTTGAGAAATAAGTGGTGCACCAGAGGAAGCGAGCGTGTGTTTTCAAAAACGGAGAGTTTTAAGATTTCCTGACTATCCCAACCTTACATGTGCGACCACGATACCCCTTATGGGACAGGGCCTTGTTGATTACTATGGTTGGTGCTAGCAGAGAGCCCGCATTATCAGTGTCGACAGTGAAGTGGTCACTCTCGAGATGGGGTCATCCTGGAAGTGGAAGGCCATGCGCTATCTTTACAGGCATTGGGCACACCGTTGCGTGCCGTCATGGATTATACGTGTGATGTATATCATGAGGGATGGCACGAACGAGTGGACTCTTTGTTTAATATCACCATGGCAAAGGCATTGTTCGGGTGCTTACCTCGGGTATGTTATATATCGCAAGTCGTGGATGACACGGAAGTTCCCCGAGTCTTGTGGGTAAAGCGCGCAACCTCTACAGAGTGTAAAACTATTCGAATAGCCGTGTCCATGGTCATGGACAGTTGGAGGTCCTTCTTAAACAGCGTCCGATGTTTTCACAAACTTGGCGTGTGTGTGTGGATGACACATAGGTGATGCTTGTGTTAAGTCAAATGACCTGATGTAATGATTGAGCATGAGATGTTCAACCCCCTGATCATGATGGTATCTATAACTTGTTCATATGGATATCTACCAACTGATAATGCATGCTTACCTAGTTACCTGATCATGTCATTGCATTCAAAATTAGCTTTCTACAAAATACCTATTAGTGCTAAATCATGCATTGTTATACCTTGTTCCACAACATGGGATGCTTGCAAGTACATTCAAAGTACTCATTGTTTTGCCACTGGTTATTTAATTGGCCAGGCATGGAAGTGTTGGAAATATGCCCTAGAGGCAATAATAAAATGGTTATTATTGTATTTCCTTGTTCATGATAATTGTCTATTGTTCATGCTATAATTGTGTTAACCAGAAACCATAATACATGTGTGAACACATAGACCACAACATGTCCCTAGTGAGCCTCTAGTTGACTAGCTCGTTGATCAATAGATGGTCACGGTTTCATGGCCATGGACATTGGATGTCATTGATAACGGGATCACATCATTAGGAGAATGATGTGATGGACAAGACCCAATCCTAAGCATAGCACAAGATCGTGTAGTTCGTTTGCTAAAGCTTTTCAATGTCAAGTATTGTTTCCTTAGACCATGAGATTGTGCAACTCCCGGATACCGTAGGAATGCTTTGGGTGTGCCAAACGTCACAACGTAACTGGGTGGCTATAAAGGTGCACTACGGGTATCTCCGAAAGTATCTGTTGGGTTGGCATGAATCGAGACTGGGATTTGTCACTCCGTGTGATGGAGAGGTATCTCTGGGCCCACTCGGTAAGACATCATCATAATGAGCTCAATGTGACTAAGGAGTTAGCCACGGGATGATGTATTACGGAACGAGTAAAGAGACTTGCCAGTAACGAGATTGAACAAGGTATGGGGATACCGACGATCGAATCTCGGGCAAGTATCATACCGATAGACAAAGGGAATTGTATACGGGATTGATTGAATCCTTGACATCGTGGTTCATCTGATGAGATCATCGTGGAGTACGTGGGAGCCAACATGGGTATCCAGATCCCGCTGTTGGTTATTGACCGGAGAGGTGTCTCGGTCATGTCTACGTGTCTCCCGAACCCGTAGGGTCTACACACTTAAGGTTCGATGACGCTAGGGTTATAGGGAAAAGGTATACGTGATTACCGAAGGTTGTTCGGAGTCCCGGATGAGATCCCGGACGTCACGAGGAGCTCCGGAATGGTCCGGAGGTAAAGATTGATATATAGGAAGTCCAGTTTTGGTCACCGGAAAGTTTTCGGGCTCATCGGTATTGTACCGGGAGTGCCGGGAGGGTGCCGGAGGACCCCCGGGAGGGGTGTGACGACCAAAGGACTTCATGGGCTGTTAGATAAAGTGTGTCAGCCCTTATTGGGCTGGGAAATACTTTTGCTAAAGGCCCATGTGGCTGGAGATAAGGAGATAAGGCAAAAAGGATTTAAAAGGAGGAGATCCACCTCCCTTGTGGGAGGTGGACTCTCCCTTTAATTCGGCCGGCCATCTCCTCTTTGGAGTAGAGGCCAAGCCAGCCCTCCACGTCCCTCCTCCTATATATACTTGAGGTTTTGGATGTTTTGAGACAGGATTTGATCTCTCTCTCTCACGGCGAAGCCCTACCTCTCTTCTTCCTCCTCCGCAGCGCTTAGGCGAAGCCCTGTCGGAATACCTTGCTACTCCACCACCACCACGCCGTCGTGCTGCTGTTGGAGCCCTTCCCCAACCTCTCCTTCCTCCTTGCTGGATCAAGGTGTTGGAGACGTCACCGGGCTGCACGTGTGTTGAACGCGGAGGTGCCGTCCGTTCGGCACTTGATCGGATCTACCGCGATCTGAATCGCTGCGAGTACGACTCCATCAACCGCGTTCTTGTAACGCTTCCGCTTAGCGATCTTCAAAGGTATGAAGATCCACTCTCCCCTTGCTCGTTGCTGGTTTCTCCATAGATGGATCTTGGTGAACGCGTAGGAAATTTTTTGATTTACTACTACGTCTACCAACAGGAAGAACAGGAGTACGGTGAAGAGTTCGTTGGTGAAGAACATGCAAACTAGGACGCTTCCCAGTCAGAATTCCTGTAGGTTTAAGGCAGATGGCATGGGTTCACGCTTTCGATCAAGATTTCCGCTGCTTGAATGTTTAAGTGTTTGGCCCTTGTGGCCCTATCTATGTAAGACTAGACATTTGTGGTCTTTATTTGTGTAAGACGCTAAATGTGGATGTAAGACTCTTGTTATTCAGCTTCTGTGTGTTCAGTGAGCATTGATCTCTGGGATCACTGTACACATGCATTCGGTGATCACGACTTATGAGTCGGGGTCCCCATAGTTTTCCCAGGTCCTAATTCATGGGATCTTAGATCACATAGGTTGGGTTACCCCATTGGCAATTTACATGGGTCTTATGCCCATCTCCCTCGATGCATTTTCTATCACAGTTCATGATAGCCCTTTTGTAAAGGGATCTGCCAAATTCTTAGCCATTTGGATATAATCCAATGCTATTGCTCGTGAGTTTCTTGAATGCCCGACAAATTTCAACCTTCTTCTTATATGCTTTGTGGATTGCATGCTATCATTTGAACTCTTAGCCTTGGAAATCACTGTTTGATTGTCACAGTTCATAAGGATAGCCGGGACTGGCTTATCAACCACCGACAAATCCATCAAAAGCTCTCGAAGCCATTCTGCTTCAATGCATGATCTATCTAATATTGTGAGTTCTGCTTCCATACTCGATCTAGTTAATATCGTCAGCTTGCAAGACTTCTAGGAAACAACACCACCACCAAGTGTGAAGGTATACCCACTTGTTGCTTTGATCTCATCAGCATCAATTATCCAATTCGAACCACTATACCCTTAGAGTACAGTCTGGTACCCAGAATAGTGAATTTCGTAGTTCACAGTACCTTGCAAATAACGCATGACTCGCTGAACGGCATGCCAATGCACATCTTCCGGGTTGGAAACAAACCGTCTCAACTTGCACACAACAAATGAGATGCCAGGCCGAGTAGCACATGCTAGGTACGTGAGTGAACCGATCACTTGAGAGTTTCTCAATTGATCAATAGTCGTGCCTTCAAATTTTCGAATCCACATGCTAGGATCATCTGGTGTTGCAGAAGGTTTGTAGTCAGAATATCCAAAATGACTCAAAATATTCTCAACATAGTGGGATTGCAAAAGTGTAATCCCACCCTCATTTTCTCATAGCAGCTTGATGTTTAGAATAACATCAGCCACACCTAGGTCTTTCATCTCAAAGTTATGAGATAGAAAAGCCTTTACTTCCTCAATTACTTTGAGGTGGGTCCCAAATATAATTATGTCATCGACATACAAACAAAGTATCACTCCTTCGCCCCCACCATGGTGATAATATACACATTTGTCGGCTTCATTAACAACAAAGCCACCTGATGTCAAAGTTGTATTAATCTTCTCATGCCATTGCTTAGGCACTTGTTTCAGACCTTACAAATATTTCAATAGCTTGCACACCTTCCTTTCCTGACCATTTATTGCATAGCCATCTGGCTATTGCATGTAAAATTTCCTTGTCTAGATCTTCGTTAAGGAAATCCGTCTTAATGTCCATCTGATGAACGAGAAGACCATGCAAGGAAGCCAACGAGAGTAACAGTCGAATGGTTGTCAGTCTATCCACTGGTGAGTAAGTATCGAAGAAATCTTCTTGTTCCTTTTGGGTATAACCCTTGGCCACAAGCCTAGCCTTGTACTTTTTAACATTACCATCGGGTCTAAGATTTTTCTTGAACACTCACTTACATCCAAATGGTTGGCAACCATAAGGACGATCAGTGATCTCCCAGGTCCTGTTAGCCAAGATGGAATCCATCTCGCTGCGGACCACATCCTTCGAGTAGTCAACATCCTATGATGTATAGGCTTCAGAAATGGAACTGGGAGTGTCATGATCCACGAGGTACACGAGGAAATCATCACCAAAAGGCTTTGTAGTCCTTTGTCTCTTGATCCTAACAGGAGCTTCCTCGTCATCCTCCGTGGAACTTTCATGGCCTTTGTGTTCATAATATTCCATCGGAATGGCAGGTTGAGGAGTCTCATTAGATTCTAGTCTAGAAGTGCTTTGCATATCTCTCATGGGGAAAATATCCTCAAAGAATGTAGCATCTTTAGACTCCATGATTGTACCAACCTTCATGTGATGTACATCAGATTTCACCACAAGAAATCTATAGTCGACGCTATACTTTGCATAACCCCGAAAAACACAATCCACGGTCTTTTTTCCCAACTTACGCTTTTTGGTTATCGACACGCTGACATTCGCCAAGCAGCCCCAAGTGTGCAAGTATGAGAGTGTATTTATTTCCTTTTTCCATTGCTCAAATGGAGTAGTCCCAGTATCCTTCATGGGAACTTTATTTAGGACATGACATGATGTCAATACAGCCTCCCCCACCATGCCTTGGATAAACCTGATGTATCTAACATGGCGTTAACCAAATATGTTAGAGTACGGTTTTTCCGTTCGGCAACCCCATTTGGCTGCGGTGAGTAGGGAGGCATCCTCTGATGAATAATACCATGTTCCACATAGAATAAATCGAACTCACCAGAAAAGTACTCTGCACCACAATCAGACCGAACTCATTTTATTTTATTTTCAAGTTGGTTCTCAACTTCTGCCGTATAGATTTTAAAGTAGTGGAGAGATTCATCCTTGGTATTTAACAAATACACATAACATAATCTAGTGGAATCATCAATCAACATCATGAAATATACCTTTCCTCCTTTAGACAACACACCATTCATTTCGCAAAGATCTGAATGTATGAGCTCTAGCGGTGCCACGTGCCTCTCCTTCCCAGCCTTGTGAGACTTACGAGGTTGCTTAGCTTGCACACATGCATGACACTTAGAGCCTTTGGCTAAAGTGAAACTCGGGATTAAATCCATCTTAGCTAGCCACGTCATACAAACGAAATTAATGTTACAAAGATGTGAGTGACTGATACGTCTCCAACGTATCTATAATTTATGAAGTATTCATGCCATATTTACAATAATTCTCTATGATTTTGGTATGATTTTATTAGAACTAACCCTGTCTGATGTTGTTTTCAGCAGAACTATCGTGGTGTTGTTTTTGTGCAGAAATAAAAGTTCTCGGAATGGGCTGAAAATTTACGGAGAATATTTTTGGAAAATGTAAAAAATACTGGAGTGAAGATCTGGGCTAGGAAGTGGACGAGGAGGCCACAAGCCTGCTGGGTGCGACCACCACCCTAGCCGCGCGTAGCAAGCTTGTGGGACCCTTGAGCACCTCCTTGACATGATTCCAACACCAAAAAGTCCTATAAATCCAGAAACCTCCGAAAAGAAACCTAGATCAGGAGTTCCGCCGCCACAAACCTCCAGAGTCACGCAAAACCAATCGGGGGCCTATTCCGGCACCCTGCCTGAGGGGGAAACCATCACCAGACGCCATCTTCATCATCCCGATGCTCTCCATGACGAGGAGGGAGTAGTTCACCCTCGGGGATGAGGGTATGTACGAGTAGCTATGTGTTTGATCTCTCTCTCTCTCTCTCTCTCGTGTTCTTGAGATGGCACGATCTTGATGTACCACGAGCTTTGTTGATATAGATTGAATCATATGGAGTGTTTCCCCTCTCTATCTAGTTGTGATGAATTGAGTTTTCCCTTTGAAGTTTACTTATCGGATTGAGTCTTTAAGGATTTGAGAACACTTGATGTATGTCTTGCGATGGGATCTCTTGTGTGACAATGGGATGTTCTATTGATACACTTGATGTATGTTTTGGTGATGAACTTGCGGGTTCCATGACCTTGGGAATCTATGCGTAGGGGTTGGCATACGTTCTTATCTTGATGTTCTGGTAGAAACTTTGGGGAACTCCTTGAAGTTCTTTGTGTTGGATTGAACATGATGAATCTAAAATTATGTGATGCATATCGTATAATCAAGCCCATGGGTACTTGTGGTGAAAATGGAGTATCTAGGTGACATTAGGGTTTTGGTTGATGTGTATCTTAAGGTGTTATTTTAGTATGAACTCTAGGGTTGTTTGTGACACTTATAGGGACATCTCATAAGATTGATCAGAAAAGATTACTTTGAGGTGTTTTCGTACCCTACAATAATTTCTTCATTAGTTCTCCACTATTTGTGACTTTGGAATGAACTCTTTGTTGCACGAGAGGTATTTACATATGATTCAACTATGCCAATAATGTTGAGAGAAATTGCACTACAGAAAGTATGGACCCTAGGCCTTGTTTCCAAGCATTTATACAACGTTTTGCTCACTATTTACTATTTGTTACCTTTCTGTTTTTATATTTTCAGATTACAAAAACCTATATCTACCATCCATTTTGCACTTGTATCACCATCTCTTCACCGAACTAGTGCACCTATACAATTTACCATTGTATTGGGTGTGTTGGGGACACATGAGACTCTTTGTTATTTGGTTGCAGGGTTGTTCGAGAGAGACCATCTTCATCCTACACCATTGAGTCCACCCCATTAGCGATGGCCTCAAACCTAAGTCCGTTCACCCGGACATCTGCCGTGATAAAACCACGACAGTTGGCGCCCACCGCGGGGCTAGCGCTTGGTGGTGTTGAGTTCTCAAAGGGCTCTCTCCCAGGTCTCAAAGGATACGTGGTTGGAAGGATGAGCAAGAGTCGCCGCGGCTGGCTCTACATCGACGATGCCGGCTGGGGGCTTGATGCTGGTTCTATGGAGTATGGATTCCGGGTTCCGTTCAGCGGGATCCAGGTTTTCATCGGAAAGGTTGATGGATCTACACCCGGGCCGGACGTCTGCACCAACATCGTCGAGCCGGCTCGGCGTCTCCAATCTACGCGTGTTATGCAATCTGCCCGTGCCCGTCCGGGTCAAAAGCACATTCTCGTGGGCTTCACTCAAGGCATGGGCCTAGAAGCGTCTGGGTCACAGGGAACTCTCGTTTGCTCGGAAGATGAGTCCTCCAGTGGGGAGACATAATCAGTATATCGGCTCAGCAACGGTGGCCTTGGGGGCTACTACGACAACTATTCTGAGGTAGAGGGCATTGAGACGGATGCTCTGAGCCCCCCGGTTCACGCGGCGGTGTTCATGGGAGGATCGACTTCAACCGCCGGTGACACGACTGCGGGAGCCGCTGCAGCAGGTGATAGCCTGCCGCCGCTAGCTCAGGTTCTAGTGGAATTGATGGACGAACTCATAGCTCTCATGGCCACAGAGGTAACACCGGATAATCAAGCAGCTAGGAATCTAGAGGTGGCACAGATCAAGGGCCGGATGGCAGAGGAATGGCAAAGGATGGCCGAGCTGAAATCCCAGATGGAGGAATAAGCGGAGCGTATCAAGGCAGACACTTTCCGACTGGAGCTAGAGCAGAGGTCAGCGGCCGCGGTGCACCGGAGGAGGCATCAATCCCGTCTACCAGAACGTTACGAAGCGAGGAACCTTTTTAACACCCCTGGTGCGGGGCGGGTTACGGGTGTGCCGGAGAGCCGCCCGATGGATCGCCCGACGACTCATCCACCCCAACATAACCAAATCTCACCTAGCGCTTTTCCAACACCGGTGGGTCATTATTATAACCTGGCCAAGAACATGGTAGCAGCGGCCGCCCGGCTTGAGACGATCCCCATCCCAGATGAGGCACCCTTTGCGGAGGAGGTGCGGAACGCCATTGGATATTTACAGACGACCATGGCCCAGCAAGAGAAGTATACTCACAGTCGGAGCCGGGTTCACTCCATCCCCCTCCCCAGTCGAAGTTTCAGCTGGCGTTATGAGTCGCCGGCGTGTTCCAGCAGTCACCCGCGTCGCGGACCACCGGAGGACAATAGAGCGGCTCTAGATGCACAAGCCATCATGGACCAGGCGGGAGACAGGCGAGAGGCGGAGATAGCTGCAGCCCGTCCAGAGCCGGCGCTTTCCGTGTCAATGGGAGTGGTTAGTACCAGAGCCGTAGGGGTGCCATGTTTAACTCCGGCTCTGAGGGGTGAACGGCTGCCAAAAGACTTTAAGGGGCCTCGAAAGGTTCCGAATTACACAACTGATCTACCCCCGGAGGCGTGGGTTGAAAGTTATGAACTGGCCATGGAGATGCTGGATGTCAGTGAGGAGGTATGCGCGAAATACTTCATCATGATGCTTGAGGGTCCGGCCCATACATGGCTGAAAGCTCTGCCGCCTAACATGATAAGCTCATGGGTGGAGCTGAGAGCAAAGTTTATTAAGAATTTCCAGGGGACGTGTAAGCAGCCTATGACTATTGTCGATCTAGACCATTGTGTTCAACAGGAGAATGAGTCGGCCCATCATTGGGTCCGGCGGGTGTCGACCATTATTCACTCTTCAGAGCAGATCACAGTGGCTCAAGCGGTGCTTATCTTAGAGAAGAATTGTCATTTTGTTCCATTGAAGCAGAAGCTCGGCCGGCTCAAGCGCACGTGTCAGGATATGGGAGAGCTCATGACGGCCTTGACGAAGTATGCCGACTCAGATAACACCAAGGATCTGGGCTCGGATGATGAGCAAGCCAATCAAGGGAAGAAAAACAATCAAGGAAAAGGTTTTGTGAACAATGGGAATCAGAACAAGCGGAAGAGCGCTGATAGCGGATCCGAGTTAGTGGCAAATACCAACACAGGACAAAATCATCCCAAGGGGGTGGAAAATTCAGGCCAAGGAACAGGGCCCCTTTTAATTTAGAGGAGGCGCTTAGGAAGCCTTGTACGGAGCACAGCATGCCTGACAAGCCAGCGTTGCATGCGTGGGGTGATTGCTTTATCATGCAGAGATTCAAAAACCAGCATTCCCAACCGCGTAATAACTAGGGCGGTGTCCCACCTGGCGGCTCAGGGCACGGTGGGTCAGGGGCTGGATTCGGCGCCGGCGGTTTCGGAAACGGGCATCCAGGTCAGAATAACCAAGGGGGGCACCAACAACATCGAGGGAACAACGACAATAACAACAATCAGCAGCAGCGCAATCAGTCCGGGTTTCAGAGTAACCCGAAGAAGCTTAGTTCTGGACAATATCATGTATTCACGACCGGTCACAGTAAACGAGACGAGAAGTTGCGGAGGCGAGCGGTTAATGCAGTTGCTTCAGCTCTCCCGCGATATTTGCCATGGTCTGAATATGACATAATGTGGAGCCGGGAGGATCACCCGCCGCGGGTAGATGACCCGGGCCGGCTGGCTCTAGTTGTGGCCCCTCAGGTGAATGGCTATATGGTGAATAAAGGGATTATGGACGGAGGTAGCAGCATCAACATCCTTTACTATGACACTTTCCGGTGGATGAAGTTGCTTGACAAGGATCTTAAACCTTCCTCCACCGTCTTTCATGGTGTGGTCCTGGGTAAATCAGCATACCCCGGGGGCCGGATCTCATTGGAAGTAGCTTTTGGTGATGAGCATAATTACAGGGTGGAGTCTTTGTGGTTCGAAGTGGTCAAAATCAAAAGTCCCTATAATGCGCTCTTTGGGAGGCCGGCTTATGCTAAATTTATGGCTAGGCCTTGCTATGTTTATTTGCAACTCAAAATGCCCGGCTTAAATGGCACAATTACCGTTCACGGTAACAGGAAAACGGCTCTTGAGTGTGAGGAAGGAGATGCGGCTTATGCAGAATCTAGTTGTGCTCAGGAGGAGCTGAAATTTTACAAAGAGAATGTTGATCCGGAGGATATGACCCCGCTAAAGAAGCCTACGACAAAAGTTGAGCCGCCACTCAACTTTTCAGCGGATGATACCAAGACAGTAGATTTCAATCCGGGTGATTCATCCAAGTAGTTCATCATTGGGGCTCACAGGGATCCCAAATAGGAAAGCGCGCTCATCGAATTCATCCGTGAGAATCGGGACATCTTTGCATGGAAGCCTTCTAACATGCCGGGTGTACCGAGAGAGTTCGCTAAGCACAATCTTAATGTGGATCAAGTTTAAGCCGATCAAACAGTTTCTGTGGTGGTTCAACGAAGAGAGACTGTGGGGACCCCGATTCATAAGTCGAGATCACCGATTGCACGTGTACAGTGATCCCAGAGATCAATGCTCACTAAACACACAGAAGCTGAATAAAAGAGTCTTACATCCACATTAATCGTCTTACACAAATGATGACTACGAAGGTCTCAGTCCTACAAGGATAGGGCCACTCGGGCCAAACACTAAGTCTAGAACAAGCAACGGAAATCTTCGTCGAAAGCGTGAACCCATGCCATCTGCCTTAACCTACAGGCATTCTGACTGGGAAGCGTCCTAGTTCGCATGTTCGTCTCCGACGAACTCGTCAACAAACTCCTGTTCTTCCATGCCTGGACAAGTAAATAACCAGTGGCAAGCCAATGAGTACTTTGAATGTACTCGCAAGCAACCCAAGAGCGGAACGAGGCAATAATGATGCATGATATAACACTATAGGTAACTTGTGGAAAGCTGATTTTGTATGCAAGTGACATGATCAAGTAATAGTAAGTATGCATCAACAAATAACCTAGTATTCATGAGAACACATTGCCGATACCATCACGGTATCAGCTGAACACATTCTGCTCACACCAAGTCATCAGACTCAGTTCATTTCTTCATGCCCAATCATCGGACTAGACTCACGTGACCTCTTGTCACTAACACACCCATACTCACTCCAATATTTTACGAAAACATTCGGACGTAGTCTAAGAATGACCTCCAACTGTCCATGACCGCGGACGCGGCTATTCGAATAGTTTTACACTCTGCAGAGGTTGCACACTTTACCCACAAGACTCGGGGAACTTCTGTGTCATCCACGACTTGCGGTATATACATACCCGAGGTAAGCACCCAAACAATGCCTTTCCCCTGGCGATACTAAACAAAGAGTCCACTCGATTGGTACCCAGCCCTCATGATGTACATCACACGAGCCTTGCTCAAACCGTACCTTCCATGAGGGGACCAACGGTTTGCCCGGTGCCTGTAAAGACAACGCATGATCGTACATCCGGTACGACCCCGTATCGAGAGTGACCACGCCACTCCCACCACCAGTAATGCGGGCTCCTTGCCAGTACCCACCAAGGTAATCAACAAAGCCCCGTCCCATAAGGGGTATCGTGGTCGTGCATGTAAGGTTGGGACGGTCAGCAGACCTTAAATCTAATCTGTTTTCGAGAACACACACCCATTTGTTCTGGTACACCACTTCTTTGTCAAGTGGTCACCCAACTCATCATCATCTCCCTCGGGCATTAGTGACACCCGACGGGGTTTTCGAAAAAGTATTGAAAACACACACCTCTCGGTATCACCGTGCATAAGTCCCATCCCACTTGCGTAGCATATACTAGCAAGCTATCTACTCCCACCCGCACAACCCTCATAAGGTGGTAGGGTCGTGCTCGATGCAAGTATCAACGGAAAGCACCGGAGGCATCCCACCGAAGGGGAAACCACCACATCATATGATCGATAATGCAGGAAGTAAAGTGCTATATGGCATGCAAGTAAAAATAGTTTCTTGACATGGTCAAAGGGCTGCTTGCCTGGCTCGACAAATTCTCCGAGGTCTTCAAAGTGTTCGAGTCCAACTTCTCCGTCAACGGCGCAATCTATCGATGCGGAAATAGCAACAGTAAATAAACAAGCATGCAAACAGAGCACTCAATCTACCTATCAAAAATGTTCACCTATTCTGTTAAATCTCTAAAGTCATATTAAAAATATTTACAATAAATTTACCTGTGAAGACTATATTAGAAACACAATAACAGAGGCTAAAAAGGTCCTTTTAATAGGTTTTAGATAAAACTAGTGATAAAAACTCTTTCAGTAAATTGCACGGATGGCACTATTAAATTCTATACAATATTCTAAGATTTATGGTGAAAAAAATAATTGCATTGGGCAATTATTTAGTCCTGTGGGATTTTTGCAAAACCCACCAGAAAATAAAAAGGGAAAAAGGGCACCAGATCCTGAGCCAGGGGCGGCCAGGGGCTGGGCCGGCCCATCTGGTCAGCCGGCCGGCCGCGCGTGCAGTCAGGTTCAAACCTGACACGCGGGGCCCGGCTGCCAGCGGCTCAGGGGAGAGGAGAGAGGGCGTGGGCGAGGGGAGGAGAGGCTGATAGGTGGGGACCACCTGTCAGGTCCGTCTTCCTCCTCGCGTCCGAGAGGGGAGCGGCTCACTAACGGCGAGGGAGGCCACGACGAGGGGAGGAGAGGGTCGGAACGGGCTCGGGGAGGACCCGCTGGTCCTCTGGAGGTGAAGCGAAGGGCGGAGGAGGACGGGGTATGGGTGGAGCTGGGGTAAAAAGGAGGAGGCAAGGGTAAAAGGATTTGAGGTGAAAATGCCAGTTTTACATTTGTGGCAAAAGGTGTTTGATGTTGTTTAGGGGGGTCAAATGAACTTGGATCATCTTGATATTTGACAAGGTCAAGGGGTGATGGAAAACAAGAGTGATCACCAAGTTTGAGCTTAAGAGAAGAAAGTTCATAATGGGACCTAGGGAAAACCTAGAAATAGACATAATCTGTTTTCTATAGATTCAAAGGGGGTTAGGCTTTAACCCTTGATGCAGCACTTAGTGGATCATCACTAATTGGTCATTAGAGCATGCCCACAAAGTTTGAGGTCAAGGGAAGACACTTCACAATGTAAAGTTGTCAAAATTTGAATCTGGACATAAATGGATTTGGGTTGGTTTGATGAAGAAAACCAACTTGGATGGGGATGAAACTTTGCAAGATCACCACTTGTAATAGTGTTGACTTGCTAGAATTTCCCTGGATTTTATTGAGAATATTTCTTATAGAATCATTCCAAAAGTTCAATCTGAACAGAAAGGGTTTTGAGGGGTTTTGCCCATGTTATGATCAAGCCCTTGTGTTGAAACTCATATATATGGAAAATATATGTCCACCGAGTCTCTCTAAATTTTCTCAAAATTTTCCCAAGCATTTAAATAATTTTTCCCTTAGGAAAAGCCATTTCTGCCTTTAAGAAAAAGCCTTTAAATAAAATATGAAAATAATATTTAAATATAATATTTGGTGGTTTTGAGAAGTCATATAAATAGTAGGTTTCAAATAAAGCATTTGGGAATAAAAGATCCACCTAAATTGAGGACTTGTAGTTCAAACCTCAATTCAGGGGTTTTAGTGATCTTAAATTGAATAAATCCTTTTCGGTGAAAATAAATTTTGATAAAAAATATGTTTGAGCTATATTCACATGGCATGATCATAGGGCAAGGAATTTGGATCAAGGAATATGAAGGTGGAGTGGAGTAGAACCTAACAGTGCCAAACTTGAACACTCAAGCAATTCAAACAAGCATCACCTCAAACAAGCATGCATTCAAAAAGTTTTAGTTGGCTCCAAATTTTTATAAAACGAAACACAACAATGTGCCAAAATACAGGGTGTGACAGACCTTCCCCCCTTACAAGACTCTCGTCCCCGAGATTCCTAGGCTAAGCGCTAAAAAGATATGGAAACTCTGATCTGAGATAATCTTCACGCTCCCATGTTGCTTCTGCTTCCGTGTGGTTGCTCCACTGGACCTTGAAGTACTTGATGGTGCGGCTTTGGGTGCAGCGCTAAGCTTCATCCAAAATGCGGACAGGCCTCTCACGATAAGTGAGATCTGGTTGAAGGTCGATGGCCTGATGGTCGATGTCTTTGTAGAGGTCGGGGCGGTCGGGAACTTGCAGACACTTCCGGAGCTACGACACGTGGAAGACGTTGTGCACATCCGACAGCTCGGAAGGTAGCTCTAGCTGATAAGCAACTTCTCCTTGTCTTGTAGTGATCCTGAAGGGTCCGATATACCTTGGCGCAATCTTTCCTTTGATGTGAAAACGCTTGGTTCCCTTGAGAGGCGTGACGCGGAGGTAGACATAATCTCCAACGTCGAGGTTCAGTCCTCGGCGGTGAGAGTCGGCGTGGCTCTTCTGTCTTGACTTAGCGGTCTTGAGGCGCTCACGAACGAGTTGAACTTGCTCTTCGGCTTCGCGGAGGATATATGGTCCAAATATTAATCCTTCTCCGGTCTTCGACCAGTTGAGGGGAGTACGGCACTTGCGTCCATACAACACCTCAAATGGTGCCATCTGAAGGCTTGACTAATAGCTGTTGTTGCAGGAGAACTCGGTGAACGGTAAGCAATCTTCCCACTTGGCTCCATTTGCTAGAACACAAGCGCGGAGCATGTCTTCGAGTATCTGGTTTACTCGTTCCGTTTGCCCTTCGGTCTGGGGGTGGAAAGCAGTGCTGAAGGAGAGCTTGGTTCCCATCGCTTCTTGAAATTTGTTCCAGAACCTTGAGGTGAACTGGGTTCCTCGGTCTGACACGATCTCCTTTGGAACTCTGTGGAGGCTTACAATCCGCTCGATGTAGAGGCTGGCTAACTTGTTGCCATCATAGGTGGTCTTGACGGGAATAAAATGGTCGACCTTGGTTAGGTGGTCGACAATGACCCAAACGGAATCATGTCCCTTGCTTGACCTTGGTAAACCGGTTATGAAGTCCATCCCGATTTTATTCCACTTCCATTCAGGCACTTTAAGGGGCTGCAGTAGTCCGGCGGGTCGCTGATGCTCAGCCTTGACCCTCTGGCATACATCACATTTAGCCACGGATGTGCCTATCTCCCGCTTCATGCCGTGCCACCAGAATCTTGCCTTGAGGTCTTGATACATCTTGGTTCCTCCAGGATGGATGGAGTAGGGAGTGCTATGAGCTTCTTGCAAGATCAGGTTCTTGAGCTCTTCTCTGTTGGGTACGCAAATGCGCTTCCCAAACCATACAACTCCTTGTTCATCCTCTGAGAATCCTGGGGCCTTGCCTGCCTTGATCTTCCTCTTGATGCCTTCAATGCTCTCGTGTCCCTTCTGGGCTTCTTTGATATCGTCCATCAAGGTAGGCTTCACTCCAAGGTTGGCGAGAAATCCTGGTGCAACCAGTTCTAAGCCGAAGCTCTCAAGCTCAACATACAAAGCGGGTAGCCTTTCCTTAATCATAGCATTTAAGGAACAAGCCTTTCTGCTTATGGCGTCGGCTACCACATTGGCTTTTCCGGGGTGGTATTGAACACTGAGGTCGTAGTCCTTGATCAACTCCAACCATCTTCGCTGCCTCATGTTCAATTCCCTTTGAGTAAAGATATACTTCAAACTCTTGTGGTCTGTGAATATCTCACATCACTTCCCCAGAATATAATGCCACCATATCTTCAAGGCATGAACCACGGCTGCCAACTCTAGATCATGAGTTGCATAGTTCTCTTCATGAGGACATAGCTGTCTGGAAAGATATGCTATGACTCTGCCTTCTTGCATCAGAACACCTCCAAGCCCGGTTCTTGATCAAAATAAATCACAAACTCCTTGTGAATATCGGGGGTGGCCAAAACAGGGGCTGTGATCAATCTCTTCTTGAGCTCCTGGAAGCTTTCCTCGCACTTAGCGGTCCACTCGAACTTCTTGTCCTTCTTCAGGAGTTGGGTCATTGGTCGGGCGATGCTTGAGAATCCTTCTACGAACTTGTGGTAATATCCCACGAGTCCGAGAAAGCTCCTGACTTCCTTCACTGTGGTTGGGGTCTGCCATTCAGTCACGGCTTCAATCTTGGCAGGGTCTACGGATAGTCCCTCCGCAGTCAACATATGACCCAAGAATCCAACTTCATGCAGCCAGAATTCACACTTGCTGAACTTGGCATAAAGCCGGTGCTCTCGAAGCTTCTCTAGGACCAACCTCAAGTGCTCTTCATGCTCCTCTTCAGACTTGGAGAAGACAAGGATGTCATCAATAAAGACAACAACAAACTTGTCCAAGTACTCCATGAAGACTTTATTCATGAGGTACATGAAGTAGGCCGGGGCATTCGTCAATCTGAATGACATGACCGTGTATTCATACAGGCCATACCGGGTCACAAATGCTATCTTCGGAATATCTTGAGGTCTGATCTTCAGTTGATAGTACCCAGACCTGAGAGCGATCTTGGAGAACACCTTGGCTCCATTCAACTGATCAAACAGGTCTTCAATGTTGGGGAGTGGATACTTGTTCTTTATTGTGACCTCATTGAGAGAACGGTAATCGATGCAGAGTGTGATAGTGCCGTCTCTCTTTGACACAAATAGAACAGGAGATCCCTAAGGAGAGGCACTAGGGCGAATAAATCCTTTCCTAAGCTGCTCTGCTAGTTGTTTCTTCAATTCAACCAACTCCTCGGATCCCATCCTATAGGCCTTCTTATAGATGGGACTTGATCCGGGCATAAGCGCAATGATGAACTCAATGTCGCGGTCAGGAGGCATCCCGGCCAGCTCATTAGGAAACATATCCGGGTATTCACATACTACTGGCACTTGATCCAACTCAACTCCCGACAGGCAGTTAACCTGAGGGGCTTGCGTGGAGACAGGGTTGGGGACATACTTGACTTCCACACCTCGGTTGTTGGTCATGGTGACAGTCCTCTTGGCACAGTCTAGTAAGCCTTGGTGCTTAGTCAACTAGTTCATGCCAAGGATAATATCCAAGCTGGGTGAATCCAGAACTATAAGGTCTGCTAGGAAGTCTACCCCGTTGATGTCAATCTTCACCCCCTTACGCCTTAATCCAGACTACATAACTGAACCGGGGGTTTGTATCAGCATACGACTACCCAAGGGTGTAGGCTCCATGCCACTCTCTAGTGAAAACTTTTGGGTGACAAAAGAATGCGAAGCTCCACAATCAAACAATACTGTTGTTGGGGTTGAGTTGCCGAGGAACGTACCCAGTATGACGTCCGGGTCTTCCTGGGCTTCCTCTGCGGTGACGTGATTCACACGACCCTTGCTACTGTTAGGCGGGTTGCAGGGAGCTGGGTTCCTTGGCGGTGCTCCTCAGGCTTGTCCTTGAGCTGGCGCATTGGGGCTGTTGTTATTGCGGTTGTAGTTGTAGGCTGGCCTGGGATTGGCATACTACTGAGGCTGGTAGCTCGGACGAGGCGTAGGAGGTCTAGCCTGCTGTGGCTGATAGGTTGGCTTGGCTAGAGCTGGCTGCCATGGGCGAGGCTTCTGGTTGCTTGAGCTTCCTTTGCTGATCATCTTGCGCTTGCGAGTGTCGTCGATGGCACGACGCTTGTCTTCCAACATGAGGGCTTTGTTTACCAGATCAAAGAAGGTGCGGCAATCGCAGATGATGAGCTAATACTACAGAATTTGCTGAAGTCCTTCTATGAAGCGTTCCTTCCTTGCAGCCTCCATGCTGACGTCTTAAGGTGCATACCTTGACAACAGGTTAAACTTCTGCAGGTACTCCTTGATAGAGCCACTTCCTTGCTTCAGCGCTCGGAACTCTCTCTTCTTGATAGCCATGATCCCAGATGGAATATGGGCAGTGCGGAATCCTTCCTTGAAGTCATTCCACGTGATCACACGCTCTCCCTGCATGACCTTGAATCCATCCCACCATGCTCGGGCGGTACCTCCAAGGCAGTGAGAGGCATAAAGCACCTTCTCACGATCCTCATTGCAGTTGACCAGGGCAAGGAGGTCCTTGATGGTGCGGATCCAGTCATCAGCATCCAACAGCTCAGCAGTCTCAGTGAAGGTCGGGGACGAGTTTCTCATGAACTCAGACAGCATGGAGCGGCCATTGCCGTTCCTACCTTACTGCTGGTTGTTCACGAGAGCCTGGGCCATCTGCTGGAGAGCAGCATTGTTGGCCTGGTGCTCCTCCCGGAGAACTTGGAGAAACTGAGCTATGGTCATGTTCTCCGGTGGAGGTGGTGGCGCGGGAATGTCGCCTTGTGGCTGCTCCTGCTGTTCTCCAACGTGAGCAGCCCCACCACCACCCTGCTGCTGGCTCGAGTTGCCGGCTTCGGGGTTGGTGAAGGAGCTATTGCGGGTAGCAGTCACCATCCTGTTGGGAGCAGCCAAGTCAAACAACTGGGGTCGACAAGAGGATAAGCAAAACGACAAAGCGCACCTAAGGGGGTCGATCGAGTGCAAGTGTGAAGAAACGAAGGTCAAAAGACAAACAACATATATTAAGGTGGACGATGTAGTCGCTTACATGTTTCCCAAGGCAAAAGTGCGACTTGCATCGAAACACACAAACAACAAAACAACAACAACCACACATGGTTTCATATGAACCGTTTCATGGACTCAACTACGCATGAGGGATACATGTCTGATCCTACCCTAGGGGTTCTTGGATTCAGGTGGTGGACTGCTCGGTCTCATAGTCACGCTCCTCTGGGTCTTCCTCTGGCTCATCCTCAGAACGAGCATCATTCCCGGTCGACGGGGTCGGGGAACGAGGAGGCCCATCCTGACGACGCCTTACGCGCGGGTCGGTGAAGAGCTTACGGTACTCCTCCGCACTCATGCGACGTCTACACGCAGGTGCATCACTGGCTGGGGGTACTCCTCGATGATAAGCGACAGCTGGTCGTCCCTCGGGGGCTCCATCCTTCTTGATCTTGTCTGGCTTAGTCTTGGCTTGTCGAAGTAGCCCTCGGGTGTGGCGAAGTTCCTTGCGGAGCTTCACAGATTCCTTCACCAAGTTGTGAACCAGACTATCGGCGGAGAGACTGAAGTAGGTCTGGAACCGGAGTGATGCGCCATCCTCCTTGGCCGGAATTAGTGTCCAACTCTCGCCCAAGTCATCCTTCCTGAAGGGAAGGTAGCGAGTAGCTGGCTCATCAGCCATCTCCGGAATGATGACTCGAAGGTGTAGGAGGGCCTTGCGTGCAACTGTCTCGACGACAAGTATCATAGTCTCCATCCGTGGTCCTTCAAAGAACCAACTTGTCGGGGAGTCGTTTGCCTTCACGACCACATCCACGTGGCACTCCTTCGTGACGGCATCGACCCAGTGCTCGTGGTAGAGGAAAATGGGTGGTTGACGAAACTGGCACTTCTCCAGGCTGTCCCCAAGGAGTAAGGGAAAGCCGGATGTCAGCAAGGCTTCGGGTACGACGGCCATCTACAAAGGTTTGAAAAGAGGAGAGTCAGCAAAGTGTTGGGTGAAGCATAGGAGAGATAAATAGTGCAGAATTCCTAAGTTCCAAAGCTCCGGTTGAGAAAGAGACTTTGTTCCTTTATGTGGCGGCTAACAACAGAGCGGTCAGTGTAGCAATTATGGTTGAGCGCAAGGAGGCAGGGAAGGAGTATCCTGTGCAAAGGCCGGTTTATTACAGTAGTGAAGTTTTGGTAGAGTCTAAACAGAGGTATCCGCATTGGCAGAAGTTAGTATACGGAGTTTTTATGGCCAATTGCAAGTTAAAACATTGCTTTTTGGGGCACCAAATAACAGTGGTCAGTTCTGCCCCGTTGGGGATATCATTCAAAATAGAGAGGCTACAGGGAGGATTGCCAAGTGGGCCTTAGAGCTGAGTCCTCTGGGCATCAAGTATGTTCCGCGTACAACAATTAAGTCTCAAGCTTTGGTGGATTTCATAAATGATTGGACTGAATGTCAAGCCCCCGAAGAGAAGCCGGATAACACGTATTGGACTATACACTTTCATGGATCCACGCAGCTAGAAGGGTCTGTGGCAGGAGTTGTTCTCACCTCCCCCAAGGGTGACAAGTTTTGTTATGTGCTCCAGTTAATGTTCCCTTGTACTAATAATGCAGCTGAGTATGAAGCGCTGCTCCATGGTCTCAGAGTCGCTAGAGAAATGAATTTAAGCCGGGTCAGGTGTTTAGGCGACTCAGATCTGGTGGCTCAGCAAGTTTCAGGTACTTGGGACTTCAAGGATCCGCGGATGGCGGCTTATCGACACGCGGTTGATATCATTGTCGGTCACTTCAAGGGGTACCAGGTGGATCACATTGATCGTCGCAGGAATGAGGCGGCTGATGCCTTGTCACGGTTAGGTTCTGTATGAAAGCCGGTACCACCTAATGTTTTTCTGGATGTATTGCGTCATCTGACTGTCAAGATACCTTCTGAGGAGGATCTGGCTATTCCTGACCCGGAGGCGGAACTGGTGGCGGCTCTACATGCTACCCCAGACTGGACTATTCCTTATTTGGCGTATCTGACACGCGGCGAGTTACCTCAAGAGGAGGATCTGGCCAGGAAGATCACTCGGCATTCTAAGTCTATGATGATTGTCAATGGTGAGTTACATAAGTGTAGTGTGACGGGTGTCTTTCAGCGCTGCGTCTCACCAGAGGAGGGCCGGCAAATATTGAGTGAAATTCATGCTGGCGACTGTGGGCATCATGCCGGGTCAAAATCTTTGGTGGCTAAAGCTTTTCGACATGGGTTTTTCTGGTTGACGGCTCACAAGGACGCAGAAGACTTAGTCCGTAAGTGTGACGGCTGTCAGAAGTTCGGCCGACGTGCTCACGTTCTGGCTCAAGAGTTGAGGATGATACCAATCACTTGGCCATTTGTGGTCTGGGGGCTCGATATGGTAGGACCTTTCAAGCGATCCAAGGATAATAAAACGCACCTTCTAGCGGCGGTTGATAAATTTACTAAGTGGGTAGAGGCAGAGCTGGTCAGTAAATGTGACGCGGCCACGGCGGTTCAATTTGTTAAGAAGCTGATTTATCGCTTTGTTTACCCACACAATATTATTACAGACAATGGAACAAATTTATCCAAAGGAGTTATGAAAACGTTCTGTGAGAAGGAGCATATTCGGCTTGATGTTTCAGCCGTGGCACATCCACAGTCTAATGGTCAGGCAGAACGAGCCAATCAGGAAATTTTAAGAGGTGTCAAGCCACGGCTCATGGTTCCTTTGAAACGGACACCCGGATGTTGGGTTGAGGAGTTGCCTTCTATTTTATGGAGCATCAGAACTACACCTAACAGATCTACAGGTTTTACACCTTTCTTCATGGTCTACGGTGCTGAGGCGGTTTTACCCAGTGACATCCGGCATGACTCACCAAGGGTGGCGGCTTATGTTGAGACGGACAATGAGGTAGCCCGCCAAGACGCGGTTGACGCCTTGGATGAAGCACGAGAGTTAGCAGCAGCCAGGTCGGCAACTTATCAACAAGACCTGCGACGCTATCATAGCCGCAGGGTAAAGATCCGGACGTTCTAGGAAGGTGACGTGGTGCTCCGGTTGATTCAAGACCAATCTGGAATGCATAAGTTATCTCCACCATGGGAGGGGCCTTTTGTGATCAGCAGGAACCTTAACAATGGGTCATATTACCTCATTGATGTCAGAGATGAGTCGGAAACCGCGGGTCAAGAGACGTTGCGGCCATGGAATATCGCACATCTGCGACCATACTTTACTTAGCAGGGGTTGAGAGCCGCTATCATTGTATATATCATGTTCTAATGAGTAAAAGCTAGCATCCCCGCACAAGACCGGGGCCTCTGCTCTTATGTACACCTTTGTACAATCAAGATAAAATTTTCCGGCTCAAAAAATTTGAGTTGAAGTGGTTTGTTCGCCGTCAAAATGGCTGGTCTACCCTCCAGCTTTATGCCCTATCAAGCGCTGTGGCAAGGAGGCTCCTTGCCTTTGGGTATAGCTTACTTCTCCCTTGCACAGCCGGCGATATGCCCAATTAAGCACTGTTGCAAAGAGGCTTCTTGCCTTCGGGTATAGCTTACTTCTCCTTTGCACAGCCAGCTGTCATTAAACTATTGCAAGGAGGCTTCTTGCCTCCGGGTATAGCTTACTTCTCCCTTGCACAGTTGGCTTTATGCCTAGTTTGGTTACATTAAGCGCTGCTGTTGATGGAGGCTTCTTACCTTTGGTATTGCTTACAGTACCCTAAGACAACAGCGTGTACACCAAATTCCAGTTGCTTATCAACTGCGGCCATCGAAGGGGGCTTCTTACCGACGGGTATCGCTTATCTCACCCTAATGGCCAGCTTTATGCCACTTCCGATTACTTATTAACCGCGGTTGTCGAAGGGGGCTTCTTATCGATGGGTTCGCTTATCTCACCCTAACAACCGGTGTTTACGCCAAAATTCAGTTGCTTATCAACTTTAGCTGTTGAAAGAGGCTTCTTGCCTTCGGGTATAGCTTACTTCTCCTTTCAAACAGCCGACTTTATGCCGTCTCAGGCTAATTATTAGCCGCGGTTGTCGATGGAGGCTTCTTGCCTTGGGGTATAGCCTACATCTCCCATCGACAGCCGACGTTCACTGTACTCTTACCAGTCAATCTCACCTAGAGACCCTGAGCCGGTTCAAGAAATTGATGGCCAATCTCGCTTAGAGACCCTGAGCCGGTTCAAGAAATTGACGGCCAATCTCGCTTAGAGACCCTGAGCCGGTTCAAGAAATTGACGGCCAATCTTGCTTAGAGACCCTGAGCCGGTTCAAGAAATTGACGGCCAATCTCGCCTAGAGACCCTGAGCCGGTTCAAATAATTGATGGCCAATCTCGACAGAGACCCTAAACTGGTATGAGTTTAACCGTTCGAATCCATGCAGAGGAGCCGTCATATGAGTTTTTGAGGAAGGAAAGATCATCATCGCGTATTGTATCATGCCGGCTTATCAAAGCTGGGTCAGAGCAACGCAATTATAAGTCCCGGGTTGTCGCAGGCAGAACTACCCGCCACTTGGGGGCTATACAGCCGCAATTCTCCTCAAAAGTTCCGGCTCATCAATAGCCGCAGTTGTCGATAGAGGCTTCTTACCATCAGGTATAGCTTACATTATCCTAAAGACAACCGGCTCTTTAATGACTTCGTCCGATGAGAGCCGGAGCCATGTTGCTTCGGTCGACAAAATTTAAGGTTTCAAAGAGATTGTCTGGCTCTAATATTCTGGAGAAAGGAATGGCGTCTTAAAAGACAAGACACCCCTCATCAAAAAAATCTCAAGGTATATCCCTGAAGAGTCGGCAACACATTAAAACACAGAGAGGTGCAAATATATACGGTCACCAAGTGGGAGAGTCATGTTTACTCTATTACAAAAGCTACTCTCAGAAGGAGCAAAAGCAGTGTCAACCGCCCACGACGGGTCATTACATAAGTCTATGCTCAGAAAGGTTAAAAGAATAAAATTCAGTTATTGGCCGGCTCATCCTGCTCCAGGTCTTCTGTTGGCTTTATCTGAAGATTGCCCAAGTCCCAATTATAGTCAGCCAGAGCAGCAAAAGACCCTTCAAGGAACGGAGACGCGTCAAGCTCACAAGGAAAGAGATCCTTACTGCGGGTGGGTGTCAGATCTTTCCACTCGTAGAGAGGCCCGCGGATTCTCTTCTCCTCTGCGTCATAAGCCGCCTGATAGGTGCTCAAATCAGCTTCATCCGCTAGAACAGAGGCCAGATAGCATGAATCTTTGACACACCGGGTGTAATCTTCTTCGGTGAATTCTGAGCCGTCATATCTTTTACACGGGTAACCATCCATCATTTCAGCCGGTGTTAGCTCGGGGGCGAAGGCCAGAGCCTGGCTCAATCCAGCAACGGCTCCTTGGCGGAAGGCGGACTTCTTGAGCTCTTCTATCTGCTTGGGCATCGTAGAGAAGAGTTCCAAGACCCCTTTCAGAGTAGTGGGGATCTTCTCCTTGTATTGCACGCTCTTGATCGTGAAGATGGCACCGCAGTATAACTGGTCCGCAAAAGTATAAATGGCCTTCAGTGGCAGAAGGCTATCAGAAGCCAACTGCTGGCTCCCGGGACCTGGATAAGTCGGATTAAGTTAATGAGTCGCCAGGTTTTTTCACTAGCAATGCTAAACAGTACAAAGTAAACAAGAAAACTTACCAAAAAAGGGCGGCTGACATCTTCGCGATGTGTTGTTTCAGACCTTGAAGTTCCTCCGCCACAGTTGTAAGCCGCTGTTCAGCGTCGTCCGCCCGTTTGGTTAGAGCGGCCTTTTCAGATTCGGCTGTCTCTTTTAAAGAGGTAAGCTCAGCAGTGACATTGGCCAGTTCCTCAGAGAGAAGCTGGCATTTTTCGTCAGCGATACTTCGGACTTCTTGCTGAGCAGCCAGGTTGGCCCTCAGATCCGTCAACAGAGACCCGACTTCATTCAAAGCTTCCTATAATACATCAAAATACAGGATAAGCCGCCAAAATGCAGGACGAGTGTTAAAAGCAAATACAAGTCTCAAACAGATTGCAAGCAATATATTTGACACTTGGGGGCTAATGTATATTTGATCTTTCCAGTATGCAGTTCCGGTTCATCTCCTTCGAAGCTAACCCGGAACTTGGGGGCTACACTATGGCTCTTCAGTGTACTAATAATGGAAGCACCGACTCAACTTGATCAAGTTTGAGCCGGCCCTTGGGGGATACGATTAGATCTTCAAGTTGTCTACATTATAGGCCCGGCTCAAATATAATCTGAGACGGCCCTTGAGGGCTACGATTGGCGGTTCACTTTATTTTCATTACAGGACCGACTCAAATATAATCTGAGACGGCCCTTGGGGGCTACGATTGGCGGTTCACTTTATTTACAGTACAACGCTAACGCAATTTTAAGGGAATTTGACATGACAATATCTGCAGAGGTCACAGAAAGACCCGGCTCAACGATTCAGTATGTTAAGCCGGCTCTTGGGGGCTAAGTAAAGATATAGTAATAAGGAAAAGTACCTCATATTTTGTCTTCATGGAAGATATCAATCGAAGTTCCAAATCCCGGCTGGTGGTAACCCGGTTTACGTACCCGGCGTGTAGCTCTTCAACGGTCATCTTCTCGCACGAAGAGTCGAAGTTCAGTTTCTTCAAGGCTTCAGCCGGCTCTGTATGTTTGGTAAGCACATGAGCCGGAGGCGTTTGATGACTAGACCCAGTGATAACAACATCCGGAGTGTCAGGGGTCTTGGCAGGAGTCACCGGTTTGGAGGGAGCCCTTGGAGGGCTCTCCATGATGACATCTTCAGCGGCCGGTTCCGTGGAGGCAGTCGGCGGGTTTTCTTCCGGTTGAGTTTCCTCCGGTTGTTCGGGCTCCAGTTCTTCGATAACTGGGCCAGAGGAGGGCTTGTTGGTCTTACGACGTTTAGCTTGAGCACTGCAAAAAAGAAAGATTAGCAGTTGAAGATATTGCTACCATAGTAACAGCCGGATATCCAGATATCATAGTAAGGAATGCTTACAGCGGGTTAATCTTGGGTGGTGGTATAATTGACTCCGAAGAGTCGCCGGAGGAAGGAGATTTCTACAAAAAATAAAATAGAAAGGTGAAGAGAGTATCAAGTTTACAAAGGAAAGACAAAGGAAAAGAAGAGGTTTAAACCTCGGTGGGGCGTTTCTTTGGAGCCGGAGAGTTTGGCAACCTGGACATGAGCTCGGTAGAGCCGGTGCTTCGAGTCTGTCGACGCTTAATTTGCTATTGCTTTTTAAGAGAAAATCGGGAGCCAGATAAGCAGGAGGGTGAGAAAGAGGAACTTTTCTGATAACCCGCCGCGACTTTCGGGGGACGAAACATTCTGAGCCGGAGGAAAAGTAATTTACCTCAGGAGCATTGGCACGGCTGGTTTCCACTTCATCCTGCGAGTAAAGTAAGTGTTAAAATAGGATGGTAAAAATCAAGCAAGACAGTTGAAACTTTACCTCTGAGCTGGATGATGGTGGCGGGTCAAGCAAATTATCTTGCGGGGCATATTTTTTAGCCTTCTTAGTTGGGACCTTCTTCCTGGATTTCTTTGAAGGGGCAACATATTCCCTCTTCTAGAAGTCTGAGTCGGCCTATAAGAATGACCCGGAGAGTGAATATCAAATCAACAAAGTGCAAACAACATCTAAGAGACAGATGGGAAGAGATTAAACTTACATCAGGAGCCGGATTGTTGGCACTAAAAGGTGCCAGGCCAATTTCGCTACATGATCCGGAAGCTTCATGGAGAAGGCTCCGGATGGCGAGGATAATGTCATTCTCTGTCAATGTGGATCGGCTGAAGCATAATGAGCTATCATACTTGCCTTTATATTCACATATGAGTCGGCTTCTATGGCTCAAAGGCATAATCCGCCACGAAATACAGCAGTGGATCAGGTCCAGCCCGGTCAAGCCGTTGGCCATGAGAGCCTTGATTTTGGCATGGGCCGGCTCATATCTTGTGCGTTCTGAAGCTGATAGCTGGCTAGGAAGCTCTGATGTTGTTGTGAGCCAGGAAGGACGGTAAGCCGGCAAAGGACGCTCGTTCTCAGGAGAGGTGTCCTTGCAATAGAACCAGGTCTTGTTCCAGTCCTTGGGGTGACTCGACATCTGCGTAGCTGGAAAGATGATATCTCTACGCCGTTGGATGGATATGCCTCCAAGTTCTAGGCTCGGGCCGGCTTTCACTTCAGTTTGCCAGTTAGCATAAAAGAACTCCCGAAAGAACCCCACAGACGGCTTGATTTGAAGGTAAGCTTCACAGAGCACTTGGAAATTGCATATGTTTGAGACGGAATTGGGGGCCAAGTCTTGCGGGTGAAGCTTATAACAGTGAAGGACGTCCCGAAAGAATTTTGAGCCGGGAGGCACGAACCCTCGTTCAATATGATCAGAAAAAACCACCACTTCACCTTCTTGAGGTTTGGGCCGTGTCTCATCACCTGGGACCCGCCAGCTAATGACTTCCTTAGGAGGAAGTGTACCCGCATGAACAAAATCCGACAAAAAGTCCTCCGTGATGCATGACCCAACCCAGTTGCATGAGTTGGACGCACGAGACATGTTGGCGGCTTAAGTGCTGTGCAAGATAAAAGGCGCGATGAGTCGAAGCGCAAGCAAATATTTCTGACGGCTTAAAAGTTTAAGGACTCTACGGATAAAATGGAAGACCCGACTGATAAGAGCCGGAGAAGCTTGGCGACTCAACAGAGAAAGGGAAGACTGAAAAATCGGCTAAGTCCTAAAAATAGATTCCACAAGATATTACTATAGCTATGGATCTATAAAATTAGAGAAAATAAATTTTATTCTGACCTAGCGATGAACAGTGGAGGAAAAAGAAAACGGATTGGGGCCATCGTGGCCCGAGCATTACGCGCGACTGGCCCGCGTGTGACGGCGGTGCAAGAGCGCATTCTAAAGGCGTTAGCAGCGTCAAGATACACTGGCGATGGCGGTGCCGAAGCCCGAACGACGGCGGTAGAGCCCCGGTGAAAACCCTACTATGGCAGCGGCAATCTAGGGAGCAGGAAAACTTACCGGAGATGGCGCGGCAGAGGCGGACGGATCTCTGGTAAGTTCAGGGTGATGCAGCGGCCAAGGTTGGGGACGATGTATGGACAGCGTCGGAGCAAAGCTCGAAAGCGCTGGGGCGGCGACAGGAAGAAGACGAAGAAGCAGAGGCACGAGCGGGAGAATGGGAAACTCCAACCCGCACGGGTCATATTTAAAAGGGGGTTAAGGAAGGCGCGAAAATCCAGGCGATGACACCGTTCGACCGAGGCAGATGCCTCGATTCTCGGGATGACAGTTAAGTGAAAGATTTGGTGACACGTCAACAGATCTCATGATGTCACGCCGGGTCATTTTCGGGCGACTCGCCAAAAGTGGAAGAGAAGGATGAAGTGAGCAAGCTCAATTCAACCTGGGGCCTAATGTTGGGGATATGACCCGCCGAAGAGGCTCCGGGTCATGTTGTTGGCTCGTGAGCCGGCCCAAAGATGAGCCGTAAGACTAGTGGCCCAAGAAGATAGGCGGCTCATGGTGTGGGCCGTACGACGGCCCGGACGGGGAAGACTCGGGCGAGCAAGCCGACTCACATACAACTTCATCAAGAAGATAGAGAGAGACTGGTTAGTAATTGTAACGAACCGGATGTCCTGACCTCTTATATAAAGGCAGACCCGGGGCGACTTAGAGGGCAAGCAATTGAGAACTAGGTCAAGCTTTTAGCTCCTTGTAATCGATACGCAAGCAATACAAACACAAGCAGGACGTAGGCTATTACCTCGATTCGAGGGGCCGAACCTGGGTAAATCCATGTCTTTCGTCCCGACTAACCCCTTTGAGTCCACCCCATTAGCGATGGCCTCGAACCTAAGTCCGTTCACCTGGACATCTGCCGTGATAAAACCACGACAGTAACCATGAAACTTGTCATCATGATTTTAATATTCAATGTGGTTATGTCAATCAAGTATGTCAAGATAGTTATTTTGTTGCGTTTTCTCCCACTATTTTGAATGAGAAGAAAATTGCTTATGTGGAGAGTCACCAATTTTCTATGCTTGTGCATCATCAAAATAATGATTTGTGTGCTGGTTATATTGTGGAATTTCTTCATGATGCCACTGAAAATAATTATGAGGGAGGAACATATGCTTGTAGGAATTGCAATAATATCAAGTTTTCTCTCTTTGTGTTCAAAGTTTTGAAGTTATGCTTGTTTGCCTTCCTATGCTAGATGATTCTTGTTCCCATAAATTGTTTGATCACAAAATCCCTATGCATAGGAAGTGGGTTAGACTTAAATGTGCTTGTCATCAGATTCATGATGCTCTTTTGCATGTTTCAATTACTATTCCTATGTGAGCATCATTGAAATCATCATGCCTAGCTAAAAGGCATTAAAGAAAAGTGCTTGTTGGGAGACAACCCAACACTTTTACCTTTTGTTTTTGTGTGTTCACATGATTAAGCTCCCCGTGCGCTTCTTACCAGACCGGCTCTTTGTGCGAGCCCGCTCCCTGCCGAACCGAAAGGGATCCCCGTGGTCCCATAAGTGTTCGTTCCCATGACATCTTTGGCACGCCAGGTAGGGGGAGCGTGAGCGGTGCGAACCCATTCTAGTAATCTGCGCCCCAGCTTCATCATCACCATGGCCCCCAAGAAGAAGGGCCTAACAGCAGGTGGCGCATCTACGCCCGCCGTCCCTATATCTACGCGGACAGGAGATGGCGTGGACGCGGGTGGAGGAGGAGGAGGCGGAGGTCTGGAACTTCCGCGTCGCTCTGGTGACCAAGTCCAAGCAAGCGGCGATGCTCGCCACGGAGACGCCCATGGCGATGGTGGGAATCCCCGTGCCCCCGTGTCTCAGGACAGACCGGTACCGCCCATGGGTGGTACGACGAACTTCGAGGGTGGAAGGGTATCTTCTAGGACACCCACACCAGCGCCTACGCCACGACCTTCTCAGGACGCACGTGGAGAGCTGCGCCACGGCGCTCGCAATTCTCAACGACCCTATGGGAAAGCTCCAGCGCATCATTCCCAAAATGCGTGGGACCAACATGCAAGCGGGAGTGGCATGACGACGCGGGGCCACGACGGTGCTCTTTCTAACACGGTTAGGAGTCAGAGCACCTCGCGTTCCATGCGCCACTCGCTGCCATCCACGGTGGAGGAAGCGATGGCGCGAGCGCAACTACTCCTGAACTTCCCTCCTGCTATGGAGAAGCTCGACGAATGGAGAGCCACCATTTAGAGCCTCCTCATCCTCGCAGATAAGCTTCGGCCCACAGGGCCGCCTCAGACCAGTGGTGAAGTGCATGGAGTCGGCACGACCTCGACACTCTCCTCCGTGACAACATCGCTGGTCACCGACCCGACAGGATGATGCCTATGACGGTTACTCAACGGCGTCGTCTGGCCCGTGGGCGCGCCATGATCAGCGTCATGTTCTTCGGGAACGTGGCAAGGAAGACGCATGAACCGCGATCGAGGGACGAAAGGAAGCGTGCCTCCAGTCGGACAGGCGCGCGGGGCCCACTATAGACAAGTCCGCATCAAGGTACCCTGTCAGCCTACCTTACGAGGTGGGCTGTCCAGTGTTTACCCATGAGCCGCGGCAAGTCCAGTGGTCCAACTCCTGCACGTTCAAACCAGAAGTCCCGGAGAAGCATGACGACAAGACCCATCCGTCAGAGTTCCTGAGCGTCTACACCATTGCAGTGTAGGCTGCCGGGGGCCGCGATGACAAGATATTAGCCAACTACTTCCCGTTGGTGCTTAAACCCAATGTCAGGTCATGGCTGATGTACTTGCCAGAGGGGTCCATCGCTTCCTGGGCGGACCCGTGTCACGAGTTCATTGGCGCCTTTACCGGAGGTCATCAAGCTCCTAGCCAGGAGAGCAATCTACACATCATCCCCCAGAAGGAAGGCGAAACTCTGTGCAAGTACATCTAGAGGTTCAACCGCATTCATCATAACATCCCAGATGTTCACCCTCCCGTAGTTATCAACGCGTTCCATCAGAACGTGTGCAACCGTAGGATGTGGGAAGAGCTGGCAATGAACAGAGTCAGGGACGTCGCCGAGCTTTATGCTTTGGCGGATAAGTGCGCTCGGGCTGAAGAAGGGAGAAGACTCCTCGGCAAAGATCCCGGTGCTGAGGTCGACTCTGAAGATGAGGATATTGTTGTCCCGGCAAAAAAGGACCGGTGATGGAACAAAAAGCGCAAGGGCAAGACCGTGCTTGCCGTCGAGGCATCCGACAACCCCGGCCCCGCCAAGATGGGCAAGGTCGATGACCCCGGTAATGATGTTTCCGGGTGCGCCTCCTGCCATGGCGGCTGCCGGCGAGCCAGAAGACTCCGGCAAGCAGTCTTGCAAGATCCATCGCACCAAAGGCCACGACCTCCAAGGCTGCCGGCAAGTTGAGAAGCTTGACGAGAAGCAGAGGGCCGACTACGAGAGGCGAGATAATGAGAAGGGTCAGAATGGTGCTGAGGGGTCCGACAAGAAGCATGTTGGCCGAGGAGGCCGCCGCGGCAATCCCAAGCAACAGGAGGACTGGCCCGCCCATGGCTGCGACAAGCAATAAGAGGATCATGATGCCGAGGAAGACGGTGAATCCAGTGGGAATGAGTTTTAGAAGGCCACGGATATGATGTGCATAGAAGGAGGGGCCTTGTCGCATTCCCCTCACCGCCAACTTAAACAGTGTGCGCGCAAGATTAATGCGACAGAGCCCTCTATCGGTGCGTAGAAACCTCTGAAATGGTCCAACACTCCTATCATCTTTGACGCCGAGGATCACCCTAATCGCATAACCACGGTCGGGTGCTTGCCATTGTTGAACTCGCCAACAATCCGCAACCTCAAGGTGACGAATATGTTAGTTGACAGTGGGGCCAGCCTGAAACTGATCTCGCCCGATGTCATTCAGAGGCTGCAGATTCCTGATGAAGATCTCGAGCCGACATGCGCTTTCCAAGGGGTCAATTCGGGAAGGACTCAGCCGAAAGGCAAGGTCACGCTGCCGGTAACGTTTGGCAGTGGCATCAATTTCAGAACGGAGAAGATCATTTTTTACGTCGGCAAGATCTCAGTGCCATACAACAACATTCTCGGTCGTCCGACACTGGCCAAGTTCATGGCGGCCACCCACTTCGCTTATAACATGCTGAAGATGCCCAGACCAATGAGCGTCATTACCATCAACTCTGACAAGAAAAGCGCGCTTATTTGTGATGGCAAACTCTACCAGGGGACAACTGCAGCACCTGCCACCAAGGCACTTGCTCCTACCGCCAAAGCTCCCGGGGGTAAGAAGACCGGCAAGGCCTCTTGCGCACAGTCCGGCAAGCGCACCTCTTAGGGGTGTTGCGCTATCGTTGATGATGTTCCAGAGATCTCCACTGGCATGAGCAAGAAGTCCAAGGCTGCCCCGCTAGAGACCAAGAAGGTGTCCACCAAGGAGGATGGCACGGGGGGAACTTTCACCATAAGTTCCACGCTTGACGACAAATAGGAAAGCGCGCTCGTCGCCTTCCTGCGGGCGAATGTCGATGTGTTTGCATGGAAATCATCTGATATCCCCGGTGTTCCCAGGAAGGTGATTGAGCACCACCTTGCCGTCTGACCACACACATGGCTCGTCAAGCAGAAGGTCCGGAAGCAAGCTTTGGAGCGGCAACAATTTATTGCCAAAGAGATCAAGAAGTTGGAAGTGTCTGGTCTGATCAGAGGAGTACTCCATCCTACGTGGTTGGCCAATCCAGTCGTAGTGCAGAAGGCGAATGGGAAGTGGAGGCTATGCATTGATTTCACAGACATCAACAAAGCTTGCCCCAAATATCCTTTTCCCTTGCCGCACATCAACCATACTGTGGACTCCACTGCCGGCTATGACTTATTGTCTTTCCTTGACGCCTATTTAGGCTATCATCAGATTTTCATGGCCAAAGAAGATGAGGAGAAGACCGCATTTATCACCCCATGTGGTACGTATTGCTTTCTACGTATGCCTTTCGGGTTGAAAACTGCTGGTTCTACCTTTGCAAGAGCGGTCCAGATTGGTTTTGAGCCCCAGCTACATAGAAATATGGAGGCTTATATGGACGATATAGTGGTCAAAACCAAGGATAAGGCCACGCTCATATTAGACCTAGAAGAAAAATTTGCAAATCTGCGCAAGATCAACATGAAGCTCAACCCCGAGAAATGTGTGTTCGGTGTCCCATCCGGCAAGCTTCTCGCGTTCTTTGTATCTCAACGAGGAATCGAAGCAAATCCCGACAAGATCAAAGCAATTGAGAAAATTGAGGCACCAAGACGAGTCAAGGACGTGCGATGCCTTGCCAGCTGTGTTGCTGCTCTGAATAGGTTCATCTCAAAATCTGCTGAGCGCGCCCTGCCCTTTTTCAAAATCTTGAAGAAGGCAGGTCCAATGAAATGGACTCCGGAAGCGGAGGCGGCGCTGCATGATTTGAAGGAGTACCTAGTCGCGCCAAAACCACAAGAGCCATTGCTGCTGTACCTGGCAGCAACAAATCAAGTGGTGAGTGTTGAACTAGTGGCTGAAAGAGAAGTCGACGAAGAAGCAGCGGCAATGGCAAGGACGCCAAGCAATGAGCCAGGACGTTCCACGACAGGATCTAGTGCCGGCAAAGAAGGATCTGCGCAGTTGACAGAGATAGTCCAGAAGAAGAAAGTGGTGTAGCGACCAGTCTATTTTGTCAGCTCCTTGTTGCAGGGGGCTAGATCAAGGTATTCTGGCATGCAAAATTTTCTCTTCGGCCTTCTCATGGCCTCGAGGAAGCCGCACCATTACTTCCAAGCACATGAGATCACCGTTGTCACTCGAATTGTGAAACCCAGAAACTACCGACAGGATTGTGGAGTGGGCACTCGAATTATCAAGCGATGGTCTTAAGTTTGAAAGCACTTCAACCATTCAGAGCAGAGCCTTGGCAGAGTTCATTGCAGAATGGACCCCAACGCTCGATCAAGAGATTCCAGAGTCAACTCTCCCTGGCAAGGAGACTGATCAAGAATGGATCATGTATTTTGATGGAGCTTTCTCGCTGCAAGGCGCTAGTGCTGGAGTGCTTCTTGTCGCACCCACCGGAGAGCACCTCAGATATGTGGTCCAGATGCACTTTCCTGTGAGAGATCAACGAACAACACTGCTGAGTACGAAGGGCTGCTTGCCGGTCTCAGGATTGCGGTGGATCTTGGGATCAAGAAACTTATTGTCAGGGGTGATTCTCAACTTGTCGTTAGGCAAGTAAACAAAGATTACCAGAGCCCGTTGATGGAAGCCTATGTAGATGAAGTGAGGAAGTTGGAAGAATGTAATGACGACCTGCAAATGGAACACGTACCACGTGTAGAGAACAGCATTGCCGATGGCCTGTCAAAGTGTGCTGCTCTTAAGTTACCCGTGGAACCAGGAACTTTCATGCCCCAACTAACTCAACCCTCTGTGACACCATCAATTGGACAAGAGAAGAGAAGAAAGTTATGTTCCGGCAAGTACTTCCCCGCAGAGCTCCCCAAAACCGTCGGCGAGAAGGATGCCAGAGGGAACGACAGGCTTGCCGGTGAGTACTATGCTCCGGCAGGGCCCCTGGCTCTTGCCATAGAAGCATGTGCTCCCGCTAGGCTCGCCGGGGCGCAGCAGACTCTGGTAGGCCCTCAGGCCCTTGCCGTCGAGGCAAATGCTACCCCGGCAGAGGATACACCTTTAGTCCTTGTTGTCGAGCCCCAGGCTCCAACATGGGCACAACACCTTGTCCAATTCCTTCAAACATGAGAACTCCCCGAGGAACAAGAGGAAGCAAAGAAAGTAGCCCGCGCGTCTCATATGTACCAGTTCGTAGACAACGTCCTGTACAGAAAGAGACCAAATGGCGTGAAACTCAAGTACATTTCTCGGGAGGATGGACTGGAGCTGTTGGCAGAGATACACATAGGCATATGTGGCTCCCACATAGGATCAAGAGCACTTACCGGAAAGGCATTCCGACATGGTTTCTTTTGGCCCACTGCCCTCCAGGATGCAACTGCGTTAGTAACCAAGTGTGAAGCATGCTAGTTTCATTTGAAGAAACTACATCAACCAGCACAAGCCCTTCAAACAATCCCTCTCTCCTGGCCATTTTCGGTATGGGGGATCGACATCTTGGGCCCCTTTCCCCGTGCTGCCGGGGGATTTGAGTACTTGTACGTGGCAATCGACAAGTTCACAAAGTGGCCGGAAGTGGAAGCAGTGAGAAAAATGACATCACAGTTAGCCGTCAAGTTCTTTAAGGGACTAGTTTGCCGCTTTGGTGTTCCCAACAGGATCATCACTGATAATGGCACACAGTTCACGAGCCGCGCCTTCATGCAGTATGTCCGAGACCTTGGTAGAAAAATTTGTTTTGCTTTTGTTGCCCACCCGAAGAGCAACGGTCAAGCAGAGAGGGCTAATGCTGAAGTGCTGCTAGGTCTCAAGACAAGAACTTTTGATAGGATGCACAAGTGTAGAAGGAACTGGATTTATGAGTTACCGGTGGTTCGTTGGTCAATCAAGACGACACCAAATCGAGCTACCGGCCTGACACCCTTCTCCCTTGTCTATGGGGCGGAGGCAGTTCTCCCCATGGAACTCATATACGGTCTCCTTGAGTGCTAGCTTATGATGAGCTCGAGCAAGAGCAGTTGCGGCAAGACGACGCGACACTCCTTGAGGAAGACCGTCTTTAGGCTGTTGTGAGAGCTGCGTGCTACCAGCAAGCTTTACACCGCTACCATAGCCGCAAGGTCAATGCCAGAAGTCTTGAGGAAGGCGACCTTGTTCTTCGACAAGTTTAGTCCGCCAAGAATCCAGACAAGTTGACGCCAAAGTGGGAAGGCCCTTATCGGGTAGTACGAGTCACTAGGCCCGGCGCAGTCCGCCTGGAGACCGAGGATGGCGTTCCGGTGAGCAACTCCTGGAACATCGAACATCTTCGAAAGTTCTACCCATGAGGCGCGATTGCCGGGCTATTCCGGCAATCACCTTTTGGACAAGTCTTGCCGATGAAGCATATAATCCTTTGTACAAAGGGAGGCTCAGACCCTGTGCATAGTTAAATAAAGATAAGTGTTCCGCAATCCTGTTTGATTCTCATGATTACTTATGTGCATGTTTATCTGAAGTGTTGCATGGCACTTAATCCCGGCAAGGACTAATGGACCGCCAAGGTTCCATATCCATATTTTCTCTTCTTTCCTTTTTTCCAAAGGACAGAAGGATCCCTCACGTGTAGCTTTGCCGGGAGGGGGGATGATAGTAGTTGCTACTCCTGTAAAGAAGCCCAAGCATGGACCCAAGCCAGAAACTGAGTGCTTTCATCGCAGGGGAACTGGTCACTGGAAGTGGAACTGCCCCATGTATCTGGCTGACAAGTAGGCGGCCAACGACAAACAAGGTATATATGATATACATGTTATTGATGTGTACCTTACTAGCTCTCGTTGTAGTGCCTGGGTATTTGATACCAGTTCGGTTGCTCATATTTGCAACTCAAAACAGGAACTACGAAATAGACGAAGGCTGGCAAAGGATGAAGTGACGATACGCGTGGGAAATGGTTCCAAGGTTGATGTGATCGCCGTCGGCACGCTCTCTCTTCGATTACCATCGGGATTAGTGATGAACCTGAATAATTGTTATTTAGTGCCCGCGTTAAGCATGAACATTATATCTGGATCTTGTTTATTGCGAGACGGTTACTCATTTAAATCAGAGAATAAAGGTTGTTCTATTTATATGAGTAATATCTTTTATGGTCATGCACCCAATGTGAGGGGTTTATTCATATTGAATCTTGATAGTGATGATACACATGTTCGTAACATTGATGCCAAAAGATGTAGAGTTGATAATGATAGTACCACTTTCTTGTGGCACTGTCGTTTAGGTCATATTGGTGTAAAACGGATGAGGAAGCTCCATGCTGATGGACTTTTGGAGTCACTTGATTTTGAATCACTTGACACATGTGAACCACGCCTCATGGGCAAGATGACTAAAACACCGTTCTCTGGAACAATGGAACGGGCAAATGACTTATTGGAAATCATACATACTGATGTATGTGGGCCAATGATTGTTACAGCACGTGGTGGATATCGTTATTTTCTCTCCTTCACTGATGACTTAAGTAGACATGGGTATATTTACTTAATGAAACACAAGTCTGAAACATTTGAAAAGTTCAAGCAATTTCAAAGTGAAGTTGAGAATCATCGTAACAACAAGATTAAATTCCTGCGATATGATCGAGGAGGTGAATATCTGAGTTATGAGTTTGGCAGTCACTTAAGACAATGTGTAATTGTTTCACAGTTGACACCGCCTGGAAGACCACAGCGTAATGGTGTGTCCGAACATCATAATCGAACCTTATCAGATATGGTGCGTTCTATGATGTCTCTTGCTGATTTGCCACTATTGTTTTGGTGTTGTGCATTAGAGACGGCTGCATTCACTTTAAATATGGCACCATCGAAATCCGTTGAGACGACACCATATGAACTATGGTTTGGCAAGAGGCCAAAGTTATCGTTTCTTAATGTTTGGGGATGTGATGCTTATGTCAAAAAGCTTCAGCCTGAAAAGCTGGAACCCAAAGCGGAGAAATGCGTCTTCATTGGATACCCGAAAGAGACAGTCGGGTATACCTTCTATCTCAGATCCGAAGGCAAAGTGTCTGTCGCTAAGAACGGAACATTTCTAAAGAAAGAGTTTCTCTCGAAAGAATTGAGTGGGAGGAAAATAGAGCTTGATGAGGTTATTGAACCTTTACTTCAACCAGAGAGTAGCGCAACGCAGAAAGATGTTTCTATGGTGCCTACGACAGTTGAAGATGAAGTTAATGATGATGATGATGAAGCTTCAGATCAAGTTACTATTAAACCTCGTAGGTCGACAAGGGCACATACTGCTCCTGAGTGGTACGACAACCCTGTCTTGGAGGTCATGTTGTTGGACAACAATGAATCTACGAGCTATGGAGGAGCGGTGATGGGCCTGGATTTCGAGAAATGGTTAGAGGCCATGAAATCCGAGATGGGATCCATGTATGAAAACAAACTATGGACTTTGGAAGTATTACCTGAAGGGCGAAAGGCCATTTAGAACAAATGGATCTTTAAGAAGAAGACGGCCGCGGACGGTAATGTTACCGTCTATAAAGCTCGACTTGTGGCAAAGGGTTTTTCACAAGTTCAAGGATTTGACTACGATGAGACATTCTCACCCGTAGGGATGCTTAAGTCTGTCTGAATCATGTTGGCAATAGCTGCTTATTTCGACTATGAAATTTGGCAGATGGTTGTCAAAACAGCGGTCCTCAACGGTTTACTTGAGGAAGAGTTGCATATGATGCAACCAGAAGGTTTTGTCGATCCAGAGAATGCTGACAAAGTTTGCAAAGTCCAGCGATCCATTTATGGGCTGGTGCAAGCATCTCGGAGTTGGAATAAGCGCTTTGATGAGGTGATCAAAGCGTTTGGGTTTAAACAAGTTTATGGAGAAGCTTGTATTTACAAGAAAGTGAGTGGGAGCTCTATAGCGTTTCTAATATTATATGTGGATGACATATTGCTTATTGGAAACAATATAGAAATGCTGGAAAGCGTGAAGGAATATTTGAACAAGAGTTTTCAATGAAGGACCTAGGAGAAGCTACTTTCATATTAGGCATTAAGATCTATAGAGATGGATCGAGACGCTTAATAGCACTTTCACAGAACACATACCTTGATAAAGTTTTGAAGAAGTTCAAAATGGATCAGTCCAAGAAGGGGTTCTTGCCTGTGTTACAAGGTGTGAAGTTCAGTAAGACTCAATGCCCAGTGACTGCAGAAGATAAAGAAAAGATGAGTGTCATCCCCTATGTTTCAGCCATAGGCTCTATCATGTATGCAATGCTGTGCACAAGACCCAATGTCAGCCTTGCCATAAGTATTGCCAGAAGGTTTCAAAGTGATCCTGGAATGGAGCACTGGACGTTGGTCAAGAATATCCTTAAGTACCTGAAAAGGACTAAGGAAATGTTTCTCGTTTATGGAGGTGATGAATAGCTCGACGTAAAGGGTTACGTCGATGCAAGCTTTGACACTGATCCGGAATACTCTAAGTCACAAACCGGATACTCTAAGTCAAAGCTTGGTAGCCGATTCTACGTGCGAAGCGAAGTACATCGCAGCCTCGGAGGCAGTGAAGGAAGGTGTCTGGATGAAGCAGTTCATGATAGATCTTGGAGTAGTGCCCAGTGCACTGAATCCAATGAACCTGTTCTGTGACAACACTGGTGCCATTGCTCTGGCCAAGGAACCAAGGTTTCACAAGAGGACCAGACACATAAAGCGACACTTCAACTCCATCCGCGATTACATCGAGGAAAAGGACATAAATATTTGCAAAGTGCACACGGATCTGAATGTTGCAGACCCGTTGACTAAACCTCTTCCAAGGGCTAAACATGATCAACACCAGAACTGCACGGGTGTTCGATTCATTATAATGTAAATCACATAGTGGTGTGAACTAGATTACTGACTCTAGTGCAAGTGGGAGACTGTTGGAAATATGCCCTAGAGGCAGTAAATAAAGTGTTTATTATTATATTTCCTTGTTCATGATAATAGTTTATTATCCATGCTATAATTGTATTGATTGGAAACACATTACATGTGGGTAAATAGACATCACTTTGTCCCTAGTATGCCTCTAGTGAACTAGCTCGTTGGTCAAAGATGGTCAAGGTTTCCTAGCCATTGACATGTGATGTCATTTGATAACGGGATCACATCATTAGGAGAATGATGTGATGGACAAGACCCAAACTACAAACGTAGCATATGATCGTGTCAGTTTATTGCTATTGTTTTCTACATGTCAAGTATATGTTCCTATGACCATGAGATCATGCAACTCACAGACACCAGAAGAGTGCCTTGTGTATATCAAACATCACAACGTAACTGGGTGACTATAAAGGTGCTCTACAGGTATCTCCGAGGGTGTCTGTTGGGTTGGCATGGATCAAGACTGGGATTTGTTACTCGGTGTGATAGAGAGGTATCTCAGGGCCCACTCGGTAATACAACATCACAATAAGCCTTGCAAGCAATGTGACTAAGTGTTAGTCACGGGATCTTGTATTACGGAATTATTAAAGAGACTTGTCGGTAACGAGGTTGAACTAGGTATGGAGATACCGACGATCGAATCTCGGGCAAGTAACATACGGAAGAACAAAGGGAACATCATACGGGATTAACTGAATCCTTGACATAGAGGTTTGACCGATAAAGATCTTCGTAGAATATGTAGGAACCAATATGGGCATCTAGGTCCCTCTATTGGTTATTGACCGTAGAGGTGTCTCGGTCATGTCTACATAGTTCTCGAACCCGCAGGGTCTGCACACTTAAGGTTTGGTGACCTTTCGGTAGTATAGAATTATGCATTGTGGTGACAAAGGTTGTTCGAAGTCTCGGATGAGATCCGGACGTCACGAGGAGCTCCAGAATGGTCTGGAGGTAAAGATTGATATATAGGAAGTCCTATTTTGGTCGCCAAAAAAGTTTCGGGCTCATCGATAGTGTATCGGGAGTGCCAGTAGTGTACCGGGGGACCATCGGGAGGGGTATTTTGACCCAAAAGGCCACATGGTCTGTGGGAGAGTGAATACTAGCCCTTAGTGGGCTGGTGGAAGTCCCACACAAGGCCCATGCGGCTGGGAAGAAAAGCCCAAAGAGAAAAAGGTGGAAAAAGGCAAAAAAGGCAAAAATAAGGAGTCCTAGTCCTACTAGGATTGGAGGAGGAATCCTCCTCTCCTCTTGGTTTTGCCGAAGCCTAGATGGCTTGGCCCTTAGTCCAAGCCTCCTCCTCTCTTCCTCTTATATTACTAGAGGTTTTAGGGTTTTTGCACTAGATTTTCAGCCACGTGCTACCCCTTCCTCTAGTGCATAGTTTCTCCTCTAGATCGGTTTTCTGCAGTGCTTAGGCGAAGCCCTACCGAAATTGCTCCACCACCATCGTCGTGGAGCCGTCACGCTGCCGGAGAACTCATCTACCTCTCCACTCCCTCTTGCTGGATCAAGAAGGCGGAGATCGTCATCAAGCTGTACGTGTGCTGAGCGCGGAGGTGCCGTCTGTTCGGTGCTTGATCGGGACGGATCATGATTGGATCGCGAGACGCTCGGCGATTTGGATCGCAAAGACGTTTAACTACACCAACCATGTTTCTTAACGCTTCCCGCTTAGGAATCTACAAGGGTATGTAGATTCACTCTCCCTCTCGTATATGCTCATCACCATGGATAGGTCTTGCGTGAGCGTAGGAAATTTTTTGTTTCCCATGCGACGTTCCCCAACAAAGAGGAAATTGACATGCTTCGCAATCTTAGAACTGTTAAGCTTATCATTAAAGGATTGCCAATAATTGTGTTTGATCAAGTGAAGAATTTTTAATGTGCTTATACTTTGTGGAATGATTTGGAGAAACGATATCCAAATTATTCATTGAGTAATCTTGATGAAATTCTTCATAAAGGTATTGCCTTTCATAAGATGAAGCCTAGTGATCCTAACTTTGATAAATGCTTGAGCTTCGTGACCTCATGCATGCTAAAACAGATGCCATTAACATCATTGTTGAATCCATCCACATTCATAAACTTGAATATTGTCATTATCAAAATTCTAACGAATCTCTCGTCTCTTATGATGAGGATATCCCACTTGATGATGACGATGTGGAACATGGCTACTATCATGATGATGAGTTGTTCGACATCGAATGTGACAAGACTATTAAGAGTCTAAGTCTCATGGAAAACGTCAAAGACTACATGTCCGGAGGAAAAGAGTGGATCGTGGATAGTGGATGCATCGGTCACATGACCGGAGATAGAGACATGTTTGATGAGGTCACACCAAACCATGGACCACAAAGGTATGTGACCTTTGGAGACAACTCCTAGGGTATGGTACTTGGTGTTGGTAAGGTGGCCATATCTCATGATAGCTCCATTCAAAATGTCATGCTTGTTGAATCCCTTGGCTATAATCTGGCATAGAAGACTAGGACATGTTCATATGCGTAATCTAGACAAGCTCATCAAAGGTGATCATATACTTGGTGTTAGAGATGTTATCTTTGAAAAAGATAGACTTTGTAGTGTATGTCAAGCCGAAAAGCAAGTAGGTGGTAGTCACCCCGTAAAGAATATCATGACTACTAGGAGACCACTCGAGTTGCTTCATGTGGATCTTTTTGGTCCCAATGCTTACAAGAGCCTCGGTGGAAATTCCTTTGGTGTAGTTATAGTTGATGATTTTTCTAGATTTACGTGGGTGTTCTTTCTTGATGATAAGTCGCGGGTGCAAAAGATCTCCAAGAACTTCACTCGCAAAGCTAAAAATTAGTTTGAGCTGAAGAGCAAGAATTTTTGGAGCGACAATGGATCGGAGTTCAAGAACATGAATGTGGATTCCTTTCTTGACGAAGAAGGTATTCACATGAGTTCTCGGCTGCGTACATGCCTCAACAAAATGAAGTTGTTGAGAGGAAGAACAGAACTCTTATAGAGATGGCAAGAAAGATGCTCGACGAATACAAGACACCAAGACACTTTTGGGTGGAAGCCGTTGAGACAGCTTGTCATGCCACGAACCTACTCTCTCTTCACAAGCTTCTCGACAAAATGGCATATGAGCTACTCACTAGTAACAAGCCCCAAGTTGGATACTTTCGGGTATTTGGCTCCAAGTGTTACATTCTTGATAAGCATCATCGTTCAAAATTTTCTACTAAATATCATGAAGGTTTCCCACTCAGTTACGGATCAAACTCTCACACTTACTATGTCTACAACAACTTCACTCGAAAAGTTGAAGAGATGGTAGATGTGAAGTTTGATGAATCTAATGGTTCGTAAGTCGAACAATTGTCAAATGATGCAGGAGATAGGGAACCTTCAGAAGCCATTCAGGACTTGTCCATTGGCGAGATTCATCCCATGGAGGTGAAGGAAAGTACTTCATCAACCCGAGTGGAAGCTCCTACTTCGCGTCAAGGCGAACCACAACATGACATGGAAGCATCCACAAGCGGTACACAACAAGATGAAGAGGAGGAATAAGTACATCATAATGGTCCACCTCAACCACCTTCACCACCACTTCAAGGCAACGACACCTTCAACAACAACAATTAAGAAGAAGATGATTATGAGGAAGCTCCACCATCTAACAAGCAAAAGCTACCTCAAGTTCAAGAAAGAGTGAACAAGAATCATCCCTTAGAGCAAATCTTTGGTGACATTCAAACTGAGAGAATCACTCGCTCTAAAACCCGCTTATCTACTTTTTTTGAGCACTACTCATTCATCTCTAGTATTGAGCCTATGAAGGTGGAAGACGCGCTCGAAGACCCAGATTGGGTGAATGCTATGCACGAAGAGTCAAACTTCTAGAGGAATGAAGGTGGGACACTTGTGGAGAAGCCCAAGGAGGATCAAAACATCATCGGAACCAAATGGGTGTTTCGGAACAAACGGTACAAATACAGTCAAGTCGTATGCAACAAGGCACGTATCGTGGCTCAAGGCTACACGCAAGTCGAAGGTATGGACTACGGTTAGGCCTATGCCCCCATTGCTATACTTTAAGCTATTCATATATTACTTGCTTATGGCAATCACCATGACATCACACTTTACCAAATGGACATTAAAAGTGCATTTCTAAATGGGGAGATCGAGGAAGAAGTCTATGTTAAGCAACCCACTAGTTTTGTGAACCCCAAGAAACCCAACCATGTTCACAAGCTTCGTAAAGCTCTTTATGGACTTAATCAAGCCCCTCATGCTTGGTACAAATGTCTAACGAAGTTTCTACTTGAAAAGAGAGTTAATGGTGAATTATTTGTGGGCCAAATTTATGTGGATGATATTATCTTTGGATCTACTAACCCACAATTTAGTGAGAAATTTGTTAGGTTGATGTCCGAGAAGTATGATACGTCCATGATGTGTGAGCTGAAATTTTTTCCTTGGTTCGCAAATCAAGCAAACGAGAGAAGGAACTTTCATATCTCAAACCAAGTACACCAAGGACTTGATTAAGAAGTTCAACATGCAAGAGTGTAAATGTATGAAAACTCCTATGCCTACTAGTGGACATGTTGACCTTACCAAGGAGGACAAACCGGTTGATCAAAAGATTTATCGATCAATGATTGGTTCATTGCTATAACTATGTGCCTCCCGTCCCGTTATCATGCTTAGTGTGTGCATGTGTGCTAGATATCAAGATGCTCCTAAAGAGTGTCATCTTAAGGTCATGAAAAGAATTGTGAGATACTTGATACATACACCAAACTTTGGCATATGGTATCCCAAGGGATATTCTTTTAAACTTGTTGGCTATTCTGACTCGGACTATTCCGGAGATAAGGTTGATAGAAAATCCACCTCGGGTACATGTTAATTTCTTGGTATATCTCTTGTGTCTTGGTCACCCAAGAAACAAAACTCGATATCTCTATCAACCGCCGAAGCAGAATACATTGCCGCTGGATCATGTTGTGCTCAATTGCTATGAATGACTCAAACTCTTAAGCATTATAGCATACATGTGAAACATGTACCATTGTTATGTGCAAATGAGAGTGCAATCAAATTTTCTCATAATCCCGTGCAACACTCTCGAAGTAAGCATATTCAAGTTCAACATCATTTAATTCATGATCATGTTGCCAAAGGAGATATCAATCTCAAGCATGTTCATACTAACAAATAATTGGCCGATATCTTTACTAATCCACTTGATGAGAAAGTGTTTGGTCACTTGAGGAGTGAGTTGAACATCATTGATGCTTCAAACTTGAGCTAGACTCAGTCGGTTGCATGCAAGGGTATGAGCTAACATGACAATTCCATGATACACTTGATATGACATTATCATATACCTTGGAAATATATGCTCCCTTGTATTGTGACTAACCTTTTGTAGGTACTTGGAAGAACTACACTGCACAAGATTGCCATCAACTCATATCACAAGCAATCTCGTCATGACCAAGTATCCGCAACCCTTGTTTGATGATGGAAGGAGCAAGACAACACAAACCATATCCTTGACAACCATTTTATGAACAAATTTAATTCTTGTCAATTGGATATACATTCTTCTTCTTTGCATGACTAACCCACGTAGGTGAAAAGAGAACCAAAACGGTCAAGGATAGCTCCCAACTCAAGATGATCTTCATCAACCTTGAGCATACACAACAAGTTATCCTACATGCTATGTCATCAGCATCACTCAAAGGTATGTGCTCATATCCTTGAATAAGATTTACTCCAAGTCATGATATAAAGCAACTCAAGTGATATGAAAACATTAAAATGCTTAATTGAAAAATGGTAACCCCATTTTGAGCTTAACGATGAGTGTGACCTATGATCAAGTATTCTTGCTTGTCTCCTAAGTCAATATACTCTAATAAAGGTGACCTAGTCACCGACCATCATCTAGATGAAGTGACTTGATTGGTTCATCTTATAGTTTCATGTTTTTCTTGGAACCATTCAAACTCCATCTTGTTGAAAATTCTTTGCAAATATTTTTGAAAATTCTTTGCAAATCTATATGAAAATTCATTACAAATTTTCTTGAATCTTTTGAGAAGTTTCTGAGAAGTTTCTTTTGAAAAACATGGCCAAGTTTCTGTTTAGCACCTCGGAGCCTCGGATTCAAAATTCTCGGTGTTACCGATTCAGCAAACACGCTGTACATCCACTTATTGGTTCCACTGAAACCTTTTGCCTCTGAGCCACTGACTTTGCTATCTTCTGTGATTCTCTGTCAAAATTTGAAATATTCCAATTTCTTCCAGGAACCCTAAAATAAAGGGGGATAAATCTTAAAAGAAAGGGGGAGAAATTGTACTCAAGGATCCCTTAGTCTTAGATGCTCACCGTGATCCGTATTATCTATGATCCCTACTTTCAATGATCCTTATTTTCTAGATCCCTTCTCATTCAATGACCCCTTTATCTAACCGTGTGTATGAACCTTTTTTGGAAATTAATGCCAAAGGGGATAAATATCAAAGCTTAAAAGCTCATGCTCATACCAAAGGGGGAGATATAACATTAAGGGGGGGGGAAATATCATAGTTTATGCCTATATACACGGGGAGATTAGCAAAGGGGGGAATATAAATAAAGAGGGAAAACATACATAGGGGGAGAAATATCATGATTACCCAAAGTGGAGAAACACTACTTAAGGGGGAGAGAGTATATCAAATCTTATTCTATCATTCAAAGAGAGGGAGTATGTTTTCAATTCTATTTGCCTACTCATGTTAGATTTGTCTCACCCTACCTACTTCCAGTATCTACATGCTAAGATTCAGGGGGAGAGGAATAACTACAATTTCATAATGAGGGGAGAAAGCTCTAAATGCCTTGGGGGACATATCAAGCTTTATAAACTTTATCTTCTATATGTCTTCCACATCTTGTTTTTCTTGTTCTATTTTGCATTTGGATTAGTAGAATACTCTTGTGTTTCCTAACATTGTTTTCTCAGGTGTGTTTCAACTACTGGAATACTCAAGAACTTCAAGGTAAGTATATGCATCATACCCTTGGTCAAGATGATCTCTTGATTCTTGCACATATTGTTTGCAAGAGTGAAGTCTTGAACATGGATACACCTCATTCTTATATTCTTGATTCATATAGACAAGATACACATGACTCATCATATCCCTTCAACTATGTGTGTGTCTATGCATTCCAAAGCAACTATCCTTTAAAAGGATTGCACACATTTAGAGGGAGCATATCTTAGTCACGTGTCTCTCAAAGTCTTCATTATTGTCACGCCCAAGATGCGATTCTATCCTAATTTTGGCACGAGGGCCTCAACAAGGATAAAAGTGCATCTCGTCGTTTCGCAAGAATAGATATCATTTCAAGTACATGTACATAAGATATGAGTATAAGTAATTGGCTTACACTCGCCACAAGCTACATCAAGATCACATCAATTTAACAACATATTCAATCATCATACATAAGAGCAGGGTCTGACTACAGACAAAAACAAATGATGAAATGACATCCATCCTTGCTATCCCAGGATGCCGCCTGGAACCCATCCTAGATCGATGAAGAAGAAGAACTACAAATCTAAACAAGCATCAGGCTGATGTCAAAGCATCACATTACCTGTACCTGTAAGTTGTTGTAGTAACCTATGAGCCACAGGGACTCAACAATCTCATTTACAAGGGTATCAAGAGTATTAAGGCTTAATGAGTGAGGTATCATTAAGTGGTGAGGCTGCAACAAGCAACTAAGCATTTATTTGAGTGGCTAACTTACGAATACAAAAAGTAAATTATGGTGGTCTACGCATAACACACATGAAATAGTAATGATCACTAAGTGATCCTGAACACCTACTTACGTCAAACATAACCCCACCATGTTCTCTCTAGGATAAGGACTCACGAGAAGAGACAGTCATGGTTACGCACACGGTTGGTGTATTTTATTTGAGTTTACTTCAAGTTTGTTATGACCGGGTGTTAAACAAAGTTTCCAAGTTGCCATGTAACCGCGGGAACGACTTTCCGAAAGATTTAACCCTGCAGGGGTCCTCCAACTCACCCATCACAAACTAACCACACACCGCGTTGGAATTCCTCAACCGCAGAATCACCCATAGTATTTGCGGAATCCTGATGGAAAATCTCAACTTCGAGATAGCCCGAAGTGTCGTTGAAATCCCGCACGCAAGGTGTTCGAGAAAGGTAAAACAAGTCCGGCAAGACCGCCCGATGTGTCGTCAAACCTGATAGGAGCCGCGCATATCGTTCTCAGGACACGATGGTAAGCGAAGCGTACGGTGGACTGATAGAGATCATCCAAGTTGCCCCGGGTTGGCCCCGCATGGTGCTCTAGTTTTGGACCAGCACCACCAACACTGCCCCCCTGTACTATGTTAAATTACCCCTCGGGTTCATGACACCCTATGCTTTAGAAACGGTGTTCAATATTATTATGTTGGGCAAATTGTAGTACAAAAGTTGGGCCTTGCTAGATATATTTTATCCTAAAACAAAAATCAAGGGGTCCCCATAACAACCCTGAGCATATTAGGATTGCTCAATTATGGAACATAACACCGGTTCACAAGTAACTAGGGTGACAAGAGTGGCACAAAACACCGAGCAAAAGGCCAAGCCTTCCACCCTTTACCAAGTATATATGTGCATTAAATTAAATAGTAATAATATTGAGATGACAAAAGAATGTCCATGTTGACACATGGAAGCAATTGTACCTGCAGCTAGAAACACTATATGAAGGCTGAGCACGCGGTAACATAGCAAAACAAAGGTTTTGCTGGGATGTGGAGGGGTTAGAGGCTTATCATGGCAATGTTGGGAGGCTTGACATACAAGTGGTAGGTAACGAGACATAACGATGGAAGCGAGACAACTAGCATGGCAGTGATAGTAGTGGTTTCCAAGGAAATGTGTCATCTTGCCTGAGACCCCCCTTGGAAGAATAACGAATCCATGAAGAAGACGATCCGTGAAGTAGACAAACGAATCCACACACTTCGAACGCTTTCGGAACTCTATCGAGAAGATGCAATACGGAACAAACAATCAGCACATGATAAACACCACAACATATGCATGACATGGTGCGCAAACAAATATGATGCATGTCCTGCATGACATGAAAAATCACAACAATCAACTCCTACACATTAAGTGAAGCTCAATATGCAATGAGTTGCATATCGACAAAACTCCACAGTCAATTCATTTAGTTCATTATCATTTAGGTACTCATCAATATTTAATGTTGTTAAACATGGCAAGAGGTGAATCATAATGAAACTACACTATCTGGGCATCTTAAATGAGGCCGGAAACAACTTATAGTATTTTCGAAATGACCCCATATGTTAATTTCAAAATTGGTCCAGATCTTAACTAACCATATTTATATTTTTAAACAACATAATAAAGTATTCCATGCAATTCTACACGTCATTCTAGTCAATTTACATATATAGAACATTTAAAACGGAGCTACGGTCTAAAAGATATGACTAACACAAGATGGATATGACATGAATGAAAAATGCTTGAAAATGAAAACCACAAACATTTCAAATAATGAATGCAGCAAGATATTATGATACTACATGAAATTCTAAGCAAGTTTCGTATATGACGTGCCCAAAACGGAGCTACGGTTCAACCACAATAACCGACACAAGTTTAGTAGAAATCTGCCCAAAACAAATCAACAAGCTACAACCACCTAAAATACACAACAAGGACATGGTGGTGAAGCCTACATGATGTTCAAAAATTCATCTATTAATAACAAGTTGATTAGAAGCATGGATCAATAGGAAATGAGCTCACAAGAAGACATATTGAACTAAGTAGTTTCAGACTTAGTGAAAATCTCAGGTTTTTTATGCAGAGCAGTTTTTATCACGAAGGCATATTGACAGCAGTAATACTACATGCTACAGGGCATATATTTGCATGAAACTTACTAACGGACATTATCAACTACAAATAACTCCACTACACCAACCACAAAGGACCTATAGATCACTAGTGAAACACATGGCAAGACATCAACAAAATATTGCAGATTCCAGACTTAGAAATATTTAGACATCTCAAAACAGCAACATTGGTTAAGAAGGTTCTCATGATGAAAACCACACATAAGCACAATACTCATGGCATGTCATCCCTACCAACAACAAGTAGACATGACATACTAGCACACACTCCAAAGACTCAACCACAAGGAGGTATGGATTGCTTAATACGAGTATCACAAAAGGGAACTCTACGTTAACAGATTTCAGTTTTATCGCGATATCAATTTGAGAGCAATAAATAAACATGCTAAATATATTCTACCTAGAAACCAAAGGCATGGCATCAAAGTATACATATCCTAGAGCAATAGTCATGAAGACACCATATGCAAAAGACCTGCGGTTGAGATGCAATCATCCACACAACATCGAACAACACAACAGATTCACAACTAACGATGAGATGCACTTTTGCAACACACTTTACAACAATTAGATGAATCCTATCCGCATGACAATGCAACCATGATGTAGAGTGCAATGAGTAGATCAATTTAATATATAACTTATCTAGATCTGATGCACGATTTTTAAGATACAGGCATTTTTATCATGGCAATATGATGAATTTTGACACAGAAAATACTTAGAAAAAATGCACTCGAAGGAAAGGGATGGGTGATGTCTACTACACAACCTTCTTCTTGTAGACTCGTGTTGGGCCTCCAAGCGCAGAGTTTTGTAGGACAGTGGCAATTTTCCCTCAAGTGGATGACCTAAGATTTATCCATCCGTGGGAGGTGTAGGATGAAAATGGTCTCTCTCAAACAACTGTACAATCAAATACAAGAAATATCTTGTTTCCCCAACACACCCAATACAATGGCAAATTGTATAGGTGCACTAGTTCGGCGAAGAGATGGTGATACAAGTGCAATATGGATGGTAGATATAGGTTTTTCTAATATGAAAATATGAAAACAGCAAGGTAAAAAATAATAAAAATGAGCACAAATGGTATTGCAATGCTTAGAAACAAGGCCTAGGGTTCATACTTTCACTAGTGCAATTTCTCTCAACAATACTAACATAGTTGAATCATATGTAAATACCTCTCGTCAGACAAAGAGTTCACACCAAAGTCACAAATAGCGGAGAACTAACGAAGAAATTATTGTAGGGTACGAAACCACCTCAAAGTTATCTTTCCCGATCAATCCTATGAGCTATCCCTATAAGTGTCACGAACCGCCCTAGAGTTCGTACTAAAATAACACCTTAAGATACACATCAACCAAAACCCTAATGTCACCTAGAGACTCCAATGTCACCACAAGTACCCATGGGCTTGATTATATGATATGCATCACATAATTTCAGATTCATCATGTTCAATCCAACAAAAGAACTTCAAAGAGTGCCCCAAATTTTCTACCGGAAAGTCAAGACAAAAACGTGTGCCAACCCCTATGCATAGATTCCCAAGGTCACCGAACCCGCAAGTTGATCACCAAAACATACATCAAGTGGATCAATAGAACATCCCATTGTCACCATGGATATCCCATCGCAAGACATACATCAAGTGTTCTCAAATCCTTAAAGACTTAATCCGATAAGGAAACTTCAAAGGGAAAACTCAATTCATCACAACAATTAGAGAGGGGAAAACTCCATATGATTCATCTATATCAATAAAGCTCGTCGTACGTCAAGATCGTGCCATCCCAGGAACACGACAGAGAGAGAGAGAGAGAGATCAAACACATAGCTACTGGTACATACCCTTAGCCCCAAGGGTGAACTACTCCCTCCTTGTCATGGAGAGCGTCGGGATGATGAAGATGGCATCTGGTGATGTTTTCCCCCTCCGGCAGGGTGCCGGAACAGGCTCCCGGTTGTTTTTTCGTGGCTCCGAAGGCTTGCGGCGGTGGAACTCCCGATCTAGGTTTCTTTTCGGAGGTTTCTATATTTATAGGAATTTTTGGTGTCGATTTCACGTCAAGGGGTGCCACGAGGTGGTGGCAAGCCTGCTAGGCGCGACCAGGGGGTGGCGGCGTCTGGCAGGCTTGCCGCCTCCTCGTGGCTATTTCAGCCCAGCTCCAATGCTTCGGGGGTCTCTTTTGGTCCACAAAAATCATACTAAATTTTAGCCCATTTCGAGAACTTTTATTTCTGCACAAAAAATGACACCACGGTAGTTCTTCTGAAAATAGCGTCAATCCGGGTTAGTTATAATAAAATCATACCAAAATCATATAGAATTATTGTAAACATGGCATGAATACTTCTTAAATTATAGATAAGTTGGAGACGTATCAATCAATGTGACGGTCCCGTACCGCAGGGTGGCATTTGGATGGAGGGATCCAGGGTGGATCTGGGATGGGGAGGTCCCGATCTGCGGGTGGCAACGCCGGCGGTCGCCAGAGGCGAGGATGACGGCGGCACAGGCTGTGGGCAATGCGGGAGGGCCGGCAGATCTGGGCTTCAACGACCCGGATCTGGCCGGGGAAGGCGGCGATGGCGAGATCTGCGGCGGCGGATGACGGTTCTCGGGGCGGCGAGAAGCTCGAGGACCTGCAAGGCGCGGTGCTCCGGTGGCGGTTGGCGCGCGGCTCCGACCATTTGGGTGACGGCGCGCGATAGCGGCTCGCTAACGCGGGCGACAGGGCTCGCCGGAGGCGAACGACGTGGTCGTCGGCGACGTGAAGTGTGACGGTGGGCGTGAGCTCCGTCGAGCTTCTGGGCGGTGCTGGCCACGGGGCTCGGGGCGGGCGAGCTGGCTCGGGCTCAGTTCGGCCCTGGGCGGGCCTTGCCTGGACTCTGGAGGGCTGCGGCGGCGGGGACTGCTGGGGCGGTGACGTGGCGGCTCGGGAGTGGCTAGGAGCGGTGGCTGGCGGCGGTGCACGGGCCAAGGCGACTAGGTGGCGGCACTGGAGGTTGGTGGGCACGGATTTTGAGGGAGGAGGTGGAAGAAGGCCAAAATTGGAAGGGGAGGTCTATTTATAGCAAATGGGGCTAGGGTTTTGCTGTTTTGCACCATTTTGAGCCCTCCAATCGCGATCGGACGGCTCCGGTTGCGGGGGAGGTTAGGGTTGGCTTAGGTGGGCTGGTGGGCTGTGTTAGAGAGGCTAGGTGGGGATGAGAGGGAAGATATGATTCCCGTGACATGTTTTGAAATACCAAATAACGTCCGCTTATTAAACCGGCAACGACCCTACTACGGTCGACCGTTCAGGTATCAAACGACCTCTAATTGCGACGAAATTTGGCAGGCGGTCTACCTACGTTAAAACAAGACCGCACGCCAACTTTTTACCCAATCCAAGAATATGTTTCGTGCACTTTAAAAACAATATTTTTATCGATGCCGCGGGCATGTGCATGTGTGGTTTGTCTCGAAATGGTCACCGACGAGAATAGAGAGAACCGGTAACTACAAACGTATGCAAATTTTTGAAAACGAGTGATGATGCCATGCAGATGATGCGAATGATGCGATGATGAATTCAACAACCAAACAAATCACACGAGGATAACAAAATAAAAGGGGAATCTTTTGGAGCGTCGGTCCCGGGCTGTTACAACTCTCCTCCACTTACAAGATATATCGTCCCGAGATCTTAGAATGAGAAGAGAAAGAGAAAGAGGACAGGAAGAGGTAAAACTTGGTTTCTCCTTTGATATACGGATGAACCCACATGAACTTGAAGTATTGGAAGAGATGAAGAATGATATGAGTAATAAGCAAGAATTCACATGAAATTTCAGCTGGACTTCGGTAGGATAGAGGGGCAAAATTTGATAAGATGAGAGAACTTGAAAAGAGAACACAACACTCTAGTCAAATGGATAATAAGGAAAGAGAAAGATCTTGACAAATGAGATGACGAGTCGAGTAGAGCAACAATACGATGCCTCCGGAACAAAAGAATAGAAGCTAGATCATTTGAATGAAAAGAACGGAGAAGAAAATGACAACTTCTACCACCGTTGAACTTGAGAAGCATAGGATGAACAGAGTTGTTGAAAAAGCAATAACGAAACAATAAGCTTGATGTGGGCTTATAGACAACATCTCAAAATAATGAGGTGACAACCAGCCATTAACGGAAACAATTGCTTGCTTAGGAGCAACAAGATATGCAAAAATTCTTTCCCCAAGAGGATATATTGAGAACTCGAATCATTGATAGCACCCTAATAGCAACATTTCTTAGGAAATGCTTTAGGTGAAATCCAATCCAAGAGAACTTCGAGAAAGAGAAGATGGGTTTAAATATTTCATTCCTGACAATTCCCTTCAAGACTCCTCATGAATCAAGAATGCTATAACACCATCTCAAAAGATGAAGAAGAAAGAATTGCACTTTGAAATGCAAGGCAATGAATACTTCAAGAATGAATTAAATCCTTGAAGAACCACCATGAAGAACATCTTGGAGAACTCTCGAAACAAATGATGATCAAAAGAATGAAGGTTGAAAAGAATAAGATTATGACCTTGAAAATATGTAGATAGAACTTCGCGAAGAGATACTTGAGAAAACTTGGAACTCCAAAAATGAAAAGATGAACAACAAGAATAGAGAATTTGATATCAGGAACGGCCTCTGGAAGAATGCTTCAAATCACCTTGTTGAAACAACAATAAGAATTATGTTTTGCTTACCCTTCATCAAGTTTAATTGATGACAAACAACGGATTTCACACACCACTTATTCTTCTTGAAAATGAATTGAGTGAGATTGGGCACAAACTTGAAGAAGTCTTAAGCGAACCACCAATAAGAATTGATACAAATGAGGATGCCAAGAATAAATGGAGATACATAAGAATTAAGAGATCACAATGCTCCTAGGACGGAACTTGACCAAAGCACCGGAATAATTGAGAGACGAACGAAGAGACAACAATTGAGAAGAATTTGAGAACAAAAGTTGAAAGCTGAGAGTGAAGAAATCTTCTGAAATGATGACCTTCAGAGGATCCAGAAATGACAATAACTCTGAAATGCTCTGGATAGATATGGAAGGAATTACTCATGGACGAAAAGAATTTCAGAGGATAGCAACAAGCTGAACCATGAACTTCTAGGAGAATGGAATAAGATTTAAGAGGAACACTTCTTAGGACTTCAACGACGAGAATGATAACGAGAACACCACCAAAATTACTGAGACGCTCCAGAAGAATGAATAAGGAAAGGTTGAGCCAACGACGAAAATGATTTAGAAACGATCTTGGAGAAGGAATATGACTGATGAAAATCATTCTTACATCATATTTGAAAAGAACTTGAAAACATCTCCGGAAAGATTAGAAGAGCTAGGTAAGATCCTTGGGAAAAACCTGTGGGTTATGGGCCCATTGAAAGAAAACCACCATTGAAACAATTGCTTAGAAAGAGAGATTGCACCAGAACAATTAAAACTTGATGAGATGAGAGCCTTGAATTAAATTGAAAGGATTTGAATGAAACACGAATATTCTTAGATATCTTCAGCACTTCAGATAGAATAGAAAGAGGAATAAACAAGAGAGGCTTGGATAAGAATTTCCAACAGGGACAATCATTGAATGAATGAGAAAGGATATGATGAACACCGAGATCTTGAATTGAATCCACCAGAGAAGAATAACAACAAGACAAAGAATATAAGGATAGATCTTGAAACTGAAACTCCTGAGAATATCCACAAGAACTCACCAGATGCAATACGGAAAAATGATAGCGAAGCATCAATGAAGAGAAAGGCACTTGGATGAGATTTAATTGATGAAGAAAAAGGGCGTGAGGGTGGGGAAAACAGACAAAAACTTAAGACGTGTGAGAAGAACTACGAAAAGAAATATGAGGTTGATCTTGCAAATATTGAGGAAGACTGAATTATCTTGAAGGAAACACACCCGATGAAAAGAATTGATATGACAACTTGATTGTGGAAAAGAATTAGCATTCCCATAGAATATGAGAGCACATCTTAGGAATTATGAAATCACCACTTGACATCGAAGAAACTCGAATACCATATTCAAAAACGAAACAAATGATGAGGCTTATGAAACAAGCCAGAACAAATTCATGATAGAGATTCTGCTCGATATTTTCGTGGTAAGGTTCACACGGGCTCGATCGTACATTGGATTTTCGTATTGAAATGACGCTCGAATATGCTTCCTAGGCATAGCAAACTACAAGGCTTGACAAAGCATACCGAGACTGTCCTTTGTAAAAAGACCATGAGCAAACAAACCACTAGATGTCGAACGCCAACCTCACATCATGATATGTTGGAAAATAACCTAGGTAACTACTTGAATTCCCACCTAAGAACTCCCAAAATCTTCCAGTTATGCAATCGGGCCCATGGATACAAGGAGCAAAATCATCTCCTAAGGTCAACACATAACCAGAGGCTTTGGAACTCCATCTATCTCGGACCCTTGAAAACACAATGATACCAAACATGATAGTCCCCCGGACGCCTCCCCAGTACTGGGTGACTCCAGCCTTATCTAGCCACGAAAAGTATTGAAATAATTTTGAACATCCTCCGTCCTGAGATATTAAGGAAGATGAATGATAATGATGTGCAAAAATCCCCCGGAGCTCTACTCCATGATAACAGGAGGCACCAAGTACAAAACTCCGTCACATCAACATCATATAGATTCCAAAATATCTGCGTGATCCTAATTTTTTTAGTGAGAAGAGGGTAGAATCAAAATTCCTAAGTCGTAATTCGTCACCAGAGCATAAAAGAGGAGTAAAATAATCCTACTCTCCGATATAACTAGACTCAAAATAGTTTTTCTCTAGACTCGACTCGGCCAAGTTCGATTAATCAAGGGGGCTCCTAGGTCGATACAGGCTCTGATACACACTTGCCATGCCCAACATGCGATCCTATCCTCATTTTGGCACGAGGGCCTCGACAAGGATAGAAGTGCATCTTGTCATTTTGCAAGAATGGATATAATTTCAAGTACATGTACAGAAGAGATGAGTATAAGGAAATGGCTTACACTCGCCACAAGCTACATCAAGATCACATCAATTTAACAACATATTCAATCATCATACAGAAGAGCAGGGCCTGACTACGGACGAAAACAAACGATCAAATGACATCCGTCCTTGCTATCCCAGGCCGCCGCTTGAAACCCATCCTAGATCAATGAAGAAGAAGTACTCCAAATCAAAACAAGCATCACACTCATGTCAAAGCATCACATTACCTATATCTGCAACTATTGTTGTAGTAATCTGTGAGACACAGGGACTCAACAATCTCATTTCCAAGGGTATCAAGACTATTAAAGCTTAATGGGTGAGGTATGGTTAAGTGGTGAGGCTGCAACAAGCAACTAAGCATTTATTTGAGTGGCTAACTTACGAATACAGAAAGTAAAGTATGGTGGTCTACGCATAACAGACGTGAAATAGTAATGATCACTAAGTGATCCTGAACACCTACTTATGTCAAACACAACCCCACCATGTTCTCTCCCGGATAAGGACTCACAAGAAGATACAGTCATGGTTACGCACACGGTTAGTGTATTTTTTTGAGTTTTCTTCAAGTTTGCTATTACTAGGTGTTAAACAAAGTTTCCAAGTTGCCACATAACCGCGGGCACGACTTTCCAAAAGATTTAACCCTGCATGGGTGCTCAAACTGATCGATCACAAACTAACCACACACCACGTTGGAATTCCTCAACCGCGGAATCACCCGTAGTATTTGCGAAATCCTGATAGAAAATCTCAACTTCGAGATAGCCCGAAGTGTCATAGAAATCCCGTGCGCAAGACGTTCAATAAAGGTAAAACAAGTCCAGCAAGACCACCTGACGTGTCGACAAACATGATAGGAGCGACATATCTCGTTCTCAGGACACGACAGATAAGCGAAGCGTATGGTGGCCTGATAGAGATCACCCGAGTTGCCCCGGGTTGGCCCCACACGGTGCTCTAGTTTTAGACCAGCACCAACAACACTGGCCCCCCTCTATTATGTTAAATTACTCCTCGGGTTTATGACACCCTATGCTTTAGAAACGGTGTTTAGTATTATTATGTTCGACAAATGTAGTACCAAAGTTGGGCCTTGCCAGACAAGTTTTATCCTAAAACGAAAATCAAGGGGGTCCCCATAACAACCCCGAGCATGTTAGGAGCGCTCAATTATGGAGCATAACACCGGTTCACAAGTAACTAGGACAGCAAGAGCGGAACAAAACACCGAGCAAAAGGCCAAGCCTTCCACCCTTTACCAAGTATATATGTGCATTAAATTACATAGCAATAATATTGAGATAACAAAAGAATGTCCCTGTTGAGACATGGAAGCTATTGCACCTGCAGTTAGAAACGCTATAAGAAGCCTGAGCACGCGGTAACATAGCCAAACAAAGGTTTTGCTAGGATGTGGAGGGGTTAGAGGCTTATCATGGCAATGTTGGGAGGCTTGACATACAAGTGGTAGGTAACGAGACATAACGATGGAAGCGAGACAACTAGCATGGCAATGATAGTAGTGGTATCCAGGGAAATGTGTCATCTTTCCTGGGATCCCTCTTGGAAGAAGAACGAATCCATGAACAAGACGATCTGTGAAGTAGACGAACGAATCCTCACACTCCGAACGCTTTCGGAATTCTACCGAGAAGAAGCAATTCGGAACAAACAATCAACACATGATAAACACCACAACATATGCATGACATGGTGCGCAAACAAATATGATGCATGTCCTGCATGACATGGAAAATCACAAGAATCAACTCCTACACATTAAGTGAAGCTCAATATGCAACGAGTTGCATATCAGAGAAACTCCATAGTCAATTCATTTAGTTCATTCTCATGTAGGTACTCATCAATATTAAGTGTTGTTAAACATGCCAAGAGGTGAAGCATAATGAAACTACACTATCTGGACATCTTAAATGAGGTCGGAAACAACTTATAGTATTTCCGAAATGACCCAATATGTTCATTTTGAAATTGGTCCAGATCTGAACTAACCATATTTTATATTTGTTAAATAACAGAATAAAGTATACCATGCAATTCTACACGTCATTCTAGTCAATTTACATATATGGAACATTTAAAACGAAGCTACGGTCTAAAAGATATGACTAACACAAGATGGGTATGCCATGAATGCAAAATGCATGAAAATAACAACTACAAACATTTTAAATCATGAATTCAGCAAGATATTATGATACTACATGAAATTCTAAGCAAGTTTCGTATATGACATGCCCAAAACAGAGCTACGGTTCAACCACAACAACCGACACAAGTTTAGTAGAAATCTGCCCAAAACAGCAACATGGCATATTGCCACCCACAAATCAACAAGCTACAGACACCTAAAATACACAACAAGGACACGGTGGTGAATCCTACATGATTCTCAACAATTCATCTATTAATAGCAAGTTGATTATAAGCATGGATCAATAGGAAATGATCTCACAAGAAGACATATTGAACTAAGCAGTTTCAGACTTAGTGAAAATCTCAGTTTTTTCAATGCAGAGCAGTTTTTATCATGAAGGTATATTGTCAGCAGTAAAAATACATGCTACAGGGCATATATTTTCATGAAACTTAACAGAATACTAAAGGACATTATAAGCTACAAATAACTCCACTACACCAACCACAAAGGACCTATAGATCACTAGTAAAACTCATGGCGAGACAGAAACAAAATATTACAGATTCCAGACTTAGAAATATTTAGACATCTCAATACAACAACATTGGTTAAGCATGTTCTCATGATGAAAACCACACATAATCACAATACTCATGGCTTGTCATCCCTACCAACAAAAAGTAGACATGGCATACTAGCACACACTCCAAAGACTCAACCACAAGGAGGTATGGATTGCTTAATACGAGCATCGCAAAAGGAAACTCTATGTTAACAGATTTTAGTTTTATCGCGATAGCAACTTGAGAGCAATAAATAAACATACTAAAGATATTCTACCTAGAAACTAGAGGCATGGCATCAAAGTAGACATATCCTAGAGCAATACTCATGAAAACACCATATGCAAAAGACCAGCGGTTAAGATGCAATCATCCACACAACATCGAACAACATAACAAATTCGCAACTAACGACAAGATGCACTTTTGCAACACATTTTATAGCAAGTAGATGAATCCTATCCTGCATGACAATGCAAACATGATGTAGAGTGCAATGAGTAGATCAATTTCATATATAACTTATCAAGATCCGATGAATGGTTTTCAAGATACAAGCATTTTATCATGGCAATATGATGAATTTTTACATAGAAAATACTTATAAAAAAATGCACTTGAAGGAAAGGGATGGGTGATGTCTACTTCAAAACCTTCTTCTTGTAGACTCGTGTTAGGCCCCCAAGCGTAGAGTTTTGTAGGACAGTGGCAATTTTCCCTGAAGTGGATGACCTAAGGTTTATCAATCCATGGGAGGTGTAGGATGAAGATGGTCTCTCTCAAACAACCCTACAATCAAATACAATAAATCTCTTGTGTCCCCAACACACCCAACACAATGGCAAATTGTATAGGTGCACTAGTTCGGCGAAGAGATGGTGATACAAGTGCAATATGGATGGTAGATACAGGTTTCTGTAATCTGAAAATACAAAACAGCAAGGTAACTAATGATAAAAGTGAGCACAAATGGTATTGAAATGTTTAGAAACAAGGCCTAGGATTCATACTTTCACTAGTGTAATTTCTCTCAACAATACTAACATAGTTGAATCGTATGTAAATACCTCTCGTGCGACAAAGAGTTCACTCCAAAGTCACAAATAGCGGAGAACAAACGAAGATATTATTGTAGGGTATGAAACCACCTCAAAGTTATCTTTTCTGATCAATCTCAACAATTCTGCAGGGCCACGACAGCGGGGACTACTGGGGCGGTGACTTGGCAGCTCGGGAGTGGTGAGGAGCGGCGGCTGGCGGCGGCACACGGGCCGAGGCGACCAGATGGCGGTGCTGGAGGTTGGTGGGCACGAATTTTGAGGGGGAAGTGGAAGAATGCCAAAATTGGAAGGGGGAGGTCTATTTATAGCAAATGGGGCTAAGGTTTTGTTGTTTTGCACCATTTCGAGCCCTTCGATCGCGATCGGACGGCTCCGGTCGTGGGGAGGTTAGGGTAGGTGGGCTGGTGGGCCGTGTTAGAGAGGCTAGGTGGGGATGTGAGGGAAGATGTGATGCCCGTGACATGTTATGAAATACCGAAAAACGTCCGCTTATTAAACCGGCAACGGCGCCGCTATGGTCGACTGTTTGGGTATCAAACGACCTCTAATTGTGGCAAAATTTGGTAGGCGGTCTACCTACATTAAAACTAGACCGCGCGTCAACTTTTGACCCAATCCGAGAATATGTTTTGCGCACTTTAAAAACAATATTTTTATCGTTGCCGCGAGCACATTCGTGTGTGGTTGGTCTCGAAATGGTCACCAATGAGAACAAAAAGATCTGGCAACTACAAATGGATGCAAATTTTTAAAAATGAGTGATGATGCCATGCAGATGATGCGAATGATGCGATGATGAATGCAACAACCAAACAAATCACACGATGACAACGGAATAAAAGTGGAATCTTCTGGAGCGTCGGTCCCGGGATGTTACAATTATATCCTTGCATATCTTAATTTGAAGCTTTGATTTTATGTTGTCATCAATTACCAAAAAGGGGGAGATTGAAAGCACAGATGCTCCCTTGGAGGTTCTAATAATTCATGACAACATACATTGTCTCTTGGACTAATTGTTTTACCTAGTTCATTTTAGGTTTAGTCCACTAAGAGGGTTGGCTAAAAGACCATGAGAAGAATTCTCATGAAGAATAATAGGAAAGGACAGAATCGGATTGGCCATGCTTCAAGATTGAGACTCTACATTTTACATTTTGCGATAAATTACTTTTGAGTCCATAGGAAAGCCAATACTTTTAAAAGGGGATGAGGTATTTATGATGATCTGGTTGCTCAAGTGCTTGGAGATTAGCCACCAAAAATACTCACCCACTTTCCCACAAAAACCTACTGTCCAAAGCCAAAAGTCAAAATTCATTTACACCAATATTTCCCATTCAGATCCATCGAGTTTTACCCTAGACAAAAACCCAACCAAATCCTAGCATCTTGGTACTAATATGTCCATTTTGCATCATGAATTCTTACTACTATTTACTTTATTCTTGTCCATTTTCCACATTATCACACAATTCTTATGTCTTTTCTCTCTAAATATGGAAGGGTACATCATAAGGAGGGAAATATCTGGAAACTGGAATTCTGGACCAGAAAACCAAGAAAAAGGCAGAAAAATGACCAGACTTAGAATGGCCGAGACTTGACAGAGAATAATTTTGGAACATTTAAGAATTTTGGGAGCAAAAATATACCAAAGGGGGGCTGCGAGGAGGGCACAATCCAACAAGGCACCGCCTAGTGGCGCGCCTTGATGGCTTGTGGGCGCACCGTTGGCTCTCTGACGCCTCTCTTCTCCTATATGGTGTGTTTTACCCTAGAAAAAAAATCATAAGCAGCCTTTTGGTATGAAGCGCCGCCATCTCGAGGCGGAAACCTGATAGAGGCCCTTTTGCACTCCGACAGTCAGATTCTGCAGGGGAAATCCCTCTCTAGGATAGGGATATCAAAGCCATCGTCATCACCAAGACTTCCTCCTTCATGAGAGGATCAATCTTTATCAACATATTCACCAACACTATATCATCTACAACCCTGGTTCATCTCTTGTATCCAATCTTTGTCCCAAAAGCTCAGATTGGTACATGTGGGTTGCTAGTTGTGTTGATTACATCTTGTAGTTGATGCTTGTTGGATTACTTGGTGGAAGAGATTATGTTCAAATCCTTAATCAACATTATTATACCTCTGATCTTGAACATGTTGATGATGTGTGAGTAGTTACTATTGTTCCTCGGGACATGGGTGAAGTCTTGTTGTAAGTAATCTTATGAAGTTGGTATGTGTTCAATATTTTGATGATATGTATGTTGTTACTTCTCTTAGTGGGGTCATGTGAACGTCGACTACATGACACTTACCATGCTATGGGACTAAGGGAAGTCATTATGGAGTAACAAGTATAGGATGGGTTGTGAGAGTGACAGAAGCTTAAACCCCAGTTTATGTGTTGCTTCATAAGGGGCTAATTTGGATCCACATGTTTCATACTATGGTTAGATTTATCTTAATTCTTCTTTCGTAGTTGCGGATGCTTGCAAGAAGAGTTAATCATAAGTAGGTTGTTAGTTCAAGTAAGAACAACACCTTAGCACCAGTCCACCCACATATAAAATTATCAAAGTAGCGAATGCAAATCAACTCAACATGATGAACGTGACTAGAAAAAATTCCATGTGTCCTCGGGAGCACTTGCTTAATATAAGAGTACTTTCAGGCCTGTCCTTTGCTACAAAAAGGATTGGGATACCTTGCTGCACCTTTTTTACTATTGTCACTTGTTACTTGTTACAAATTATCTTGTTACAAAACTATCTACTACTATTACTCACCGCAGTTACAGAGAATACCTTGCTGAAAATTGCTTATCATTTCCTTCTGCTCCTCCTTGGGTTCGACACTCTTACTTATCAAAAGGACTACTATTGATCCCCTATACTTATGGCTCATCAAGACTCTTTTCTGGCGCCATTTCCGGGGAGTGAAGTGCCTTTGGTAAATGGAAATTGGTAAGGAAACATTTTCTATACATGCTGAGATTTACTGTTGCTTGTCACTGTGAATGGCCACCCTTTGAGTGGCTTGTTCAGGGCATCTTCGCCTCGAACAGAAGATGAGGAAATTGTTCCTCCACCTACTGCACCTACTGAAAATATTTATTATGTGATTCCTTCAGGTATGCTTGAAACACTATTATCTGATCCTTACGATGGCATGACTCATCCCGATTACCATTTGATATTCGTGGATGAGGTTTGTGCATTGTTAATAAGAAAGTTTTGGGACAAGGCTTGTCTAGGGACAAGGTTGATAAGAAAGTTTTCCCTTTATCGTTGGAGGTAAAATCATTGATGTGGTATAGGCTATTGGATAATATTGAATCATGGGATTGGAATCGTTTGAAGCTGGAATTTCATCAGAAGTTTTATCCAATGCATCTAGTTCACTGTGATCGGAATTATATATATAACATCTGGCCTTGTAAAGGAGAAAGCATCTCTCAAGCTTGGGGAGGCTTAAATCTATGAGGCACACCTGCCCCAACCATGAGCTCCCAAGAGAAATAATTATACAAATTGTTTATGCTCGACTTTCTCATGATGATTGAACATTGTTGGATTCTTCTTCCTCGGGCTCAGATATGAATGGAACTATTGAATTCAGATGGGATGTTTTGGAAATAATTAAACGAAACTCTGAAGATTGGGAACTCGACAAAGGTAACGGGCCAGGTATAAAACTGAATTTTTATTGTGTTAAATCTTTTATGGAAACCAATACCTTCCATGAGTTCGGCAATAAATATGGTCGTGAATCTGAAATAGTAGCTACTTTCTGTGAATCATTTGCTACTCATGTTGATCTCCCAAAGATAAGTGGTTTAAATATCATCCTCCCATCGAACCACCATTAGAAGAACCAATTAAAATTGAGAAAGAATAAATAATTGTTAGTCATGCTGATCCGGTTGTCCCCACTGCTTACATTGAGAAACCTCCTTTTCCTGTTAGAATTAGGGAACATGCTAAGACTATGACTATCGTTAATAAATTCATATTAGAAAACCTATACCTTATGAACAAATAAATGTTGAACCTAATGTTGCCATTGCCAAGGATCTTCTATATGATAATGTTGAGGGCCAGGTTCTTTATTTTTGTGGGGAAGCTGCTAGGATTGCGAAACCCGCTAGAAACAAACATGATAAGTTAGACAAAAATAAACATCTGGTTGGCATGCTTGTTGTTTCAGTTAATATTGGATAACACTATTTTCAAGGTTCGTGTGACCTCGGTGCTAGTGTTAATGCTATACCTTTCACCTTATATCAATAAATTATGAACGACATAACACCTTCTACTATGGAAGATATTGATGTTACTATTAAACTTGCAAACTGAGACACTATCTCGCCACTGGATCGTTAGAGATGTTGAGGTTCTGTGTGGGAAGGTTAAGTACCCCACTGATTTCTTAGTACTTGGTTCAGAACAAGATAACTTTTTTCCTATTATATTTGGCAGACCTTTCTTAAGCACCGTTAATGCTAAAATACATTGTGTTACTGATAAGGTTAGAGTAAGCTTTGGTGATGTGTCTCATGAATTTTATTTCTCCAAGTTTACTAATCAATCACATGAGAAGGAATTACCTAATAAGGATGAAATGGTTGGTCTCGCTTTTATTGTTGTACCTCCTACTAATCCTCTAGAACAATATTTTCTAGACCATGAGAATGATATGCAAATAAATGAAAGGAATGAAATAGATAATATACTTCTCGAACAAACACCTATCCTTCAACACAAATTACTAGTTGATATACTAGGGGATCCTCCTCCACAAAAAGGAGATCCCGTGTTTGGATTCAAAACTTTACCTGATACTCTGAAATATGCTTATCTTGATGAAACAAAGAAATATCATGTTATCAATGCTAACCTTTCAGAGCATGAAGAAAGAAGATTACTTAAAACTCTAAGGAAGCATAGGGCTGCCATTGGATATAATCGTGACGATTTAAAGGGCATAAGCCCCACTCTATGTCAGCACACGATTAATATGGAACCAGATGCTAAACTTGTTGTTGATCACCAACACTGCTTAAACCCTAACATGAAAGAAGTAGTGATACGTCCATTTTCATCATGTATAACTACTATTATTTACAATGTTTTTTATGCATTATAGTGCTTTGGGGAGTAATTCTAATGCCTTTTTCTCTCACAATTTGCAAGGTTTACACCAAGAGGGAGAATGCCGGCAACTGGAATTCAGCACCTGAAAAAAGCACGTCAGAGATACATATTCTGCACATCTCCAATGAAGCTGAAAATTTATGGAGATTTTTATACCATAAATAAGAATTATTGGAGCTAAAAACTACCTGAGGGGGCCACTAGGTGGCCACCCTCCACCAGGGCACGCCAGGCTCCCTAACCTCGCCCTGGTGAAGGGTGCTCACCCAGGACCACCTCCAGATCCCATCCTTTGGTATAAATTCCCAAAAAACCTAAAACAGTTACGGAGAGGACTTTCAGGACGAAGAGCCGCTGCCTCGGGGCGGAACTTGGACAGGAGCACTTTTTTCCTAAGACGAAGCGATTCCGTCGGGGAACTTCCCTCCCGGAGGGGGAAATCGAAGCCATCATCATCACCAACAACCCTCTCATATTGGGGTGGCCATTCTTCATCAACATCTTTAACAGCACCATCTCCTCTCAAACCCTAGTTCATCTTTTGTGTTCAATCTTTGTACTGGAACCACAGATTGGTACCTCTAGGTGACGAGTACTATTGATTACCTTGTGTAGTTGATTGCTATATAGTTTATTTGGTGGAAGATTATATATTCAGATCCATTATGCTATTCAATAGACCTCTGATATTGAGCATGCATATTATTTGTAAGTAGTTACTTTTTTTCTTGAGGTCACAGGAGAAATCATGTTGCAAGTAATCATGTGAATTTGATATGTGTTTGATATTTCGATGATATGTATGTTGTGATTCCCATAGTGGTGTCATGTGATTGTCGACTACATGATACTTCACCATCCTTGGGCCTAAGGGAATGCATTATGGAGTAGTTATTAGATGATGGGTTGCTAGAGTGACAAAAGCTTAAACCCTACTTTATGCGCTACTTTGTAAGGGGCTGATTTGGGTCCACATGTTTAATACTATGGTTAGACTTTGTCTTATTACTTTTCTCATAGTTGCGGATGCTTGCGAAGGTGTTAATCATAAGTTGGTTGTTACTTGAAGTAAGAACATGACCTTAGCACCAGTTCACCCACATATCAAATTATCAAAGTAGCGAACACGAATCAAACCAACATGATGAATGTGACTAGATGAAATTCCCATGTACCCTCAAGAACACTTTTCTCATCATAAGAGATAGTTTTGGCCTATCCTTTGCCACAAAAGGATCAGGCTACCTTGCTGCACCGTACCTATTGTTACCGTTACTTGCTCGTTACATATTACCTTGCTATCAAAACACTTGCTACTTACAATTTCAGTGCTTGCAGAAATTACCTTGCTGAAAATCGCTTATCATTTCCTCCCGCTCCTCCCTGGGTTCGACACTCTTACTTATCGAAAGTACTACGATTGATCCCCTATACTTTTGGGTCATCAAGACTCTTTTCTGGCACCATAGCCGGGGAGTGAAGCGCTCTTGGTAAGTGGAAATCGGTAAACAAAAACTTATACTACATGCTGAAAATTACCGTCACTTGTTACTATGGAAAGTAATCCTTTGAGGGGTTTGTTCGGGGTATCTTCACCTCAAACAGAACCAGAACTAGTTTCCCATCAACCTACAACACCTACTGAAAATATTGGTTATGAAATTCCTACGGGTATGTTACAAGAACTGCTAGCTAGTCCTTATGCAGGAGATGGAACTGAACATCCTGATATGCACCTAATACATGTGGAAGAAATTTGTGGACTATTTAAGCTTGCAGGTTTATCTGGAGATGAGGTTAAGAAGAAGGTTTTCCCTTTATCTTTGAAGTGAAAGGAATTTAAATGGTATAGGCTATGTGATGATATTGGATCATGGAACTATAATCGTTTGAAATTGGAATTCCACCAAAAGTTTATCCTATGCATCTAGTTCACCGTGATCAGAATTATATATATAATTTTTGGCCTCATGAAGGAGAATGTATCGCTCTAGCTTGGGGGAGGCTTAAGTCAATGTTATATTCGTGGCCCAATCATGATATCTGATACGTCTCCAATGTATCTATAATTTATGAAGTATTCATGCCATTTTTACAATAATTCTATATGATTTTGGTATGATTTTATTAGAACTAACCTGGACTAACACTGTTTTCAGTAGAACTACTATGGAAAGGCTAAAAATTTACGGAGAATATTTTTGGAACATATAAAAAATACTGGAGGGAAGAGCTAGGCCAAGAATTGGACGATGAGGCCACAAGCCTGCTGGGCGCTGCCACCCCCTAGGCCGCACCCCTATGGCTTTTGGACTCCTCGAGCACCCCCTTGACGTGAGACTGACGCCAAAAATTCCTATAAATACTAAAACCTCCAGAAAGAAACCGAGATCGGGACTTCCGCCGCCACAAGCATCTGTAGCCACGAAAAACCAATCGGGAGCCCGTTTTGATACCCTGCCGGAGGGGGAAACTATCACCGGAGGCCATCTTCATCATCCCGGCAGTCTCCATGATGAGGAGGGAGTATTTCACCCTCGGGGCTGGGGGTATGTACTAGTAACTATGTGTTTGATCTCTCTCTCTCTCTCTCGTGTTCTTGGGATGACACGATCTTGATGTACCGCGAGCTTTATTGATATAGATGAATCATATAGAGTTTTCCCCTCTCTATCTTCTTGTGATGAATTGAGTTTTCCCTTTGAAGTTTTCTTATCGGATTGAGTCTTTAAGGATTTGAGAACACTTGATGTATGTCTTGCAAATGGATATCCATGGTGACAATGGGATGTTCTATTGATCCACTTGATGTATGTTTTGGTGATCAACTTGCGGGTTTCGTGTCCTTGGGAATCTATGCATAGGGGTTGGCACATGTTTTCGTCTTGACTCTCCGATAGAAACTTTGGGGCACTCTTTGAAGTTCTTTGTGTTGGATTGAACATGATGAATTTGAAATTGTGTGATGCATATCATATAATAAAGCCCATGGGTACTCGTGGTGACATTGGAGTATATAGGTGACATTAGGGTTTTGGTTGATGTGTGTCTTAAGGTGTTATTTTAGCATGAACTCTAGGGCTATTCGTGACACTTATAGGGATAGCTCATAAGATTGATAGGAAAAGATAACTTTGAGGTGGGTTCGTACCCTACAATAATTTCTTTGTTAGTTCTCCGCTATTTGTAACTTTGGAGTGAACTCTCTGTCGCACGAGAGGTATTTACATATGATTAAATTATGTTAGTATTGTTGAGAGAAATTGCACTAGTGAAAGTATGAACCCTAGGCCTTGTTTCTAAGCATTCCAATACCGTTTGTGCTCACTTTTATCATTAGTCACCTTGTTGTTTTTATATTTTCAGATTACAAAAACCTATATCTACCATCCGTATTACACTTGTTTCACCATCTCTTCGTTGAACTAGTGCACCTATGCAATTGTTGGAAATATGCCCTAGAGGAAATAATAAATAGGTTATTATCATATTTCCTTGTTCATGATAATCATTTATTATCCATGCTAGAATTGTATTGATCGGAAACTCAGATACATGTGTGGATGCATAGAAAACACCATGTCCCTAGTATGCCTATAACAGACCATCTCGTTGATCAAAGATGGTCAAGGGTTCATATCCATGGACATGAGATGTCATTTGATAATGGGATCACATCATTAGGAGAATGATGTGATGGACAAGGCCCAAACTATAAACGTAGCATATGATCGTGTGAGTTTATTGCTACAGTTTTCTGCATGTCAAGTATATGTTCCTATGACCATGAGATCGTGCAACTCACTGACATCGAGGAGTACCTTGTGTGTATCAAACGTCACAACGTAATTGGGTGACTATAAAGGTGCTGTATAGCTATCTCCGAGGGTATCTATTGGGTTGGCATGGATCAAGACTAGGATTTGTTACTCCGTGTGAGGAGAGGTATCTTAGGGCCCGCTCGGTAATACAACATCACAATAAGCTTTGGAAGCAATGTTACAAAGTGTTAGCCACGGGATCTTGTATTACGGAACGAGTAAAGAGACTTGCCGGTAACGAGATTGAAATAGGTATAGAGATACCGGCGATCAGATCTCAGGCAAGTAACATACTAGAGAACAAAGGGAACAACATACGGGATTAACTAAATCCTTGACATAGAGGTTCAACCTATAAAGATCTTCGTAGAATATGTAGGAGCCATTATTGGCATCTAGGTCCCGCTATTGGTTATTGAACGTAGAGGTGTCTCGGTCATGTCTGGATAGTTCTCGAACCCGTAGGGTCTACACACTTAACGTTTGCTGACGATATAAGCATAGCTGAGTTATTATGTTGGTGACCGAAAGTTGTTAGGAGTCCCGTATGAGATCCTGGACATAACGAGCAGCTCCGGAATAGTCCGAAGGTAATGATTGATATATGGGATAATAGTGTATGGTCTCCGGAAGGGTTCCAGAATTCACCGGAAGGGGTTTCGGATGTTTCCCGAAATGTTCGGGTACAGGAACACTTTATTTAGGCCAAGGGGTAAAGCTCACAAAGCTTTTGGTAGGTGCAAAATGAAGTTTTGTGGAGGCCAGGGGCCAGATGGCAGGGACCATGGCGTCTGGGGCCAGACTCCAAGGACCCTGGCATCTGGTCCTAGAGTCCAAGAAGGACTCTTGCCTGCTTGCCAAACCGACCTTGAGAAGGATTTTTCTCCAAGTTTCGACCCCAGGGCTCAACATATAAATAAAGGGGCGAGGCTAGCACCCAAAACACATCAAGTTTCCCCAAGCCGTGTGCCGGCAACCCTGTCCCTCTAGTTTATCCTCCGTCATAGTTTACGTCGTGTTTGGCGAAGCCCTGCAGAGATTGTTCTTCACCACCACCATCACCATGCCATTGTGCTACCGGAACTCATCTACTACTTCACCATCGCTCGCTGGATCAAGGAGGTGAAGGCGTCATCAAGCCGCACGTGTGTTGAACGTGGAGGTGCCGTCCGTTCGGCTCTAGATCGGTAGGAACATGATGGGATCGCGGGACGGCTCATGATGAGATCGTGGGACGGCTCGTGATTGGATTGCGAAGATGTTCGACTACATCAACCACGTTTGTTAACGCTTCTGCTTAGTGATCTACAAGGGTATGTCAATTCACTCTCCGTCTCGTAGATGCTCATCACCATGGATAGATCTTGCATGTGCGTAGGAAGTTTTTTGTTTCCTATGCAACGTTCCCCAACAGTGGCATCATGTGCTAGGTCTATGTGTAGATGATATCACGATTAGAACACAAAGGAGTTTGTGGGCGTTGATGCTTAGATTGCTTCCTCCCCTGCTCATGTTTTGATTTAGCAGTATTGTGGGATGAAGCGGCCCAGACTAACCATACTCATACGCTTACGAGAGACCGGTTCCATCGACTGACGTGTAAATTTTTTGCACAAAGATGGCTGGCGGGTGCCTATTTCTCCTACTCTAGTTGGATCAGATTCGACAAAGGTGGTCCTTGAGAAGGTTGAATAGCAATTTTTGTATCACCGTTGTGGTTTATGCATAGGTGAGAATTGTTCTTGCGAGATCCCCATAGCAGCCACGTAAAACTTGCAACAACAATTAGAGGAGGTCTAACTTGTTTTTGCAGGGTATGTTGTGATATGATATGCCCAATTACATGATGAGATATATGTGATGTATGAGATGATCATGTTTTGTATAGAATATCATAACTTGCATGTCGATGAGTACAGCAACCGGCAGGAGCCATAGGGTTGTCTTGAATTATTGTATGACCTGCGTGTCAATCATTAAGCGCCTTGTAATGCTTTACTTTATCGCTAAGCAGTAGCAATAGTAGAAGCATGGTGGGCGCTACAACCCCGATGGCGACACGTTGATGGAGATCAAGATGATGGAGATCATGGTGTCATGCTGGGGACGATGGAGATCATGCCGGTGCTTTCAAGATGGAGATCAAAAGCACAAGTTCATGGCCATATCATGTCACTTGTGATTTGCATGTGATGCTAATACTTTTATGCACCGTGTGTTTCTTAGGACGACGGTAGCATTATAAGGTGATCCCTCAGTTAAATTTCAAGATAAATTGTGTTCACCCCGAGTGTGCACCGTTGCGAAAGTTCGTCATGTCGAGACACCACGTGATGATCGGGTGTGATAGACACTACGTTCACATACAACGGGTGCAAGCCAGTGTTGCTCATGCAGAACACTCGGGTTAAACTTGATGAGCCTAGAATATACAGACATGGCCTCGGTACACAAGAGAACGAAAGGTCGAACATGAGTCATATAGTAGATATGATAAACATGATGATGTTTACCATTGAAACCACCTCAACTCACGTGATGATCGGACTTGGGTTGGTGAATTTGGATCATGTATCACTCGAATGACCGGAGGGATGTCAATTTGAGTGGGAGTTTTTGAGTAATATGATTAATTGAACTCATTATCAAGAACATAGTCAAAGTGTCTTTGCAAATTATGTTGTAGATAGCTCGCGTTGTATCTCCCTTGTTTTATTGAGTGAAAATTGCTACCATTATCTTTCAACTCTATTTCTCTAAGTCACTGTCACCAAACTGCTAGAGCTCGTGATGAACTATAAACCTGCCAGGGATGGAAATAATGATCCTTGAGCTGTTCACGATGTTTGAGATCGCGAAGGTAGAAATCAAGAAGGAGCATCAAGTGTTGATGATTAAGTAAAACCACTAGTTTCAAGAAGGGCAAGGGCAAGAAGGGAAAAACTTCAGGAATGGTAAGCAAGTTGCCGCTCTAGTGAAGAAACCCAAGGTTGATCCCAAACCTAAGACTAAGTGCTTCTATTATGAGGAGAATGGTCGCTGAAGCGGAACAACCTTAGATACTTGGTAGATAAGAAGGCTGGCAACGTCGACATAAGTATATTTGATATACGTGTTATTGATGTGTACCTTGCTAGTACTCCTAGTAGCACCTGGGTATTGGATACCGTTTCGGTTGCTAAATGTTAGTAACTCGAAATAAAATCTACAGAATAAACGGAGGCTAGCTAAGGGTGAGGTGACGATGCGTGTTGGAAGTGTTTCCAAGGTTGATGTGATCACCACCGCACACTCTCTCTACCTTCGGGATTAGTGATAAACCTAAATAAATGTTATTTGGTGTTTGTGTTGAGCATTAACGTGATTAGATCATGTTTATTGCAATACGATTATTCATTTAAGTTAGATAATAATGGTTATTCTGTTTACATGAATAATACCTTCAATGGTCATGCACCCAATGGGAATGGCTTATTGAATCTTGATCGTAGTAATACACATGTTCATAACATTGATGCCAAAAGATACAAAGTTAATAATGATAGTACCACATACTTGTGGCACTGCCGCTAAATGTCATATTGGTATAAATCGCATGAAGAAACTCCATGCTGATGGATCTTTTGGACTCATTCAATTTTGAATCGGTTGAGACATGCGAACCATGCCTCATGGGCAAGATGACTGAAGACCCTGTTTTCGGTATGATGGAGCGGGCTAGTAACTTATTGGAAATAATAAATGTTGATGTATGCGGTGCAATGAGTGTAGTAGCACGCCGTGTATATCGTTATTTTCTTACCTTCACTAATGATTTGAGTATATATGAGTATATTTACTTAATGAAACACATGTCTGAAAAGTTCAAACAAATTCAAATGAAGTTTAAGATTATCGTGACAAGAAGATGAAAATGTCTACAATATGATCGTGGAGGTGAATATCTGAGTTACGAGTTTGGTATACAACTTAAGACAATGTGAAAGTTGTTTCACAGTACAAGTCACCTAGAACACCATAGTGTGATGGTGCATGTGAACGTCATAGTCATGCTCTATTGGATATGATGCGTACTGTCGTGGATTTGTCACGGCAGATGTCCAGGTGAACGGACTTAGGTTCGGGGCAGAAACACAACTATGTGGCGGCTTGAAGGGGTTGATCGGAATCGAGAGACACGGAGTTCACCCAGGTTTGGCCCCTCCGATGGAGGTAAAAGCCTACGTCCTGCTTGTCTTGTATTGATGATGATGAAGATCTCTTGGTTGCAAGGGTGCTCTTTGCTACCTCTAATTATGAGAGTCTCTAATCTCTTGTCTATCTAAGACCTGTCTATTAAGACGTCTAAAAACTTGTCCCTCTCGGGGTGACCTGCCCCTCCTTATATAAGCTGAAGGGGCGGCTTACATGTAGAGTCTAAGTCGGATTGAGACAACTTATTATGACTTCCCATCATGGGCCTCTCTTCATGGGCTTACGAATCACCGGGCGTCTTACACCGGGCGGCTTACATGGGAGACTCATCTTTAGAAACTTACAACTGGAGAGTCCTCCAGGGACTTACAAACGGTGAGTCATCTGGGGACTTACAATCGGAGAGTCATCCAGGGACTCACAACCGGAGTCATCCCGGGACTCACAACCGGTGGGTCATCCGGGCACTTACAACCAGTGGGTCATCCGGGGACTTACAACCGGTGGGTCATCCAGGGACTTACAACCGGTGGGTCATCGGGGGACTTACAACCGGTGGGTCATCCGGGGGTCATCCGGGGACTTACAACCGGTTGGTCATCCGGGTCATACCGCGAGGTATATCCCCGACATTAGCCCCCAGGTTAGCTTGAATTTATTCATGGTAACCTCCTGAAATGAGAATAACAAATATGTTAAGTGGCCGGCTTGCTCCTTTGCCGGCTTATGAAGTGGCTCTTCAGAAATCCGGGTCTTTTCTGCATATGAATGAGTTGTCTTGAGAATCTTCTTGCTTGTCAATGTCCATTGAAAATATTGAGAATAGAACACCCATATGCCATTGAGTCGGCTTCCAATACTCTTGGCGGGTCATCTCCGCCGGGTCATAATCATTGATGATACCGGGTCATTATCGTTGGTGACGCCGGGTCAAATAACTAGAATCCAGCTGACTTGATAAAAATATTGGGATGAAAATCCATCTGAGGTAAAACCGGACTTCCATTGTTGTGAAGCAGGGCGACTTATATAAAATCTGGCGGGTTATGATCTTTTGATAACGCCTGGTCATAAATGTTGGTGACGTCGAGTCTAACAACTGAACTCCATAATTAACATCTTGAAAATTCTCCTCAAAGTTTTTGATATGTCCATATTACCTGTAGCCCCCAAGCTCCGAGATTATCCATGATAACTTGGTGCTTTGCAATAATATTTTGGTGTGGCCCCCAAGGGCTGGCTCATCATCTTGTGATGGGTTGGGTCTTCAATTTGAACCATATAATCTGTTTAAACATTTGAGTATTGTAGCCCCCAAGTGCTGGATTGCATGCCTGCAACGACTTGGGACTTTAAAAAGTTTGACCCAAGTGGTGTAGCCCCCAAGTCCCGGGTCAGTAAGAATTACTGGGTTGGGACTTAGCAAAATATAGAAAGTCCGCCTCATCTCCTTGAGAAAAATATGGTCTTGCTGTAATGATTTGAAAACCGGCTTGCATTAGCCCCCAAGTGTCGTGGTGCATGCTTGCAGCGACATGGGACTTGCATATTTGATATAAACTAGACTTGAATAGTGTAGTCCCCAAGTGTCGGGTCGTCTGCCTGCGGCGACTCGGGACTATGTAAGAATAGTATGGCTCACCACAATCTGTTGAATGAATCCTTGACCGTGGTTGTAATATAACCCGAAATGAATATCCTGGAATAATTCCTTTGTCTTTGACATGAAATCCCTGCTCGTGGTTGCTGTGCAACCCGAAAAATATATGTTGGAGAAATCCATGGGTGTTGTAGATTACTACGGAGCACATTTGAAGAAATCCGATAACCGGTCAATTAGATGACACAACATTATATCTGATAGTGCGGCTCTTGAAAAATAATAAATTCTCTGAGCTGGCTTGAAAACCCAATCATTTAGTACTGGTTATTATAAACCATGAAGATCCAGCCAAGTTGGCTATTACAGATCCATTTGCTCTTTGTAGAAGTTTTTCATCATACTTAACGGCGACTCATCTTAAGAGATAAGACCAGCAAAAACAAATAAGACATAATATATTCTGCATTGTTGTAAGGGTGTCTTATAAAGCACAACCTGGAGATGTTATATCTTTCCTAATTTTTTTGAATTTTTTTGAACAACTCATGTGCCGGTTCTACTGGGTTGACCCGCCACTTAAAACTCCTTAGCAGTACATGGTCTCTATGGAGATTGGCCGTCAATTTCTTTGAACCGGCTCAGGGTCTCTAAGCGAGATTAACTGAAAGGAAGTGTGATGTCCCAGGAGAGACATGACAGGGAATGAGTACCCTGATAGCCCAAAAAACTGCCTCTCACGTGACATAAATCCGTCGTTTTAACCTTAAACAGTACAGGGTCCTCAAGGATTAACTGTCTAAGAGTACGAATGGGCCACATAGCGAAGAGTTGGCAGTAGATGGGAGAGTTTATCCTTGCTTTCTGTAAGCCGGCCCTGACGTGACAAGAACAGTCATTTTAACCTTAACCAATACAGGGTCTCTATGGAGATTAGCCGTCAATTTCTTTGAACCGGCTTAGGGTCTCTAGGCAAGATTAACTGGTAAGAGTTTGGCGGGTCACCTAGCGGAGTAGCATCAGCTTACAGGCATGTTTAACCCTGTTTGGCTTAAGAGCCGATCAAGAGGGTGTGTAAGCTACACCCGGTGGGTGGGAAGCCCCCAAGTGACCTTTGTTGACGGAATCAACTGTTTGGCTTAAGAGCTGAACGAGAGGCTTTGATAAGCTACACCCGGAGGGTGGGAAGCCCCCTGGACGATCATGTTGACAGAGTCAACTTTTTGGCTTGAGAGCCAACCGATAGGGTTTGATAAGCTACACCTGGAGGGTGGGAAGCCCCCTGGAAGATCATGTTGACGGAATAAACTGTTTGGCTTGAGAGACGACCGATAGGGTTTGATAAGCTACACCCGAAGGGTGGGAAGCCCCCTGGACGATCATGTTGATGGAGTCAACTTTTTGGCTTGAGAGCCGACCAATATGATTTGATAAGCTACACCCGGAGGGTGGGAAGCCCCTTGGACGATCATGTTGACGGAGTCAACTTTTTGTCTTGAGAGCCGACCGATAGGGTTTGATAAGCTACACCCGGAGGGTGGGAAGCCCCTTGGACGATCATGTTGACGGAGTCAACTTTTTGTCTTGAGAGCCGACCGATAGGGTTTGATAAGCTACACCCGGAGGGTGGGAAGCCCCCTGGACAATCATGTTGATGAAGTCAACTTTCTACACTATCTTGTAAGTCGACATCTTGTAAGCCGCCATCTTATATGAAGAAATGGTAGAAGCCTCCAAGTGACTTGACGATGATCCAATGAATCCGGGCACCCATGTTTGAATGGCATATCTCGGCGGTTCATCCTCTTGGGCAACTTTTAATCTTCCGCCAAAAATTTAGTAGCCCCCAGGATCGGGTTAACTTTGCCATGACCCGGGGTTCTCGTTGAAAATGACCAAATGTGTCTCGCCATGTCTGTAGCCCCCGAGTCTTAAGTTGACTCGAAGAGGCGGCTTGAGAATCTCCACTGAAGGTTGAGGTTGACCAGAGCGGGCTATAGATGATCTCGTATGATTTTAATCCGGTCGATGGTTCGTCTCGGCTGGTTGTTGAGGTGAACCAAACTGTAGTGGCGGCGACCTGTGCACCTGTCCTTTTGGTGGCTCGTGTATACGAACAGTGCACTGATATGCTGATATAGAATAAGATTGTGGGCGGCATACACTGTCCGTTGGGCGGCTCGTACATGCGAGTACTGCACCGATATGTTGTAAACTGTATCACATGAAAGTGATTCAAAACCATCATATGGCATGTGCATGTCCGCTCCTATGGCATGGCATCACCTGCATATTAAAATATACAGGTGACAATATTTGTTCTCAAAAGGAACTATAATATACTGAAAAACAAATCAATAAGTAAGACAGATATCACCTGATTTAAGATGACAGATGAGTTATGTGTGGGTCCACCGCATGTTCGATCGCCAAGACTTAACTATAGTATTTTGTTAAACACCACTTTTTATTCGGCCCTCACATCCTTTTCTGATGAACCCCACTCTTTTTTATGCAACTACCTCCCACCTCCACAGTCCTTACATTGGACAAAACAACTCAGGAGAGTGGGGCAGCCAACGCAGGGCTCGTGGCTCATGGCGACTTGCGGGCGAGGGGAGCGGTCCGGGACGACCGACGGTGGAGCACCTGCGGCAGGAGGCAACAATGGCAGCTCTCTGTAGGCGCAACGGGAGCGGAGAGGCGGTGAGGTGGTCGAGGTGAGCCGGAAACGGCCCATGCGAGACCCGCCCGGGGTGGCCCGAGACAACGGAACAACGCCGGTGAGGCTAGACCGCGATGACGGAGGCGGCAGCTCAGGGCAGCACGAGGCCGCGGCGGCTGGTTACAGGCCGGCTCAGGTGAGGCGGGAGGTGGAGTTGCGACAGCAGAAGCGTCGACGGGTCACGGAAGTAGAGGGCCAGCTTGGCGCGATGGTAAATGAATAGCGGCGGCTCGGCTTGGTGGTGGAGGTGAGGCATGGCGGGGTGGCAAGCCAGTGGGTTGTGGGCGAGGTACTACGCAGGTCACAGCGGCCGGGAGGCTCGTGAAGCATGGCGGAACTCCGCTGCGGCTTGCGGGTATAAGGTGCCGGGAAGGACACGGGAGGAGTGGCCACTATGGATGCAGCGACCCGGCATGGAGGCACAACGGCCGAGGTGAGGCGGACAGTGTGGCGAGTCAAGGTCGAGTCACAACGGAGGTTGACGCCACGACGGCTCAAGTTGCGGTGTTGGTTCAAGGCACGGCGGCGGCTCTGGGCCAAGCAAGGCTATTGTGGTGGGGGCAAACCGGCATCGTGGGTGGTGGAGCAAGGTGCAACAGAGGTCGGGGCGAGTGGGCGGAGCCCGACTCGGTCGTGGGACGAGGCCGGTGTGGCGGCTTGCGGCTGCAGCAGGGCGAGGCACCGGCTGGTTGGCTGGGCGAGGCGCCGGCTGGAGATGCATCTTGGCCTGCGCGGAGGATGGCTCGCATGGTGATACAGACATGGAACGGCGGCAGGGGTGAGCGTGGGAGGCGAAGGGGGCAGAGGGTAGCGTAACATGGTGGTGGCTCAAGCAAAAACCGGCTCGAGGACGGGCAACCGCGGCGATGGCGGAGCAGAGCAGAGGCGGCGGCGGGTCACGATAGCAGCTGGCCGGCTCGGCGGCGTAGCGAGTCGGCGGATGGTGGCTAGCGGGTTGTGACGGCAGCCGGCTGGCTCGGCGGCAGGGCCGTGTAGCGGCACAGTAGCAGCTGGCGAAGCGCAGCGGCGAGGGATGTGGTCATCCGCAACGGCGGCTCACGGGGCCGGATAACGGGTGAGCCGATGAAACTACTGTCCGTCTCGGTTTCCTTCGGAAATGATCCATATTGAGTCAAGGTAGTACTCTCTTTTCTTTTGGTAGTACTTTCCTTAGTACGTGTTGCTTCCGATGGCAGTACACCAAGTATTTCAGTATGTCCTTCCCCTAGCCGCATCTAATTCTTGGACCTCAGACTTGATGTGCGCATGCATGGACAGCTCTCCTTATCACAGTGTTCGAGCAGATGATTATAGGTGATGCGTGGCGGGTGCCTCCAATCGCTTCGGACTTGAGAATATGTACGTGTTGCTTTTGATCCTAATCTGAACTATGTTGCTGCTCAAACTTCTTCAATTTTAACAGATGAACTGGAGCTTTGATGCAGATCCTTGCACGCTTTTCGATCTAGAGCTTCGTGATCCCTAAAGAGCTCCCTCCAAGAACACAACACCACCGCGTTATCCGGCCCCACGGTGGGCACCAACTTTCGTGGATTTATCATGGTAGATGTCCGGGTGAACGGACTTAGGTTCAGGGCAGAAACACAACTATGTGGTGGCTTGAAGGGGTTGAACGAAATTGATAGACGCGGAGTTTACCCAGGTTCGGCCCCTCCGGTAGAGGTAAAAGCCTACGTCCTGCTTGTCTGGTATTGATGATGATGAAGATCTCTCGTTTGCAAGGGTGTTGTTTGCTACCTCTAATTGCGAGTCTCTAATCTCTTGTCTATCTAAGACCTGTCTATTTAGACATCTAAAAACTTGTCCCTCTCGGGGTGACCTGCCCCTCCTTATACACTACTTGAATCAGACATTTTGCTGTCTGCCAGCGCTTTGCCGTCTTCTAGCACACGACAAAGAGTCTGTTTGCCGTCTATCTTCCCAAAGTAGACGCGTCTATTTGCCGTCTGCAATTCTTTGTCGTCAGTTGGTGGACGGCAAAGAATTCTTTGTTGTCAGCCAGCGGACGGCAAAGACTAGAGTGGGCCCCACGGGGCACGGCACTGGCTAGGTCAACCACCTCACTTCTTTGCCATCTGCTGGCGGACGGCAAAGAATTCATTGCCGTCCGCCAGCGGACGGCAAAGAAGTGAGGAGGGCCCACAAACTGGGCGGGCTAACTACAAGGGCCCACCCCACCTCTTTGTCGTCTACTAGTGGACGGCAAAGAAACTTTGCCGTTCGCTGGCAGACGGCAAAGAGGATAACTCTATAACGGGCCGTTAACCCCCCCTCCTCTCTCTCTTCTCTCTCTCCATCTCTCTCTCCCGCCGCCGCCGCTCCACTCCGCTCCCCCGCCCCTCCCCCTCCGCCGCCCCGCGCTTCCCCCTTCCACCGTCCCGCACCGCCCCCCGGCGCCCGCCCCGTCGCTGGCTGCCCTGCACCGCCCCCATCCCCCAGAGCCTGCCGCCGCACGCCCCTACCTCCTCCGACCCTCCCCCTCCGCGCCCCACGCCACCCCCCTTTGTCGTCCCGCACCGCCCTCCGGCGCCCGCCCCGTCGCCGGCCGCCCTGCACCACCCCCCGCCCCCCGGCACGCCTCCCGCCGCGCGCCGCCACCGCCGCCCCCGACCACCAGCCGTCTCGTGGCCCAGCGGCCCGCCGCCCCGACGCCCTCACCGCCCCGCCGCCCCGGTGCCCCGCCGCCCCACTCCGGTGAGCTCTCTCGGCCCCTGTTTTTTTGCTGTTAGTTAGGTTAGTTGATATTGTTAGTTAGGTTAGTTAGATTAGTTCTAGGTTTGTTAGGTTAGTTAGATTAGTTCTAGGTTTGTTAGGTTAGTTCTAGGTTAGGTAGGTTAGTTTCTACGTTAGTTAGGTTAGTTTCTACATTAGTTAGGTTAGTCCTAGGTTAGTTTCTACGTTTGTTAGGTTAGTTCTAGGTTAGGTAGGTTAATTTTTACGTTAGTTAGGTTTCTAAGAAGAGTAAAAAAGGAAAGGAAGAAGAAGAGGAGGAGGAGGAGGAGAAGAAAAAAGAAGAAGAGGAAGAAGAAGAAGAAGAAAAAAGAGGAGAGGAGGAGAAGGAGAAGAAAGAAGAAGAAGAAGAAGAAGAAGAAAAGAGGGGAGGAGGAGAAGAAGAAGAGGAAAAAAGGAAAGGAAGAAGAAGAAGAGGAGGAGAAAAAAAAGAGGAAGAAGAAGAAGAAAAAAGAGGAGAGGAGGAGAAGAAGAAGAGGAAAAAGGAAAGGAGGAAGAAGAGGAAGACCCCGACCCCGACCTAACCCCGACCCCGACCCCGACGTGACACCCCGACCCCGACCGCGACCCCGACCCCGACACCGACATGACACCCCGACACCCCGACACCATGACACCCCGACACCCCGACACGACACCCTGACATGGCACCCCGACCCCGAAACAACACCCCCCACACCCCGACCCTGACACGACACCCCCACACCCCGACATGACACCCCATCACCCCGACCCCGACACGACACCCCCGACGTCAATGGAACCGTAAATAGCAAGTATCGTTGGTGCGAGATACATGTGGCCATCGGTGTCGAACACTGCATCCATGTCCCACAAGTTACGCCGGCGTCCGTCGTCCCGCAACAACAGTTCTCGGGGTCGATGGCGGTTGAACACCTATGCGAATTTGTCTTGCAGCCTCTGCGATGACGATTAAAAGCCAAGTGTTGAAACTTGAAACACCCTAACTGAATCAAGTCGGTTTGGTTGTTTGAAGTTTCAAAACTTGGCTTTGATCCTCATCGCAGATGTTTCCACACAAATTCGCATAGGTGTTCGACCGTCATCGCCCCCCAGAACTATTGCTGCGCGCGGGACACCGCGCGCAGACGTCACTTGTGGGATGTGGATCTAGTGTTCAACGCCGAGCGCCACATGTATCTCGCACCGATGATACTTGCTATTTAGGGTTTCATCGACGTCGAGGAACCCCCTAACCCGACACCCCGACACGACACCCTCGACCCACGACCCCGACACGACATCTCGACCCCGACACGACAACCCCAACACCATGACACGACACCCTGACCCCGACACGACATCCCGACCCCGACACGATACCCCCCACACCCCGATCATGACACGACACCCCCGACACGCCGACCCCTACACGAGGTTTCATCGACGTCGAGGAACCCCCTAACCCAGACACAACACCCCTACCCCGACACGACATCCCTAACACCCAGACCCCGACATGACACCCCGACACCCCGACCCCGACACATGTCCAGTAGCTAGGCAAGATGAGTGATCGTGGGTCGATGTACATCGGTATAATGCATGTGTGACATTCGGTCCGTCGAGGCTTTCCTTAAATAACTATCATGTGTGTTCTTGATGGAGGAATCCCGACTGTTGTGGTGGGGGCGCCTCATCATTCTTCTCTTCTTTGTGATATACTCATCGATACATTGCGCAAGAAGAGAAGAGGTGAGGCGTCCATCACCGGCGGTGAAACTATTACTGTGAGAGAGTGCCCACCAACATATATACACCACCATATCAGTGTGAGAGAGAGCGCACCACCACACTGTGAGATATGAGAGTTACTTAAGGAAAGCCTCGATGAACTGAAAGTCACACACGCATTATACCGATGTACACCGACACCACGACACGACACCCCCGACCCCCGACCCCGACACGACATCTCGACCCCGACCCGACACCCCGACACCATGACACGACACCCCCGACCCCCGACACCTCTTTGGCCTCCTGTTGACCGAAGGGGTGCTCTTCGGCCTTCCAGAGGTCATATAATTTCCGATTTTGTTATGAAAAACATCATATATATATATGTGTGTGTGTTCATCGGGTGTATTTAAATGTGCAGTTGCTTCATCGCTGCGAGGGTTTGGTGTTCAACGACCTCCGAGTGCGTTCGACGTGCTCCGCCCCTGCATTCGTGGGTGAGCACAAATGACATCTCCTCCCCCCCCTTCATTTGCTCTATTCCGGTCTTCGTGCCGATGAAACTTGCTAGCTATAGGCAGATTGAATCATTAGTATGCGTGAACACTATGCGTCTCCCGTTCGAAAGGGTTACGTCTATAAATATGCATACATTTGCATATTTATAACCTTGATTCTTTCGAATTGTCCAACGTTATCCATGGACAGCCCGAGTATGTGTAGATTGGGTTTGTTTTCCCATATGCTCTGCTCCGGATCCGATGCAGAATTTCATCAGTGCCTCCCTGTTGTTCTCCAGGTACACATCCTCTCTGCTTATTGTCGAGACGTGTATCAGGAGAACAGCGGGGAGGTGCTGCCGAAATTTTGCATCGGATCCGGAAGAGAGCATGGGAAAACGAACCCAATCTACACATACTCGGGTGGGATTAGGACCTATCTTTACCTACTAGCGTCTAGGTTGCATCGACATAATGAAACTGACAATCTCTATTAACTAATGAATATGGTTTGTTGAATTATGTATATATTTTGTGTGTGTCCAGTAGCTAGGCATGATGAGTGATCGTGGGTGGATGTACACCGGTCACACTAGTCAGAAAGACATGACCCGTGAATGGTTAACAAAAACCAAGGAGTTTGTGAGATTCGCATTTGCAAATGGACAGAAAACAACCTGGTGCCCTTGTGTTGATTGCGACAACTATAAGAAGAAGTCATAGTTTGAAATGATCAAACACCTACAGAAGTGGGTTTTTATGCCTAATTATACGGTCTAGACATTTCATGGTGAGTCTGCCCAATGTGCCAGAGCTGAGGTGCTTCGTCATCGCACCGGCGAGCATGGTACCGGGATCGAAGACATGGTGCAAGACTTTGATGATGCTCGGGATTTGGACGATGAGATGGAGGAATCTGCAAAGGCCTTTTATGAAATGTTGGAGTCTTCAAAACATCCTCTCCACGAGCACACCGATCTTTGTCAGCTGGATGCCATCGCGCAAGTAATGGCTCTAAAGGCTCAGTTCAACCTAGGCAGAGAATGCTACGATGCGATTATGATGATATTTGGACGCTTTCTACCCAAAGGCCACGTATTGCCACCAAACCTGTACCAATCGTACAAAATCCTGCGTGCGCTTAAGATGCCCTATGAGAAGATAGATGCCTGTGAGAATGGATGTGCCTTATTTAGGCTTCAATATGCGGGCTTGAACTATTGCCCCATTTGCAATGCTTCCAGAGATGTTCTGGTAGACAACTGTATGGGTGAGAAGAGTCAGACCAGAATCCCCATTAATGTTCTTCGGTATCTGCCAATCATACCAAGACTTCAACGACTTTTCATGGTCGAAGAGATGGCTAGACAGATGACGTGGCATAAATTGGGCAAAAGAATAGAACTGGATGCAGATGGGAATCCGATGTTGGGACACACTTCAGACGCTTTTGCGTGGAAGCATTTTGATGCATTACATAAGGATAAAGTAGCAGAACCAAGGCATCCTCGAGTTGCCATCAGCACGGATGGTTCAATGTGTATGGTATGACGGCAGCACAATACAGTTGTTGGCATGTATTTGTCACTCCACTCAATCTCCCCCCGGAGAGATTATGAAAAGAAAGAACATTTTCCTGACCCTGATAATTCCGGGGCCCAAATATCCGGGGGAAAATATGAATGTGTACATGCAACCGCTTAAGGATGAATTACAAGAAGCCTGGGATAATGGGATCAAGACATACGACGCCGCTACAAAAAAGAACTTGAAAATGCATGTGTGGTACATGTACTCGATGCATGACTTGCCGACGTATGCACTATTCGTTGGCTGGTGTGTGCATGGAAGGTTTCCGTGCCCCACATGCAAGGCAACTCTTTAGTTCTGTTGGTTGGAGGCGGGTCGCAAGTTTTCTTGCTTCGACATGCATAGACAGTTCTTGGATCCTGACCATAAGTTCAGAAAAGACAAGATGAATTTCATCAAAGGTAGAGTTGTCAAAAACATTGCACCACCTACGTTGACAGGACAACAGATCCTGGATCAAATAAACGCTCTCGAGCCAGATCCAAATCGTCCAGGGTATTTCAAAGGGTATAATATGGAACACGCCTGTACTCACAAGATATGTTTGTGGGATCTGCCTTACTTTAAAGACCTCCTTTGCCCACACAACATCGACGTGATGCACACTAAAAAGAATATCGCGGAGGCCCTTTTTGGTACATTGTTCAACATAGAGGGGAAGTCGAAGGATAATCCTAAGGCTAGACTCGATCAGGATGCTCTGTGTGATAGACCATTACAAAACATACGACATCTGAAAGGAATGAAGCACTGGAGGAAGCCAAAGGCATGGTTCAATCTTGGAAGGCCAGCTATGAGGGAAATGATCTTGTGGGTGAAAATGCAGTTGATGTTCCCCATATATGAAAGGAATCTAAAGAGGGGAGCGAGTCTTGACAAATTGAAAATATTTGGTCTCAAGAGTCATGATTGGCACATATGGCTTGAGAGGGTAATGCCGGTGATGTTGCGTGGATTTATCCCTAAGGATGAATGGCTAGTACTGGCAGAGCTGAGCTATTTCTTCCGTGCTCTTTGTGCGAAAGAACTATCGCCTAACGTGCTAGACGAACTGGAAGAGTTGGCGCCGGAGTTGATCTGCAAGTTAGAAAAGATCTTTACACCGGGCTTCTTTAATCCAATGCAGCATTTGATTTTGCATCTCCCGACCGAGGCAAGATTGGGGGGCCCGTGCAAAGTTGTTGGTGCTTCTCAACTGGGAGGATGCAGAAGACGCTTCAAGAAGAATGTAAAAATAAACGTAGAGTTGAAGCATCGATGGTCGAGGCATTCATTACTAAGGAGGCGGCAACTTTGTGATAGTACACTACACAGCCCAGAATCGTCATTTGCATAATCCGAAGCCTCGGTACAATGATGGCGACCGTGAAAAAGGTCGATCCAACCTCAGCCCACTCAAAGGGAAGCTCGCACTAGCCGGTGCTTCGAAATCATTTGGGTTGGATGTCGAAGAATGGCGGACCATTTCGTTGTATATCCTCAACAACCTAACAGAAGTGCGGCCATACATCGAGTATGTTCTCAATACATTGTTTCGCGACTTCTAATTCCTTTGAAATGGTCTTATTCCCGGATATGTGATACAGCCGATACGTCACCAAATTCTTGGCTGGAGCGGTGATCCAAAAGGATTTCGTCGAAGAGTATGAGCTTCTGGCAAAGCATGGAGGCGGCTATCCCGGTTTCATCTCTTGGTTCAAGCAAACGGTAATTTCCATAATTAGACGATTTCATTTCTTCGCCTAGTTTGCGGCTAATGCAACAATCCTTTGGTATTAAACTTGTAGGCTAATGCAGAGTCTATGGACTTCGAATTGAGACAAGTCGCTAATGGTTTTGACTTTAAGGTTCATTCATTTGACAAATATGACATCAATGGGTATCGCTTTCGTACTTTTGGCAAATAGCTATCTATGGCTGACCGAAAGACTACAAATTGTTGTGTCTCCGCTCTCGGCGAAGGAGGGGTCGAGTATTATGGAAGAGTTGAAGCAATTTATGAACTTACATTCTTTGGTGAAAACCCACCAAACGTCATAGTCTTCAAATGTTATTGGTTCCAGCCGAAGGAAACTAGAAGGACTCATGAACATGTAGGCTAGTCGAAATCAAACAAATCACCCATTTGGATGTTCCCGATGTCTATATTACGGCTCAACAGGCGACCCAAGTTTTCTATCTACCATGGGCCTGCCAAACGGATCCAAATTTGAAAGGTTGGGATGTCGTTTGTGATGTGCCGCCACATTTTAGACCACCTCCCCTCAATGAAGATGATTATGAACCTCACATTAACCCAGACACATATGAAGGAGAATTCTTCCAAGAAACACGTGTTTCCAAAAAACGCTTCAAGAACCGCTCTACTTCACCCCAGAACATTGAGGTCGACAGCGACAGTGAACTCGACTTCACCCCTGAGCAGGAACAAGAAGAGACGGAAGAAGAAGAGGTTACTGCTACGGATGACCTGACAATGCTTGACCGATTACATAGAGGCCTTCCACATGTTGATGCATTTATTGATGATGCTGATGAGCACGTCATTACTGATAGTGATGATGATTATGCATTTATTGATCCCGGAGCATATATAGACGATGAATATTAATATTAGTAATGTGAGGTATTCAATTATTATTATGTACATATATATTATTAATTAGTTCATGTTATTAGGTATTCAATTTTTTTATGTTGAACTAATTTCGTTCACTTTTTGTCATTGCATGTGTTGACAGATGGTGGGCGGGGGTCGAGAGCGCTCTGAGCCTCCTTCCTCGGCACATGCTGGGAGGGGTGCTATTATTCAACCCCAGCAACTCCGGAGAGCGCTGGTACACAGCATGCAGACACCGGCGGGCGCTTCTTCTTCGACCGGGAGAGGTCGGGGGAAGACGAAGAGAGGTGCTAGAGGTAGGAAGGCTGCTGCGCCTTCCTCGCCGCCACCCCCAGCTGATTCTCCCGACCACAAGAGTGCTCCGTCTCGGGTGGACCCGTTTGACGAGGACCCATCTCGGACTCCATTCCACGAGCCTCGGGTCGACGAGCCTCAGTTCACCGAGCCTTCGTCCTAAGAGACTCGGGTCCTAGAGTCTTCGTCCCAGGATACTCGGGTCCCAGAGTCTTCGTCCCACGTGACTCCGGAGGCTAGTGGCCATGCTGATGGTGGCGAGGACAATTACTGTCTGAGGACACCTATAGCGAGAGCGAGCTGGTTGAGGAGGGCAAGAAGGTCTCCCAGTGTGGTTGTACAAAGCTGCCTCCCATGCCGACGACCCACGAGCAGAGGTGGTTGATTGCGCCTAATGCGGAGAAGTTAGTGCATTTACTCTTTTTTAACCTTTTGCCTTCATGTTTCTTCAAATTAATATCTAATGTGTTGGCCTTGTCCTACTGTAGGGGTTGGAAATACGAGCGTGGTGGTGTCCGCAGGCCCAACCAGGTCCTTGGTGTGCTTCTCCGGCACCACTTCCCGGGGAACGTCCAGTTGCCCGGTGAGGGTGAGTCTCCGTAGGTAGCACTGACATGGGAGCTGTACAAGGCTGCCCCAGCCCCGCCACAGGAGATGGTCGACGGTGTCTTGTGCGAGACGGTGGCTGACATTGTGATCTGTCGCTTTTGGGTAATTTCTCCTTTACAGAATTAAAAATCAACAACACCTAGTGATTGTACTAATCAGTGTCTAATGTGTTGTCTTGTTTGATTGTAGACCTTCTATAGGTGTGTTGAGGAAGACAAGGCGAGAGCGGCTGTTGTTCTCGAAGCCGAGTGCAAGCGCCTACTTCAGAACTTACGACACGAGGCTTGGGTGCAGGCTATTCGAGACTACTATGCCTCGATTAACATTAAGAGGGCCAAGAAGAAGTGCCGCGGAAATTATCTGAGTAAGGAGAAGTTTATGAAGGTAATTATCTTTTCTTAAGGCCTTGTACTTAGTTTCTTTGATTTGATTCATAGGCATAGCGCTGAAATTTCTCTTGTCTAACTTAGGTGCCCCCGAGATGGTGTGCGGATAGGATGGACTGTTGGGAGGCATTGGTGGATGAGTGGTGCTCTCCCGAATGGCTAGCCGAACACAACACGACCAAGGAGAAGCGTGCCCAAATGAGAGGTGTGCCACACCATCAAGGGAGCTCCAACCTGTTTGAGTATGGGGATAACTAGGTATGTGATTTGCTTCATGATTCATGCAATTTCATTCTTCATGCTAGCTTGAGCCCTTAACTAATATTTTGTTCACCTCTTTTAGGCGCGAGAAAACAAGAAGGAGGTGCCACCTCTGTTCGACCCCTATGCCATGGCCCATACTGCCTCGTACAAGAAGTCCAAGGCATTCTCTAAGGATGACCTCGATCATCCAGAGAGCTTCAGCAACATCTCATCCCACAACAAGCTCGTGAGGTACAGAGATGAGGGGAAGGCGAGGAAAGGGGAGGACTTCAACCCGAGCCAGAGTCCTTTTGATCCAGAGCTCGTGATGATATCTAGTGGTGGGAGGCCCCATGGCTCGATAGCCATTGGGGATGGACTGATACGTTGTCCTAGAACTCTCCCAGAGATCAAGAAGCGCCAGACGAGCTCTGATCCTGAGATAAGGCCTCGTCCATGGCCAATGGAGCTCTCCATTGAGGCTAGGGCCCAGGAGCTTCTAGCGGAGGCAAATAGGCAGGCGGCGCAGAGGGAGAGGGAGATGGAGGAGAGGACGACTAGGCAGTTGGAGGAGGAGAGGAACCGGAACAACGCGTCTCACCGGGCCCTATACGAGCTCCTTGTGGTCAGTTTCTCCTGCATATTAGCCAAATCATGCACGTAATGTTCGTTTCATCACTAACTAATATGAATGACTCATGAAAACAAAATGTGCAGACTGTGTGCCAGAACACAGGCCAGACCCCTCCTTCGATGCCCCATATTGCTATAGCACCCACGGTGAGTTTCATTTAAATGGTGATTAGTGACTAGTATTCACATTTTAGTTGCATCATGCTAAGGAGACATTGCAAATGATCTTTGGTGCAGCGTGCCTCCCGACAAGCATCGACCGATCCTTCCGCGTGTTCCGCAACCCCGACCGGTCCTTCTACGTCTCATCCTGGCCCAAACCCAACGGTCCTTCAACTCCATGTTGATGGTAAGTGTTCCCAAGTGTTTTCATTAACAAATGCATACTTAGCTTAAGAAATGAACTACTTAGCTCCAAAATGACCTATACTTAGCTTATTTTCTTCAAAAATGACTTGATATGCTTAGTTAGCTAGAAAATGGTATATTCTACCTAGGATAGCTATAAAATGACGTATACTTAGCAATTTTTCCTCTAAAATGACTTGATGTGCTTTGTTAGCTAGAAAATGGCATTAGTAGCTAGTATAGCTCAATAATGATCTATAGCTAGTTCATTTATGACATAATTAGCTCACTTAGGTACAAAATGGCATAACTACCTACGATAGCTTAATAATGATCTATAATTAGCTTAGTTAGTTCATTTATGACATAATATGCTCACTTAGGTAAAAAAATGGCATAATAACCTTGGTTTACCTCCAAAATGACCTATACTTAGCTTATTTTCCTCAAAAATACATAATAACCTTACTTACCTCCAAAATGATATATTCTACCTAGGATAGCTATAAAATGACCTATACTTAGCTTATTTTCATCAAAAATGACTTGATATGCTTAGTTAGTAAGAAAATGGTATATTCTACCTAGGATAGCTATAAAATGACCTATAGTTAGCATTTTTTCCTCCAAAATGACTTGATATGCTTAGTTAGCTAGAAAATGGCATTAGTAGCTAGTATAGCTCAATAATGATCTATAGCTAGTTCATTTATGACATAGTTAGCTCACTTAGGTACAAAATGACATAACTACCTACAATAACTTAATAATGATCTATAATTAGCTTAGCTAGTTCATTTATGACATAATTATCTCACTTAGGTACAAAATTACATAACTACCAACAATAACTTAATAATGATCTATAATTAGCTTAGTTAGTTCATTTATGACATAATATGCTCACTTAGGTAAAAAATGGCATAGTAACCTTGGTTTACCTCCAAAATGACATATACTTAGCTTATTTTCCTCAAAAATACATAATAACCATACTTACCTCCAAAATGATATATTCTACCTAGGATAGCTATAAAATGACCTATACTTAGCTTATTTTCATCAAAAATGACTTGATATGCTTAGTTAGCTAGAAAATGGTATATTCACCTAGGATAGCTATAAAATGACCTATACTTAGCATTTTTTCCTCCAAAATGACTTGATATGCTTAGTTAGCTAGAAAATGTCATTAGTAGCTAGTATAGCTCAATAATGATCTAAGCTAGTTCTTTTATGACATAATTAGCTCACTTAGGTACAAAATGACTTGTCGCAAAGAAGTTTCTGACAAGTTCAAGGAGTTGACTACGATGAAACTTTCTCACCCATAGCGATGCTAAAGTCTGTTGGAATTATGTTTACGGTTGCAAAATTTTTCAATTATGAAATCTGGCAGATGAATGTCAAAACATCGTTTCCTTAATGGTTTACTTGAGGAAAGGTTGTATGTGATACAACCAGAAGGTTTTGTCAGTCCTAAGGATACTAAAAGGCGTGAAAGCTCCAACAATCCTTCTATGGGCTGGAGCAAGCATCTCAGAGTTGGAATATACGCTTTGATGAGGTGATCAAAGTTTTTGGGGTTATGCAAAGTTTACAAGGAACTTGTATTTACAAGAAAGTGAGTGGGAGCAAGGTTGTTAGAATCGCAATTCTGTTATACGAGTCTACGACTTTACGATCCAAACTAACCCCTCTGATTCTATAATTTTAGTTCATAGAATCTACGTTTCTAAGATCCTGATAGTGAAGATTCTACAATTTGCGATCCTACCATCGGAGTTCCAATCCGATTCAAAATCATGATTCTGACAACCTTGAGTGGGAGCACTATAGAATTTCTAATAAGTATATGTGGTTGACATATTATTTATTGGAAATGATGTAGAATTTGTGGAAAGCATAAATGGTTGTTTGAAAAAAGTGTTTCAAAGGAAGACCTGGATAAACCTACCTAATTATTGGGCATCAAGATCTAAAGAGATAGATCAAGATGCATGATGGGACTTTCAATGAGTACAAACCAAGACAAGATTTTGAAAGAGTTCAAAATGGATCCGTCAGAGAAGGAGTTCTTGCCTGATTTGTAAGGTGTGGAGTTGACTGAGACTCAAAGCTCGACCACGGTAGAACAAAGAGAAAGGACGAAGGTAGTCGCCTATGCTTTATCCATCGGCTCTATATAGTATGCCATGCTGTGTTCCGCACCTGTGTGTGCCTTGCCATGAGTCTATCAAGGTGTACAAGAGTGATCCAGGAGTGGATCACTGGACAACGGTCAAAATTATCCTTAGTAACTAGAGGACTAAGAAAATATTTCTCGATTATGGAGGTGATAAAGAGTTCGTCGTAAAGGGTTAGGTCGATGCATGCTTTGACACGTATCCGATTGACTATGAGTAGCAATCCAGATACGTATAGTGGAGTAGCCATTTGGAATAGCTCGAAGTGGAGCGTGGTAGCAGTGTCTACAGTATGACATATAGATTTGCAAAGAACACACGAATCTGAATGTTGCAGACCATTGACTAAAGACCTGTCTCACATGTAAAGCATGATCGAACCCCAGAACTCACTCGGTGTTAGATTCATAACAATGTAATTCACATGGTGATGTGAGCTAGATTATTGACTCTTGTGCAAGTGGGAGACTGTTGGAAATATGCCCTAGAGGCAATAATAAATTGTTTATTATCATATTTCCTTGTTCATGATAAAATTTATTATCCATGCTAGAATTGTATTGATCAAAAACTCACATACTTGTGTGGATACATAGACAACACCATGTCCCTAATATGCCTCTAATAGACTAGCCCGTTGATCAAAGATGGTTAAGCTTTCCTAGCCATGGACATGAGATGTCAGTTGATAATGAGGTCACATCATTAGGAGAATGATGTGATGGTCAAGACCCAAATTATAAATGTAGCATATGATCGTGTCAGTTTATTGCTACAGTTTTCTGCATGTCAAGTATCCGTTCCTATGACCATGAGATCATGCAACTCACTGACACCGGAGGAGTACCTTGTGTGTATGAAATTTCACAACGTAACTGGTTGACTATAAAGGTGCTCTACAAGTATGTCCGAGGGTGTCTGTTGGGTTGGCATGGATCAAGAGTGGGATTTGTTACTCTGTGTGACGGAGAGGTATCTCAGGGCCCACTCGGTAATACAACATCACAATAATACTTGCAAGCAATGTGACTAAGTGTTAGCCACATGATCTTGTATTACGGAATGAGTAAAGAGACTTGCTGGTAACGAGATTGAACTAGGTATAGAGATACCGACGATCGAATCTCGGGCAAGTAACATACCGAAGAACAAAGGGAACAACATACGGGATTAACAGAATCCTTGATATAGAGGTTTAACTATAGGATCAATAGAAGAGTGTCTAGAGGGGGGGTGAATAGACTACTAGGAGGAATGTAAAACCTAACCTTTTCCCAAGTTAATTGGTTAGCATATTTTAACTATTTTAGCAAGTCTAGCAAATCTAGTAGCCCGACACAAGCATGTCTACGAATATGGCAGTGGAAATTAAAAACATAGCACATGAAGTAAAAAGTATAGGGTAGGAAGATTAAACACAATTGTAGACACAAAGATTTTTCCCGTGGTTCCGATAGTTGGTGCTATCGTATGTCCATGTTTATGGAGCCTTCAACCCACGGAGGGTAATGGTCGCGAGAGTCCACGGAGGGCTCCACCCATAAGGGAGCACGAAGTAGCAACCTTGACTATTCCATACGGCTTCAGTCCATGAAGGACTAGCCTCACTATGGGTAGATCTTCACGAAGTAGGTGATCTACTTGCCCTTACAAACTACTTGGTTCACTCCACAACAAGAAGTGGGAGGCTCCCAAGCGACACCTGAACAATCTAGGAGGCACCACCCTCCAAAAGGTAATAGGCTCGGTAATGACGATGAACTCCTTGCTCTTGTGCTTCAAGATGATAGACTCCTCAACACACACTCACTCTCTCACAGATTTGGCTTGGTGAAAGAGATGGGATTGGTGGAAAGCAACTTGGGGAGGCTAGAAATCAAGATCCATATAGTTGGAGTGGAAGATCTTGATCTCAACACAAGGGTAGGTGGTTCTCTCTCAAAAAACTGATAGGATAGGTATGGAATAGTTGTGAGTGCTTCTCTTACGAGTGAGTGGTGGTGGAGGGTTATATATAGGCATCCCCAAAATTCCAACCGTTACACACAATAAGTCAGACTCGGTGACACCGATGTGTTAATCTCGGTGGTACCAAAGTGACCAAAAGGTGGCAACTTTTTAATCGCGGTGAGACCGATATAGGAATCTCGGTTGCACTGACAAGGTGACGAACGGTCAGAATTGCTAAACTCGGTGATGCCGATTCAACATTCTCGGATGGACCGAAAATGTGAACTTGCGTAACAGAAAGTTGGCAGCCCAACTCGGTGGCACCGAAAGCACTGTCGGCTGCACCGAAGGGTTAGGGTTTGGCTGAGTCTGTCTAGGGTTTGGAATTGGTGGCACCGGGATACGAATGTTGGTTGCAACAATTTGAATATTTGTCTATAGACCGACTTTGGTGGGAGAGCTTGTGGATGTTTTTGGTGACTATCACTTGTGCACGTATGAGCATTTTGTTCACCAACAAAACCTTACCCCCTTTTAATAGTATTGGCTTTCCTATGGACTCAAAGTGATTTCTCACAAATGTAAAATGTAGAGTCCTCTTCCTTGAAGCTTGGCCAACCTATTTCCTTGCATCTTGGGGTAATTCCACAATCTCCACAATCCTTTTGCCAACTCAACTCTCCATGAACTATTATCTGAAATACACTAGATAGCGGTGTTAGTCCAAGAGACAATGTATGTTTTCATGAGTTATCAAAACCACCAAGGGAGCATGTTGTGCTTCCAATCTCCCCCTTTTTGGTAATTGATGACAACATACAATCAACGCTTCAAATAAAGATATGCATGGATGCAATGAAGACTTTGAGAAACAGATGAGCTCCCCCTAAATGTGTGCAGTCCTCTAAATGATAGTTGCTTTGGAATGCATGAACACACATATAGCTGAAGGGATATAGGAAGTCATGTGTATCTTGGCTATATGCATCAATATATATTAATAAAATGTATATCCTTGATCAATACATCACTCTTGCAAACAATATGTGCAAGAAGAAAGAGATCATATTGATCAAAGATATCATGCATATACTTACCTTGAGTTTTTGAGCATTCTAGTAGTAGAGACACACTTGAGAAAACAATGTTAGGAAACACAAGAGTATTCTACTAAACTAAAACAATGGAACTCAAAGAATGCAAAGATATGGAGAACATATAAAATATTATAATCCTTAAGATTGATATGTCTCCTCCTTTAACATTAATGTTTTATAGCTTTTCTCCCCTTAGATGTGAAAGTGGTAGTTCATCCTCTCCCCCTGAATCTCAGCATGTAGATATTGGGATTGGATAGGGTGAGAAAAGGTAATACTTTATTCACTTCACTTTAGACTTTTCTCAAAAAATAGTTTTCTCCCCTACATTGTTATTCTCCCCTTCTTTATATAAGTGTGAACTTTTGATATTTTCCTCTCCCCCTGAATCATATCTCCCCCTTTGCATAAGCATGTAACTCTCCCTTTAGCATGAAGCTTTGATATTCTCCCCCTTTGGCCTAAATTACCAAAAAGGTTAAACTAAGGAGTAGTTACAGGGACCATTGACAAGGAAGGGATCCTTGAGAACAAGGGTCATTGAAAGTAGGGTTCATATAAAAGAACTAAGGGAATCATTGAATGCAGCCTCTCTCCCTTTTGCAAATTTGAGTTTTCTTCTCCTTGGAGCTAGGGATCCTTGAAAGAATTTCTCCCCCGAAGTGTTGTTTGTTCTGATCCCCATTTTTTTATGATGGGGTCATCGAAGGAACAGGTACATCACAAGAACAAAAAATATTTAAGAAACACGGGTTAAGAAAAGAAAAATCGGTGATTCCGTGATAAATAAATCGATGGTACCGAGATTGTGTAGTGCAGCTCATCTACAAATTCGGTAGAACCGAGTTATTTATATCAGTGGCTCTGAATGAGAGACCAAGTTTCTATTTTCACAAAGACAAAAGAAATGGTTTCAAAAAGAAAAATGCAATTTTTTTACAAAGGACATCAAATAGATATGATTTGAGGGGTTACGAGAAATCATGCAAATAGAGAGCGAACCACACAAGATTCTTAACAAGATGATGGGCTGTGACTATGTCACCTATATTAGAGTATATTGACTTAGGAGCCAAGCAAGAATACTTGATCATAGGTCATACTCTACGTTAAGCTCAAATGGGGTTACCATTTTTTGATTAAGCATTTTAGTGTCTTCATATCACTTGAGTTGCTTTAGCCCATGACTTGGAGTAAATCCTTTTCAAGGATATGAGTACATACCTTTGAGTGCTGTTGATGACGTTGCTCGTAGGTGAACTTGTTGAGGATGCTTGAGGTTGATGAAAATCATCTTGAATTGGGAGCAATCCTTCTTGTTCTAGTACACTAATAACCTACAAAGGTTAGTCATGAAAGTAAGAACAATGGATATATCCAATTGACATGATACCATTTAAGATTTTCCAACTAAGATGAAGTATATGTCAAGGATATGTTTGTTGTCTTCTTACTTCCATCATCAAGAGGGGTTGTGGATACTTGGTAACGACAATATTGCTTATAATTGGAGTTGATGGCAATCTTGTGGAATGAAGTTCTTCCAAGTACCTACAAAAGGTTAGATGCAATACAAGGGAGCATAGAGTTCCATGGCATATGATAATGAGTTACGGGAACATGGAAATAACAATAAAGCTCATGCCCTTGCTTGCAACCGAGTGAGTCTAGCTCAAATTTGAAGCATCAATGATGTTCAACTCACTCCTCAAGTGAAAAAATGTTTTCTCGTCAAGTGGCTTAGTAAAGATATCAGTCAAATGCTTGTTAGTGCGAACATGCTTAAGATTGATATCTCCTTTGGCAACATGATCACGAATGAAATGATGTCGAACTTGAATATTCTTAGTTCGAGAATGTTGCACAGGATTATGTCCAATTTTAATAGCACTTTCATTGTCACAAATTAATGGAACATTTTAAACATAAATTCCATAATCCTTAAGTGTTTGTGTCATCCATAGTAATTGCGCACAACAAGATCTAGCAGTAATATACTCAGCTTCGACAGTACATAGAGATACTAAGTTTTGTTTCTTGGAGGACCAAGACACAAGATATCTACCTAAAAATTGACAAGTATCCGAGGTGGATTTTCTATCAACCTTGTCACCGGCACAGTCCGAATCGGAATAGCCAAAAAGATTAAAAGAAGATCCCTTGGGATACCAAATGCCAAAGTTTGGTGTTTGTATCAAGTACCTCACAATACGTTTCACAGCCAAAAGATGTCACTCTTTAGGTGCAGCTTGATATCTAGCACACATGCAAACACTAAGCATAATACCTGGATGAGATGCACGTAGATATAGCAATGAACCAATCATAGATCGATAAACCTTTTGATTAACCGGTTCATCCTCCCTGGTAAGGTCAACATGTCCACTAGTGGGCATAGGAGTTTTCATACCTTTGCACTCCTGCATGTTGAACATCTTGATCAAGTCCTTGGTATACTTAGCTTGAGAGATGAAAGTTCCTTCTCTTGGTTGCTTGATTTGCAATCCAAGAAAGAATTTCAGCTTACACATCATAGACATCTCATACTTGTCGGACATCAACCTTCCAAATATTTCACTAAATTGAGGGTTAGTGGAACCAAAGATAATGTTATACACATAGATTTGGCACACAAATAATTCTCCATTAACTCTCTTAGTGAACAAGGTTGCATCAATTTTACCAATTTCAAAACCTTTTTCAATGAGAAACTTCATTAAACATTTGTACCAAGCATGAGGGGCTTGCTTGAGACCATAAAGAGCTTTACGAAGCTTGTAAATGTGATTACGTTTCTTAGGATTCACAAAACCAGGTGGTTGCTTAACATAAACCACCTCTTCAATTTCACCATTTAAAAATGCACTTTTGATGTCCATTTTATAAAGCGTGATATCATGGTGCTTAGCATAAGCAAGAAGAATACAGATAGCTTCAAGTCTAGCGACGGGGACATAGGTCTCACTGTAGTCCATACCTTCGACTTGCTTATATCTTTGGGCTACGATACGAGCCTTGTTGCACACGACTTGACCGTCTTCATCCTGTTTGTTCTGAAACACTCATTTGGTTCCGATGATGTTGTGTTCATCTTAGGGATTCTCCACGAGTGTCCACACTTCGTTCCTTTCGAAGTTGTGAAGCTCTTCATGCAAATTGTTCACCCAATCCGCGTCTTCAAGAGCTTGTTCTACATTCAAAGGCTCAATGCTAGATATGAAAGAATAATACTCACAAAAGTTAGCTAGACGGGTTTTAGAGCGAGTGATTCTCCCAGTTTGTATATCACCAAAGATTTGGTTTAGGGGATGGTTCTTGGTCACTTGAGCTCGAACTCAGGTCATCTTCCGATTGTTGGATGGTGTAACTTCTTCTTGTTCATCATCATTTCCTTCATCTTCGTTGTTGTTGAAGGTGTCGTTCCCTTGAGGCGGTGGTGAAGGTGGTTGTGCTGGATCTTCAGGATGCACTTCCTCCTCTTCATCATCTCGTCGTGTACCGCTCGTGGATGCCTCCATGTCGTGTTGAGTTTCACCTTGACGTGAAGGAGGGGCTTCCACTTGAGTTGATGAAGTATTTTCCTTCACCTCCATGGGACGAATCTTGCCGATGGGTAGATCTAGAATGGCTTGCGAAGGTTCCTTATCTCCTACATCATTTGGCAACTGTTCGACTTGCGAACCATTAGATTCATCAAACTTCACATCTACTATCTCTTCAACTTTTCGAGTGAAGTTGTTGTAGACACGATAAGTGTGAGAGTTTGATCCGTAACCAAGTAGGAATCCTTCATGAGATTTAGGAGAAAATTTAGTATGACGATGCTTATCAAGAATGTAGCACTTTGAGCCAAATACCCGAAAGTATCCGACTTGGGGTTTGTTACCGGTGAGTAGCTCATATGTCGTTTTACCGTGAAGCTTGTGCAACTAAAGTCGGTTTGTGGCATGACATGCTATTTCAACGGCTTTTGCCCAAAAGTGTCTTGGCGTCTTGTATTCGTCAAGCATCGTTCTTGCCATCTCAATGAGCATTTGGTTCTTCTTCTCAACAACTCCATTTTTTGAGGTGTGTACGTAGCCGAGAACTCATGTGAAACACCTTCTTCGTCAAGAAAGGTATCCACATGGGTGTTCTTGAACTCCGATCCGTTATCGCTCTGAACCTTCTTGATCTTCACTTCAAACTGATTTTTTGCTTTACGAGCGAAGTTCTTGAAGATCCTTTGAACCTGCAACTTATCATCAAGAAAGAATACCCACGTAAATTTGGAAAAATCATCAACTATAACTAGACCATAGGAATTTCCACCGAGACTCTTGTAAGCATTGGGACCAAAAAGATCCATGTGAAGTAACTTGAGTGGTCTCCTAGTAGTCATGATATTCTTAACGGGATGACTTGCACCTACTTTCTTTCCAGCTTGACAAGCACTACAAAGTCTATCTTTGTCAAAAATAACATCTTTAACACCAAGTATATGATCACCTTTGATTAGCTTATCTAGATTGCGCATGCCTACATGTCCACGTCCTCTATGCCAAAGCCAACCTTTAGAAGATTTTGCAATAAGATAATTACGAGATTTGGATCTCTTAGTGAAATCAACAATGCATAGGTCGCCTCTATGGAAACCGGTAAATACCATTTTATGATTATCTTGACGAAACACTTGGCAATCTACTTTCATGAATAACACATTAAAACCATAGTCGGCAAGTATAGATATGGAAAGAATATTGTAGCCAAGGGATTCAACAAGCATAACATTTTGAATAGAGCTATCATGGGATATGGCCACCTCACCAAGGCTAAGTACCTTACCCTTAGAGTTGTCTCCAAAGGTCAGGTAACTTCGAGGACCTTGATTAGGCGTGATCTCTTGAAACATGTCTTTATCACCAGTCATATGATCCGTACATCCACTGTCGAGAATCCACTATTTTCCTCTCTTCATGTAATCCTTAAGGTTTGCCATCAGACTCAGATTCTTCATGATCTTCTCATGCTCGATGTCGAACAACTCATCTACTCCAAGATAGTCATGTTCCACATTGTCATCATCAAGTGGGAAATCCTCATCATAAAGAACAAGAGATTCGTTAGAATAGTGATCATGACAATATTCAAGTTTGTGAATGCGAATGGCTTCAAATATAATGTTGTTGATAGTGGTGACATCTCCTTTAGCACGCATAAGATCATGGAGCTCAAATAGGCATTTATCAAAGTTTGGATCACTAGGCTTCATTTTGGGAAAAGCAACAGTTTTATGAAGAATTTCATCAAGATTTCCTAATGAAAGATTTGGATATCGTTTCTCTAAATCATTCCACAAGGTGTAGGCACATGCAAAGTCTTTCAATTGAGAAAGCACGAATCTTGGTAAACATCTAATAATAAGATTGACAGTTCTTAGGCTACCAAGCATATTAATTTCCTCTTCGTGTGTGGGATGCAACTCATCAACAGGGAGCACATAGGGGTTTTCAATATATTTTGTCAAATGGAATTTATCAAATAGATCAATCATGGCATTCTTCCATTGCCTATAGTACTCTCCATCAAGAATAAACACTCTACAACTCAAACTCTCTACTCTAGACACATCCATCTTCCTCCATGGTGATTAAACCGAAGCAATGGAGACCAATGCCCCGATACCACTTGTAGGATCGATAGAAGAGTGTCTAGAGGGGTGGGGGTGAATAGACTACTAGCAGGAATTTAAAACCTAACCTTTTCCCAAGTTAATTGGTTGGCAGATTTTAACTATTTTAGCAAGTCTAGCAAATCTAACAGCCCTACACATGCATGTCTACCAATATGGCAGCAGAAAGTAAAGACATAGCACATGAAGTAAAAAGGATAGGGTAGGAAGATCAAACACAATTGTAGACACAAAGATTTTCCCGTGGTTTCGATAGGTGGTGCTATCGTAGGTCCACATTTATGGAGTCTTCAACCCACGGAGGGTAACGGCCACGAGAGTCCACGGAGGGCTGCACCCATAAGGGTCCATGAAGTAGCAACCTTGACTATTCCATACGTCTTCCGTCCATGAAGGACTAGCCTCACTATGGGTAGATCTTCATGTAGTAGGCGATCTCCTTGCCATTACGAACTTCTTGGTTCACTCCACAATACGGAGTAGGAGGCTCCCAAGCGACACCTAACCAATCTAGGAGGCACCACCCTCCAAAAGGTAATAGGCTCGATAATGACGATGAAGTCCTTTCTCTTGTGCTTCAAGATGATAGACTCATCAACACACAATCACTCTCTCACAGATTTGGCTTGGTGCAAGAGATGGGATTGGTGGAAAGAAACTTGGGGAGGCTAGAAATCAAGATCCATATGGTTGGAGTGGAAGATCTTGATCTCAACACAAGGGTAGGTGGTTCTCTCTTAGAAAACTGATAGCATAGGTATGGAATAGTTCCAAGTGCTTCTCTTATGAGTGAGTGGTGTTCGAGGGGTATATATAGGTATCCCCAAAAATCCAACCATTACACACAATAAGTCAAACTCGATGACACCGATATGTTAATCTCGATGGTACCGAAGTGACCAAAAGGTGGAAACTTTTGAATCGCGGTGAGACCAATATAGGAATCTCGGTTGCACCGACAAGGTGACCAACAGTCAGAATTGCCAAACTCGGTGACGTCGATTCAACATTCTCGGATGGACCGAAAATGTGAAGTTGCGTAGCAAAAAGTTGGCAGCCCAACTTGGTGGCACCGAAAGTAGTGTCGGCTGCACAGAAGGGTTTGGGTTTGGCTGAGTGTGTCTAGGGTTTGGAATCGGTGGCACTAGGATAGGTATGTTGGTTGCACCGATTTGAATGTTTGGCTATAGACTGACTTTGGTGGGAGAGCTTGTGGATGTTTTTGGTGACTATCACTTGTGCACAATGAACATTTTGTTCAGCAACAAAACCTTACCCCCTTTTAATAGTATTGACTTTCCTATGGACTCAAAGTGATTTCTCACAAATGTAAAATGTAGAGTTCTCTTGCTTGAAGCTTGGCCTACCTATTTCCTTGCATATTGGGGTAATTCCACAATCTCCACAATCCTTTTGCCAACTCAACTCTCCATGGATATTATCTGAAATACACCAGATGGAGGTGTTAGTCCAAGAGACAATGTATGTTGTCATGAATTATCAAAACCACCAAGGGAGCATGTTGTGTTTTCATTAACCGATAAAGATCCTTGTAGAATATGTAGGAGCCAATATGGGCATCTAGTTCTCGCTATTGGTTATTGACCATAGAGGTGTCTCGGTCATGTCTGCATAGTTCTCGACCCGCGGGGTCTACACACTTAACGTTTGGTGATGATATAAGTATAGTTGAGTTATTATGTTGGTGACCGAAAGTTGTTTGGAGTCCCGGATGAGATCCCGGACATGACGAGGAGCTCCAGAATAGTCCGTAGGTAAAGATTGATATATGGGATAATAGTGTTTGGTCTTCGAAAGGGTTCAGAAATTCACCGGAAGGGGTTTCGGATGTTTACCAAAATGTTTGGATACAGGAACACTTTATTTGGGCCAAGGGGTAAAGCCCACAAAGCTTTTGGTAGGTGCAAAAGGAAGTTTTTGTAGGCCAGGGGCCAGACGCCAGGGACCCTGCCATCTGCGGCCAGACGCCAAGGACCCTGGCGTCTGATCCTAGAGTCCGAGAAGGACTCTTGCCTGCGTGCCAAACCGACCTTGAGGAGGATTTTTCTCCATGTTTCGACCCCAGGGCTCAACATATAAATAAAGGGGCAGGACTAGCACCCAAAACACATCAAGTTTCCCCAAGCCGTGTGGCGCCATCCACGTTCCTCTAGTTTATCCTCCGTCGTAGTTTCCGTTGTGCTTGGTGAAGCCCTGTGGAGATTGTTCTTCACCATCACCGTCACCATGTCGTTGTGCTACCGGAACTCATCCACTACTTCACCAACGCTCGCTGGATCGAGGAGGTGAAGGCTACATCAAGCCGCATGTGTGTTGAACGCAGAGGTGCCGTCTGTTCGGTGCTAGATCGGAAGGAACATGATGGAATCGCAGGACGACTCATGATGAGATCGTGGGACGGCTCATGATTGGATCACGAAGATGTTTGACTACATCAACCACGTTTCTTAACGCTTCTGCTTAGCAATCTACAAGGGTATGTAGATCCACTCTCCCTCTCGTAGATGCTCATCACCATGGATAGATTTTGCATGTGCGTAGGAACTTTTTTGTTTCCCATGCAACGTTCCCCAACAATGGCATCATGAGCTAGGTCTATGTGTAGATGAGATTACGAGTAGAACACAAAATATTTTGTGGGCGTTGATGCTTAGATTCCTTCCTCTCTTGGTCATTTTTTGATTCAGCGGTATTGTGGGATGAAGCGGCCCGGTCCAACCTTACTCGTATGCTTACGAGAGACTGGTTCCATCGATTGACGTGTAACTTTGTTGCACAAAGATGGCTGGTGGGTGTCTGTCTCTCCTACTCTAGTAGGATCGGATTCGACAAAGGCGGTCCTTGAGAGGGTTGAAAGCAATTTGTGTATCACAATTGTGGTTTCTGCATAGGTGAGAATTGTTCTTGCTAGATGACTGTAGCAGCCACGTAAAACTTGCAACAACAATTAGAGGACGTCTAACTTGTTTTTGCAGCGTATGTTGTGATATGATATGACCAATTACATGATGAGATATATGTGATGTAGAAGATGATCATGTTTTGTATAGAATATCACGACTTGCATGTCGATGAGTACGACAACCGGCAGGAGCCATAGGGCTGTCTTTAATTATTGTATGACCTGCGTGTCAATCATTAAGCGCCTTGTAATGCTTTACTTTATCGCTAAGCGGTAGAAATAGTAGAAGCATGGTGGGCGCGACAACCCCGATGGCGACACGTTGATGGATATCAAGATGATGGAGATCATGGTGCCATGCCGGTGACGATGGAGATCATGTCGGTGCTTTCAAGATGGAGATCAAAAGCATAGGTTCATGGACATATCATGTCACTTATGATTTGCATGTGATGTTAATCCTTTTATGCACCTTGTTTTGCTTAGGACGACGGTAGCATTATAAGGTGACCCCTCACTTAAATTTCAAGATAAATTGTGTTCTCCCCGGGTGCACCATTGCGTTCTCCCCGAGTTCGTCGTGTCGAGACAACACATGATGATCGGGTGTGATAGATTCTACGTTCACATGCAACGGGTGCAAACCAGTGTTGCACATGTAGAACACTTGGGTTAAACTTGATGAGCCTAGCATGTACAGACATGTCTCGGAACACAAGAGACCTAAAGGTCAAACATGAGTCATATAGTAGATGTGATCAACATGATGATGTTCATCATTGAAACCACCTCAACTCACGTGATGACCGGACTTGGGTTGGTGAATTTGGATCATGTATCACTCGAATGACCGAAGGGTTGTCAATTTGAGGGGAGTTTTTAAGTAATATGATTAATTGAACTCATTATCAAGAACATAGTCAAAGTGTCTTTGCAAATTATGTTGTAGATAGCTCGCGCTGTAGCTTCCTTGTTTTATTGATACGTTCCTAGAGAAATAGAGTTGAAAGATAATGGTAGCAATTTTGCGGACTAGGTCTGTGGTCAGAGGATTGTCCTCAGTTGCTGCACAGAAGGCTTATGTCCTTGATGCACCGCTTGGTGCGCCGCCCCCTCTAGTATCGTGTGTGGAAGTTGTGAACATCTGACAGACACGTTTTGATGACTACTTGATAGTTCAGTGTGCCTTGCATTATGGCTTAGAATTCAGGCTTCAAATACATTTTGAATGTCACAGAGCATATGTGATGTTCCAAGGGCTGAAATGGGATTTCAGGCTCGTGCCCGTATTGAGAGGTATGAGACCTCCAATAAGATTATTTGCTTGCAAGATGAAGGAGAATAGCTCAATCGATGAGCATGTGCGCAGATTGTCTAGGAACGCCAATTGCTTGAATCAAGTGGGAGTTGATCTTCCAAATAAGATAGTGATTGATATAGTTCTGTAAGTCACTGTCACCAAACTGCTAGAGCTTCGTGATGAACTATAAACTTACCAGGGATGGAAATAATGATCTCTAAGATGTTCACGATGTTTGACATCGGGAAGGTAGAAATCAAGAAGGAGCATCAAGTGTTGATGGTTAAGTAAAACCACTAGTTTCAAGAAGGGCAAGGGCAAGAAGGGAAAAACTTCAGGAATGGCAAGCAAGTTGCCGCTCTAGTGAAGAAACCAAAGGTTGAACCCAAACCCGAGACTGAGTGCTTCTATTATGAGAAGAACGGTCGCTGAAGCGGAACAAGCTTAGATATTGGTAGATAAGAAGGCTGGCAACATCAACATAAGTATATTTGATATATGTGTTTTTGATGTGTAGCTTGCTAGTACTCCTAGTAGCACCTGGGTATTGGATACCGGTGCGGTTGCTAAATGTTAGTAACTCGAAATAAAGTCTACGGAATAAACGAAGGCTAGCTAAGGGTGTGGCGATGATGTGTGTTGGAAGTCTTTCCAAGGTTGATGTGGTCACCATCGCACTCTCTCTACCTTTGAGATTAGTGATAAACCTAAATAAATGTTATTTGGTGTTTGCGTAGAGCATGAACGTGATTAGATCATGTTTATTGCAATACAGTTATTCATTTAAGTTAGAGAATAATGGTTATTCTGTTTACATAAATAATACCTTCAATGGTCATGCACCCAATGGGAATGGTTTATTGAATCTTAATCGTAGTAATACACATGTTCATAACATTGATGCCAAAAGATACAAAGTTAATAATGATAGTACCACATACTTGTGGCACTGCCGCTAAATGTCATATTGGTATAAATCGCATGAAGAAAGTCCATGCTGATGGATATTTTGGATTCATTCGATTTCGAATCGGTTGAGACATGCAGACCATGCCTCATGGGCAAGATGACTGAAGACCCCATTTTCGGTATGATGGAGCAGGCTAGAAACTTATTGGGAACAATACATGTTGATGTATGCGGTCCAATGTGTGTAGTAGCGTGAAGTGGATATCGTTTTTTCTTACCTTCACTAATGATTTGAGTATATATGAGTATATTTACTTCAAAGTTGTCAGAATCGTGATTCTGGATCGGATCGGAGGTCCGTTGTTAGGATCCTGAATCGTAGGATCGTAACTACCAGGATCGTAGAATCTTAGATTCTACGAGCAAAATCATAGAATCGGAGGGGTTAGTTTGGATCATATGGTCGTAAGATTCTAAGACTTGAGTCACGATTCTGACAACTTTGATTTACTTAATGAAACACAAGTCTGAAACATTTGAAAAGTTCAAACAAATTCAAAGTGAAGTTTAAGATCATCGTGACAAGAAGATAAAAATGTCTACGATATGATCATGGAGGCGAATATCTGAGTTACGAGATTGGTATACAACTTAAGACACCGTGAAAGTTGTTTCACAAAACACGCCACCTGCAACACCATAGTGTGATGGTGCGTCTAACCATCATAGTTGTGCTCTATTGGATATGGTGCGTACTATGATGTCTCTTATCGTTTTGCCACTATTGTTTTGGGGTTATACATTAGAGACAACTACATTCACTTTAAATAGGGCACCATCTAAATCCGTTGAGATGACATCGTATGAATTATGGTTTGATAGAAACCTAAGCTGTCAGTTCTCAGAGTTTGGGAATGCGACACTTATGTCTGATAAGCTCGAACCCAAAGCGGAAAAGTGCAATTTCATAGGATACCCTAAGAAAAGTTGGGTATACCTTCTATCTCAGATCCGAGTGCAAAGTGTTTGTTGCTAAAAATGGGCCCTTTCTCGCAAAAGAGTTTCTCTTGAAAGAATTGAGTGGGAGGAAGATAGAACTTGATGAGGTTGTTAAACCTTTGTTTCAACCACAGAGTAGCGCAACGTAGAAAGATGTTTGTGTGGAACCTATGTCAGTTGAAGAGGAAGTTAATGATGATGATCATGAAGCTTCAGATCTAGTTGCTATCGAACCTCGTAGGTCGACAAGGGCACATATTGCTCCTGAGTGGTACGGTAACCCTTTCTTAGAGGTCATGTTGTTGGACAACGATGAGCCTACGAGCTATGGAGAAGCGATGATGGGCCCAGATTCCGAAAAATGGCTAGGAGCCATGAAATCCGAGAAAGGAACCATGTATGAAAATCAAGTATGGACTTTGGTAGACTTATCCGTTGAACGACAGGCCAATGAGTACAAATGGACCTTTCAGAAGAAGACATACGCTGATGGTAAATGTCACCATTTATAAAGCTCGACTTGTCACAAAGAAGTTTTTGACAAGTTCAAGGAGTTGACTATGATGAGACTTTCTCACCCGTAGCGATGCTAAAGTTTGTTGGAATTATGTTAGCAGTTGCTGCATTTTTCAATTATGAAATCTCGCAGATGGATGTCAAAACATCATTTCCTAAATGGTTTACTTGAGGAAAGGTTGTATGTGATACATCTAGAAGGTTTTGTCAGTCCTAAGGATACAAAAAGGTGTGCAAGCTTCAGCAATCCTTCTATGGGCTGGAGCAAGAATGTCGGAGTTGGAGTAAACGCTTTGAGGAGGTGATAAAAGTTTTTGGGTTTATACGAAGTTTACGAGAAACATGTATTTACAAGAAAAGTGAGTGGGAGCACTATAGAATTTCTGATAAGTATATGTGGTTGACATATTATTTATCGGAAATGATGTAGAATTTCTGGAAAGAATAAACGGTTATTTCAAAAAAGTTTTTCAAAGGAAGACCTGGATAAAGCTACCTAATTACTGGGCATCAAGATCTATAGAGATAGATCAAGATGCTTGATGAAGCTTTCAATGAGTTCAAAATGGATCCGTCAAAGAAGGAGTTCTTGCCTGATTTTAAGGTTTTGAGTTGAGTGAGACTCAAAGCTCGACCACGGTAGAAGAAAGAGAAAGGACGAAGGTCATCCCCTATGCTTTATCCATATGCTCTATATAGTATGCCATGCTGTGTACCGCACCTGCGCGTGCCTTGCCATGAGTCTGTAAAGGTGTACAAGAGTGATCCAGGAGTGGATCACTGGATAGTAGTCAAAATTATCCTTAGTAACTAGAGGACTAAGGAAATATTTCTCGGTTATGGAGGTGATAAAGCGATCATCGTAAACAGTTACGTTGATGCAATCTTTGACACCTATCCGGATGACTCTGAGTAGCAATCCGGATACTATACCTATAGTGGAGTAGCCATTTGGAATAGCTCCAAATGGAGTGTGGTAGCAGTGTCTATAGTACGACATACAAATTTGTAAAGAACACACGGATCTGAACGTTGCAGATCGTTGACTAAAGACCTCTCTCACATGCAAAGCATGATCGAACCCCAGAACTCAGTACGTGTTAGATTCATAACAATGTAATTCACATGGTGACGTGAGCTAGATTATTGACTCTAGTGCAAGTGGGAGACTGTTGGAAATATACCCCAGTGGCAATAATAAATTGTTTATTATCATATTTCCTTGTTCATGATAATCGTTTCTTATCCATGCTAGAATTTTATTGATCGAAAACTCATATACATGTATGGATACATAGACAACACCATGTCCCTAGTATGCCTCTAATAGACTAGCTGGTTGATCAAAGATGGTTAAGGTTTCCTGGCCATGGACTTGAGATGTCATTTTATAATGGATCACATCATAGGAGAATGTTGTGATGGACAAGACCCAAACTATAAACGTAGCATATGATCATGTCAGTTTATTGCTACAGTTTTCTGCATGTCAAGTATCTGTTTCTATGACCATAAGATCATGCAACTCACTTACACCGGAGGAGTACCTTGTGTGTATGAAATGTCGCAACTGAACTGGGTAACTATAAAGGTGCTATATAGGTATCTCTGAGGGTGTCTGTTGGGTTGGCATGGATCAAGACTGGGATTTGTTACTCCGTGTGACGGAGAGGTATCTCAGGGCCCACTCGGTAATACAACATCACAACAAGCCTTGCAAGCAATATGACTAAGTGTTAGTCACGGGATCTTGTATTACGGAACGAGTAAAGAGACTTGTCGGTAACGAGGTTGAACTAGGTATGGAGATACCATGATCGAATCTCGGGCAAGTAACATACCGAAGAACAAAGGGAACGTTATACAGGATTGACTGAATCCTTGACATGGAGGTTGAACCTATAAAGATCTTTGTAGAATATGTAGGAGCCAATATGGGCATCCAGGTCCCGCTATTGGTTATTGACCGTAGAGGTGTCTCGGTCATGTATGCATAGTTCTCGAACCCGTAGGGTCTACACACTTAATGTTTGGTGACGATATAAGTATAGTTGACTTATTATGTTGGTGACCGAAAGTTGTTCGGAGTCCCGGATGAGATCCCGGACATGACGAGGAGCTCCGGAATAGTCCGGAAGTAAAGTTTGATATATGGGATAATAGTGTTTGGTCTCTGGAAGGGTTCCGGATGTTTCCCAAAATGTTCGGGTATAGGAACACTTTATTTGGGCCAAGGGGTATAGCACACAAAGCTTTTGGTAGGTGCAAAAGGAAGTTTTGTGGAGGCCAGGGGCTAGACGCCAGGGACCCTGGCGTCTGGGGCCAGACACCAAGGACCGTGGCGTCTGGTCCTGGAGTCTGAGAAGGACTCTTGTCTGCGTGCCAAATCGACCTTGAGGAGGATTTTTCTCCAAGTTTCGACCCCATGGCTGAACATATAAATAAAGGGGCAGGGCTAGCACCCAAAACATATCAAGTTTCCCCAAGTCGTCTGCCAGCAACCCCGTCCCTCTAGTTTATCCTTCGTCATAGTTTCCGTTGTGCTTGGCAAAGACCTATGAAGATTGTTCTTCACCACCATCGTCACTATGCTGTTGTGCTGTTAGAACTTATCTACTACTTCACCATTGCTCGCTGGATCGAGGAGGTGAAGGCGTCATCAAGCCGCATGTGTTGAACGCGGAGGTGCCGTCCGTTTAGCGCTAGATCGGAAGGAACATGATGGGATCGCAGGACAGCTCATGATGAGATTGTGGGACGGCTCGTGATTGGATCACCAAGATGTTCAACTACATCAATTGTGTTTCTTAACACTTCCACTTAGCAATCTACAAGGGTATATAGATCCACTCTCCCTCTCGTAGATGCTCATCACCATGGATAGATCTTGCGTGTGCGTAGGATTTTTTTTGTTTCCCATGCCACGTTCCCCAACAACAATTTACCATTGTATGGGTGTGTTGGGGACACAAGAGACTCTTTGTTATTTGGTTGCAGGGTTGTTTGAGAGAGACCATCTTTATCCTACGCCTCTCACGGATTGATAAACCTTAGGTCATCCACTTGAGGGAAATTTGCCACTGTCCTACAAAATTATGCGCTTGGAGGCCCAACATGAGTCTGCAAGAACAAGGTTGCGTAGTAGACATTAATATCCCGAGAGAAGTTATTATTCAGAATTTTTAAGCTCAACTTTCTAATAATGATCAAACAATGCTCGATACTTCTTGTACTGGTTCTTTTATGAAGAAGACTATTGAATTCATGTGGGATCTCTTGGAAAGAATTAAACACAACTCTAAATATTGGAAACTCGATGAAGGTAATGAGCCAGGTATTAAGCTTGAATTTGATTGTGTTAAATCTTTTATGAATACCGATGCTTTTCACAAGTTTAGCACTAAATATGGACTTGACTCTCAGATAGTAGCCTCTTTTTGTGAATCATTTGCTGCTCATGTTGATCTCCCTAAAGAGAAGTGATTTAAGTATTATCCCCCTGTTCAAAAGGAAATTAAAGAGTCGGTCATAGCTAAAGAAGAAATTATTGTTTACAATTCTGATCCAGTTGTGCCTACTTCTTATATTGAGAAACCACCTTTCCCTATTAGGATAAAGGTACTTGTTAAGGTATCAATTGTGGTTCACAAAAGTGAAATTAGAGCACCTAAGCCCTTTGAACAAATTAAGGTAGAACCAAGTATTGCTATGGTTAAAGATCTCTTGGTAGAAAATATTGATGGTCATGTCATTTACTTATGTGACGAAGCTGCTAGAATTGCTAAACCCAATGAAAACGACTAACATAGACCTGTAGTTGGCTTGCTGGTTGTCTCAGTCAAAATAGGAGATCATTGTTATCATGGCTTATGTGATTTGAGTGTTAGTGTGAGTGATATTCATTTTAACTTATAGCAAGAAATTATGAATGACATAGCACCCGCTGAAATAGAATATATTGATGTGACTATTAAACTTGCTAATAGAGACACCATCACACCACTTGGGATTATTAGACATGTTGAAGTCTTGTGTGGGAAAATAAAATATCCTACTGATTTTCTAGTTCTTGGTTCCCCACAAGATCAATTTTGTCCCACTATCTTTGGTAGAGCTTTCTTGAACACTGTTAATTCTAAGATAGATTGTCAAAAAGAAACCGACAGTGTTGAGTTTGGGGATGTGTCTCATGAGTTTAATTTTCCAAGTTTAGTATAAAACCTCGTGATAGATAATTACCTAGTAAGGATGAAATAAGTGTTCTTGCTTCTATTGCCATCCCTCCTATCGATCCACCAGAACAATATTTGCTAGACCATGAAAATGATATGCACTTCCGTGAAAGAAATGAAATAGATAAAAATTTCTTTGAACAAAAACCTCTGCTGAAAAACAGTTTCACTATCGAAACTCTTGGAGGTCCTCCTCTACCCAAACGTGATCCTGTGTTTGAAGTTAAATAATTGCATGATACTCTGAAATATTGTTATCTTGATTAGAACAAGGTATATCCTATTATTATTAGTGCCAACCTTTCAGAAGATGAATAAGAAAGATTATTGAAAATTCTGAGGAAGCACTGGGCTGCTATTGTATTTACTCTTGATGATCTAAAGGGCATTAGTCCCAGTGTATGTCAGCACAAGATTAATATGGAACCTGATGCTAACCCCGTTGTTTATCATCAATGACGATTGAATCCCAAGATGAAAGATGTGGTAAGAACCGAAATATTAAAGCTTCTCAAAGCAGGTATAATCTATCCCATTGCTGATAGTATATGGGTCAGTCCGGTCATTGTGTCCCTAAGAAGGGAGGTATTACTGTTGTTCCTAATGATAAATATGAGTTTATTACACAGAGAATTGTTACTGGCTATAGGATGGTAATTTATTTTAAAAAATTAAATAAAGCTACTAGAAAAGATCATTACCCCATGAATTTTATTGATCAAATGCTTGAAAGATTATCTAAGCACACACATTTTTGTTTCTTGGATGGATATTCTGGTTTCTCTCAACTAACTGTGTCACAATTTGATCAAGAAAAAACTAACTTTACTTGTCCTTTTGGAACTTATGCTTAAAGACGTATGCCTTTTGGATTATGTAATGCACCTGCTACCTTTCAAAGATGTATGACTGCTATATTCTCTGATTTTTATGAAAAGATTGTGGAGGTTTTCATGGATGATTTTTCCATTTACGGAACTTCTTTTGATGATTTCTTAAGCAACCTTGATCGAGTCTTGCTGAGATGTGAAAACTAATCTCGTCTTGAATTGGGAGAATTGCCACTGTATGGTTATTGAAGGTATTGTCTTGGGGCATAAGATCTCCGAACGAGGTATTGAGGTGGATCTAGCTAAAGTTGATGCAATAGAGAAAATGCCATGTCCTAAAGATATTAAAGGTATTCGAAGTTTCCTTGGTCAGGCTGGTTTCTATAGGAGGTTTATTAAAGACTTTTAAAAATTTTGTAGGCCTCTTACTAATATTTTACAAAAGGATACCACTTTGTTTTTGATGATGATTTCATAGAAGCCTTTGAAACACTAAAGAAAGCCTTAACCACTACACCTATCATTCAACCACGTGATTGGAACTTGCCTTTTGAAATTATTTGTGATGCTTGTGATTATGTTGTTGGTGCTGTTGTAGGACAAAGAGTTGATAAAAAATTAAATGTTATTCATGATGCTAGCAAAACTCTAGACATTGCCCAAAGATATTATGCTACTACTGAAAAAGATTTTTTAGCAGTCGTGTTTGCTTGTGATAAATTCAGATCTTACATTGTTGATTCCAAAGTTATTGTTCACACTGATCATGCTACTATAAAATATCTTATGGAAAAGAAAGATGCTAAACCTAGAATCATCAGGTGGGTTCTCTTGCTTCAAGAATTTGATTTATATATCGTTGATAGGAAGGGAGCTAAGAAACCCATAGCTGATAACTTGTCTAGATTAGAAAATATTCTTGATGACCCACTACCTATTGATGATAGTTTTCCTGATGAACAACCAGGTGCAATAAATGTCTCTCAAAACACTCAATGGTATGCTTATTATGATAATTACATTGTTGCTAAATATATTCCACCTAGTTTCACATACCAATAAAAGAAAAAAAATTCTTCTATGATTTAAGGCATTACTTTTGGGATGATGCACATATTTATAAACAAGGAGTTGATGGTATTATTAGATGTTGTGTACCTGAGCATGAACATGAACAAATCCTATGGAGATGTCATTCCGAAGCTTATGGAGGACATCGTGTTGGAGATAGAACTTCTCATAAGGTATTACAATCTGGTTGTTATTGGCCTACTCTCTTCAAGGATGCCCGTAAGTTTGTCTCATCTTGTGATGAATGTCAAAGAATTGGTAATATAGGTAAGCGTTGGGAAATGCCTATGAATTATTCACTTGTTGTTGAACCATTTGATGTTTGGGGTTTTGATTATATGAGACCTTTTCCTTCCTCTAATTGGTATACTCATATTTTGGTTGCTATTGATTATGTCACTAAGTAGGTATAAGCTATTCCAACTAGTAGTGTTGATCATCACACTTCTATTAAAATGCTTAAAGAAGTTATTTTCCCAAGGTTTGGAGTCCCTAGATATCTAATGACTGATGGTGGTTCACACTTTATTCATGGTGCTTTCCGTAAAATGCTTGCTAAATATGATTTTAACCATAGAATTACATCACCCCATCATCCTCAATCTAGTGGTCAAGTTGAACTTAGCAATAGAGAAATAAAATTGATATTACAAAAAACCGTCAATAGGTCTCGAAAGAATTGGTCTGAGAAATTAGATGATGCACTTTGGGCCTACAGAACCGCTTATAAAAATCCTATGGGTATGTCTCCATATAAGACGGTGTATGGGAAAGCTTGTCATTTGCCTCTAGCGTTAGAACATAAAGCCTTTTGGGCAATTGAAGAACTAAATTATGACTTCAAACTTGACGATGAAAAGAGGTTATTTGATATTAGCTCATTAGATGAATGGAGAACCCAAGCTTATGAAAATGCCAACTTATTCAAAGAAAAAGTTAAAAGATGGCATGACAAAAGAATCCAAATGCGAGAATTCAAAGTTGGAGAATATGTTGTTTTGTACAATTCTCGTTTCAGGTTTTTTCCAGGAAAACTTCTCTATAAATGGGAAGGACCCTATGTTATCGAAGTGGTTTATCGCTCTGGAGCTATTATGATTAATAACGCTGACGGTACAAACCCGAAGGTGGTCAATGGACAAAGAATTAAACACTATATCTCAGGTACGGCTATTAATGTTGAAAGCCATGTTATCCAAATGATGACACCAGAGGAACACATAAAAGAAACCTTCCATAACACTCCAGAACACTCCGGAACCATGAGAATTAAGAGGTACGTGAGAGGATAAGTAAACGGATTCCGAAAAATCTGCAAAAATATTTTTATTCAGTTTTGGAATATTTAAGAATTTTAGGAAATAAAAAATAAACCAGAAGGCAACTGCGCAGGGCAGGGTTGCCATCCCTGGTGCGCCTTGGTGGAGGGTGCCCACCTCGGGAACTTTCCCGACTCTGTTTCCCTTTCGTTTGCTTGATTTCCAGGAATAAAAATTATCTATATATACCCCTGACTATTTTAAACACCGCGTTGCGAGATTTTCCTCTGTTCTTGTTTTGTGTTGTTTTCTTGGCAGATCTGAAAATATGTCATCCCAAGATTCTAAGGGAGGGAGCTATGTGTCCAATTATGTTGCTGATCCAAAGATCTTTGGGGAGATTTACCCCTACTTGTGGACTTCATAGGAAGAGGAAGACACCGATCTGGAGGAAGTAGAAGACGCTGCACCAGACAATGGCTCGGATGAAGATGAACCTCCCGTACCTCAACTTGGAGATATGCACGTGGAGTTCAAGAAGTCAAGCCTTCCTAATGGTAGGAGTACACCCGATACTCCTTTTATCCCTTTTCGTTTTCTACAGGAGAGCAAGGCAGCTCTATGCAAGAGGATTTTGAAACTTGAGCAAGAGAATAATGATTTGAGGGAAGAAAACTTCATCCTCAAGCGTAAATTGGTGGAGAAGAATAAAGTCTCATCATCACCACCTTCATCATCACTACCACCAAAGGAGACTTGAGTACATGGGTATGTGCACTTCCCTTGGCTTGATCTAAGCTTTTGGGAGGTGTCCGGGTATCATATCACCATCACTTTTTACATTTGCTTTTTATTTTGTTCCTTAGCCTTTTCATGTATTAGTTAAATAAAAGTTTAGTATGATCTATTTTCGAGTGCTAGTTTCATGATCTATCTATCTATGTAATCAAGTGAGAGTTATATAATAAATTTTACTTTGATCTTTTGCCCCTTTTACTTTCTTGTTGCAATCATGATAAAAGAAAATAAATGAAAAACACCATATGATAATATTATGGTGAGTAAGGACATGACAATAAATAAAAGTATAAGTGGTAAAATTTATTGGAGATTGACAAACATAGCATTAGTCAAGGATGCAATTCATGAAAGAATTAATTAGGGAAGAGAAGATTCACATGCAAATATACTATCATGGACATCTTTTATGATTGTGATCCCCCATTAAATATTATATGCCAAAGTTGTTGACGTTGGACAAGGAAGACAATGTAATGATTTACGCTTGTACATATTCACACAGAAGTTATATTGTCATAAATACTTCAACATGTGGTGCTTGCCAATATCTTTGCTAGCCAAAAATTCCGCACTAAGTAGAGATACTACTTGTGCATCCAAAACCCCAAAACCCAAACTCATGTTTGAGAGCCTATGGATTGAATAAAATCCTTAAAGTAAGTTGTCATCGGTGCATCAAGGCTGCATCAAGGCAATAAAAATGATTCTAAAAGTGTTGGATCAATTAGTCTAAGAGAAAATTGAGCGTTTCACGAACTTGTGAGGGCAAAGTAATAAAAGTGACGAACTACATAGTAAAGGTTGCTATCACAAGGGGCAATGCAGGTGGACTTGATTTTACCAAAGATGATGAAAACGTAAACTCACAACCATTTATGCGCTGGAGAGACCGTTTTGTCTTTTGTGCCGAAGCTATTTATAAATCACAGGCCGAAACCGGTGAAATCAAGGGGCATTACTGTTCTTTTGCGTTAAGGGATTTGGCGTACAAACTAAAAAGCACATGACAACCTCTGCTTCCCTTTTCGAAGGGCCTATCTTTTACTTTTAAGTATTTACTTTTATGCAAGAGTCAAAGTATTCTTACCTATTCCTTTTTATTTTTATCCTTTGGCAAGCATCATGTGATGGGGAAATATATAGGCACATATGACCAGTTGGATATGAGTGAGCATGAGTTATTATTGTTCACATCACCTTTGAGGTGAATCCGTTGGGAGGAAAACAATAAGCCCATATCTTTCCATGTGTCCGAATGAAACTTTTTGTCCATGGGTATAGTGTGAGTGTTAGCAATCATAGAAGACTAAATGATGGTTGAGTATGTGGACTTGCCAAAAGGCTCCTACATGAGACCCTTCCTGAAAATATGAGGAATTGTAGTTGCAAAGTTGACTGAGAACATAGTTTGTTGGTTTCCAATAAGTTTTATGCTTTATACTTCCACGTTGTGATGAAATATTACTTACTCATAAGAAGTTATATGATGTTGCTATGTAACGTAAGTTTTAGGAGAAAGTTTTATGTTAGTTTTTGTTGTTGTTATAATAATAAGCATGATGCTACTATGTCCGTATTTTATTTTTATCGACACCTCTCTCTCTCAAACCATGTGGACATGTTCTTCGATATCGGCTTTCGCTAGAGCACTAAGCTTGGGGGAGTTGATACGTCCATTTTGCATCATGTTTTACTACTGTTATTTACAATGTTTTTATGCATTATAATGATTTGGGGAGTAATTATAATGCCTTTTCTCTCACAATTTGCAAGGTTTACACCAAGAGGGAGAAATGCCCGCAACTAGAATTCAGCACCTGAAAAAAGTACGTCAGACATACCTATTATGCACATCCCCAATGAAGCTGAAAATTTACGGAGATTTTGTGTACAATAAATAAGAATTATTGGAGATGAAAACTACTGCAGGGGGCCACCCTCCACCAGGGCGCACCAAGCCCCCTAACCGTGCCCTGGTGGAGGGTGCTCACCCAGGCCCCCCACCAAAGCCCATCTTCTGGTATAAATTCCAAAAAACAAAAAAAATTACGGAGAGGACTTTTGGGACAAAGCGCCGCAACCTCGAGGCGGAACTTGGGCAGGAGCACTTTTTCCCTTCGGCGGAGTGATGACACACAAGTACGGGGGGTCTATCGTAGTCTTTTTGATAAGTAAGAGTGTCAAACCCAATGAGGAGCAAAAGGAAATGACAAGCGGTTCTCAGTAAGGTATTCTCTGCAAGAACTAAAATTATCGGTAACAGATAGTTTTGTGATAAGATAATTCGTAACGGTAGCAAATAATAATAGTAACAAAGGTGCAGCAAGGTGGCCCAATCCTTTTTATAGCAAAGGACAAGCCTGGACAAACTCTTATATAAAGCAAAGCGCTCCCGAGGACACATGGGAATTTATGTCAAGCTAGTTTTCATCATGCTCATTTGATTTGCGTTCGCTACTTTGATAATTTGATATGTGGGTGGACCGGTGCTTGGGTGTTGTCCTTACCCTAACAAACCTCCCACTTATGATTAACCCCTCCTGCAAGCATCCGCAAATATGAAAGAAGAATTAAGATAAATCTAACCATAGCATGAAACGTGTGGATCCAAATCAGCCCCTTACGAAGCAACGCATAAACTAGGGTTTAAGCTTCTATTACTCTAGCAACCCCTCATCTACTTATTCCTTCCCAATGACTTCCTCTAGGCCCAAACAATGGTGAAGTGTTATGTAGTCGAAGTTCACATAACACCACTAGAGGAGAGACAACATACATCTCATCAAAATATCGAACGAATACCAAATTCACATGATTACTTATAACAAGACTTATCCCATGTCCCCAGGAACAAACATAACTACTCACAAAACATGTTCATGTTCATAATCAGAGGATTATTAATGATGATCAAGGATCTGAACATATAATCTTCCAACAAGTAAACCAACTAGCATCAACTACAAGGAGTAATCAACACTACTAGCAACCCATAGGTACTAATCTGAGGTTTTGAGACAAAGATCGGATACAAGAGATGAACTAGGGTTTGGAGAGGAGATGGTGCTGATGAAGATGTTGATGGAGATTGACCCCCTCTCGATGAGAGGATCGTTGGTGATGACAAGGGCTTTGATTTCCCCCTCCCGGAGGGTAGTTTCACCGGCAGGATCACCCTGCCAGAGCTCTAGATTGGTTTTGCCCAATTTCCGCCTCGAGACAGCGGCGCTTCATCCAAAAAGGTCTCTTATGATTTTTTCCTCGATGAAACCCTCGATATAGCAGAAGATGGGCACCGGAGGGCTGCCAGGTGGGCCACAAGCTCGCTAGCCGTGGCTAGGGGGCCGTGGCCAGCAGGCTTGTGGCTCCCTGGTGGGCCTCCTGGTGTATTTCTTTCGCCCAATATTTTTTATATATACCAAAATAATTCTCCGTAGATTTTCAGGACTTCTGGAGTTGCGCAGAATAGGTATCTCAGATTTGCTCCTTTTCTAGTCGAGAATTCCCTCTGCCGGCATTCTCTCTTCATGTAAACCTTGTAAAATAAGAGAGAAAAGGCATAAGTATTGTACCAAAATGTGTAATAACAGCCCATAATGCAATAAATATCAATATAAAATCATGATGCAAAATGGATGTACCACAGAGCGATTCCGTCGGGGAACTTCCCTCCCGGAAGTGGAAATCGAAGCCATCGTCATCACCAACAACTCTCTTATCTTGGGGATGCCATTCTTCATCAACATATTCAACAACACCATCTCCTCTCAAACCCTAGTTCATCTCTTGTGTTCAATCTTTGTACCGGAACCTCATATTGGTACCTGTGGGTGACTAGTAGTGTTGATTACCTTGTGTAGTTGATTGCTATATGGTTTACTTGGTGGAAGATTATATGTTCAGATCCATTATGATATTCAATACACCTCTGATCTTGAACATGCATATTATTTGTAAGTAGTTACTTTTGTTCTTGAGGTCACAGGAGAAATCATGTTGCAAGTAATCATGTGAATTTGATATGTGTTCGATATTTTGATGATACGTATGTTGTGATTCCCTTAGTAGTGTCATGTGAACGTCGAATACATGACGCTTCACCATCCTTGGGCCTAAGGGAATGCATTATGGAGTAGATATTAGATGATGAGTTGCTAGAGTGATAGAATCTTAAACTCTAGTTTATGCGCTACTTCATAAGGGCTGATTTGGGTCCACATGTTTAATGCTATGGTTAGACTTTGTCTTAATACTTTTATCGTAGTTGCAGATGTTTGCGAGGGGGTTAATCATAAGTAGGTTGTTAGTTCAAGTAAGAATAGAACCTTAGCACTGGTCCACCCATATCTCAAATTATCAAAGTAGCGAACACGAATCAAACCAACATGATGAATGTGACTAGATGAAATTCCCGTGTACCCACAAGAACACTTTGCTCATCATAAGAGATAGTTTTGGCCTCTACTTTGCCACAAAAGTATTGGGCTACCTTGATCCACCGTACCTATTGTTACTGTTACTTGCTCGTTACAAATTACCTTGCTATCAAAACACTTGCTACTTATGATTTCAGTGCATGCAGAAATTACCTTGTTGAAATCCTCTTATCATTTCCTTCTACTCCACGTTGGGTTTGACACTCTTACTTACTGAAAGGACTATGATTGATCCCCTATACTTGTGGGTCATCAAGTGGTAAGAACTGAAATACTAAAGCTTCTGGAGGAAGGTATAATCTATCCTATTACTGATAGTAGGTGGGTAAGTCATTTTCACTGTGTCCCGAAGAAAGGAGGTATTACTTTTGTTCCTAATAATAAAAATGAGCTTATTCCACAAAAAATCTTAATTGGTTATAGTATGGTAATTGATTTTAGGAAATTAAATAAAGCTTCTAAAAAGGATCATTACCCCTTGTCTTTTATTGATCAAATGTTAGAAAGATTGTCTAAAATCACACACACTTTTGCTTTCTCGATGGATATTCCGGATTTTCTCAAATACCTGTATCAAAACAAGATCAAGAGAAAACTACCTTTACTTGTCCTTTTGGAACTTATGCTTATAAACATATGCCTTTTGGCTTATGCAATGCACCTACTAGATTTCAAAGATGTATGACTGCGATATTTTGTAATTTTGCGAAAATATTGTTAAGGTGTTCATGGATGATTTTTCCGCTTATGGGACTTCTTTTGATGATTGCTTGAGAAACCTTGATTAAGTTTTGTAGAGATGCGAAGAAATTAGTCTTGTCTTGAATTGGGAGAAGTGCCACTTGATGGTAAATGAAGGTATAGTGCTTGGGCATAAAATTTCTGAATGAGGCATTGTGGTGGATAAACCTAAAGTTGATGCAATAGAGAAAATGCCATGCTTGAGAGATATCAAAGGTATAAGATGTTTCCATGGTCATGTTTTTTATAGGCATTTCATTAAATATTTATCAAAGCTTTCTAGGCCGTTAACTATTATTCTTCAAAAAGATGTTCGTTTTGTTTTTGATGATGATTGTGTAGACGCTTTTGAAATACTTAAGAAGGCTATAGTTTATGCACTTATTGTTCAACCACCTGACTGGAACCTACCATTTGAAATTATGTGTGATTCTAGTAATTATGTTGGTGGTGTTGTTCTAGGGCAAAGAGTAGACAATAAATTAAATATTATTCATTATGCCAGTAAACCACTAGACTCTGCTCAAAGGAATTATGCTACCACTAAAAAGGAATTCTTAGCAGTTGTTTTTGCTTGTGATGAGTTTAGACCTTACATTGTCGATTCCAAAGTAACTATTCACACCAATCATGCTGCTATTAAATACCTTATGGAGAAGAAAGATGCTATACCTAGACTTATTAGGTAGGTACTTTTACTTCAAGAATTTGACTTGCATATCATTGATAGAAAAGGAGCTGAAAACCCCGTAGCAGATAACTTGACTAGGATGGAAAATGTTCTTGATGACCCACTTCCTATTGATGATAGTTTTCTTGATGAGCAACTTGCTGCTATAAATACTTCACATAGTGCTCCTTGGTATGCTGATTATGATAATTATATTGTTGCCAAGTACACTCCACCTAGCTTCACCTATCAACAAAAGAAAAAGTTCTTTTATGATCTACAACATTACTTTTGGGATGACCTACATCTTTAGAAAGAGGGAGTAGATGGTATTATTAGATGATGTATACCTAAGCATGAACAGGAACACATTCTACGAAAGTGTCATTCCAAAGCTTAAGGAGGACACCATGCTAATGAGAGAACTGCACACAAGGTGTCACAATTGGATTTCGATTGGCCTACTCTTTTAAATAAGCTCATAAGTATGTCCATTCACACAACGAATGCCAGAGAGTTGGTAACACCAGTAAGCGTTAGGAAATGCCTATGAATTATTCACTTGTTATTGAACCATTTGATGTTTGGGTTTTTGACTTTATGGGACCTTTTCCTTCCTCAAATGGCTATACTCATATTCTAGTTGTTGTTGATTATGTTACTAAGTGGGTAGATTCTATTCCAACTAGTAGTGACAATCATAACACCTCTATTAAAATACTTAAAGACATCATTTTTCCAAGGTTTGGAGTACCTAGATACTTAATTACTAATGGTGGTTCACATTTTTATTCATGGTGTTTTCGTAAATTTCTAGTTAAATATGATGTTAACCATAGGGTTGCATCACCTTATCATCCCTAGTCTAGTGGTCAAGCTGAATTGACTAATCGAGAAATAAAATTAATATTGCAAAAGACCATTAATAGATCTAGGAAGAATTGATCTAAGAAACTAGATGGTGCACTATGGGCTTATAGAGCTGCTTATAAGAGTCCTATGGGTATGTCTCCGTACAAAATGGTCTATGGGTAGGCTTGTCATTTACCTGTTGATTTAGAACACAAAGCTTATTGGGCAATTAAAGAACTTAACTATGATTTTAATCTTTCCGGTGAGAAGAGGCTATTTGACATTAGGTCACTTCATTAATGGAGAACACGAGCCTATGAAAATGCTAAGTTGTTTAAAGAAAATGTTAAAAGATGGCATGACAGGAGGATTCAAAAATGAGAATTTAATGTAGGAGACTTGGTACTTTTGTACAAATCTCATTTCATATTTTTTGCAGGAGAACTCCTCTCCAAATGGGAAGGCCCATACGTCGTTGAGGAGGTTTATCGCTCCGGTGTAATAAAAATCAACAACTTTGAAGGCAAGAAACCGAGAGTGGTGAATGGGCAAATAATTAAGCATTATATTTTAGGTGCACCCATTAATGAAGAAAAAAAAATAACAACCAAGTTATTATACTAGAAGAACACATCAAGAAGGTCTTCCGAAACACTCGAGAAACCTGAAAAAGGGGTAGGTATGTGGTACGGTAAGTAAAGCAACTCCAAAAATTCCATAAAACTAATTTATGTCGTATTTGGTATTTTAGAAAAATTACAAAAATAAAATAGAGTCAGAAGGACCCAAAGGGGAGGCACAAGCCAATAGGGCGCACCCCTAGTGGTGCGCCCTGTTGGCTTGTGGGGCCCTTGTGTGCCCTCCGGACTCCGATTTTTTCCAGAACACGTATTTTACCCAGAAAAAAATCATTATATATACCCTCTGATGTTTTGACCACCACATCGTGAGACTCTCCCTTGTTTTTTTCAGGCTATTTTTCTATGAGATCTAGATCGCTGTGACTTCCCCTAAGCCAACGAAGGACAAGTTCTTCGAGAAGGTCATCAAGCCCTACTTGACAGAGGTGATAAAGCACCTTCAAGATAGTGAGATGCGTGAGGGGGTGCTCCACAACCAGGATGTTCAAGGCCCCAATAAGGAGGCAAGAGAGAAGGCCATGCTTGTAGAAGTGGATAAAGAAATCTTCAAGTGCCAAGGGGTGGCTGAACGTGGCTTGAGTGCTAATCACTCTATGATCACAGACTTCATCCGTGAAAACAAGATAGACACAAAGAGCATGGGAGAGGCTCTCTTCAAGCTTCTAGAGTGAATCGAGCATCTCCAAGATCAACTCTATGAAGTTTAACTCCAAAACTGTGAGTATGAATCTAAGTTTAAAAGTGTTGTGGTTTTGTCACGGTAGATGACCTCATAGGAGAACTTAGGTGTGAGGCCATCGCCGCTGTGTGGCGACTCGAAGGGGTTGATCGGGAACGAGAGACGAGTTTACCCAAGTTCAGCCCCTCCATTGGAGGTGAAAGCATATGTCCTACTTTGTGTCTATATTTATGATGATCTCAATTACAAGGGTGCGGAATCGCTAACCTAGGTTTCGAGGGTTTGCAACTTAAGTCTTTAGGCCCCATGGGCTCACCTTTATGTACAGGAGTCCAAGTCATGTCATGAATCGTTACCTACTATGTATCTAACTCACCTTGCCCCTTAAGCAAGGAAACTCCTCGCATCTTCTGCCTCTTGGGCGTTGAGTCGCCATCTTCATGTGCTAGGCCACCATCCGGCTTACTTGGTAAGCTGCCTTGTCCGCCTTGTTTCTAACGGTACAACCCATCTTGGATATGTCTCATAAGCTGTCACTTGTTTGACCCGGCCCAGTAGGGCGGGTTATATCGTGGGGTTATATCCCCGACATGAGGCCCCAGATTGATTTGAATTTATTCATGTCAATCTTCTTAATCTTCACTTCGTATCTTATCTTCTTCTTGTACCTGTGTCTTCTTTGAATCTCAAAATGACGGCTAGGACACTTCAAGACTTGTAATTTTCCTCGTGTCATTTCTGTCATCCGCTGGAAATTTAGGAAACCAATGATGGCATCACAATGGATCTTTTAGTGTATCCGCTTATCCCGAAAATTGAGGCGTTACTGTTTCTAAAACTTACCGTGCTTCCTCGATTCCTGCACTCACCAGTGGCCTTTTCAGGTTTTCTTAATTATAAATGGGTTGGCCACACCCCGTTATTCACTTTCCATTCCTTCTTCTTCCTTGTTCCGCTCTTCTCATTCGAGTGCTAACGGAGCTTTGCTAACGACGGCGGAGTCCTTCAGCCATGCTACTTACACCACCGGATTTCTTCGCGGTTACCAGAGTAGACGCGGTTGTCCCCTTTCTGTTTTCTCCAAGATCTGGAACGCATTGCTCCCCATTAGGGTTTGATCCTACTAGTTTTTTTTACCGTATTCATCGCGTTCGTCCAAACGGTTGCTTGTAGATCTAGAAGTTTTCATCCGTTTAATATTCATGGTTTAGCTACAACCTTCGCATCTCGTTCCTTGCGAACGGATCTGAAATAGGCCTTTGATGGATACTTTAGAATGCCTTGGTTCGGTTCATTCGCCAGTTAGAACACATTTATCTCTCCTTTTCCATGTTTACCTAGATTCATCCTAGCAATCATCTCAGTAGAAACCTGTTTGTGCATAATTTTTTGCTAAGTCTTGTAAAGATATGATAGACCTTCGTACTCCTTCACCTTATTTTACCGGCTTAAACATCTTCCTGCTGGTTACTGCCGGCTTAGACGTCTTTCTATAGAAACTTAATTTGTTTCACCTATGAATAATAGCCGTAATTTGGAAGCTTATAATGTGCGCCAGTTTATCTTCCTTATTTCCCTTGTAGCTGCCTCCATAATTCACCATGGCCCCTAAGAATGCCAAAGTTTGTAACCGGGTCAGATCCCAAGAATCCAAACTCACCTTCGAAAATCTTGTGAGCCAAGGGTTCCTGTGGGCTCGGAAGGAAATAGAATGACATGCTCCAAAAGAAGAGCCCTATCCGCAACCTCGACAAGGGGAAGTTGTCATCTTCTCTGAGCATTTGCGCAGAGGTTTTTGACCCCCGACTCAAAGTTCTTCAGGGACCTTCTACATTTATTCAAGCTCTAGCCTCAGGATCTTGCACCTAATTCCGTGACCAAAATCTATCAATTCTATGTCATGTGCGAGGTTTATCTGTAGATTGAGTCGACCGTGACCCTTTTTAGGTAATTTTTCTGTCTGAATCGCCAAACTGAAACCAAGAATGGCCCTTATTGTGAACTCGAGAAAATCTTTATTCAGAAGAGATAGAATAACCCTTTCCCTGATTCCAAGTTGGTGAGTCACCCAAAGGGATGAATAAAACTTGGTTTTACTACAAAAACACTGCCCCATCACGAGAGAATCCTATGTCGGGTTACATGATGGAACGTCTTGGCAACAATTTAGAATTTATGTGTTCGCCAATACCTAAAGAAAGGGACCTGATTGCACCCGTCGCACCAAGTTAAGGGCCCAGATTGCACACGGATTGACCGGGATCGACCTGATCCATTGTTGGCTACAGTAGTGGATCCAACCCATCAGCGCGCGAGGGGTTTCTTGATGTGCGATTACTCGGGCGACCTGTACGATGTTCAATGTTTTTCCATCGAGGACTTATCCGAAGATGCCCTCAAGAAGCAAACAAATAGATTCTTTTCTAATTCGAGGGAAAGGTGCAGCGTCACCAGCTTGGGTCCGTTCTATTTGCTGAATCGGCCACCTCTAGTACTTGATCTTTGTATATTTTCTTACTTTGTCAATTTTGTTTTAACCCGCCCTTCTCATCATATGCCTTACACTGTTGCAGAAGAACTCTAGCTTTTGTTATGCTTCAATCCCTTGTCCCTTCATCAGGTGAAAAGGATGACCCGCCTCTTGAATCATCTTTGGTGTCGCATAGTCCTAAGTCTTCTTGCCCTAGAGCCAGTGTTCTTAAATAGCCATTTAGTCCTTCCAACTCACTTTATCAGGCATCTCCTTCATTGTCTGATGACTCGACGGCGACTCAGCTTCCCGCTTTCAATGTGAATCGCGGGTAAGTCATCATTTTGTGTCAATTTTTCGTATTTAACTTTGAATTGTATCTTTCCTTGATGTAATTCTTGATTTCTGACGATCATAGGACAAAAGCTATTATGTCAAAACTTGTTGCTGGGTCAACTTTGGATGCAGTGGTCAAGATATTCCTAATCCTCCCCCAGAGACGGCAACCGCCGAAGCTACTCCGTCTATTGAAGATAACCCAGAAGCTAGGGTCGAATTGACAATGGATGTTGATATGTCAATGTCGGATGAGTGATACGTCTCCAACATATCCATAGTTTTTGATGATGTCAGGCTATTATATTATTTGTTTTGGATGTTTTATATGCATTAATATGCTATTTTATATTATTTTTTGGACTAACCTGTTAATCTAGAGCCTAGTGCCAGTTTCTGTTTTTTCCTTGTTTTTGAGTTTTGCAGATATGGGATATTAAACAGAGTCCAAACGGAATAAAATATCCGGAATGTTTTTTGGAAGGAAACAAATCCACCAGGCTTGGAGTGCATGCCAGGGCACCTGCTAGGAGGTCATAAGCCCTAGAGGCATGACCACCCCACTGGCCGCGCTTGGCAAGCTTGCCACCTCCTGGCAGGTCTCCTAACCCTATTTTTTGTCCTACAAGTACCTAAATATTCCACCAACACCAAAGAGATCCACACAAATATTTTTTCTCTGCCAAAAGCCTCCGTTCCCGGGAGATCCAATCTTGGAGCCTTTTTCGGTATCTGTTGGAGGGGGATTCGGTCACGGAGGGCATCTACATCAACTCCATTGCCCCTCTGATGATGTGTGAGTACTCCACCATAGACCTACGGGTCCATAGATAGTATCTAGATGTCTTTTTCTCTCTCTTTGATCTTCAATACCATGTTCTTCATGATCTTCATGGAGATCTATCCGATGTAATACTCTTTTGCGGTGTGTTTGTCAAGATCCGATGAATTGTGAGTTTATGTTCAGATTATCCATGAATCTTATTTAAATCTCCTCTGAATTCTTTTATGCATGATTTCATATCTTTGCAAGTCTCTTCGAGTTATTGATTTGGTTTGGCCAACTAGATTGGTAATTCTTGCAATGGGAGAAGTTCTTAGTTTTGGGTTCAATCTTGCGGTGTCCTCACCTAGTGACAAAGTAGGGGTAGCAAGGCATATATTGTATTTTTGCCATCAAGGGTAAAAAGATGGGGTTTTCATCATATTGCTTGATTATATCCCTCTACAACATATCACCTAATACGTTACTCGGTTCTTCATGAACTTATTAATCTAGATGCAGGAAGGAGTCGGTCGATGTGTGGAGTAATAGTAGTAGATGCAGAATCGTTTCGGTCTACTTGACACGAACCTGATGCCTATATGCATTATCATTGCCTTGGATATCTACATGATTATTCGCTTTCATTCAATGGCTTGACAGTAATTTGTTTACCCACCGTGATATTTTCCTTCAAGAGAGAAGCCTCTAGCGAAACCTATGGCCCCGGGGTCTACTTTCCATAATATATTTTTAGATCTATTAACCAAAAATACCAAAAATACCTTGCTGCAATTTATTTATCTTTTACTTTTTTACATCTATCTCTATCCGATCTAATCCTTGCAAATAATCGTGAAGGGATTGACAACCCCTTTATAGCGTTGGGTGCAAGAGTTTGATTGTTTGTGTAGGTGCATCCATTGGTGACTTGCTTGTTCCCCCTGCTGGATTTATACCGTGGTTCTCAACAACTAAGGGAAATACTTATGTACTTTGCTGCATCACCCTTTCCTCTTCAAGGGAAAACCAACGCAAGCTCAAGAGGTAGCAATGAGCCAGTTTTCGTAGATACACTAATGGAGACACATGGCGTGTCAACCAAGCCTTCTTTGCACCCTCCAAGTCTAGCTCGTCCATCCAGCCTGGCGACTCGTGTGGGTGATGTTATTCCGCCAGCTGAGGAGAATGTTCCGGAAGTTTCTATTGTCAAGGAGAGCTTCTAGGAACTTGTTGTTTCCTCCACTCTGGTCAAGATCGTAGCCAACGATGAGCCAACGGTTTTGGATAGAGGAAAGGCCAAATTAGAACTTCTGACTCTTTCTCCAATTGAGGTTGAGGGTATTTATCAGTAGTATCTGGCCCGGGTTAATGAAAGCCGAGAAATTTAAATGAATTTGATAACTGTTCTAAAGGAGAATATGAGGTAAAATTCTACCTTAACTGTCTTTATCTTGTATATTCTATCATTAGCCCCAAGGACCGTCTCATCTCCATGAGATGAGGCAGCTCTTGTTGATATGAAACTCGCTGAATAATCAACGTCTGACCCCCAAGGCTCGACTCATCTTTCTAAGGTGAGTCGGGTATTCTTTAATAATTATGAAGAACTCAACCTGTAGCTCCCAAGTGCTGGCTCACCTTCCTGAGATGAGTCAAGTCTTTCATAATTTTTTGAAGAATCTGACCTGTAGCCCCCAAGGGCCGGCTCATCTTTTTCAGATGAGTCGGGTCTTTGATAATTTTTTGAAGAATTAGACCTGTAGCCCCCAAGGTTCGGCTCATATTGTTGAGATGAGTCGGGTCTTCTCATATCATATGTTTGGATTGAACTGACATGCATTAGCCCCAAAATATCGAGTATATTGCTTGTAATCTGCTTGAGACTTGCTTATGGAAAATGTTGAGGTGTCATAGCCCCTGAGGGTCAAGTCACCTTTTGTAAGGCAGCTTGAGGCTTGTGTAAAAATTGTTATTGATAACGCTTGCATGCCTGTCAGGTATATGTCGAAGATGCTAAATCTATGGGTGTGAAACTGCAGAAACACCTTAAAGAAGATATGCGGCTGAAGGCTGAGGCCGATTGTACGATTACTCATTGTGAAGAGTCTATGTGTCAAGCGCAAGATCGTCTTGAACATGCCCTCAAAATTGTTGAAGAAGGAAAAGCCGCCCTCTTGAAGCGTGCTAAAAAGGTTGAGGGTAAACTTGGTCCTTTGATGGAAAACTACACCACCCTGGTGAAGCAGATTAATGAGATGCTGACAGCCATCTTTGGTATGTACTCATAGCTCTTTTCACCTAAACTGCCAGGTTATATGGTGGCTCATTATATCAATTGCTTTTGTATGCAGGACGAAAAGAACTCACCCTTGTAGAATTGCTTATTGTGAGACCGAATGCAATTTTCACGTATATAGAGCAATTATTCACAGGATCCATCTTCTCCATAATGGTAGTGAAGAATCTTAAATATCTGCCTAGGAATACCAAGGACACGTTGAAGCAACTGTAAATTGTGCCTCAATGGGTCATAGAGACCAGGAAATCGGCGGCTCGTGGTGGAGTGAACATGGCTCTTGCCCGTGCAAAGGCAAATCTGCCTGAGCTGATCCAGAGGCTCTGAAAGAAGGCTTTCCTGAGTACAAGTTGGATGACCTAGAGTTTACTCGTGATGACTTCGCCAAGTGTTTTAAGGAGTCTCGGCAATTGGTGACTCTTATAGATGAAGTTAGTCTATCACAGTATCATCCAACATATTACAACAAGAACGAGCATATCAACACACCCAAAGATGAGCCATCAGTGCTAGTGCCACCTTGACGTAAGAGACCCTTTGCTCCTGATGTTGATGCATCAAGTATTGTTAAAGGGACTTAAATTTTTGAGTCTTTACATTCAAATTGGTGGCAACAAAAAGGCCAGCAGGCTGAAGACGAAGAGGAGCTAGTAGAAACAGATCCGGAGGCGATTGATGCACGACAAACTTGAAGGTGAATCTCGAAAGACAAATTCAGCCGCCAAGCGGCTCAAACTCGAAAGTGTTGGGCAAAAAACTTGAATATTTTGTGGCGCATGGTGCGGGCCTAATAGGGGTAGTTTAAAACTGTAAAGTTCCTTGGCATGACATCACACACATTTTTAATTTGTCTTGTTGTGGCAAAAACTTTTCGTGAAACTTTGATAGTTTGATCTGTTTGCCAAAATTTCATTGTGCTGCTCTTTCGCTTGCCTCCAAATATATTTATTTTGCTTAATGTGTTGTTTGATTGAACTAGGGAAGTCAAAAAGAGCCAACAAAGAAGCTTGCTTGCAAGGCTTTAAGTCTTGATTGAACCCTTCTAGAACATTGTTGCAGAGGACCTGAACTAGCCATAGTATAACTGCAATGTGTAACCCGGACACCCATCTAAGAGCTGGTAATGAGAATAATATTGTACCTAAAAAGTAATGGACGAATAATATATAGTGATAATAATAATAAGGGACTGTTAGTAAGCCTTCTCAGTGAGACTCGTCAAAGAGATTTGCTTTTGAGTCTCTAGTCTTGATTCAATGAAGCGGGTATGATAACCCAGGGTTTATCCTAGCTCTTTGTATGCCATCTCTCACGTGACTCAAGCCGGTGTTTTAACCTTGATAAGTTTAGGGTTCAAAATGGATTGACTTCCCAAGAGTACATGGGGTCACCTGATCAGAGTTGTATCAAGCATACAGGTAGGTTTAACCACATTGTGGCGTATTTGCTGGGTCAAGAGGGAGAGAAAGCTAAAGTTGATGGGTTGGAAGCCCCGAAGTGACCTATGTTTAAAAAAAATAAAGACTCATGCTCAATTTGTAGGCTAAAATGACAGAGACCCTGAGTTTCGGCGGTGCCGACTTTATTATATCTGAACATAAATAAGTTGGACAGAGGTTGGGGGAGGTACAAAGGTGCTGAGCTGGTGGCTCTAAGCATAGTAAGGCCGAAGGTGAGCAATGTTCCAAGGCTGGGTATTCTCTTATTCAGAGGTATATGAGTCTGGTCGAAGATCCACCAGGTAATATGAACCATTATTAAGGTTTTTTCTGATGACAAAGGGGCTTTCCCAAGGTGGTGAAAGCTTGTGCACGCTTGTTTGATCTTGAATCAGATGGAGCACTAAGTCACCCTCTTGAAAGGTGCGGCTTCTGACTCTACGGTTATGATAGCGATGTAGGTCTCGTTGATATAGAGCTGATTTGGCTGCTACTAAGTCTTTTTCTTCTTCCAAAGCATCCAAGGAATCCTGACGTGCTTGTTCATTGTTGGCTTCAACATAAGCGACGACTTGAGGAGAGTCATCATGAATATCATTTGGTAACACCGCCTCAACTCCATAAACAAGAAAGAAAGGTGTGTATCCAGTAGATTTGTTTGGAGTCATTCTTATACTCCAAAGTACTGCCGGGAGTTCCTCAATACAACCGACTAGTTTATGATGTAATGGAACCATCAGCCGAGGTTTGATCCGTCTCAAAATCTCTTGATTAGCTCATTCTGCGTGCCCATTGGACTGTGGATGCGCCATTACTGCTAAGTCAAGCCGGATGTGGTCGCGTTGACAAAACTGTTCCGTAGCTCCTTTTGATAGATTGGTACCATTGTCAGAAATAATACTATGAGGATAGCCAAAATAGAAGATCATCTTTTTCAAAACTTTGACTGTTGTCTCTACGTCACAGTTGCTGACAGTTGCTGCTTCAACCCACTTGGTGAATTTATCAACCGCCACTAATAGATGAGTCTTCTTACCAGAAGACAGCTTGGATGGGCCGACCATATCGAGCCCCCAGACCGCAAACCTCCAAGTAATTGGGATCATGCACAATTCTTGAGCCGATACATGGGCTTGTCGAGCAAACTTTTGACATCCATCACAGCGCACAATGTCCTCTGCATCTGCATGAGCTGTCAGCCAATAAAACCCATGGCAAAAAGCCTTTGCCACCAAAGATCGTGAGCTAGCATGGTGTCTAGAGTTGCCAGCATGGATTTCACTTATAACTTTTGGTCCTTCCTCAGGGGAAACACCAAGTTGAAAAACTTCGGTGCTACTTCGTCGATGTAACTCGCCTCTGATGATAGCCATGGACTTGGACCACCGGATTATCTATCGGGTGATGATTTCCTCTATTGGGAGCTTGCCTCAAGTCAAATATTCCAATTAAGGCATCGTCCAATCAGGGGTAGCATGGAGATCCACCACCAAGTGAGCCTCTGGGTCAGGAATTGCTATGTCCTCCTCAGACGGCAACTTGACCAAAGGATTGTGAAGGACGTCTAAAAACACTTTAGGGGGGACCGGTTTCCATTGAGAGCCGAGTCGTGACAGGGCGTCTGCCGCCTCGTTGAGCCGATGATCTATATGATCGAATTGATAGCCTTGAAAATAACCTGCAACGTTGGTGACTGATACGTCTCCGTCGTATCTACTTTTCCTAATACATTTGCTCTTGTTTTGGACTCTAATTTGCATGATTTGAATGAAACTAACCCGAACTTACGTTGTTTTGAGCATAACTACCATGGTGTTTTTTTGTGCAAAAATAGAAGTTTTTGGAATTGGACAAAACAATTGGAGAATTATTTTACAATAAATAAAAAAAATTGGAGCCAAGAACCACCGGAGGGGGTGCCTTGGCTGGGCACGATACACCAGGGCGCGCCACCCCCTCCAGGCGCACCTTGGTGGGTTGCAGTCACCTCGTGGCCCCTGACCCTAATTCCAACACTATAAATTCCTATTTTCATAGAAAAAATGGGGGATTAAGTTTTATCGCATTTCACGAGACGGAGCCGCCACCTCGTCTTGTTCTTCATCAGGAGGCCAGATCTGGAGCCTGCTTGGGGCTCAGGAGAGGGGAATCTTCATTCTTCGTCATCACCAACCCTCCTTCATTGCCAATTCCATGATGCTCCCCACTGGGAGTGAGTAATTCCTGTGTAGGCTCGCTGGTTCGCGAGGAGTTGGATGAGATTCATCATGTAATCGAGTTAGTTTTGTTAGGGCATGATCCCTAGTATCCACTATGTTCTGAGATTGATGTTGCTATGACTTTGCCATGCTTAATGCTTGTCACTAGGGCCCTAGTGCCATGATTTCAGATCTGAACCATTTATGTTTTCGCCATTATATCGATGTTCTTGATCTGATCTTGCAAGTCATATGCACCTGTTATGTGTTATGATCCGTAAACTCCAAAGTGACAATAGTTGGGATACTTTCCGGTGATGACCGTAGTTTGAGGAGTTCATGTATTCACTATGTGTTAATGCTTTGTTCCAGTTCTCTATGAAAAGGAGGCCTTAATATGCCTTGGTTTCCTTATGGACCTTGCTGCCACGGGAGGGTAGGACAAAAGATGTCATGTAAGTTATTTTCCATAATCATGTATGACTATTTACAGAATATATGCCTACATTATATTTATAAAATGGAGCTAATTCTATGTCACCCTAGGTTATGACTGTTATATGATGAATATCGTCCAATGAATTCATCGATCCAATGCCTATGAGTTTTACAAATATTGTTCTTGCTAAGTTACTATTGTAGTTGTCACTGTCACATTTCCTACAAAACATTTACTATCACTTTTACCGTTACTACTATTGTTACCACTCCTATCAAACTATGATATTACTGCGCTACTGACCACTTTGCTATAGAGATTTAATCTCCAGGTGTGGTTGAATTGAAAACTCAACTGCTAATACTTGCAAATATTCTATCGCCCCCCTGTGTCGAATCTATAAATTTGGGTTGAATACTCTACCCTCGAAAACGGTTGCGATCCCCTATACTTGTGGGTTATCAAGACCTTTTTCTAGCGTCATTGAAAGGGAGCATAGCTATATTTTCTGAGTCACTTGGGATTTATATCAATTTATCACTAGGAAGAATCTGAAGGAAACAAGAACCAAGATTGTTCCCTCTAAGACGAGGGGAGGTACGTATTTGCCATCACACTCTGCACTTGATTCACCTTCTATTATGAGTAGACTTGCAACACAGCCACATGCTATTAATCCTGATATGTTGCAAGTTATTGATGATGCTACTTCTACTATGAATGATGATATTGATGATGCTAGTACCTTGCCTGATGATACTATGTCACTAGGTGAATTTCTTGATGAATAAATTGCTTGAGCTAAAGAGAACGAAATTACTGAAAGTGATGAAATTACTGAAATTGATGAAGTCCTTGAAACAGACAATTGTGAAACACCTATTAGACCTAGATCTCGTAGATTTGAATTGCCTAATATACCCGAGGATTATGTTATGGATGGAGAAGTAGCTAGAGACATCCTTGCTTGTCAGGATAGAGATGATCTTAAGAAATAACTATGCAAGTATAAAGAAAACACTTTGAATGCTAGAATGAAATGTGATCCTAAGTTTTCTACTTCACCTATCTTTGTTACAGATAAGGATTATTAATTCTCTGTTAACCGAGAGTTAATTACATTGGTTGAATCTGATCCTTTTCATGGCTATGAAACTGAAACTATAGTGGCACATCTTACTAAGTTGAATGATATAACCACCCTTTTTGCTCATGATGAGATGATTCGCTACTATTATATTCTCAAATTATTTCCGTTTTCATTAAAGGGTGATGATAACATATGATACAATACTCTTGCTCCTGGTTGTGTGTGTAGTCCCTAGGATATGATATACTACTTCTGTGAAAAATATTTTCCTGCTCATAAGAAACAATTTGCCTTACATGAAATATTTAATTTTGTGCAAATTGAAGAAGAGAGTCTCCCACAAGTTTGGGGGAGGCTTCTCCAATTGCTTAGTGCTTAGCCTAATCACCACCTTTAGAAAAATGAAATACTTGATATCTTCTATAATGGACTTATCGATGCTTCTAGGGACTTCCTAGATAGTTGTGATGGTTGTGTTTTCAAGGAACAAACTATTGAATAAGCTAAGGAACTATTGAATAATATATTGAAGAATTATGATGATTGCACTCTCCCTGAACCACCACCTAAACCCACTCTGAAGAAGAGGGGTATCTTATTTCTCAATCCTGAAGATATGCAGGAGGCAAAGAAATGTATGAAGGAAAAAGGTATTAAGGCTCAAGATATTAAGAATTTACCACCTATTGAAGAAATACATGGCCTTGACACACCACCACCTCAACAGGTGGTAGAGGTAAATTCTTTATTAACGTTTGATGAAGGTGACATCCCTTACAATAAACATCCTAGTCAATATTTATATGAGTTTGACAACTACATTAGGAAACGAGATCACTTCAATGCAAATGTTCTAAAACAATTGAAATATAAGTCTGATATGATTGCTCGCTTGGGCGACTTGTTATTCAGAAGCAGTAATGATGTTAGAGGTGTAGGAAAATATGGCTCTATGTCGGGACCCCGATCCTAAGTCATATGAATCCAGACTATAGCATATCACATCACTTTGCGGCCTCATGCACAGTAAGCTCCATGGCTGCAGCCTTAACTTAGCCGGGACCGTTTGCGTCTTTTGGCTCACGTATGTGAACAAGTCGCTGGCAATCAAACGACAGAGAACCCGGGCCGACAAAACTAGTCATAGAACCCAAGCGGCACATCCGTACGGAAACAGGCATACGTAACCCAGCAATGCAGGTGTCGACCTCAAGCGTGTGTAGACGAGTCATAGCAAGCCACAAGGACTCCATTATTTCGTGGGACGTAAATGTCATCACTGCACGTAGACGAGTCGTAGCAGACTACAGGGACTCCATTACACCGCGAGGCATTTCCCCGAAGGGACAGACACAGCAACAGAGAAGGATACATGCCGATCAATCAATGTGTGCAGAGTAGTAGCAAACTACCATGGCTCGGTGGAAGCACAAAGAGGCAATTTCCCATTAAGAGTAGTACTAAAGGCGCACAACTAGGTGTCGGATCCCATACATACCGTTGCACGTCACACGTACGGACGACATGCCCGATATGCATAGATACAACCATGTCATCACAACATAACCATACAACAACATGACTTTTATTTAAGAGGCTCAGACGAGCCTTGCATAATATGTTCTTACAGATAGGGGTCACATGACCCGACACTAAAGTCATACAAACAAGTTCATACAAACCAAGTGGAAGTTTAAGCTGTCTGAGTACAGACAGATGAAAGGGGTAAAAAGGCACATAGCCTGACTATCTATAGCCCGCCATAGGGCATAAGGTCGTAGCTGGGACACCAGCTATTCGGCATCGTTGATATCTAGAAATAACCCACCTGATGGGTCCTGGGTCTCATCTGCAACATTTATTAAGCAAACATGAGTACAAACGTACTCAGCAAGTCTTTAAAACAGACCTAGTCTAATCATGCTCATGCATCAACAAGGGAAGTGGTGGAGTTTATGCAGCAATGCCAGCTTTGACTCATGGCTAACCTGCACTACTCAAACTTTAACTCTTTGTTACAATTTTAGATATCGCACACGAGTCCACCAACTTCATAGCAATACACCACCATGGATTCACTTCCCTCTCCTGGGAGAGTGCCATCCACGATACTCACACTTGTCTTGATATTTTTATGAGTATCCATTTGATTATCTATGAACAACATAGTTCTCCAAGTAGTCCATATTCGAGGACACGGCTATTCGAATAGTTTCATACCCTGCAGGGTGTACTTCTTCACACACGCTCTCGCCACTTATCGCTGTGTGCTCATAAAACTATGCACCTCGGCAACCTTCAAGCGGATGCCTAGCGAGGGAGTCGGCCACGACCGTCAGTCACATAAGACCTCTAGTCCAAGCTATCGCCTATTTGAGACTGAACCTGCACGGAAGTTCGGCCGAAGTTTCCGCTATGGCCCCAAACAATGTGCGTAGGGTTCCCAAGCCCACCATTTGGGTGACCCTTGGTACACCGTGCCACTGCCTACCGCGTCGTAACCCACCCCTAGGGTCAGCGCTACACACAGCCTCTAGTATGCTATAAACACCAGAAACTACTTGCAACTCATGGACCAAGGACTAAGCGACTGATAAGTCGAGAGGGGTCGAGTTACCGGAACCCAATGTGTGGCAGTAACTAGTCTTGGATCACAGAGACGGAACTCGGTTCCTAAGAACGGTCCCAATGAGACAACCCGCTATGTACTCCTACATGGCCTCTCATCGCTACCTTTACCAAATTGGGTTCATCATAAGATCATCACATCAGAACCACATTGTTTCACACAGTTCATCACCCAGATGAATCAGACCTGACACAACTCTAAGCATAGCAAGCACAGCAGGCAAAGTAAGCTAAGCACATCATGGCACAAGAATCTACCAGGCATGCTAGGTTGCAAGGTTTAGCTATTTACTGTGACAGTGACAGGTCATGTAGCAGATTAGGGTCATCTACCGTGTATAACTGACATGTGGTCGATTGTCCTAATGCAATAAACAAGAGCAGGAGCGAGAGAGTGGGATATTATCAGAATGATGAAAGGGGTTGCTTGCCTTGCTGGGTAGCAGGAAGGTTCTCTCCTTCATTGGAATACTCGGGGGCATCCTCGAAAGCAGGGCCGACTGCAATGCAGATAAGAAACAATCAATACACACAAGTGCAACAATATGATGCATGATCATGGCATGATAGCATGTATGGATGGGCTAATGTAGCTAGTGATCATGTTAATTTGAAATTAGTTTGAATATAGGTTCAAAATCGTTCTTCATTTCAAATTCCATATACTACCCTATTAGTAAATGTCAATGTTCACCTATTTAGATTGCTCTAACATGCATGACAATAGCACCATTGGATTCATTGGAGTTTTATGATAAATTTTCATATATAAATTATTTTCATCTGATTTACAGAATAATTTATATGAATTTTTGAAGTTTTGAATAATTTCTGGAATTATTTTTAAACTAGAAAATGAAATATGACATCAACCTGACGTCACGGTGACGTCAGCTGATCAGCTGACCAGGCCAGAGTCAAACCTAACATGTGGGGACCACATGTGAGTGGCTCAATCATTTAACTAAATAATTAAAACTAATCCTAACTAATTAATAGATCTGGGCCCACTGTCTAGTGACTGATTGGTTTAATTAATCTAATTAAATAATTTGCTAACTAATTTGATTAACAGAGCCTGGCCCCACCTGCCAGTGACCCAGCAAGACCCACCGGCGTTGAGCCACCGGTGGCTCCAGAGATGGCGGAGGGTTCAGGATCCCTCCTCCAGCGATCAAAAGGGCAGCGGAGGGCACCAAATGGACCTACACACACGCACGCATCCATTCCGACCCCTCCCAGGAGCTGAGATGGTCGGAATCGACGCCGGCGTCAAGCTTGGCAGCTGTCGGAGCTCAGGCGGGCACGGGCCCGTCGAGCCGGAGCTCAAACGAGGGACCTAAGGCCTCCTAGGGCTGCCTGGGAACATCCTGAGCAGGACCGCATGCTCAGACGCAAGCTTGGGCCGCTGCAACGGCGGCCATGACCTCGCCGGCGGCGAGAAGCTTTTGGGCTCAGAGGAACTCGGCGCTAGAGGACTCATTCGAAGGGGAAAAGAGGGGGGAAAGGACCAAGGGCTCACGGTGGTTGCAGAGACGTCGAGAGCGGGCTCGAGGAGGGCCTGGAGCAGCGGCGAGCTTCACTTGCTTGCCGACGGCCGGAGGTTGAAGACGACGGCGATGGCAGCGACAGGGAGCTCCCGGTGGTGCGTGGCTCGGCTAGAAGGAAGAGGGGATCTAGGCGGAGCCTCTGGTGAGCTCAGAAGGGCACGGGGGCGGCTAAAATGGTAGTGCTACGGCGGCGAGCAGCTCGGCCATGGCAGAGTAGAGGAGGGGAGAAAGAGAGGCGGTCGAGAGAGAGAGAGCGATGGGGACGGCTCTGGGAGCTTATCCCCGTCGTGCTGGCGAGGGGGGAGCAGGCAGGCAGCTGCCGGCGTGGAGGCACGGCAGCGCGTGCACGCCGGCCACACTCCCGTCCTCCTGGCCGCCAGGAGGACGATGACTTCTCTGGGCCAGGTGGGCCGGCCTGGCCTGGGCTTCTTTCTCCTTTTGTCTTCTTTTTTTCATTTCTTTTCTAATTTCTGACATTTTTTAATTCTTTTGTAGGTACAAAATGACTTTGCAAAATATCCCAAGTATTTTCTATAATGGAGTTTGAATATTTCAAACTTATCTAACAAGTTTTAGGATATTTTGAAAACAAAAGTAATGATAATGCTTTATTTGGCATTTTCAGGAGCTTTAACATTTATTTTAAAATTGTTTTGGATGTTCAAATATGTAAAATGGTCCCTGTTATAATCATGTCCAAATTTATGAGACATAGGGAACATTTTTAAAGAGCATTTTGGATTTGTTGAATTTTCACCAACTTTGAATTGTTTTGATTCAATGTGAGCTTGGGGTTTCTTCTACTTCCCATTTCAAGTTGATGCCAAATTGAAATATGATGCGAACATATGCTGCTCCTATGACCTCTAGCTAGGGATGTGACACTCTATGGTTGAAACCCACTTAGAACAAGTTGATAATACTCAAAGAGAATTGCTTAATGAAATGAATAATAATATGAATGATTTTGCTGTTAGAGTAGCAACTAGAGGAGGTAACATGACTCAGGAACTGCTTTATCCCGAGGGACACCCTAAAAGAATTGAAGAAGACTCTCGGATAATTAACATTAATGCACCTAGTACTTCTAAAAAGAAAAAGAAAAAGAAAAATGATAGGACTTTGCATACCTCTAGTGAACCTGAGGTAGAAAAACCTTCTGAAGATAATGATGTCTCTATTTCTGATGCTGAAACTCAATCTGGTAATGAACTTTCATCTAGTGATAGTGAAAATGACAATGATGAACAATGATAAAGAACCAGATAATGATGTAGAAATAGAACTTGTTGTTGATCTTGATAACCCACAGTCTAAAAATAAATGATATGATAAAAGAGATTTCGTGGCTAGAAAACATGGTAAAGAAAGAGAGCCATGGGTTCAAAAACCCATGCCTTTTCCACTTAAACCATCTAAGAAAAAGGATGATGAAGAATTTGAATGCTTTGCTGAAATGATTAGACCAGTATTTTTGCATACCCGCTTAACTAATATCTTAAAGATGTCCCCTTATGCAAAATACATGAAAGACATCATCACTAATAAAAGAAAGATACCTGAAGCTCAAATCTCCACGATGCTTGCTAATTATTCTTTTTAGGATGGAGTACCTAAAAAACTTGGAGATCCTGAATACCATCTATACCTTGCTCCATAAAAAGAAATTATGTCAAAACTGCTTTGTGTGATTTGGGAGCTGGTGTTAGTGTTATGCCTTTCTCTTTGTATAAAAGACTTGATGTGAATAAACTTGCACCTACTAACATATCTTTGCAAATGGATGAAAAATCAACGGCCATACCTATCGGTATTTGTGAGGATGTGTGTGTTGTTGCTGCAAATTTTACTATCTTAACAAACTTTGTTATTCTTGAGAGGCCCAAGGACGACAACTTGTCAATTATCCTTGGTAGACCCTTTTTGAATACTACAGGGGCTGTTATTGATTGCAATAAAAGCAAAGTCACTTTTCATATTAATGGTCATGAGCATACGATGCACTTTCCAAAGAAACAATTCCAAGTGAATGGTATGAATGTTATTAAAAAATCTCTGACACTCACTATTAGAAGTTTTCAACTACCTCTACCTACTACCAAAAGGAAATATGACATACTTATTGTTGGGGATACACATATCCCCGTTGAGGTAACTTAGCATTTTACGAAAGTTCTTCAGTTTGACGCTATTCGAAAGTGGTTGTTTATAAGACTTGATCAACCTTATTAATGGATCATTTTTGAGAGGTATGAAGTTGATGAATCTTGTAGGAACAACCTTCTGCTCCCACCTTTTGTTTTCTATTCTTCTTAATCATATAAAGTAAAATACAATGTTTATCCTGTTTTCTGATTTCTCCGTGCAATAAAAATGACCCAAAAATAAAAAGTTCTCACAATGTCCTAAAAATTTAGCATGATTTTTTGCTGAATATTTCTGAATTTTTGGTGCAAATAACATCAGAGGGGGGCACACCTGGTGTCCACAAGACACCAGGGCATGCCAGCAACCCCAGGCGCGCCCTGGTGGTTTGTGGTCCCATGTGGGTCCCCTTACTTATCCCTTTAGACCATGCCATCTCCTACCTTCAGAAAAAAATCACCATAGCTCTCACTCTCGTGTTCTTGCTCTCAAACCCGTGGATTTCGATCTCTTTGCTTGAAGCTCCTTTTCCGAAACTGTTTTGGGGGATTGCTTCTTGGTATGTGACCCCCCCATTTCTCCAATTATTTTTTGCTTTACTGGTCTATATTTTGAATAATTAGCTACTCTTGGTGCTGCTGTAAATGAGCTTGCATGTTGAATTGTTAGAGTTCTAAGTAGTTTGAATGCTCGTTATAGTCTCTACCCAGCCATATGAGTAGTTTCTATCCATCTTCTGAAGTTTTGTTAACAAAATTTTGTGTCTCAATTTTTTTCAGAAATTGTTCGCAAGTAAAAATGAAATTCTTAGTTCTTCAAGGAGGAGGTCCTCGGAGGCATCATCCAGTGAAAGCTCGGTCCGACAATCCTATGTTGAACCAAGTGCAAGCTCGATACGGGACGCTGACACAAAATCATGCCTTTAGCCATGTAATACGAATGGTACAATTAGGTGCTATACAAACGGTGTTTAACCCCTTTACATGATCTAGTTCCGAACCGTCACCTTTCATGTGTGGGCGATAGGGGTGGGGTCATCCCACACGACACCGAAACATCATCTGTGATGGTGCGAACGCCTACGAACGATTCGCCTAACATAAAATTATGTGAAGTCGTAGCCTATCCCACATGCCACACTTTGATGTTACATTTGTATTCAAGTACACATCCGAGATGATGGCACAGAGATATTCTTGTATGATACTTATTGGAATCGCACACGCGAAATGTATGTCAACCGTCTCTTGATCGTCCTACATTACACATGCACGTAGGTTCGAAACCGTTTGTGCTATTAACAGCAAGCGCACACAGTTAAAGAGTGCAAACGTGTGTGTAACAGTGCACGCATCCCACACACACAAAATATGTGACCGTGTGTTGTAAAGATGATAATCACACCCTATTATTCAAACAATCGTGTCTAACATATGACACCATCACATACGGTTTAATCGTTCTAGCTGTGTGTGTTGTAATTTATTACCTAATAGCTCATTTTTCTTAATTTATTATTAGAATTGGAAATTTCAAATTTCAAATTATGAAATGTGGATTTCACATCCGTCAATACATACCCTAATTACAATGGTTCAACAGCCAATGCATAAATAAAAAGCTCACTACATGTTCCATGGTTACATAGTTCGGTAGAAGGTTAAATATGATGAGCCACAATATATTGTACTAGAGGCGGTAAAGGTGAAGAGGGAATTGTGAATGCTTTTGGTTGTCGATGGTGGTGAAGAAGCGGAAAACCCATAATGTGCCCTCCTCCATGCTAAAGGTGCGTAAAACTTTTGTCCAACCCCTTGTGATGCTGCACGTCCATCCTTCACCATCTTCAGGAAGACTTCTAGACCATTATCATGGTAGCATAAATTATATACTATAGCCTTCGTTGCCTCCACATCAGTTAGTTAGTTTGCTAGATAATCTTTAGTAAATTCCTTCGGAAACCACTGAAAAGAGACAACTTCCAGGTATTCATGTCTAATAGAGTAACTTGTTCTGGGTTGGAAAAGAAGGCAAAAAAATACTTACCATGCTAAAGTTCATTGATGTCTTGGATAAAGTATAAATAAAGAGTTTAATTCCAATCAGATGTCTCTTCTGCCTAACAATTTTTCTTAGTTTCCTCACTTGATGCTTGTTCATGTTTATCTCATTGCCCCATATGCAAAGGGGGTCGAAGTGTGAATCAGTACCGCTGACATATGTACCTACAAGCAACAAATAAATGTTAGAACATAAGCTGCAATTGCACAAATGATGTAAAATATTATAAGAAAATGGGATGTGACTAACCTCAATGGGAAACAACAACATCACACATCGTAGCCCTACATAAGCACATAGAAAGGTGTTTTAAGTATAACAGGGTTAACATCCACCAAAAATAGCAAATGTTAACTAAACGACAGTATTTCTGGTGATATTTTTATTGCGAGGAGTAGCACAGTAACAAAGGGACAAGTATTGGTGAAATTAAACTGGATGGTTTAACTTTAGAGTTTAGACAACCTAACATAGTCATTAAATCTTGTACCATTGAAACAGAAATTTACACAGTTAAACATCACGAGCCAGTTGTTACTTGATAAATCCCAATGGGTAGTTGGTTGGGTACTTCAACTCGGCCAGAGCCCGCACAAAGTCGGTGGTTAGGTGTTCCTGCTGGACGCAGCGTGGATCAGTACCGCTAACATATGTACCTACAAGCAACAAGTAAATTTTAGAAGCTAAATTGCAACTGAACAAATGGTGTAAAATACTATAAGATATTGGGATGTGACTAACCTCGACGGTAAACAACATTGTCGTGCATTATGAAACTGCGTAAGTACATGGAAAGGCATTGTCATCGTTTTCTCACGATAGAGGCCATGGGTAGGCTTATCGAAGGTGGTTGGGGCCGGAGGACGCTAACGGGCTCCGGGAGCGAGATTAGGTACAAGCGGTGGTAACACACGATGTACCCAGGTTCAGGGCCCTTCGTGGGAGGTAACACCCCTAGTCCTGCTTAGTCTAGTTTGATGGATGGGTATATTTACAAGGTTGCTCCTGGAGCTGTGTCTAAAGGAGGAAGAGGGAGCAGACGGCTCGCCTTCCCCTACTATGAAGTGTGAGAGCGTGAGGGATGTGTCCCATAGGTGTGTGCGTGAGACTCGTCGTCCGTGTTGCATAGGGGGCTCGGGTTTTTTTATAGGCCAACCCCCCGACATACAATATTCCTGAGGTACATAAGTGAGGGACCCGGCTGGCAGCCTCTCCGGCTGACCAGGGGGTCCCGCCCCTCGAGTCGTCTCATCACCCATAGGGTCCACCGGCTGCACGGTCCCATCGCCTGTTGGGGCAGCCAGCCGGCTCCGCGATTGGCCCCTGCCCACCTGCTACGGCACGGGCCGTTTGGGTGGCGTCGTATAGCACTAGCCGGCCGAAGTCTTCGGTATGGCCGGCTGCACTGTAGCCACGTCGGGGAAGGTAATCGAGTGGGCGGGGGCGTTTCGGCACTGTTTCCTCGCCCGGTCGCGGTCGCCAAGGTCAGCGGTCTAGACGACCGAACTATAGCCATGCGCACCCGTGTGTCAGTGGCCACTGTTGCTACAATGTGGCGGGCACGTCGTGTCACCGTACCCGCGCACAGAGGGACGGGACATTGCTTGTCCGCCCCGGGGTCAACGGCGGAGGCGGCACGAAGGCAGCCGGTCACGCCCAGCCGGTCGAGGGCCGAGTCGGCACCTTCACCAGCCGTCCCCGAGCCAGCCGGAGGTCGCCCCTGCCGACTGTGCTCCAACCGACCAGAGCCAGCCGGTCGTGTACTTCTTCTTTGAAGCGGGGAGGAGAACCCCGTTGCTTTGGCCTACCCAGGGATAATAACCCCGTCAGTAGTCCCAAAAGCCGGCGGGCCCCGCATCGAGTAGACGGAGGGGGGCGGCGGCTTCCCCCTAGCAGTGCCCGCCTCTGGCATGAAGCTAAAAGGTCAGCCGGGTCGATAGTCAAACCCGACGCCTTGGGTTCCAGCGCGACGCCCCGGGACCCGAGCCGGCCAACCGCACACCACGCGGCGGGTAATGATGTCACGGGCCTCGTGCATGCAGGCAGACGGGATGTCGCCGTGGGCCTAGTCCGCTAGGCCTTGGGTGCAACCCAGTAGGCCTCGGGGCGCAAGCAAGGATCTTCCGCGCCCCGAAGCAGCGGTTACGGCTCGGGCCACCCACACGTGCGTGTGGATTCTGGGGGAGTCGGCGCAGTTAATCCCCACGTCCCCCAGTCGTGGCCTCCCCGTTTAAAAGGGGAGGAAGGGCAGAGGGAGGAAGCACCCACACCCATTTGCCCCCTTGTTTCCTCTCTTCTCGTCTTCTCCGCTCCATCGTGCGCCGTTGCTCTTCTCGCATGCGACCATGCTTGCATGTCGTCCCGCCGTCGCAATGGCCGAAGGACGCGGAGGAAGCTAGGCCGGATCCATGGTTACGGAGGCCGCCATCGTGGATCTCCGCTGCGCACGCATGCTGCCACCAGCGGAGCACGTGGTTTCCCGTGCACCAGGCAATGAGGTGGTGCCCGCGCTGCAGCCCGGAGAGTTTGTCATCTTCGCCTGGCATTTCTCCCGTGGCTTCGGGCTCCCGGTGAGCCATTTTTTGCGTCTGATGATGGACACATTCGACCTCTAGCCACACCATCTTGGCCCCAACGCCATCCTCTACCTCGCCGGCTTCGTGATGCTATGCGAGGGGTACTTGGGGATTCTTCCCTTACTCGACTTCTTCAACTCCCTCTTCTACCTCAAGGCATTGAAGAGCAATGCCTACGGGGGCGCGGCGGTGTGCTGCCATGGCACGCGCTTCCCGCACTTCTCCCTCATCGACTCCGTCAAGGGGTGGCATCGTATGTTCTTCTACGTGAAGAATGTCGACCCGCGGCAGGACTTCATCCGGCTGCCGGCCTTCGTCAACGCGCACTCCTCCGGAGTCAATTGGTCGGGAGCCGCCCCACGCGGAGTGGCTCTTGCGGAGCTCGGCTGGCTCGTGCAGCTAAGGACCGGGGAGGGGCTGGTTGCATCCGATCTGGTGGCGGCCTTTATCTCACGTCGGGTGCTGCCTCTCCAGATGAGGCTACAACAGATCTGCGATATGTCCGGTTGCCGGGACCCCTGCCTGCTGACGACCGTTGTCCTGACACCGGCCTAGGTGGCGAAGCGGGTGAACGCCATCACGATGTTCAAGCTGGCACCGGTGTCATGGACCTTCGACAAGGAGCCATACGACCACCTCAATCGACCTCCCCTGGTACGTTTTTTTGAGGCGGACCTTTTCGTTTGATTCTTCCCAGCCGATAGCCGACATCAGACCTTACTTCTCCATGCCGACCGCAGTTGCTCGTGCGACAGAACACGTCGGACAGCCCACACCCCAAAATCTTCGAGGCGGAGCCCGAACACTCCGACTCCAAAGACTACGAGCAGGGAGGCTCGCCTAAAGAGGGGGTTGACTCCTCGGGAGGGGTCGAGGAGCCGGCTGACCTGGGAACCGGCGGGCCCAGTGGAGCCGGAGGGTCCGGCGCAGCCAGAGAGCCCAGTAGAGCGGGTGAGTACCCTTCCGGTCCCACGATCATGCACTGGACCGATGACGTTGACGATGATGATGATGTGATGATCCTAAACGTGCATCCCCTCAGTTCAGCAGAGCCGGCACGGGGGAGCGAGGAGCGGCCGGCCCAGGCCCCGATGACTGGAGCCGGCAGCCGGTCGAAGAGTCCAGCTACGGAGGAGCCGGCAGCCCCGCTGCTTGCCCATAAGTGGGTGAAAACGGCTGCACCGAAGCCGCCGGCACGCGCCAAGCGGGATCTGCCTGTCGTCACCGGGTAAGTACCTTTGTTTTTTGCAAGTGTTCCTTTCCGGTTCGCGGGTCGGTGGGTTTGGACCCTTATGCGTCTCAAGGACCACATCGAGCTCCATGAAGTGGAGTCAGCGATTGACCCGACGGACGCCCCCAGCCAGCTGGCCCGCGAGCACACGGCCATGCAGCAAGAGGAGAAGAGGAGGCTCACGGAGCTGCGAGCCTTGAAGTCCAGAGCACGAGGCGGGGCCTCGCATTTCATGACTTCGAGCGGCGGGAGGTGGAGGAGGTCCACGGACCCCGCGCGGGTGTCTGACTCGACTGCGGAATCGACATGTCTGTCGAGGCCCCCGTCGAGCGAGCCGCGAGGGGCGGCTGCGGAGCTGGCCGTGCCCCCGCCTGTAGAGGAGGCGGCCTGAATGGGGGTGGCGGCTGCGGAGCTGGCCCTTAAGGAGACCCAGCCAATGGTGCCGGACGTGATGCCACCTGCGGCCGAGTCGGCCCGGGTCGACGTGGCGGAGACTCTGAAGGTGGCGCCGGAGGCGGCGGCCAAGGAGACAGAGGCACCGTCCGTTGCGGTCACCGTGTCAGGCCATAGGAGGAGAAGGTAGCACGAGCGGCGAGTGAGGGGCGACCGGGGACCGATTCCCGTGCCCTCGCCATCATTAATCCACCTACGACGGCCGGCACCATGGCGAACGTCGGGACGAGCGGCGACGGTAGCCGAGCTCGGATGTCCATGCAGGACATGATCCGGGACTAGGAAGCGCTCGCGCGCGTCCCAACCCTTCCTCCCCTCCGGCAGGTGGCCCGGTCCCCGCGTTCGGGGAGTTGGGGAGCATCCTGGATCGGTGCCGCCAGGAGCTGGCCCAGTTCGCAGAGGCGTCCAACACCACCTTGCGGCATGCGGAAGTAACTGTTGTTGCCCTTGTTGAAATTTTCAATGGGGGCACGCAAGCGCACCCACTGGGTGTAGCCCCTAAGATGCGGGCCGGCTGACTGGCTGTCAGGCAGCCGGGCCGGATCTCCTTGTGCGTCTTTTGATTTTGGCTTCATATGGCAGGAGGGGAACTCCCAGCATCAGAAGCTGTTTGAGGAGGCGATCTCCATCCATGACCGCGGCTAGCACGGCTTCTACCGGCTGGAGAAGGAGCTGGCGCGGGTGCAAGGTATGTCAAGTTTTGTGGGGGGGGGCGTAACCCCCAGGAGCCAGGCCGGCTACCTGGAAGCCGGAGCGGGCGTGGAATGTCCGGGTGATGCCTGCTTTGTTTTGCAGAGGAGGTGATCACCGTCCGGGCGGAGAAGATCGGGGTCGTCTCCGAGCAGGACCGACTAGTGCAGAGGATCCAGGCGGTCACTCGGGAGAGGGATTGGCTCAGCGCCCAGTTGGCAGATGGGGAGGCAGCCCATGACTGCCTGAAGGCCAACGTGGCGCGGGAGGTGACGGCCAAGGAGAAGGCCGTCAAGGAAGCGGCGGAAGCTGCCCAATGCACCACCGCCCTCCAGAATGAGGTGACCCACCTCGAGAGGACGCTCGAGGAGCACACGGAGGCTCTTGCTATGGCGGAGGCGGCGCTGGTGTCGGAGCGGGACTCCTCGCTCCACTTTGCCGTCGAGATGGACGACTCCCTAGAGCATAAGTACCCGTTTTTCTTTTTTCGGCCGGCTATTTTCTTCTTCCCAGTTCTTGTTTTTGATTTTCCTTCCTCTCCTTCTTCCCTTTCCTCCTCAAGGCGCTTCCCGGAAACCCAGCGCCGCGCTGAGCGTGCCGTCAAAGAGCACCGAGAGTATCTCTGGGCGTGCGGGCGCTCCATCGAGGAGGATGCTATGTGGAGTATGGTGGAGCTTGGGCTCCCCATAGAAACCCGGCCGATCCACCTCAAGCAGAGCGGGGAGTGGCTTAAGACGGCCGGCAAGGAGGTCATCGTCGCCTTGTGGCTGGGCCGTGGAGGGGTTCCAGAGAACCGCGTGGCCTTGTGGCTAGAGCATGCCGTGGCCAGGCTCGAGGTCTGGAAGGCATCGGCGGCTCGAGCCGGCATGCAAATGGCGCTCCAGTTCGTCACCTCGTGGTACTGTGGCATGGACTTGGACCGGCTGGCCACTATGCAAGACGAGCCGGTCGAGGAGCGGGTGGCCATGAGCCGGTCCTGGTCCGTCGGGCCAATGAGCTCGTGTCATACGTCAACCCGGATGAGCTCCTACCGGCCCTTGGCGAGGACGGCGAGCCGGCAACCGAAGACTCCTTCGGCATCCCCCAAGGTCCGGAGGACGAGGAGGTCGCCGATGAGAGTATCGGCTCCAGCGCCGAGACATCCGGGACTGCAGAGGCCGCCTCGGAGGACAAGGAAGGCGACTCGAAGGCCGGAACCACCTTCGAGACGAGAGTCAAGCCGCCTAGCGATGCGCCGACTGGAGATGCGTCGGCTGGCGATGTGCCAGTGGCCTGAGCCCCCAGGCATCTTATCTTTTCCTTTGTTAACATTCCTGCATGTTAGACTTAAGTCCACCTAATAGGGGTGTAATGTAATGAACCATGATGGTCGTGGGCCTCTTTTATCTTAAATTCGTGTTCTGAATGTTTGATGTGTTTGCCTATCATGTGTGCCTACTCGTCCTTACCCCTTTTTACCCCTTTGGTTCCGTCTGCTCGGTCCCTTTTCCCCTTTGGTTTTGGCTCTGCCAGCCCGACATCCAGGAGCCGGTCTGTAGCTGGCTTGGGGTGTCCGACTCGAGGGAGCCGGTTCTGAACTTAGGAACCGCGAGAGCTTTTTTGGGTAAGTTGAGTGGTAGAGGCGAGGCGATGGTCTGGCTGGATCTAGCCGACAACCCCTTTGCGTTTGAATTTTCATGTGAGCTAAGTTTTGCCGCCCCAAGGCCTCGTCAGCCGGATAGCCGGGAGCCGGTCTGTAGCTGGGAGGGATGGGAGGGCTTGCTCAGCTCACACTACTTGGTCGATTTTGGGAGAGGTGACCTAGGACCAGCCGGAGAGCCCCCGGGCCTGGGAGCCGGTGAGTGAGGAGACGTTTGAGGGAAATGAAAAGCGCGTGCCCCAAGAGCCGTCCTGGGGAACCAATTGCATTCATAGGCCCAAAAGGGGAGGGATACATACATACACTTGTCTTTTCAGCAGTAAAACGGACGGAGGAGCGCCGCGTTCCATGGGCGCTCGGTCTCCTCGCCGGAGGCGTCTCTTTTGCGCTTCTACGGCTTCTGGGTGTCTATCAGGTAATATGTGTTGTTGTGCAGCATCTTGCTGATGATGAATGGGCCCTCCCATGGGGAGGACAACTTGTGTTGTCCGGCCATCCGCTGGATCCGCCTGAGCACTAAGTCCCCTTTGCGGAAGGAGAGCGACCGGATCCTCTTGCTGTGGTAGTGCTAGAGCTTTTGCTGGTAGATGGCCGTCTGGCTCAAGTCCAGTTCACGGGCTTCTTCGAGTAGGTTGACACCGTCTTCTCTTGCCTCCTTTGCATCCTTCTCCGTGTATAGGGCGACCCGAGGCGAGCCGAACTCAATATTGGTGGGGATGATCATCTTGGACCCATACACAAGGAAGAAGGGCGTGTAGCCGATTGAACAGTTGGGGGTTGTCCTGAGGCTCAAAAGGACAGTCGGCAGCTCATCGACCCAGCAGCCGGCTGACCTCACCAGCGGTGTTACGAGCCGAGGCTTGATGTCGGACAAGATTGGGCCATTTGTCCTCTCGACCTGGGCGTTTAACTGTGGATGAGCAACGGAGGCTATGTCAAGCCGGATGCCCTGCTTGGAGCATAAACGCGCGAGCACGCCCTTGGCGAAGTTCGTGCCATTGTCGGTGATGATGCTGTGGGGGACGCCGTAGCGGACCGTGATGTCATCGATGAACCAGACGGCCGTGGGGCCGTCCAGTCTCTTGATTAGTCGGGCTTCGATCCACTTGGTCAATTTGTGGACGACCACCAGTAGATGTGTCATGCCGCCTCGTGCGGTTTTGGAGGGACCCACCATGTCCAGCCCCCAGACGGTGAAGGGCCATGAGAAGGGGATGGTCTGGAGGGCCGATGCCGGTAGGTGGATCTTCGTGCTGAATTGCTAGCAACCCTCGCACTCGTCGACTAGCTTCTTGACCGCCTCTAAAGCGGTGAGCCAGTAGAAACCGTGGCAGAAAGCCTTGGCCACCAGGGTCCTGGAGGCGGCGTGATGCCCGCACTCGCCCTGGTCGAGGAGCATCTTCTAGCCCTTTTCCGGCTCGACGCACCGCTGGAAGATGCCGGTGGTGCTGCGGTGGATGAGCTCATGATTGATGATGTTGTAGGCCGAAGCCCGATGCTGAATTTGCCTTGCCATGGCCTCGTCTGGGGGGAGCTCGCCACGCAGAACGAACGTCGGGATGGGATGGGCCCACGAGGGAGTCAGGACGGGGGCTGGCCCAAGAGCCCCCGAGCCTGGTTGATCAGTCCCCAGGACCGGCTCGCGAACCCCGAGACCGGCTCGCCAGCCCCTAGGGCTGGATCGCCAGCCCCCGGATTGGGGATGGAACGAGCGCGTCGATTGCCATCATGATAGCCACGGCGTTGTAGCCGGCTGCCTCGGATGTAGTCGGCTCATTTGGTGCCGACAAGACAGCCGAGGTTGATGGAGCCGGTGGCGAAGATACCGAGGGGGCAGCTGGAGCCACCGATGGGCCGGCAACGTCTGCCGGCATGAAGATGGATTCCAATTCTGGGAAAGGCTTGATCGACGGTTTGAGCAGTCGTTCGAGGGAGACGCCAAATGGGATGGCCTGCCGGGTGGAGCCAATCTTTGCCAGCGCGTCCACCACCTTGTTGTCTGCCCGTGGGACGTGGTGGAACTCACAACCCTCAAAGAAGCCCGTGATTTGTTGTATGAGGAAGCAATAGCTGGCCATGTTGGCATCCCTGGCGTCACATTCGCTAGAGACCTGCTCCACCAGGAGGTCGGAGTCGTCGAAGCATAGGATGCGGCTGATGCCGATCTCCTTGGCAAGCTGGAGGCCATGGACGATGGCCTCGTACTCGGCCACATTGTTCGAGGCAGAGAAGTGGATCTGGAGGGCGTACTTGAGCTAGTCACCTTTCGGGGAAGAGAGGACTATGCCGGCACCTAGGCTGGTCCTCATTTTTGAGCCGTCGAAATGCATGCGGCAATGCGTGAAGTCCGGGGGAGGCGACACGAACTCGGTCTCCGCCCAGTCGACAAGGAAATCGGCCAACGCCTGCGACTTGATGGCGGTACGAGGCTCATACTGGATCTCGTGGTCGGTGAGGGCGATGACCCATTTGGCAATCCGGCTAGTGGAGTCCCGGCCGCTCATGATCTCACCGAGAGGGTTTGTGCTCACCATGGTGATGGTGTGCTCCTGGAAGTATTGCTTGACCTTCTTGGCGGCGAAGTATATGCCATAGCACATCTTTTGGTAGTGGGGTTAGTTTTGCTTGGAGGCAGAGAGGACCTCGTTGAGGTAGTAGACGGGGCGCTGGACCGGCAGGGATTTTCCCTCCTCCCGCCGCTCAACCACCAAGACAACGCTGATGACACGGGTGGTCGCCCCGATGTAGGCTAGCAAGGGTTACTTCTTAGCCAGCACGGCCAGGATGGGCGCGCGGGTGAGAGCTTTCTTGAGACTGCGGAAGGCCTCGTCGGGCCAATCGAACATGCCTGACTTATTGGTGTGACCCGGCTTGACCAGAGGCGTCTTGCAAAGGAGCCCATATAGGGGCAAGGCTTTCTCCCTCAGCCGGCTGATGAACCGGCTAAGCGAGGCGAGGCAGCGGGTGAACATCTGGAGATCGCGGAGCCGGGTCGGCTTGGACATGTGCTCGATCACGCTGATCTTCTCTGGGTTAGCTTCGATGCCATGAGCGGACACGAAGAAACCCAGGAGCTGGCCAGCTAGGACGCCAAAGACACACTTCTCCGGGTTGAGCTTGATCTTGTACACGCGTAGGTTCGCGAAGGTCTCCCAGAGATCGTCGAGGAGGCTGAAGTGCTTCTTGGTTTTGGCGACGATGCCGTCGACGTAGACATGGACGTTCCTACCTATCTGAGGCAGGAGGCACTTCTGCATGCACCGCTAGCAGGTGGAGCTTGCGTTCTTCGGGCCGAAGGACATGTTGATGTAGCAGTAGGCCCCGAAGGGCGTGATGAAATAGGTCTTGAGCCGGTCCTCTGGGTCCAGCTTGATCTGGTGGTAGCCAGAGTAGGCGTCCAGGAAGGACAGCAAGTTATAGCCGGCCATGGAATCGATGACTTGATCGATCCGTGGTAGGGCGAATGGGTCCTTGGGGCATGCCTTGTTCAGGCTAGTGTAGTCGATGCACATGTGCCAGGTCTTGTTCTTCTTCAGCACCAGGACTGGGTTGGCCAGCCAGTCCGGGTGGAAAACTTCCATGATGAAGCCGGCTGCAAGCAGCCGAGCGACCTCTTCTCCTATAGTATGTCGCTTCTCCTCAAAGAAACGGCGTAGGGGTTGCTTGACCGGCTTGACGTATGGCCGGATGTGAAGTTTTTGCTCGACGAACTTCCTCGGAACACCCGGCATGTCCTTGGGGGACCATGCAAAGATGTCCCGATTCTCACGGAGGAAGTCGATGAGTTCGCCTTCCTATTTGCTGTCGAGGCAGGAGCCGATGGTGACGCACTGAGCGGGGCTGGCCGGGTTGAGCGGGATTTTCTTGGTATCCTTGGACGGCTGGAAGGAGGCCTCGCCAGCGGACTGCAAGGGAGGAGCCGGCACGGTCGGCTGGCTGGTAGCGACGGCCACAAGCCGGTCAAGCTGCCGCTTTTCCTCGGCTATCTCCAGGGCCTCGGCCAGCCGGCTGCCATCTCGAGCGCACTCGAGTGACATCTGGTAATCTCCCGCGATGCTGATGATTCCCTTGGGGCCCGGCATCTTGAGCTTGAGGTAGGCATAATGGGGGACCGCCATGAACTTGACGAGGGTCGGCCGGCCCAACAGCGCATGGTAGTAACTCGCGAGGTCCACTACCTCGAACAACACCGTCTCACGGCGGAAGTGGCCGGGGCCGCCGAAGAGGACGTCGAGCATCATCTTCCCGACAGGGGAGCAGGACTTTTTGGGCACGATGCCATGGAAAACTGTTCGGCTCGCCTGCAGGTCTTTGTTTTCAGCCCCAGCTTGCGCATCATGTCGAGGTAAAGGATGTTGATGCTGCTGCCACCATCTATCAGCACCTATGAGAAGCATCCGGTGCGCTTCTTGATGGCGATGGTGGGGTCGAGGACCAGGGCGTAGCTGCCGGGACTCAGCATCACGGTGGGGTGATCTTCCCGGCTCCAGGTGACCGACTTCTCCGACCAGTGCATGAACTGGGGAGTTGCCGGCATGGTGGCATTCACCTCACGTTGGAGATGGAGTTGATCATGTTTGCTCATCTCTTCACTGGTGAAGACGACATAGCAGCCGTCCTAGTTGGGGAACTGGTCGTGCAGGTGACCATCATTTTGGGGCGAACCCGAAGCCGGCGCCGGGGCGGCAGCTGGGGCCGAGGCCAGTGCGTGGGCAGGCGGCACGGGAGGCTCCAGAAGACCGTCCCCTTGGGCCAATCACTGAGAGAAGCTGCACTAACGGAGCACGTGCATGGAGGGCTTGGCCCCAGAGTAGTTCTTGCAGGGGAGGTCGAGCATCTGCTCGAAGTTGAGCTTGGGCTGCCAGGCAGCCTTGCCAGTGCGTTGACGCTGGCTGGAAGACTGGGTAGCCGGCTCCTGCTCCTCGATGGTGGCGACCTTCCGGCTCCCATAGCGGGAGTCTGGCTGGTCATTCTTGCGCTTGTTGTTCTGAGGCTGTCGGTTGTCGGCAGCCGGTCGGGATGCCACCGGCATCGATGTTGCCTTAGCGGCCGGGTCGTCTTGAGCCGAATGGCGGAATAAGCCATGGTGTATTTGTCCGCCTTGGTCATGAGCTCTACGACCGTAGCCGGCTCATAGAACAGGAGCTTGTGCTTGAGGGGGGTGTCATCACGACAACCTTCAATGAAGTACTATATGGCTTGCACCTCATGCACCCCCTCACAGGAGTTGTAGAGCTCGGTCCATCGGGTGAGGTAGTCGCGGAGGGACTCGTCCGGCCCCTGAACGCACATGGCTAGTTCACGGGGCGGCCATGCCGCTTGTAGGTGCTGGTGAAGTTGTAGACTAAGGCTTCCTCGAAGTCCGTCCAAGTGTTGATGCTGCCGGTCGCCAGGCTATTGAGCCAGGTGCGGGCCGAGCCGATCAACATGAGGGGAGCGTAGCGAACGGCTACGCATTTGTTCCTCCTAGCGATGCCGATCGCGGTGGTGTAGTCGATCAGCCAGTCTTCGGGCATGGCGGCCCCATTGCATTTTGGGGTGTCTCGGGGGAGTGTGAAGCCAGTCGGGAACGGCTCGTTGTGGATCCGAGGGCGAAAATAGGCTGGGCCAAATCGAGCCCTCCTCCTCGAGGAGGGCCGACTGTGCAAGCCTGTCGATGCGGAGGCGAGCGTCATTCTTGCTATAGGGGACACGTGGTCCAAGCCGGGCCAAAAGCTCGGGGCGGATTATGGGCGAAACCGACCATTCCGGCTCGCATCGCGCGGGGGGGGGGGGGTAGGACCACGACTGTGCCGGTTGCCGGCTACCTGCGCCTCGTGGTGGCGGCCGCTGCGAGGGAGGTCGTTGGTGCGCTAGTTGTTTATAGCCGGTTGCTCATTCCCCGGTAGCTAAGAGGGCCGGGGGTTGCTTGCCCTGAGCCAGCGGCCGGCGACGTGAGGGGAGCAAGAGTGCTAAGCCAGCTGACGGCCAGCAGTCCCCGTGCCCTCGCGCTCGAGCCGGGGGCCTTCGGAGGCGGCACCGTCTGCCGCGAGCAGATTTTGCTGCGTGTTGGCGGCGTCGATGAGGTCCTTGATGTGACGCTCATGTGCGACATGTTCTTTGCCCTCCAAGGTAGCCAAATCCTTGTAGGCTACCTTGGCGGCCTGGAGGTTGGCTACGGGGGTGTCATAAACGGGCATGTTGCCGCCCAAGATTTCGGCAACCACGCGACAACGGTCAAGCACAACCCCACGCCGGCTGGGCTCAGTGCCAGTCGGGGTGAGACCATAGGCGGAAGCGTATTCCCACTGAGCGGCCTCCATGCGGCGCCGCGTGGCCACGAGGGCGCTGGCGTCCTCGAAAAGAAGACGGCGAGCTGCCTCGAGCTTGACCGTGGTGGCGTCGGGGTTTGTCGTTGGGGCAATGGTAGTGCTCAAGCTCTGGAGGGCCGCATCGAGCGGGTTGGAGATGCCGACGGGCCATGGAAGCATCGGCCTCGGCCCGCACATGTCCGGAGGAGGTGGAGTAGATGATGTTCATTGCTTCCACGCGATCGTGGGAGCCGCTGGACTGGGTCGCAGCGAGTGCGCCCACAGCCGTGGGCGGTCCAGCGCAGACGAGCACTTGGCTAGGGTACTCGTCGACGGCCGGAGCTTCGGCAAGGCTTAGCCTGCCGAAGCGCTCAGTGAGCGCATCGATGTCGAGAGGGAGGTTGACGGATCTGCCCGTAGGGAGTGTCGGAGCAAGCCCCACGAGCCCGCGGTTTCGCCTGGACGTGCAGCGACGGCAGGGGATGGCGAGAGGTCCCGCCCGAAGCATGAATCCGGTCGGCGCCACGTACGGCCCCACGATGGGCGCCAACTGTCGTCGTTTTCTCACGACAGATGCCATGGGTAGGCTTATCGAAGATGGTTGGGTCTGGAGGACGCTGATGGGCTTCGGGAGCGAGATTAGGTACAAGCGGTGGTGACACGTGATGTACCCAGGTTCAGGGCCCTTCATGGGAGGTAACACTCCTAGTCCTGCTTGGTCTAGTTTGATGGATGGGTATGTTTACAAGGTTGCTCCTAGAGCTATGTCTAGAGGAGGAAGAGGGAGCAGCCAGCTCGCCTTCCTCTGTTGTGAAGTGTGAGAGCATGAGGGAAGTGTCCCGTAGGTGTGTTCGTGAGACTCGTCGTCCCCATTGCATGGGGGGCTCAGGGGGTTTTATAGGCTAACCCCCCGGAATACAATACTCCTAAGGTACATAAGTGAGGGACCCGGCTGGCAGCCTCTCCGGCTGACTAGGGGGTCCTGCCCCTCGAGCCGTCTTGTCGCCCGTAGGGTCCACCGACTACGCGGTCCCATCGCCTACTAGGGCCCGCCATCCGGCTCTACGATTGGCCCCCGCCCACCTTCTATTGCATGGGCCGCCCGGGTGGTGTGGTCAAGCGCCAGCCGGCCGAAGTCTTCGGTACGGCCGGCTGCACTATAGCCACACGGGGGCAGGTAATCGAGTGGGCGGGGGCGTGCCGACAATGTTTCCTCGCCCGGTCACGGTTGCCAAGGTCAGCGGCCCGGACGGCCGAACTGTAGCCATGTGCATCTGTGCGTCAACGGCCACTGTAGCTACAATGGCGTCCGTCGTGGCAGTCATGTCGTGTCACCATACCCGTGCACAACGGAGCAGGCGGCCCGAAGGCAGTCGGTCACGCCCAGTCGGCCGGGGGCCGACCCGACACCTTAACCAGCCGTCCTCGAGCCAGCCGGCGATCGCCCCTGCCGGTTGTGCTCTAGCCGGCCGGGGCCAACCGGTCGTGTACTTTTTCTTTGAAGCGGGGAGGATAACCCCTTTGCTTTGGCCTACCCAGGGGTAATAACCCCGTCAGACATGTCAACTACGACAGGGTTAATATCCACAAAAAATATCTAATGGTAACTGAAGGACATTATCTCCAGTGATATCTTCTTTGCCAAGAGTAGAACGGTACCGAATGGACAACATAAATAATGGGTATAAATATCCACTAAAACAGGCATAACAACGACCTAGCATAGGCATTGTAAGTTTGTAACTGGTATTGGTGAAATTGAACTGGGCAGTTCATACTTGAACAACACATTGCGCATAACTAACATGAACAACGGACGTATTGACTACAAAGTACAAACAACTTAACATGGCAATTTAAACGTGTACCGTCGAAACATAAATTGACACAATTAAACATTGCTATACTCGTATTCATAAAATTGAATTGGACATATCATACTTGGTAAGTCCCGGGGGGGATAGTTGCATGGGCATCTCATCAAGGCCAGATCCTGCACCAAGTTGGCAGCGTCGGTGGCGAGGTGTTCCTCCGGGTCGGCACGCATAGCGTTCACTGGTCATTGATCGCTATGACCAGCTGCTCGACCTCTGCATGATATGAGGTTGGGCTTACGTGGGGACGATCGGCGATGGGGGCGGGGATGTGGAGGCATGAGGGTGGTTCGCATGCTTCATCTGAGCTATCGGGTCGGGTCGATGATGGAGATCAGAGGTTACTTCACTGGATCGACAAGCGAGACTGGTGTAGAATGTAGATTTGGTTGTGGCGGCGGCGGCGGTTCGGGCTGTAGTTAGAGGGGGAGAGGGGGGAAATGTGATGGGTGGGTATGGGGTGGGAGGAATAAGTCCTGAAATCGCGTGCCTATTGAAAATTTGGTGGTGTAACTTGAACCTTACGGGGGGACAAACAACCTAGACGAAACGCATCAAATACCTGTGTGCAAGAAAAGAGAAAATCGGTGATCCCGTGTCGGAAAAAAATCAAGTCTTCTCTCTCTCTCTCCCGCGTGCCATCGGACACTTTGCAAACGTTTGTTGTAAGAAAATGTTTGCCATTAAAGCTGTATTATAAGCACAAAAGGCCTGGAAAATACACAAAAAGGACTAAATAAGGTAAACGAGCCTGAAAAAATGTCAAATTTTGGACAAGGTGCATTCTAGTGGGTGTGATGATCGTAGAAAATAAATCAAGTTGAAAGGTCCGACTAAATATGGGTTCCCCTTCAAAACATGGCGATTTTCGCTCCCCAATTCATGAAACTCCATAGGTGATGGTCCGGTATATAAAGAGTGAGTATCACGACATTATCTATACCTCCTCAAATGTTTACTACATCATAATGACGTCATGGCTAGGCACCACACGAGGTAACATGTTCTTCACGCATGTTTCCCATTGTTTTAGAGTTACAAAACAAATAAATGACACATCTCTGGTTGCGCCTTCCCACACATATCCTTTTAAATTGTATCAGTTTCCTATAAAATACATCAAAACTTATTCAACGACACAATTATAGATTTTTGAGTCCTTTTTGAACGCATTTTCATGTACAGAATGTTCTAACCTGAATTATAAGCACAAAGGACCTAGAAAGTACACAAAAGGAACCAAATACGATAAACGAGCCTAAAAATTGTGAAATTTGTACATGCTACATTCTAGTGGGTATGTTGATTGTATAAAATAAATCTAGTTGAAAGGACCAAGGAAATATGGGTTCCCCTTCAAAAATGGCTATTTTTGCTCTGTGAGCGATGAAACTCCATAGGTGATGGTGTGGTATATGAAGAGTCTATCACGACATTATCCATACCAGCTCAATTTTTTACCGAATCATATTGAGGTTATTCCTAGGCACCACATGAGATAACATGTTCTTCAAGCATGTTTTCCATTTTTCCAAAGCTACAAAACAAATAGACGACACATCTTTGGTTGCCTCTTCCCACACATATCCTTTAAAATTGTATTAGTTTGCAATAAAATACATGATAACTTGTTCAACAACATAATTATTAATTTTCTAGTCCTTTTGAACACCTTTTTCATGTACAAAACGTTCTAACCTATATTATAAGCACAAAAAGACCTAGAAAGTACACAAAAGTGACCAAATACGATAAACAAGCCTAAAAATTGAGAAAGTTGGACATCGTGCATTCTAGTGGGTATGTTGATCGTATAAAATAAATCTAGTTGAAAGGACCAAGGAAATATGGGTTCCGCTTCAAAACATGGCTATTTTCGCTCTCTGAGCCATGAAATCCATAGGTGGTGGTCTGGTATATGAAGAGTTTATCATGACATTATCCATACCTCCTCAAATTTTAACCAAATCATATTGAGGTCATGCCTGGGCACCACACGAGAGAACATGTCCTTTAGTCATGTTTTCCATTTTTTCTATAGTTACAAAACAAATAAACGACACATTTCTGGTTGCCTGTTGTCGGTGCACTAGAGTTTTTGGGCCATCTAGTGCCCCTTTACTCATGCACGGGTAGTAGTAGCCGCCCAAGCGGCAAGGCCTAGCAAAGACTTCCCAAGAACCATCATAGAAGACTCAAGACTACCGGCAAGACCTTGTCGGGAGGGCTATAGAGCCTCCAGGCGAAGCAAGGCCCCCGGCAAGGCAAGGTCCTTGCAAGTTAATGCCCGGCAAGCACCGCCAGCACACATGCCAGGTGTAGATTCACTTGGAAGCGTGTCATGGCGTCGATGTTGGAGAGAGGTAAGCAACACCGATGGGACGGGCCCCCGTCTTGTCCCACTGACGGACTAAGGCGCCTGATGGTGCATTGAATGCTCTTGTCCTACTCTGCCAGCGTTAGGTACGATAGCACTGATAGCATTGTGCATCCCGTGTGCACACTGTGTGCCACTGTTGGGATCCCCTTAGATAGAAAAGGAGGCCCAAGGCGTTACAGAGAAGGGGTTAGACGGTTAGACAATTAGAGAGGTGGGAAGTTAGACAACCGAACAGCCCGAAAGTTAGACAACTGGGGGTCATCAAGCTCACGTAGCAGTCGTTCATGGCGCTCCTATAACTAGAACCCTAGAATACGATCAATATAAGCAAGAAGGAGTAGGGTTTTATGCACCCGTGTGGCCCAAACCTGGGTAAAAAACTCCCTGTGCGCTGCTTACCAGACTGGCTCTTTGTGCGAGCCCGCCCCCTGCCGAACTGTAAGGGATCCCCGTGATCCCATAGGTGTTCGATCCCACAACATCTTTGGTGTGCCATGTAGGGGTGTGCGTGAGTGGTGCGAACCCGTTCTGGTAATCTGTGCCCCAGCTTCATCATCGCCATGGCCCCCAAGAAGAAGGGCCTGACAGCAGTTGGCCCATCCATGTCCGCCGTCCCTGTATCTGTGCGGATAGGAGACGACAAAGATGCGGGGGAGGAGGGGGAGGTGGAGGTTCGGAACTTCCGCGATGCTACGGTGACTAGGGCCAACCAAGCGGTGCCGCTCGCCGCGGAGATGCCCATGGCGAAGGGGGAACCACGCGCCCCTGGATCTCAGGATGAAGCGGTACCGCCTACGGGTGGTATGGCGATCTCTAGGGGCGGAAGAGTATCTTTCAGGGCACCCACGCCGACGCCCACTCCACGACCTTCTCAGGACGCGCATGGAGAGCCGTGCCACGACGCCCACAGTTCTCAACGTCCCCATGGAAAGCCTCCTGCGCGTGGAGAGCATGCAAGCGAGAATGGCGTGCCGACGTGGGCCGGCGGCGGTGCTCCTTCTAACATGGTTAGGAGTAAGAGCACCTCGCGTTCCTCGCGCCTCTCGCTGCCATCCACGGCGTATGAAGCGATGGCGCGGGTGCAGCTACTCCTGAACTTCCATCCTACTACGGAGAAGCTTGACGAATGGAGAGCCACCATTGAGATCCTCCTCAGCCTCGTAGATAAGCTTCGGCCCACATGGCCGCCTCAGACTAGTGGTGAAGTGCGAGGAGTCGACGCGACCTCGGCGCACTCTCCTCCGCGACATCATCGCCGATCGCCGAGCTAACGGACCGACGCCTGCAACGGTTACTGAACGACGTCATCTTACCCACGGACGTGCCGCGATCAATGTCATGTTCTTCGCGAATGTGGAAAGGACGACACCCGAACCGCGATCGAGTGACGACGGGAAGCGTGCCTCCAAACGGACAGGCGCGTGGGGCCCACTGTAGACAAGTCCACGTTGGGGTACCCTATCAGCCTACCTTACGAGGTGGGCTATCCAGCGTTTACCCATGAGATGTGGCAAGTCCAGTGGACAGACTCCCGCAGAGAAATATGATGGCAAGACCCATCCATTAGAGTTCCTGAGCGTGTACACCATTGCGGTGGAGGCTGTCGGGGGCCGCGATGACAAGATATTGGCCAACTACTTCCTGTTGGTGCTTAAGCCCAATGTCAGGTCATGGATGATGCACTTGCTGGAGGGGTCCATCGCTTCCTGGGTGGATCTGTGTCACAAGTTCATTGGCGCCTTCACTAGAGGTCATCAAGCTCCTGGCCAAGAGAGCGATCTGCACATCATCCCCGAGAAGGAATGCAAAACTGTGCGCAAGTACATCTAGAGGTTTAGTCGCGTTCACCATAACATCCAAGGCGTTCACCCTGCCGCTGTTATCAGCGCATTCCATCAGAACGTGTGCAACCGTAGGATGCGGGAAGAGCTAGCGATGAACAGAGTCAGGGATGTCGCTGAGCTTTGTGCTTTGGCAGACAAGTGCACTCGGGCTGAAGAAGGAAGAAGACTCCTTGGCGAAGATGCCGATGTAGAGGTCAACTCTGAAGCTGAGGATACAACTGTCCCGGCAAAGAAGGGGTGCCGACGGAACAAGAAGCACAAGGGCAAGAACGTGCTTGCCGTCGAGGCATCTGGCAACCCCGGTGCCGCCAAGAAAGGCAAGGTTGATGACCCTAGCAATGATGTTGCCGGGTGCGCCTCCTGCCACGTCTTGGCGGCCGCCGGAAAGCCAGAAGACTCCAGCAAGCAGTATTGCAAGATCCATCGCACCAAAGTCCACGACTTCCAAGACTGCCGGCAAGTTGAGCAGCTTGCCGAGAAGCAGAGGGATGAATATGAGAGGCAAGACAAGGAGAAGGATCATGATGGTGCTGAGGGGTCCAGCAAGAAACGTGTTAGCCTAGGAGGTCGCCGTGGCAAGCCCAAGCAATAGAAGGACCGGCCCGCCCATGGTCGCGACAAGCAAGAAGAGGATGATGATGCCGAAGACAACGGCGAATCCAGTGGGAATGAGTTTCAGAAGGCTATGGAGATGATGTGCATAGAAGGAAGAGCCTCGTCACATTCCTCTCACCATCAACTTAAACAGTGGGCGCACGAGGTTAACACGGCAGAGCCCTCTATCTGCGCACAGAGACCTCTGAAATGGTCCAACACTCCTATCATCTTCGATGCCGAGGATCACCCTGGTCGCATAACTGTGGTCGGTGCTTGCCGTTGTTGGTCTCGCCAACAATCCGCAACCTCAAGGTTACAAAGATGTTAATCGACAGTGGGGCCAGCCAGAACCTGAGCTTGCCCGATGTCATTCAGAGGCTGTAGATTCCTGACAAAGATCTCGAGTTGACAGGCGCTTTCCAAGGGGTCAATTTGGGAAGGACTTGGCCCAAAGGCAAGGTCACGTTGCCGGTGACGTTTGGCAGCGACATCAATTTCAGAATGGAGAAGATGGTTTTTGATGTCACCAGGATCTTATTGCCATACAACAGTATTCTTGGCCGCCCGACGTTGGCCAAATTCATGGCGACCACTCACTTCGCTTACAGCGTGCTGAAGATGCCCGGGCCAATGAGCATCATCATCATTAACTCCGACAAGAAAAGTGTGCTTGTCTACACCGACCAAATCTACCGGGTCATAGTCGCAGCACCTGCTGCCAAGGCACTTGCTCCTGTCGCTGAAGCTCCAGGGGGGAAGAAGACCGGCAAGGCCTCTAGCGCACAGTCCGGCAAGCGCACCTCTTCGGGGTGTTGCGCTACTGTTGACGATTTGCTAGATAGCTCCACCGACAAGAGCAAAACGTCCAAGGCTGACCCGCTAGAGACCAAGAAGGTGCCCGCCAAGGAGGATGGCAGAGGGGGAACTTTCACCATAAGTTCCACCCTTGACGACAAATAGGAAAGCGCGCTCGTCACCTTCCGACGGGCGAATGTCGATGTGTTTGCATGACAACCATATGATATCCCCGGTGTTCCTAGGGAGGTGATTGAGCACCACCTTGTTGTCTGCCCACACGTGTGGCCCGTCAAGCAAAAGATCCAGAAGCAAGCTTTGGAGCGGCAACAATTTATTGCCGAGGAGATCAAGAAACTACAGGCAGCTAGCTTGATTAGAGGAGTACTCCATCCGACATGGTTGGCCAACCCGGTTGTAGTGCGGAAGGCAAACGGTAAATGGAGGCTGTGCATTGATTTTACAGACATCAACAAAGCCTGCCCCAAGGACCCTTTTCCCTTGTCGTGCATCGACCAGATTGTGGACTCCACTGCCAGCTACAACTTATTGTCTTTCCTTGACACCTATTCAGGCTATCATCAGATTTTCTTGGCCAAAGAAGACGAGGAGAACACCGCATTTATCACCCCATGTGGTACGTATTGCTTTCTGTGTATGCCTTTCGGGTTGAAAAGTGCCGGTTCTACCTTTGCAAGAGCGGTCCAGATTGGTTTTGAGCCCCAGCTACATAGAAATATGGAGGCTTACATGGACGATATAGTGGTCAAAACCAAGGATAAGTCCATGCTCATATTAGACCTAGAAGAAACATGTGCAAATCCGTGCAAGATCAACATGAAGCTCAACCCCGAGAAATGTGCATTTGGCGTCCCATCCGACAAGCTTCTCAGATCCTTTGTGTCTCAACGAGGAATCGAGGAAAATACCGACAAGATCAAGGCAATTGAGAAAATTGAGGCACCAAGACGAGTCAAGGACATGCGACGCCTTGCCGGCTGTGTTGCTGCTCTGAGTAGGTTCATCACAAATTTTGATGAGCGCGCCCTGCCCTGTTTCAAAATCTTGAAGAAGGCAGGTCCAATGAAATGGACTCCAGAAGCGGAGGCGGTGTATGGGAACCCCGACTCATAAGTCGTGATCACTGAATGTACGTGCACAGTGATCCTAGAGATAATTGCTCACTAAACACATAGAAACTGAATAACAAGAGTCTTACATCCATTACATACCAGTTTACTCAAATATGGCTTTCATTGGCAAGTCTTCATATGATTGTAGCGGAAATCTTCAATGATAGTGTGAACCCATGCCATCTGCCTTAACCCTACATGCATTCTGATTGGGAAGCATCCTAGCTTGCATGTCCGTCACCGAGGTAATCTTCATCATAACCTGATCTTTCATGCTTGGCCAATAAAATAGCTAGTGGCAAGTCAATGAGCACTTTGAATGTACTCGCAAGCAACCCATGTTTGGAACAAGGCAATAACAATGCATGATATAGCACTAATAGGTAAGTTTTGCAGAAAGCTAGTTTTGAGTGCAATGACATGATCAAGTAACTTAAGTAAGCATGCATCAACCATGGATAGGTGTTCATAAGAACACGTCACAGTCATCATCATAAGTAGGGGGCTGGACGTCTCATGTTCAACCATCACACCAAGACCTCAGACTTGTCTCATGTACCGTCTGAACACCTCATGTTCAGTGATCATGCCAAGTCATCCGACTTGACTCAAGTATCATCCTAGTCACCACACGCAAACACACACACCAAGTTTAGAGAACACTGGACATAGCACAAGAGGGGTCATCCAACTGTCCTTGACCATGGACTGGACTATTCGAATAGTTTTACACTCTATAGAGGTTGCACACTTTACCCACAAGACTCGGGGAACTTCCGTGTCATCCACGACTCGCGATACTTCACATACCCGAGGTAAGCACCCAAACAATGCCTTACGCCTAGCGATACTAAACAAAGATTCCACTTGATTGGTACCCAACCCTCACGATGTACATCACACGAGCCTCGCTCCAGATCGTACCATCCATGAGGGGACCAATGGTGTGCTCGGTGCCTGTAAAGACAACGCATGATCGTCCATTCTGGTATGACCCCGTATCAAGAGTGACCATGCCACTCCCACCACTAGTAATGCAGGATCTATGCTAGTACCCACCAAGGTAATCAACAAAGCCCCTTCCCATATAGGGTTAGAGTGGTTGTACATGTAAGGTTGGAATAACGGTCGCAACTTACACCAATCCATTTTTCGAAAACCACACACACACACTTGCTCCGGTACACCACATATTTATAAAGTGGTAACCCAACTCAACATCATCTGCCTCCGGCATTAGTGGCACCCAACGGGGTTTTCGAAAAGTCTTTGAAACCATTTTTGTTTTCATCACCATGCATATTCCCATCCCACTTGCGTAGCACTACTAGCAACCTAACTACTCCCACCCGCACAACCCTCATAAGAAGGTAGGGTCATGCACGATGCAAGTATCAATGGTAAGGTATCGGAGGCATCCCACCTATGGTAGGGCGGTAGCTTACCAACATGATCAATTCATCAGAACAACAAGTGTTATATGACATGCAATAAAAGGGTTTCTTAACATGGTCAAAGGGCTGCTTGCGTGGCTTATCCAAGTCTTCGAGGTCTTCACCCGCTTCTCGTCCACTCTGAGAATTTCATCTACTTCGTCAACTATCACCAGAAACAACCGCAATAAGCAACAACACAAACAGAAAATATAAGCCTCTATAAATAGGAGTTTTATTTTTCTAGAACTCCTCTAGTCATGAGAAAAATAACCAAGGAGGTTTTGGTGGATGTGTGTCAAGGGGGAGTTTTAACTGGTGGGAATGAAGGAAAAGATGAACCTTTAAGATGTCAACAGAAAATATTTTTATAAAAATGAGTAGGGGCACTCATAAAATAGGGCATGATTTTGTCGGAATCTATAAAGTGGTTTCACTGGATTTGGAGTTGGGATGAATTTCCTAGGGATTTCCTAAGAGGAAATAAATTGAAAAAGGGAGATATTTATTTGGTCAAGCATGATAGGGTCATGGGTAAAATGTTAACCATGCCTAGACAATTAGGGTATGACATTTAGAGATTTAATAAATTTGAATAACCCTATTTGGAGATTTGAATGCTATAGGAATTTTTGCAAGGTAGACCCATAATACAAGTTATAAAAAAATATGGGTGGATGAGAATATGCTATATGGAAAAATCGTGCAATGCACATATTTGGATCGGCCATGAATTTAGGAGTATGTAGAAATTTGAATCATCAAAATCGGAGGTCATATCAATTTAATATGGATTTATCTTCCTCTCTGAAGAAGAAAATGGAAAAAAGAATTTACCAAACGGGCCATGCACAACCCACCAATGTGGGACAGTGACTGGGCCGGCCCAGTCGCTCGCTCCCGCCTGCGACGAAGCCATGCCGAAGGCATGTTATAGGTAATACGCTTCCTTTTGGGGAACGGATTTCGGTGGAGGCCGTCTCCACTTAATATGACAACGGGCTCAGCTGGCACCCCAGAGGCTGACCAATGGAGGCCGTCTCCACTTAATATGACAGCGGGCCCGACCGACACCCCAAAAGCTGACAAGTGGGGCCGCCGGCCCCACTGGCAGGGTCGTCTCCCTCCTTGCATTACCCCGGCTGGAGAACAGGGAGGCAAAGGCTGAGTGCATCGACGCTCTCCCCGGCGGCACCGTCCACCTCCGATGATGCCCAGCACACCGGCGGACTCGGGGGCCTGCGCTGCACCCATCCCCATGCTAAGGTCCAGCAGGGGAGGGTCGTAGTAGTGCTGGCGTATATGGCCGCGAAGAGGCCACCGGCCTTCACCGGCTTCAGGCGCGTGGTGCCCCTTGAAGAAATGGAGGTGATGGGGGGGCTTTGTGGTGATGAGGAGAGCAAGCTAGAGAGTCCAGGGGAACAAGGGGAAGCCTAGGTCGCTCAAATTTGAGAGCGGGCTGAGGCGACATCATTTGCAATGGGGGAATAAGGAGGCACGGGAGGATGAGGGAGTTGTCCCAAAGGCCCTGCGAGAGAGATAAAGAGGGAATGGAGATGAGAGAGGGGCACGGGGAGGCCTGGTATAGCCGCAGTGTCAGGTACTGTAAGCCATGTCCATGGCCATGGTCCAAACCACACCAGGGGCCAACGGGGACGCTTCGGGGCGTGTCTGCGGGATTCGTGGACGTGGACTATGTCGACGGAAGAGGAGAGAAGGAGCGGGGGGCTCTTGGTCCTCGCGCGTGTGAGCACGCTCACTAGCTGAGCCAGGCGGCTCCGGGCACTTGCGGGAGGAGTAGAGAGAGGAGGGGGCGACCAGCTTCTGTGTTGCGAACGTCGAGGGGGACATGGGGGACATGCTGGGTAGGCCCAAGGCTGTTGTGAGCGTCCGTTGGGTGGTGGCTACAGTGCGGGTGTGCACTGTAGCGCACTCCAGAGCGTGAGCTCTGCATGCTGGGGCATGCTCTTGGCACCATGGGCGTGTCCACACATGTCCAGGGGATCCAGGGGTACCAAAACAAGGCACATAAGGCTAATGGTGTTCTGAAGGTGCCTTAGGGTAGAAGAAAAGGTGAGAGGGAGAGAAATGGGTGTTGTCCAGGGGATAAAAATGGAGGTTTTACCCCCCAATCATTGAGATATGCCCATGAGGATTTTACTGGAGGTACAAGGTATCTAAAAGAGGCTATGGTCAAAATTTTGGGTCAAGGAGAATGGTGAAAGGGGCCCAAACAAAAAGTTTGGTAAATGGACAGAAGGTGTTTGATGCAAGTTTTAACTAGCAAAGTGATTCTCATCAGTATGAAAATTAGCAGGACTTGATAATAGGTATAAGTGAGGTTGATCACAAAATTTGAACTCATTTGAAGAAGGTTGCCAATGTAAACTTGGTAAACCCTAGAAATGGGCAGAAATGCATTTGCTTAGACCTAGCTATGCAAATCTATTGCCCTTGATGCACCACTTGATGTGTTGACATATTTTAGGGACTATAACATGCTCAAAAAGTTTGGGGCCCAATGGGGAAACATGGCAATGTAATATTACAAAATTCTTGAAATTAATAGAAATGGTTTTGTGGGGATTTGGACAAGTTAACCTGATCTCCTTTATGCGCCACTTGGTATGGATGCATTTTTGTAGGATTATAACATGTCCACAAAGTTTGAGCTTAAGGGGAGACAATTGGTAATGTAGAGTTGCTCAAATTTGGATCTGGACAAAGTAGGGTTTTGGGATATTTTGGTGAACCAAAATAATTGGGATTGATTTGAAACTTGGAAATATGACCACATATATCATATGTTGCATGCTAGAATTTTCCTGGATTTCTTTCAGAATATTTCTTATAGAAATATTTCAAATCCTTGAAATAGGCAAAAATGGTTTTGAATGGTTTTCCTGAGTATATTGAACATGACCATGTGTTGAAACTCTTATATATGGATGATATATGTCCACTGAGTTTCCCTAAATTTTCTCAAATATTTTTAAATCATTTAAATAATTTTTCACTATAAAAGACCATTTTTGGCCTTAAGAAAAATCCTATAAATAAAATAGTAAAATAATCTTTAAAAATAATTTTTCGTGGTTTTGGGAAGTCTTATATATAGTGGGCTTCAAATAGAGCATTTGGGCGAAAAGGATCCACCCAACTTGGGGACTTGCAATGCAAATCTCAAATCAAGGGGTTTTGAAAACCTAATTTGAATAAATGCTTTTTGACCAAAATAATATTTGATCAAAATAGTTTTGGGTACTCTTCACATGGCATGATCATTGGGCAAGAAGTTCGGATCAAGGAAAAGATCTTTGAGAGTAGGAGGGAGTTTTATGAGTATAGAGCACTAGCAAGCAATCAAACAATCAGCAATCAAGTCAAGCATAACAAGCACACAAAAGTTTTAATTGGCCCTGATTTTTGAGTCATGCTAACTTCGTAATGAGAAAAATCACAGGGTGTGACACGGTGCTGCACGATTTGAAGAAGTACCTTTGCTCTCCATCAATCCTAGTCGCGCCAAAACCACAAGAGCCGTTGTTGCTGTACCTGGCGGCAACGAATCAAGTGGTGAGTGATGCACTAGTGGCTGAAAGAGAAGTTGACGAAGAAGCAGCGGCAATGGCAGGGACGCCGAGCGATGAGCCAGGACGTTCCTCGGTAGGGTCTGGTGCCGGCAAAGAAGGATATGCGCAGTTGATAGAGATAGTCCAAAAGAAGAATGTGGTGCTGTGACTAGTCTATTTTGTCAGCTCCTTGTTGCAGGGGGCTAGATCAAAGGTATTCTGGCGTGCAAAAATTGCTCTTTGGCCTTCTTATGGCCTCAAGGAATCTGCGCCATTACTTCCAAGCACATGAGATCATCGTTGTCACCCGCTTCCTACTACAACGGATATTGCGAAACCCAGAAGCTACCGGCAGGATTGTGGAGTGGGACTTGGAACTATCAAGGGTTGGTCTTAAGTTTGAAAGCACTTCGACCATTTAGAGCAGGGCCTTGGGAGAGTTCATTGTAGAATTGTCCCCAACACCCGATAAAGAGATTCCAGAGTCAACTCTCCCCGGCAAGGAGACTCATCGAGAATGGATCATATATGTTGATGGAGCTTTCTCGCTGCAAGGCGCTAGTACCGGAGTGCTGCTGGTCGCACCCACCGGAGAGCACCTCAGATATGTAGTCCAGATGCACTTTCCTTAGGAGAGATCAACGAACAACACTACTGAGTACGAAGGGCTTTTTGCCGGTCTCAGGATCGCGCCAGACCATAGGATCAACAAACTTATTATCAGGGGTGATTCTCAACTTGTTGTTAGACAAGTGAACAAGGATTACCAGAATCCATTGATGGAAGCTTACGTAGATGAAGTGAGGAAGTTGGAAGAACGTTTTGATTGCCTATAAACGGAGCACATTCCACGTGCAGAGAACAGCGTTGCCAATGGCCTGTCAAAGTGTCCTGCCCTTAAGTTACCTGTGGAACCAGGAACTTTCATGCTCCAACTTACTTAACCCTCCGTGACACCATCAAATGGATAAGAGAAGAGAAGAAAGCTAAGTTCTGGCAAATATTTCCCGGCAGAGGTCCCTGAAGCCGCCGACAAGAAGGTTAACAGAGGGAACGACCGACTTGTCGATGAGTACTATGCTCTGGCGGGGCCCCGGGCTCTTGCCATAGAAGCATACGCTCCTGCTAGGCTTGCAGGGGCGTAGCAGACTCCGGCAGGGCCTCGGGCCCTTGCCATCGTGGTAAATACTACCCCGGCAGAGGATACACCTTTAGTCCTTGTTGTCGAGCCCCAAGGTCCAGCATGGGCGAAACACATTGGAGAACTCCCCGAGGAATAGGAGGAAGTAGAGAAAGTAGCCCGCCGGTCTCATATGTACTAGTTCATAGACAAGATCCTGTACAGAAAGAGACTGAATGGTGTGAAACTCAAGTGCATTTCTCGGGAGGATGGACTAGAGCTGTTGACAGAGATACACGGAGGCATATGTGGCTCCCACATAGGATCAAGAGCACTTGCCGGAAAGGCATTCCGACAAGGTTTCTTTTGGCCCACTGCCCTCCAAGATGCAACTGCGTTAGTAACCAAGTGTGAAGCATGCCAGTTTCATTCACAGAAACTACATCAACCAGCTCAAGCCCTTCAAACAATCCCTCTCTCCTAGACATTTTTGGTCTGGGGCCTCAACATCTTGGGCCCCTTTCCCCGTGCTGTCGGGGGCTTTGAGTACTTGTATGTCGCGATCGATAGGTTTACAAAGTGTCCATAAGTGGAAGCAGTGAGAAATGAGACAACACAATCAGCCGTCAAATTCTTCAAAGGAGTAGTCTACCTCTTTGGTGTTCCCAACAGGGTCATCACTAACAATGTCACACAGTTCACGAGCTGCACCTTCATGCAATATGTCCAAGACCTTGGTAGCATAATCTGTTTTGCTTCCGTTGCCCACCCAAGGAGCAATGGCCAAGTGGAAAGGGCTAATGCTGAAGTGTTGCAAGGCCTCAAGACGAGAACTTTTGACAGGCTGCACAAGTGTGGAAGGCACTGGATTGATGAGTTGTCGGTGGTTCTTTGGTCAATCAGGACGACACCAAATCGAGTTACCGGCCAGACACCCTTCTCCCTTGTCTATGGGGTAGAGGTAGTTCTCCCCACAAAACTCATATACGGATCTCCTCGAGTGCTCGCTTATGATGAGCTCGAGCAAGAGCAGTTGCGGCAAGACGACACTACGCTCCTTGAGGAAGACCGTCTTCAAGCTGCTGTGAGAGTTGCGCGCTACCAGCAAGCTTTGCGGCGCTACCATAGCCGCAAGGTCAATGCCAGAAGTCTCGAGGAAGGCGATGTTTTTCTTTGGCGAGTCCAGTCCGCCAAGAACCCATGCAAGTTGACGCCAAAGTGGGAAGGACCTTATCGGGTAGTACGAGTCACTAGGCCCGGCGTAGTCCGCCTAGAGACCGAGGATGACCTTCCTATGAGCAACTCCTGGAATATTGTAGGATCAATAGAAGAGTGTCTAGAGGGGGGTGAATAGACTACTAGTAGGAATTTATAACCTAACCTTTTCCCAAGTTAATTGGTTGGCAGATTTTAACTATTTTAGCAAGTCTAGCAAGTCTAACAGCCCTACGCATGCATGTGTACAAGTATGGCTGTGGAAAGTAAAGACATTTCACATGTAAGTAAAGATATGGGATAGGAAGATCAAACACAATAGGAGACGCAAAGATTTTTCCCGTGGTTCCAATAGGTGGTGCTATCGTACGTCCACGTTTATGGAGTCTTCAACCTACGAAGGGTAACGGTCGCGAGAGTCCACGGAGGGCTCCACCTATAAGGGTCCACGAAGTAGCAACCTTGACTATTCCATACGACTTCTTTCCACAAAAGACTAGCCTCACTATGGGTAGATCTTCATGAAGTAGGCGATCTCCTTGCCCTTACAAACTTCTTGGTTCACTCCATAACATGAAGTAGGAGGCTCCCAAGCGACACCTAACCAATCTAGGAGGCACCACCCTCCAAAAGGTAATAGGCTTGGTAATGACGATTAACACCTTGCTCTTGTGATTCAAGATGATAGACTCCTCAACACACAATCACTCTCTCACAAATTTGGCTTGGTAGAAGAGATGAGATTGGTGGAAAGCAACTTGGGGAGGCTAGAAATCAAGATCCATATGGTTGGAGTGGAAGATCTTGACCTCAACACAAGGGTAGGTGGCTCTCTCTCAGAAAACTGAGTAGGATTGGTATGGAACAGTTCTGAGTGCTTCTCTTTCGAATGGGTGGTGGTCAAGGGGTTTATATAGGCATCCTCAAAAATCCAACCGTTACACACAAAATGACCAACTCGGTGACACCGATGTGTTAATCTCGGTGGTACCGAAGTGACCAAAAGGTGGCAACTTTTGAATCTCGGTGAGACTGATATAGGATTCTCTGTTGTATTGACAAGGTGACCAAGAGTCAGAATTGCCAAACTTGGTGACACCGATTCAACATTCTTGGACGGACCGAAAGTGTGAACTTGCGTAACAGAAAGTTGGCACCCCAACTCGATGGCAACGAAAGCAGTGTCGGCTGCACCGAAGTGGCTAGGGTTTGGCTGAGTCTGTCTAGGGTCTGGAATCGGAGGCACCGGGATAGGAATGTTGGTTGCACCGATTTTGCCTATTTGGCGAGAGACAAACTTTGGTGGGAGAGCTTGTTGATGTGTTTAGTGACTATCACTTGTGCACGTATGAGCATTTTGTTCACCAACAAAACCTTACCCCCTTTCAATAGTATTGGCTTTCCTATGGACTCAAAGTGATTTCTCACAAATGTAAAATGTAGAGTCCTCTTGTTTGAAGCTTGGCCAACCTAATTCCTTGAATCTTGGGGTAATTTCACAATCTCCACAATCCTTTTGCCAACTCAACTCTCCATGGACTATTCTCTGAAATACACTAGATAGAGTTGTTAGTCCAAGAGACAATGTATGTTGTCATGAATTATCGAAACCACCAAGGGAGCATGTTGTGCTTTCAATCTCCCCCCTTTTGGTAATTGATGACAAGATAAAATCAAAGCTTCAAGTAAAGACATGCATGGATGCAATGAAGACTTTGAGAAACACATGACCTAGATTTTCTCCCCCTAAATGTGTGCAGTCCTTTAAAGGATAGTTTCTTTGGAATGCATGGACACACATAAGGATGAAAGGGATATAGGAGTCATCTGTATCTTGGCTATATGCATCAATATATGTGAATGAAATGTATATCCTTGATCAAGACTTCACTCATGCAAACAATATGTGCAAGAAGCAAGAAATCATGTTGATCAAAGATATGATGCATATACTTACCTTGGGTTCTTGAGCATTCTAGTAGTAGAGACACACTTGAGAAAACAATGTTAGGAAACACAAGAGTGTTCTACTAAACAAAAGCAATAGAACTCAACGAATACCAAGATATGGAGAACATATAAAATATGATAATCATTAAGATGAATATGTCTCCACCTTTAGCATTAATCTATTATATCTTTTCTCCCCTTAGATATGAAAATGGTAGTACATCCTCTCCCCCTGAATCTCAGCATGTAGATATTGGGATTGGATAGGGTGAGAAAAGGAATCCTTTGTTCACTTGAGACTTTTCTCCAAAAGTAGTTTTCTCCCCCTACATTGTTGTTCTCCCCTTGTTATATAAGTGTGAATTTTTTTGATATTTTCCTCTCCCCCTTTGCATAAGCATGTAACTCTCCCTTTAGCATGAAGCTTTGATATTCTCCCCCTTTGGCATAAATACCAAAAAGGTTAAACTTGGGAGTAGTGATAGGGATCATTGACAAGGAAGGGATCCTGGAGAACAAGGGTAATTAAAAGTAGGGTCATGAAAAGACTTAAGGGAATCATTGAATGTAACTTCTCTCCCTTTTTTGCAAATTTTAGGTTTCTTCTGCTTGGAGCTAGGGATCCTTTAATAAAGAATTTCTCCCCCGAAATGTTGTTTGTTCTTCTCCCCCTAAATATATGTATAGTTTTTTTAATGAAGGGGTCATCGAAGGAACAAGAATATCACAAGAACATAAACAAATAAACAATATTAAAGAAACACAGATTTCAAAAGCAAAGAAAATCGATGACTCCGGGATAAATAAATCGATGGTACCAAGATTGTGTAGTGCAGCTCATCTGCAAATTTGGTAGAACCGAGTTATTTATATCGATGACTCCGAATGAGAGACCAAGTTTCTGTTTTCACAGAGACAAATGAAATAGTTTCAAAAAGAAAAATGTGAAAGTTTTACAAAGGACATCAAATAGATAAGATTTGAGTGGTTACGAGAGATCATGCAAATAGAGAGAAAACCATGCAAGATTCTTAACTAAATGATGGGAGATGACTAGGTCACATATATTAGAGTATATTGACTCAGGAGCCAAGCAAGAATACTTGATCATAGGTCATACTCATCATTTAAGCTCAAATTGGGGTTACCATTTTTCAATTAAGCATTTTGATGTCTTCATATCACTTGAGTTGCTTTAGCCCATGACTTGGAGTAAAGCCTTTTCAAGGATATGAGTACATACCTTTGAGTGATGTTGATGACTTCACTCGTAGGTGAACTTGTTGAGGATGCTCGAGGTTGATGAAGATCATCTTGAATTTGGAGCAATCCTTCTCGTTCTAGTACACTAGTCACCTACAAAGGTTAGTCATCCAAGGAAGAACAATGGATATATCCAATTGACATGATACTACTTAAGATTTTGCAAATAAGATCAAGTATATGTCAAGGATTTGTTTTGGTTGTCTTCTTCCTTCCATCATCAAGAGGGGTTGTGGATACTTGGTAATGACAAGATTGCTTATGATTGGAGTTGATGGAAATATTGTGGAATGAAGTTCTTTCAAGTACCTGCAAAGGTTAGATGCAATACAAGGGAGCATATAATTCCATGGCATAAGATAACGAGTTATGGGAACATGGAGATAACAAGGAAGCTCATGCCCTTGCTTGCAACCGAGTGAGTCTAGCTCAAATTTGAAGCATCAATGATGTTCAACTCACTTCTCAAATGACAAAATGTTTTCTCATCAAGTGGCTTGGTGAAGATATTGGTCGATTGTTTTGTTAGTACGAACATGCTTAAGATTGATATCTCCTTTGGCAACATGATCATGAATGAAATGATGTCGAACTTGAATATGCTTGGTTCGAGAATGTTGCATAGGATTATGTCCAATTTTAATAGCACTTTCATTGTCACAAAGTAATGGAACTTTTTTAACATAAATTCTATAATCCTTAAGCGTTTGTGTCATCCATAGTAATTGCACACAACAAGATCCAGCAGCAATATACTCACCTTCGGCAGTAGATAGAGATACCGAGTTTTGTTTCTTGGAGGGCCAAGACACAATAGATCTACCTAAAAATTGAGGAGTACCTGAGGTGGATTTTCTATCAACCTTGTCACCGGCATAGTCCGAATCGGAATAGCCAACAAGATTAAAAGAAGATCCCATGGGATACCAAATGCCAAAGTTTGGTGTTTGTATCAAATACCTCACAATATGTTTCACAGACAAAATATGACACTCTTTAGGTGCAACTTGATATCTAGCACACATGCAAACACTAAGCATAATATCGGGACGAGATGCACATAGATATAACAATGAACCAATCATAGATCGATAAACCTTTTGATCAACCGGTTCATCCTCCCTCGTAAGGTCAACATGTCCACTAGTGGGCATAGGAGTTGTCATACCTTTGCAATCCTGCATGTTGAATTTCTTGATGAAGTCCTTGGTATAGTTAGTTTGAGAGATGAAAGTTCCTTCTCCTGATTGCTTGATTTGCAATCGAGGAAAGAATTTCAGCTCACACATCATAGACATCTCATACTTCTCAGACATCAACCTTCCAAATCTTTCACAAAATTGAGGGATAGTGGAACCAAAGGTAATATCATCCACATAGATTTGGCACACAAATAATTCTCCATTAACTCTCTTAGTGAACAAGGTTGCATCAATTTTACCAATTTCAAAACCTTTTTTGATGAGAAACTATGTTAGACATTTATACCAAGCACGAGGGGCTTGCTTACGACCATAAAGAGGTTTGGGAAGCTTGTCAACAAGATTAGGTTTCTTAGGATTCACGAAACCAGGTGGTTGCTTAACATAAACCTCTTCTTCAATTTCACCATTTAAAAATGCACTCTTGATGTCCATTTGATAAAGCATGATATCATGGTGATTAGCATAGGCAAGAAGAATACACATAGCTTCAAGTCTAGAGATGGGGGAATAAGTCTCACCGTAGTCCATACCTTCGACTTGCGTATATCCTTGGGCTACGAGACGAGCCTTGTTGCGCACGACTTGACCGTCTTTGTCTTGTTTGTTCCGAAACACCCATTTTATTCCGATGATGTTCTGTTCGTCTTCGGGCTTCTCCACGAGTGTCCACACTTCGTTCCTTTCGAAGTTGTGAAGCTCTTCATGCATGGCGTTCACCCAATCCGCGTCTTCAAGAGCTTGTTCTACCTTCAAAGGCTCAATGCTAGAGATGAAAGAATAATGCTCATAAAAGTTAGCTAGACGGGTTTTATAGCGAGTGATTCTCCCTGTTTGTATATCACCAAAGATTTGGTTTAGGGGATGGCTCTTGGTCACTTGAGCTCGAACTCGGGTCAGCTTCCGATTGTTGGATGGTGGAGCTTCTTCTTCTTCATCATCATCTTGTTCATCTTCGTTGTTGTTGAAGGTGTCGTTCCCTTGAGGTGATGATGAAGGTGGATGTGGTGGATCTTCATGATGCACTGCCTCTTCTTCATCATATCGTCGTGTACCGCTTGTGGATGCCTCCATGTCGTGTTGAGCTTCACCTTGACGTGAAGTGGGGGCTTCCAATTGAGTTGATGAAGTACTTTCCTTCACCTCCATGAGACGAATCTTGCTGATGGGTAGATCTAGAATGGCTTCTGAAGGATCCTTATTACCTACATCATTTGGCAATTGTTCGACTTGCGAACCATTAGATTCATCAAACTTCACACCTACCGTCTCTTCAACTTTTCGAGTGAAGTTCTTGTAGACACGGTAAGTGTGAGAGTTCGATCCGTAACCAAGTAGGAATCCTTCATGAGATTTAGGAGCAAATTTAGTATGAGAATGCTTATCAAGAATGTAGAACTTTGAGCCAAATACCTGGAAGTATCTGACTTGGGGTTTGCTACCGGTGAGTAGCTCGTAAGCTGTTTTACCAAGAAGATTGTGCAAGTAAAGACGGTTTGTGGCATGACATGCTGTTTCAACGGCTTCTGCCCAAAAGTGTCTTGGCGTCTTGTATTCGTCAAGCATCATTCTTGCCATCTCAATGAGCGTCCGATTCTTGCTCTCAACAACTCCATTTTGTTGAGGTGTGTACGTAGCCGAGAACTCATGTGAGACACCTTCTTCGTCAAGAAAGGTATCGACATGTGTGTTCTTGAACTCCGATCCGTTATCGCTCCGAACCTTCTTTATCTTCACTTCGAACTGATTTTGCACTTTGCGAGCGAAGTTCTTGAAGATCTTTTGAACCTGTGACTTATCATCAAGAAAGAATACCCATGTAATCTGGAAAAATCATCAACTATAACCAGACCATAGGAATTTTCACCGAGACTCTTGTAAGCTTTGGGACCGAAAAGATCCATGTGAAGTAACTTGAGTGGTCTCCTAGTAGTCATGATATTCTTAACGGGATGACTTCCACCTACTTTATTTCTATCTTGACAACCACTACAAAGTCCATCTTTGTCAAACATAACATCTTTAACACCAAGTATATGATCACCTTTGATTAGCTTATCTAGATTTCACATGCCTACATGTCCAAGTCTTCTATGCCAAGGCCAACCTTTAGAAGATTTTGCAATTAAACAAGTGAGAGGCTTGGATCTTCTAGTGAAATCCACAATGTATAGACCACCTCTATGGAAACCGGTAAAGTCCATTTTATGATTATCTTGACGAAACACTTGGCAATCTACTTTCGTGAATAAAACATTGAAACAGAAGTCGGCAGGTCTAGATACGGAAAGAAGATTGTAGCTAAGGGATTCAACAAGCATAACATTTTGAATAGAGCTATCTTGGGATATGTCCACCTTACCAAGGCCAAGTACCTTACCCTTAGATTTGTATCCAAAGGTCACGTACCATCGAGGACCTTGATTAGGCGTGATCTCTGGGAACATGTCTTTATCACCAGTCATTTGGTCCGTACATCCACTGTCGAGAATCCACTGTTTTCCTCCGGACATATAATCCTTAATGTTTGCCATAAGACTCAGATTCTTCATGATTTTCTCATGCTCGATGTCGAACAACTCATCTTCTTCATAGTAGCCATGTTCCACATTGTCATCATCAAGTGGGAAATCCTCGTCATAAAGAACAAGGGATTCGTTAGAATAGTGATCATGACAATGTTCAAGTTTATGAATGTGAATGGCTTCAAAGATAATGTTGTTGATAGTGGTGACATCTCCTTTAGCCCGCATAAGATCACGGAGCTCAAATAGACATTTATTAAAGTTTGGATCACTAGGCTTCATTTTGTGAAAAGCAACAGTTTTATGAAGAATTTCATCAAGATTTCCTAATGAAAGATTTGGATATCGTTTCTCTAAATCAGTCCACAAGGTATAGGCACATGCAAAGTTCTTCAATTGAGAAAGCACGAATCTTGGTAAACCTCTAACAATAAGATTGACAGTTCTTAGGTTACCGAGCATGTTAATTTCGTCTTCGTGTCTGGGATGCAATTCATCAATAGGGAGCACATAGGGGTTTTCAATATATTTTGTCAAATGGAATTTATCAAATAGATCAATCATGGCATTCTTCCACTGACTATGTTACTCTCCATAAAGAATGGGCACTCTACAACTCAAACTCTCTATTCAAGACACATCCATCTTCCACCATGGTGATTAAACTGAAGCAATGGAGACCAAAGCTCTGATACCACTTATAGGATCGATAGAAGAGTGTCTAGAGGGGGTGAATAGACTACTAGTAGGAATATAAAACCTAACCTTTTTCCAAGTTAATTGGTTGGCCGATTTTATCTATTTTAGCAAGTCTAGCAAGTCTAACAGCCCTACACATGCATGTCTACAAGTATGGCAGTGGAAAGTAAAGACATTGCACATGTAAGTAAAGAGATGGGATAGGAAGATCAAACACAATAGGATTCGTAAGGATTTTTTTCCCGTGGTTCCAATAGGTGGTGCTATCGTACGTCCATGTTTATGGAGTCTTCAACCCACGGAGGGTAATGGTCGCGAGAGTCCTCGGAGGGCTCCACCCATAAGGGTCCACGAAGTAGCAACCTTCACTATTCCATACGACTTCCGTCCACGAAGGACTAGCCTCACTATGGGTAGATCTTCATGAAGTAGGCGATCTCCTTGCCCTTACAAACTTCTTGGTTTATTCCACAACACGAAGTAGGAGGCTCCCAAGCGAAACCTAACCAATCTACGAGGCACCACCCTCCAAAAGGTAATAGGCTCGGTAATGACAATGAACTCCTTGCTCTTGTGCTTCAAGATGATAGACTCCTCAACACACAATCACTATCTCACTGATTTGGCTTGGTAGAAGAGGTGGGATTGGTGGAAAGCAACTTGCGGAGACTAGAAATCAAGATCCATATGGTTGGAGTGGTAGATCTTGACCTCAACACAAGGGTAGGTGGCTCTCTCTTAGAAAACTGAGTAGGATAGGTATGGAATAGTACTGAGTGCTTCTCTTTCGAGTGGGTGGTGGTGAAGGGGTATATATAGGCATCCCCAAAAATCCAACCGTTACACACAAAATGACCAACTCGGTGACACCGATGTGTTAATCTCGATGGTACCGAAGTGACCAAAAGGTGGCAACTTTTGAATCTCGGTGAGACCGATATGGGATTCTCGGTTGTACCGACAAGGTGACCAACGGTCAAAATTGCCAAAATCAGTGACGCCGATTCAACATTCTCGAACGGACCAAAAGTGTGAACTTGTGTAACAGAAAGTTGGCAGCCAAACTTGGTGGCACCGAAAGCAGTGTCGGTTGCACCGAAGTGGCTAAGGTTTGGCTGAGTTTGTCTAGGGTCTGGAATCGGTGGCACCGGGATAGGAATGTTCGTTGCACCGATTTTGCATGTTTGGCTAGAGACAGACTTCGGTGGTTGAGCTTGTGGATGTTTTTGGTGACTGTCACTTGTGCACGCATGAGCATTTTGTTCAGCAACAAAACCTTACCGCCTTTCAATAGTATTGGCTTTCCTATGGACTCAAAGTGATTTCTCACAAATTTAAAATGTAGATTCCTCTTGCTTGTAGCTTGGCCAACCTATTTTCTTGAATCTTGGGGTAATTTCACAATCTCCACAATCCTTTTGCCAACTCATCTCTCCATGGACTATTCTCTGAAATACACTAGATAGAGTTGTTAGTCCAAGAGACAATGTATGTTGTCACGAATTATCAAAACCACCAAGGGATCATGTTGTGCTTTCAACCTCCCCCTTTTTGGTAATTGATGACAACATCCAATCAAAGGTTCAAGTAAAGATATGCATGGATGCAAATGAAGACTTTGAGAAACACGTGACCTTGATTTGCTCCCCCTAAATGTGTGCATTCCTTTAAAGGATAGTTGCTTTGGAATGCATGGACACACATAAGGATGAAAGGGATACAAGAGTCATGTGTATCTTGGCTATATGCATCAATATATGTGAATGAAATGTATATCCTTGATCAAGACTTCACTCATGCAAACCATATGTGCAAGAAGCAAGAGATCATGTTGATCAAAGATATGATGCATATACTTACCTTGAGTTCTTGAGCATTCTAGTAGTGGAGACACACTTGAGAAAATAATGGAGAGGAGGGGAAGATTACAAAAAAAAGATGGGGAGAGACCCCCGGAAGAAGCCCGGCCTGACCCCTCTAGACCAGCACTGCGTGGACGAGCAGGGCTGCCAGATAGGCAGGCAAGAACTTGTCCCCTCCTGGACCAGCATTGCACGGAGGAGAGGGCCAAAGCACGCAGAAAGGGGAATGAACCCCAGAAGCCGAAGTCCATGGGCCTGCCGAAAGACCCAGCTAGAAGATGAGGTAGCGCCCGGGACTGAAACTCCCGGCAAGGAAATCTTGCCGGGAGGGGGAGAGGCATGAGGCTGGTGATGATGGCGCGGTCGGCGGTCAGTCCGAGATCGAATCTTCAAGCTCCGACTTGACCACCCGAAGACCGCGCTCATCACCGTTGTCTTTGCTGTTGTCCTCTCCGTCACTCTTGCCGAAGGACAGGCTTTCGGCGCTGCTCGCGCTCTCGTCGCAACAGCTGAGGCGGATGCCGAAGCTCCCATAAATCTTGATGGAGAGCGTGTTGGCCTCCGTCATTTTAAAACGAAGAACGTGCCCCACCTGGAGATTGTGGGCATAGGTGAAGGTCTTCCAACCACGCCTGAGGAACATGACGCGACACGCTAGGTACTCAACGTCCACCCGTGTCACGCCATTACTACACCGTGCCACCCGCAGCCACAGGAAGGGCGGCTCGACATCCTCCACTGCCCTGGCAAAGAGGCGTGGGAGGCACAGATGGCTCCGGAGGGGACCGCCCAGCTCGAGGACGGAGTCCAGCGCTGTCCCCTCGGCGTGGGCCTCTTCGAAGGATATGCCTGGAGTCGGAGGAGGGGGTGGAGCAGCGCTCCACCTCCCCTGACCTTGGCGTCCGCGGCGGCCACGGCCCCTCGCGCCTCCTCCACCACACGAACTCGAGCCTCCCTCCACCTCCACAGCTGAAGCGGCGGCATGATCCCGATGAGAGCTCCTCCTCGCAGCCGAGGAAGGTTGTCTCTCCTGCCCCCTGTACATGGCGAAGGGCGGGCACTGCCTGAAGATTAAGAATACGAGGGGGGAGGCGGACTGCAGAGTTTTGCACTCGAAGGGCGGAAGAAGGATGGATGAGCTCCGCCCCACTGTCCCCAATTTATAGGAGGAAGCGTGGGGGCTACATCTCCCCCACTCCAAAGGACACCGCCCACCTCCTCCAATAGCGACGCCCTCGATCTCGGGGCGAACAGCAACCGCCCCGTCGCCCCAATCCATGATGCCGTAGTTACTGATTTTTCTCAGGGAATTTAAATCACGGGCACCCGTTGCTAGCTCCCCGCTATACATGCAGCGCGCATGGCGGAAAATACCTGACACGGTAATTGAAAACTCGGCGGCGGCGCCGCGCACGTATCACACTACCTGCATTCAATGGGCATCATGGGGAAGGGCAGAGAGTGCAATGACCACAACTGCAAGGCCCTACCACCCGTGCCCGTGCACTGGTTGGGCCTAGCCCAACAACACCTCACTACGTGTATGGCCCAGGCCCGGGGGCTCCTGTCGGTGCACTAGAGTTTTTGGGCCATCTAGTGCCCCTTTACTCGTGCACGGGCAGTAGTAGCCGCCCAGGCGGCAAGGCCCAGCAAAGACTTGCCAAGCACCAGCACAAAAGACTCAAGACTACTAGCAAGAGCTTGCCGGTAGGGCTGTAGAGCCTCCAGGCAAAGCAAGGCACCCCGGAAAGGCAAGGTCCCGGCAAGGCAAGGCCCCGACAAGCATCGCCAGCACATAGGGAAGGTGTCGATTCACCTGGACGCGTGTCGTGGCGTCGACGTTGGAGGGAGCTAAGAGGCACCGATGGGTTGGGCCCCCATCCCATCCCACTAACAGACTGAGGTGCCTGACAATGCATTGAATGCTCTTGTCCTACTCCGTCAGAGTTAGGTGCGATAAACTGTAGCACTGTGCATCCCGTGTGCACACTGTGCACCACTTTTGGGATCCCCTTAGATATAAAAGGAGGCACGAGGCTTTACAGATAAGGGGTTATACGGTTAGACAATCAGACAGTTAGGCAGTTAGACAACCGGACAGCCCGACAATTAGACAACTTTGGGTTATTAAGCTCACGTAGCGGCCGTTCATGGCGCTCTTGTAGCTAGAACCCTAGAACACGACCAATATAACCAAGCAGGAGTAGGGTTTTATGCACCCGTGCGGCCAGAACCTGGGTAAAAAACTCCCCGTGCGCTGCTTACTAGACCGACTCTTTGTGCAAGCCCGCCCCCTGCTGAACCGAAAGGGATCCCCATGATCCCATAGGTGTTCGTTCCCACGACACCTCTTCCCACACATATCCTTTAAAATTGTATTAGTTTCCTATAGAATACATGAAAACTTATTCATCGACACAATTACAAATTTTCAAGTCCTTTTTGAACGCCTTTTCATGTAAAGAATGGTCTAACATGAATTATAAGCACAAAGGACCAAGAAAGTACATAGAAGGTACTAAATACGATAAACGAGCCTGAAAAATGTCAAATTTGGACATGGTTCATTCTAGTGGGTATGTTGATGGTATAAAATAAATCTAGTTGAACGGACCAAGGAAATATGGGTTCCCCTTGAAAACATGGTGATTTCGCTCCCTGAACCATGAAACTCCATAGGTGATGGTCTGGTTTATGAAGAGTGTCTATCACGACATTATCCATATCTCCTCAATTTTTTACCGAATCATATTGAGGTCATGCCTAGACACCACACGAGATAACATGTTTTGAACACCTTTTCATGTATAAAACGTTCGAACTTGAATTATAAGCAGTAAATTCCTAGAAAAGTACACAAAAAAGACTAAATATGGTGAAGGAGCCTGAAAGAATGTGAATTTTGGACATGTTGCTTTCTAGTGGGTATGTTGATAGTAGAAAAATAATAATGGAGAAACGACCAAGGAAATATGGGTTTCCCTTGAAACTTTGTGATTTATTTGGGCAAATAGTTACTTTGCGAATGTCGTGTGCGTTCACCCCATTGTGCAATGTGTTCTGATTGGCCAGAATCCCAGCCACACGGATTGTGCATGCGCACTGTAGGATGCACCACGATCGAACGACAATCCACACTTCTCCCGTCACACACATATATTGTAGTTGGGATTTTAGTTTGTACATGCACCAAATTAAGGTACCAACAAAAACTTTAATGGCAGTAATCACACATGGTTCATGTTTACGAACCGTTTCCTACACGGACCCTCTCCCCCTTCTTCCTCATTTGCATTGTTGTATACTTGCTCGTTCGCGGCCTTGGCCCGACCAAATCTTCGAGCTCGAGGACGCCTGTTGCAGCCGGCTACCACCGACGAACGCCACCGTAGTGTCCATAGTGCAAGCACAAATCAAGATGAGGAATTCAATCGAGCATTTACATGCTCGAATTGGTACAGCGCACAGTTGGCGGAGTAATTTACAAAACATTAGCTCGCTATTAATTTTACATCATTATAATACCTTTGAATTGTGCGCTCACAAAAGTGCTACTGCCCCTAATGCCGACCCAGCATGCACAGCTGCCATCGTCCATCAATATCGTGTCGTTCCTTTGCTCAGAAGTGCAGGAGGTCGCTAAGTCGATGACCTACACCTTGATCGATGGAGGAAGGGTCAGCCTCGATGACAGAGGCCGGCGAGACCCTAACCATTGCCAATTCTGTAGCAATGTCCGCAAGTTCTTTCCCGACGTCCGGAGCTGCGTCCTCCTCCATCTGGGACATAAGCCTATGCCTCGTGTGGCAGCCACTAATGTTGTTGTCCTTGCAGCGTCGTAGTTCCTGCTCTGCCGCCCGCACCATCCGGCGCACTCTATGCCGAGCCTGCAATATCGCCCACTGGCGATCACTAGCTGCTTTCAAGGTGACCCTGGCTAACTTATTTGCTTGCTTATGTTGTGATTCCCGCCTCCTCTGGCTGTCGTCAGGAGAGGTAGCGGCATGGTCGTCGATCCTCAAGCCGACCATCGCGCCAGGAGCCTCAGTTTTGTCGTCTCCCAACTCCATCCTGCCCTCGGCCATTGTCGGTTTGATGGTGTGTGTGGCAACTAGCCACTGGATCATTGAGTCATTGCTGCAGACCATCGATGTGGTTATTTATAGCTAGCTGTTGCCAAGGGGGTTGGGGATTTTATATTTTACCGCTGTGGCTGGCGCTTGCTCTTGCACGGGAATCATTTTCATAGTTTTTGAGTTCTTTTCCGTGCACATAATCGCATACGGAACACACATAGCAACTGTCTGCAATCGTGTATAGAGTCATAAATAAATATCACCACTCTTCGCTCTCCACCTTCTCTTTCCCCTCTCGCACCCCCCAAATTTGTCCTTCTTCTCCCCACTGTCCTCGCTTCCACAAAATCCTAAACATTAGACATGTCATCTACGCGAAGGACCCTGTTGCGAAGGAGCCCGAGGTTGATGCAGGTATGTGCTACTGAGGGTCCGGAGGCCTTGGCGGCGGTACGTGTTGCTGGGGGTCCGGAGGCCTTGGCGGCAAAAGAGGAAGAGATGAAGATTACATCAGATCAGTTGAGGGCAAGCACGGTTATGTGTGCAGAACGCGTGGCTCTGGCCTTCGAAAGGCATCATGCGCCGACCAGTTCGTTGTTACCTTAGCGGCTCGCGTGGATTTGGCCTCGGTAAGGCCAGCAACCTCCTTACATTCTCCTACCACTCTAGCACAGCACGCAGCTCTTAGCTATTTTATTTACGACCACTTTGAATATCTCCATCATCAGTGGTCTGTACGCATGCATTTGGCTGTGGACGGGATTTTCCATGAGACCGGAGCTACTATGATGGGTATGAGCAAAGGAAAGTCTGGGCCTATGAAGCATTCAAGCACATGGTCATCGCCGACCAGAAAGTGGATGTTGCATGGAGAGGATGTTGCATGAGTGCATAAGATATTTCGACATTGGCGAACCAACAAGCCAATCCTGCAAGAATGCCGACGAGTAGCTGTTTCCATTTTGCTGTTTTCTAAACCTTGCTGATATGTAATGTTGTTATTATGTTCTTTAGTCGATTATGTAGGAGTGCGAACGATAATTTGTGCTATCACTTTCTAAATCAGGTGCTTATTACCTCGAATCGACTGTGTTATTATCTGTTTGTGTTACTATTTGTTTGTGTTATTTTCTGTCATTCCACACAATTTAGATTACTGAACATTTTTCTGGGCATCACACACATCTTGTTATGCCCAATTGTTGGTGTTATTTTTTCTCGCACATTTCATCCAAGCGCACGGTATGTCGTCTATCACACACATCTTGATCTGTGCAACCATTTGTGTAGGCATCATACATGTTGTGAAGACAGAGTATAGATGTTGTGCGGACAAAGTATAGATGTTGTGCAGACAGAGCAAATCATAGTACACATGGACAAAATATGAAACCCGTTGGTGATGACCTCATCAATCGCTGACAAATTGTATACCAACAATCGTTTGCCCATAACACACACATGTTATTAACACCAACCATTTGTGTTACTTCTTGTGTTCGCACACGAAGGAGAATAAGAAGAAGAAGAAGAAGAAGAAGAAGAAGAAGAGGAATAAGAAGAGGAATAAGAAGAAGAAAAAGAAGAAGAAAAGGAGGAGGAGGAGGAGGAGGGGAAGAAGAAGAAAAGAAGAAGAAGAAGAAGAAGAAGAGGAGGAGGAGGAGGAGGAGGAGGAGAAGGAGAAGAAGAGGAAGAAGAAGAAGAAAAGGAGGAGAATAGGAGAAGAAGGAAAAAAGGAAAACCGGGTCGAGGATCGCCGACGGGGTGCGTCGACCCCGACGGAACCGGGTCGAGGATCGCTGGTCGCCAAGGGGTCAAGGGTCGAGGATCGCCGAAGAAGAAGAAGGAGAAGAAGAAGAAGAAGAAGAAGAAGAAGAAGAAGAAGAAGAAGAAGAAGAAAAGGAGGAGAAGAGGAGGAGAAGAAGAAAACGAGGAGGAGAAGGCAAAGAAGGAAGAAGAAGAAGAAGAAGAATGGGAGGAGCAGAAGAAGAAGAAGAAGAAGAAGAAGACCCCCGACCCCCGACCCCCGAGGACCTAGGGGAAAAGGAGTCGAGAGTCGACCCCGACATGACACCCTCGACACCCCTACCCCCCGACACGACACCCCGACACCCCGACATGGCACCCCCGACCACGACACGGCACCCCTACCCCGACACGACACCCCCGACACCCCGGCCCCGACATGACACCCTCGACACCCCTATCTCGAAAAAGGTGATCTTTGGCATTCCAGAGGCTGACGGGGTCATATATTTGTGAATTATGAGTTAGGTCATATATTTTTTGATTTTGTTATACAAAACATCATATTTGTGTTGATTAGGTGGATTTAAATGTGCAGTTGTTTCATCGCTGCGAGGGTCTGGTGCTCGACGACCTCCTCGTGCGTTCGACAAGCTCCACCCCTGCGTTCGTGCGTGAGCACAAATGACATCTCCTCCTCCCCCTTCATTTCCTCTGTTCCGGTCTTCGTGCCGATGAAACTTGCTAGCTATAGGTGTCTTCAATCATCAGTATGCGTGACCACTATGTGTCTCCCGTTCGAAAGGGTTACATCTATAAATATGCATTCATTAGCATATTTATAATCGTGATTCTTTAGAATCATCCAACGTTATCCATGGACAGCCCGAGTATGTGTAGATTGGGTTCGTTTTCCAATATGCTCTGCTTAGGATCCAATGCAGAATTTCGTCAGTGCCTCCCTGTTGTTCTCCGGGTACACATCCTCTCTGCTTATTGCCGAGACATGTATCAGGAGAATAGCGGGGAGGTGCTATCAAAATTGTGTGTCAGATCCGGAGCAGAGCATGGGAAAACGAACCCAATCTACACATACTCGGGTGGGATGAGGACCTATCTGTACCTACTAGCGTCTAGGGTGCATCGACGTAATAAAATTGACAAACTCTATTAGCTGATGAATATGGTTTGCTGAATTATGTATATATTTTTTGTGTGTCCAGTAGATAGGCAAGATGAGCGATCGTGGGTGGATGTACACCGGTCATACTAGTGAGAAAGACATGACCCGTGAATGGATAACAAAAACCAAGGAGTTTGTGAGAGTCGCATTTGCAAATGGATAGAAAACAACTTGGAGCTCTTGTGTCGATTGTGACAACTTTAAGAAGAAGTCATAGTTTGAAATGATCAAACACCTAAAGAAGTGGGGTTCTATGCCTAATTATACGGTCTGGACATTTCATGGTGAGTCTGCCCAACGTGCTAGAGCTGAGGTGGTTCGTCGTCGCACCGACGAGCATGGTACTGGGATCGAAGACATGGTGCAAGACTTTGATGATGCTCGAGATCCGGACGATGAGTTGGAGGAATCTGCAAAGGCCTTCTATGAAATGTTGGAGTCTTCAAAACGTCCTCTCCACGAGCACACTGAGCTTTGTCAGCTGGATATCATCGCACAAGTAATGGCTCTGAAGGCTCAGTTCAACCTGGGCAGAGAATGCAACAACGCGATTATGACGATATTTGGACGCTTTCTACCCAAAGGCCATGTATTGACAGCAAACCTGTACCAGTCGGACAAAATCCTATGCGCGCTTAAGATGACCTATGAGAAGATAGATGCCTGTGAGAATGGATGTGCCTTATTTAGGCTTGAGTATGCGGGCTTCAACTATTGTCCCATTTGCAATGCTTCCAGGTATGTTCTGGTAGACAACGGTATGGGTGAGAAGAGTCAGACCAAAATCCCAGTCAAGGTTCTTTGGTATCTGCCAATCATACCAAGACTCAACGTCTTTTCATGGTCGAAGAGACGGCCAGATAGATAACGTGGCATAAATTGAGCAAAAGAACAGAACTATATGCAAATGGGAATCCGATGTTGAGACACACTTCGAACGCTTTTGCGTGGAAGCACTTTGATGCATTACATAAGGATAAAGTGGCAAATCCAAGGCATCCTCGAGTTGCCATCAGCACGGATGGGTTCAATGTGTATGGTCTGATGGCAGCACAATACAGTTGTTGGCCTGTATTTGTCATTCCACTCAATCTCCCCCCAGAGAGATTATGAAAAGAAAGAACATTTTCCTGACATTGATAATTCCAGGGCCCAAATATCCGAGGAAGAATATGAATGTGTACATGTAGCCGCTAAAGGATGAATTGCAAGCAGCTTGGGATAATGGGATCAAGACATATGACGCCGCTACCAAAAAGAACTTCAAAATGCATGTGTGGTACATGTACTCGTCGCATGACTTGCCGGCGTATGCGCTATTCATTCTCTCATGTGTGCATGGAAGGTTCCCGTGCCCCACATGCAAGGCAGCTCTTGAGTTCCGTTGGCTGCAGGCAGGTCGCAAGTTTTCTTGCTTCGACATGCATAGACAGTTCCTGGATCCTGACCATAAGTTCAGAAAAGACAAGAAGAATTTCATCAAAGGTAGAGTTGTCAAAAACATTGCACCACCTGCATTGACAGGACAACAGATCCTGGATCAAATAAACGCTCTCGAGCCAGATCCAAATCGTCCAGGATATTTCAAAGGGTATAATATGGAACACGCCTGGACTCACAAGATATGTTTGTGGGATCTGCCTTACTTTAAAGACCTCCTTTGCCCACACAACATCGACGTGATGCACACTAAAAAGAATGTCGTGGAGGCCCTTTTTGGTACATTGTTCAACATAGAGGGGAAGTCAAAGGATAATCCTAAGGCTAGAGTCGATCAGGATGCTCTATGTGATAGACCGTTACAAAACATATGACATCCGAAAGGAAAGAAGAACTGGAGGAAGCCAAAGGCATGGTTCAATCTTGGAAGGCCAGCTATGAGGGAAATGATCTTGTGGGTGAAAATGCAGTTGATGTTCCCCATATATGCAACGAATCTAAAGAGGGGAGCGAGTCTTGACAAATTGAAAATATTTGGTCTCAAGAGTCCTGTTGGCACATATGGCTTGAGTGGGTAATGCCGATGATGTTGCGTGGCTTTATCCCTAAGGATGAATGGCTAGTACTGGCAGAGCTGAGCTATTTCTTCCGTGCTCTTTGGGCAAAAGAACTATCGCCTCATGTGCTAGACGAACTGGAAGAGTTGGCGCCGGAGTTGATCTGCAAGTTAGAAAAGATCTTTCCACCGGGCTTCTTTAATCCAATGCGGCATTTGGTTTTGCATCTCCCATTTGAGGCAAGATTGGGGGGGCGTGCAAAATCGTTGGTGCTTCGCAACTGAGAGGATGTAGAAGACTCTTCGAGGAAAATGTAAAAATAAACGTAGAGTTGAAGCATCGATGGCCGAGGCATTCATTACTGAGGAGGCGGAAAACTTCGTGACAACACACTACAAAGCCAAGAATCGTCATTTGCATAATACGAAGCCTCGGTACAATGATGGCGACCGTGAAAAAGGTCGATCCAACCTCAGTCTATTCAAAGGGAAGCTCGCACCAGCCGGTGCTTCAAAAGCAATAGCGTTGGATGTCGAAGAATGGCAGACCATTTCGTTGTATATCTTCAACAACCTAACAGAAGTGTGGCCGTACATCGAGTAAGTTCTCGGTACATTGTGTTGCAACTTCTAATTCATTTGAAATTATCTTATTCCCGGATATGTGATACAGTCGATACGTCGCCAAATTCTTGGATGGAGCGGTGATCCAAAAGGATTCCACCGAAGAGTATGAGCTTCTGGCAAAGCATGAAGGTGGCTATCCCGGTTTCATCTCTTGGTTCAAGCAAACGGTAATTTCCATTAGATGATTTTAGTTCTTCATCTAGTTTGCGGCTAATGCAACAATCCTTTTGTATTAAACTTGTAGGCTAATGCAGAGTCTATGGACTCCGAATTGAGACAAGTCGCTAATGGTTTTGACTATAGGTCCGTTCATTTGACAAATACGACATCAACGGGTATCGCTTTCGTACTTTTGGAAAAGAGCTATCTATGGCTGACCGAAAGTCTACAAATTGTTGTGTCTCCGCTATCAGCGAAGGAGCGGTCAAGTATTATGGAAGAGTTGAAGCAATTTATGTACTTACATTCTTTGGTGAAAACCCACCAAACGTCGTAGTCTTCAAACGTTATTGGTTCCAGCCAAAGGAGACTAGAAGGACTCCTGAACATATAGGGCTAGTCAAAATCGAACAAAGCACCCATTTAGATGTTCCCGATGTCTATATTATGGCTCAACACGCGACCCAAGTTTTCTATCTACCGTGGGCCTGCCAAACGGATCCAAATCTAAATGGTTGGGATGTCGTTTATGATGTGCCGCCACATTTTAGACCACCTCCCCTCAATGAAGATGATTATGAACCTCACATTAACCTAGACACATATGAAGGAGAATTCTTCCAAGAAACACGTGTTTCCAAAAAACGTTTCAAGAACCGCTCTACTTCACCCCAGAACATTGAGGTAGACAGCGACAGTGAATCCGACTTCACCCCTGAGCCGGAACAAGAAGAGACGAAAGAAGAAGAGGTTACTGTTGCGGATGACCTATCAATGCTTGACCGATTACATAAAGGAGGCCTTCCGCATGTTGATGCATTTATTGATGATGCTGATGAGCACGTCATTACTGATAGTGATGATAATTATGTATTTATTGATCCCGGAGCATATATAGACGATGAAGATTAATATTAGTAATGTAAGGTATTCAATTATTATTATGTACATATATATTATTAATTAGTTCATGTTATTAGGTATTCAATTTTTTATATGTTGAACTACTTTCGTTCACTCTTTGTCATCGCAGGTGTTGACAGATGGTGGGCGCGGGTCAAGAGCGCTCTGAGCCTCCCTCCTCGGCGCGTGCTGGGAGGGGTGCTATTATTCCACCCCAGCAACTCCGGCGAGTGCTGGTACACTATATGAAGACACCAGCGGGCGCTTCTTCTTCGACCGGGAGAGGTCGGGGGAAGACGAAGAGAGGTGCTAGAGGTAGGAAGGCTGCTGCGCCTTCCTCGCCGCCACCCCCAGCTTATTCTCCTGACCACAGGAGTGCTCCATCTTAGGTGGACCCGTCTGACTTGGACCCGTCTCGGACTCCGGTCATCGAGCCTCGGGCCGACGAGCCTCGGGTCACCGAGCCTTCGTCCTAGGAGACTCCGGTCCCAGAGTCTATGTCCTAGGAGACTCCGGTCCCAGAGTCTTCATCCCACGTTACTCCGGAGGATAGTATTCATGCTGATGGTGGCGAGGACAACTTTTCTGAGGATAGCTATAGCGAGGGCAAGCTAGTTGAGGAGGGCAAGAAGGTCTACCAGCGTGGTTGTACAAAGATCGCGCTCGTGCCGATGACCCGCGATCAGAGGTGGTTGATTGTGCCTAATGTGTAGAAGTAAGTGCATTTACTCTTTTTTAACCTTTTGCCTTCATGTTTCTTCAAATTAATATCTAATGTGTTGGCCTTGTCATAATGCAGGGGTTGGAAACACGACCCTGGTGTCCGCAGGCCCAACCAGTTCCTTGGTGTGCTTCTCCGGCACCACTTCCCGGGGAAGGTCCAGTTGCCCGGTAAGGGGAGGTTCCACTGGTAGCACTGACCTGGGAGCTGTACATGGCTGCCCGGCCCCGCCGGAGGAGAGGGTTGACGGTATCTTGTGCGAGACAGTGGCCGACATTGTAATCCGTCAGTTTTGGGTAATTTCTCCTTTACAGAATTAAAAATCAACAACACCTAGTGATTGTACTAATCAGTGTTGTCTTGTTTGATTGCAGGCCTTCTACAGGTGTCTTGAGGAACACGAGGCGGACGCGGCTATTGTTCTCATAGCCGAGTGCAAGCGCCTACTTCAGAACTTACGACACGAGGCTCGGGTGCAGGCTATTCGAGACTACTACGCCTCGACTAACATTAAGAGGGCCAAGAAGAAGTGCCGCAAAAAAATTCCGAGTAAGGAAAAGTACATGAAGGTAATTACCTATTCTTAAGGCCTTGTACTTAGTTTCCTTGATTCGATTCATAGGCGTAGCGCTGAAATTTCTCTTGTCTAACTTAGGTGCCCTCGAGATAGTGTGCGGATAGGATGGACTGTTGGGAGGCATTGGTGGATGAGTGGTGCTCTCCCAAATGGCTAGCCGACAACAACTGGGCCAAGGATAAGCGTGCCCAAATGAAAGGTGTGCCACATGATCAAGGGAGCTCCAACCTGTTTGAGTACGAGGATCACTGGGTATGTGGTTTGCTTCATGATTCATGCAATTTCATTCTTCCTGCTAGCTTGACCCCTTAACTAATATTTTGTTCCTCTCTTGTAGGCGGAACAAAACAAGAAGGAGGTGCTACCGTTGTTCGACCTCTATGCCATGGCCCATACTACCTCGTACAAGAAGGCCAAGGAATTCTCTAGAGTCCTTTTGATCCAGAGCTCGTGATGATATCTTTTGGCGGGAGGCCTCATGGCTCGATACCCATTGGGGATGGACTAATACATTGTCCTAGAACTCTCTCAAAGATCAAGAAGCGCCAAACGAGCTCCGATCCTACTATAAGGCCTCGTCCATGGCCAATGGAGCTCACCATCGAGGCTAGGGCCCAGGAGCTTCTGGTGGAGGCAAACAGGCAGGAGGCACAGAGGGAGGGGGACATGAAGGAGAGGACGGCCAGGCTATTGAAGGAGGAGAGGAACCAGAACGACGCGTCTCACCAGGCCCTATACGAGCTCCTCGTGGTAAGTTTCTCTTGCATATTAGCCAAATCATGCACGTAATGTTCATTTCATCACTAACTAATATGACTGACTCGTGAAAACAAAATGTGCACACCGTGTGCCAGAATAATGGCCAGACCCCTCCCTCGATGCCCCAGATTGCTATAGCACCCACGATGAGTTTCGCACCCACGATGAGTTTCATTTGAATGGTCATTAGTTACTAGTATTCACATTTGAGTTGCATCATGCTAAGGAGACATTGCAAATGATCTTTGGTGCAGCGTGCCTCCCAACAAGCATCGTCCGATCCTTCTGCGTCTACCGCAACCCCGATCGGTCCTCCTCCGTCTCACACCGGCGCAAACCCGACCGGTCCTTCTCCTTTGTGATGATGGTAAGTTTTCCCAAGTGTTTTGCTTAACAAATGCATACTTAGCTTAAGAAAGGACCTATTTAGCTCCAAAATGACATATGCTTATCTTCTTTAGTTCATTTATGACATACTAAGCATACTTAGGTAAAAAATGGCATGATACCTTGGTTTAGCTCCAAAATGACATAGACTTAGCTTATTTTCCTCCAAAATGACAAAATAACTTTACCTACCTCCAAAATGACCGATTATAACTAGGATAGCTCTAAAATGACCTACACTTGCCATTTTGTCCCCTAAAATGAATAAATATGATTAGTTAGCTCAAAATGGCATAACTACCTGGTTAGCTCAAAAATGACCTATACTTAGCTTCTTCAGTTCATTTATGACATACTTGGCATACTTAGGTAAAAAATGGCATGATAACCTAGGTTTAGCTCAAAAATGACATAGACTTGGCTTATTTTCCTCGAAAAGGACATAATAACCTTACAAATCTCCAAAATGACCTATTTACCTAGCTTAGCTCTAAAATGAGCTACACTTAGCATTTTTACCTAGCTTAGCTAAAAATGGTATTTTTACCTACCTTAGTTAGAAGAAGAAGATAAAGAAGAGGAGAGGAGAAAAAGAAAGAGAAGAAAAATTCTTCCTCTTCTTCTTCTTCCTCTTCTTCTTCTTCTTATTCTTCTTCTTCTTTTTCTTCTTTTTCTTCTTCTTCTTCTAGCTAGTCTTCTTCTTCTTCTTCTACTAACTTTCTTCTTTCCCAATTTGTAGATTTGCTTTAGATGAGGAAGCTTGTATTGATGGAGTCTACTATTCTCCTTGTGCTTCCTTTTTGTTTTGATTGTGTATGGTGAACTTTGTTGTTGGATATGTTGTTGGAAACTTGTTGGATATGTTGTTGGAAACTTGTTGTTGGATATGTGTTGGTAACTTGTTGTTGGATATGTGTTGGTATGTTTGTTGAAAGTATTTTCAAATATATATATATATATATATGAAATTATGTGAAATTGAATGAATTTAAGAAAAAACAGAAAAAATAGGGGCTATACAGGCTCTTTGCCGTCTACTAGCAGACGGCAAAGAGCTTTGTCGTCAGAGAGCAGACAGCAAAGCTGCCACGTTACAGCTACCTGTGCAACCTGGGGTGGCACTAGGCTGGCCTATGTGGTTGCTTTGTCGTCTGCTGGCAGATGGCAAAGAACTTTGCATCTTTGCTATCAGCCAGCAGACGGCAAAGAAACCGTTGCTTTGTCGTCCGCTAGCAGACGGTAAAGAACTTTGCATCTTTGCCGTCTGCCAGCGGACAGCAAAGCACGCCGTTAACCCCTTAATGGACTTAAGCTGCCACGTGTCCTGTGCATGGCCTTTGTTGTCTACTCGCTGACGACAAAGACCTTTGCATCTTTGTCGTCTTCCTGCAAACGGCAAAGCGCCCTTTACCGTAGCTTATTCAGACGGACGGTTGGCCGTCTGCTGGCAGACGGCAAAGCCTTTGCCGTCCGCCATGCATGACTTTGCCATTAGGCATAGTTGACGGCAAAGTTGTTGATTCCTGTAGTGACTCATGCCACCTGGAACACCATAGTGTGATGGTGTGTCCGAACGTCGTAGTCGTGCTCTATTGGACATGGTCCAAACTATGATGTCTCTTATCGATTTGCCACTATCGTTTTGGGGTTATGCATTAGAGACAATGACATTCACTTTAAAAGGTGCACCATGTAAGTCTTTTGAGATGACACCGTATGAATTTTGGTTTGGCGGAAACCTAAGCTGTCATTTCTTAATGTTTGGGGCTGCGACGCTTATGTGAAAAAGGTTTTCACCTAATGAGCTCGAACCCAAAGCGGAAAAATGCATCTTTATAGAATACCCTAACTTTACAGTTGGGTAAACCTTTTATCTTAGATCCAAGCACAAAGTGTTTGTTGCTAAAATGGGTCCTTTCTCGAGAAAGAGTTTCTCTCAAAAGAATTGAGTGGGAGGAAGATAGAAATTAATGAGGTTGTTGAACCTTTGTTTCAACCAGAGAGTAGCGCAACACAGAAAAATGTTTCTGTGGAGCCTACGTTAGTTGAAGAGGAAGTTAATGATGATGATCATTAAGCTTCGGATCAAGTTACTATCAAACCTCGTAGGTCGACAAGGACGCATACTACTCTTGAGTGGAACGACAACCCTGTCTTAGAGGTCATGTTGTTAGACAACGATGAACCTACGAGCTATGGAGAAGCGATGATGGGCCCGGATTCCGATAAATGGTTAGAGGCCATGAAATCTGAGAAAGGATCCATGTATGAAAACCAAGTATGGACTTTGGTAGATTTGCCCACTGAACGACAGGTCGTTGGGTACGAATGGACCTTTAAGGTGAAGACAAACACTGATGGTAAATGTCACCATTTATAAAGCTCCACTTGTCGCAAAGAAGTTTCTGACAAGTTCAAGGAGTTGACTGCGATGAGACTTTCTCACTCGTAGCAATGCTAAAGTCTGTTAGAATTATGTTAGCAGTTGCTGCGGTTTTTCAATTATGAAATCTGGCAGATGGTTGTCAAAACATAGTTTCCTTAACGGTTTCCATGAGGAAAGGTTGTATGTGATACAACCGAAAGATTTTGTCACTCCTAAGGATGCTAAAAAGTAGGCAAGCTCCAGCAATCGATCTAAGATCTGGAGCAAGCATCTCGGAGTCGGAATATACACTTTGATGAGGTTATCAAAGTTTTTGAATCTATACAAAGTTTATGATAAACTTGTATTTACAATAAAGTGAGTGGGAGCACTATAGAATTTGTAATAAGCATATGTGGATGACATATTGTTGATCGTAAATGATGTAGAATTTCTGGAAAGCATAAAGGGTTGGTTGAACAGAGTTTTTCAAAGGAAGAACTGGATAAAGCTACTTAATTGTTGGGCATCGAGATCTATAGAGATAGATCAGGACGCCTGATGACACTTTCAATGAGTACATACCTTGACAAGATTTTGAAAGAGTTCAAAATGGATCAGCCAAAGAAAGAGTTCTTGCCTGATTTGTAAGGTGTAAAGTTGAGAAGGACTCAAAGCTCGACCGCGGCAGAAGAAAGAGAAAGTACGAACGTTGTCCCCTATGCCTTAGCCATAGGCTCTGTATAGTATGCCATGCTGTGTACCGCACATGTGTGTGCCTTGCCATGAGTCTGTCAAGGGGTACAAAAGTGATCCAGGAGTGGATCACTGGACAGTGGTCAAGATTATACTTAGTAACTAAAGGACTAAGGAAAAGTTTCTCGATTATGGGGGTGACAAAGAGTTCGTCGTAAAGAGTTACATCGATGCAAGCTTTAACACCAATCCGGATGACTCTTAGTAGCAATCCGAATACGTATAGTGGAGCAGCCATTTGCAATAGCTCCAAGTGGAGTATGGTAGCAGTGTCTACAGTATGACATAGAGATTTGCAAAGTACACACGGATCTAAATGTCGCAGGCCCATTGACTAAAAGACCTCTCTCACATGCAAAGCATGATTGAGCCCCAGAACTCATTGGGTGTTAGATTCATAACAATGCGAATCACATGGTGATGTGAACTAGATTTTTGACTCTAGTGCAAGTGGGAGACTGTTGGAAATATGCCCTAGAGGCAATAATCAATTAGTTATTATCATATTTCCTTGTTCATGATAATCGTTTATTATCCATGCTATAATTGTATTGATCGGAAACTCAGATACATGTGTGGATACATAGACAACACCATGTCCCTAGTATGCCTCTAATAGACTAGCTTGTTGATCAAAGATGGTCAAGGTTTCCTAGCCATGGACATGAGATTCGATTTGATAACGGGATCACATCATTAGGAGAATTATGTGATGGACAAGACCCAAACTATATACGTAGCATATGATCGTGTCAGTTCATTGCTACTATTTTCTGCATGTCAAGTATCTGTTCCTATGACCATGAGATCATGCAACTCACTCACACTGGAGGAGTGCCTTATGTGTATCAAACGTCGCAACATAACTGGGTGACTATAAAGGTACTCTATAGGTATCATCGAGGGTGTCTGTTGGGTTGGCATGGATCAAGACTGGGATTTGTTACTCCGTGTGACGGAGAGGTATCTCAGGGCCCACTCGGTAATACAACATCACAATAAGCCTTGCAAGCAATGTGTCTAGGTGTTAGCCACGGGATCTTGTATTATGGAATGAGTAAAGAGACTTGCCGGTAACGAGATTGAAATAGGTATGGAGATGCCGACTATCGAATCTCGGGCAAGTAACATACCGAAGAACAAAGGGAATAGTAATCATCATAATGAATCCAAGGGATCATAGCAATCATCATAGCATTCATCCTTCGGTATGTACGAAGGGTAATTAAACACTATGTGAGTTGAAGAGTTACTCTCATTAGAAGGTGGGAACGGGTAGCTAATCCACTCTTCCTCCTTTTGTTCTTCGCTCTCCTCCTCATCTTTTTCATCTAATGAGCTCACAGTTTCATCAATTTCTTCTTCCATAGATTCCTGCAAAATATTAATCTCTTCCAAGGCACCGGACATTCTCTCAATAAAATCATTAACATCAGCATTGTATTCATAATTATCATAGCAATATTGAATTATGGAAAAACTTTCTAATTTGTAAGGAACATCATCATACTTTTCAAGCAAAGAAGCAATTTCATAAGCACCTTTCAAAGAAGCAAATTCTTCTATTTGTTCTACATCATAGTAATCATATATACCATTAGCATAAGAAGCCAAGATTTTATTATCATTAAATTCCATTGAAAGGGAAGGTGAAGACCCTTAATCTTAGAGAAACAAGTATAATCACATCTCAAACATACATCCCAAGTAGACCAATGCAATATTTTAATTTGATCCCATAAGTGTTTCCCTTTTTGAGATAAGCGATGATCCCTAAAGTACTCACGTTGATCCAACATGTCTCCCATTATAAAGTTGAATTAGGATTTCTCGGTATTATCAAAGGAGTAATTAACGTGTTTCACATAACTAGCATCGAGGAATTTAGGAGGTTCCCCATCTCCATGAGTAGAAAGTACCACTAATTTTTTCTGTGTTTCATGTTACATATCCATAACTAAAGATATAAAATAACTAATAACAGAAAATAAAAATTACTTAGTGATAAAGCAAACAAGCACACACGAGAATATCAACCACTATGCTATTGCTCCATGGTAGTGGCGCTAGAAAAAAGGTCTTGATAACCCACAATGTAGGGGATCATTTGTAGCCTTTTTAGATAAGTAAGAGTGTTGAACTCAATGAGGAGCTCAAGGTAGAATTAATATTCTCTAAAGTTCTATCGAGCACCGATACAACTCTACGCACGCTAACGCTTACTTTAACTAGAACAAGTATGAAACTACTTTGCGGGAATGAAACGAATGAAACTGGAAGTACTTAGTAGGTATAAAGATAATTTTGTAAGATAATAAAGAACAAGTAAATAAAAGTTAGGGTATGTCTAGATAAAGATTAATAAGTAAGTTGTTTAGTAGAAAGCTTTTTGTAGAACAAGATAAAGATTCATCCCTAGGCAATCGATAACTAGACCGGTATCATTGTTACAGTTTGATATGAGGGAGAGACATACGCTAACGTAATTTCCATACGTGGATCGTATGCACTTATGTTGGAATTCTATCAAGCGTCCGCAACTACTAGAAATTCATTAAGATAAACCCAACCATAGCATTAACACATCAAGTCTCCTTTATCCCACACGTAAACAATCCCCTTACTTGTGTGTAAGCTTTTGTCACTCTAGCCACCCACTATAAGCGAATCATAAACATATTGCAACACCCTACCGTGGGGATCCGACATGCTTGTGCGACACAGAGGGCACCATAGGACAGCACCAAAATAGAACATACATCTCAAACCAATCCCGATCATCAATCCACCCGTAGGACAAAACAAATCTACTCAAACATCATAGAATAGCCAAACATCCTTCGATAATACTATATAGCATTAAGCACCATGTTGAAGTAGATATTATAGTGGGGAAGGGAGGTTTTGCACCACTGCATAGAGGGGAGAGAGTTGGTGGTGACGGCGTCGAAGTTGTTGGTGTAGATCGCCTTCATGATGGATGCCCCGACGATGCTCCGGCGCCACCGGAAGAGAGGGGGATAGCCCGCTACTTCTTATTCTTCTTCTTCCTTAGCCTCCTCCCTAGGTGGGAGGAGAGTTTACCCTCTGGTCCATGGCCTCCATGGCCCCTAGAGGGAAAGAGCCCCTTCGAGATTGGATCTCTCTCTCTATCTCTCTCTTTGTGTGTGTGTGTTTCTCTCCTATTTTCGCGACTGTTTTCTGACCCTTCATTGTTTCTTAAATATCCGGAGATTCGTCACTCCGAGCGGGCTGAAATTTTGAGGGCATTTTAAGCGCGAAAATATATTTCTTGCGGCGGAAGGGGAGCCTCAACCGACTTAAGGGCTAGCCGCAAACCATTAGGGCGCCCCTTGGAGTCGCGCCCTGTTGGCTTGTGGGTCCCTCGGGCATCGTCTTGCGTTGATTCCGACTCTCAAAATTCACATATATTCTCAAAAACTCTTAGTAAATTTTTATCACGTTTGGACTTTGTTTCATATGGAATTTCTGTGAAACAAAAAACACACAAAAAACAGGAACTAACACTGGGCACTAGGTAAGTAAGTTAGTCCCCAAAATAATATAAAATGTTGTAAAAAGTATATGAAAGTTGTAGAATATTGGCATGAAGCAATAAAAAATTATAGATACGACAGAGACATATCAGGCTCCTGATAGCCCCTGGCGCCTTCATCACGTGGCTTACTCTCACTCCTCATGGCTGGCGGCTGTAGTGGCGGAAGACCAGTGTTGTACTAAGGACGCGCCTCGCGAGGCTGCTCACGCCAAGCGCCCTTGCGAGGCTGGTTGCACCACCCATCCTCGCAAGGCTGATCCCACCAACCATGGCACGGGTTGCCATTGCGGGTATCCCACCTTTCACCACCGCGCCATCTCTGCGGTCGGAGCTACGATCGTTACGGTCTGGGCGCCGGTCGACGCGCTCATCGCAAAGGGACTTGAGCTCCTAACACTCTTCTGTGTTGTGGGTGCGTACGTCGTGGTAGATGCGGAATGAGCGGTGGTCCTTCTTGGGAGTGTCATGGGTGCGTTCGCACTTCAGTTCAGGCTCCGTCGCGAGCACGGAAAGGCCCTTCCGCTTAGGATCCTTGACTTTGGCCTTGAGAATCATCAGGTGTGGCATTCGGGTCGTCGTGGATGAACACACGACCTTCTTCTGTCTTGGCGCATTTGTCGGCGATGTTGAACAGCTCCAGGGCCGAGCTTAGGGCATCACTGATCGCAAGTTTCTCACACATCCGGATGTCCTTGACGCCGTTGGTCAATGCCATAATGATGGCTTCATTAGAGGCACGCAGGATCTTGTTGCGCACCTTGATGAAGCACTAAATGTACTTGCGTAGGGTATCCCCGGGGCGCTGCTTCATTCATCACAGGTCGCTGACGGAGACTGGGCGATCATGAGTGCCCTTCAAGTTGGCGATGAATAGTTGGCAGAGGTCACTCCACGAAGAGATTGATTCCTCAAGAAGGTTCAGGGGCCAAGAGGATGCACCGTCCTTGAGGGCCATGGGGAGCCAGTTCGCCATGACCTTGTCATCACCACCAACCACCTCGATGTTGAGCGCGTAGAGCTAGGGAAACTCAGTGGTGTAGGGAGTTTCGTCATAGAGTGGGGGCAGATCCGTCTTGAACTTAACGGGCTAAACTACTCGAGGTAGCTCTCGGTGAAGTCCTGGCATACCAAAGTGCTCGTGGGGATGCCATGCATGAGGGCGGCACGGTTCTAACGCCCGACTGCCGCGACGTCCTGGGCTACCTGGTCCTGATGCTGGCGCTGCTGCTCGAGGATCACTCGCGTGTCTGGCGGTGCGTGGTGGATGATCTGGCAGCTGGCTTCATCTTGGGGTCGGGAAGGCACTTCCTTAGGCTAGTTAAACGGGTTGCCTCACGATGGAGCTCGACCGGGTCATCACGTAGGGGAGGCGGCGGAGGTGCTCTGTGCTCCACGTCCCTGGCGCGAGACGGTGGGGGCGAAGCGAGCAGGAGGGCGCTGGTGCCTCTCCGGTGTGGTGACAAGCTTGGTGATTCGGCCTAGGCAGGCATCATACCCAGTATCTGCTGGGTAGTAGCGGACCAACTTGCTCGCCATGAACAGCAGGCCTGCACAATCACGTGCCCAAGGCGGGTGTGGGAGGAGGAAGTTGTGGAAGTGTGGCCATCCCACTACACCGAGGGGTGCACACAAGAGTCCTGCTGCTCATGGGTAGCGGGGTTGGTAGCAGCAGCGAGCTCCAAACAGATGGAATGGTGGTGGCCACCACGTCCCACGGGCACGGTTTGGACGACGCATGCTGCCCGGTGCTCGACATGCACATGATGAGCTTCATCCATGGGGTCGGCATGGACGGAGATCGAACGGAGCTGGGGAACGACGACGCACCCCTACCTGGCGCGTCAAATGTCAAGATCGGGGCTCCGAGGACCGAAGATAGTTAGAACTCTGGGGTGCGCTTGCTATCGAAGAAGGACATGAACTCCGCCGATGCAACAACAAGCATGAACTATCGAAGAAGGACATGGACGCAACTATTACCCAGGTTCGGGCAACCTCGTGGAATAAGACCATACTCCTGCTTGTGTGGATTGCTTGTTGGTATGAGAGGTTACAAGGGTGTGTTCTTGCTAATATGGGTCCATCCCTTCTATGACCGAGGCTTGCCCTATCTTATACTGGCCCATGTTCATATTCCCCCGAAATCACAAGGTAGGAAGGCTTGGCACACCGAGCCGTTTGAGTGGGGACAAGATCACGGGCTATCCTAACAAAAGCAGTCCACACCTGCTAAAGCTCGCTGTTGTGGCACACCGGTGGGGTAGGGGATGACCTCCGTCTTGCCGAGCCCTTGGCTTCGGTCTTCTTTCTCCAAAGGGGGAACCCTTGGGGATTGCTTTGGGAACCGACGAGCTGGCCTCGCTCACTTAGCACAAAAGCGGAAAGCTTCTCCATTCGCTCCTGCTCGAGCAGCTTTTGGCATTGCCTGAAGTGGTTCATGTTACCTATGTGAAGGCGTAGGACTGAGCGGATCCGTCGAGCCGCCCTTGTCCGATCTACCCCGCGAAGGCTTCGGCGGTGATCTTGGGGGGAGGCCTCGCGAGGGAGGGTTCGTGGGGTCTCCGGCGACGCTCACTGTCATGCGCCTCACAAGGTGGGGGCCCTCGTGAGGGTCTTGCTAGTAAAGCCTCGGGGTGGGACGCCATGGGCCCAACCCACGCGATGCAGACAGGCCTGGGTACCCCAGTCCCAGGGGCCCGACAGATTTGATATATGTGATGTATGAGATGATCATGTTTTGTATACTTATCACGACTTGTATGTCGATGAATACGGCAACCGGCAGGAGCCATAGGTTGTCTTTAATTTATTTGTGCCTAGCAGGCTTGTGACTCCAGAGCCACGAGTAAATGTGGCAAGTTAGGTGTTGCGGATGCCAAAGCTAGCCAGATAGCTGGCTCCGCCACTGCTAGGCGCGGCCAAGGGGGTGGCCGCGCCTAGCAGGCTTGTGAATCCCTCGGGACTCTTCTCCGGTATCTTTTTGCTCCAATATTTTTTATATTTTCCAAAAATATTCTCCATAAATTTTCAGCCCATTCCGAGAACTTTTATTTCTGCACAAAAACAACACCATGGTAGTTCTGCTGAAAACAGCGTCAGTCCGGGTTCGTTCTAATAAAATCATACCAAAATCATATAGAATGATTGTAAACATGGCATGAATACTTCAAAAATAATATATACGTTGTATACGTACCAAGCACGACGATGGAGATCATGACGATGGAGATCATGGTGTCATGCCGGTGACAATGGAGATCATACCAGTGCTTTGGAGATGGAGATCAAAAGCACAAGACGATGATGGCCATATGATGTCACATATATGATTTGCATGTGATGTTTATCCTTTTATGCATCTTATGTTGCTTAGAACGAAGGTAGCATTATAATATGATCGCTCACTAAAATTTCAAGATAAAATTGTGTTCTCCCCAAGTATGCATCATTGCGAAGGTTCATCATTTCGAAGCACCTCGTGATGATCGGGTGTGATAGACTCTGCGTTCGCATACAATGTGTGTAAGCTAGTTCTACGCATGCGGAATACTTGGCTTAAACTTGACAAGCCTAGCATGTACAGACATGGTCTCGAAACACAGGAGACCAAAAGTCCAAACATGTATAGTGGATATGATCAACATGGGTATGTTCACCATTGAAACCACCTCATCTCACATGATGATCAGGCTTGGGTTGGTGGATTTGGATCATGTCACACTTAGGCAACCGTAGGGATGTTGATTTGAGTTGGATTTCTTTAGTAATATGATTAATTGAATTCATTATCATGAACATAGTCAAAATGTCTTTGCAAATTATGTTGTAGATCAATAGCTCGCGTTGTAGCTCCCCTGTTGCGGGAGTCCTGGAATAAGGGGTCCTCGGGAGGCCGACCAATTTCTATGGGCCGGACTGTATGGGCCACTTGCCGAACATTGGATCGATCAAAGGCCATGTCTCCAGGAAAGGAAGCTTCGAGAATCGTGGCTTGTCCTCCATGTTTAATGTAGCATATAGGAAACATTATCCCTAGTCCTGCTTGGTCCAGGTTCATAGACGAGAGTGGTTACAATGGTGCTACTGGAGCTGTTCTCTAGGGGTGGAAGAAGGAGCATTCGGATCCTCTTCCCTTGCTAAGCGGGTGATTATAGGGAGAAGTGTTCCTCCGTGTGTGTGTGAATCTATCCGTCCTATATGCATGGGGGCTCGTGGGGTTTATAGGCCAACCCCCAAGTTACAATATCCCGAAAGTACTGGGTGGGGGTCCCGGCTGGTAGCCTCTCGGGTTGGCTAGGGGGACGCCTATTGAGCCGTCTCGTCATTCGTAGGGTCCATCGGTTCCGCAGTCCCATTGCCCATTGGGCCCGCCAGCCGGCTCCGTGATTGGCCCGCGCCTACTAGCTACGGCACAGGTCATCCGAGCGGTGTCGCCTTGCGCCACCCGGCCGAAGTCTCCGGTGTGCCTGGTAGCACAGTAGCCACGCGGGGGAAGGTAATGGAGTGGGCGGAGGGGTGCCGACACTGTTGCCCCTCCCAGTCGCGGTCAACCAAGGTCAGCGGTATGAACGGCTAGACTGTAGCCATGCACGCCCGCGTGTCAGTGGTCACTATGGCCACGTTAGGGTCTGTCGTGGGGGTCATGTCTTGTTGTCATACCCGCATGCAGAGAGATGGGACGGGGGGCTTGCCAGCTCGAGGGTCAATGGAAGAGCAGGCATGGAGGCAGACGGTCGTGGCCTAGCCGGCCAGGGCCGAACCGGCTCCTTGGTAAGCTGGCCATGAGCCAACCGGCAATGAGCCCGCCGGTCGCGCGCCAGCTGGCCGTGAGGCAGCCCGCCACGTGATTTTCCTTGAAGCGGGGGAGAGAACCCCATTGCTTTGGCCTACCCAGGGGTAATAACCCCGTCAATAGTCCCTGAAGCCGACGAGGGGCGCATCTGCTGGACGAGGGGGAGCCAGCGGCTTCCCTCCTGTGGCGCCCGCCTCCGGCTTGAAGCCGAACGGACGGTCAATTCAGTGGCCACCCCCGACGCCTCAGGTTCCGTCGCACCGCTCCAGGTTCCGGGCCAGCCCGCGGCCCGCCATGCGGAGTGTAATGATGTCATGGGGCCTGCGCTCGTGGGCAGACGGGACGTCCCCTTGGGCCTAGCCCGCTAGGCCTCGGGGCGCAAGCCAAGATCTTCTGTGCCCAGACGCGGCGGTTGTAGCCCGAGGCACCCACACATGCGTGGGAATCCCGGGGGAGTGGGCGCAGTTAATCCCCACCTCCCTCGGGCACCGTCCCCTTATTTAAAGGGGAAGGGGGAGGCGGAGGCAATGGCGCTCCCCTTTCCCTCTTCGTATTCCTCTTCCTTGCCTTCTTCGCTCCTTCTCGCGCCGCAGCCTGTTTCGCTCGCAACTTCGCCTGCTCGTCTCCTCGCGCTGCCCCGACGTCACGATGGCCGATGGTCCCTCTGGGAGCTGGGTTGGCTCCGTCATCATGGAGGCCACCATCATGGAGCTCCGCCACACTCGCATGCTGCCATCGGAGGCGCGCGTGATCGCCCGCGCACCGAAAAACTAAGTGGTGCCTGAGCCGCGGGCGGGGGAGCATGTTGTCTTTGCATGCCACTTCTCATGTGGCTTTGGGCTACCGGTCTGCCTCTTCTTCCACCTCTTGCTGGATACCTTTGATCTCCAACGGCACCACCACGGCCCCAATGCCATCCTCTACATCGCGGGCTTCATGACCCTGTGCGAGAGTTATCTTAGGATGCTCCCCTACGTGGATCTCTTCAAGAAGCTCATCTACCTCAAGGCGTTGAAGAATGCCAAGGAGCCATACGCCTACGGGGGCGTAGTGGTGTGCTGCCGTGGCACGCTTTTTCTGCACTTAAGTCTCATCGAGTCCGTCAAGGGTTGGAACCGGACGTCAACCCGCAGCAGGACTATATCCGGCTGCCAGCGTTCGTCAATGCCCCGTCCACCAGAGTGAACTAGTTGGGGACCGCTCCACGCAAGGCCGCACTTGAAGAGCTAGGTTGGATCCTCGCTATGAGGAGCGGGGAAGGGTCGATTGCCTCCGACCTGGTGGTTGTCTTCATCGCACGCCGAGGGCTGCCTCTCCAACTGAGGCCACACCGGATCTATGATATGTCCAGCCACCGAGACCCCTGCCGGCTATCGACCGTTGAGTTGACGCCGACTCGAGTGGCGCTGCGGGTGAGTGCCATCACGACCTTCCGGCTGATGCCAAGGACTTGGTCCTTTGGCAAGGAGCCGTTCGACCGACACAACCCGGCACCCCTGGTACGCCCTATTGAGGTGATTTGTCTTTCTTCTCTGAATCCTTTCGACTAGCTCCGGATCTTACTTGTCGTGCTGACCGTAGCTATTCGTTTGACAGAACATGTCAGACGGTCCGCACCCCTAGATCTTCGAGGCGGAGCGTGCCCAGTCCGACTCCGAGGACTACTAGCTGGGAGGAGGGCCCGAAGAGGGGGTCGACTCCTCGGCGGAGGTCGAGGCGGCGGGCGACCTGGGAGCCGATGGGTTAGAGTGGCTGGTGAGTTCCCCTCCAGCCCCACGATCAAAGATTGGACTGATGATGATGAAGATGGTGATGACGACGTCCATATCCTGAATGCGCCTCCCCTCATAGTTCAGCAGGGCGAGGGCGGGCGAAACAAGGAGCGGCCAGCGCGCACCCCGGCGGCTGGGACTTCCAGCCAGGGGAAGAGGCCGGCTCAAGAGGAGCCAACGGCCTAGCCGCCGGCTCGTAAGCGAGCGAAGGTGGCCGCATCAAAGCTGTCGGCGCGTGCCAAGTGGGCCCTGCCCGTCGTCGTCGGGTGAGTGTTTCATTTCTTGTATGTGTTTCTCTTGGTGAGTCGTGTGCCGTCAGGCGTTTGAGTGTTTGCCTACTCCAGGGACCCCATCAAGCTCCACGATGTGGAATCGACAGTCGGCCCGCCGGACGCGGCCATCCGGCTAGCGCAGGAGCATGCAGCCACACTGTGTGAGGAGAAGAGGAGGCTTGCGGAACTCCAAGCCTCGAAGTTAGGAGCCCAGGGCGGACCCTCTCACTCTGGGGCTTCGAGCGGCGGGAGACGGAGAAGGTCAGCGGACTCCGCGTGGGCGTCGGACTCGGTGGCGGAGTCGACTCGCATGCCGAGACCTCCGTCGAGCAAGCCGCGAGGGCCGGCTACGAAGGTGCTCGTACCTCCGTCCATGGAGGAAATGACCCGACCAGGGGCGGCAGCTTCTGAGCCTGCCCACGAGGAGGCCCGGTAGGTGGAGCCGGCGGTGGCGCCGCCTGTTGCTGAGCCGGCCCAGACCGATGTGCCGGAAGCCCCGATTGCTCTGGAGATGGCACCGGAGATGCCGGTCATGGAGACGAAGGTGCCGGCCACCACGATCATCGCGTCGAGCCGGCTAGGGGAGGAGCAGCGATGGTGCCAAACGCGGGACAGCCAGGAAACAGGTCCCGTGCCCTCGTCGTTCTCAACTGCCCCCAACAGCCGGTGCCGCGGCGAATGTTGGAACGGGCGGAGAGAAGATCCGGTCTTAGAGGTCCATGTAGGACGTTATCCGGGACTAGGAGGCGCTGCCATGTATTCCCGCCAGCGGCACGGTGCCGACACTCGGGGAGCTGGGCGGCGTCCTGGCGCGGTGCCATGAGGAGCTGGCCAAGTTCGCGGAGGCGGACAATAGCGCCCTACAGCGTGCTGAGGTAAGCTTTGTCTTCGTTGAATTTTTTCAGTGGGGGCGCGCAAGCGCACCCACTGGGTGTAGCCCTCACGATGCGGGCCGGCTGACCGGCTGCAGGGCAGTCGGGCCGGATCTTCTTTCGGTTGCATTCCATCTTCCTTTGCTTGCATTCCCTCTTCCTTTGCTTGCATTCCTTTAACCCCAGCTTCCTGGGGCAGGCGGGGAACGCCCGGCGGCATGAGCTCTTTGATGAAGCGGTCACCATCCACAACCGTGGAAAGCACGACTTCTACCGGTTGGAGGAGGAGCTGAAGAGGGTCCAAGGTACGCTTGGCTCAGTGGGCGTGTAGCCCCCGGGAGTTGGGCCAACTGCTTGGCAGCCAAGCCGGGTCTTGTGTGTTCTTATTAACTGTTGCTGGTTTTATTTCGCAAGGGAGTTGAACGCCCTCCGGGAGGAGAAGGACGGGGTGGTCTCCGAGCAGGACCGGATGGTGCAGAGCGTCCAGGCGATCACCTCGGAGAGGGACCGACTGGGAGGCCTACTGGTGGATGGGCAGGCAGCCCAGGAGCGTCTGAAGGTGGACGTGCAGCAAGAGGTGGTGGCCAGGGAGGACGCTGTTAAGCAGGCGGCTGACGCCACTTAGCAGACCGCCGCTCTCTAGGGTGAGGTTACCCGCCTCGAGAAGACACTCGAGGCGCGCACGGCTGATCTAGCCCATGCGGAGGAGGCACTGGAGAGGGAGGAGGACTCGTCGCTGCACATCGCCATCGAGCTGGACGACTCCTTCTAGCATAAGTCTCGTTTCTCCCTTTCAGCCGGCTGAATTTTTCTTGCTCTTGAGTTGTTTCCTCTGATTCCTCTTCTCTTCTCCAGGGGCTTCCCAGAAACCCAGCGCCACGCTGAGCACGCCGTGGCGGAACACCAGGAGTATCTACGGGAGTGCGGGCGTGAGCTCATGGAGAACGCCAACTGGGACATGACGGAGCTTGGGCTGGCCATGGAGAACCGGCTCATCCACCTTCAGCGCAGCGTGGAGCAGCTGAAGACGGGCGGCAAGGAGGTGATTGCCGCCTTGTGGCCGGGTCGTGGAGCCCCGGACAGCCGTGTGGCGTTGTGGCTGGAGAACGCCATGGCCCGGATCGACACCTGGAAGGCGTCGGCGGCTTGAGCCTGTGCGCAGATGGCGCTCAGGTTCGTCATGTCATGGTACCGTGGTGTTGACATGGACCGGCTGGCCACCATGCGGGGCATGCCGGAGGAGGAGCGGGTGGCTCGTGAAAGCACACTTGTCTGCCGAGCCAACGAGCTTTCCTCGTGCGTTGACCCAAAGGAACTCCTGCCGGTTCTCGGCGAGGATGGCGAGCCGGTCCCTGAGGACTCCTTCGGTAACCCCCAAGGCCTAGAGGATGAGGAGGTCGCCGACGAGAGCGCCGCCTCCAGCACGGGTGGCGGCGGCGAGGCCACGGAGGCGTACCCGAAGGCCGCGGCTTCATCAGGGCGCAACGTCGAGCCGGCTGGCGAAGCACCGGCAGCCTGAGCCGACTCGCGCGCTTTTCGTGTTTCTTTCTTAGCTGCAATATTGATCTTAAGACACATTTCCACCCACTAGGGGTGTATTGTAATGAACCTATGGCAGGTGGACTTTTTAAGTTTTATGGAGCTTTTGGTTTCTGCAATGTTTGTTGTTTGTCTTGTTTGCGTGACGGCTTGACCTTACCCTTGTTTGCTCGCTTGGTTCTGCCTGCTCAAATCCTTGTCCCCCTTGGTTTCGGCCCCGCCAGCCAGACAACCGGGAGCCAGTCTGTAGCTAGGACGGGGCATCCTCCTCGAAGGAGCCGGCTCTAAGTTTGGGAACCGCGAGATCTTTTTTGGGTAAGGCAAGTGAGTAGGCAAGAAAGTGTTTCGGCTGGACCTAGCCAATGACCCCCTTGCGATCGACTTTTCGTGTGTGCTAAGTTTCGTCGCCCCGCGACCCCATCAGCCGGACAGCTGGGAGCCGGTCTGTAGCTGGGAGGGTGGGAGGACTTGTTCAGCTCACATTACTTGGTCAGCTTTAGGAAAGGACGTCGGGACTAGCCAGCTAGCCGTGGGGACCGGGAGCCGGAGAACGAGTTGAAAAACTTGGATGGAAACGAAAGGGGACCATGATGTCCTCGACGAACCGAACAACCATGGGGCCGTCTAGCTTCTTGATCGGCCTGGCCTTGATCATTTTGGTGAACTTGTCAATGGCCACCAGCAAATGTGTCATGTCGCCTTGAGCGGTCTTCAAGGGGCCCACCATGTCCAGCCTCTAGACGGTGAAGGGCCAGGAGATGGGGATGGTCTGGAAGGCCGTAGATGGCAAGTGGCTCTGGGTGCTGAAGTGCTGGCAGCCTTCGCACTTGTCGACCAGCCGCTTGGCCTCCTCCAAGGCAGTCGACCAGTAGAAACTATGGCAGAACGCACTGGCCACTAGGGTCCTAGAGGTGGCGTGGTGCCCGCACTCGCCTTGGTGGATGTCAAGGAGGATCTCCCATCCCTTCTCCGGCTCGACGCATCATTGGAAAACGTCAGTGGTGCTGCGGTGAACCTGCTCATGGTTGATGGTGTTTTAGGCCAGAGCTTCGCGTTGGATCTGCCTCGCTGTGGCCCCGTCGGGGGGGAGCTCCCCATAGAGGAGGAATGCCAAGATAGGCTGGGCCTATGAGGGAGCCGAGATAGGGGCCGGCTCGGGAGCCTCTAGGCCTAAGCAGCTAGCCCCTGGGACCGGATCGCCAGTCCCTCGGCCCGGCTAGTCAGTCCTCAGGGACGAGGCGGCAGGAGGAACATCGATCGCCATCATGACTTCTGCATCGTCGGAGCCGGCAACTTTGGACGCGGTTGGCTCGAGAATTGCAGCTGATGGCGTCGGCTGGAAAGCCGGCTCTGAAGGTGCTGGCACGGCAGCCAGAGCCGGTTCTGCAAGTAGTAGTGATGGCGCCGGTGGAGCAAGCGAAACCCCTGACGGGCTAGCAGCATTGGCCGGCACGAAGATGGACTCCGATTTGGGGGAGGGCTTGATCGATGGCTTGAGCAGCCATTCGAGGGAGACGCCGGCTGGGATGGCCTGCCGGGTGGAGCCGATTTTTGCCAATGTATCGGTCGCCTCGTTGTTCGCCCAGGGGACGTGGTGGAACTCACGGCATTCGATGGAGCCGGTGAGCTACTAGATGAGGAAGCGATAGCTGGCCATGTTGTCATCCCTGGCGTCCCATTCGCCAGATACCTGCTGCACCAAGAAGTCGGAGTCGCCGAAGCATAGGATGCGCCTGATAACAATCTCCTTGGCGAGCCGGAGGCCGTGGACGAGCACCTCATACTCGGCCACGTTGTTGGAGGCGGCGAAGTGAATTTGGAGTGCGTACTTGAGTTGGTGTCCCTTCGGGGAGGAGATAACTATGCCGGCACCCAGGCCGATCCTCATCTTCGATCCATCAAAGTGCATGCGCCAATGTGTAGAATCTGGGGAGGCAGGACAAACTCGGTCTCTGACCAATCAATGAGGAAGTCGGCCATCACATGCGACATGATGGTGGTACGTGGTTCGTACCGGATCTCGTGGTCGGCGAGGGCGATGACCCATTTGGCGATTCGGCCTGTGGAGTCTCGGCCGCTCATGATCTCGCCGAGCGGGGCCATGCACACCAGAGTGATAGTGTGCTCTTGGAAGTACTGCTTGACCTTCTTGGCGGCGAAGTATATGTCGTAGCACATCTTCTGGTAGTGGGGGTAGTACTGCTTGGAGGCGGAGAGGACCTCGCTGAGGTAGTAGACGGGGCGCTGTACCGGCAGTGTCTTGCCCTCCTCCGTCCACTCGACCACCAGAAATAAGCTCATGACACGTGTGGTCGCCGCGATGTAGGCGAGTAGGGGCTCCTTCTCAGCCGGTGCGGCCAGGATGGGCGCGCTGGTGAGGGCCCGTTTGAGACCGTGGAAGGCCACGTCCGCCTCGTCAGGCTAGTCGAACATGCCCGGCATCTTCATGAGGGTGCGACCTGGCTCGACGAGAGTTGTCTTCTGAACGAGCCCATAGAGGGGTAGGGCCTTCTCTCCCAACCGAATGATGAACCGTCCGAGTGAGGCGAGGCAGCTGACGAACTTCTAGATGTCGCGGAGCCGGGTTGCCTTGGGCATACGCTCGATCATCTAGATCTTCTTGGGGTTAGCTTCGATGCCGCTAGCGGACACGAAGAAACCCAAGAGCTGGTCAGCTGGGACGCCAAAGATGCACTTCTCCGGGTTGAGCTTGATCTTGTACTCGCGCAAGTTCGCGAACATCTCTCGGAGGTCGTTGAGGAGGCTGAAGTTCTTCTTGGTTTTGACGATTATGTGGCTGACGTAGACGTGGATGTTCCTGCCTATCTGTGGCAGGTGACACTTCTGCATGCAACACTGGAAGGTAGCACCTGCATTCTTCAGGCTGAAGGACATGGTGATGTAGCAATGGGCCCCAAAGGGGGTGATGAAGGAGGTCTTGAGCTGGTCCTCTGGGACCAGCTTGATCTGGTGGTAGCCGGAGTAGGCATCCAGGAAGGACAACAGGCCATAGTCGGCCGTGGAGTCGATGACATGATCGATCCGTGGTAGGGCGAACGGGTCCTTGGGGCACGCCTTGTTCAGGCTGGTGTAGACGATTCACATGCACCAGGTCTTGTTCTTCTTCAGCACCAGGACTGGGTTGGCAAGCCAGTCCGGGTAGAAAACCTCCACGATGAAGCCGGCTGCGAGCAGCCGCGCGATCTATTCTCCTATGGTGCACCACTTCTCCTTGGAGATACGGCGCAGGGGTTGCTTAACTGGTTTAGCGTCCGTCCGAACGTGAATTTTGTGCTTGGCGAACTTCCTTCGATCACCCGGCATGTCCTTGGGGGACCTTGCAAAGATGTCCCGATTCTCACGGAGGAAGTCGATGAGCTTGCCTTCCTATTTGCTATTGAGGCGGGAGCCGATGGTGACGCACTGCTCGGGGTTGGCCGGGTCGAGCGGAATGCGTCTAGTGTCCTTAGATGGCTGGAACGAAGCCTCGCCGACCGACTGCAAAGGAGGAACCGGCACAGCTGGCTGCCTGGCGGCGAGGGCCATGAGTCGGTCGAGCTGGCGCTTCCCCTCTGTAATCTCCAAGGCCTCGGCCAGCCAGCTTCCGTCTCGCGCGCACTCGATTGACATCTTGTAGTCGCCGACGATGGAGATGATCCCCTTGGGACCCGGCATCTTGAGATTGAGGTAGGCGTAGTGGGGGACCACCATGAACTTAACAAGGGCTAGTCGGCCCAGCAGCGCGTGGTAGGGACTTGCAAGGTCCACCACCTCGAACCATACCGCCTCGCGACGGAAGTGGCTGGGTCTTCCGAAGAGGACGTCGAGCTTGATCTTGCCAATGGGGGAGCAGGACTTTCCCAGCAAGATGTCGTGGAAAACTGTCCAGCTCGCCTTCAGATCTTCTGCCTTGAGCCTCAGCCTTCGCATCGTGTCGAGGTAGAGGATGTTGATGCTGCTACCGCCATCGATTAACACCTGCGAGAAGCGATAGGTGCGCCTCTCAAAGGCGATGGTGGAGTCGAGGACCAGGGCATAGCTACCGGGATTTGGCATCACGGCCGGGTGGTTAGCTCGGATCCAAGTGACCGGCTTCTCCGACCACTACATGTACGGGGAGTCACGGACATGGTGGCATTCACCTCACGGTGGATCCGGCGCTGCGCATGCTTGTCCGTCTCTTCACTGGTGAAGATGATGTAGCAACCGTCTTGGTTGGGGAACTGGTCGAGCAGGCGACCGTCATTCTGGGCCAGGGCGGCAACTGGGGCCGGGGCCGACGTGGAGGCAGGCGGCATGGGGGAAACCAGAAGGCCGTCCCCCCGGGCCAGTCGCTCTGAGAAGCTGCACTGTCAGAGCGTGTGTGTGGAGGGATGGCTCCCGAGTGATTCTTGCAGGGGAGGTCGAGCATTTCTCGAACGTGAGCTTGGGCTGCCACACAGCCTTGTCGGTGTGGTCGGCAGGCTGGACAGTTGGCTCCTCTTCCTCAATGGTGGCGACCAGCCGGCTCCCATAGCAGGAGTCCGGCTGGTCGTTCTTGTGGTTGTTGTTCTGCGCGTGCCGGTTGTCGGCAATAGGTCGTGATGTAGCCGGCGTTGGTGTTGCCTTGGCGGGCGGGATCGTCTTGACCCGAATTGCGGAGTCGGCCGTGGTGTACTTGTCCGCCTTGGCCATGAGTTCTGCCCACGTAGCCGGCTCGGAGCATAGGAGCTTGTGCTTGAGGTAGGTGCCGTCGCGGCAACCCTCGATGAAGTACTGGATGGCCTGCACCTCGTGCACCCCTTCGCAGGAGTTGCGGAGCTCGGTCCATCGAGTGAGGTAGTCGTGGAGGGCCTCGTCCGGCCCCTGAACGCACATGGCTATTTCATGGGGGCAGCCCGACCGATTGTAGGTGCCGATGAAGTTGCGGACGAATGCTTCTTCAAAGTCAGTCCGGGTGTTGATGTTGCCGGCTGCCAGGCTATTGAGCGAAGTGCGAGCCAAGCCGATCAACATGAGGGGAGCATAGCGGACGGCTATGCGCTTGTTCCCCCTAGCGATGTTGACTACGATGGTGTAGTCGATCAACCAATCCTCAGGCTTGGCAGCCTCGTTGTATTTTGGGGTATCACGGGGGAGCATGAAGCCGGTCGGGGATGGCTCATTATGGATCCGAGGGCCGAAGCACGCTAGACCGATCGAGCCCTCCTCCTCGAGGAGGGCCGACTACGCCAGCCGGTCGAGACGAAGGCATGCATCGTTGTCGCTGTGGGGGACCCATGGTCCGAGCCGGGTCGCGAGCTCTGGGCCACCGGCAAGCGGGACTGACCGCTTCGGCTCGTGCCGCGGAGGCGGTATGTGCCCGCGGCTGCGCCGACTACCGCCATCCGGCGCCTTGTTGGGGCGGTTGCTGTGAGCCGGGTTGTTGCTACGCCAGCTGTTCACAGCCGGTTGCTCGTTCCGCGGCGACTAGGAGCGCCGGAGATGCTCGCCTTGGCCCACCGGCTAGAGGCGCAAGGGGAGCAGGAGTCGGATCTCGCCCTCGCCCTCGGGTCGGGGACCTTCGGAGGCGGCTCCGCCAGGGGCGAGCAGGTGTTGCTGCACGTCAGCGGCGGCGATGAGGTCCTTGATGTGATGCTCACGGGCGGCATGCTCTTCGCCTCCAAGGTAGCCAGATCCTCGTAGGCTACCTTGGCGGCCCACAGGTTGGCCGCGGGGGTGTCGTAGACGGGCATGTTCCGTCGAGGATTTTTGCGACCACGCGGCCGTGGTCGCGCATAGCCCCATGTCGGCTGGGCTCGGTGCCAGTCAGGGTGAGACCGTAGGCAAAGGCGTACTCCCGCTAAGCGTCCTCCATGTGGCACCATGCGGTCATGAGGGTGCTTGCGTCCTCGAGCAGCAGGCGGCGAGCCTCCTCCAGATCGGCCATGGCGACGTTGGGGTTCGCCGTCGGAGCAATGGGGGTGCTCAGGCCTCGGAGGGCCGTGCCGAGTGGGTCAGAGGTGCCGATGCGGGCCGTGGCAGCGTCGGCCTCGGCCCGTGCCCGGCCAGAAGAGGTGGCGGAGATAATGTTCATCACCCAGACGCGGACGTGGGAGCCATTGGACTTGGTTGCAGCGAGTGCACCCACGGCCATGGGTGGTTAGTGCAGTCGAGCACATGGCTAGGGTACTCGTCAACTACTGGTGCGTCGGCGAGGTCGAGCTTGCTGAAGCGCTTGATGAGCGCGTCAGTGTCGAGCATGGGGTCAACAGCGCTACCCGCAGGGCTTGCCGAAGCAAGCCCCACGATCATGTGGTTCCGCCTGGACGTGCAGTGGACGAGGGAGGTGGTGAAGGGTCCCGCCCGGAGCGTAACTCCGGCCAGCGCCGCATACGGTCCCACGGTGGGTGCAAACTGTTGTCGTTTTCTCATGATAGATGCCATGGGTAGGCTTATCGAAGGTGGTTGGGGCCGGAGGACGCCGACGAGATCCAGTAGAGGGATTAGGCACAAGTGGCGAGGGACGCACGATGTATCTAGGTTCAGGGCCCTCTGTGGGAGGTAATAGCCCTAGTCCTGCTTGGTCTAGGTTGATAGACGAGAGTGGTTACAATGGTGCTCTTAAATCTATTCTCTAGGGGTGGAAGAAGGAGCAGTCGGCTCCTCTTCCCTTGCTACGTGGGTGAATATGGGGCGAAGTGTTCCTCCGTGTGTGTGTGAATCTATCCGTCCTCTATGCGTGGGGGGGGCTCGGGGGGTTATATAGGCCAACCCCCCGACTTACAATATCCCTAAAGTACTGGGTGAGGGGTCCCGGCTGGCAGCCTCTCTGGCTAGCCAGGGGGCGCCTATTGAGCCTTCTCGTCGTCCATAGGGTCCATCGGTTGCACGGTCTCGTCGCCCACTGGGACCATGGCTCGATAGAAGCAATAACAGAGACCGGGAACGCAACCGGTCTAGAACAGGCGCGATATAGCTCGGGTTCGAGGCGCCGCTCACCCTTTGTGCTTCAGAGATGAGGTAATGCGGCATCAGTTCCCAAAGGGGTGTAAACCTGTTAACATTGAACAGTACGATGGGACAACTGATCCAACCGTATGGATTGAGGACTTCCTCCTCCACATCCACATGGCACGAGGAGATGATCTCCATGCCATCAAATATCTCCCCCTAAAACTCAAGGGGCCAGCTCGACACTGGTTAAACAACCTCCCTGAAAACTCCATCGGATGTTGGGAAGACTTAGAGGATGCATTTCGATCTAACTTCCTGAGCACCCATGTTCGGCTGTCGGATTCCTCCGACTTAAGCAACGTCGTACAAAAGGCTAGAGAGTCTGTGCGACAATTCTGCAATCGGTTCTTGACCAAGAAGAACCAGATTGTCGAATGCCCGAATGCTGAGGCAATAGCCTGTTTTCGGCATAATATTCGGGACGAATAGCTAGCTTGTCAGCTCGTCCAGGATAAACCTCGGACCATGTATGCCCTTACTTCCCTTATGACCGGCTTTTGCGCAGGTGAAGATAATTGGCTAGCACAACGCAGCCACAACTCCGAAGACCCTGGAACCTCCAAAGTTAGGGACGACAACGGGAAACCCAAGCGCAATAAGAAAAAGCGCCGGCACAATAATAGTGATGTCGATGATACGGCTGTTAACATCGGCTTCCGCAACTCCCATATTGGGCAGCGGAAGAAGCCTCCTAAAGGCAATAGCGACGGACCCACTCCGCTGGAAAAGATCATGGAAAGGCCTTGCCAAATCCACGGGACTCAAGAGAAGCCCATGAATCACACAGACCACAATTGTTGGTTGTTTAAACAGGTCGGCAAGCTCCCGCCAGAGGATCAAGGCAAGAGCCCTCGCAGCAAATATGAGGATGAGCCCCGAGGTACGATTGGTGGCGGACAAAAGAAATTTCCTCCAGAGGTCAAAACAGTAACATGATATACGCCACCCATACACCCAAGAAGGAGAGGACGCGTGCCCTTCGTGACGTCTATGCCGTAGAGCCTGTAACTCTTAAGTATAACCCCTGGTCGGCATATCCGATCACCTTTGATCGACGTGATCACCCGACCAGTATCCATCATGGGGGTTCGGCAGCACTCGTCCTAGATCCCATCATAGATGGGTACCACCTCACAAAGGTCCTAATGGATGGAGGAAGTAGCCTTAACCTGATTTACTCAGACACGGTGAAAAAGATGGGCATAGATCCATCAAGGATCAAACCTAGTAACACTACCTTTAAAGGAGTGATCTAAGGTGTCAAGGTCCGATGCACGGGCTACGTAACCCTTGAAGTTGTGTTTGGCTCCCCCGATAACTTTCCCAACGAAGACTTGATCTTCGACATTGTGCCCTTCCGTAGCGGTTATCCTGCCCTGCTCGGCCAGACATCATTCGCTCGCTTCAACGCCGTCCTGCATTATGCATACCTCAAGCTCAAGATGCCCGGCCCCAATGGGGTCATCACTATTAATGGCAACATGGAGCGCTCTCTACGAACCGAGGAACATGCGCTGGCCCCTGTGGCTGAATTTAACTATAAAGATGATCGACAAGCTCCGGCATCTGCCGTAAAGGCACGCAAGACTGGGAAGCGAGCTCGGCTTCAGTCCGAACTCTCAGGGCCTTCCTCTCCCCTTAAATAGGGACTCACCCCCATCGCACAACCCTAGGACCAACAAAGTATGTGCCAAGGAGGCACAACTTTGCACTTAAAATTCCATGGGTAGCGGTGGGGAAACAAAGGTGGGTGTCCATCTGGACCGAACCACTACGATTAACATGTCTTCGGACACAAGCGAGTACAATTGAAAGGCCTGCCAATGGCGTAAAGCTCATCCACAATTCGGCGACTTCTCAGGACCTTGTTTGCAAGATCCGTTCGCCAAACAATATCATCTATTGATGCGCACCAGGACGTAGGAGTGCATAAGTGGTGGGGCACACCTAAGACTTAAGGTCACAAATTGAAGACCCCTGGTATAGCCACTCCTGTAAAACTTCCTTTTTTCTTCTCATACATGTAATCAGTTGCTTGGGAACTCTGAGTAATAAGAGTTGTTGAAAAAAATATAGCATCATTATACTTGTTTGTCTTGTCATCCTTTTTGGCACATATTTTTATTTTCTCCCTCTTCTCGTGAAACAGTTCGGTCTGTTACGATGCAACCGGGTAATACACCGGGGGCTAGTGCTTACAAATAAATTGCCTTATGTATAGCTTATTTTGTGTACGGCGTCTTGGAATTCACTTTATATCCATCGGTTCTGAACTATGTTTTGGGTCAATAGTTGGGTTGCCCGCCTCATGTGCTTGCCCCTTTACGTTCCACTCGTTTGGCTAGAAGGGCAAAGGGAGAACCCTTGCAATTGTGTTTCAGGATAGTCTGGTCAAGCACCTTAGGGGAGAAAGCTGAAAACTGACTGTCATAGTATGCGAGAGTCGGTCTATGAATCCGAGCCTAAAGTGTTATACTTAAATCCTCGCCAGAGGATATTCCGCATTATGTGAGGGGTTTGCTCTCCATGCAAACCATGTGATGCTAGACTTAGCCGCGGTTCATCGGAACATCACAACACTCCGGGGGCTAGTCATCAGCCCCCCACAGTCCTTTTCATGCCCTTATGGCTAAGTGAGAGAAATAAAGCACTATAGTCTAATTGCCTAGTCCACTGCACTCTACCTCCTTTGGATCCCGATCACTCGGCTAAGGGACATAGTGCATTGGCAGAGACACCCCATGTAGTATCTACATGGGGATTGAAGCCAACGACTCGCATCTTGCAGTTTCAAACGGCCACACATGAGTTATAAAGGAATGCAAAACATCAAAGCGTGATAGATTATAACATTAAATCTTTGAAATGTCTTCGAACACATTAAAAATTTATACATGCATGTTATCTTTCGAACATAGTGACGCTATTGCCCGAGCACCTTCCATTACTCCGGCGAAGTACAGCTCGGGGCGTGTATGTTCCTTCCCAGGAGGCGGCAGGGCGGTGGCTATCTTCATTCCATCCAGCCCCGGCCAGTGCACCTTGGCCTTGGCAAGTGCCATCCAGACTCCCTCGATGCAGGAGGAGTGCGTCACAGTGTCGAGGCGGGCCGAAGCGGCGATTAGCTTATGCACCAAACCAAAGTAGCTGCTTGGCAGCGGCTCATTGGGCCATAAGCGGATGCAGAGGTCCTTCATGGCCGGCTCCGCCATCTAGTGCAGCTCCATCAGCTGCTTCAGTTGCTCAACAAGAAGAGGAGAGCGCTTGGGGGCTCCGAACTGGGCCCAGAACAGACGAGGTTCGTCTCCTTCTTCCCTCGACGCATACAACTAATTGGCATCCAACTAAGCTCTTTTGGAGGTCGGAGGAAGCACCTGAGGAATGACACACCTGGGTAAGCTACTTGAACTTGCTATCCCCGAAGACACACTGCATTAAGTATGGCTTACCACCCATTATGTCCTTCGCTTGGCAGACCTGCTCCTCGAAGAACCGTCTATCCACCCGCTCCTTCTAGAGATCGGCTTTTAGGGTGGATAGTTCAGCCACACACTCCTTGCTTTCTTGCTCAAGGACCTCGCACTTGCGGCTGTCATCCTTGAGTTCCTGCTCGATCTCCTGTACCCGTGCCTCGTGTTTGTCGCTGGTGGCCCTCAAAGCAGAAAGAGCGGTGGCTGCCTGTCTGGCTGCCGCCCTCTCGACCACTGCCTCATGCTTGGCCCGCTTCAGCTCGGCCTTGAGCTTTCCCACCTCTTTCGCCGAGGCTATTTGATCATTCTCACTATAAAAAACTGCATTGATAGTGTTTCGACAAAGGTGTCCGGATGTTGATTCAGACTTACCTTGCGCCTCGTTGAATCTATTGTTAAGGGCGTCGAGCTCATCTTCGAAGCTTTTGAGCTTACGATTCATCTCGTCCAGCTCGGCGACATTCACAGCCGCCGCTGATGATGGAGCCTGTAAAACACAAATCCTTGCCAGGATGCATGGGATCAATACTTCCGAACTATCGTCAGTCCGATCACATGTTCGGTCCTCTTAGGGGTTATTCGAAAGTTTCGAACACACATTTTTGTATGTAGTTCGGAAACGGATCCACGATTGACCCCTAGGTAAGTTTTTTAAAACTAGTTTTTTAAAACTAGTTTTTTAAAACTTACCTAGGGATCGGGGGCTGCCATGTATATAATCATCAAATAAATAATCATTTTTGTAAATAAGAGTGTCACGTGACTTACTTGAAAGCCCGTCAGAAGACCCTTCAAGGCCTCCTTCAGTCTGTTGATGACGGAATGAATGCTCTTCGGCGATGGAGGCACTTGATAAAGCCTCCTCCATGACTAGCCACCCATTGGTCGGTGGCGCCGGTGGTGATCAGATAACCCGATCACTAACTGGGGATTGAATTGTTGCCTCCGGAGGTGTGGTGCACTCCGGGGATGCCCTTAAAGGGGACTGAGCGGCCGCTCGTCCGGCCTCCTCAGTATCCGGGAGGGGTACCTCCCCCTGGTCTTCGGTGACCGAGGTGTTAACCTTGGCCATGATGTCGTCTCCCCCACCGCCAGTGCCTGGCTCCGAAGCATGCTGGGATGACACCTCCGCGGTGTCCTTCGCGGTGCCCGGAGTGGCGGGATGCAACGCATTCCCGCTCTCCACTAGTTCTGCAGGTGGGGTCTCCCTGTCCGATACTTGGTCGGTGGGGAGCACATGCGGGGGACTCCAAAGTCGATAAATGCCCGCATGTTATTAAAATATAAACTTATTAATGATAACTAAAGGAGTCATCGGATTCTCACCTTCGAGTAGGAGGCATGACCCTTAAGCTCCTCCGTGGAGCCCTCTCGAAGTCATTGGACTCGGTATCCGAGTCCGAACTATCATCGGATGGGATTACCTATGAACGATGCACCCTCTTCGGGGTAGGAGAGGGTGCCACCTCCACGGCGTCTGATGATGCCGCTCTCTTTCTTGCAAGGGGGGAATCACCCTCCCCCTCGTCTTCATCCTCATCCTCATGCTCCTCTTGATTCGAGGAGGCATGAGTTTCCTCGGATGCAGCCTTCAGCTGGTCCCTGACGCATAGGCCTTCTCCGCCTGGTTTCTCCTTCTTCTCTTCCTTCGCGGGCGCCTTGTAAGGCGCCTCTACAAGCATCTCCGCTAACAGCCCGGACCTGGGGTCTTCGGGCTGAGGCGTCGGGCAGTCGATGCCTGTGTCTTTGCTCAGCCATTTCTGCAAAGTGATCGGAAAAGATGTTATAGATCTTCCCTATGAAGTACAAAGCCGATCAAAAAAATTATACCATACCTTGGAAGCGGGCTTGGCAGCGTGCAGTCCCCAATCTTCCTCCTCGGATTGCCAATCCTCTTGCTGCTTGAAAAGGGCCTTCCACAGCTTCTCTAGTGTAGTGCGGAAGAGGTACAGAACTGTGGGCGCATCATCGAGACCACAGGGGAGTGTCCCAGCGCTGGCAGGGGAGGATGCATCACCGGAACATAACCTGGACCAGGTTGGTCATCGCAATGTCGTTGTCGATCATAGAGCCGATGCGCTTCTGTAGTTCGCTCACTTCCTTGTTCGGTCCCCATCTGAGGCCCTTACGGAGCCATGAAGTTAATCTAGTGGGGACCAGATCTGAATTCGGTAGGGGAAATTTGGCCTTTCTCCTGTGGCTCGGTGATGTAAAACCACTCCTTCTACCATACCTTGATGGTGTCGATGGCCATAGAACGCCGGTGAGGTTGCCGATGACAGATCCGCAACAGTCTGTGTGTTTGCCGCCGACACACTTTGGCTTGACATTGAACACTTTGATCTAGAGCCCAAAGTGTGGCTCGACCCGCAGGAACGCCTCGCAGACGAGGATGAAGGCCTATATATGCATGAGCGAGTTTGGCGGGAGGTCATGGAAGTCGAGGCCATAAAAGAACATAAGCCCCCTGGCGAAGGGGTGGAGCGGGAAGCTCGGTCCCCGGATGAATTGGGGGATGAAGACCACCCTTTCACCTGGCTTGGGAGTGGGGATCACTTGGCCCACCTCTGGCGCATGGTGAGGGATGTTTGCGAGAAGGTAACCGGCCTTCTTGAGGTCTAGGATGTCCCGGTCGGTGATTGTGGAAGCCTCCCACTTGCCCTTGGAGCCCGCCATGGATGAGATCGAAGGGGGGGAGGAGTGGAAAACCTAGATCTGTGCTTTAGAGAGTCAGAGGAATGAGGAAGCAGAGGAGGCGAATGAGAGGTGTGGTTAGGCCCTGGGGTTTTCTTTCCCTTTATGAGGCTTATCATTATTTTCCCTCCCTCTATTGCGCCTTGGGTCCCTTTGCTTGCCGAGACATGCGTGCCGTTGTGCACGCATGATTAAACGTATCCCGTGTAAAACGGTGCACGATCTGTGCATTGATCGATCGTGTTGATTGAAACGACCTCGAATCGCGAATCAAGTTTTTTGCCACTGGCCTAGCGGTCGTTGAGGGTCGTGACCTTTCGTCAGAAAGGTCACCAGGGGACGTTATTTTACCCCTTGATGTTTGGCCTTCAGGGCCAACCTATTCACCGTGTCCGGGCACGCCACTATTCAGAGAACTACAAATCATCGGAGGTCGGACTAAGTTTGGCGGGAAGAACTCACCTCGCAAGCCAAAGACTCTGGTTACACGAAGTGACTGAAGCTAAGACCCTTGGTGTTGGAGGCAAGTTCGGGCGCTACTGAGGGAGTCCTGGATTAAGGGGTCCTCAGGAGGCTGACCAATTTCTATGGGCCGGACTGTATGGGCCACTTGCCGAACATTGGATCGATCGAAGGCCCTGTCTCCAGGAAAGGAAGCTTCGGGAATCGTGGCTTGCCCTCCACATTTAATGTAGCGTATAGGAAAGATTATCTATTCAGTGTGTAACCGACCATGTGTAGACCCTAGATACCCTTGGCGCCTATATAAGCTGGAGGGTTTTAGGTTGTAGATACAGAACAACTCATCTAGGGTTTAGCTCTTTGATCTCGAGGTAGATCCACTCTGTAACCTATACATCATCAATACAATCAAGCAGGACGTAGGGTATTACCTCCATAGGAGGACCCGAACCTGGGTAAAACCTTGTCCTCTTCATCTCCTGTTACCATCGATTCTAGTCTCACAGCTCAGGACCCCCTACCTGAGATTCGTCGGTTTTGACACCGACACCTGTATTTTGATATGTTCCTAGAGAAAACTAAGTTTAAAGATTATGGTAGCAATTATGTGGGCTAGGTCCGTGATCTAAGAATTGTCCTCATTGCTGCACAGAAGGCTTATGTCCTTGATGCACCGCTCAGTGCGCCACCTGAAACACAAATGCTCCCTTGGTGGTTTTGATAATTCATGACAACATACATTATCTCTTGGACTAATACTTTCATCTAGTGTATTTCAGATAAAGTCCATAGAGAGAGATGGGTTGGCAAAAAGGAGTGTGGAGACTATCCCCTTGAAGAAGGAGAAGGGATAGATTGGCAAAGCTTCAAGCAAGAGGACTCTACATTTACTTTGTGAGAAATCACTTTGAGTCCATAGGAAAGCCAATACTATTAAAAGGGATAAGGTATTGTTAGTGAACAAGATGCTCAAACGTGCACAAGTGATAGTCACCAAATACACCCACAAGCTCTTCCACAAAAGTCTGTCCGAAGCCAAATACTCAAAATTGATGCAACCAACAACTCCCACTCGGTGCCACCGATTCCTAGACTCAGACAGACCCATGCCAAACCCTAGCTCATCGGTGCAACCGATTTTGGTTCGGATCCACCGAGTTTGGGTTGCCAACTTCCTGTTACCCCAATTCACAAAATCGGTCCCACCCAGTTTATTGGATCGTCATTACCGAGTTGTGCAATCGGACCGTTGGTCACCTAATCCGACCAACTCGGTACCATCGAGATTCACATATCGGTATCACCGAGTTGGTCACTTAAGGTGTAACGGTTGGATTTTTTGGAGATGCCTATATATACCCCTCCACCACCACTCACTTGTAAAAAAGCACTCAGAACAGTTCCCCACTCATACCAACTGATTTTCTGAGAGAGAACCACCTACTCATGTGTTGAGATCATGCCATTCCATTCCAACCATATGAATCTTGATATCTAGCCTCACCAAGTTTCTTTCCACCAAATCAATCTCTTCCACCATAGCCAAATATGTAAGAGAGTGATTGTGTGTTGAGGAGTCTATCATCTTGAAGCACAAGAGCAAGGAGTTCATCGACATTATTGAGCCTATTACCTTTTGGAGGGTGGTGCATCCTAGATTGGTTAGGTGTCGCTTGGGAGCCTCCTACTTTGAGTTGTGGAGTGAACCAACAAGTTTGTAAGGGCAAGGAGATAGCATACTTCGTGAAGATCTACCCCAGGTGAGGCTAGTCCTTTGTGGAAGGAAGCCTTATAGAATAGTCAAGGTTGCTCCTTCGTGGACCCTTATGGGTGGAGCCCTCCGTGGACTCTTGCGACCGTTACCCTCTGTGGGTTTAAGACTCTACAAAAGTGGGCATACGATAGAACCACCTATCAGAACCATGGGAAAAATCTTTGTGTCCTTCATGCGTTTGATCTCCCTATCTGAAAGCACATTTGCTCACTTTGTGGTTTTGGTAATTAATAACAACATATAAGTCATTGAATTCATGTTTCCACCAAGTACATTTCAGAAAATGTTCAATGATAGGATTGGCAAAAGGAGATTGTGGACATACCCCAAGATGCAAGGAAATAGGTTGGCCAAGCTTCAAGCAAGAGGACTCTACATTTTATATTTGTGAGAAATCACTTCGAGTCCATAGGAAAGCCAATACTATTAAAGGGGGTAAGGTTTTGTTGGTGAACAATATGCTCAAACGTGCACAAGTGATAGTCGCCAAAAACATCCACAAACTCTCCCACCAAAGTCTGTTCTATACCCTACACTCAAAATCGGTGCAACCAACTTTCCCATACCGGTGCCATCGATTCGAGAACCTAGACAGATTATGCCAAACCCTAGCCACTTTGGTGCAACCGATTCCATACCGGTGTCATCAAGATTAGGTTGCCAACTTGCTGTTACGCAAATTCACATTTTCGGTCCCACCGGGAATGTTGGATCGGTGTCACCGAGATTGGAAATCTGACCTTTGGTCACCTTATCGGTGCAACCGAGTTTCCTATTTTGGTCTCACCGAGATTCAAAAGTTGCCACCTTTTGGTCACTTCGGTACCACCGAGATTAACACATCGGTGTCACCGAGTTGGTCATTTTGTGTGTAATGGTTGGATTTTTGGGGATGCCTATATATACCCCTTCACCACCACCTACTCGAAAGAGAAGCACTCAGAACTCTTCCATACCTATCCTATCAGATTTTCTGAGAGAGAACCACCTACCCTTGTGTTGAGGTCAAGATCTTCCACTCCAATCATATGGATCTTGATTTCTAGCCTCCCCAAGTAGCTTTCCACCAATCCCATCTCTTCCACCATGCCAAATCTATGAGAGAGGTATTGGGTGCTAAGGAGTCTATCATCTTGAAGCACAAGAGCAAGGAGTTCATCATCATTGCCGAGCCTATTACCTTTTGGAGGGTGGTGCCTCCTAGATTGGTTAGGTGTTGCTAGGGAGCCTCCTACTTCGTGTTGTGGAGTGAACTAAGAAGTTTGTAAGGGCAAGGATATCGCCTACTTCATGAAGATCTACCCATAGTGAGGCTAGTCCTTCATGGACGGAAGCCATTATGGAATAGTCAAGGTTGCTACGTGTGGACCCTTTTGGGTGGAGCCCGCCATGGACTCTCGTGATCGTTACCCTCCGTGGGTTGAATACTCCATAAATGTGGATGTACGATAGCGCCACCTATCAGAACCACAGGAAAAATCATCGTGTCTACAATTGTGTTTGATCTTCCTTCCCTATCCCTTTTATACATGCTTGTTGTTACTTTCCGCTGCTATATACTCTTAGACTTGCATGTGTAGGGTGTACTTGACTTGCCATGAAATGCTAAAAACTGTCAACCCTAAAACTTGATGTAGGCAAAACTTGTATTTGGTCAAGTAGTCTAATCACCCCCCCCCTCTAGACATACTTCCGGTCCTACAAGTGGTATTCGAGCTTCGGTGTCCATTGCTTAGGTCTCACAACCTAGGAGAGTATGGCGTCGAGTGAGGGAAGTTATCACCATAGAGGTTCATACTTTGATGGCACTAATTTTGCTAGTTGGAAGCACAGAATGAAAATGCATATTCTTGGTCATAACCCCGCCGTTTGGGCTGTTGTTTGTGTTGGCTTGCAAGGTGAGTTCTTTGCGGATGGATGGGAACCGGATCGTGAAGCGACCGTGAATGAGTTAAAGATGTTGCAACTCAATGCTCAAGCATGTGACATTCTCTTCAACTGCTTATGCCCCGAAGAATTCAACAAAAACAGCCGTCTTGAGAATGCAAAAGAGATTTGGGATACTTTGGTTTATATGCACAAAGGAACCGAGTCCGTGTGAGAATCCAAGTTAGATGTTCTTCAAGGTCAGCTTGACAAGTTCAAGATGAAGGATGGTGAACGAGTCGCAGAGATGTACTCTAGGCTAGCTCTCATCACAAATGAGATTGCCGGCTTAGGAAGCGAAGAAATGACCAACAAATTCATCATCAAGAAGATACTTAGAGCTTTGGATGAGAGATACGACACTATGTGCACATTGATCCAAATGATGCCAAACTACAAAGATCTCAAGCCTACGGAAGTCATTGGAAGGATTGTTGCTCATGAGGTGACACTCAAAGATAAGGAAGAACTTCATCACAAGTCTAGTGGTGCTTACAAAGCCACAAGTGATGCTCCCCCAATTTCAAACAACAACCTTGTCACCAATGAAGAGATAAGCCTCATGGCCAAGAAATTCAACAAGTTCTACAAGAATAGAGGCAAAGAAAGAAACTCCAGCTCAAGATATGAAAATAAGCATTCATCAAGTCGTGACCACAATTTCTACAATTGTGGAAAACTCGGACACTACCCAAATGAGTGCACGGCTCCCTACAAAAGAAGAGAAGAGTCACCTTGAAGACAAAGCTCAAGGAATGAATCACCACAAAGAGAGAGAAGGAGTAGAGATGATCGTTATGAACGAAGATACTCAAGGATAAGTACAGATTCGGAGAAGTACAAGTACACCAAGAGCTACACAAGAAGAAAACATCAAGCTCATGTTGGTGAATGGGTTTCCGACTCCGACTCCGACAACAACTCTGAGAGAAGCTATCACTCCGACTCCGACTATAGTCAAGATGATGGTGTTGCCGGAATTGCTCTCGTGACTACCAACTCCTACGATCTATTTGATTCACCAAACGAAGGGAGTGGAAGTTGCTTCATGGCTAAAGGCCCCAAGGTATCACACCCCGAGTATCTTGATTTTGATAGTGATGAAGATGATTTCCTTTGTGATGATGACTTGCTTTGTGATAAAACTAGTGATGTTGATCAAATGAACTTGATAATTCTCATGCTAGTCAAGATGAGTCATTTGATGATGATAAGATGAAAATAGAACAACTAACTAAAGTACTAAACACTCTTAAGTTAGCTCATGAATCTACTCTCGAAGATCATAGAGAGCTTGTGAGAACTCCTGAGAAGCTACGCTTCGAGAAGCTCAACTTGGAGCAAGAGCATGAGTTTCTCAAAGCTATCAATGATGATCTTCCAAAGAAGACTTCATCTTATCTAGCCAAACGACTACTTTTGTCTACCTTCATGCCTCAAGTTAAAACTAAGCAATCTAGTAACAAAGGCAAGAAAGGTTCTTCATCTAGTAGCAACAATATAAATGCTAAACCCAATGATGTTGCTTTTAGTAGTTCTATTGATTCCGCTAATGATGTTTCTCTTAGACAAGTTACACTTGAGCAAGAAAATTCTTTATTGAAAGGAATTATAGAAAAAAGGTATCTACAAGAGTCTTGTCGGATGTAAGCAATTTGAGGAAATTGTACGCAAGCACGGAGGATACTGGAAGAATCGTGGTGTTGGCTACTTCAACACTAATGGAGTTGAGTGGGAAGAAGGTCAATATCACAAGCCCGAGTTTGTTCCTCAAAAGGATAAGTATGAAAATATTCTTCCCCAGGGGACAAACACTCAAGATGACCTTCCACCACAAGACCAGAAGCTCAAGGGCAAGAACATGCTTCAAGAGGACATTGACTCATATTAAGATGAACCCCTAGCTTTGGTGGAGTGGGTTCCCAAGGCTAGTTCAAGCTCAACTACTACAAAGACTAATTCAACACCAAGGATCCCCATCAACTTGATGTGGGTTCCCAAGAAGAAGAACTAGTAAGTTCTTCAGGGGTGACTCCGCCAATGAAATTCACTCACATTCATTATTGGCAAGGACTTTTTGCACTCAACATCAACTCAATGCAATGGTTCAAGGAGTCACACACTCCCTCAAAGGTAAGCAAGGGACAAGGTAATAAACTAATCAATGGACATTATAACATATGCTTTGCACTCCATGTCCATAGATATCCTTGTATTTGTCTCTTGTGTGCTTGGGACTAACCCATGTAGGTGAGAGGAGTAAGGAAACAACAAGGATACTCCCAACTCTTGGTGATCTTCATCAACATTGAGCATCCACAACTACCTCACCAACATGAAGTCTTTATCGACGAAACCCGAGGTTAGTCTAACCCTCTTATGGGGGTATATCACATTAAGCGGGAGCTTTACTCTAAAACATGAGTCAAAGCATCTCTTAGTATGTGACAACATTAAATGCTTTATGGAAAAGTGGTAACCCCACTTGTGCTTAAACAACGAGTATGACCTATGATCAAGTACTCTTACTTGGCTCCTAAGTCAAATACTATATAGATGACATCATCATCGCCCAAGTGCTTGTTAGATGCTAGTGTGTTTGTGCATGTTCATCATGATTTCTGTTGACATCTTATTGTGTGAGCATGTTGGTCTGCATTTATTTTCTCATTCGAGGACATCCAATTGTTGCTATCTGGCTTTTGATTTATATTTTGCCAATTGGATGGACAATAATGCCTAGGACCACTCTCTAGCTATCTATGCTTTCTCACCTCATATTCCATTCATGCTGCATCACAAAATTTGAACAAGTGCTTTTCGATCCCTCAGTGTGTGTAGCACTCGGAGTTCCGTATCGACAAGGACTGAACATTAAAACCTCCCAAGTGCATCTCAGTGGAACCAACCCAACAATATCGGTCTCACCGACAATCTCGGTACTACCGATGTCATATTCTCAGTTACACCGAGTCTCCCTATCAGCTGATAGTTGTGGAACTTGGTGACACCGAAAACATAAAATTGGTATCACTGACAGTGAAGGGTATATATGTTGTGGACCCCAACGCCTTGAAATTTCTATCTTCAAACGTCGCGCCTCAGAACCCTAAGCTACCGCCTCGAGACCCCTGGTCGTCGCCCTTGTCTTCCCGAGCTCCACTGCCGCTGGGAATCACCGCCGTCGACGAAATCTGCTCCCTTGTTGCCGTCGTAGAGGATCCGCGCCAAGCTAGGGTACGGATTCGATCTCTAGTGCGCTCCCCATCCGATTCTTGCGCATTAGACACTTTTTAATCATCTATGCACCCCTTGCTCATATATATTTCCATTAGAAACTCCAAAATTTCGAGTTAGATTGATTTTCTAGGGTTTTGCCATCCGCCCGATAAATCTCGGTGGAACCGAAACGAAAATATCAGTCTCACTGATATGCTTTTCAATGTGGTTGAGGACTGACTCAGTGGAATTGAGTGGCTCTTTTCGGTCCTACCGAAAAGGCTGCCAAGTTCCTGTTAAGGAGTTAGTTCGTCTCGGCCCCATCGAAAATTTCTTTTCAGTTGCACCGATATCTATTTGAAAAATTGCAAAACTTTTGAAAATTCATTGCTCAAATTTCAAAAACCAGCCTCATTTTGTGATTACTCATCTTCTTCTGCTCATCTATACTCTATTCACAGGGACAATATGTCAGGCTCAGAAGACAGTCAGAATTTGCCAGAGCAGGGAGTTGATATGAGTTATTGAACAAGCCGAGAAGCCAGTTCTTTCTCAGATCCAGGCACCCCCAGCTCTCATGGGTTGCCCAAGGCTGCCACCAGAACCAGGAAGAAGCTGAACTCAGATGAAGAAGATTCAAACTTCGTTCCAGAAGAGATGCTTGCTAAGAAGCAAGGGAAAGTTGCAAGGAAGTCTGCTACTGAAGCCACTTCCTCTACGAGGGTTGTCAGCAAGATCTATGCACTTGCTTCAACCTTCAAGGCTCATGAGACTGCTAGAGCAACTATCTCAGTTGAAGTCCCTAGGAAAGCTATGCCTAAGAAGGCAGGGGAGAAAAAGTCCAGGAAGAGGATTATTCACGTGACTAGCAGGCCTACCTCCATGTATCAAGATCCAGAGGAAGCAACTGGTGTTGCTGCTGAGGAAGAGGAGGATGATCCAGCTACACAGGCTCCTCCCAAGAAGAAGGCAAAGAAACTGATGTCTGATGCTATGCCAAAGACTGGCACATCCAAGAAGGCTGCTGCTGAGAAGCCTAAGAGGACAACTAGGCAGATTCCAGCTTCTGATAAGAATAAAGGGACTGCCTCCAAAGCTGAAGCTGATGATGATTTGACAACTTTGATGAAGCTCAGACCACATCTTCCAGTACACAATGCCAACTACCCACTAGCTTAGGATATGAAGAAGGGGAAGGATTCAGGATTGAGAGCTTAGGGCTATAGATCCTTATGCCTAGAGGAAGAAAACAGCTATGGACTACAGATTCTATACCAAGGAGCAACGGGATTTTTATGAGACTGTGCTCTTTGACAAGAGTCCAGTTGTGAGTGATATGCAATATGTTGATTGCAAATTCATCAAGGAGAATGAGGACTACTTCCCAAGTGTCCAAGACAATTTCTATTGCATAGGTTTGGATGAGTTTGTTGGCAGAGAATTCACAGCTTGGAATGATGAGATGATCATGCAATTCTACTCCACTGCACACTTCTACGGAGATGGTAGAATTGTATGGATAACTGAAGGTGCAAGGTATGAATCAACTGTTGAAGAATGGGTTGATATCTTAGGAGTTCCTAAAGCACGGGATGGTGACTTGGATGTCTACTCAGAATCCAAGGCTAGCCACAATGCTATGGCTACTATGTACAAGGAGATCCCTGCTGCCAATGTGAAGTCTCACAAGTTAGGATCAATCTACTTTCTTCAGGTTGGCCTCCGCACTATCAACACCATTCTGAGGCATACCTTGATGCCCAAGTCCAAAGATGACAAGATGATCCGAGGCCACTCCATAAATATGTTGATCCACCTTGACAGTCACACCAGGATCAGAGTCATGGATTTGATTGTTGAGACAATCAAGAGGGTTGCTCCTGACCAGAAGCGCTCATGCTGTTCTGCACACTACATCCAGATGCTTATCAACTCAAAATTGGAGAAGCACATCTTTGCTCTAGATCTTCCACATTTGCCCCTACAGCCAGATCACGAGGACAATGTTGTGGTGATGGATGTTGATCATCCCACTTCAACTGCAACTCAGGCACAGGCAGAGGCAGTTAGAGCCACTAGTGCTCAAGCCCCTCGATCCAGGAGTGAGCAAATGGATTTGTCGATAGCATCAGTTCAGGGCATGCAGAAGGACATTAAGGGGATTCTGGACAACCAGAACAGTCTTTTCAGGATCTTTGAAACTAGGATCAAGACCCTTAATGATAAGGTGGACGGGCTGACTAAGACAGTCACAGAGCTTCAGCATGAAGTTGACTCCGTACACATCCCTCGGGTTTCTTCTACTTCTGATGATGATGAGGAGGAGGAGGAGGAGGAGGATGAATCACCTCTAAGGCCGGGCACTCAATTCACCACTCAGGCCAGATCAGCCACAGTGCCTGCACAAGACTTGAGGCCCTCTTCATCAGCTCCTGCTACTGTCAGCATAGCTCCTGCTCCATCTGCTCTAGTTCCTCCAGCCGTCACTCCAACTCCATCCACGACATCTGCAGAGATCTTCGCCGACGCTATCATCTTGACTCCTTCATCAACAACCGAAGGAGATATGCCCAAGAACGTTTAGATATCTGACTTTGAACTTTTTGGTAACTTGTTTCCAAAGGGGGAGAAGTGTATATAGATCTTTAGGCTTCGAGCGAGAGAGCGTTTTGGTGTTTATTGCTTTTCAAAACATTTGGTTCTTTTGGTTTGACGTGAGATACTTTTGTGTTTATGTGTGATCATACATTGTTATGTGATGAGATGCTACTATATCGTATCATCTTAAATGCTCATGTGATGATCATTCACCTTTGCTTCATTGTGTTGTGCATTGTTATTCATTCTAATTATCCTCGCACACCACCAAGTTGTATGTGACATGGAAGAAGTGCCCCACATACCTAATCGATTGTGCATTTGCATTCAAACGCAAATTCAAAATAATGCACAAATTTTGGGGGAGCTCTTGCTTATCACATACCTCTCAAAGCGATGATTATATTCATTGATTTTATCATATCTCGAAGCTTTGATCTATATGTTGTCATCAATTACCAAAAAGGGGGAGATTGAAAGCACATTTGCTCCCTTTGTGGTTTTGGTAATTAATAACAACATATAAGTCATTGAACTAATGTTTCCACCAAGTATATTTCAGGAAATGTTCAATGATAGGATTGGCAAAAGGAGATTGTGGACATACCCCAAGATGCAAGGAAATAGGTTGGTCAAGCTTCAAGAAAGAGGACTCTACATTTTATATTTGTGAGAAATCACTTTGAGTCCATAGGAAAACCAATACTATTAAAAGGGGGTAGGGTTTTGTTGGTGAACAATATGCTCAAACGTGCACAAGTGATAGTCGCCAAAAACATCCACAAACTCTCCCACCAAAGTCTATTCTATACCCAACACTCAAAATCGGTGCAACCAACTTTCCCATACCGGTGCCACCGATTCCAGAACCTAGACAGACTATGCCAAACACTAGCCACTTCGGTGCAACCGATTCCATACCGGTGTCACCGAGTTTAGGTTGCCAACTTTCTTTTACGCAAATTCACATTTTCGGTCCCAATCGGCATCACCGAGATTGGAAATCTGACCGTTGGTCACCTTATCGGTGAAACCAAGTTTCCTATATTGGTCTCACCGAGATTCAAAAGTTGCCACCTTTTGGTCACTTCGGTATCACCGAGATTAACACATCGGTGTCACCGAGTTGGTCATTTTGTGTGTAACGGTTGGATTTTTGGGGATGCCTATATATGCCCCGTCACCACCGCCCACTCGAAAGAGAAACACTCAGAACTATTCCATACCTATCCTATCAAATTTTCTGAGAGAGAACCACCTACCCTTGTGTTGAGGTCAAGATCTTCCACTCCAATCATATGGATCTTTATTTCTAGCCTCCCCAAGTAGCTTTCCACCAATCCCATCTCTTCCACCATGCCAAATCTGCGAGAGAGTGATTGGGTGCTAGGGAGTCTATCATCTTAAAACACAAGAGCAAGGAGTTCATCATCATTACCGAGCCTATTACCTTTTGGAGGGTGGTGCCTCCTAGATTGGTTAGGTGTCGCTTGGGAGCCTCCTACTTCATGTTGTGGAGTGAACCAAGAAGTTTGTAAGGGCAAGGAGATCGTCTACTTCGTGAAGATCTACCCATAGTGAGGCTAGTCCTTCGTGGACGGAAGCCGTTTGGAATAGTCAAGGTTGCTACTTCGTGGACCCATTTGGGTGGAGCCCTCCGTGGACTCTCGCGACCATTACTCTCCGTTGGTTGAAGACTCCATAAACGTGGATGTACGATAGCGCCACCTATATTTGGTCAAGTAGTCTAATCACCCCCCCCCCCTCTTTACATACTTCCGGTCCTACACTATCTCAACTCTTTACTTCCATATGCAATGTCTTTAGTTTTCGCAGCTATACTTGATCAATTGCATGTGTAGGGTGTGCTAGACTTGCTATATATGCTAAAATCTGCCAACACTTAACTTTGCACCTTGTTTAGATTTTAAATTCCCGCTAGTAGTCTATTCACCCCCCATTAGACATGCTCTTCTAGTGATCCCACAATTGTTATCAGAGCTTTGGTCTCTATTGCTTCGGTTTCATCACCGTGGAGGAAGATGGTTGTGTCTAGTGTGGAGATTTTGTATTGTACAGTTCCCATTCTTGATGTAGAGTACTATAGTCGATGGAAGAATGTCATGATTGATCTATTCGACAAATTCCATTTGACAAAACATATTGAAAATCCCTATGTGCTCCCCATTGATGAATTGCATCCCACACACGAAGAGGAAATTGACATGATTCGTAACCTTAGAACTGCTAATCTTATTGTTAGAGGTTTACCAAGATTTGTCATTCTCAACTGAAGAACATTGCATGTGCTTATACTTTGGAACAATTTGGAGAAACGATATCCAAATCTTACATTAAGTAATTTTTATGAAATTCTTCATAAAATTGTTGCTTTTCACAAAATGAAGCCTAGTGATCCAAACTTTGATAAATTCCTATTTGAGCTTCGTGATCTTATGCATGCTAAAGAAGATGTCACAACTATCGACAACATTTTTATTGAAGCCATTCACATTCATAAACTTGAACATTGTCATGGTTACGATTCTAACGAGTCTCATGGTTTCTATGACGAGGAAATTCCACCAAATGATGACATTGAAGAACATGACTACTATGATGAAGATGAGTTGTTCGATATCGAGCATGAAAAGATCATGAAGAATCTAAGACTAGTGGCAAACTTCAAGGATTACATGTCCAGTGGAAAAGAGTGGATTCTCGACACTGGATGCACGGATCACATGACTGGAGATAAAGACATGTTGCAAGAGATCACACCTAATAAAGGTCCTCGGAGGTACGTGACCTTTGGAGACAACTCTAAGGGTAAGGTACCTTGCCTTGGTAAGGTGGTCATTCCTCATGATAGCTCTAGTCAAAATGTGATGCTTGTGGAATCCCTTGGCTACAATCTCATTTCTGTATCTAGACTAGCAGACTTCGGTTCCAATGTGTTATTTACCAAAGTAGATTGCTAAGTGTTTCGCTTTGATAATCATAAAATTCTCTTTACTTGTATTCGTAGAGCTGATCTATACATTGTCGATTTCACTAAAAAGGCCCAACCTGGTACTTGTCTTATTGCAAATCTTCTAAAGGTTGGCTACGGTATAGAAGGCTAGGACATGTAGGCATGCGTAATCTAGATAAGCTTATAAAGAGCGATCACATTCTTGGTGTTAAATATGTTATCTTTGACAAAGATAGGCTTTTTAGCACTTGTCAAGCAGGAAAGCAAGTAGGTGGAACTCACCCGGTCAAGAACATCATGACCACTAGGAGACCACTCGAGCTACTTCATATGGATCTTTTTGGTCCCAATGCTTACAAGAGTCTCGGTGGAAACTCTTATGGTCTAGTGATAGTTGATGATTTTTCTAGATTTACGTGGGTATTCTTTCTTGATGATAGGTCGTGGGTTTAAAAGATCTTCAAGAACTTTGCACGCAAAGCGCAAAATCAATTTGAAGTGAAGATCAAGAAGGTTCAAAGTGATAATGGATCAGAGTTCAAGAATACCCATGTGGATACCTTTCTTGATGAAGAGGGTATTTCACATGAGTTCTCGGCTACGTACACACCTAAAAAATGGAGTTGTTGATAGAAAGAATCGAACCCTCATTGAGATGGCAAATACGATGCTTGACGAATACAAGATGACAAGACACTTTTGGGCAGAAGCCGTGGAAACAACATGTCATGCCACAAACTGACTCTACTTGCAAAAGCTTCTCAGTAAAACGGCATACGAGCTTCTCACCGGTAACAAACCCTGAGTTGGATACTTTTGGGTATTCGGATCTAAGTGCTACATTCTTGATAAGCATCTTCATGCTAAATTTGCTCCCAAATCTCATGAAAGTTCCCTACTTGGTTACGGATCGAACTCTCACACCTACCGCGTCTACAACAACTTCACTCAAAAAGTTGAAGAAACGATAGATGTGAAGTTTGATGAATCTAATGGTTCGCAAGTCGAACAATTGCCAAATGATGTAGGTGACAAAGATCCTTCAGAAGCTATCCAATATTTTCCACTCAACAATATTTGTCCCATGGAGGTGAAGGAAAGTACTTCATCAACCCAAGTGGAAGCTCCTACCTCGAATCAAGGCTACGGAAAAAACGACATGGAAGCATCCACAAGCGGTACACGGCAAGATGAAGGGGAGGAGGAAGTACATCATGCTGATCCACCACAACCTCCTTCACCACCACCTCAAGGAGATGGCCACATCAACAACAACCGATATGAAGGATATGATGAAGAAGAAGCTCCACCATGTAACAAGCCAAATCTACCCTGAGTTCGAGCACAAGTGACCAAGAACCATCCCCTAAACCAAATCTGTGGTGATATACAAACATGGAGGATCACTCGCTCTAAAACTCTCCTAGCTAACTTTTGTGATCATTATTTTTTCATCTCTAGCATTGAACCCTTGAAGGTTGAACAAGCTCTTGAAGACGTATATTGGGTGAATGCTATGCATGAAGAGCTTCACAACTTCGAGAGTCACAAAGTGTGGACACTAGTGGAGAAGCCCAAGGACGAGCAAAACATCATCGGCACGAAATGGGTGTTTCTGAACAAGCAAGATGAAGACGGTCAAGTCGTACGCAACAAGGCTCGTCTCGTAGCCCAAGGATATACGCAAGTCGAAGGTATGGACTACAGTGAGACCTACGCCCCCGTTGCTAGACTAGAAGCTATTCAAATTCTTTTTGCTTATGCATATCACCATAACATCACTCTTTACCAAATGGATATTAAAAGTGCATTTTTAAATGGTGAGATTGAAGAAGAGGTCTATGTTAAGCAACCACCTGGTTTTGTAAATCCTAAGAAACCTAACCACATTTACAAACTTTGCAAAGCTTTATATGGTCTTAAGCAAGATCCTCATGCTTGGTATAAACGCCTAACAAAGTTTCTCATTGAAAAGGGTTTTGAAATTGGTAAAACTAACACAGCCTTATTCACAAAAAGAGATAATGGTGAATTATTTGTGTTCCAAACTTATGTGGTGATATTATTTTTGGATCTACTAACCCACAATTTAGTGAGAAACTAGGAACGTTGATGTCAGAGAAGTATGAGATGTCTATGATGTGTGAGCTGAAATTCTTCCTTGGTCTACAAATCAAGCAAACGAGAGAAGGTACATTCATCTCTCAAACCAAGTACACCAAGGACTTGATCAATAAGTTCAAGATGCAAGATTGCAAAGGTCTGAAAACTCCCATGCCCACTAGCGGACACAATGATCTCACTAAGGAGGGTGAACTGGTTGATCAAAAGGTTTATCGATCAATGATTGGTTCATTACTATATATATGTGCCTCTCATCCCGATATTATGCTTAGTGTGTACATGTGTGACCGATATCAGGCTGCACCCAAAGAGTGCCATCTTAAGGTTGTGAAACGCATTGTGAGATACTTGATACATACACCAAACTTTGGCATTTGGTATCCCAAGGGATCTTCTTTTAATCTAGTTGGCTACTCCGACTCGGACTATGTCGGTGACAAGGTTCATAGAAAATCCACCTTGGGTACATGTCAATTTCTTGGTAGATCTCTTGTGTCTTGGTCCTCCAAGAAACAAAACTTGGTATCTCTATCTACCGCTGAAGCTAAATATATTGTTGTCGGATCATGTTGTGTGCAATTATTATGGATGACACAAACTCTTAAAGACTATGGAATCTGTGTTAAAAATGTGCCATTACTTTGTGACAATGAGAGTGCTATTAAGATTGGTCATAATCCTGTGCAACATTCTCGAACCAAGCATATTCAAGTTTGACATCATTTCATTCATGATCATGTTGCCAAAGGAGATATTAGTCTTAAGCATGTTCGAACTAACAAGCAATTGGCCGATATATTTACTAAGCTACTTGATGAAAAAGTGTTTTGTCACTTGAGGAGTGAGTTGAACATAATTGATGTTTCAAACTTGAGCTAAGCTCACTCCGATGCATGCAAGGGGATGAACTTTATTATCTATTCCATGCCATTATTATCTTGAATATCATATATCTGGAATTCTATGCTCCCTTGTCTTGCATATTATCACTTTTGTAGGTACTTGGGAGAACAACACTCCACAAGATTGCCATCAACTCATATCTTAAGCAATATTGTCATTACCAAGTATCCACAACCTCTCTTTGATGATGAAAGTAAGAAGACAACAAGACATATCCTTGAAATATATTTCTCAATTGGTATCAACTCACAATTGGTATCATGGCATTTGGATATATCATGTTCTTCCTTGCATGACTAACCTATGTAGGTGAAAAGTGAACGAAAACAACAAGGATTGCTCCCAACTCAAGATGATCTTCATCAACCTCGAGCATCCTCATCAAGTTCGCCTACAAGCTATGTCAACAACATCACTTAAAGGTATGTATTCATATCCTTGAAAAAGGCTTTACTCCAAGACATGAGATAAAGCAACTCAAGTGATATGAAGACATTAAAATGCTTAACCAAAAAATGGTAACCCCATTTTGAGCTTAACGATGAGTATGACCTATGATCAAGTATTCTTGCTTGGCTCCTAAGTCAATATACTCAAATATAGGTGACCTAGTCACGGCCCAGCATCTAGTTAAGAATCTTGTTTGGTTCACTCTCTATTTTGCAATATTTCTTGGAAACATTCAAATCTTCTCTAGCTGATATTTTTTTAAATTCTTTGCATTTCGTTTACAAATCTGTTCGACACTTTGTTACAATTTTTCAAAGAAATTTGCAAGTTTCTCAAACATTGCCAAGTTTCTGTTTTAGCCTTGGAGCCTCCGATACAAATGACTCGGCTATACCGATTCGGCGGATGAGCTGCATAGCAACATATCGATACCGCCGACTAGTTTGTCTCGGAGCCCCCAATTTGATATGGTTTTTCAGTCTGTACACATATCGGTAAATCCTTGTGATCCTATTATAATAGTTTCAATTCTTTGATGATCCATTTATTCAAAAAAGGGAGATAAATAATTTTCAATGATTCCCTCAATTCTTCTGATGCTATCTAAAATTTTCATATTGCATGATCCCTACATTCTATGACCCTTGTTCTCAAGGATCCCTTCTTATTCGATGGTCCCTGTATCTAAACCTATATCTGATCTTTTTGGAAATTAATGCCGATGGGGGAGTGAAAGTGCGTTATATCGAATAGAGGGGGGTGAATAGGCGATTTTTACAATTTCATCACTTGAGGAATTTCAACTTTGAGGAATTTGAAATGTGATGAATAACTAGCAGCAGAATAAGTACTCCAGTACATGAGGAACATAGTAACAGCATAGTCTTCATGATGAAATGAAACATGCACAAATAGTAAGTAGCGTGATACAGGATAAGCAGTGATGAACAAGGTAACTTGAAGAATTTGAGGTGAGGAATTTGTGAAAGTCTTCAGTCAAATTCTTCAAACAGTAACAATCAATTTCATCAACAGGTATATGAGGAATAGAGGGGTTGAGGAAATAGAACCAGATAGCTCGATGAGGACAATGGTTTGATGACCCAGTTCCAATTGTTGTGACAGTCGTACATCTGGTTTGGAGTGGCCTGGTATTTAAACTAGAGGACACACAGTCCTAGGACACATAATCCTTATCGTATTCTCCTTGAGCTAAGGTCACACAGTCCTCGCCCAACACTCGTGGTAAGTCTTCAGGGTAGACTTCCAAAACCCTCACAAACTGGTCACCCAGCGATCCACAATTTACTGTTGGATGCTCTAGACCAAGCTCACATCATGATCCCCAATTGACTGCAGGAGCACTAGACCATGACGCCTAACCGTCTGGAGGATGCACAGTCCTCAAAGGTAACAAGCGTCGGATTCACACAGGAATTTCTTCAGTGATGCTCAATCACTATGGGTTTGGTGGTTTGGTTGTGGGTTTTTCCTCACTGATGATTTTCTCTCAAAGTCCTTGGAGGATGGGTTGCTCTCAAATGACAAGTGTCAGTTCTCTCTCGGAGTAGCCAACTGACTAGTGGTTGTGGGGGTGGCAATTTATAGCCAGGGTGCAACCTGACATGATAAGACATAAATGCCCCCAATAATATGATCGTTATGTGGATAAGAATGATTGGGGACAGCTGGCGCTAAGCACAGCAACGATCGGAATCTCGAACTATGAAAGTCCTTAGGCTTATCATGTTCCTCACTTGTAGGCACTTCGCACTGGCAAAATCCTAACTCCTCAGTCAGATCAATTTCCTCAGAGACCAGAAGAAGTTCATCTTTGTCACTGAAGAACTTGTCTGAACCGTAAGAGATTTCCAAAGGCTTCACTCGAAGGATTGTATAGGTTGAGGATTTTGGAGTTGAGCATCAGTTGGAAATTTTCCTTAGTATTACCTCGGCCCCCTTTAATAGTACGGTGTTTCCTATGACTCAAATAAGGAAATGAAACTACGAATACAAAAGTCTTCACGCTTCATATTCCTCATTCATATCTTCAAGGTCACACCAACTTCTTCATTTTCAAAGTCTTCACAAAGTCTTCACCAAAGTCTTCACAAAGTCTTCAACAAAGTCTTCAGTTGAAGTCATACATTTTTAGGGGTCGATAATCTCTGGATATATCAAACTCCTCATCAATTTATAGAGCCTGTGTACATTCACAAACACATTAGTGCCTTAACCTATAAGTCTTCAATACACAAAAATCACTAAGGGGCACTAGATGCACTAACAATCTCCCCTTTTTTGGTGATTGATGACAAATAGGTTAAGTTTTCAATGGGGATAAACATATGAAGTGAAATTACAGAGTTTGAGGAATTTGATTGCAAGATATAGAAGAACTCCCCCGGAAGATGTGCATATTTGAGGAATTTGCTTTGGACTGCAAATGCACATGACAGGTTAAAACATGGAGAACTCCCCCTATATCTTGTAATTCATACACTTATTTGAACGTATGATATGAAGAATTTGAAATGTGTGAGGTAAGTGGTGTCTGAAGAAATTCAGCATGTATGCATTAAAGTACTTGAGGAAATAGTTCAAAAGTGTCAGACCACCATCAGACTTAAGTTTACAACTCAATCAACAAAAGCTTCAGAAGAGCTAGAGTTGTAACTTAAACAAAAATAGCCCATATATAGAGACCCGCTTGAAGACTAACTCAAATTTTCTCCCCCTTTGTCATCGAAGACCAAAAGGGACAAAAAAGTGAGGACTAACGCCCCTTTGAATAATTTCATCGTGTTGGTGAGGAAGGAGCGCCAGCATTATCGAGGTCGTTTGTCGATGCAGGGCCTGCCACAGTGTCGTCAATGTCTTTATCCTCATCGCGCTCTTGAGATGAAGAATATGAACTTGTGACCATCAGAGGAACTTGGACTTTCTTGAATTTCTTCTGTGGTCGACGAGCCCAATCGGGATGTTCATCAAGATCTAGCTCATTCAGTTCTTTAGAAGACTTGAGGTGAGATAATATGGCCCAAGTGCGGTTGAGGTTTTCATGCGCATAATAGTGATTCCTCTTCACAGTGTTCTGCATCATAGTCATGTTTTACACAATGTAACCAAGTTGACGCTTCACCCACTTGTGATTGCGATCGACCTTCTGATGAAGACTTATTAGCACCTCGCGATCAGTCATCACACGAGGGGCAGACTCTTGAGGTTTGTGAGCTAAGGCCTTTGCTTCGAAGTCCTGAGTTACAGTGTCATCATTGGTGGAGAAGGAAGCAGTTTTGCGAAACTGTCCATCCAATGGACGAGTGCCTTCATCAATGACAGCCTTGCCTTTTCCTTCTACTAAGTCAATTGTTCTCTTGATGACTTTGATTGGAGGCAGGAAGCCAAAGTGATTCTGGAAATCAGCCTTGAAGGGAACTGAGGACTTTGCCCTGATGAATTTCATGATCCAAGGCGCATAAGGCTTCTGTTCAAATGGAGATAAAGTATTATTGGCCAGTGTCCTCATGAAGAAAACGTGTAAGTCTATGGGAATCCCATGAATGATGTTTAAGAGCATATTCTTAATGATTCCCTCCACTTCTTCTTCAGAATTGTGGCCCTTCTAAGGACAAAGAGTATTTGTGAGTATGTGGTAGACTGTCCTGGGCACATATAGCAAATCCTTCACAAGGAAGGTTTTCCGTTGAGGCTTTCCAGGAGGCAATGTCTTCATCAGCACTTGCATCAGCTGATTCGGAAGAGCAGGTTCATCGAACAGTCTATGAGCTTCATCTAAGGGAATTGGAACTGGTACACACTGAATCAATTCAGAAGCTTGAGCAGTGAAGTGAGTTGATCCTGTCATCCAGTCCAAAACCCAGGAGTTGATGTCTGAAGCATTTCCACTGATATGCAGTGTGGCATAGAACTGAAGGATGATTTCCTCATTCCAGTCGCAAATGTTGACGCAGAAAGGAAAAAATGCCTGCATCGTGAAGAACTTGGAGTACCGGTGTGAACGATGGAAGTGTTTCCATGTCTGCATGAGGAATTTGGTGATGCTCGAAGACTTTATTCTTCTCGAACAGGACTGATGCATAGTAGTTGAGCTGAGTTGCCGTCCAGAATCTTCTACGACCGGCCCTTGCAAAGTCATAAGGATTTGGACCTGTGAAGAACATACGCTCATTGAAGAAATTGCTCTTGAGGAATTTGGGGCGCGCTCAGCCTTTGAATGGCATCCTTGGCTTCGGTTGAAGATTTGGCTTGAAGCGGCCCTTGATCTCCTTTGGCATGGGAGGAACTTGAACAATCTAAAGGGCTGGTTCCTCAATTACGGGTGGAGCAGTAAAGTCATCAGCTGTTGCAGCTGCAATTTCTTCAGTGACTTGGGTGGTCAGATTGGCAGATTCTTCATGTAGTTCTTCAGTCGGAGCAGGTGACTGAGGAATCTTTGTCAGAGGAGTAGTCATTGGTGAATTTGGGTGTGTTGATTCCCAATATTCATCATTGATGACAGGCGTTGTATTGCCAATGTCTACGTCCTCATCAATTTCTTCAACTCCAGCCTCTTCAGTAGTGAACTGAGGCTGGGGCGATGATATCTTTGGAGTTGAAGCAATGTCTTCAACTTCAATTTCTTCATCAATCTGCTCTGTCGAAGCAGCAGAATGATCTTCATCTTCTTCATCTAGGATGACATAGTCAACCCCAAATGGTACAAGCTCATAAGCAGGTACAAATGAGAGTGGCATAGCATCAATGGGTCCTATTGAAGAACTTGGCATAGTCTTCAACTTCTTCATAGCTGAGGATACTATATCGGATGCTTTTCTCTTAAGAGTCTTCTCTTCTACAGCTTTAGCTTCTTCAGGCACGACTAATGCAATCGCCCTGGTGGGTTCAGGTTCTTCAGGCGCAGCAAAAGCTTCAGCTGTCCTTTCAGTTTCTTTAGGCACAACAGTGATTGTTGTCCTGGCATGGTCATCAGTGGTCTGAGTTTCCTCAGCAGCACTGGTCGTTGCTTCTGGTGCAAAATCATTCTCATCAGTAGTCACATCGGGTTGAGCAGTTTCATCAGCAGCCTCAGGAATTTCATCAGACTGAGGATTTTGTGGTTGCGATCGAGCTACAACCCTAGTGTTGTGATCCTTCATAGCAGCTTGAGCAGCCCTGACGAATCTCACCTTGGTGCCCTTCCATTCAGCATCATACCTTTCTTGATCCTCAGAGAGTGTGCAAATTTCAGACTGAACTATGACGAGTTGATTTGGGGTCAAGTTCATCACATTGTCTCTCAGAAACTTTTCTTTCCGAGCCCTGTTTCTCTTAGCTCTTAGAGCTTGATCTCTCTTCCATTTTTCTTTAGAGACGAAGTGGGTGAGGACATGATCCACACCAAGAGGTAGATTCAGTGAAGAAAGTAGGGTGTTTGGATCTTCATGTCATATATCAATGAAGTTGAGGATCATCTTGGGATCCAACATGTGAGGAACAGAGATGCCCTTGGCTATTGCAGTCCTCTGCTGACTTTGCCTGATGATTTCCTCCAATTCTTCATCATTAGCTTCATCGTCATCATCCTTAGATCCTGAGGGTATGGTTACCACAGCCTTGCTTGAGTGAGGACTTGGTCTTTGACCTCGTCCAGCAGTTTTCTTTAGCTTCAACACTGTAGGGCTAGTTGAAGACTTTGTTGTAGTAGAGGGTCTTGCCGGGATCTTTGGAACTTTTCTGAATCCCTCAGTCCTCTTACATGATGTCAGGTGCACTGAGGTTGAAGACTTTGCAGCTGCAGCTGAGGACTCAGCAGCAACAGTACCAGCACCTGAGACCTTTGTAGGTTGAGGCCTTTGGACTTGAGGAATCTGCTGCGATGGTTTTGAGGTTGAAGAACTTGTCTTCACAGCAGCTTTCTCCATCATTGATTTCTTCGGAGCACTTATAGAGGCTTCGGCAGAGGCAGTAGCAGCACAATCTTCATTGAATTTCTTCACTGCCTCTTTGGCTTTCCTCGCCAGCTTGGCTTGCTGATTCTCCCACATATGAGGAAAGTCCTCAACAGTCTTGAGGCTAGTGGGATCAGCAATTTGATTTTGAGCCAGGGAGGCCTGCTGCACGGAGGTTTTATAGCGAATTTCATCATGTATTTAGGAGTTACATAACGATATTCCTTCCATTCCCTTGCCCATCTCCTCTCAATTTTCTGCAGACGAATTTTTCTCTCCTTGGTCGTTTCTTTGCCATGAGTTTCTTCATCGGGTGTGCAGTATTCCTCATACAATTCATATGGAATCTCAAAGGCAGTGTGCACATCTGGCTTCTTTCCACCTTTCTGAGGTTTCTTTCTGTCAGCCATTTTCTTCACCTAAGGAATTTGAACTCTTGAGGACTCTGAAGAAGTACACAGTTTTTCCTCAAGGAACGCTGCAAATGAGTTAAGTTGATGAGAACCTAGTGATTCATCAGCGGACATGTTATACCTATGAACAGAGTATAGGTGCGAGGAATTTGAATAGGTCATATGTGTTCTTAGAAATAATTTTTAAATAGGAATAGGTGAGGAATTTGACCATGGGTGTCTTGAGGAATTTCACTAAGTGTTCTTTGTCTTAGGTTCCAGAGTTGTGTAAATTTTGAGAATTCACAAAATTGAGGAATCTTGAAGAAAATCATTACTTAGGGAAAATCATCAAGTATATGAAGATGTAAGGTGCTTTAGAATAAGATTCATGAGTAATAAACACCTTTCGAGGAATATGAAGAGCATTCAAAGATCAAACAAGGGCAGTAAAAATAAATTTTATTTACCCTAGTGAAGAACACGATGAACTAAGAGATGAGATTGGGAAGTTCGTCAGTTCAGATCTCCCACGCCCTAGCTTGGCAGAGGGAGACAGCTACAGCGGTAGTGGGATGAGGACTTCCGCGGTCGATGCGAGTACGACGATGGTGAGGTCGAGGCAGTGAAGCTCTTCCACACTGGTGGCGATGATTTCAGTGGCGGCGCTGGGTTGGAGCTTGGGAGAGAGAGGGTAGAGTTGAGGAGTAACTGAGCACAGTTGAAGGGGAGGGGGTATTTATAGTGGAAGTGAAAGCCAATTTGCCCGAAGATTTTGGACAGGATTGCCCCTGACCCTTGCTCTCCATGCAACAGGTGTCACCCACGTAGTGAGAAGTGACGATAGTGGGGGATCGTGGGTTATCCAATTGCGGGAATCGGAACCGTTTGAGCGGGAACCGCTGAAATTTGGTAGAGAAAATTTCAAAGTTTTCGTTCGCAAATTCTTCAGCCGTCAAGGACACAGTGAAGACTTTGAAAAAGTTTCAAAGTAGGACGCATATGAAGAATTTGTGAACAGACTGGGTTGAGTTTAGCATAGAGGGGAAAGGGTCCGATCACATTCACTTAGATGAAAATCAACTTGAATAATTTAGCAATAAGTGAATGTTGTTGAGGACATTAAAAAAGACTCAAATATATATATATATATATATATATATATAGTCAATGAAGAACATGAGTATCAAAGTTTGAAGAATTTGAAAAGTTGAGGAATTTGAAAAATTGAAGAATTTGCAAAATGACAAAAAACTCAACTTTGAAGAATTTCAACTATGGTTGGTGGCGTGAACCACCGTATAAGAATGATGATTTCAGACACCGCGTACAATTTTCGTAGGGTTCTGAGAATCAAATTCTTCATTAATTTCTTCACACTTAGAAGGTTATTCTTCATTGATTGAAGAAAAACGTTACTTCGTGTGTTGCACATCTAAGTCATCAATTTTGCATAAGTGTTAGGATGTGTGTGCTTTTTCAAAGAACATTCAAAGATTCTAAGAAATTTAGCTCACACCGCAACTTGCAAAATCTCTTTTCATCCAAGGGCTTTGTGAACATATCGGCCAGTTGTTCTTCAGTGGGGATGTGGTCAATGGAGATGTCGCCCTTGAGTACATGATCTCGAAGAAAGTGATGACGAATCTGGATGTGCTTGGTCTTGGAGTGTTGAACTGGGTTGTAAGAAATCTTGATGGCACTCTTGTTGTCGCAGTAGAGAGGCACATTCTTCAACTTGATGTCGTAGTCCTTGAGGGTTTGCTTCATCCATAGTAACTAAGCACAACATGAGCCAGCAGCAATGTACTCAGCTTCAGCAGTAGAGAGTGAGAAGCGGTTCTGCTTCTTCGAGGACCAACAGACTAAGGATCGTCCGAGGAAATGACATGTGCCTAAGGTTGACTTGCGATCCACACGATCTCCAACATAGTCAGCATCAGAGTATCCGGCGAGGTGAAGGTTTGAGCCCTTGGGATACCATAATCCAAGTGTTGGTGTGTGAGCTAAGTATCGAAGAATATGTTTCACAGCCTTATGATGTGATTCCTTCGGTGTTGCTTGGAATCGGGCACACCTGCAAACACTCAGCATAATATCAAGCCTAGATGCACATAGATACAATAATGAACCAATCATGGAGCGGTATACCTTCTGATCAAAATCTTTACACTTTCATCAGTGCAGAGGTGGCCTTTTGAAGGCATTGGAGTTTTGATGCCTTTGCAATCTTGCATATCAAATTTCCTCAAAACATCCTTGAGGTACTTCTCTTGGGAGATGAAGATGCCATTGTCTTGCTGACGAATTTGAAGACCTAAGAAGAATTTCAACTCTCCCATCCTAGACATTTGATATTCTTCACTCATCATATAGGCAAAATCATCACTATAGCGTTTGTCAGTACAGCCAAAGATAATATCATCTACGTATATTTGGCATATGAACAGTTCATTGTCATAGGATTTTGTGAAAAGAGTAGGGTCGAGTGAACCGGGTTTGAAGCCTTTCTTCATGAGGAATTCCTTCAGAGTGTCGTACCATGCTCGAGGGGCCTACTTGCGGCCATAGAGTGCCTTGTTGAGTCTGAAGACTTTGTCAGGATGCTTAGGGTCTTCAAAACCTAGGGGTTGAGCAACATATACTTCTTCCTCAAGCTTACCATTGAGGAATGAACTTTTCACATCCATTTGATATAAGATGATATTATGATGGTTAGCATAAGCAAGCAATATGCAAATAGCTTCAAGTCTAGCAATAGGTGCAAATGTTTCATCAAAGTCAATTCCTTCAACCTGTGTGTAGCCTTGAGCTACAAGACAAGCCTTATTCCTCACCACAAGGCCATTTTCATCTTGCTTGTTGCGGTATATCCATTTGGTACCTATGATGTTATGTTTGCGAGGATCTGGCCGCTTGACAAGTTCCCACACATTGTTGAGCTTGAACTGATGCAATTCCTCTTGCATAGCTTGAATCCACTCAAGCTCCTTGAATGCTTCATCAACTTTGGTGGGCTCTATGATAGAGACAAAGGCAAAGTTCCCACAAAAGTTAGTTAAATGTAAGCTTTTGAGCGAGTGAGGGGACCTGGTGCATTGATGTCATCGATGATTTTGTCAATCTACACTTCATTTGCAGCTCTAGGGTGAGCCGGTTGACGTGGCTGAGGACTTCCTTTAGCACCATTTTCTTCAGGTGTATCAACATGAAAGTCTTCATTCATTGGAATGACTTCCTCGGTGGGTATGATATCTTCAGTTGCCTTCGGCTTAATGGATTCCTCAAGAGACTGTTCATCTAACACAGAAGGCAGGTGCTCTCTTTGTGAGCCATCAGTTTCATCGAACCGCACATCTACAGCTTCAACAACCTTGTGAAGGTAGGTGTTGAAGACTCTGTAGGTGTGTGAGTCCTTTCCGTAACCAAGCATAAAATCTTGATGTGCTTTCGGTGCAAATTTAGAACTGTGGTGAGGATCTCTGATCCAGCATTTTATACCGAAGACTTTGAGATAACTTACATTGGGTTTCTTGCCAGTCATAAGTTCATACGAAGTCTTCTTGAAGAATTTGTGAAGATATACCCTGTTGATAATGTGGCATGCAGTATCAATTGCATCAGGCCAAAAGCGACGAGGAGTCTTGTATTCATCAAGCATGGTGCAAGCCATCTCAACTAGAGTCCTGTTCTTGCGCTCCACGACGCCATTCTGTTGAGGAGTACAAGGGGAAGATAACTCATGAGTAATACCAAGTTCATCATGATATTCATCAAGATTAGTGTTCTTGAAATCAGTCCCATTATCACTCCTAATATGCTTGATCTTGACGCCGAAGTTGGTGGAGGCCCTTGAAGCAAATCATCTGAAGACATCCTGCACTTCATTTTTGTACAGAATAATATGTACCCAAGTGTATCAAGAGTAATCATAAACAATCACAAAGCCATACGAACTTGAAGAATTTGTTAGTATGGAGTAATGAGTGGGGCCAAAGAGATCCATGTGAAGCAATTCAAAGGGTCGAGTCGTGGTCATGATTGTCTTTGAGGGATGCTTGGATCTGGTCATCTTCCCAGATTCACATGCACCGCAGAGGTGGTCCTTGAGGAATTTGACACCCTCGATGCCAATGACGTGCTTTTTATTCATGAGCGTGTGCAAGTTCCTCATACCCGCATGTCCAAGTCGTCGATGCCACAGCCAGCCTTCTGAAGACTTTGCAAGTACGCATGTGGCAGGTTGAGGACCTGTAGAGAAATCAACAATATACAAGTCTCCTCTCCTAAAGCCTTCGAAGACTTTGGAATTTTCAGATTCCATGATGACAACACAACAATATTTTCCAAATACGACGATCATATCAAGATCACAAAGCATTGATACAGACATAAGGTTGAACCCAAGGGATTCAACAAGCATCACCTTATCCATGGTTCGGTCCTTTGAGATAGCAACCTTACCAAGTCCCAATACCTTGCTTTTTTCCTTTGTCTGCGTAGGTGATATGCTTCAGAGGAGATGGAGTGAGTGGCAAATTCATCAGTAGATTCTTGTCACCGGTCATGTGGTCTGTGCATCCACTATCGAGGACCCACTCAGTAGCTTTTGGAGTATCATCCTGCAGACAAATTAGTACAACTTACGAACTCATATGCTTCAGAGTGAAGAATATGACATCAATTTCATCACATAGGATTTCATCACGCAAGATAGTAAGCAAGTAGTGTGAAGACGTGAGAAATGAGGAATTCATTTCTTCATGGTTAGCTTGCATCCTTTCAAGCATTTCCTCGGGTCTCCAGCAAATTCATCAGATGTTCAGTTTGATCTGGAGACCTGACCCTGCATAAGAAATTAGTTCAATTTCTTCACCACCCACATCTGGAGGGGTGGCAAAGAGTTCATCATTCTGCGAGCACCATGTGAGAAGGGAGGCATTGAAGCAAGTGCGCTTCATTTCACAGGGCGAGGGTTAGAGTACTTAAATGAATAAGCAGATAAATTCTTCGAGGACTTATGAACATAATGGTTTGAAGAATAATGCACATATTCATAACTCTTAGGTTTTCCCTGTGAAACAGAAGCATTAGCGCGAGAATGATATTTTTGACCATTTGAGGAATTTGGTCCAGGTGAGGACTTTGGTCCATATGAGGAATTTGATCTAGGGTTCCTATTCTTCATGAGTCATGTCGTGAGGACATTTACTTGAAGATTTTGTAGGTAGCTCTTGGGAACCCAGATTTTCTTCATAGGAGAACCGTTCCTACAGTTAGTTCCAACAAATCTAGCAAATACTTCACCTTTCTGATTTTTGAAGAATTTGTAGTTGGAGTGAAGTGACTCATCAGAGGAGTATGAAGTTTCACAAGTAAAGCCAGATAAAGTGGATGGATCTATAGGAGGTCCTTTCGTAGCAACCCATGAGGTTTTGGGGTACTGCTCAGGTGTCCAGTAGGATCCATCAGCATTGAGTTTCCTCATAAAGGCAATACCCTCTTTCCTAGGGTTCCTGTTCAGAATCTGCCTTTTGAGGACATCGCAAAGGATTTGATGCCCTTTGAGACTTTTGTACATGCCTGTCACATACAATTCCTTCAACCCTGCATTGTCGTCAGTGATACTTGTGGTATCCTCAGATGAGGAATTTGAGACCACTGGAATAGTTGAAGAATTTGCAGCAATAGAAGCATTTGAACATTCAGGTGAAGAATTAGCAGTTTCACATTCTATGCATTTCAAACAAGGCGGAACAAATTCTTCCTGAGCGGTACTGATCTGTTGAGCCAGTAAGGAATCGTTTTCCCTTTGGAGATCCTCATGTGACACCCTTAGTTTCTCAAGATCTTGCTTTCTTTGAAGAAATTCATAAGAAAGCTTCTCATGATCAGCTAAGAGGTCGTTATGATGACTCTGAAGGTTATCATACTTTGTCTGAAGAATTTTGATATCGTCAGACAGAGTTTGAGTCTAATCCACTTCATGGTTTAACAGATCATCACTTTTGTCTAGCATTTTATGAAGCTTTTCAAGTGCACTTTGTTGCTTAGTGGCAAGTTTAACAAGTTTAGCATAGCTAGGTTTCGCGTATTCATCAGATTCACCTTCACTTGATTAAGAAGAGGAATGATGTTTGTGTACCTTTGATCCTTTTGTCAGGAAGAAATAGGTGAGAGCATAATCATCATTGCTGATGTCAGAGTCGTTGGACTAGTCATATTCTTCATCATTGAAGATGGACTTGCTGACGAAAGCAGTAGTGAGAGCAAGGCTGGCGACACCAGATTATGATTCCTCCTCAGATTCTTCCTCTTCTTCATATTCTTCAGATTCTTCCTCGGAATCCATTTCCTTGCCGATGAATGCACGAGCCTTTATGGAACCATTCTTCTTGTGCTTTGAGGACTTTGAAGATGAGGACTTTGCAGATGAGGACTTTGAGGATTTCTTCTTTTTCTCTGAGGCATCAGAACTATCCTCCTCTTACTTCTTCTTCTTCTTTGAATATTTTTCCCAGAGAGGACAGTCGGAGATAAAGTGACCAGGCTTCTTGCAACGATGACAGGTTCTTTTCTTGTAGTCTTCTTAGGAATCTGATTTCCTCCAGCCACTTTTTGATGACTTTCCAAATCCACCTCTCCTTGAGAACTTCTGGAATTTCCTCACGAGCATTGCTAGTTCCTGACTTAGTTCTTTAGGATCACCAAGGCTGCTGTCAGAATCTTCTTCTTCAGATGAGGAAATTGCTTTCGTCTTCAGAGCACGAGATCTTCCATAGCTTGGCCCGTAGAGGTCTCTCTTCTCAGCTTGTTGGAATTCATGAGTATTGAGTCTCTCAAGAATATCAGCAGGATCAAGTGACTTGTAGTCTCCGCGTTCTTGAATCATCAAAGCCAGAGTATTGAATGAGGAGTCAAGAGATCTTAGCAGTTTCTTCACCACTTCATGGTCAGTGATATCGGTGGCACCCAGTGCTTGAGGCTCATTGGAGATATCAGTGAGATGATCAAACGTTTGCTGAACGTTTTCATTTCCAAGTCTCCTTAAGCAGTTAAGATTGCGGAGAACATCAACATGAGAGTCACGTTGAGTGGAAACACCTTCGTTGACTTTGGACAGCCTATCCCAGATAAGCTTAGTAGTCTCCAAAGCACTCACTCTGCCATACTAACCTTTGCTCATATGGCACAGATGATATTCTTCACTTGAGAGTCAAGTTGCTTGAATCTCTTCACATCGGCAGTAGTAACAGTGGGAGTGACAGAGGGCATACCATTTTCCACAACGTACGAGAGATCATTGTCAATAGCTTCAAGGTGCATACACATATTGTTCTTCTAGTATGGGTAGTCCATCCCATCGAAGGTAGGACACCCCGCGGAAACCTTGATCATACCTGTAGTCGACATAACTAGAACTCCAGGTGGTTAAACCAAAATCACACAGAGCGAGGGAGTACCTGCTCTAATACCAATTGAAAGTGTGTTATATCGACTAGAGGGGGTGAATAGGCGATTTTTACAATTTCATCACTTGAGGAATTTTAACTTTGAGGAATTTGAAATTTGATGAATAACTAGCAGCAGAATAAGTACTCAAGTGCATGAGGAACATAGTAACAGCATAGTCTTCATGATGAAATGAAACATGCACAAATAGTAAGTAGCATGATACAGGATAAGCAGTGATGAACAAGGTAACTTGAAGAATTTGAGGTGAGGAATTTGTGAAAGTCTTCAGTCAAATTCTTCAAACAGTAACAATTAATTTCATCAACAGGTATATGAGGAATACAGGGGTCGAGGAAATAGAACCAGATAGCTCGATGAAGACAATGGTTTGATGACCCAGTTCCAACTGTTGTGACAGTCGTACGTCTGGTTTGGAGCAACCTGCTTTTTAAACCAGAGGACACACAGTCTTAGGACACACAGTCCTTACTGTGTTCTCCTTGGGCTAAGGTCACACAGTCCTCGCCCAACACTCGTGGCAAGTCTTCAAGGTAGACTTCCAAAACCCTCACAAACTGGTCACTCGACGATCCACCCAACGATCCACAGTTTACTGCTGGATGCTCTAGACCAAGGTCACTTCATGATCCCCAATTGACTGTAGGAGCACTAGACCATGACGCCTAACCGTCTAGAGGATGCACAGTGCTCAAAGGTAACAAGCATCGGATCCACATAGGAATTTCTTCAGTGATGCTCAATCACTATGGGTTTGGTGGTTTGGTTGTGGGTTTTTCCTCACTGATGATTTTCTCTCAAAGTCCTTGGAGGATGGGTTGCTCTCAAATGACAAGTGTCAGTTCTCTCTCGGAGCAGCCAACTGACTAGTGGTTGTGGGGCTGGAAATTTATAGCTAGGGTGGAACCTAACATGATAAGGCATAAATGCCCCCAATAATATGACCGTTATGTGGATAAGAATGATTGGGGACAGCTGGCGCTAAGCACAGCAACGATCGGAATTTCGAACTATGAAAGTCCTCAAGCTTATCATGTTCCTCACTTGTAGGCACTTCGCATGGAGAAATCCTAACTCCTCAGTCAGATCAATTTCCTTAGAGACAAGAAGAACTTCGTCTCTGTCACTGAAGAACTTGTCTGAACTGTAAGAGATTTCCAAAGGCTTCAATCGAAGGATTGTATAGGTTGAGGATTTTGGAGTTAAGCATCAGTTGGAAATTTTCCTTAGTATTATCTCGGACCCCTTTAATAGTACGGTGTTTCCTATGACTCAAATAAGGAAATGAAACTATGGAAACAAAAGTCTTCACGCTTCATATTACTCGTTCATATCTTCAAGGTCACACCAACTTCTTCATTTTCAAAGTATTCACAAAGTCTTCACCAAAGTCTTCACAAAGTCTTCAGCAAAGTTTTCAGTTGAAGACATACATTTTTAGGGGTCGATAATCTCCAGATATATCAAACTCCTCATCGACTTATAGAGCCTGTGTACACTCACAAACACATTAGTGCCTTAACCAATAAGTCTTAAATACACCAAAATCACTAAGGGGCACTAGATGCACTAACAGGGAGAAATACCAAAGCTTCAAAGCTAAAGGGGGAGTTACATGCTTATGCAAAGGGGGAGATATTATTTAGGGGGAGAGGAGAATACCAAAGTAGGGGGAGAAAAATATGTTTGGAAGAAATATGTGTCTATTTCATTTGAAGACTCATGTTAGACTTGTCTCACCCTATCCAATCCCAATATCTACATGCTAAGATTAAGGGAGAGAGGATGACATACTATTTCATCTCTAGGGGAGAAAGTTCTAAATGTTCTTCGAGACATATCAATCCTAGGAATACTATCTTCTATAGGTTCTCCATATATTGGTACTTTTGAGTTATATTGCTTTTGATTGGTAGAATACTCTTGTGTTTTCTAACATTGTTTTCTCAAGTGTATTTCTACTACAAGAATGCTCAAGAACTCAAGGTAAGTATATGCATCATATCTTTGATCAAGATGATCTCTTGCTTCTTGCACATATTGTCTACAAGAGTGAAGTCTTGAACAAGGATACACCTCATTCATATACATTTGATGCATATATCCAATATACACATACCTCATTATACCCCTTCTACTATATGTGTGTCCATGCATTCCAAAACAACTATCCTTTAAAGGGATTGCACACATTTAGGGGGAGCAAGTCTAACTCATGGTGTCTCTCAAAGTCTTCAATATATCCATGCATATCTTTATTTGAAGCTTTCATTGTATGTTGTCATTATTTACCAAAAAGGGGGAGATTGAAAGCACATATGCTCCCTTGGTGGTTTTGATAATTCATGACAACATACATTGTCTTTTGCACTAATACTTTCATCTAGTGTATTTTAGATAAAGTCCATAGAGAGAGATGGGTTGGCAAAAAGGAGTGTGGAGACTATCCCCTTGAATTAGAAGGAGAAGGAATAGATTGGCAAAGCTTCAAGAAAGAGGACTCTATATTTTACTTTGTCAGAAATCAGTTTGAGTCCATAGGAAAGCCAATACTATTAAAAGGGGGTAATGTATTGTTGGTGAACAAGATGCTCAAGCGTGCACACGTGATAGTCACCAAATACACCCACAACCTCTTCCACAAAAGTATGTCCAACGCCAAATACTCAAAATCGGTGCAACCAACAACTGCCACACGATGCCACCGATTCCCAGACTCAGACAGACCCATGCCAAACCCTAGCTCATCGGTGCAACTGATTCTGGTTTGGTGTCATCAAGTTTGGGTTGCCAACTTCCTGTTACCCCAATTCACAAAATCGGTCCCACCGAGTTTGTTGGATCGGCATTACCGAGTTGTGCAATCTGACCGCTGATAACCTAATCAGTGCAACCGAGTTTTATGTATTGGTCTCACCGAGATTCAAAAGTTGCTACCTTTGGAGCAACTCGGTACCATCGAGATTCACATATCGGTATCACCGAGTTGGTCAATTAAGGTGTAACGGTTGGGTTTTTGGAGATGCCTATATATACCCCTCCACCAGCACTCACTTGTAAAAAAGCACTCAGAACAGTTCCCCACTCATACCAACTGATTTTCTGAGAGAGAACCACCTAATCATGTGTTGAGATCATGCCATTCCATTCCGACCATACGAATCTTGATCTCTAGCCTCCCCAAGTTGCTTTCCACCAAATGAATCTCTTCCACCATAGCCAAATGTGTGAGAGAGTGAGTGTGTGTTGAGGAGTCTATCGTCATGAAGCACAAGAGCAAGGAGTTCATCGACATTATCGAGCCTATTACCTTTTGGAGGGTGGTGCATCTGAGATTGGTTAGATGTTGCTTGGGAGCCTCCTACTTCATGTTGTGGAGTGAACCAACAAGTTTGTAAGGGCAAGGAGATAGCCTAGTTCGTGAAGATCTACCCCGAGTGAGGCTAGTCCTTCATGGAAGGAAGCCGTTATGGAATAGTCAAGGTTGCTCCTTCGTGGACCCTTATGGGTGGAGCCCTCCGTGGACTCTCGCGATCGTTACCCTCTGTGGGTTGAAGACTCCATAAACGTGGGCGTACGATAGCACCACCTATCAGAACCACGGGAAAAATCTTCATGTCCTTCAGGCGTTTGATCTCCCTATCTCAACTCTTTACTTCCATGTGCAATGTCTTTACTTTCCGCTGCTATACTTGATGACTTGCATTTGTAGGGTGTGCTAGACTTTCTATATATGGTAAAATCTGCCAACTCTTAACTTTGCACCTTGTGTAGATTTTAAATTCCTACTGGTAGTCTATTCACCCCCCCTCTAGACATACTCTTCTAGTGATCCCACACCACGCCCTCAAGTGTCGTTTGTGGATGCTGTGAACAGCTGACAGGCACGTTCTGATAGAACTTGATATTTTGCTGCGTCATGAATTACGGCTTAGAATTGAGGCTCCAATGATGTTTTGAACGTCACGGAGCATATGAGATGTTCCAAGAGCTGAATTATAATTCCAAGATCATGTCAGTGTTAAGAGGTATGAGACCTCTGACAAGTTGTTTACCTGCAAGAGGGAGGAGAATAGCTCAATCGGTGAGCATGTGCTCAGAATGTCTGGGCACTACAATCCCTTTAATCAAGTGGGAGTTAATCTTACTAGATAAGATAGTGATTGACAAAGTTCTCCAAGTCACTGCCACCAAGGTACTAGAGCTTAGTGATGAAATATAACATGCAAGGGATAGAGAAGATGATCCCTAAGCTATTCACGATGTTTTAGGCCGCGAAGGTTGAAATCAAGAAGGAGCATCAAGTGTTGATGGTAAGGCCACTAGTTTAAAGAAGGGCAAGGGCAAGAAGGCAAACTTTAAGAATGGCAAGCCAGTTACCTCTCCAGTGAAGAAACCCAAGGTTGAACCCAAACCCGAGACTAAGTACTCCTATTGTGAGGGGAACGGTCACTGGTAGCGGAACTACCCGAAATACTTGGCAGATAAGAAGGTTGGCAATGTCAACAAAATGTATATTTGATATACATGTTATTGATGTGTACCTTAATAGTACTCATACTAGCGCCTAGGTGTTAGATACCGGTTCAATTTACTATTATTGGTAACTACAAACAAAAGGTGTGGAATAAACAAAGGCTAGCTAAGGACGAGCTGACGATGTATGTTGGAAGTGTTTCCAAGGTTGATATGATCACCATGGCACGCTCCCTCTACCTTCAGGATTAGTGTTAAACCTAAATAAATGTTATTTGTTGCCTGCATTGAGCATGAACAATATATATGGATCTTTTTTATTCCAAGACGATTATTCATTTAAGAGAACAATGGTTGTTCTGTTTACATGAATAATAGTATCTTTTATGATCATGCACCCAATGTAAATGGTTTATTGAACCTCGATCATAGTGATACACATGTTCATAGTATTAACGCAAAAAGATGCAACGTTAATGATGATAGTACCACTTTCTTGTGGCACTGGCACTTAGGTCATATTAGTGTAAAATGCATGAAGAAACTCCATGCGGATGGACTTTTGGAATCACTCGATTTTGAATCGCTTGATATGTGTGAACCATGCCTCATGGGAAAGATGACTAAGACCCCGCTTTCCGGTATGATGGAGCGGGCAAGTGATTTATTGGAAAGGATACATATTGATGTATGCAGTCTGATGAGTGTTGAAGCACGCGGTGGATATCGTTATTATACTACCTTCACATACGATTTGAGTAGATACGGGTATATTTACTTGATGAAACACAAGTATGAAAATGTTGAAAAGCTCAAGCAATTTCAGAGTGAAGTTGAAGATCATCGTGACAAGAAGTTAAAATGTCTACGATGTGATCATGGAGGTGAATGTCTGAGTTATGAGTTTGATATACATTTATGACAATGTGGACACTGTTTCACAACCCACACCACATGGAACACCATAGTGTTATGGTGTGTCTGTACGTCGTAGACGTGCCCTATTGGTTATGGTGTGTACTATGATGTCCCTTACCAATTTGCCACTATTGTTTTGGGGTTATGCATTAGAGACAACTACATTCACTTTAAATAGGGAAAAATCTAAATCCATTGAGACAACACCATATGAATTATGGTTTGTCAAGAAACCTAAGTTGTCGTTTCTTATAGTTTGGGGATATGACACTTACGTCTCATAAGCTCGAACCCAAATCGGAAAAGTGCATCTTCGTAAGATACCCTAAAGAGGCAATTGGGTATACCTTCTATCGAAGATCTGAAGGCAAAGTCTTTGTTTCCAAGAATGGATCCTTTCTAGAGAAGGAGGTTCTCTCGAAAGAAGTGAGTGGGAGGAAGGTAGAACTTGATAAGGTTATTGAACCTTAACTTGAATTGGAAATTAGTGCAGCGCAGACAGGTGTTCTTGTAATGCGTACACCAATTGAAGAGGAAGCTAATGATGATGATCATGAAACTTCAGATCAAGTTACTACCGAACCTTGTAGGCCTACAAGGACACGTACTGCCCCTGAGTGCTACGGTAATCCTGACCTGGAAGTCATGTTGTTAGACAACGATGAGCCTAAGAACTATGATGAAGAGATGATGGGCCCGGATTCCGACAAATGGCTAAGACCATGAAATCTGAGATAGGATTCATGTATGATAACCAAGTATGGACTTTGGTAGACTTGTCAGTTGACCGGCAAGCCATTGAGGATAAATGGATCTTTAAGAAGGCATACAATAGTAGTAATGTCACTATCTATCGACTTGTCACAAAGATGTTTTCAACAAGTTCAACGAGTTGACTACGACGAGACTTTCTCACTCGTAGAAATGCTAATGTCTATTGGGATTATGTTAGCAGTTGTTGCATTATTCGATTATGAAATCTGGCAGATGGATGTCAAAACAGCATTCCCTTAACGGTTTCCTTCAATAAAGGTTGTATGTGATACGAACCAGAAGGTTTTGTCCACCCTAAGGATGCTAAAAGGTATGCAAGCTCTAGTGATCCTTGTATGGACTGGAGCAAGCATCTCGGAGTTGGAATATACGCTTTGATGAGGTGATCAAAGGTTTTGGATTTATACAAAGTTTATAAGAAACTTGTATTTACAAGAACGTGAGTGGGAGCACTATAGCATTTTCTGATAAGTACATGTGGATGACATATTGTTGATCAAAAATGATGTAAAATTTTTGAAAGCATAAAGGGTTGATTGAAAGGAGTTTTTCAAAGGAAGATCCGGATAAAGCTGTTTAAATATTGGGCATCAAGATCAATAGAGATAGATCAAGATGCCTGGTAAGACTTTCAAAGAGCACATACCTTGACAAGATTTTGAAGGGTTTCAAAATGGATCAGTCAGAGAAAAAGTTCTTGCTTGTATTGTAAGGTGTGAAGTCGAGTAAGACTCAAAGCTCGACCACAGCTCACCCTAGGCATTTGGGTACCCTAACCCGCTACCTGAACCCGAACCAAACCGAATTCCTCGAATTGTCGGGTAATTCGGGTATCGGGTTAGGGTTCGGTTCTCATTTCCTGGCTATTTGGTTTTTGGGTTAGGGTTCGGGTTCCAGTTTCAAAAACCCGAAATACCCATACACCCTGAATTATTCGTAGTAGCCAAATTATTCATGCTACTATTAGAGTGACATTTTACCCATACTAACTAAAATACCCATACTATCCAAAATACCCACACTACCCCAATTATTCATACCCAAAGTTGATGTATGCTCCGAATATTTCGGGTTTTTTTGGGTACCCGAATTACCCGAACCGAATTTTTGGGTAATTTGGGTTCGGGTATTTTTTTTGGTAGAAAAATTTTGGTTCCCATTTTTGAGAACCCGAATTACCCATAACCCGAAGTACCTGAACCGAAATAACCAAAATACCCGAACGCCCAGGATGAACCACGGCAAAAGAATGAGAAAGGACAAAGGTCATCCCCTGTGCCTTAGTCATAGGCTCTATATTGTATGCCATGCTATGTACTACATCTGATGTGTGCAATATTAGTCCGGCAAGGGGGTACAAGAGTGAATGAGGAGTGGATCACTGGATAGCGGTCAAAGTTATCCTTAGATACCTATATAGGACTAAGGAAATGTTTCTCGGTTATGGAGGTGATGAAGATTTTGGCGTAAAGGGTTGCGTCGATGCGAGCTTTGACACCAATCCGGATGACTCTGAGTAGCAAACTAGATATGTATAGTGGAGCGGCCATTTGGGATAGCTCCAAGTGGAGACTGGTAGCAACATCTACAATATGACATAGATATTTGTGAAGTACACGCAGATCTGAATGTTGCAGACCCGTTGACTGAAACCTCTCTCACAAGCAAAACATGATCAAACCCTAGAACTCATTGGGTGTTAATCACCTGACGATGTGAACTAGATTATTGACTCTAGTGCAAGTGGGAGACTGTTGGAAATATGCCCTAGAGGCAATAATAAAAATTTTATTATCACATTTCCCTTTTCATGATAAATGTTTATTATACATGGTAGAATTGTATTGACGGGAAACTCAAATACATGTGTGGGTACATAGACAACACCGTGTCCCTAGTGAGCCTCTACTAGACTAGCTCGTTGATCAAAGATGGTTAAGGTTTCCTAAACATAGGCATGAGTTGTCATTTGATAATGGGGTCACATAATTAGGAGAATGATGTGATGGACAAGACCCATCCATAAGCTTACCATTTGATCGTATCACTTAGTTTATTGCTACTGCTTTGTTCATGTCAAGTATTTGTTCCTAAGACCATGAGATCATGCAACTCCCTGAAACCTGAGGAATGCCTTATGTGTATCAAATGTCAATTCGTAATTGGTTGATCATAAAGGTACTCTACAGGTATCTCCAAGGGTGTCTGTTGGGTTGGCATGGATCGAGACTGGGATTTGTTACTCCATATTTCGGAGAGGTATCTCTAGGCCCTCTTGGTAATACAACATCACAGGAAGCTTGCAAGCAATGTGACTAAGGAGTTAGCATGGGATCTTGTATCACGGAACAAATAAAGGGACTTGCCAGTGACGAGATTGAACTAGGTATGGAGATACGGACCATCCAATCTGTGGCAAGTAACATACCACTTGACAAATGGAACTGCATACGAGATTGACTGAATCCTTGACATCGTTGTTCGGCCGGTGAAGATCTTTGTGGAATACGTAGGAACCACTATGGGAATCTAGGTCATGCTACCAGTTATTGGCCATAGGGTTGTCTTGGTCATGTCTACATGATTCTCAAACCCGCAGGGTCCGCATGCTTAACGTTCGGTGACGCTAGAGTAGTATTGGGATATGTATGTTGGTCAAAGAATGTTGTTCGGAGTCCCATATGAGATCACAGACGTCACGAGGAGCTCTAGAATGGTCTGGAGGTAAATATTTATATATGATAAGTCATATTTTGGCTACTGGAAAGGTTTTGGGTTTTGCTTGTATTGTACCGAGAAGCGTCTAGAAGGTTTCGGAGGATTTCGGAGTGGTCCGAAAGTCTATGGAGGGTTCCACCATGCCCCTTAGTCCAACATGGGCTGTAAGGGGGTGCCCTAGCCTTATTGGTCAAGCCCCACAAGGGCTAATGCGTCAAGGGGGTAGGAAACCCTAAGGGGCAAGGCACCTAGGAGGTGCCTTGGGGAGGCAGGATTCCTCCCTAGTTGCCACCCCTCCTTGGAGGAGGGGACAAGGTATGTAACCCAACCCTGCCCCTTGCCTCCTACATATAGTAGAGGAGATGGGGAGGGCTGGACACAACAATCTCACGCCGCGGCGGCAGCCATCCCTCTCACGTTACTCCATTTTCTCCTCAGATTGCATCTACGGTAGCGCTTGGTGAAGCCCTACCGGATTGCTCCACCACCATCTCCACCACGCTGTCGTGTTGGTTCAGATCCCATCTACTTCTCCTATCTCGCTTGCTGGATCAAGAAGGAGGAGACGTCATCGAGTCGCACGTGTGCTGAACGCGGAGGTGTCGTCCGTTCGGCACTAGATCGGATCGGATTGCGATTGGGTCGTGAAGAGTACGACTACATAACTCGCATTATATACGCTTCCGCTTAGCGATCTACAAGGGTATGTAGATACAGTCCCCCTCTCGTAGCTATGCATCTCCATGGATAGACCTTGCATGTGCGTAGAAAATTTTTTGTTTCCCATGCAACATTCCCCAACAGTGTGCACGGGGTGTCGAGGAAATTCTCGAGTGGTGCATGGGGCCGGTACTCTATGGGCACGGGGTAGGCGGAAATTTCAAGATTCCAGCCTCAAAATTGAAGGGATAAGGAAAAATTAGGGCATGGGGAGGCAATAGGGAGTGGATCTACTTGTTAAGCACCATATCCATGGGTTGAAATCAACAAAACCACACTAGGAAAACAAATCACAAAATTTTGGTATGGCTATTTTTGGTGGGGATTTTTTAATTTGGAAAAAACAAAAAAATTAGGATAGAAAATGGGGGGATGGGACTCTAAGATGTGAATGAACCTATGCTCTAATCCAAGGTGATATAGGGTGGAACCCTAGATGAGATCATCTTCACACTTGGAGGTGGGGAGGATAGAAATCAACAAGAACACAAGGGGAAAACTCTCAAGAACAAGTCCAAGTCACACATCCACTAGACTCACATCCACACAAGATCCACAAAGTTACATGAACAACAAAGGGAAATCAAAGAACATGGTAAAGTTCATCCCAAATCCCATGGGGAGATGAGGTCTTGAATCCAAGATGGATCTTCCCTTTAGAAGGGGCCTTAATATCCTCTAGCGATCTTCTCACATGGAGGCCTTGATATCCATGGGGAAGCTAGTGGAAGGAGAAAATCTCAACTCGGTATGAGCTATCACTTTGCTAAACCAAAAATGAAGGAGGAAGAAGAGTATATATAGGTCCAAGGCATGAAGGGGTATGTAGGGGTGAAATGGTAATACATGGGCAAAGCCCAACAGCTGCGCGCTGGCTGCGTCGTGTGCACAGGATATCTAGAGAGTTGGCGGCCTAGCCTATGCAGACAAGCTTGTACCATGGGCACGGGGTCCAGGGGTCATGCGCATTGGGTATCCAGAAGCTTCGCAAGTCATTGCCCTCTCGTGGACTTCCGTCGGTGCATGTGGAACCTCGCCTTCTTCTTGTTGGCCCTTCTCTGCTTCTAGGCATCTCTCGTGGATTGTGCGGGCGCTCGCTTGTGCATGACCTCCTCCATGGCACATTCATCATCGGGATCAAGCCTATACATGCACATGGTAGGAAGGTCAAGTAATATACCGTCATCAAGGCAACTAAGATGGCATGCATTAAGGATGGAATTCACCTTATTATGCTTGAAGTAGAAGTTATCCTCGAGGGAACTGAGAGGACATGCATTAAGGATGGAATTCTCCTTAGAATGCTTGAATTAGAAGTTGGGCATGTCTCTTAGCAATGGCACGCTTAACATGGTGATGTTCGTATGATGCTTTGTGCTACTAAACCTATCTGCGTCACTATCTCTATCAGATTTAATCCTTGCAATTAACGAGTACAGGGGGATTGACAAACCTCTTGCCCACGTTGGGCACAAGTATTTTATTTGTGTGTATACACGTATTATCGACCGTTTGTTGCACAATATCCTATTGGTTCGATAAACTTTGGTTCTTAACTAAGGGAAATACTCTGTGCTACTAAACTACATCACCCTTCCTCTTCAAGGAAATCCCAATGCATTCACAAGTAGAAGGGCATCCACATGATCATCATTATCATTATTGATATCACTAGATGAATGCTCGTCACAAGATTGTGTTTCCGCATCAGAGAAACATTGCTGGGATTCTGAGAAGTTTTTTCTATAACACGTCACTAGAAGCATGCAAAGTTTTATATTTATTCATTTTCTTATTATTTGGTGAAATAGGTGTATTATATTCATTCTCTGACAATCTTGTTCAAGTCTTTCAGGATGACCCTCGGGATAACAAGGTTCCTGAGTCATTCTACCACCTCTAGTCATTACTCTAACAACATTTATCATTGAGTTTATTTATTCATTTAATTAAGTAAGTCATTTTGTGATCTAGAAACGTGTTCTAAATGAATATAGACCATAGAGGAATGCTTGCACAAACCTGCAATATCATTGGAAGTTCTAAACATTAGACCAGTCAAGCGTTCAATCATGATAGCATTACGTTTCACTTGATCACTCATTTTCCTATTAAAATCTCCTTGCCTAACAGTAAAATTATCAAACTCATCTAAGCATTGGCTTGGAGATTTATTATAAGGAATATCACCCTCTTCTAACCTATAAAGACAATTTACCTCTTCTACATGTGTTAGGATATCAATTCTCGTATTTCTTTGATACGCGGTAATTTTGTCACATCTTCAGATTTAATACCCTTCTCTTTCATAGATCTTGGCTTCTTGCATACCTTTTGGACTGAGAATAGAGTACCCCTTTTCTTTGGGGTTGGTTTGGGAACTGGTTCAGGAAGTGACCAATCATGGAAATTTCTTAATAAATTATTCAGTAATTATTGAGCTTGTTCAATAGTTCATTCCCTGAAAACACACCAACACAACTACCTAGGTAGTCCCTAGAAGCATCAATTAGTCAATTACAAAAGATATAAAGTATTTCATTCTTTTTAAGAGGATGATCACGTAAAGAGTTTAATAACTGGAGAAGTCTCCCCCAATCTTGAGGGATATGCTTTTCCTCAAAATGCACAAAGTCCAATTGTAACATCCCAAACTTTGGAATGTTATAATAATATTTAGAATGATTGTTTGTTTGCTTGAGTGATTGAAAGTGAGTGAAATTTGAAACTTTTTGAAAGTTTGATGAGAGGGAATGAAATGAATTTCCCAAACTTTCACTTTGCATTTTTCTCACCAAGAATTCAAATTAATTTCATCACAAAACCCTAGAGTGAAGATGACATGACTTCTTCCCTTTAAAGAAATGAAAAGGGATTTGGAAATGATTTGAATTTCATTTGAAAATATTTCAAATTCAGAAACTTTAAGCAACTCAATGATTTTCATGAGAGAGGATAAAATGACTTCTTCAAATTATATGAAATATGAGTTGGAAGTTTAAAATAAATCTTTGAATAGTGGATGTGAAAATCTCTGGATTTTCTTTTGGAATCATTTCATATTTGGTTCCTATTCCAATTTTCAAAGTATTCAAACCCCTGACAAAAATTTGAGAGGAGTAACATGACACTCCACACCAGGGACTTCTTGGTGATTTATTTGAATAATAAAAACCAGGGGTTATTCTGAAAAATATTTGCAAAGGGATTTAAAAGCAAAAGGGCAATTTCTGAAAATAATATTTTTTCCAAAGTATTCAAATGCCAGAATAAAAATGTCCATTAAATGGAATTTATTATTCTGTTAATTTTGATATAAAATTTGACTATATTTGGAATTTATTCGAATGCATTGAACAAGTTTTATGGCTCTGGTAAAATCATAAATAGAAAACGGTAACGGTTTATAATAAAACCGGCCGGCCCAACGACATTAAATGCCGAGACCGTTACCGGTCGGTCGACCGCTGACTACGCTCGCCCTCTCTCTCTCGCTGACACCCTGGTCCCACGCGCCCGATCGAAACCGTCGCCGGTCATCACCCTCCTCCCACGCTCCCGACGACCTCCGGTGAACTCTCTCCCAGATCTCGCCCCCCTTCCATTCCCCGACCCTCTGAGCCCGCCTATAAAAGCCGGCACCTCTCCCGCATCCATTCCCCCTGTTTTCCCCTTCTCCCATGCACTCCCATCGCTGGAATCTCTCGTCGGAGCATCCGGGTCGCCGCCACGCCATTTTCGAGCAGTCGCTTCACCCCGACCATCCCTTCGCCACCCGAGACCACCACCGAGTTCCCCGCAGCCGTGCGCACCCGCCCCACCCCTCAAAGTCGTCGGAAACCCACCAAAGCCTCCCTAACTACCATCCTCGCCGGAGCCCCACCCCAGCCGAAGCTCCAAGAGCTCGAGGAGCTCGCCTCTGGAGTCCCCTCTCCTCTCCGACACCACCAGAATGCACTAGAGCCCCGCCGCCGTTGTTTGAAGACCTTGGACGCCTTCCCCGACCACCGGACCTGCCTCTACATCATCCTCGCCATCGCCGTCGCCGTCGCCGGAGACGCTCATCGCCGGCAAACCACCCCTGTGAGCTCACCCCCTCTGTGTGCGTTGGATCTGGATCCAACAATCCAGATCGTAACATTTAAATTCGCGAAACGTTTTCTGCTAAGTACCGGTCACCCGCTCGTATTCGCCCGCACGCTCACATCCGTAGCCAACCAGAGAGCGACACGTAGCCCACCTGTCCGTTAGAAACGTACTTCCCTTTCTGTTTTAATTTCTGTTTCCAGAATAGGTTTAGATTTCATTTTCTTTATATTTTTAAACTATTTAATGTTTTTAATTGATTCTTTTTGCATTAGGTCAAAAATTTCATCTAGTTTCTGTAGATATCAAATTTGGTTATGTTTGAATATTTAAATTTCAATTTAAACAGATTTGATTTAAATTTTGTTTTCTGAATATCATGAGTTCTAAAATGAATTTTTGAATGATTCTTTTTCCTACTTGTCACTAGTGACCATAGCTATCATTTGGTAGAGTTTGAGAATTTTTTATAATAATTTTAAATAGTGTTTTCAAACCAAACAGAATCTGTTTAGTTTCATATTAGTTTATTTATATTGATTTATTTGTTTTATTTTGAAAATCTGAATATGATTTATATTAAGTCTCAGATTTCATTTAGTTTTGTTGTTTCAAACCTTAGTAATTTACTTGTTGTTAACAAAAGTTAATTTGTTTAGTTCATAAATTTTGTTGTAGGGATCTTTACCCTCTTTCAAATAGGTATAGTTGTTTTAAAAGCAAATTTGTTAGTAACAATTCTTTTAACTAAAGTTTTAAGTAATTAGATTCAGTTTTCAAATAAAATTTGTATTAATTATTTTCTGTTAAGAAATGCTTAGTTAATAAAAATAATTTAGTTTTTCTCTATTATGATAGGAAACTATATTCTTTATCATTAGGTAATGTTTTATAAAACAACTTGGTTTTAGTAGAGATTATTCTCACAAAGTTTTAGATGATTTAATTCTGTTTTATAATAAAGATTTTATTTAATTACTTTATGTTAACTTAGTTGTTCCATAATTTGTTTTCTCTTAGTTTATGGTTGTGCTTGTAGTTAAGTTCATTAGGCAAACACTTATGTTGTTTAGGATAATTTTTTCATAGTTTTACTTGTTCTTCAAAAGTAATTCTTTTTGCTAGTAAAATATTTACTAAAATGCTTTAGTTGTATTTTACTTTGTTATTGTTTTGTTACTATTTGAAAATAATTTTTTGTAAGGGGAAAACTACTTTAGTTGCTTTTATGAAAACTTTCTTGATTTTAACTTTTGTCTTAAGTATTTCCTTCATCAACCTTGTTGTTTTTGTTTCTTGTGTTATCTTGTGATTGTTAGTTTGATTGCTAGAAGTGTTTGCTTATGTGAATGCAATGGTTGTTATATAGATTTCTCATCGGAGAGTGACGAATAGTCTATCAAGTTATTTCTGAGAGCGATCTTTATCTTCATCAACAGTACAGGCAAGTTCACTTTGACCATCTTTTCATACCTATGTTTTTATTGCATGTAGTGACATCATTCAACACATCCCTCCCGTAGTGTTATTGAAATTCTTGTAGTTGAGTAGAATGCATGAGGTAGGAACCCACCACTGGTTACTAAAGCCCCGGGAACGTTAGTTACTTTTTATGCTATGCTAAAGTAGATAGGGTTTGGTATGAGCGTTCGTGAGTGGTGTGAAGAAGGACTCTACGTCAAGACGACAACTTCATGAAGACATTTTCAAGTCTTGCATCTTCAAGTCCTCAAGACTTCAAGACTCGAGAAGACAAGTTTTCAATACACACTACTGGGTGAAGGATGGTTGATTGGGCATCCCTGGAGAAACCAGTGGATGGCCGGGATGCATGGAGAAGCGCCATGACATCTTGCGGAAAGCCTCACCCAGACTCAAAGAGAAAGAAGAATACTTCATGCCCGGAAGCTTACCTGTGTAGCCACAAGTCATTATGGGCTCTGGCTTGGTTGATCTTTGTTGTGACTCTGCTGGGAAGTGCTACAAGATGTAGTCGACGTTAGGATGGGATGGGCACTGTCGGACAGTCAGGGAAACACTCTGAAAGACCATGTTTCTTTCATCCTGTTCTCAAACACCAGGTAGTGCGAGGACTTACCAGTAGGGAAAGAATCTTGTGGGTAAAGTACACAACACTCTGCAGAGTTAAACCTAATCGATTAGCCGTGTCCCCGGTTACGGACAATTTGAGCTTCTAGACTTGGATCTATCTCTGAACTCTCAATACTGGACTGATAACTTAATGGTGGGCAACTTAAGATACTTGTGGGTATTGAGACATTGGTTGGCGGAACCATGTCATGATAGGTAACTCCATAGTGAAATTCCTGATATTCCTTTGTTGTAGGGAAAATAAATTCAGCTTTTACGCAAAAACTTAGACACAGAGCCACAAAGCCTTTGCATATAGAATAGTCTTTATTCTTCTGTTCTACTATGGTGATCTTGCCAGTACATTCAATGTACTGACCTACACGGCTGCAACGTCTTATGTTGTAGATACTCTTCTACGACGGGTAAGAGTACGATTCAGGGTTATGGTCCGCACTCAACTTGCCGTTGGTGTTATTGGGACTCCACTCCCGTTGACTGTATCCGCTGCTATTTTAAGGTATATATCAGTTTTACGTTAATTACATGTGATTGCACTTTGATATATACATTGATGTACTGTGTGTGCCAGCATACTGATCCAGGGATGGCACAGAAAACACAGAGGCTTGACTCGTTTTGAGTCGGGTGGCTACACCAATTTTCTATAAGGCAACTTGTTTCTTATGAGACGGAAAATATTTTTCAGAGAAGTAGTAGATCATATCTGGGGACTACACATACAACCAGGACCAAGAGTACCAAGCTTTAGCATCACCCTTTAGCGAGAAAGGAAAAAAATTAAGGATATAGTAATAGGGAACCTTTTCCTTGTGAGTAAATAGCGAGGCAATATCATTCAACTTAGTAAGGTGTGCTACAACAATTTCAGATTCATAGCCATCAAAAGGATCGAATACTACCAAAGCAATTAATTCAGGATCGATCCAGAATTCATAATCCTTATTATCAACAAAAATAGGAGAGGTTGCAAATTTAGAATCATATTTCATCATTTCGTTCATAGCCTTTTCTTTATCTTCTTCATTAAAAAATTCAGATGCTCCCTATCCTTACAAGCAATAAATTCCTTAGCAATCTCCCCAACGATAACATAATCATCACGTACATCAATCATCTTACTTCTAGTAGGTGTGCTAGGTGTAACAGGTGATTGAACATTATCATCAATTTCAAGTTCTCTAGCTTTAGCAATATGGGCATAAAAAATTCACCCAATGGCGCAGTTTCATTAGGCAAAGTAGAAGCATTATCATGAACATCATCTATAGCATAAGTAGTGTCTATTACTTGCGACATATTAGATTGAATAGCCGGTGGTGGTGTCGCAAGCTGGCTTAAAATAGAAGGTGAATCAAGTGTAGACCAAGTCGGCAATTCCTTACATCCCCTCTTCTTAGAGGACATAATCTTGGTCTTGTAGTCTTATAGATTATTCATAGTACTCAGTAGATATTTATTTCCCAAGTGAACTTAATAAATAGAGCTATGCTCCTCGGCAACGGTGTTGGAGATATGCCCTAGAGGCAATCATGTATGGTGATATTTCCTATGTGTTTATGAACAAAGATAGTCCTTGGACATTATCATTGATGTGTATTAACAAGTATGTGACATGTTTGTGAGACTATGCATTGTATGATGATTGTCCTAAATGGTCCCTAGTTGAAAGGATTGTGTGGACGCGCAGCCAGTTAGACTAGCATATGACACGATGGATGGTCCGGTCTCACTGACCATGTAGCATTGGATGCTAGCCGGATAATATGGACTCAGAAAGGTCTGGTCGGATTCGACATAGTCGGATCCGAGTCGAGATAAGGTCTGAGTTGGACAGACCCAACTATGAGACGCAGTCATAGGTCATTTGTGAGTCTCTAGTACAACATACGTTCTATGTCCTAAGACCTGAGCTGGCGCATGTACTCGGGATGGTGACAGACTTGCTTTGGGCCGACCAAACGCTACTCTGTGACTGGGTAGTTACAAAGGTAGGTTTCGGGCTTGTCCAGACCCATGCTGCGAGACATGGTCGAGCAAGATGGTGTTTGCCCCTCCGATCAGGATAGATATACCCTGGGCCCCTCGGGTGATCCGACCTGGATAAGCATAGCCATGCGATGAGGATTATGAGATAATCCGAATGTTGGTCAGATTCATCGGTTACAAGAAAGAGGTCGTGCTGCAACAAGGATGACCATGTCGCCTTGTGCACGAAAACATATATCGTGTGGCAAAGGGAACAGAAGTGTGAAGTACAGGTTCGCCTAACCAGCTTCATCGGACACTTGGAGTCGACACGTCTTGCTACAGGCCGCTACCGACCGGTCGAATCGGATGTCATCTGACTCATGACCAAGTGGACGAGAACCTAAAGGTTCGCGCGCTTAAGGGAAGGAACATGTGGGCTTTAGGATCCGTGTGAGGCCCAAGAGTTGAGCCTGCGTCGGATGCCTATATATAGTGCAGGTGCAGCACACCCATCCGGTTGATCGCTTCGGCGCTATCATTAGGGCTTTGCATGAGTTGCAACTAGCCACCTCCACTCGCCACTGCCGACCGTGTGATCGGACCTAGCAGTCTGCCGCATGGGTGTTCCTCCTGCACGTGCGGATACCGTTAGAGGTGGTGCACTTGCACCACTCCGACGAACCTGTATGTGGGATCCGGCGATCGGCTGTTCGAGGGAGATCGGAACAGCTGTTTGAGGGAGATCGGACAAGGAGGAGACGGACCACACAAACGCGCTGCCCTAACTCTACTTCCGCTGCACGGCACTGCGCATCTAGTGGTAACAATCTGTGATCCATCTCCGTGGCAAGTTCTTGAATGTTTTGCACGTAGGAAAATTTTAATTGGCATATGATGCACCTACGGTAGAACCCAACAAACGGCGCCATAAAATAGTCTTGATGACCCACGAGTGTAGGGGCTCGCAACAGTCTATGAGGGAAGTAGTCTATGCAAATTTATTGATTTGACACAAGGGGGGCCAAGAATATTTATAAGCCTTAGCAGTTGAGTTGTAAATTCAACCACACTTGGAAATTATTTTTCTGCAACAAAGTATTAGTAGCACAGTAGTTTGATAGTTTTGATAGCAGTGGCAATAATAGCAATGGTAACAGTAAGAATGGCAGTACCAGTTTTGTAGGAGTTGGAACAATAGTAGTAGCAGTAGTAACTTAGCAAACACAATATGAGAAAAGCATGGCCATGGAGTAGCGATGGATATTTGTATGAAATTCACCATGTAACAGTCACAATCTACAGTCACACGGAATTAGTTCTAATTCATCGATCATATGTAGGCATGTACTCCATATTTAGTCATGGGTGCTTATAATAAGAATTTCCATAGCATTTTCTATCCTACCCTCCCGTGGCAGTGGGGACATTATGGAAATCTAAGGGTAATTAAGGCCTCCTTTTAATAAAGAACCGGGTCAAAGCATTAACACATAGTGAATGAATGAACTCCTCATTTTACGGTCATCACCAGAGTGAATCCCAATTATTGTCACCTTGGGGTCTGCGGGTCATAACACATAATAGGTGCATACAACTTGCAAGATAGGATCTAAAACTCACTTATTCTCATGAAAACATAATAGGTTCATATCTGAATTCATGGCACTCGGGCCCTAGTGACAAGCATTAAGCATGCAAAGTCATAGGAACATCAATCTCAAAACATAGTGGGTACTTGGGATCAGGCCATAAAAAATTGAATCGATTAGATGATCAATGTCATCCATCTCCATCTACCGCAAGTATGCCTACAATGGAATTATTTGCTCCAGGTAGTGAGCATCACATGGTCGTCGATGGAGAAGGGTTGGTGAAGACGACAATGATGATTTGCCCTCTTCGGAGCCTTGAACAGACTCTAGATCGGGCCTCTTGACGAAGAATGGTAGGTGGCGTGAAAGCACAACTTCTCCCTAGGTGGTTCTGGTAATTAATACCAACATGTATTTCATTGGACTAATGTTTCCACTAAGTATATTTCAGTAAAAAAGTTCAATGTTATGATTGGCAAATGATTGTGAGGAGACCCCAAGATGCAAGCATAGGATTGGTCAAGATACAAGCATGAAGACTCTACATTTTACTTTGTGAGAAATCACTTTGAGTCCAAAGGAGCCAATACTATCAAAAGGGGGTGAGGTATTGATGGTGAATGAATTGCTCAAAATGGTCAAGTGTTAGTCACCAAAAACACCCACAAGCTCTCCCACAAAGATTATGCTCTTGAACCTACCATTCAAAATCGCTACCACCAACATTTCCATATCGGTTACACCGATTCAAAACCCTAGACAGAAACCCTAGCCAAAACCCACATCTCGGTACTACCAACTTTCACTTCGGTGCAACCGAGTTTCAGTGACCAACTTTTTGTTGCCTGTTTCACAAGAATCAGAATTAAACAGTCTCACCGAGTTCTATAACTACCCTCGGCCACTCATATCGGTACCACCAAGATTTCTATATCGGTCTCAACAAAATGCCAAAGTTGCCACATTTCGCACTAGTCGGTGCAACCGAGTTTTCACTTCGGTTTCACCGAGTTGGGCAATAATACACTGAAGGTACAAGGTACCAATCTACTGTTGATGAGTGGGCTGCCATCTTAGGAGCTCCACCTGTTGAGGAAGGTGATTTGGATGTATACACTGAAGCCAAGAAGATCCACAACTCCATGGCAAATATGTATAAGGAGATTCCTACAAACTATGTGCATTCACATAAGTTGGGCTCAGTATACTATCTGCAAGCAGGCTTGCCTACAACCAACACCATTCTGAGATACACTTTGATGCCCAAGTCAGGAGATGAGAAGATGATCCGAGGCTACTCTATCAACATGTTGCACCTCATTGACACCCACACCAGGTTCAGGGTGATGGGTCTTATTGTCAAGACAGTGAAGAGGACAGCTGCAGATCAGAAGAGATCATGTGGATATGCACCATACATTCAGATGCTCATCAACTCTAAGCTAGAGAAGAATGTATTTGCACTTGATTGACTTCATTTGCCACTCCAGGCAGATTTTGAGGACAATGTCATGGTGGTGGGTCCAAGTCATCCCGCTTCATCTACTGCATAGGCAGCGGCTGAGGCAGCCAGAGCCGCTAGTGCTCACGTGTCAAGGACCAAGAGTGAGAATATGGATCTTGTTGTTAGCACCATCCAGGGTGTGCAGAAGGACATCAAAGAGATCTTGCAGAACCAAGGAAGCCTTGTGAGGATTCTGGAGGACAGGTTTTTGACGTTGAATAACAAGGTGGATGGGCTGACCAAGATAGTGGATGAACTCAACAAGGAAGTGGATGCAGTTGCTATCCCACACACTTCAGATTCAGATGATGATGATAGGAGCCCACCCCTCAGAACTAGCACTTAGTTCACGATGACGTGGCTTGAGACTGCGTCGGTATTTCCCCAAAGAGGAAGGGATGATGGAGCACAGCGGTATTTCCCTCAGTTATGAAACCAAGGTATCAATCCGTAGAGGGAGATCACGCACCCACGTAAATAGCACCTGCACACAAATAACAAATACTTGCAACCCAACGCGAAAGAGAGGTTGTCAAGCTCTCTACGGTAATAAGATAGATTAGGTAATGATAGTTTTGGCAAATAGATCTCGCAAGAACACAAAATAAAATGAGTAGACAAAAAGTGCAACAATGTATTTTTTGGATTAATAGATCTGGAAAAAAAGGGCAAAATAGTAGATCGGAAAGCAATATGTTGGAAAAGTAGACCCAGGGGTCATAGGTTTCACTAGTGTCTTCTCTCATGAGTACATCGCACGGTGGGTGAACAAATTACTGTTGGGCAATTGATAGAAGATCAAATAATCATGATGATATCCAGGCAATGATCATTATATAGGCATCACGTCCAAGATAAGTAGACCGAAACGGTTATGCATCTACTTCTATTACTCCACACATCGACTGCTATCCAGCATGCATCTAGTGTATTAAGGTCATGGGAAAACGGAGTAATGCAACACGAATGGTGACATGATATAGACAAGATCTATTCATGTAGGAATAGACCACATCTTGGTATCCTTAATGGCAACGATACATGTGTGTCTTGCTTCCCCTTCTCTCACTGGAAAAGAACACCGCAAGATCGAACCCATCACAAAGCCCCTTGTGCATCTACTTCTATTACTCCACACATTGACCGCTATCCAGCATGGATCTAGTGTATTAAGTTCATGGGACAACGGAGTAATGCAATAAGAATGGTGACATGATATAGACAAGATCTATTCATGGAATAGACCCCATCTTGTTATCCTCAATGGCAACGATACATGCGTGTCTTGTTGCCCCTTCTCTCACTAGAAAAGAACACCGCAAGATCGAACCCATCACAAAGCACCTCTTCCCATGGAAAGAAAAATCGATCTAGTTCGCCTAACTAAACCAAAGATTGGAAGAAGAAAGAAGAGGCTATAAGTAATCATGCAAATAAGATATCAAAGAAGACTCAAATCATATTCATGGATATAAACTGATCATGAACTCAAAATTCATCGGATCCCAACAAACACACCGCAAAAGTCATTACATCAAATAGATCTCCAAGATACCATTGTATTGAAAATCATAGAGAGAGGAAGCCATCTAGCTATTGTCTATGAACCCATAGGTCTATGGTAGACTACTCACGCATCATCGGACGGGCACCTACGTATTAGATGAACCCCTCCATGATGGTGTTAGGTTGGATCTCGAGGTTTTGGAACTTGCGGTGGCTGGAATTGTTATTCGTCGACTCCCATAGGGTTTCCAAAGAATGGGAATTTATAGGCTTGATAGTCGATTGAGGGGAGTCCCGAAGTGGGCGCCCTCCACCAGGCTGCACCAGAGGGGTGGCCACCCTGGGCCCCCACTCTTGGTGCTCTTTGGCCCATCCTCGCTCTTTTGGTCCATAAAAATTCACCAAAAAATCCCGTAGTGTTTTCTGAAGTAAAAAAACAAGCAGAAACAACAACTGACACTTTGGCACTATGTCAACAGGTTAGTCCCAAAAAAGATATAAAGTTGCTATAAAATGATTGTAAAACATCCAAGATTGATAATATAACAGCATGGAACAAGCAATAATTATAGATACATTGCAGACGTATCAGAATCCCCAAGCTTAATTCCTACTCGTCCTCGAGTAGGTAAATGATAAAACAGAATTTTTGATGTGGAATGCTGCCTACATGTTCATCATATATTATTTTGTTTGTAGCATGGATATTTGGAATTTTAAATGGTTGAAAGCAATAGTCTAGTTTTGACATGAAAACTTTAATACTCAAGCATATCAACAAGCAACGATGTCTTTCGAAATACCAACGCTAAAGCAAGTTATCCCTAGCCCATCATGCTCAATCATTGATCCATTCACAATACACACTCAAATATTAGCTACACCTAATTCTCATGTACGATCATAGTGCCTCCTAGTTAGTGCTTTATAAGAGAAGATGGAGACTCAAATTGAAAATAAAAATTGCATAAAGTATATATATAGGCCCTTCGCAGAGGGAAGTAGGGATTTGTAGAGGAGCCAGATCTCAAGTGTTTAAATTGATAGAGAAAAATATTTTGAGTGGCATGCCTTTCCTGTCAATGAAAACAACCGAGAGATTTCAATATCTTTCCACGCTAGATAGATCATAGGCGGTTCCCAAACAGAAAATAAAGCTTATTGCTTTTTCCACCATATTTTCACTTTCCATGGCTAGTCGAATCCACGGTTGCCTTCCATACCAACACTTTCCAAGGAATTTATTATTTGACAACATAAAGTAAATATTTTTTGTTTTTCATTTTGGGACTAGTATCCCTATTATCGCCATACTCTCGTGCAATGACAAGTGAATAAACACTAATCTTGAGAATAACATATCTAGCATGGAAAAATGTCGGTCACCCCCTATTGTTTCATGAGTTGTACAAGCATACAAAAAGGAAATTTTATTTTGAAAATTAGAGATGGCACATACAAATTTGCTTGGAACGGCACGTAAATACTGTATATTAGTTTGGTATGGTGGACTCATGTGGCAAAACTTGGTTTAAGGATTTTGGATGCACAAGTAGTATTTCTACTTAGTACAACTGAAGGTTAGCAAGAGATTGAGAAGCATCCAACCAAGAAACAAAAAATCACATAAGCGAGCATTAAGCATAAGTAACAATGAATAATCCAGCATAAGTAGGATATAATTTCATAGCACAACTATTGACTTCCGTGCTTGCATAGGGAATCACAAACCTTAACACAAATATTCTTACTAAGCATAATTACTCACCAACATAACTCACATATTACTATTTTCATGTCTCAAAACTATTACAAAGAATCAAGTTTAATTTGTCCAATGATCTTCATGAAAGTTTTTATTATATCCTTCTTGAATATCTATCACTTTGGGACTAGTTTCATATATTGAAATGCTTTTGACAAGCTCACATGGATATAAGTGAAGAACATGAGCATACAAGTTTCATCTCTCAAAATAATATAAGTGAAGCATGAGAGGATTTTTTCAAAATTAATAACTCTAAAAATAATATAAGTGAAGTATGAGAACATGTCTTCAAACATGTAAAAGCACGTCGTGCTCAAAAAGATATAAGTGAAGCATAAGAGCAACTCCTTTGCTCAATAGATTTAATTGAAGCATAAAGAGTAATTATAGAAAATCATAGCATAATTTTGGCTCTCTCAAATAGGTGTGTGCATAAAGGATAAAATGAAATAAAGCAAAGATACAAGACGCTCCAAGCAAAACTCATGATATGTGACGAATAAATATATATAGTTCCATGTAAAATACTTATGGTTGTTAGAAGAAAGAGGGGATGCCACTCGGAGCATCCCCAAGCTTAGTTGCTTGTTACTCTTTGGATATTACCTTGGGGTGCTATAGAATCCCCAAACTTAGGCTCTTATTACTCCTTATTCATTCATCGAGCGTGATCTCACCCAAAACTTGAAAACTTAAATCACACAAAACTTGACAAAATTCTTGTGAGGTCCGTTAGTATAATAAAGCAAATTACTACTTTAGGTACTGTTGTAAACCAATTCATATTTTTTTATTGCATTATATCTACTGTTTTATAACTTTACCATGACTTATACCCACCCCCACCCCCCGATACAATCCATAGATTCATCAAAACAAGCACACAATGCAACGAAAATAGAATATGTTTCAAACAGAACAGTCTGTAGTAATCTGTACTCTACCCATACTTATTGAATTCTAAAAATAGGAAAAAATAGGAAAAATTAAAGAATTTGTATATAAATACTTTGTTAAAATTTCAGATAAATAAAGTATTCCAGTAAAAAAATGAAAATTTATGCACTAGGAACCAAGTTTCTGTTTCAGATTCCGCATTGTTTCTACTCATCTTATGGATCATCCTAAAGGCATTACTTGGCACAAACACTAAATAAAACATAAAAACACAATCATAATAGAATTATAATTGTGCAAAACACTCAAAAACAGAAAGAAAATGATAAAAATATTTTATTCATTGGGTTGCCTCCCAACAAGCGCTATCGTTTTACGCCCCTAGCTAGGCATAACGCATAGATTCAAGTATTGTCATCCTTAATTTTCACTCCATAAAAGGCCCTCATGATTGATTAATATGGTGGATTAATTATTTTTCTAATTAATTGTTCCATACCCTTTCGAATAGGAAATTGAAACTTAATGTTGCCTTCTTTCATATCAATCACGGCACCTATAGTGCGTAAAAACGGTCTACCAAGTATGATGGGAGAAGACGGATTGCAATCAATATCAAGAACAATAAAATAAATGGGCACATAGTTCCTGTTTGCAAGAATAAGAATATCATTAATTATTCCCAAAGGCTTTTTAATAGTAGCATCCGCCAAGTGGAAATTAAGATAACATTCTTCAATATTGGTAAGACCAATCACGTCACATAAAGGTTTCGGAATTGTGGAAACACTAGCACACAAATAACATAAAGCAAAGCATTCATAATTTTTAATCTTGACTTTAATGGTAGGTTCCCACTCATCTTATAATTTTCTAGGAATTTAAATCTCTAATTACAACTTTTCTTAAGGATTTCATCATGGCATCAACGATATGTTTAGTAAAAGCTTTATTTTGTTCATAAGCATGGGGTGAATTTATCATGGATTGAAGCAAAGAAATACAATAAACCAAGGATAAACTCTCATAATTAAAGTCTTTGTAATAAAAATAGTGGGCACATCACTAGTTAAAGTTTTGACCTCTCCAAACACACTTTTATCAAAAAATTCATCAAGATGTTCACCCTCCAAATCATTGGGACACCCTCTAGCTAAAGTTGAATATTATTTAGTCCTTTTATCATAAATTCTAACATTACTAAACAAGGAATCAATAGAGCAAACACCAATCATTTTAAGATCTTCATCATTGTTATGAAAGTAATCGCTAGAAAATGCTTTTTCTAAAAATTCTCTTTTAGCTCTAAGCATAGCGGTTCTTTTCTTACTTTCATACATAGAAACATATACATTTATCTTAGGTAGAAAATAATGCAACTTGAGATTTTCTACATCATTGGAAATTCTATCAATGCTTCTAGACATATCGTCAATCTTATTCAACTTTTCTTCTATTGTAGTATTGAAAGATTTTTGAGTATTGATAAATTATTTAAAAATATTCTCAAGATAAGATGTGTTCCTATTATTAGAAGAAGAACAATTACCATAGTAATTACCATAATTATTATAGGAATTTCCAGCAAAAGGCCTAGGATTAAAATTACCTCTATAAGCATTGTTATTTAAATTATTTCGCGAGATGAAATTCACATCTACGGAATAACTATTTTTCTCAATCAAAGTATACAAAGGAACATAAATAACATCAATAGGAGCATTTTTAATAGCAACCAACTTCATAAGAGCATCAACTTTTTCACTCAAAGTACTAATTTCCTCTACCGAATTAACCTTCTTACTAGTAGGTGCTCTTTTATGCCATTGTGAATAGTTTGCCATAATAATATCTAGAAATTTGGTAGCTTCACCCAAATTAATTTCCATAAAAGTACCACGCGCAGAAGAGTCTAAAAGATTTCTAGAGACAAAATTCAATCCCGCATAAAAAAATTGTATGATCATCCAAAAATTTAAACCATGAGTAGGACAATTTCTTAGCATCAACTTCATTCTTTCCCAAGATTGTGCAACATGTTCATGCTCAATTTGCTTAAAATTCATGATTTGAGTTCTAAGGGAAATAATTTTCATGGGCGGAAAATTCTTAGTAATAAAAGTGTCCTTGCACCTATCCCAAGAATCGATACTATTGCGAGGCAAAGAAGAAAACCGCAAGGAGAAAGGAGACAATTTAAACTTCACAATATCATTGTCCACATACATTTTATTTTGCATATCGCATAATTCCATGAAAGTATTTAGATGGTACATGGCATCCTCATTAGGAGTGCCAGAAAATTGATCTTTCATGACAAGATTCAACAAAGCAGCATTAATATCATAAGACTCTGCACTAGTGGCGGGAGGAGCAATATGAGTGCTAATAAAATCATAATTGTTGGTATTGGAAACATCACACAACCTAGTGTTTTCTCGAGTCATCATGAATACGCAAACAAGAATGCAAGCAAACAAGAGATTTGGCAAGAAAAATGCAAACGAAAAAGAGAGGGCGAATAAAACAGCAAATTTGTGAAGTGGGGGAGAGGAAAATGAGGGGATAATGGAAAATAATGTAAATTTCAAGGAGATGGGATTTGTGATTCGGAACCTGGTAGATGAGATTGCTTCCTCCCCGGCAACGATGCCAAAATTCCTTTGATGTGGCTTCAGAGTCTGTCGGTATTTCCCCAAAAAGGAAGGGATGATGCAGCACAATAACGGTAAGTATTTCCCTCAGTTATGAAACCAAGGTATCAATCCGCAGAGGAAGATCACGCACCCACGTAAACAGCACCTGCACACAAATAACAAATACTTGCAACCTGACGTGAAAGAGAGGTTGTCAAGCTCTCTACGGTAATAAGATAGATTAGGTAATGATAGTTTTGGCAAATAGATCTCGCAAGAACACAAAATAAAGTAAGTAAACAAAAAGTGCAGCAAGGTATGTTTGTGTTTGTGGGATTAATAGATCTGAAAACAAAAGGGCAAAATAGTAGGTCGGAAAGCAATATGTTGGAAAAGTAGACCCGGGGGGCGTAGGTTTCACTAGTGGCTTCTCTCATGAGTATAGCGCACGGTGGGTGAACAAATTACTGTTGGGAAATTGATAGAAGGTCAAATAATCATGACGATATCCACGCAATGATCATTATGTAGGCATCACGTCTAAGATAAGTAGACCAAAACGATTTTGCATCTACTTCTATTACTCCACACATCGACCGCTATCCAGCATGCATCTAGTGTATTAAGTTCATGGGAAAATGGAGTGATGCAATAAGAACGGTGACATGATGTAGACAATATCTATTCATGTAGGATTAGACCCATCTTGTTATCCTTAATGGAAACGATACATGTGTGTCTTGTTGCCCCTTCTGTCACTGGGAAAGAACACTGCAAGATCGAACCCACCACAAAGCACCTCTTCCCATGGCAAGAAAAAATGATCTAGTTGGCCTAACTAAATCAAAGATTCGAGGAAGAAATATGAGGCTATAAGTAATCATGCAAATAATATATCAAGGAAGATTCAAATCATATTCATGGATATAAATTGATCATGAACTCAAAATTCATCGGATCCCAACAAACACATTGCAAAAGTCATTACATCAAACAGATCTCCAGGAGACCATTGTATTGAGAATCATAGAGAGAGAGAAAGGAATTCATCTAGATACTTCCTACAGACCCATAGGTCTATGGTGGAATACTCATGCATCATCGAAGAGGCACCTATGATGAAGATGAACCCCTCCGTGATGGTATTATATTAGATCTCGAGGTTCTGGAACTTGCGGCGGATGGAATTTTGTTTCATCGACTCCTCTAGGTTTTTTTTAAAAAGATGGGAATTTATAGGCTTGATAGTCGGTTGAGGGGGGTCCTGAGGTGGGCACCCTCCACCAGGCCGCGCCAGGGGCCTCTAGCGCGCCCTGGTGGAGGGTGGCCACCCTGGGCCCCCTCTCTTGGTGCTCTTCGACCCATCCTTGCTCTTCTGGTCCATTAAAATTCTCCAAAATTCCCATAGCATTTGGGCTCCGTTTGGTACTGATTTTCTGTGAAGTAAAAAAACAAGCAAAAACAGCAACTCGCACTTTGGCACTATGTCAATAGGTTAGTCCCAAAAAATGATATAAAGTTGCTATAAAATGATTTTAAAACATCCAAGATTGATAATATAATATCATGGAACAAGCAAAAAATTATAGATACGTACCACACGACTCAGGCTAGAACCCCTACAGTGCCAGCTCTAGAGATGAGGCCTTACTCTTTAGCAGTAGCATCAGCTCCATCAACTCCAGTTTCTACTCCACCACCTCAGAGGATGTCAGCTGAAGGCTTCACAGATGAAATTCTCTCAACTCCATCGACTGCCACGGGAGAAGAACTTGCCCAGAGCGACCAGTAGCTCTATAACTTTGAAATTTTTGGTAACTTGTTGCCAAAGGGGGGAGGTTCTGGATCATAGGGCTTCAAGAGAGAGAGACAGAGAGAGTGTGTTGCATTTTGATTCTCTTTGTTTTTTAAAACATTTGGTGTATCGTTTGGTGTTACAAACTTTTATCGTTGTTTGATCATATACTCTTGTGTGATGCTACAATTGCTTATCTTTGAGACGTTTATATGATGATCATTCACTTAATGTTTAGTGTGATGTGCTTATGTAATTCACTCATATTAATCTTTGTGCACCACCAAGTTGTATGTGACATGGAAGAGTGACCCATGATCCTAATCGATTCTGCATTTGCATTGAAATGCAAATTTAAAATAATGCACAAATTTAGGGGGAGCTCTTGCTTGTCACATACGTCTCAAAGCGATGATGCTATTCATTGATTATATCTTTATCGAAGTTTTGATCTATATGTTGTCATCAATTACCAAAAAGGGGGAGATTGAAAGCATAGCTTCTCCCTAGGTGGTTTTGAAAATTAATAAAAACATATATTTCATTGTACTAATATTTCCACAAGTATATTTCAGGAAAAAGTTCAATGTCATGATTGGTAAAGGATTGTGAGGAGACCCCAAGATGCGAGCATAGGATTGGCCAAGCTACAAGCATGAAGACTCTACATTTTACTTTGTGAGAAATCACTTTGGATCCATAGGAGAGCCAATACTATCAAAAGGGGGTGAAGTATTAATGGCGAATGAATTGCTTAAAATGATCAAGTGTTAGTCACCAAAAACACCCACAAGCTCTCCCACAAAGATTTTGTTCTAGAATCTACCACTCAAAATTGGTGCCACCAACATTTCCATATCGGCTACACCGAGTCAAAATCATAAACAGAAACCATAGCCAAAACCCACATCTCGGTACTACCAACTTTCACTTTGGTGCTACCGAGTTTTAGTGACCAACTTTCTGTTGCATGTTTCAGAAGAATCGGAATTTCCAGTTCTATGAACCAGTCTCACTGAGTTGTGTAACTGCCCTCGACCACTCATATCGGTACCATCGAGATTTCTATATCGATCTCATCGAAATGCCAAAGTTGGCACATTTTGCACTAGTCGGTGCAACCGAGTTTTCACTTTGGTTTCACCGAGTTGGGCAATAATGTTGTAACGGTTGGATTTTTGGAGATGCCTATATATACCCCCTCCACCACATCCTACTCGTATGAGAAGCACTCAGAACAGATCCACACTTCCCATATCCAATTTTCTGAGAGAGAACCACCTGCCCTTGTGTTGAGGTCAAGATCATCCACTCCAACCATATGGATCTTGATTTCTAGCCTCCCCAAGTTACTTTCCATCCAATCAATCTCTTCTACACAAGCCAAATTTGTGAGAGAGTGATTGAGTGTTGAGGGGACTGTCATATGAAACACAAGAGCAAGGAGTTCATTGTTACTATCGATCCTATTACCTTTTGGAGGGTGGTGCCTCCTAGATTGGTTAGGTGTTGCTTGGGAGCCTCCTACTTTATGTCGTGGAGTTGAACCAAGAAGTTTGTAAGGGCAAGGAGATCGCCTACTTCGTGAAGAACTACACCGAGTTAGGCTAGGACCGTGGATGTAGGCCATCATGGTATAGACAAGGTTGCTTATTCATGGTACCCTTCATGGGTGGAGCCCTCCGTGGACTCTCACAACCGTTACCCTTCATGGGTTGAAGTCTCGGTAAACGTGGATGTATGATAGCGCCACCTATCGGAACCACGGGAAGAATCTTTGTGTCTACAATTGCGTTTGATCTTCCAACCCTTATCCTCTTACATATGCTTGTCTTTACTTTCTATTGCAATACTCATAGACATGCATGTGTAGGGTGTACTTGATATGCTATAATTTCTAAAATATGCCAACCAACTAACTTGGGAAAAGGTTAGGTTTTCATTTGGTCAAGTAGTCTAATCACCCCCACCCTCTAGACCTACTTTCGATCCCTACATGGCGGCGTCTCCCTTCATTAAACGTGATATTTCTTTCTCTCTGAGATTTTTCATCAGGGGATGGTACTTATAAACCCTGGGGTAGGGAAAAAGGAATAGCCACGACCCCACAACCTTAGATGGCACGCCCTAGGGGGCGCCACCTGAGCTTGTGGCTCTATAGTAGCCCTCCTCTGGGGGTCTTTTCACCAGTATTTTTTATATATTCTAAAATAATTCTCCATCAATTTTTCGTCTAATTCTGATAACTTTTATTTCTACACAAAAACAATACCAAGGTAGTTCTGGTGAGAATAATGCCAGTCGAGGTTAGTTTCATTCAAATTGTGCAAATTAGAGTCCAAAACAAGAGCAAAAGTGTTTGGAAAAGTCGATACGCTTGAGACGTATGACCTAACAAAATTATTGACTCTAGTGCAAGTAGGGGACTGATGTAAATATGCCCTAGATGCATTAATATTGTATTATTACATTCCCATATTCATAATTAAGACTTTATATTCTATGGTATAACTGATATATGATCCTGAAATATGTGATTCGATGGAAAACTCGTATGCACGTGTGGAATGATAAACGGTAAAATAAGATTCCTAATATCGTCTCTAAGACTAGTTCAAGTGTTGTTGGTGATCATGTTTTTCGGATTTTAGGATATCATTAAGTGTAACGATGATCCTAAAATAACATTAAGGGTGTAACGTTAGAAGAATGATCATATTGAATCAACCCAAACTTGTTTGTTATACTTTGAGATAATATCGTCTAAAATCAATTGTTATAACAGGGAGTGTTAAGATGTGTTTATATTCCTAATACCATGAGAGTATCCTAGTCACTTCTTATGTATGATGAGCTTTGGGATTTCTCAAACGTCATTTGTAACTAGGTGATCATAATGACAACTTACAGGTTCTTTGGAAAGTTTGAAAAGGGAGTAGATAGCTTGAGAGTGGAATTTGCTCCTCTAACGATGGAGAGATAGTCTTAGGGCCCTCTCGGTGTGACGACATTTGTCATTGTCTGGCCAGACACAGGTGACTATATCACGGGGATGCCAAAACATATCAACGAGGAAGGAGAACAAAACTTGTAATGAGGATAACGGTATAGTGAGCATGTGCATGACTCAAGAGGATGCCAATGCATCTCGGGGTTTGCAAAGTATCATGAAGCAAATAGAATATCACATGATAACCAAAGGTTCACTCGAATGTCATTCATGTACTCATAAATATAGATATGTACGTCCACGGGGCAGCTATCGATCATTGAACAAACGGGTTTCATTCATGTCTATGTGTTACCGAACATACAGGGTCACAAGCTTAAGGTAATCATGATCATCCAAGTTTTAGTAGTGTTAGTGATGAGAACGTATTTTTGTAATTGTTTCATTAATATTTGAAATAGTTTCGAGAGGATCTGGAAGTGTTCTGGGGTCATCGGAAGGGTTTCAGAGACTATCAGGCAATATCAGGTATTATTGATAAATATATATATAGGTGGAAAATGTTTATAGAGATGTTAAATTAATAATAAAAGGCTCTATTAATTTTCTGAGGCTTTTGTACTTTTCATTAATTACCAACAGGACTTAAAAGGACAAGAGGTGGAGGGAGACTTGGGCCACTAAGGCCCATGTAGGGGAGGCGGCCCCAGTTCCCTTGTAGAGAGGCTGAATTGGACTTGAGGGAGGAATCCTCCTCCACCTAGGGTTGGCACAAGGAGAGATGATCCATCCCCCTTGTGTGGTTCCCCCTCCTCCCCTCTCAACCTATATATACTAGAGGTTCTACGCACTTTTGGATACACAAGTTTTGGAGCCTCCTCTAGTTCTCTAGTTGTAGCTCTAGTTGATTCTAAATGATCTAAGTAGAGATAGACCTAGATCCTCTAATCCTCATAATTATAAGACCGGTGTGGTTCTAATATCCTCCTTATAATTCTCCGGTGACGGTAACCTCTAGACGGTGAAGTGTTGCTGATCGTGAAGACCGTACACTTGCAACTCGTAGAGAGCTCGTGCATCTGGTCTTTCATTCAAGGGCCTGTTTGTGGGTAGTTCGCAAGATCGATCATCTACGGTTCGAGGCACTCTAAGTACAATCTACACTGAATCTTCTTTCGATGCAACTCAGAGTCGGTAACGATCGACATCTAAACTGTTATTGCATCTTCATAGTGTTCATGGCTGATCGTAGGGTGATTTTTTGTTTCTGCTATGTTTCCCAACACTATGTGCTGCATCTGCACCAACCGGGTAGGCCCGACAACGGACTTGCTTAATCTCTGGCTACCCCTTCCCTATGCCCAAAGACTAGACAACCTTTTGGCTATGAAACTATTTCGTGGAGAGGGACATAGAAAGCCAGATCATTGCATGGCATGTGTAGAGAAGGAACTTGTGTGAAATGGAGAGCTCTAGCCACCTCTATTTCTAGTGGGAGACAAGGGGTAGAGGCCATGGGAAAATACCAAAAACCCTTGGGATATTTTCACCATAAAACCACAAAAGGGGGTGAGTGGAGCTCCATGAAGGAGCTTGTCCCTTGCCCGGCCACCATGAGGGGGGCAAAAGGGGTCCCACTCAAAGCCCCAAAAGGTGGCATTCCAAAAAGCCACCAAGAGGGGTTCTACCCTAATAGTATTACCACTATTCACTCCAATATACATGAAAACTTTTCATGTAATATTTTTAATGTCTATTTAATATGAAAAAATACTAGAAGATCTGGAACATTTCGAACACCCTCTAAATTTATTATGGACGCATTTTGGAACATTGCCGGTATGCATTTTTATCTACGAAACATTTCCTGTCTTCTATCCAAAACTTTCCTGTCGTCTCCAAAAAAAATCCGGCAACAATCTCTCAGACTCCCTACCTATTACTGATAGATGACCCTTAAGTGTGTGATCCTTTGTAGGTTCGATGAAGTATAGACATGGCCGGAACTCTATCCGATCAATGATCAATAGCGGAACCGTGGACATCCATATTGACCCCTATACCCACACGGATGAATATTCGAGCAAACTGTAATTACCGAATGTTGTTCCCATTGCTTTGCAATATGTTGCAAATACTCGAGGTGAAATTTAATGGCACTCCCCTGAATTAACAATGTGTTCGCTATGCCAGCTTTCTTGTTACCGATTTTGTTCTCTTTTCTCATCCCACGTTCCGGCATTCCCGTGATCAAATCACGCTTTGTTTGGCGAGGCAATGATGTATATTGTAACACAAAGAGGGACCAAATAATATCTCTTAATTGTCGGAGGAGAAAATCCTAATCTTGAGTAATCAAGCCCTTGTCATACTTTTCCATGAATCTAAAAGTCATCGTAATAGCCACCCTATTATGGATGACATTTAACTAACCCCGGAGTTCATGAAGCAAGCATGAGGGAACTCGATACTCTCATGGTCTAAGGAATCATGCAAACGCTAACTTTCTCTGTGTGATAAAACCATAACCTGTGACGAATGTATCTAATAGAATAACATCAATATCGTCATTTCAACATAAGTGTTCTTCTAACATTGTGTCCTTAGAATTGATGACATAGTCATGCCTATGATCAGGAAAACGTGACCATCATGCAACACTTCAGCTAGTCTTAAAGGCACAACTAGGAATATATTTTAACATTTACCATTTCACACGTGCATATGGGTTTCCCTCTCGGACTTTATGAATGTATGGACTCAAGGACCATTGCGGTTATAGCACGGAATATAAACATAATCACGAACTTGGACATAAATAGTAGCAGTTATAATTGCCTCTAGGGCATATCTCCTGCATTCTGGATTTCCTGATAACACTTTAATCCTTTGTTAGTTTCAGTGATTTACTTGTTCCGGTGTGCTCATTTGATTATTTCTTGTTATTTAGTTTTGTCCTGCACTCTACTCAAAATCATTATGCTCTTCCTCCTCCTTTTTCTTTGAGGTTACAATTAAGTTGTGGGCACATTTCTGTAAGTCTCTATAAGGGACAAAATCAAGTTCTCATGCTTTGTGTGGGATTGACTCTTACTTCAAAAAGGTTACAACCAAACCTTGTACACTTGTAGGCCTTGAGCGAATTAAAACTAAAACTTGGCATGACTTACTATGCAACGAGTTTGAGCCGAGTAATAGGTTGCTCATTCCACCATTGAATTTTAATTTTTAATCCCCCATTTCTTTTCCTAATGTGAGTTTCAAGTCGAGTAACATTTGAGTTTGATGTGTTACAACTATGAGCTTCGAGTTTTAAGAACATCTCTTGCCCTTCCGCAATCCTTTAGTCCTCCATCATTTCACTCGTATTTTAATACGCATTTTGACGGATTAACTTTTGTGCACCTAGCCCTTTCCTAAACGAACTTGACCTCGCATTTTTGATAAAAGGTGGATTTGATTGGCTCAAAAAGGATCAAACTTCATCTTCTTCTTTGTTCTTCTTCCTTCTACACGGACAACGACGGCCTCTTGCCACTAGATAATGTCCATGAGCTAGCTAGGGCCTAATATAGATGACATGTGGAATTAATTTGATAAAGGCTTACTATGCAAGAAATAAACATGCGGCCAAGGAGTTGAAAAGGCAGGTGAAATTCATCCTTCACGTGCCACGGCTTGGGCATTTCTTCATGGGAATGAGTCCTCGTCTTCCTTCACCTAGTCGTGTTGGGGATCACCTTATAATGCTACCGTCGTACTAAGCAAAACAAGGTGTATAAAAGGATTAACATCTCATGCAATTCATAAGTGACATGATATGGCCATGAACTTGTGTTTAAGATCTCCATCTTCAAAACATCGGCATGATCTCCATCGTCATCGGCACGACACCATGATCTCCATCAACGTGTCGCCATCGGGGTTGTCACGCCCTGCATGCTTCTACTACTATTGCTACCGTAGCGATAAAGTAAAGCATTACATAGCGCTTAATGATTGACACGCAGGTCATACAATAATTAAAGACAACCCTATGGCTCCTGCCGGTTGCCGTACTCATCGACATGCAAGTCATGAAATTCTATACATCACATGATCATCTCATACATCACATATATCTCATCATGTAATTGGCCATATCACATCACAACATACCCTGCAAAAACAAGTTAGACATCCTCTAATTGTTGTTGCAAGTTTTACGTGGCTGCTACGGGTATCTAGCAAGAACGATTCTCACCTACGCATAAACCACAACGATGATACATAAATTGCTTTTCAACCTTCTCAAGGACCGCCTTTGTCGAATCCGATCCAACTAAAGTAGGAGAAACTGACACCCACTAGCCATCTTTTGCAACAAGTGCAGTTGAGGGAACCGGTCTCTTGTAAGCGTACGAGTAAGGTTGGTCCGGGCCGCTTCATCCCACAATACCGTTGAACCAAAACACGACCAAGGGAGGAAGCAATCTAAGCATCAACGCCCACAAACCTTTTGTGTTCTACTCGAGATCTCATCGAACCATCAACCTAGCTCATGATGCCACTGTTGGGGAACGTCGCATGGGAAACAAAAAAATTCCTACGCACACACAAACCTATCCATGGTGATGAGCATCTACGAGAGGGAGAGTGGATCTACATACCCTTGTAGATCGCTAAGCGGGAAGCGTTGAGAAACGCGGTTGGTGTAGTCGTACTTCTTCGCGATCCAAATCGCCGAGCATCCCGCGATCTAATCATGAACCATCCCGCGAACCAATAACGAACCGTCCCGCGATCTCGTCACGATCCGTCCCGCGATCCTATCACGAACGTCCTGTGCCCTTGATCACGATCCTTCCGATCTAGTACCGAATGGACGGCACCTCCGCGTTCAGCACACGTGCAGCTTGATGACGATCTCCACCATCTTGATCCAGCAAGAGGAGGCGGAGAGGAGGGATAGTTCACCGGCAGCGTGACGGCGCTCCGGTGATGGTGGTGGAGTTATTCCTGCAGGGCTTCACCTAAGCACCGCAGAAAACAATCTAGAGGAGAAACTATGCACTGGAGGTTAGGGTTGCACGTGGAAGAAAGAACTTGTGCAAAACCCTTGAAACCCTCTAGTATATATAGGAGGAGAGGAGGAGGAGAGGCAGCCTTGGCCTCCAAGGCTAGCTGGTTCAGCCGGCTAGGAGGGAGGAGTCCTCCTCCTTCTATTCCAAGTAGGATTAGGACTCCTTCCTTATATAGCCCCTTTTTGCCTTTTCCACCTTTTTCCTTTTGGTATTTTCCCCTCCTGGTGCCATGGGCCTTTGTGGCTATTCCACCAGCCCACTAAGGGCTGGTTATTATTCTCCCACAGCCCATGGACCCTCTAGGGTCGAAATACCTCTCCCGGAGGCCTCCCGGTACACTACTGGCACTCCCGGTACACTACCGATGAGCCCGAAACTTTTCCGGCGACCAAACTGGGACTTCCTATATATGAATCTTTACCTCCGGACCATTCCGGAGCTCCTCGTGACGTACGGGATCTCATCCGGGACTCCGAACAATCTTCAGTCACCACCATACATAACTCTACTCTACCGAAACGTCACCGAACCTTAAGTGTGCAGACCCTACGGGTTCGAGAACTATGTAGACATGACCGAGACACCTCTCCGGCCAATAACCAATGGCAGGACTTGGATGTCCACATTGGTTCCTACATATTCTACGAAGATCTTTATCGGTCGAACCTCTACGTCAAGGATTCAGTTAATCCCGTATAACGTTCCCTTTGTTCTTTGGTATGTTACTTGCCCGAGATTCGATCGTCGGTATCTCCATACCTAGTTCAACCTCGTTACCGGCAAGTCTCTTTACTCGTTCCGTAATACAAGATCCCGCAACTAACAATTAGTCACATTGCTTGCAAGGCTTATTGTGATGTTGCATTACCGAGTGGGCCCCGAGATACCTCTCCGTCATACGGAGTAACAAATCCCAGTCTCGATCCATGCCAACTCAACACACACCATCGGAGATACCTGTAGAGCACCTTTATAGTCACCCAGTTACGTTGTGACGTTTGATACACACAAGGCACTCCTCTGATATCCGTGAGTTGCATGATCTCATGGTCATAGGAACGTATACATTGACATGCAGAAAACAGTAGCAATAAACTGACACGATCATACGCTACGTTTGTAGTTTGGGTCTTGTCCATCACATCATTCTCCCAATGATGTGATACCTTTATCAAATGACATCACATGCCAATGGCCAGGAAACCTTGACCATCTTTGATCAACGAGCTAGTTCACTAGAGGCATACTAGGGACACAATGTTGTCTATTTACCCACACATGCAATGTGTTTCCAATCAATACAATTATAGCATGGATAATAAACGATTATCATGAGCAAGGAAATGTAATAATAAACACATTATTTATTGCCTCTAGGGCATATTTCCAACAAGTCGCACAATGACGTGGTCTGAGACACAATAGTTCTTCGGAATCACATTGATCGATGATCAAGTTGATGTGTAAGTTTTCTCCCTTTACACTATGGGAAAAGGGCCAGAGATGCTCTAGTAAGGGAATCTCCAAGACTGACCCAAAAATCTATCTGGTATATGTCCCTTTTTATGTCCAGATGTGGTTTGCGGACATGATGCGGGAACGAATCATCCAATACTGATCACAAAGTACTCGGTTGGGAGGAGAAAACTAGGTGGGCACCATGCATGTGGTAGTTGGGAGGAGACAAGGCTGGTCGTAATGGGAGTATCATAGGTAGTATCATGCATCCAACTAGGCAATTTTGATGATGTGACATAGAATTAAATGAAGAAAAAGAGGATTCAGTATCAGATCATGATACCGTGTTATATTAAATGTTATGCTACTATGTGTCATGCATGGCAATAAATGACCTATCTTATGATACTATGCATTACGGATGTAGTATCATACATTAATATCGTATGCATCATACTAGTATATGATACTCCCCATTACAACCAGCCTAAATGAAAGGGGGATCATACATGTGTGGTTGGGAGGAGAGAGAGAAGAGTGTACCATGCATGTGATTGGTCAAGTGCATGTCTTGATTTCGACAAAACCCCCTACATTTGTCTCCTGGATGCCGGTATCCGTACGGCCGGACTGCTAAGCAGATATATACAAATCTTCGTTCGATGACAAAAATGATCTGGACATATAGTAAAGGTTTATAGATCCGCCTTGAAAATGCACTAAGCAATCTTACACATAGATGCAAGTCTCCTGGAACCACCCTGCGGTAAACAAACAACACGCATGTAAGCAGGTCCAGTTTATTTTCTCCAAGATTCCTCAAAAATGAGCCAACCCACAGCAAAATTGTAATTTGCTAGGCAAATGGGAATTTATATATTGGGCGCATATATATATACAAAAAAATGAGACGGAGTCATCTTCATCTCATTAATAAAGCAGAAGAGAGTTGTCCGATTAATAAATGGAAAACCGAACGAAAACCGTCACAAACCGCTAATACCACACACACCTCACATAGAGGGTCTTGCCGACATCACACACAGGTGTCATCGTCATCACTTCTCCCCAGCAGGCGTCACACCCTCCCTAATCTCCGAGCAAGCGACTCCAACTTCTACGAAGACAAAAGTTGACCCAACCCACACCATAGAGGTTGTGTAAAACACAGGAAGCCCTGCGCCAAACTCAGCCACTAGCCCCAAGGACAGCACAACTTTGACTCTGAAAGATAGCTTCGAAGGAGAACTATGCAAGGTCGACGCCGCAGAAGACCACCGAACAAACCACCTACTGCCTATCATCGTCGCCACAGGGGCCTCGCCGCACAGCTCCGACTTCACCGCAACGAAACAACCCAAGGTAATCCCATGAACACGTCACAGAAGAGCCGACTACTGAAAGCACATTTGCTCCCTTGGTGGTTTTGGTAATTAATAACAACATATATGCCATTGAACTAATGTTTCCACTAAACATATTTCGGGAAAATTTCAATGATAGAGATGGCAAAAGGATTGTGGAATACCCCAAGATGCAAGGAAATAGATTGGCAAAGCTTCAAGCAAGAGGACTCTACATTTTACTTTGTGAGAAATCACTTTGAGTCCATAGGAAAGCCAATACTATTAAAGGGGGGTAAGGTACTGTTGGTGAACAAAATGCTCATACATGCACAAGTGATAGTCACCAAATACACCAACAAAGCTCTTCCACAAAAGTCTGCCCAAAGCCAAATATCCAAAGTCAGTGCAACCAACAACTCCCGCTCGGTGCCACCGATTCCCAGACTCAGACAGACCCGAGCCAAACCCTAGCTTTTCGGTGCAATCGATTCTGGTTCGGTACCACCGAGTTTGGGTTGCCAACTTCCTGTTACCCCAATTCACAAAGTCGGTCCCACCAAGTTCGTTGGATCGGCATCACCGAGTTGTGCAATCTGACCGTTGGTCACCTAATCGGTGCAATCGAGATTTATGTATTGGTCTCACTGAGATTCAAAAGTTGCTACCTTTGTACCAACTCGGTACCACCGAGATTCACACATCGGTGTCATCGAGTTGGTCACTTAAGGTGTAACGGTTGGATTTTTGGAGATACCTCTATATACCCCTCCACCACCACCCACTCGAAAGAGAAGCACTCAGAACAGATCCCCACCTATCCTATCAGATTTTCTGAGAGAGAGCCACCTACACATGTGTTGAGATCATGCCATTCCATTCCAACCATATGAATCTAGATCTCTAGCCTCCCCAAGTTGCTTTCCACCCAATCAATCTCTCCCACCAAAGCCAAATATGTGAGAGAGTGATTGTGTGTTGAGGAGTCTATCATCTTGAAGCACAAGAGCGAGGAGTTCATTGACATTATCAAGCCTATTACCTTTTGGAGGGTGGTGTGTCCTAGATTGGTTAGGTGTCGCTTGGGGGCCTCCTACTTCGTGTTGCGGAGTGAACCAAGAAGTTTGTAAGGGCAAGGAGATCGCCTACTTCATGAAGATCTACCTCGAGTTAGGCTAGTCCTCCGTGGACGTAGGCCATCATGGTATAGTCAAGGTTGCTTCTTCGTGGAACCCTCCGTGGGTAGAGCCCTCCATGGACTCTCGCGATCGTTAACCTCCATGGGTTTAAGACTCCATAAACGTGGACGTACAATAGCACCACCTATGGGAACCACGGGAAAAATCATTGTGTCTCCATATTGTGTTTGATCTTCCTGCCCTTCCTTTACTACTCATGCTTGTTTTTACTTTCTGCTGCTATACTCATAGACATGCATGTGTAGGGTGTGCTTGACTTGCTATGAATGCTAAAATCTTCCAACACTTAAAATTGGGAAAAGGTATATTTTTATTTGGTCAAGTATTCTAATCACCACCCCCCCTCTAGACCTACTTTTGATCCTACAAGTGGTATCGGAGCTTTGGTCTCCATTGCATTGGTTTCACATCCTAGGAAAGTATGGCGTCTAGCTAGGGAAATTATGAATGTAGAGGTCCGTATTTTGATGGCACTAATTTTGCTAGTTGGAAGCACAAAATGAAAATGCATAGCCTTGGTCATAACCCTGTCGTTTGGGCTGTTATTTGTGTTGGATTGCAAGGTGAATTCTTTGCGGATGGAAGGGAACCGGATTGCAAAGCAACTACGGATGAATTGAAGATGATGTAATACAATGCTCAAGCATGTGACATTCTCTTCAACTGCCTATGCCCCGAAGAATTCAACAAAGTTAGCCGTCTTGAGAATCCAAAAGATTTTCGAGATACTTTGGTTGATATGCATGAAGGTACCGAATATGCAAGAGAATCGAAGTTGGATGTTCTTAAAATTCAGCTTGACAAGTTCAAGATGAAGGATGGTGAAGGAGTCGCTGAGATGTAATCTAGGCTAGCTCTCATCACCAATGAGATTGTCGGCTTAGGAAGCGAAGAAATGACCGACAAATTCATCATCAAGAAGATACTTTGAGTTTGGATGATAGATATGACACCGTATGCACATTGATCCAAATGATGCCCAACTACCAAGATCTCAAGCCTACGAAAGTGATTGGAAGGATTGTTGCTCATGAGATGACACTCAAGGACAAGCAAGAGCTTCACAACAAGTCTAGCGGTGCTTACAAATCCACAAGTGATGCTCCTGCAACTTCAAGTGATAACCATGTCACAAATGAAGAGATAAGCATCATGGTCAAGAAATTCAACAAGTTCTAAAATAATAGAGGCAAAGATCAAAGCTCCAACTCAAGATATGAAGATAAGCGTTCGTCAAGTCATGACCGAAACTGCTACAATTGTGGGAAGTCCTGATACTACTCCAATGAGTGCACGGCTACTTACAAAAGGAAAGAAGAGTCACCAAGAAGACGAAGCTCAAGAGACGAGTCGCCTTGAAGAGAGAGAGAAGGAGTAGATATGATCGTTATGAACGAAGACCCTCAAGGAGTAGGGACTTAGAGAAGAAGGACAAGTACACCAAGAGCTATTCAAGAAGAAGACACCAAGCTCATGTTGGTTAATGGGTTTCCGGCTCCGATTCCGACAACCACTCTGAGAGAAGCTATCACTCCAACTCGACCTATAGTCAAGATGAAGGTGTTTCCGGACTTGCACTAGTGACAACCGACTCCAAATGAAGGGAGTGGATGTTACTTCATGGCTAAAGGCCCCAAGGTATCACACCACGAGTATCTTGATTTCAATAGTGATGAGGATGACTTGTTAATTGAAGATGACTTGCTATTTGACAAATCTAGTAATGTTAGTCAAGATGAACTTTCTAGTAATCATTCTAGTCAAGATAAGTCATGTGATGATCATAAGTTGGAAATAGAACGACTAACTCAAAAAATAAACACTCCTAAGTTAGCTCATGAGTCTACTCTACAAGATCATATAGAGCTTGAAATGACAATTGAGAAGCTCCGCTTCGATAAGCTCAATTTAGAGCAAGAGCATGAGTTCCTTAAAGCTATCAATGACGATCTTCGAAAGACGATTTCCTCTTATCTAGCCAAACGACTTCTCTTGTCTATGTTCATACCACAAGTTAAGGCTAAGCAAACTAGTAACAAAGGAAAGAAAGGTTCTTCAACTAGTAGCAATAAAAATGATAAATCCAATGATATTGCTTCTAGTAGTTCTATTGATCCCACTAACACTTCTCTTAGCCAAGTTACAATTGCGAAAGAAAATGAACTTTTGAAAGGGATTATAGAGAAAGGTATCTACAAGAGTCTTGCCGGGTGCAAACAATTTGAAGAGATTGTACGCAAACACGGAGGATACCGGAAGAACCATGGCATTGGCGACCTCAACGCTAATGGAGTTGAATGGGAAGAAGGTCAATACCCCAAGCCCAAGTTTGTTCCTCAAAAGGAGAAGTGTGAAAATACTCTCCCCAAGGGAACAAAATCTCAAGATGACCTTCCACCACAAGACCCCAAGCTCAAGGGAAAGAACAAGCTTCAAGAGGACATTGACTCATATGAAGATGAATCCCGAGCTTTGGTGAAGTGGGTTCCCAAGGCTACTACAAGCTCAACTTCTACAAGTTCTACTTCAACACCAAGGATCCCCATCAACTTTATGTGGGTTCCCAAGAAGAAGAACTAGACAAGTTCTTGAGGGGTGACTCCGCCAATGAAATTCACTCATATTCATTATTGGCAAGAACTAGTTGCAATCAACATCAACAACATGTAATAGTTCAAAGCGTCACGCATTCCCTCAAAGGTAAGCAAGGGACAAGGTAATCAACAAATCAATGGACATCATCATATGCTTTGCACTCCATGTCTAGAGATATCCTTGTATTTGTCTCTTGTGTGTTGGGACTAACCCATGTAGGTGAGAAGAGTAAGAAAAACAACAAGGATGCTCCCAACTCATGGTGATCTTCATCAACATTGAACATCCACCACTACTTCACCTACATGAAGTATTCATCGACAAAACCCAAGGTTAGTTTATCCCTCCTACGGGGGATGTAACATCAAGGGGGAGCTTTACTATGAGACTTGAGTCAAAGCATCTCATAGTATGTGACAACACTAAATTCTTTATGTAAAAGTGGTAACCGCACTTGTGCTTAAACGATGAGTATGACATATGATCAAGTATTCTTACTTGGCTCCTAAGTCAATATACTCATATATAGATGACTCCATCATCGCCAAATCGCTTGGTAGATGCTAGTATGTTTGTGCATGTTTGCCATGATTTCATTTGACATCTTTTTATATGAGCATGTTGGTCTACATTTATTTATCCATTCGAGGACATCCAATTGTTGCTATTTGGCTTTTTGATTTTTTTTTCTTTTTCCAATTGGATGAACAAGAATGCCTAGGACCACTCTTCTAGCTATTTATGCTTTCTCACCTCATATTCTATTCATGCTGCATCACCAAATTTGAACAAGTACTTTTTGATCTCACTGTGTGAGGAGCACTCGGAGTTCCGTATCGAGAAAGGACTGACCATTAAAACCTCCCAAAGTGCATCTCGATGGAATCAACACAAAAATCTCGATCTCATCGAATGCCTAGGGTTGATCTGGTTTTCAATCCCGGTACCACCGATTCCATATTCTCGGTCACCGATTTCCCATGTCAACTGACAGTTGAGGAACTCGGTGACACCAAAAATTTAGATTCGGTGTCACCGACACCTGTGGGTATATATAGAGACCCGACCTTTGAATATTTTCTTCAAACGTCGCCCCCTCCAAAACCCTAAGTTGCCGAATCAAGGCCCCTGGTCATCGCCTTTGCTTCCCCGTGCGTCTTTGTCGTTGTGAATCGCCGCTGCCGATGGAATCATCACCCCCGTCGCCACCGTAGTGGATCCGTCAACAAGCTAGGATATGGATCAGGCCCTCCTTGCGCTCCCCGTTCAATTCTTGCGCATTGGAGTTTGTTTTATTGATAATCCAGTGATTGCAAACCTCTCTATCCAATAGAAAGCTAATTAGATTAGCGAACGAAGAATTTTTAGGTTTAGTTGTCCGCAAAACTGAATCTCGATGACACCGAGTTAGAAAAATCGGTTCCACCGATTTTGTTTTTGCGCTACTAAGGACAGTACTCGATGAAACCGAGTGGAAACTTTCGGTCTGACCGAAGTTACTGCCAAGTTTCGGTTAAGAGTATTGTGAGTCTCGGCAGCACCAATTTTTTTGACCCAGTGACATCAAAATCCCTTTTTGCTGAGAAATACATCTAAGGTTTTTCTGTTCAATCTTTCAAAAATATCTGCATTTTGTGATGACTTATCCTCTTCTACTCTTCTACACTCTATTCACTGTTGGGGAACGTTGCATGGGAAATAAAAAATTCCTACGCACACACAAGATCTATCAATGGTGATGAGCATCTACGAGAGGGAGAGTGGATCTAAATACCCTTGTAGATCGCTAAGCGGGAAGCGTTAAGTAACGCGGTTGATGTAGTCGAACGTCTTCGCGATCCAAATCACCGAGCGTCCCATGATCCCATCACGATCCATCCCGCGATCTAATCACGATCTGTCCCGCGATCTCATCACGATCCGTCCCGCGATCCAATCACGAATAGTCTCGCAATCTTGATCACAGTCCTTCCGATCTAGCGCCGAACGGACGACACCTCCATGTTCAGCACACGTACAACTCGATGACGATCTATGCCTTCTTGATCCAGCAAGAGGGAGCGGAGAGGTACATGAGTTCTCCGGCAGTGCGACGGTGTTGCGGCGATGGTGGTGGAGCAATTCCAGTAGGGCTTCGCCTAAGCACCGCTAAACCGATCTAGAGGAGAAACTACGAACTAGAGGAGAGGCAACACGTGGCTTTGGGTTTCTTGATGTGTCACAAGTGCTAGCCCTGCCCCTTTATTTATATGCTGAGCCCTGGGGTCGAAACTTGGAGAAAAATCCTCCTCAAGGTCAGTTTGCCCGCAAGGCAAGAGTTCTCCTCGGACTCCAGGACCAGACGCCTAGGTCCTCGGCGTCTGGTCCCAGACGCCAGGGTCCCTGGCGTCTGGCCCCTGGCCTCCAAAAAACACCTTCGGCACCTTCCTAAAGCCTCATGGGCTTTACCCCTTGGCCCAAATAAAGTGTCATTGTACCCCAAACATTTCGGGAAACGTCCGAAACTATATCCGGTGAATTCCGAAACCCTTCCGGAGACCAAACACTATTATACCATATATCAATCTTTACCTCTGAACCATTTCGGAGCTCCTCGTGACGTCCGGGATCTCATCCGAGACTCCGAACAACCTTAGGTCACCACCATACATAACTCTGTACTATCGAAATGTCACCGAACCTTAAGTGTGCAGACCCTGCGGGTTCGAGAACTATGTAGACATGACCGAGACACCTCTACGGTCAATAACCAATAGCGGGGCCTGGATGCCTATATTGGTTCCTACATATTCTACAAAGATCTTTATCGGTCAAACCTCTATGTCAAGGATTTAGTTAATCCCGTATGATGTTCCCTTTGTTCTTCGGTATGTTACTTGCCCGAGATTCGATCGTCGGTATCTGTATACCTAGTTCAACCTCGTTACCGGCAAGTCTCCTTACTCGTTCCGTAATAGAAGATCCTGTGGCTAACACATTAGTTACATTGCTTGCAAGGCTTGTTGTGATGTTGTATTACCAAGTGGGCCCTGAGATACCTCTCCGTCACACGGAGTAACAAATCCCAGTCTTGATCCATGCCAACCAAATAGACACCCTCGGAGATACCTGTAGAGCACCTTTATAGTCACCCAGTTATGTTGTGATGTTTGATACACACAAGGTACTCCTCCGGTGTTAGTGAGTTGCATGATCTCATGGTCATAGGAACAGATACTTGACATGCGGAAACTGTAGCAACAAACTAACACGATCATATGCTACATTTATAGTTTGGGTCTTGTCCATCACATCATTCTCCTAGTGATGTGATCCCGTTATCAAATGACATCTCATGTCCATGGCTAGGAAACCTTAACCATCTTTGATAAAAGAGCTAGTCTACTAGAGGCATACTAGGGACATGGTGTTGTCTATGTATCCACACATGTATATGAGTTTCTAATCAATACAATTATAGCATGGATAATGAACGATTATCATGAACAAGGAAATATGATAATAACTAATTTATTATTGCCTCTAGGGCATATTTCCAATAGTCTCCCACTTGCACTAGAGTCAATAATCTAGTTCACATCACCATGTGATTCGCATTGTTATGAATCTAACACCCAATGAGTTCTGGGGCTCGATCATGCTTTGCATGTGAGAGAGGTCTTTTAGTCAACGGGTCTGTTATATTCAGATCCGTGTGTACTTTGCAAATCTCTATGTCATACTGTAGACACTGCTACCACACTCCACTTGGAGCTATTCCAAATGGTTGTTCCACTATACGTATCCGGATTGCTACTAAGAGTCATCCGGATTGATGTTAAAGCTTGCATCGACGTAACTCTTTACGACGAACTCTTTATCACCTCCATAATCGACAAACATTTCCTTAGTCTTTTAGTTACTAAGGATAATCTTGACCGTTGTTCAGTGATCCACTCCTGGATCACTCTTGTACCCCTTGACGGACTCATGGCAAGGCACACACAGGTGCGGTACACAGCATGGCATACTATATAGAGCCCATGGATAAAGCATAGGGGGCGACCTTCGTCCTTACTCTTTCTTCTGCCATGGTCGAGCTTTGAGTCTCAGTCAACTTCACACCTTACAAATCCGGCAAGAACTCTTTCTTTGACTGATCCATTTTGAACTCTTTCAAAATCTTGTCAAGGTATGTACTCATTGAAAGTCTCATCAGGTGTCTTGATCTATCTCTATAGATCTCGATACCCAACAATTAAGTAGCTTTATCAAGGTCTTCCTTTGAAATACTCTTTTCAAACAAGCCCGTGTGCCTTCCAGAAATTCTAGATCATTTCTGATCAACAATATTTCAACCACATATACATATCAGAAATTCTATAGTGCTCCCACTCATTTTCTTGTAAGTACAAGTTTCTCATAAACTTTGTATAAACCCAAAAAATTGATTACCTCATCAAAGCGTATATTCCAACTCCGAGATGCTTGCTCCAACCCATAGAAGGATCACTGGAGCTTGCACACCTTTTAGCATCCTTAGGGCTGACAAAACCTTCTGGTTGTATCTCATACAACTTTTCCTCAAGGAAGGAAACAATGTTTTGACATCCATCTGCCAGATTTCATAATTGAAAAATGCAGCAACTGCTAACATAATTCCAACATACTTTAGCAAAGCTACAAGTGAGACAGTCTCATCGCAGTCAACTCCTTGAGCTTGTCAAAAACTTCTTTGCGACAAGTCGAGCTTTATAAATGGTGACATTTACCATCAGCGTCTGTCTTCATCTTAAAGGTTCATTCGTACTCGACGACCTGCCGTCCAATGAGCAAGTCTACCAAAGTCTATACTCAATTTTCATACATGGATCCTTTCTCGGATTTCATGGCCTCTAACCATTTGTCGGAATCTGGGCCCATCATCGATTCTCCAGAGCTCGTAGGCTCATCGTTGTCCAACAACATGACCTCTAAGACAGGGTTGCCGTACCACTCAGGAGTAGTACGCGTCCTTGTCGACCTACGAGGTTTGATAGTAACTTGATCCAAAGCTTCATGATCATCATGATTAACTTCCTCTTCAACTAACGTAGGCTCCACAAAAACAATTTATTGCATTGTGCTACTCTCTGGTTGAAACAAAGGTTCAACAACCTCATCAAGTTCTATCTTCCTCCCACTCAATTCTTTCGAGAGAAACTCTTTCTTGAGAAAGGACCCATTTTTAGCAACAAACACTTTGCACTTGGATCTGAGATAGAAGGTATACCCAACTATTCTTAGGATATTCCATGAAGATGCATTTGTCCGCTTTGGGTTCGAGCTCATTAGGTGAAAAACCCTTTCACATAAGCGTCGCACCCCCAAACATTAAGAAATGATAGCTTAGGTTTCTGCCAAACCATATGGTGTCATCTCAACGGATTTAGATGGTGCCCTATTTAAAGTGAATGTAGTTGTCTCTAATGCATAACCCAAAATGATAGTGCTAAAATGATAAGAGACATCATAATTCGCACAATATCCAATACGACTACGACATTCGGACACACCATCACACTATGGTGTTCCAGGTGGCGTGAGTTGTGAAACAACTTTCACATTGTCTTAAGTTGTATACCAAACTCGTGACTCAGATATTCACCTCCACGATCATATCATAGACATTTTATCTTCTCGTCACGATGATCTCAAACTTCACTCTGATTCTACTTGAACTTTTCAAACAATTCATACTTGTGTTTCATTAAGTAAATATACACTATATCTACTCAAATCATCAGTGAACGTAAGAAAATAACAATATCCACCGCACACTACAAGACTCATTGGATTGCATACATCAACATGTATCATTTCCAATAAATCACTTGCCTACTCCATCAAACCGGAAAACGGGGTCCTTAGTCATCTTGCCAAAGAGGCATGGTCCGCATGTCTCAACCGATTCGAAATCGAATGAGTCCAAAGATCCATCGGCATGAAGTTTCTTCATGCGATTTATACCAATATGACATTTAGCGGCGGTGCCAAAAGTATGTGGTACTATCATTATTAACTTTTTATCTTTTGGCTTCAATGTTATGAACATGTGTATTACTACCATCAAGATTCAACAAACCATTCTCACTGGGTGCATGACCATTGAAGGTATTATTCATGTAAACAGAATAACCATTATTCTCTAACTTAAATGAATAACTGTGTTGCAATAAACACGATCTAATCACGTTCATGCTCAACGCAAACACCAAATAACATTTATTTAGGTTCGTCACTAATCCCGAAGGTAGAGAGAGCGTGCGATGTTGATCACATCAACCTTGGAAACATTTCCAACACACATTGTCACCTCACCCTTAGCTAGTTCTCCGTTTATTTCGTAGCTTTTATTTCGAGTTACTAACATTTAGCAACCGAACCGGTATCCAATACCCAGGTGCTACTAGGAGTACTTGCAAGGTACACATCAATAACACGTATATCAAATATACTTCTATCGATGTTGCCAACCTTCTTATCTACCAAGTATCTAGGGTTGTTCCGCTTCAGTGACCGCTCCCCTCATAATAGAAGCACGTAGTCTTGGGTTTGGGTTCAACTTTGGGTTGCTTCACTGGAGCAGCAACTGACTTGCCATCCATGAAGTTTCCCTCCTTTCCCCTGCCCTTCTCGAAACTAGTGGTTTTACTAACCATCAACACTCGATGCTCCTTCTTGATTTCTACCTTCGTGGTGTCAAACATCGTGAACATCTTAGGGATCATCATTTCCATCCCTGGCATAATTATAGTTCATCACGAAGTTCTAGTAGCTTAGTGATAGTGACTAAGAGAACTATATCAATCACTATGTTATCTGGAAGATCAACTCCCACTCGATTCAAGCGATTGTAGCACCCAGACAATCTGAGCACATGCTCAACGATTGAGCTATTCTCCTTCATCTTGCAGGCAAAGAATCTTGTTGGAGATCTCATATCTCACAACACGGGCACGAGCCTAAGATCCCAATTTCAGCTCTTAGAACATCTCATATGTTCCGTGACATTCAAAACGTTTTGGAGCTTCAATTCTAAACCGTAATGCATGACGCACTAAACTATCAAGTAGTCATAGGAACGTGCCTATCAGATGTTCACAACATCTATAGACGATGCTAGCGGGGGTGGCGCACTGAGCGGTGCATTAAGGACATAAGCCTTCTGTGCAGCAATGAGGACAATCCTCAGATCACGGACCCAGTCCACAATATTGCTACCATCATCTTTCAACTCTATTTCTCTAGGGACATATAAAACTTCAAGAGAGCTACAGCGTGAGCTAGTAATCTACAACATAATTTGCAAAGACACTACTGACTATGTTCATGATAATGAGTTCAATTAATCATATTACTTAAGAACTCCCACTCAAATTGACATTCCTCCAGTCATTCGAGTGATGCACGATCCAAATTCACCAACTCAAGTCCGATCATCACGTGAGTTGAGGTGGTTTCAATGGTGAACATCATCATGTTGATCATATCTACTATATGACTCATGTTTGACCTTTCGGTCTCTTGTGTTCCAAGGCCATGTCTGTACATGCTAGGCTCGTCAAGTTTAACCCGAGTGTTCTGCATGTGCAACACTGGCTTGCACACATTGTATGTGAATGTAGAGTCTATCACACCCGATCATCACGTGGTGTCTCGACACGACGAACTTTCGCAATGGTGCACACTCGAGGAGAACACAATTGATCTTGAAATTTAAGTGAGGGATCACCTTATAATGCTACCGTCGTCCTAAGCAAAACAAGGTGCATAAAAAGATTAACATCACATGCAAATCATAAGTGACATGATATGGCCATGAACTTGTGCTTTTGATCTCCATCTTGAAAGCACCGGCATGATCTCCATCGTCACTGGCATGACTCCATGATCTCCATCATCTTGATCTCCATCAACGTGTCGCCATCGGGGTTGTCGCGCCCACCATGCTTGTACTACTATTGCTACCGCTTAGCGATAAAGTAATGCATTACATAGCGCTTAATGATTGACACGCAGGTCATACAATAATTAAACACAACCCTATGGATCCTATCGGTTGCCGTGCTCATCGACATGCAACTCGTGATATTCTATACAACACATGATCATCTCATACATCACATATATCTCATAATTTAATTGGCCATATCACATCACAACATACCCTACAAAAACAAGTTAGACGTCCTCTAACTGCTGTTGCAAGTTTTACGTGGATGCTACAGGTATCTAGCAAGAACAATTCTCACCTACGCAAAACAACAATGGTGATACATAAGTTGCTTTTCAACCTTCTCAAGGACCGCCTTTGTCGAATACGGTCCAACTAAAGTAGGAGAAACAGACACCCGCCAGCCATCTTTGTGCAACAAAGTTACACATCAGTCGATGGAACCGGTCTCTCGTAAGCGTATGAGTAAGGTTGGTCTGGGCCACTTCATCCCACAATATCGCTGAACCAAAACACAACCAAGGGAGGAAGCAAGCCAACCATCAGCGCCCAAAAACTCTTTGTGTTCTACTCGAGATCTCATCTACACATAGACCTAGCTCATGATTACATTGTTAGGGAACGTTGCATGGGAAACAAAAATGTTCCTACGCACACGCAAGATCTATCCATGGTTACGAGCATCTACGAGAGGGAGAGTGGATCAACATAGCCTTGTAGATCGCTAAGCGGGAAGCGTTAAGTAACGCAGTTGATGTAGTCGAACGTCTTCTCTATCCAAATCGCCGAGCGTCCCACGATCCCATCACGATCCGTCCCGCGATCCCATCACGATCCGTCCCGCGATCTCATCATGATCCGTCCCGCAATCCAATCACGAATTGTCTCGCGATCTTGATCACGGTCCTTCTGATCTAGCGTCGAACGGATGGCACCTCCGCGTTCAGCACACGTACAGCTCGATGATGATCTCCGCCTTCTTGATCTAGCAAGAGGGAGCAGAGAGGTAGATGAGTTCTCCGGCAGCGTGATGGCATTGCGGCGATGGTGGTGGAGCAATTCCAGCAGGGCTTCGCCTAAGCACCGCTGAAATAGATCTAGAGGAGAAACTACGAACTAGAGGAGAGGCAGCACGTGGCTTAGAGTTTCTTGATGTGTCCCAAGTGCTAGCCCCGCCCCTTTATTTATATGCTGAGCCCTGGGGTCGAAACTTGGAGAAAAATCCTCCTCAAGGTCGGTTTGCCCGCAAGTCAAGAGTCCTCCTCGGACTCCAGGACCAGACACCAAGGTCCTCGGTGTTTGGCCCAAAAAGCCGCTAGGGTCCCTGGCGTATGGACCCTGGCCTCCGCAAAACACATTTTGAACCTTCCTAAAGCCTCATGAGCTTTACCCCTTGGCCCAAATAAAGTGTCCTTGTACCCCGAACATTTCGGGAAACATCTGAAACTATTTCCGGTGAATTCTGGAACCCTTCCGGAGACCAAACACTATTATCCCATATATCAATCTTTACCTCCGGACCATTCTGGATCTCCTCGTGACGCCCGAGATCTCATCCGGGACTCCGAACAACCTTCGGTCACCACCATACATAACTCTATACTACCGAAACATCACTGAACCTTAAGTGTGCAGACCCTGCTGGTTCGAGAACTATGTAGACATGACCAAGACACCTCTATGGTCAATAACCAATAGCGGGACCTGGATGCCCATATTGGTTCCTACATATTCTACGAAGATCTTTGTCGGTCGAACCTCTATGTCAAGGATTCAGTTAATCCCGTATGATGTTCCCTTTGTTCTTTGGTATGTTACTTGCCCGAGATTCGATCATCGGTATCTATATACCTAGTTCAACCTCGTTACTGGCAAGTCTCTTTACTCGTTCCGTAATACAAGATCACGTGGCTAACACTTTAGTCACATTGCTTGCAAGGCTTGTTGTGATGTTGTATTACCGAGTGGGCCCTGATATACCTCTCCGTCACACGGAGTAACAAATCCAGTCTTGATCCATGCCAACCAAACAGACACCCTCGAAGATACCTGTAGAACACCTTTATAGTCACCCAGTTATGTTGAGATGTTTGATACACACAAGGTACTCCTCCGGTGTTAGTGAGTTGCATGATCTCATGGTCATAGGAACAGATACTTGACATGCAGAAAACTGTAGCAACAAACTGACACGATCATACGCTATGTTTATAGTTTGGGTCTTGTCCATCACATCATTCTCCTAATGATGTGATCCCATTATCAAATAACATCTCATGTCCATGGCTAGGAAACCTTAACCATCTTTGATCAACGAGCTAGTCTATTAGAGGCATACTAGGGACATGGTGTTGTCTATGTATCCACACATGTATTTGAGTTTCCGATCAATACAATTCTAGCATGGATAATAAACAATTATCATGAACAAGGAAATATGATAATAACTAATTTATTATTGCCTCTAGGGCATATTTCCAACATTCACAGGATCAGAGATGTCCAGTTCAGAGGACAATCATAATTTGCAGGAGCAGAATGTTGACATGAGCTCTGGAACTAGTCCAGACAATGGCTCATCATCTTCAGATATTGGTATACCCATCTCACCTGACTTGCCCTGAGCTGCTACCAGGACAAGGAGGAAGCTTAACTCTGATAAGTAAGATGAGGACTTCATTCCTGAGGAAGTGCCTCCCAAGACCAAGCAAGACAAATCTATCAAGAAGGCTCCTAAGAAGCCTGTCAAAAAGGAGTATGCACCTCCATAGTCTATGAGAGCAACTGAGAGCTCTAGAGGCACTATGATTGTTGAGACTCCCAGGAAGTCTATGTCTAAGAAGGTAGGAGAGAAGAAAGCTAGGAAGAGGATTGTCTATGTGACTGGCAGGGCTACCTCCATGTATGAGGACCCAGAGGAGATTGTTGGGGCTGTGGAGGAGGAGGAGGAAGAAGAGCATGTTGCCAAGGCCCCTCCCAAGAAGAAGCAGAATAAGCTTTTGGCAGATGCTATATCAAAGCAAGGTCCATCCAAGAGCACGAAGTCTGCACCCAAGAAGGCTATTACTAACAATTCCAAGAGGTCATCCAGACAGATTCCAGATTTTGAGAAGAACAAGGGATTTACCTCCAGAGATATAGATGAGGATGCCATGTCTGCATTGATGAAGCTCAGACCACACCTTCTAGAGCACAATGCCAACCATCTGCTTGCTGAAGACATGAAGAAGAAGAAGGATTCAGGTTTGAGAGAGTGGAGAGCCATTGATCCTTACTCTCAGAGGAGGAAGACATCTGTGGACTATAAGTTATATACCAAGGAGCAACAGGATTTCTATGAGACTGTGTTGCTTGAAAAGAGCCCAACTGTCAGTGACATGAGGTATGTTGATTGGAAGTACATCAAGGAAAATCAAGACTATTTCACAAATGTACAAGACAACTTCCACTGTGTTGGCCTAGATGAGTTTGTTGGCAAAGAATTCACTGCATGGAACGATGAGATGATCATGCAATTCTAATCCACCGCTCACTTCTATGGAGATGGTAGGATTGTGTGGATGACTGAAGGAGCAAGATATGAGTCTACTATTGATGAATGGGCTGCCATCTTAGGAGTCCTAGAGGTGCAAGATGGTGATGTCTATGTGTACTCAGAGTCCAAGGCCATCCACAATGCCATGAAGGACATGTACAATGATATCCCTATTGCACATCTTCAGTCTCATAAGCTAGGATCTATCTATTACCTCCAGGCGGGTCTCCGTACCATTAACACCATTCTGGGGCATATTTTGATGAGTAAGTTAGGAGACGAGAAGATGATTCGAGGCTACTCCATCAACTTGATGCTTCTTATTGACCAGCATCAGAGATTCAGAGTGATGGATCTGATTGTGGAGACTGTGAAGAGGGTTGCTGTTGATCAGAAGCACTCATGCTGCTATGCACCCTACATTCAGATGCTCATCAACTCCAAGCTGGAGAAGCACATATTTGCTCTTTACAGACCCCATTTGCCCCTACAGCCAGATTTTGAGGACAACGTTGTGGTGATGGACCCAGATCATCCCATATCAGGTGCAGCTCAAGCAGAGGCAGAGGCAGAGGCAGCTAGAGCCACTAGTGCTCAAGTCTCTAGATCCATGAACGAGTAAATAGATCTCTTGATTTCTACCATTCAGGCCATGCAGAAGGACATCAAGGACATATTGGAGAATCAGAACTGTCTTGTGAGGATATTCGAGAATAGGGTCAAGACCCTCAATGACAAGGTGGATGGGCTGACCAAGACCGTGAATGAGCTCAAGAAGGAAGTTGATTATGTGCCTCTTCCTCATTCTACTAATGAGGAGGAGGAGGAGGAGGAGGAGGAGGATGACTCTCCTCTCAGGCCACCTACTCAGTTCACTACCCAGGCCAGATCAGCCACAGTGCTAGCAAATGAGTTGATGCCTTCTTCATCAGCTCCGCTACAGTCACTTCAGCTCCATCAGCTCCTCCAGTACCTCCAGTTGCTACTCCAACTCCGTCCATGACATCAGCAGAGGTCTTCACTGACGTAGTTCTCTTGACTCTGACACCGACCCCCGGAGGAGATCAGCCCCGAAAGAACGATTAGATATATCTCTTTGAAATTTTTGGTAACTTGTTGCCAAAGGGGGAGAAGTTGTATATAGATCTTTAGGCTTCTAGTGAGAGAGCGTTGGTTTTTATTGCCGTTTCAAAAACATTTGGTCTTTTGGTTGCTTGTGTTAAACTTTTGTTCATGTTTGATCATACGCTTAATGTGTGTTGCTACTATTTCCTATCATTTTGATGCTTATGAGATGATCATTCACTTTGCTTGATTGTGTTGTGTTGTGATATTCACTCTTATTATTCTCGCACACCACCAAGATGTATGTGACATGGAAGAAGTGCCCCATGTACCTAATTGATTGTGCATTTGCATTCAAACGCAAATTAAAATAATGCACAAATTTAGGGGGAGCTCTTGCTTATCACATACTTCTCAAAGCGACGATTATATCATATGTCGAAGCTTTGACCTACATGTTGTCATCAATTACCAAAAAGTGGGAGATTGAAAGCACATTTGCTCCCTTGGTGGTATTGGTAATTAATAACAACATATATGTCATTGAACTAATGTTTCCACTAAGCATATTTCAGGAAAAGTTCAATGATAGGGATGGCAAAAGGATTGTGGAATACCCCAAGATGCAAGGAAATAGATTGGCCCATAGGAAAGCCAATACTATTAAAAGGGGGTAAGGTACTGTTGGTCAACAAAATGCTCATACATGCACAAGTGATAGTCACCAAATACACCCACAAAGCTCTTCCACAAAAGCCTGTCCAAAGCCAAATATCCAAAACCGGTGCAACCAACAACTCCCACTCGGTGCCACCGATTCCCAGACTCAGACAGACCCAAGCCAAACCCTAGATTTTCGGTGCAACCGATTCTGGTTCGGTGCCACCAAGTTTGGGGTGCCAACTTCTTGTTACCCCAATTCATAAATCGTTCCCACCGAGTTTGTTGGATCGTCATCACCGAGTTGTGCAATCTGACCGTTGGTCACCTAATCGGTGCAGCCGAGATTTATGTATCGGTCTCGCCGAGATTCAAAAGTTGCTACCTTTGGAGCAACTCGGTACCACCGAAATTCACACATCGGTGTCACCGAGTTGGTCACTTAAGGTGTAACGGTTGGATTTTTGAAGATGCCTATATATACCCCTCCACCACCACCCACTCGAAAGAGAAGCACTCGAAACAGATCCCCACCTATTCTATCAGATTTTCTGAGAGAGAGCCACCTACACATGTGTTGAGACCATGTCATTCCATTCCAACCATATGAATATTGACCTCTAGCCTCCCCAAGTTTCTTTTCACCCAATCAATATCTCCCACCAAAGCCAAATATGTGAGAGAGTGATTGTGTGTTGAGGAGTCTATCATCTTGAAGCACAAGAGCAAGGAGTTCATCGACATTATCAATCCTATTACCTTTTGGAGGGTGGTGTCTCCTAGATTGGTTAGGTGTCGCTTGGGAGGCTCCTACTTCGCGTTGTGGAGTGAACCAAGAAGTTTGTAAGGGCAAGGAGATCGCCTACTTCGTGAAGATCTACCCCGAGTTAGGCTAGTCCTCCGTGGACGTAGGCCATCATGGTATTGTCAAGGTTGCTTCTTCATGGAACCCTCCGTGGGTAGAGCATTCCATGGACTCTCGCGACCGTTACCCTCTGTGGGTTCAAGACTCCATAAACGTGAACGTACGATAGCACCACCTATTGGAACCACAGGAAAAATCATCATGTCTCCAAATTGCGTTTGATCTTCCTACCCTTGCTTTACTACTCATGCTTCTCTTTACTTTCCGTTGTTATACTCGTAGACATGCATGTGTAAGGTATGCTTGACTTGCTTTGAATGCTAAAATCTGCCAACACTTAAAATTGAGAAAAAGTAGATTTTTATTTGGTCAAGTAGTCTAATCACCCCCCCCCTCTAGACCTACTTTCGATCCTACAACTACCGCAACCATTGTCGCATCTCTGACATCGCACACACCCATTATCGTTACCATAGAAGCCTCAACGCCAACACCACCAACTTCCATCGGTCCCGCTTGATGATGTCTAGCTCCAAAGATGAAGCCCCCTAGAGGGGACACGATGCTAGAGCATCGTCATCGTCCGATCCCATGGATCTAGGGTTTCCCCCCAAAGCGTGGAAGAATGAAGCTGGGAGTACCTCGACGATGCCAACAAGAAGGAAATGACGCTTTAAAGCTTCGCCATCGCCAGCTCCGGACACGCCGGAGACAAGCTTTCGCCCGGGTCAACCGCTCGAGCCCCGCACGCCATGCATTAGCAAGCCCTCCATCGAGCCACCGAGGTCAAATCCGGTCGGATCTGACCACCTTCATACTTCACGACCTCCGAGCAGTAGATCCGCGCCGCCCAGGCCCTCATGCGCCGGCATCCATCACTGCAGGACTCCTTGTACGGCCCGTGCCTCGCCAGATTCGTCGTACTCGCCCGTGCTTCGCCTAGCACACGGCCATCGGCGTAGCTCCGCCCTACACGGCCCCATGCGCGCCCCTGCTTCTCCCCTTGCTAGCCTCAGTTGGCGCGCCCTGTGCGCGCTCGTGGCACCACCCTGAGCGGCCACGCAGCCGGACCTTCCCTCTGGCCGCACCTCTACGCTATCCTCTCTGGCCGCACCACCACGCCACGCCCACGCCCTAACAACCCGCGTCGCGCCGGATGAGATTGGCGGAAGCACGGCCCTTCACCCCACGATGCCGGAGCCGCCACTCCAGACCGGTCCCGCCCGCACACCACCAGATCCGGGCATGAGGGCCCCGGATCCGCCGCCCCCACCGGAGGGGAGGAGCTCCAGCATGCCAACGAAGCGCTCACGATGACCATGCGTCGGTGCCGCACGAACCAGCCATGGGTCGCCCGCACCCTGGAGAAGAAGCCCCACCGCCGCCTCTTTTGCACGGTCTTTGCCCGGCGGCGCGTCCCAGTGGCGACGTGGGGGGAGTCGACGGAGGGGGCGGCTGTCGGTGGTGGTTTTGGGTTGCCACCCGTGTCGCTCGTGCGGAGACGCGGGAGCCTCGAGTGTTTACTGCTGAGTCTTTTGCTGTGAAATTATATATACAAGAAGTAAATAAACAGTCCAATTCCTCCACCTAAACAAGGCCGCAGATTGAATTGAAAAGGGAAAAAAAGAAAAGCAGCTTCGTCGAGCGTTGGAGACGGCGATGACGCTGAGATGACTCAGCGATCGAGCTGGGCTCCTAATCCGGAGTGCTAGACGGGTTAGATATCCCATCCAGTGGAGTCATCACTCGGGTTTTGGAGATAACGATGACATGTAAAGGGTAATCACCTCCGCAAACCGACGGCACCGAACGTGCCCGTGCGTGCGTTGGATGGTTGACAAAAGCTACGAGACGCGCGCAGCCCGGCATGGCGGAACGTGGTCATGTGTTGGTTGGGTGCCTAAAGAGCAGGGCCGGGGCACCGACGATTCTTCCATGATCTTCTTGAGCTTGGAGCCTGGTGGTGGTTAGCAGTGCTTTGACAGCGACGCAGCCGCATCGGCACTGGTGTGTCATGTTTGGGCCGTTCTTCCGCCAAGGATGGTCCCCAATATTCGAAAGGTGCAAACGATGAAGAATCAACCATCGTGCGCGTGTCCCGAACTGACCATCTCTTTATATTCCTATATATAAATTAGCTGTGTTGTCTGAAATAAAAGGATGCACATTGGTATAATTTGTTGGCGACAGCTATTGTGGAACCACTGCGTACCGGCGGCCGGTACGAGTCGCCAACACACAACACACGATCGTATATGTATCCACCTCCCGTGTCACCGTCCGTAAATTGGCAACGGTAGTTGTCACTGCACTGCCCTCAGAAGTCAGAACCGCATGCGTGCAATGCTACGATTGATAGATCGAGGACATTTGGTAGTATAAAAGTAGGACATACGGGGGTGTGCTGTATGCGTGCGTTAGTGGATGTATATGTAAAACATCTACGACTGTAGTATTGTGTTAAAAAAAAGTATGTACAAGATCGTGCTTGCAAGTTAAATTTCGACGTCATCAAGCATCGGGCCCTCTTTTTCTCCAAGCAAATAATGCTGGTGGTTTTTATTTTTATTTTGAGAAAAATAAAGGTGATTTTTTTTCAAAACTAGTACCAAATATGCACCAAATTCGATAAGCGTATGTCGAAAATGAAAAAAAAGGAAAAGTAGCACCGCGTCGGCCTCTGGTGGGCCGACGAGGGACCGATCGGCTTGCTGGTGGCCGAAGAGGCTGCCGTCGGCCCGCGGGAGGCCGAAGAGGGCCTGTCGGCCTCCGAGAGGCCGAAGAGCCCCTGGATAAGGCCCGATGCCAGGAACTTCTTCTTCCTCTCTCGTTGGCTGCTCATCTTCTCTCTCTCTCGTTTTTGTACTCCAAATTCCCCCTTCCCCGATCTCCTCCATCCTCCACCCATTTTCCTATTTAATCCACCGGAACAATAGATCGTACCCATCTTCACCGTCGTACGGTCTCATTTTTTGCCATGGGGTAGTTTTTTGTTCGTTTGGAGGAGACATGGTGGGGTGGTGGAGGTGTGAATGGTGAGAAGGTGGTGTGGTGGAGAGGAAGAAGAAGGTGGAGAGGAAGAAGAAGGGCACACACGCATCGAAGGTATACCTTTTTTTGTTAGTTTAGGTTAGTTTTTGTAATGTACGTAAAATTAGTTTATGTAGTGTAGTGATTTTAGTGTACGTGTTGGTAGTGTAGGTTTATTTAGTTTAGTTAGTGTAGTCATTTTCAATGGAAGCTTGCTATTTTAGTGTAGGTTTATTGTAGTGTAGGTTTATTTTAGTGTAGGTTCATTTTAGTGTAGGTTTATTTTAGTATAGGTTTATTTTAGTGTAATTCGTTCGTTGCAAATAATAAGAAGCTGGCAATGTCTGACAGGTAAAAATGTCTGAATCCGTAAATTTCACTGTGTATTACGGCCCTGGTATTGTTCGATATAATGAGTTGGAGGTTGATCTTAGCGAGTTTAAGAAAGGCATCATGACACTTTCAGACCCGGACAAACTGGACATTAGGCAGTTGAAGCGCTGGTTGACTACTAGTTTTAGGCTGGATCCTGAAGTATGTTCCGTCAGTATTCATGCATTGTGGACCAAATCCTGTAAAAATGCCAAGTGTGAGTTGATTCCGATAGATAGGAGTCAGCATTGGTTGTCCCTGTTAAGTCGTTGCAGAGACCGAAGAATCCACCCATATGCCCTAGTGCAACCAGTGACGAAGGAGGAGAATATCGTACAACTCAACGTGGGGTATGAACCAGGCCAGGGTAGTCAAGTGGCTAACGAGATTTATGTATCCGGGTCACAGCCACTGGATGTGGATGATAGCCAAGCCGAGAAAGAGTCAGATTATGTGCCACACAATGTTAGTGGTCATGATACTGGGAAGAGTATCTAGTCGATAGTATTAGCTGGCTCTGGTGTTTCTGATGGGGATGAGGAAGGCGATGAAATGAAGAGGGTGATGGAGGAAGAGGACGAGGATGGGTTTGCGGAGGATCTCGATTCTGAAAATTCTGAGGATGAAGTGGAAGTACCGATTCCTTCTGCATGGGATCAGGACATATCCGCCGGTATTACTGTCAACGATGGACATGAGACTCCATGGCAATATAATTTGAACCCGGTCCAGATCGGGGTTATGTTTGACACAAAGAAAAAATTGAAATATGTGGTGATAAAGTGGGCTATGTCTACGCAGAGGGTGTTTCAGACACACATATCAAGTCCAACAAAATATACCGTGAAGTGTGTTGAATCAGGTTGTCCTGCGAAGGTGCACGGCCACGTGCCAAAGTATAACATCCACTGGGTTGTCACCAATGTGGTCCCGCATAATTGTGTGAGGAAAAACCTGTTGGTTCGTCATCCAAACCTTACTCTCTCATAGCGCAACTCATGTATACTGAGATAGTGCAGAAGAAAGATATGGAAGCAAAACACGTCCACACAACAGTGAAGGTCAGATGGAATTATGACATTCCATATGGGATGGCTTGGAGGGCTAAGAAGAAGGCTATGGAGGAAAGGTTTGGGACGTTCTTTGACTCATATGATAATGTTGTGCATCTCCTTGACATACTGAAGGAGAGGAATCCCGGTACTTATGTTAACATACAACACACGAGGTTGGAGATTATACCAGATTACAAGGTGTTGAAACGAGTATTCTTCTCTTTCGGTATGTGCATCGAAGCTTTCCGGCATTGTCCTCCTGTGATGTTTGTGGATGGTACATTCCTGACTGGTCAGTACAAAGGGCAAATCCTGACTGCTATTGGTGTGGACGGGAACAACCAAATCATCCCACTAGCCATGGCATTTGTGGAGGGTGAGAACTTTCCGAGCTGGGTATGGTTCTTCCGGCAAGTTAAAATTGTGATCGTGAAGGACCGAACAAATGTGTGTGTCATTCATGACAGACATCCTGGTATATTGAAGATCGTGAAGACACTGAGTAATCCAACAGCTGACGAGCCAACACCTTGGAAGGACTTGCAAAGCCGGTGGTGCATGCGCCATCTGGGTGCAAAAAATTTCTCACAATTCAAGAACAAATGGTTGATGAACTTGTTCAAAAAGTTATGCAAGCAGAACCAGCAGCGCAAATACGAATTTATTTGGTCAAACTAGATGAGTTTATTAAGAAGCAGGTCCTTGCTAGGAAGAAAATGGAAAAAGACCAGGCTAAATTAACAGCACTCATCGCGGAGCTTGAGGAGCCAGTTGGTCTTTGTGACTTGCCAGCAATTGACCCTCCTAATACGAAGAGAAAGAAGGGCGGGGCAATAAAGAATTATTCTGAGTGGATAGAGAAAGTGCCTCCAGTGAATTGGTCTTTGCTGCATGAGACCCATGGAGCTAGGTATGGCCACATGACAACCAATCTTGCAGAGGTGTATAACTTTGTACTCAGAGGGAATAGAGCATTGCCACTGACAGCTATTGTTGAGGGTGTATTCCATGGTACTTTGAGATATTTCAGAGAAAGGCACGAGTTAGCAAAGAAGCATATTGCAGATAATCAGAACACACCTTATTGTAGCCATGTGATGGAGTGCATGGCTCAGAAGATGAATAAAGCAAAAAAGCACACTGTCACACTCATAGGTAATCAAGAAAGGAGGTATGGGTTCAGCTTCCTACTGATGGTTTTGGTTCTGCAAATGAGATGAAGATGCATGAGGTTTAAATTGGAACGGAATTTTATCCAACTTGTGAGTGTACATGCAACAAACCGCAGTTATTGCACCTACATTGCTCACATGTGTTGGCTGCCTGTGGCCAGATTGAGTTGGACGTTATCTCCTTCGTGTCTCCGTACTATTCAAAAGAGGCAGTACTCAATGTCTGGACAGGTGAGATGACAAGGTTTAGAGTCATCATGTCACGCCCAAGATGCGCGCCTATCCATATTAAGGCATGAGGGCCTCGCAAGGGATAGATGCGCATCTTGCCGTTAGCAAGTATAGTATCATCACATCATACAATATTGAAAGGACGAGTATACAAGATTGGCTTACACTCGCCACATACTAAAGTATAGTTCCACACAAGTTCAAATCATCAAGTTGAAGACAAGGTCCGACTACAGACGAAATCAAACGATAAAACAGATACGAATGACACTATCTCGCTATCCCAAAGATCACGACCATGGTCCTCTACTCACCCGGGTAAGTCACGTACATCATGCTTCTTTCCTCATCATACTCCTACTAGAGCTGGGTAAGATCATCATGCACGTACTCGTCTGTACCTGTACCTGGAGGGTTGTAGTAATCTGTGAGCCACAAGGACTCAGCAATCAAGCGCCCGGGTACCAAGACTATTCAAGCTTAAAGGTTGGGATGGGGTAAGTGTTTGGTTTGCAGCAGCACTAAGCATGTATGGTGGCTAACTTACGCAACATGAAAATAAATATGAGTGGCCTACGAAGAACGATCAAATCTAGTATGATCTCTATGAGATCCTGAGCACTTACTTACGTCATTCATAACCCCACCGTGTTCTCTCTCGGACCATGTTCGCGAGCAGAGACGATCACGGTTACTCACATAGTTGGTGTATTTTAATTAGATTTTACTTCAAGTTAACTAAAATCGGGTGTTAAACAAATATCCAAGTTGCCACATAACCGCGGGCACAGCTTCTCGAAAAGTTTTCACCCTGCAGGGGTGCTCCAACTAGTCCATCACAAATAACCACACTCCATGGGAATAGCCTCGACCACGGACCTCGTGATCATCATAGGTAATTCCAAAGGAATTCCAACACCTCGAGAAAACCCAAAGAAAGTCAGACTCCACACGCAAGACACTCGATAAAGGTAAAACAAATCCAGCAAGACCTCCCGACGTGTCGACAAACCCGATAAGAGCCGCGTATCTCATTCTCAGGACACGACAGATGAGCGATGGTTACCACACCAATCACCGAGTTGCCTCGGGCGGCGTTAATAAGCTGCTTTCGGTTGGACCAACACTCATGCGGAGCACTGTCCCGGGGGTTGATTAATTATCCACGGGTTTGCAAGGCACTATGTAATTTTATTAATTTGTTAAGCAAATGTAGTACCAATGTTGGGTCTTGGCAGACAAGTTTTAATCTCTGCCGAATAAGCAGGGGGGTCCCCATAACAACCCCGAGCGTGTTAGGAGCGCAAAATATGGAAACCATAACACCGGTAACAAGAACTATGGCAGTAATAGCGGAACAAAACACTTATCAAAAGGCCAAGCCTTCCACCAATACCAAGATATATATATGTGCATTAAATTAAATACCAGATAATATTGTGATATCCAAATCCATGTTATCACATGGAACAACCTGCACCTGCAACTAAGAACGCTATAAGAGGGGTTGAGCGTCGGTAACTTAGCCAATCAAAGGTTTGCTAGGATGTGGAGGGTTGGAGACTTTAATGGAATTTAGGAGGCTGATATCAAGTGGTAGGTAGTGCAATTTTAATGATAAGAGCGAGAAAACTAGCAAGCGAAAATAGTTTCAGGATCCGGGTACGATCATCTTGCTTGCTGGTTCTTCAATGGAACAAGTAGCGGGATCCTCGTAGTAGTACTCTCCTGGGTCCTCGTACTCAGTATCAACACTTGCATCTACCCAAGATAAACAGCAACAATAAACATCCAAACAAGGTGCAATGCACAAACAATATGATGCATGATCCATTTATAAGAATTTAACATGGCAATCCAAAACTAGTCATGTTTCACATGCAAAGTTTGTTTATCAATGAATCTGGACAAAACCTCATGTTAAGTCATTTAAACATGCATGAACATGGCAACTATATATGCAGCATGCAAAATCGAAAGAAATGCATATAAGGAACGCAAGAAACGGAGTTACGGTTCTCACGATACGCTCACGACAAGGTACGAAGGCAAAAACACAAGACAACCAAAACCATGGGCTAATTCTTGGCATTCCAAGGTAGCCACTGGTTAGACAAGGCAAAACCAACCACAATAGACTCTAAAATCAATCAATTCCATGGAGTATAGCTCCCACAAGTCACAAAACAACAAAACAAACAATCTGCCACAAAACAGCAACATAGCAACTTACACAGCCCACAACTTGAGCTACAGAAACCCTACAGCCACAAACAAGATACTAACAGAATCTACATAACATATACATCAACTTATCCAACTACACAAACTGCATAGGAGGCACACATCAATAAGCATGAGGCTATCAAGTTGACAAGATGAAACAGTTTTTTGGGACTTAGTGAAAATAACAGTTTTTTGGAATCTGAGTTAATAAAGTAGCAAGTTGACAGCAGCAGTTAAATATGTTAGAGACCACCTCTTGGCATGAAAATTAACAGGATGATAGCGGACAACATCTACTCCAAAACACTAGCACTGAGCAGGCTCAAATTCACAACACATCTCAAGATACCATCCACTCTTCATGGCATAAAAATAACAGCAGATTCTCAGACTTGGTAGTTTTTAGCATGCTGAAACAGAAACATTAAGTTGGCTACTTAATAGCATGGTTCCCACTTATATGGGTGATTCTCAGGTTAAACAAAAGTACCATGGCATAATAGATATAAAACACTTGCACTTCCATGTTGGCACATGCCCCAAAGCAAGCAAGGATTAAATCATGCAAAAATGACAGTAGCATCACAGCTAAAAATGACAGATTTATGAACTTGCTCAAAAGTGAAATCTAAAAGCACCAATGAATTCATTGACTCTTTCTACCCCCAAAAACATGTGTCATACTCATATGATCATCTGAAACAACAAGGCACAAACAAGATAGCAAAAACAACCACCTATTCTCATAAGTGGATCATAGCTCTAATTAAACATGCATAAATGAACATAACCAGATTTGTAACTTAGCTAGAGATGTAAATGAGCTAACAATCACAAACATTCATGTAAACAACAAGGTGTATATCAAGTGGGGAAACCCACTAGTCCCACACACACACATACACTCTACCACACACCCTACAAACAAGCACACACACATGCTCTATATATGCCCAAGGCATATGAGCACCAACCTCATGAACATGCCACCCAAGAAGGGGGTGTTCATCCACACACACTCACATGCCCACATATGCATAAGCACATGGCACACACACACTCACTCTCACAACCAAACATGCATAACACTCACACTACATGTGTGCAAACTGCCACACATACACACACAAGCATATGCACCTAGGTGCAAGCTCACAACCACATATACCTATCACCAACACCACAAACACACACCTATACATACAAATGCATGTATACCTTAGGTATACACACTTACACACACTCAACACACATGCAAGCACCTACAACTACTCACACACACATGTATGTATGCATAGCATACGCACACACTCACAACTCACATGCACATGCTCTCACACACACAACATCTACACACCCACATATGAGCATCATATAGATACACACACACACTACAACAACAGAAAAGAACAAAAAACTACACATGCCCCAAATCTGCATCTAAACATACATATGCAATTGCAAGGAAGAAAAACAAAAGAAAACAAAAAGGGAAACAAAAATAAAAATGGGGAGGGTTCAGATTCGAACCCATGACCACCAGGTCATTTCCCCCTAGCCCAACCACTCTGCTACGCGCGCTGATCTTAAGAGAGGAGGCTCACTGCCTCTCTAATACACACACACGCGCGATCTTTGACGAAACTGAACCCCCACGACAGCGGCGACAAAGCAACTCCGGCAGCAATTCCGGCGAGCCCACGGCAAATCTGGCGACGCCAACGGCTCTCACGCACAAGGGGACAACCAAGGGTTCCATCCCCCTGCTCACCCTGCGGTGAGGAGGAAGGAGGCGAGCGACAAGCATGCGCCTTGCGGACGGCGGCGACAGACGACGGCGGCAACAAAACGGCGGCCTGCACGGGGAAGAAGGAGTTGTGGGGACCGGCTGCTCACCGAGGGGAAGGTGACGACGAGCCGAACGAGAAGAAGTCGACGGAGGGGAGGAAGGCGCGTCGGAGTCGAAGCAGGGGGAGAATATGGAAGAGCGGAACCCTCCGGCGAAGACGACGACAGAGTCGTCGCTGTAGAGCCTCTCTGGGGCTCCTAGCGGCGGGGATCGAACGCGGGGACGAACCCCGAGCTCCTGGACACCATGATCGACGACAACGCCGACGGGGACGACGAGCTAGTCGCCGGCGACTACTCTCTAAACCTCACTGCACTCTAAAAGCTTACCTGACAGGGGAAAAGAAGCGAGGAGGGAGAGAGATGGAGGAGGAGATGGGAGCTGCGGCGGCGGAGGGAGGGAGAGGAACCCTAGGCGAGGGGGCACGCACGTTGAGGGGAGGCTAAATAGCCATGGGCTGATGGAGACGGCGACGGAAAAGGCGGACGGCGGACGACCCTCTCTCTCTGCACTCACTGACGGAGAAGGAAGACGGGGCAGGTGCCCGTCTGTCCTGCTGGGCCTGCGGGAGCTGCTGGGCTGCTCTCTCTCTCTCTCTCTCTCAAACAGAAAACAGAGAAGGGTTTTCCATTTTAAACAACACAACACAAAGGAAAACCCTAGAGAAAAAATAGAAGGTTTCTGGTGCAAACAAAATACTTTTGCAGAGAAAATAATATGCCCTATTTAAATGAAATATTAAGTTGATTTTTAGGGCAAGTAATTTTAAACATTTTAAAATAGGCAGCCCTCTGATATTTGAAACTCACACACATACAAACTTCAAACGTCAAAACAAACATACTATAAATCCATAAGACACATAGGGCTACCTCTTGAACATTTTTAAATAATTAAAATAGCAACTTAATTCTAATAATTAAACAACATGGGAATTAGGGCATATGATGGGGTTGTTGTAGAAAAGCAAAGAGAGGGGAAGAAAGAGGAGTTGCCCACATGAGCTCCACCCACACTCAAACCAAATCTAAACACTCACACATACCACATCATTCAAGGACACATGAAAACCAAACATGGCAAGATGAATGCTATGATGGATGAATGATGCATGATGCATGAATGCAAAACCACACATGGATGACAAGTTGCAAAACATCATTAAACTCATGGCACAAGGTTCATACAATATATTACATGCCAATTAAGGTAGGGATGGCACTTGGGCTGTCACAACTCTCCCACACTACAAGAGGATCTCGACCCGAGATCTAGGAACGAAAGAAGTCTAGAAATTAGGAACGGAGAAGGTCCTCGTGTTCCCAAGTAGCTTCTTTGTCGGAATGATGAGACCACTTCACCTTGAGGAATTTGATGGACTTGTTGCGAGTCTTACACTTAGTTTCTTCAAGAATTGCAACTGGATGCTCACGATAAGAGAGATCTTCTTGGAGATCGATGTCTTGGAGGTGAATGGTTCGCTCAGGAGTCTTGAGACATTTCCGGAGCTGAGAAACATGGAAGACATCATGCACATTTGTGAAATTGGAGGAAGCTCTAGTTGATATGCAAGACCACCTCTCTTGCCAACAACTTTGAAAGGACCAACAAAACAAGGAGCTAGCTTCCCTTTAATTCCAAACCGTTGAGTGCCCTTCATGGGAGAGACTCTGAGATAAACTAGATCATCCACTTGGAAGGAAACATCCTGATGTTTGTTATCGTAATAACTTTTCTGTCGGGACTGAGCTGCTTTGAGGTTCTTGCGAATGACATGGCACATTTCTTCTGCTTCAGTGATCATGTCATTGCCCAATATCTGACGCTCACCGGTTTCAGACCAGTTAAGCGGGATACGGCACTTTCTACTGTAGAGAATCTCAAAAGGGGCCTTGCCTGAGCTAGCTTGAAAGCTATTGTTGTATGAGAATTTAGCATATGGAAGGCAGTCTTCCCATTTCATGTCGAACAAAATCATACAGACTCTAAGCATATCTTCAAGGATCTGATTGACTCTCTCGACTTGACCACTTGTCTGCGGATGGAATGCAGTGCTAAAACGGATCTTGGTACCCATAGCAGTCTGGAAGGACTCCCAAAACTTGGAAGTAAAGATGCTTCCACGGTCAGAAGAGATGAGCTGGGGAATACCATGCAAAGATACTATCATTGACGTATACAACTCTGCAAGCTGAGCTGTCGAGATAGATTTTTTGACTAGCAGGAAATGAGCAACTTTTGACAGCTTGTCAATAACCACAAAGATGGCATCGTTGCCTCTCTTGGACTTGGGAAACCCAGTGACGAAATCCATCTCCACATGATCGAATTTCCACTCTAGGATAGGCAAAGTCTGAAGAAGACCTGCTGGATGTTGATGCTCCGCCTTCACTCTATGACAAACATCACACTCGTTCACGAACTAAGCAATCTCACGTTTCATGCGAGTCCACCAGAAGGTTTGCTTGAGATCCTGATACATCTTTGAACTGCCTGGATGAATGGATAGAAGAGAATTCTATGCTTCGTCCATGATAACCTTTCTGAGATCACCTTTTGGAACCACAAGATGGTCCTCAAAGAACAAGGTATCTTTGTCATCAACGCGAAAGCACTTATACTTCGGAATGCTCTTGGCTACACCTTTCTTCACTTTCTTCAACATAGCGCCAAGAAGCTGCGCTTGGCGAACCAGATCTTCTAGAGTCGGAGAGACTTGAAGATTTTCAAGAAATCCTTGCAGAATCATCTGAAGGTTGAGCTTGCGGAAGGCTTCACAAAGCTCGGGCTGAAGAGGCTTCAAGATGAGACTATTGTAGTACGCCTTACGGCTGAGCGCGTCTGCAATGACATTTGCTTTCCCAGGAGTATACTTAATGCTTGGATTGAAGTCCTCAAGCATTTCCACCCAACGAGACTGCCGAAGATTGATATTGGGTTGAGTGAAAATGTACTTCAAGCTCTTGTGATCGGTGTACACCTCAACTGGTCTACCCAACAATAAATGCCTCCAAGTCATTAGAGCATGCACAACTGCCGCCAACCCAAGATCATGAGTGGGGTAGTTCTTCTCGGCAGGCTTCAACTGACACGAGGTATAAGCAACAATATTCTTATCTTGCATGAGAACACCACCAAGACCTTGGAGGGAAGCATCACAGAATACTTGGAAAGGCTTGGACTACTCGGGAGGAACAAGAACTAGAGCTGAAGTCAGTCTCTGCTTGAGCGTATTGAACGCCACATCACACTCAAGAGACCAAACATACTTGACACTCTTCTGAAGGAGATTGGACAGAGTCTTAGCAATTTGAGAGAAGTTCTCCACGAATCTTCTGCAATAGCTAGCAAGCCCGAGGAAACTGCGAAGCTGCTTCACATTCTGAGGAGGTTCCCACTTCAAGATTGCCTCAACTTTCTCAGGGTGCACTTTAATTCCCTCGACAGAGATGACATGCCCAAGGTACACCACTTCATTGAGCCAAAACTCACACTTGGAAAACTTGGCATAGAATCGATGCTCTCTTAGCTTGTCAAGCACAAGGCGGAGATGCTCTGCATGCTCTTCTTCTGTCTCCGAGAACACATGGATATCATCCAGATAGACCAAGACGAATTCATTCTTGAAAGGAGAGAAAATGAAATTCATCATTCTTGAGAAGGTTGGAGGAGCATTCGCAAGACCAAACGACATGACGGTGTACTCGTAAGAGCCAAAACTCGTCCTGAAAGCGGTCTTAGGAATGTCTTCTTCGCGAATGCGAATCTGATGATAACCCATGCGAAGATCAAGCTTCGAGAAAACCTTGGCACCTTTTAGTTGCTCAAACAACTCATTGATGTTGGGAAGTGGGTACTTGTTTCTAATTGTCTTCTTCTTCAATGGATGGTAGTCGACACAAAGACGATCCGTGCCATCTTTCTTCTTGACAAACAAAACACCACAACCCCATGGAGAAGAACTTGGTCTGATCAGACCCAGACGGTCTTGCTCGTCTAGCTGCTTCTTCAACTCTTTCAGCTCTTCGGGGCCAAGTTTATATGGGCGCTTGCAGACCGGTTCAGTTCCGGGCTCGAGATCAATCACGAACTCCACTAGTCTATGTAGAGGCATTCCTGGCAATTCTTCTAGAAAGACATCTTCATACTCACAAACCACCGAAATTTGAGAAATCGCCGAGATTTTACCCTTCTCATTAAGAGCAAAGAGACGGATTGTGTCATCGCGAGCCACAAAAATAACCACGTCTTCTAAAGGATGAGTCAGCTTGACTTATTTTGCTTTGCAATCAATATGAGCTTTATTCATAGCCAGGAAGTCCATGCCCAAAATGAGATCAATATCGGAATTACCGAGAACAATTGAAGAAGCCAGAAAAGAATAATTGCCCATCTTGATAGAAGCATCTGGAACAATCATATGCGAACTCATGCGCATCCCTAGAGAAACCACACGAAAAGGACTAGCTAAATGCTCCACTGAAAACTCATGCATAGCGACAAAAGGCTTGGATATGAATGAATGCGATGCACCAGTATCAAACAAAACTTTTGCAGGAAAATCATTAACTGAGAGATTACCCATAATCACATCATGAGACTGCTCTGCTTCAGCTGCATTCACCATATTCACTCTGACTGACTTGGGATTATTCTTCACCATGGCATTGCTTGGAGGCTTGACAGGAGGAGGAGGCGGAAGACGCCGATGGTTGCACTTGTTTGCATAGTGGCCCTTCTGACCACACTTGTGACAAGTCACCTCAGAAAGCGGACGAACATTGCCTGGAGGAGGAACAAGAACTCCCTTGGACGCCTGGGGTCTCTGCTGGAATCCTGGGATGGGTGGGTGGGAAGAACCACGACCACCAAACTGCTTCTGCTACTGAGGAGGACGAAACGGAGGAGGGTTTGGCACCCAATATTTCTGCTGCTTGGGAACCATCTGAGAGCTGGAAGAAGAAGAATATGAATCCCTTGAATGCTTCTTAGAGTTCTCCAACTTGAGCTGAGTTGCCTCAACCTTCAAAGCCATGTTATAGAACTGATCAAACTCACGAGGCTCTTGAAGAAGTAGGCCTGGCAGAAGCTCATCCTTGAGACCACCTCTGAACTGATAGATCATAGCCTTGTCATCTAGAACATCTTTCTTGGCATAACGGGCTAGATTCTGGAACTCGACGTTGTACTGATAGACGGACTTGCTTCCCTGCTTCAGGTGCCTGAACTTCTCACGCATCTCCTCGACAAAGCTTGTCGGAATGTAATGAGCCCTGAAGTCACGACAGAAATTGTCCCAAGTAACAACACGATCGCCCCTGGAATCCTTGTACTGCTGCCACCAATCAGCTGCTTGACCCTTGAGCTGGAACGATGCAAATCTGACAAAGTCCTCTGGCCAGACATTTCTGCACTCAAAATGCTTACTCATATCACAAAGCCAATCATCAGCATCAAGAGGCTGCTCACAACAGGTCAAAGACTTGGGCTGGTTGGCAAGGAACTGATTGAGTGTCGCAAACTAAAGTTGATTCTGAAAATTCCCTTGAAAACCTTGCTGAACCTGCTCCCTTTCTTGCAACAACCTGAGCAACATCTGAGTGTTCGCATTGGTTGCGGCCATTACAGCTTGCCGAGCTTCTGGAGGAGGAGGCGGAGGAGGCGGCGGCGGTGGTGGTGGTGGTGGTGGAACATTAGTCTGCTCCTCACCACGACCCGGATTGTTGCGAGTTGGTGGAGCCATCCTGAAGATGGACAAAACGCATCAGCACCTCATTGAACAGATGAATCAAAGCTGAATCAAATGCTTGAAAGAAATTGAACAAATAACAACACAACCTTCCTACTGAAAAATTAGTAAGAATGCTTCTTTGGTTAATGATAACATCATCAGAAATTAGAAGCCACTTGCAACAACACAAAAGTATTGAGCTAAGCGCTCGGAACAAATGTATATGCCCACATACATCTGAAGAACATGATCCTAGATAACTACAAGATTTTCCACCTAAGAACTTCCGAAAACTTTCTGGTTATGCAATCCGGTGTGGGGGATACAAGGAGGAAATATCTCACAGAACTAACAATCCTACACCCCAACTGTATCCATCCTTCAACACATAACCAGAGGCTTTCGCAACTTCATCTAACTCGAATCCTCGAACTCACAACGATACTAAACCATGGTGGTACCCTGGACGCCTCCCCAGTACTGGGTGACTCCGACCTTATCTCACCACAATAAGTATTGAAGTAATTCCGAACACTCTCCGTCCTGAGATATCAAGGAAGTTGAATGATAATGATGTGCCAACATTCCCTGGAGCTTGACTCCCCGGAAGAAATCAAGTCAGATAGGAGGCACCAAGACAGAACCTTGTCACATCGGCATCATATAGACTCCAAAATACCTGCGTGATCCTAAAAAAATTGAGCGAGAAGAGGAGTAGAATCAAAATTCCTAAGTCGAATACCTCACCAGATCATAGAAGAGGAGTAAAAAGAATCCTACACTCCGATATAACTAGACCCAAAATAGTTGTTTTACTAGACTCTACTCAGCCAAGTTCGGTCAAGCAAAGGCTCCTATGGCCGTATGGCTCTGAATACCAACTTGTCACGCCCAAGATGCACGCCTATCCATATTAAGGCACGAGGGCCTCGCAAGGGATAGATGTGCATCTTGCCTTTAGCAAGTATAGTATCATCACATCATACAATATTGAAAGGACGACTATACAAGATTGGCTTACACATGTCACATACTAAATTACGGTTACACACAAGTTCAAATCATCAAGTTGAAGACAGGATCCGACTACGGACGAAATCAAACGATAAAACAGATGCGAATGACACTATCTCGCTATCCCAAAGATCACGACCATGGTCCTCTACTCATCAGGGTAAGTCGCATACATCCTGCCTCTTTCCTCATCATACTCCCACTGGAGCTGGGTAAGATCATCCTGCACGTACCCGTCTGTACCTGTACCTGGAGGGTTGTAGTAATCTGTGAGCCACAAGGACTCAACGATCAAGCGCCCAGGTACCGAGACTATTCAAGCTTAAAGGTTGGGATGGGGTAAGTGTTTGGTTTGCAGCAGCACTAAGCATGTATGGTGGCTAACTTACGCAACATGAAAATAAATATGAGTGGCCTATGAAGAACGATCGAATCTAGTATGATCTCTATGAGATCCTGAACACTTACTTATGTCATTCATAACCCCACCGTGTTCTCTCTCGGACCATGTTCACGAGCAGAGATGATCACGGTTACTCACACAGTTGGTGTATTTTAATTAGAGTTTACTTCAAGTTAACTAAAACTGGGTGTTAAACAAATATCCAAGTTGCCACATAACCGCGGGCACGGCTTCTCGAAAAGTTTTAACCCTGCAGGGGTGCTCCAACTAGTCCATCACAAATAACCACACTCCGTGGGAATAGCCTCGGCCACGGACCTCGTGGTCATCATAGGTAATTCCAAAGGAATTCCAACACCTCGAGAAAACCCGAAGAAAGTCAGACTCCACACGCAAGACACTCGATAAAGGTAAAACAAATCCAGCAAGACCTCCCGACGTGCCGACGAACCCGATAAGAGTCGCGTATCTCATTCTCACGACACGACAGATGAGCGATGGTTACCACGCCAATCACCGAGTTGCCTCGGGCGGCGTTAATAAGCTTCTCTGGGTTGGACCAACACTCATGCGGAGCACTGGACTGGGGGTTGATTAATTATCCACGGGTTTGCAAGGCCCTATGCAATTTTATTAATTTGTTAAGAAAATGTAGTACCAATGTTGGGTCTTGCCAGACAAGTTTTAATCTCTGCCTAATAAACAAGGGGGTCCCCATAACAACCCCGAGCGTGTTAGGAGCGCAAAATATGGAAACCATAACACCGGTAACAAGAACTATGACGGTAACAGCAGAACAAAACACTTAGCAAAAGGCCAAGCCTTCCACCAATACCAAGACATATATGTGCATTAAATTAAATAAAAGATAATGTTGTGATATCCAAATCCATGTTATCACATGGAACAACCTGCACCTGCAACTAAGAACGCTATAAGAGGGGCTGAGCGGCGGTAACTTAGCCAATCAAAGGTTTGCTAGGATGTGGAGGGTTAGAGGCTTTCATGGCATTTAGGAGGCTGACATCAAGTGGTAGGTAGCGCTATTGTAACGATAAGAGCGAGAAAACTAGCAAGCGAAAATAGTCTCGGGATCCGGGTACGATCTTCTTGCTTGCTGGTTCTTCAGTGGAACAAGTAGCGGGATCCTCGTAGTAGTACTCTCCTGGGTCCTCGTACTCAGTATCAACACTCGCGTCTACCCAAGAGAAACAGCAACAATAAACATCCAACCAAGTTGCAATGCACAAACAAGATGATGCATGATCCATTTATAAGAATTTAACATGGCAATCCAAAACTAGTCATGTTTCACATGCAAAGTTTGTTGATTAATGAATCTGGACAGAATCTCATGTTAAGTTATTTTAAACATGCATGAACATGGCAAATATGGATGCAGCATGCAAAATCGATAGAAATTCATATAAGGAAGGCAAGAAACAGAGTTACGGTTCTCACGATACGCTCACGACAAGGTACGAAGGCAAAAACACAAGACAACCAAAACCATGGGCTAATTCTTGGCATTCCAAAATAGTCACTAGTTAGACAATGCAAAACCAACCACAATAGACTCTAAAATCAATCAATTCCATGGATTATAGCTCCCACAAGTCACAAAACAACAAAACAAACAATCTACCACAAAACAACAACATAGCAACTTACACAGCCCACAACATGAGCTACAGGAACCCTACAGCCACAAACCAGATACTGACTAAATCTAAATAACATATACATCAACTTATCCAACTCCACAAACTGCATAGGAGGCACACATCAATAAGCATGAGGCTATCAAGTTGACAAGATGAAACAGTTTTCTGGGACTTAGTGAAAATAACTGTTTTTTGGAATCTGAGTTAATAAAGTAGCAAGTTGACAGCAGTAGTTAAATATGTTAGAGACCAGCTCTTGGCATGAAAATTAACAGGATGATAGCGGACAACATCTACTCCAAAACACTAGCACTAAGTAGGCTCAAATTCACAACACATCTCAAGATACCATCCACTCTTCATGGCATAAAAATAACAGCAGATTCTCAGACTTGGTAGTTTTTAGCATGCTGAAACAGAAATATTAAGTTGGCTACTTAACAGCATGGTTCCCACTTATATGGGTGATTCTCAGGTTAAAAAAATACCATGGCATAATAGATATAAAACACTAGCACTTCCATGTTGGCACATGCCCCAAAGCAAGCAAGGATTAAATCATGCAAAAATGACAAAGTAGCATCACAGCTAAAAAATGACAGATTTATGAACTTGCTCAAAAGTGAAATCTGAAAGCAGCAATGAATTCATTGGCTCTTTCTACCCCCAAAAACATGTGTCATACTCATATGATCATCTGAAACAACAAGGCACAAACAAGATAGCAAAAACAACCACCTATTCTCATAAGTGGATCATAGCTCTAATTAAACATGCATAAATGAACATAACCAGATTTGTAACTTAGCTAGAGATGGAAATGAGCTAACAATCACAAACATGCATGTAAACAACAAGGGGTATATCAAGTGGGGAAACCCACTAGTCCCCCCCACACACACATACACTCTACCACACACCCTACAAACAAGCACACACACATGCTCTATATATGCCCAAGGCATATGAGCACCAACCTCATGAACATGCCACCCAAGAAGGGGGTGTTCATCCACACACACACTCACATGCCCACATATGCATAAGCACATGGCACACACACACACTCACTCTCACAACCAAACATGCATAACACTCACACTACATGTGTGCAAACTGCCACACATACACACACACACAAGCATATGCACCTAGGTGCAAGCTCACATGCACATATACCTATCACCAATACCACAAACACACACCTATACATACAAATGCATGTATACCTTAGGTATACACACTTACACACACTCAACACACATGCAAGCACCTACAACTACTCACACACAACACATGTATGTATGCATAGCATACGCACACACTCACAACTCACATGCACATGCTCTCACACACACAACATCTATATGTGCCAAGCACACACCCACATATGAACATCATATAGATACACACACTACAACAACAGAAAAGAAAAAAACAACTACACATGCCCCAAATCTGCATCTAAACATACATATGCAATTGCAAGGAAGAAAAAGAAAAAGGAAAACAAAAATAAAAATGGGGAGGGTTCAGATTCAAACCCATGACCACCACTCTGCTACACGCGCTGATCTTAACAGAGGAGGCTCACTGCCTCTCTAATACACGCACACGCGCGATCTTTAACGAAACTGAACCCCCATGACAGTGGCAACAGAGCAACTCCGGCAGCAATTCCGGTGAGCCCACGGTGAATCTGGCGACGCTAACAGCTCTCACGCACGAGGGGACAACCAGGGGTTCCATTCCCCTGCTCACCTTGCGGTGAGGAGGAAGGAGGCGAGCGACAAGCACGCGCCTTGCAGACGGCGGCGACAGATGACGGCAGCAACAAAACGGCGGCCTACACGGGGAAGAAGGAGCTACGGGGACCGGCTGCTCACCGAGGGGAAGGCGACGACGAGCCGGACAAGAAGGAGTCGACGGAGGGGAAGAAGACGCGCAGGAGTCAAAGCAGGGGAAGAAGATGGTGGAGCAGAACCCTCCGGTGAAGACGACGACGGATCCATCGCTGCAGAGCCTCTTCGGGGCTCCTAGCGGCGGGGATCGAACGCGGGGACGAACCCCAAGCTCCTGGACGCCAAGATCGACGACGACGCCCACGGATACGACGAGCTGGTCGCCGGCGACTACTCTCTGAACCTCACTGCGCTCTGAAAGCTTACCTGACAGGTGAAAAGAAGTGAGGAGGGAGAGAGATGGAGGAGGAGATGGGAGCTGCGGCGACGGAGGGAGGGAGAGGAACCCTAGGCGAGGGGGCACGCATGCCGAGGGAAAAGGCGGACGACGGACGACCCTCTCTCTCTGCACTCACTAACGGAGAAGGAAGACGGGGCAGGTGCCCGTCTGTCCTGCTGGGCCTGCGGGAGCTGCTGGGCCGCGCTAGGGCAAGCCCACTCTACTCTCTCTCTCTCTCTCAAACAGAAAAGAGAGAAGGGTTTTCCATTTTAAACAGCACAACACAAAGGAAAACCCTAGAGAAAAAATAAAAGGGTTCTGGTGCAAACAAAATACTTTTGCAGAGAAAATAATATGCCCTATTTAAATAAAATATTAAGTTGATTTTTAGGGCAAGTAATTTTAAACATTTTAAAATAGGCAGCCCTCTGATATTTGAAACTCACACACATACAAACTTCAAACATCAAAACAAACATACTATAAATCCATAAGACACATAGGGCTACCTCTTGAACATTTTTAAATAATTAAAATAGCAACTTAATTCTGATAATTAAACAACAAGGGAATTAGGGCATATGATGGGGTTGTTGTAGAAAATAAAAGAGAGGGGAAGAAAGAGGAGTTGCCCACATGAGCTCCACCCACACTCAAACCAAATCTAAACACTCACACACACCACATCATTCAAGGACACGTGAAAACCAAACATGGCAAGATGAATGCTATGATGGATGAATGATGCATGATGCATGAATGCAAAACCACACATGGATGAGAAGTTGCAAAACAGCATTAAACTCATGACACAAGGTTCATACAATATATTACATGCCAATTAAGGTAGGGACAGCACTTGGGCTGTCACACGTCGGTAATTTCAAAAAGGTAAACGATGGTGAGAGAGTATACATCCCGGATCCTGGACTTCGGCGAACTAGCAAGGGTAGGCGTAAGGCAAAGCGCATCCGAAACGATATGGACCAATCTGATGCTGGTGGAGCAACCAGACAATGTTTGCTCTGCGCGGCTTATGGGCATAGGATGAAATATTGCCCCGACCTGAAGAAAGATGGTGCTTCCACATCGACGACTGCGACAACAGCGACAACTGGAGGACCTGACAATCGTGGTGGGCGTGGCAGTCAAGGCCAAAGGGGCGGACGAGGAATGAATAACTCAGAGGATACATAATGTGTCGGCCTATGTTTTAATTTGTAATATGTCTGCACTATGTTTTAATGTGTAATATGTCGGACTATGTTTTTATTTGTAATATGCAAACACCTATGTTTTATTTTATAATAAGTTTGGACTATGTTTTAACGTGTAATATGATGGAGTATGTTTTATTCTGTAATATGTGTGGACTATGTTCTAATTGCATATATGGCTTCGTATCCGTTGCTTAATGGTAACATCGATAGAGGGCACCGAGGCACACTTATGGAATCGGGCACGAACTTAGACGTGTTGATCACTCGCACCCCAAGGTCTAACTGGATGATACACCCTTCATGGGTTGATAGGTATGTGTCGGTATAATGACTTACTATGTTTGACATCCTTTTGATAGACGCTAACTGTATGCTACATTTTATTTATTTTGTAGGTTAAGTTGGGTTGTACTTCTATCCTTGGCACGACTGGTTGAGGGTACATTGGATGAGTGGGTTGATCATCCGGACTTGGATGAGGCAGGTGAACCAATGCAGTTGCACAAGAGGCAAGTAACACGTTTCTCTTACGACGGGTCACTCCTTACCTGCTTAGTAGATAGATGGAGACAAGAGACTCATACGTTTCACTTTCCCTGGTGAGAGATGGCGCCTACTTTACAGGATGTGTCTTACTTGTTGGGATTACCTCTGGCCAGTGCTGCCATAGGATCTTTAGAGGTAGAAACTGGTTGGCTAGCATCTATGCATGCCCGTTTTCTAGTTGCAGTGCCAACTACTACGGCGCTAGACAACGATCGTCATGGGCCTCTTTTCAGGTGGTTGAGCCAGTTTCAGATTGACGCCTTAGGATATCCTAATGTTCGGGTGTCAGAGGCACAGATTGACCGATCCCTAGAGGCATATATTATGTGGTTGTTCGGCAAGACGATGTTCACGGAGAACCACGTCACCACTGTCGATGCACGACTCATCGGTGTTGCACGAGAGATAGCTGACGCACGTTGCCCGAAGAACATTGTGCAGAGGAGTTTTGGTTCTGTTGTGTTAGCGGCTACGTATAGAGGCATGTGCAAAGCTTGTCAGTTGAAGTCTAGAAAACCTGGTCTTATCGGATGTCCACTATTGTTGCAGCTTTGGTCATTTGAGAGTTTCCCAATTAGTCGACCCTACGTCAGCGTTGACAAACCTTTTGGTAATGAGAACATGGCTGGGACTTACGTGCCTTCTATCGGCGACTTGCCTACTATGGGGTATGTTTGGGCACGGAGAGAGGTATTTTCATAATTAGTAACAATATGAATTACTAATGTTTATTTCTCGCTATTCAATATTATTTACTAATGTTTGTTGTCATGCACGGAGACAGTTTGCGTATAGCCAGGTGAGGGGCTGCTACCCCTCCTTCACGGTGTAGTTTGATAGTTTGCACGAGGATCAAGTTATATGGGAGCCATACTCCCATCTGGCTATTTCAGAAAGGTACCTAGGTGGGATTTTTGGATTGTGCACTAGAGATCGGCATTATTGGATGACCAAGGCCAAGTTGGTGTTCGACGTGACGGTCGAGAAGATGGCTCTTAATAGGGTGATGAGACAGTTCGGTCTATGCCAAGAGCCTGACATTCCTGTATTTCACACTTACCAGATCACGTGCACAAGTAAGTAATACTACTTTAGTTCTCATGTCTGCATTTGGCTAATAACTAATCATGTAACATGCATTTCAATCTCAGGTACGATCACTGTGGCAGATAGCTAAAAACAACAACTAGCTCATGTTCACGTTGTTTGAAGGTTATGAACACCAAATTGTTGACTTCAACAGACGATGCCAACAGAAAATTATCGAAACCTTCCTTCTTCAACACCATTCTATCACCCAAGCCAATGAAGTAGTAACAAGGAATGCTCACAAATATATCATCATCTTTAGAATCCAAAGTAATTTCAAGAGTTAAAGAACCAGTCCTAGAAATTGACACAAATTCCTTCAAACTCCTCACAACCATGGTAGGAATAACCTGACAAAAAACATCAAGTTATATGATATTCAGCTTACGAATTTAGAACATTATGCTACAGCAAAGCACAAATAATAAAAATATCCTAAACCAAAGCTTACCATATGTTGAGAAATAACATTCATGGAATCCATCCTATGGACAAAAGGAGTACACAATATGTAGTTTTCATCAAAGAGCTGTCGCGACATGACATACATTTGATGATAATTCAGAGTGACAGCACGACTATAAAAACAGTTGTCAACAAGTTCCCTCTGAGTTTCACTCAAATCCTCAAGATCTACAAAAAAATAATTACACAAAATGAGCAGAACAGCAAAACGTATAAGCTGAAACAAAACTGAAAATCAGTCAAACAAATAACTTACCAACACATGGTAAAGGAAACAACATAACACCATCCTGATAAAAATCGACCCTAATCATAGTTCCATAGTGCTCAAGCCTAACAGTCATCATGTCACAATGACGAAGACCATAATCATTCACAAGTTCCTCCCACGAAGGACCATGGAATTTACTGCTCATCCGACCATGTCTAAACAAAACATAGTATAAGTTACCCTCGCTGTTGTGAAGAGCAAGATCAATATCTGTGTCACCCCTCCGAATAGCTAAAGCTCTGCACTCCTCAATGTAGCGAGCAAGATGTGATCTAACACTGCACGGAACATACTACAATAAGAATGGAAGCAAACATCATAATCATATAAACAAACGCATTCGAATACATTCCGACCAAAACAACATCAACCATATGCCACGGATAGATAAACAAGATATAGAATCTTACAACACGCCTTGAACATCGATCCAGCACCACAGTGAATACAGACGCACCGGAATCAACGGCAGAATAAGGGCCACCTGGAGCTCGGCAAAATGAGCAAGCCATTTACCTGCAAACGGATGGTGACTAATAAGAACTAAATCCATAACCGAGTTGAAAGTTGACATTTGATTGAGTTGGAAGCAAAAAAATATCGTAGGCCAATGGAGAGCATCCTGATCTATTGTTTACGCGGGTTGGATACGAAAATGGGTGGTCGAGCGAAGAGATCGGCGCGACGGTGGAATCACCGGAGAGCAACAGGAGTGAGAGGTGGAGATGGGGAGCCTGGAGGACGAGGGGGATGAAAGGAGTGGTCAGAGGAGAAAAAAAACAGTCCTCGGCCTTATCCAGGGGCTCATCGGCCTCTCACTGGCCGACAGGCAGCTCTTCGGCCTCCCACTGGCCGACAGGCCGCTCTTCGGCCTCCCATTGGCCGACAGACCACTCTTCGGCCTAGTGGTGGCCAACAGGCTCCTCTTCGGCCTCCCACTGGCCGACGGGTCCCTCTTCGGCCTCCCAGTGACCGATGGGATGCTTATTTTGAATTATTTTTTAATTCGACATACGATTTTCGAATTTGGTACAAAATAGGTACTAGTCCTGAAAAAAAATCAATAAAGCTGGTGAATAAATACGGACGCCGAGGCAGGAGAGCACCTGTGGCTGACGCGCGAGAGGGCCTCTGGCGAAGCAAGAAGGCGACACAGTGGCCCACGTCCAGTCGGAGGCCCAGGTTCCACATCATCTGTCCTAGCCCGACCCGGCCCGGACCGGCCCAAAATACATCATGAACCCACCCCCACTAGCGTATCCGCCTTCTCCTTGTCTCCCCGAGTCCCCGTCGTCGCCGTGGCCGTCCTCCGCTCGAGCCATGGATCCGGCTCTTCGGCGCCGCTCCCGCCTCCCTATCCGCCTCCTGCTGGTGGCCATCACGTTACTGGCGGCCCTTGCCGCGCGATCCGGCGCGGAGGTCATCACCCTCACCGAGGAGACCTTCTCCGACAAGGTACCGACTGCTTTCCCCTTCTCGTGCCTCTCCCCTCTTCTACCTCCCCGTCGAGGGGTGATAGGTGTGCTGTGAAGCACACCGAGGACCCGTTAAGTGCTGATTTTTCGACTTATCACTTGGTTGCGCTGGGATGCAGTGTAGCAGGCGGTGTGCTTAGTTACTGACATGTGGCCGTTTCCCAGATTTGTCACTGATTCAAGCATGTTTCTTATCTTAGTAATAAACCGATAGATCAGTATTCTTCGTGTATTAATTGTTCCACTTACGAAAGTTTCGGTGCTTAGATGCGGCGCTCCATCTGAACTCCTGTTTTGGTTCTACTAGTTGCTTCCCTGCAATGCTTGTTGTGCACTGCCATTGCTGAAACCAGTTTGGATTTTGTCTCTTGTGTTTAGATAAAGGAGAAGGACACAGTATGGTTTGTGCAATTCTGCGTCCCTTGGTGTAAGCACTGGTAAGCTCTACATGCCGTAGCGGTGACATGGATATATCAACTACCATGTGAGTTTTGACCAATTGCTGCTAAACACGGATGCTTGGTACATTTACAGCAAGAGCCTAGGAACTCTTTGGGAGGACCTTGGAAAGGTTATCGAAGGTGCGGATGAAATTGAGATCGGAAAAGTTGATTGCGGTGCAAGCAAACCAGTCTGCTCAAAGGTGGACATTCATTCATACCCAACATTCAAGGTGTTCTATGATGGCGAAGAAGTTGCAAAATATAAAGGTAATCCCTTTCACATCTTACTTTTGTTTGACATGGACAGCATAAAGTAGATACTACTACCATGAAAACCATGTTGGAATCTATTGCATGCGGTTCGATACTAAGGAATGGTGATAGATTAGAAACCAAAACCACACTGTTGACTTGTATTGTCAGAGTAGGACATGACTCTTAAAAGATTAAAACCGCTGAACTTGCATCCAAAGGTTGGCAAGGATTGTATTTTAGGCGAGTTTCTTTATAAACCTGGTCAGCTATGACCTAGATGTTATTGATATATCAGCTACTCCCTCCGTTCACTAATATAAGATGTTTTAGCTTTTTCTTGAATCGGATGTGTATAGACACGTTTTAGCATGTTTATTCACTCAATTCAGTGCGTATGCAGTCCATATTGAAATATCCAAAACATCTTATATTTACGAACGGAGGGAGTAATTCTTAACAGCAGAGATGACGCTATTTCCATAACTAAATAAATAACATTAGGGAGGAAAACTTCGTGTACAACTTTGTTCATATGGCAGGGTTTTTTTTTTTTTGCTTTTATTGATCATGAATGCGGACTTTTTCAGTATTAGATTAGATGGATATGTCATCATGTTGCTCACCCTGTTGGATTTGTTGTGGTACTTTGTTTGTTAAAATCCTCTTCAATAGCGAGTCTCCACTTTCAACCACCAGTTATAATCCCGAGTCTCCACTTTCAACCACCAGTTATAATCCTGTAATGTATCATATTTCTAAAAGTTGATTGAATGTACAGTTGTATTTTTCTTGCACTGTCATTCGTCATCATCGCTCAAAAGATCAAAATTACTTCTCCTCTGCCAGTGATCTTCTAACTTCTGATTCACATAGCATCGGATGATTTCCTGCTTGGTAAATGACACATTTCCTGTTGGACCTTGCCTCATCATATACAGTTTGGCGATACGGTTTTCTACTGCATTTTCTACCTGCGGCTTGTAGCCTTGTGCTGTGCTGCTATTTGAAAATTATGTATGGTTCTTTGTTTTTGTCAATATTCAGCTAGTGAGTGCTCAATGCCTAATTCAACTACTCAATGGCATTGCAGGGCCTAGGGACGTGGAATCTCTCAAGACTTTTGTGTTGAACGAAGCTGAGAAAGCAGGAGAGGCGACGCTTGAAGATGAGCTATAGTTGGTTCGTAGCAGGCACATGCCGATAGACGATGATACTCCGGTCAAGCAACTCTGGAATGCTGCTGGACCTGTTTAAATTTTTCGACCGAGTTGGCTTGTACTGCCGCCTCCTGGCGCTTGTGACTAACTTAGATTGGTGCTGCATCAGATGCAAGAAGAAAATATTTTTGTAACTCTTAACCTTTTCAACTGAGTTAGATGACCCAAACGATTTTCGAAAAGCTATTTGCGGCCTTAACTTTGGGTGTATACAAAATACAACATGTCTATTCAGTGACATGAGAACAAAGTCTAGAAATTTCGCTGGATTTCCCAAAACATTAAAAATGGTATCCTCAAATTAGGGATGGCAATGGGTACCCATTACCCACGTACCTTGCGGGTAAAAACCCTATTAGGGTAAGGGTATGAAACAAAAATTTACCCATTGGTATATAAATAGGAATATCTTAAACCCATCGGGTAGAGAGGGTACGGGCATGGGATCATATAACCATACCCGCATACCCATGTATTCATATAAAATCTATGTAAACTAAAAATTATCTCTACAATCTACACTATGTCAAGAATTTGTTAACTAAAAGTGTGTGCTTATGTGTTGTTGTCTATGATCATATGATGTTGTTTATAAGTATATGATGTTGATATATTCTCTTTTTGTAAACTATATTATTTGATGTCGTCTATGACCATAAGTTGTTCAAACTGAATCTTTACAAACATGGGTAATTTTACCGTGGGTACCCATCCACGATGTCGGGTAATGGGTATGGGAAAAAGTTGTACCCGTTGACGGGTATGGGTGAGGGTGATGGGTAAGATCAGGCGGGATGGGTAAGGATATGGGGAAGCTCCACCCGTACCCATACCCTGCGGGTGCCATCCCTACCTCAAATTGTTTACCTCCACAAAACACTTCCGAACGGTCTTTGATAGGGTACTATAGATTAGCTCCACAAAACTTGGCCATCTCTTGTCCCTCCAAAACGGCACAAAGGTGAAAGATATATCGCTAGCTGGCTGGTTCTGACTTTGTCGGGCTACTCTCAACGAGTAGGTGGTGTTTGGTTCACGGGCAAGGATACCTGACTAAGGATATTCTTAGCTAGGTGACTGGGGATAGCCATTTTTTGTTGTTTGGTTGTGAGGGATTAGGTGAGTTGGATTACCATATTATTTTGTTTGGTAGGGAGGATAGAGGTGACTAGGGATAGCCATTTGTGTGTTTGGTTGAGAGGATTGAAGAAGGGGTGATTGTTGCACTCACCATTTTGGCAAGATTACCCTTCTAATATGTAATCTCAGCAACACAGATATATCAAATATGTATATGGGCCAACTTTGATATTGAAATTAACAAGTAAACTTTAACATCACAGACCAACATAACATGTCAACAACAATAATTTCAAAAATAGGAAAGTGCATCTTCATAATCATAGTCCAACATCAGAGACAAGTAGCAACTATACAAAATAAACTAGTAGTGCATGAGATGTAGATATGAAACAATACATCATCTAAGTTATACAACCCATAGTTCATAGTCTGGTTGACATCAAAAGTCATAGAAACAATATCTAACAAGCATATGGCATATAGAAACAATATCCAACAAGTATTTCACATGTAGAAACAATTTCCAGCAATTATATGACATATAGAAACGATATCCAGCAAGTATATTGGATATAGAAACAAATTCCAGCAAGTATAGGGCTTGTAGAAACACATTCTAGCTTGTACTTGACATAAAGAGATACCTTAACATGGTTAGTGTAGTGCTCATGATCAAGAACGATCATAGACTTCTCATCATCCCATAATGCACCACTCAAACCCCTAAGTCTGATTATTGTTCCCCATGTCCTATTGTGATTACCAACGTTGGCATGGGTCAAGTTGAGCTGAAAATGCTCGTTCATAGCAATCGCACAATGAGCCAATTGGCACTTCTTGAAGCCAGTTGATGTTCTAAGTCCATCATTCACAACCTTGCATAGGTGATCAAGCATGAAGGAAGTCATTGGAGCGGTCCATACAACTTGTTTAGCCTCCATTTCCTATAAGGTTATGCAAACATGTGCCATGACTATATATTTTACCAGCAGAGGCAGAGAACAGAGAGGATAGAGAGGGGAACGAGGGGAAGGATGATTTGTACCTCCGATGCGCCGGAAACGAAGGAAATCGTGTCGTCGCCTCGATCTAAATCGCCGCCGCTGCCGTCGCTTCTTCTATCAGGAGGGGAGTTGTGAGCGGTAGGGTAGCGGTGAGGGGTGAGATAAGAAGGAAACGAAAACCGATTCGCGCGCTAGGAGGTAACCGAAGCGGGAAAAAGAGGCGTTCGCGCGCAGGTGGCTGCCCTCGCTCGCGAGAATTTCGCGACTTTGCTCAGCCATATTTTGGAGGAATATTCGATGGCATCTTGCTATCCATATCCTTGATGACTGGTCAACCAAACGGTGGCATCCCTAGCAAAATGGGATATCCCTGTCCCTAGGGTGGATGGCCACTGAACCAAACGCCACTTAGGTCTTGTACCTGGAGCGGCCCCTCGAGGCCTCAACCTAACATCGATCTCATTTGCATGTACTCCTATGTGTTACTCCGTAGATGGTACTCTGTGCTGCTAATTCACACGCACAAAGTGCTCCCTCAGTTCATAAATATGAGATGTTCTAACTTCTCCCTAAATCGAGTAAATTGTAAAAAAAACATCACAATTGGGGACCCTAAAACAGAAACCCGTCAGCATTCGTTTTGTTTCCAAAAACCACCACCATTGTGCTGACGGTTTTTAAAAAACACTGATTGAATGATTAGAGCAGTTTCATGCAAAATATGACAAGGAGGTCCCACTGTCAGGTGCCAAGTGGCTCGGGTGGAGACAGCGCCCGTCACTCCTGTACCGACGGCGCTAACTTTTTCCTTGACCGGTTCACGTCTAGAAAAAAGGTTGGACCAGTCCAAATCACACCCAACGCGGCACATCAGCGCAACCGGCGCGCCCGCAGGCAAGTTGCCTTGTAGCCCGGCCACCTAGCGTTGTTGGACCCCGCCATCACCGCGTGCCTGCAGGCAGGCTGCCTTGCAGCCCTGCCGTCCCGCGCTGCTAGACCCCGTCATCACCGCCACCTCACGTCGGCGCACCCACAAGCAAGCTGCCTTGTAGCCCCGTCGCCCAACGCTGCTGGACCCCGCCATCATTGCCGCCCCGCGTTGCGCGCCCGCAGGCAAGCTGCCTGGCAACCCCGCCGCCCGGCGCTGTTGGACCCCACCGTCATCGCCGCCTCCCTTTCGCTGAGGAGCTTCGCCGCCATCTGCTCTATGTCGACCCACCCGATGCCATGGAGCTCTGGCTCACCCAGCCAACTGCCGACCGGACCTACGACATCAACGCCTCTGCCTTGGATGTCGGGGCTCGGTCAATAGGGGAGGAGGTGGGAGCTTGGTCGAGCGTGCGCACCGCCGCGCCAGATGGCAACGAGGAGCGCGTGGCGATGGGAGGTTGAGCTCCCTTCCCCTCCCGACGACGAGATCCACCACCGCATCATCTAGATCGGGGTCGAGGCAACCGGGGGGTGAGCTCCCTCTTCTCCAGATCGAGCGCTCGCTTGACGCCCACGACTCCCGCCGGCGGCGCCCTAGATTTAGGTGGGATCCAGCGACTGCGGTGCTCGTCGGAGCTGGAGCGACGCAGCTCGCCGTTGACCTTGCTCGCCTCCCCTCTCCTCGGTGGCAGTGGCGTCCAAGTCTTCCGCCCCGTGAAACGCACAAGACTCTGACGGCTGGCCCCCTTCTTCTGTTTAACGGCCAAGTCAACGACGTTAAGATTTTTTGCCACATCAACACTTACAGTGGGGCCCATCCGCCAGAAACTATGTCAACATGTGGTTAGTGACACATTAGTGTTTTTTAAAAAACTGTCAGCATAATGGTGGTGGTTTGTTGTTTCTGTTTTAGGATCCCCAATTGTGGTGGTTTTTTGCAATTTATTTCCCTGAATCAAATGTATATACTCCCTCCGTCTCGATGGATAAAGCCCTTCCAAGTGCTCCATGGTGGACAGGTGCTAAGCATGCCACATAAGCATAAAAATAACATGACATAGCAATTAAGGAGGAAAGAGAATACTTTGGTGACCCCAGGAAGAACTAATGTCATACACGTGAACCTAGGCAAACCACTTAAATGAAAGAAGAGTTTAGGTGTTAAATCATTAAATAGGATGAGCTTAGCATAACAAGTTAAGCACTTATGCATTGGAAAGTTGAGTTGCTAAGCTATTTAATGTTCTTACCACCACATCTTAGCACATTTGCATTGGAAGCAGCCTAAGTCATAGTCTATAAGCTAATAAATGAAAGGCTCAATATTACTACCACTATGAAGGTAGTAAGTTAGACTAATAACATATGCATATTACTACTTTATGTTACTTCCCATTATGAGTGGTCTAAGATGACTTATACACCGAGACGAAAGGTGTAAACTCTGTTGTTTCAGTCCATCTACGTTCATAAATATGAGATGTTCTAACTTATCCCTGATTCAAATGTAAGACTGTCTTATTTCAGTCCATCTACGTTGAAATATCTGAACATCTAATATCTGAACGAAGTTACTACTTCCTCCGTCTCGATGTATAAGTCATCTTAGGTTGTGCACTGTGACCAAAACGAAAAGGAAAATGGGAGAAATTAATGTTAATTTGTTCATTAATATTATTGCATGCAATGAATTGACCAATGCATGTCGTGCTAGTTAGTCTCAATTCATTAATCCCACTTCTTTCATTGGTTGATTCTAAAAACGAGATGAAAGTTAATACACCACGCCTTAGTGTTTTGGGATTATTTGGTTTTCGTAAGATGACTTATACACCAAAACGGAGAAAGTAGCTAATACATCTCAAATTTGTTGTCTTGATTTGTCCAGATACAGTTTGGGACACAGGCAATACTATTTGAACTTGATTGAGCCTTATTTTCATTGGCCATTAGTGCTCATCCGCATGTTTTTGCGCTCTCTATTTGCCCATCTTCAAATCATTAATGGCTGTGATGTAATTGCAATATGCATATCCTAAATATTTTTTAAGCCAGGCTTGAAACTAAATGTTAGCCTATGATAATAAGTTTGTAGTTATTACTTCCTTCCATTTCACCATATATTACGGATCTATATAGACATAGACCTATTTTAAAGTATAGATTCACTTATTTTACATCACATATAATCCATAGTGTCATTTTTAAATCTTATATCTAGGAACGGGAAGGGAGTACTATCCAAAGAAGCTAATATGCATTGGCCCATGGTGATCAAAGCAGAGTATCCAAGTAGCATCCTACAGATGTCATTCGAAAGCATACAGGTGATAAAATGACTAGTCTCAGAAGCATAAATGTTTTTCCAAATGCCGAAATAACAAGACAGTACTCAAATGACACATCAACAGGGCGCATATCACACGGGGCTAACAGTAGCAAAACTTAATAGGCACTAAACTACTGAGAGATCTCAAAAGTAAGACATGGCTGGATTCAGGTAAACGCCTCTATTTCTTCTTGATGGCAGCCTTGGTCACCTTGGCGCCCGTCGGGTCCTTCTTCTCCACGCCCTTGATGACACCAACAGCCACAGTTTGCCTCATGTCACGGACAGCAAAACGACCAAGAGGAGGGTAGGTGGCAAAGGTCTCCACAACCATGGGCTTGGTGGGAATCATCTTCACTATGCCAGCATCACCATTCTTGAGGAACTTGGGCAGGGCCTCCAGCTCCTTACCAGATCGCCTGTCAATCTTGGTCACCAGCTCAGCAAACTTGACAGCAATGTGTGATGTGTGGCAGTCCAGCACTGGGGCATAGCCGTTGCCAATCTGACCAGGGTGGTTCATGATGATGACCTGGGAGGTGAAGTTGGCTGCCTCCTTGGCAGGGTCATCCTTGGAGTTGGATGCAACAAACCCACGCTTCAGATCCTTCACGGCAACGTTCTTGACATTGAAACCGACATTGTCACCAGGAAGCGCCTCCAGGAGAGACTCATGGTGCATCTCAACGGACTTGACCTCAGTTGTCAGACCGGTGGGACCAAAGGTGACAACCATACCAGGCTTGATGACACCAGTCTCAACACGGCCAACAGGCACAGTTCCAATGCCACCAATCTTGTAAACGTCCTGGAGGGGAAGACGGAGGGGCTTGTCTGAGGGCCTCTTGGGCTCGTTGATCTGGTCAAGCGCCTCAAGCAGGGTTGGGCCCTTGTACCAGTCAAGGTTGGTGGACCTCTCAATCATGTTGTCACCCTCGAACCCAGAGATGGGGACGAAGGGAACCTTGTCAGGGTTGTAGCCAACCTTCTTCAGGTAGGAAGAGACCTCCTTAACAATTTCTTCGTAACGAGCCTTCGAGTACTTGGGAGTGGTGGCATCCATCTACAGAAGAGCAGTAGAATGACATTTAGTTAAACGAAACTCGGCTCCAAAATGGCACTGTAGTATATTGCCAGAAGATAACAAGATGTGAACATGCATAAACAAATACTCCCTCCGTTCCTAAATATAAGTCTTTTTAGACAATCCAATAAGGGACTACATACGGAGCAAAATGGGTGAATCTACACACTAAAACATGTCTATATACATCCGTATGTAGTCCAATAGTAAAATCTCTAAAAAGACTTATATTTAGGAACGCAGGGAGTACGAAATTGCACAGCAGCACTGACCACAGAATGTGGGCAGAAACTAGTAGACCAAAAACACAAGGTGAGCATAAACTTTAGAAGAGCAGAACGATCAACCAGTAAAACCAAAAAACTGTAGGGATGGCAGTACAAGATAACAGACATAGGAATATCAAATCATATAAAACTACAGGTAGAAGCTGGCACATCCAAATGTACTACAAATCAAGCATACAATTAGACCACTACATTCAAAGTATGTGTGCAGCAATATGAAATCAAGCAATGGATTCAGAACATGTGGACATGTTAGTTAAAATCAAGCACTTAGATCATATAGCAATCTCAAATAAGTCTATGAAGCAGCAAGATCCATGCATAGTATGTGTAACAGAGTAATACGGCCTTTCAGGTATGGAAGAGTTTTGACAAGTTATACCTTGTTGCAGCAGCAGATCATCTGCTTCACTCCAAGAGTGAAAGCAAGGAGAGCGTGCTCGCGTGTCTGGCCATCCTTGGAGATACCAGCCTCAAAACCACCAGTGGTGGAGTCAATGATGAGAACAGCACAGTCAGCCTGGGAGGTACCGGTGATCATGTTCTTGATGAAGTCACGGTGACCAGGGGCATCAATGACGGTGCAGTAGTACTTGGTGGTCTCAAACTTCCAGAGGGCAATATCGATGGTGATACCCCTCTCACGCTCGGCCTTGAGCTTGTCAAGCACCCACGCGTACTTGAATGACCTCTTGTTCATCTCAGCGGCTTCCTTCTCGAACCTCTCGATCACACGCTTGTCAATGCCTCCAAGCTTGTAGATCAGGTGGCCAGTGGTCGTCGACTTGCCAGAGTCGACGTGGCCAATGACCACGATATTGATGTGGGTCTTCTCCTTACCCATGGCTGATGGGTAGGTAAACTACCCAACTGCCACAGAGATAAACAATTATGAGAACCAACTGGCGTATGGAATCATCATGTGAAGTGACATAAACATAGAGATCAAATATCTTAGCTACCGATAAAAATGAACAGTAAAAAGATGGTCCAGCAGCATATCATCCAGCAGCCATAATTAGATCTAGGCAACACCAGTGAACGATAACAAAAAGATGACGCTACATGTATTTCACGAAACTGTAATCTGTGCGTCCTATGAACGATATAAAAGTAGGACGTCCGTAGACCGATAAGTACAAACAAACAAAGAGCAGAGATGATTCGGTATTACGAGCTTGCAAATGCGCTAACAAATTATGAACACCACCCTAGCAAACTACGGATCAAGACAACGGTATTCGAAGAAAGCCCTTCATCAGAGTATCAAAGTAGAAACGGAAGAAGGATCCGCTCGAAAAGCTCCTAATACTCCATCCGCTCGCACGCTACAGGCAAGTAAACAGAAACGGGGACATGGGCGTAGATCTAGAGCTTCTCGACAGCCATGGAGAACGCATCTGAAGAGAGAAGGAGGCTGGATCGGGAAACTGACCTCCAAGAAGAAGAAGAACGAACGGAGGGGAGGCGGCGGCGGGAGGGAGGGGGTGGAAGGGGACTGGAGAGGGGTTAGAGGGCGGAATGCCTCCTGTCTTTATATTGGCAGCGCGGGGTGCTAGGGTTCTTTCCTGGCCGTCTGATCCATGTCTGATGATTGTCGTTGCGGGAAATCTTGCCCGTTCGATTTTGATCGTACGAATGATATTTTTAGACGGTAATGGTGTGTTTGGACATTGCGCGGCCGGCAAGTTCCCTGTCCTGGATTCCTGGAAGCCGGTTACCGACTTTCGTGCTCTAAGTCACGAAGTGGGTTAGCTCATTCATTTTAGTACTTTATTTCTATATATATCATAATTCTGCATAGTTAAAATTCAAAAAAATACGGTGTTTTCTATAACTTTTTGTTTTTCACCTTGAGAGGTCTCATGCTAATGCCCTCAAGAGGGAAGCAACACCGCGAGCGTCACACGCGTCGACGCTTGGATCCAAGTGCCACATGTGGAATCAAGGTTACCGGCCTACACGCGAGCGAAAGAGGAGGCATTATCGTCAGCGCGAAGCATCCGTATCCAGACCAGGGAGTCGGAACCGTCGAAGCTGCGATCACTCATTAAAAAGATGGATATGGCACATAAGTCAACATCGTTAATTGTGAACCATTATGGCAGATGAGACAAGACCCACCTATCAGTTTCTTCTTCTATCTCCCGTTTCTACGTGGCATTTATTCAAACAGCTCATGTGCGCACGTCGCCGGCCACCCACCCGAGCACTGCCATGGTCGTTGCTTGTCGTTGTTGTTGCTGGAGATTACCACGAGAGGGCGTAGACGTGTGGCTCGTCGAGGAGTGTCGTGCAGGTTCCGTGCAGGCGCGTGCTTGCAGGAGGTAGTTGTCGGCGACGAAGAGTCCAACCTTGGCCTCGAATCGGTTGTCGATGGTGGATGTCGATGTCAAAACCGGTGGATCTCGGGTAGGGGGTCACGAGCTGTGAGACTAGGATCGATGGTAACAGGGAACGAAGGAGGCGATGTTTACCCACGTTCTGGCCCTCCAATGGTGGTAAAACCCTACGTCATGCTCGATTATATTGATGGTATGAAGGTTACATAGTTGATCTACCTCGAGATCGAATAGCTAGAACCCTTTGATTGAGCAAAATGAAGATTCTATAGATGTTAATTTCATCTCGCGAAACAATTTTAATAACAATGTTTATAGGAATAATTTTAATCTTAGGCCTTTTCCTGGAAATTCCTCTAATAATTATGGTAATCCTATGATAATTCTTCTTACAATAATAATAGGAACCCTTCTAATCTTGAGAGTAATTTTAAAGAATTTATGAATGCTCAAAATGTTTTCAATATTACGATAGAAGAAAAGTTGAATAAGACTGATGATATGTCTAGAAGCATCGATAGATTTCTCATGATGTAGAAAATCTCAAGTTGCAAGCTTTTCCACCTAAGATTAATGAATCAATCAAAGCTTTATATGTTTTTGTGGATGAAAGTAAGAAAAGAACCAATATGGTTAGAGCTAAGAGAAAGTTTATAGAAAAAGCGTTTTCTAGTGATTGTTTTCATAAAAATGATGAAGATCTTAAAATGATTGGTGCTTGTTCTAATGATTCCTTGTTTAGTAATATTAAAATTGATGATAAAGGGACTGAAGAAGAGTCAACTTTAGCTAGAAGGCGTCCCCATGACTTGGAGGGTGACAATCCTAATGAAAAAATTGATGAAAGTGGGTTTGAAAAGGTCAAAACTTTAACTAGTGATGTGCCCACTATTTTGGATTACAAAGATTTTAATTATGATAGTTGCTCTTTGATTGAATATATTTCTTTGTTGCAATCTATGATAAATTCACCTGATGCTTATGAACAAAATAAAACTTTTACTAAACGTATTGTTGATGCCATGATGAAATCATTAGAAGAAAAATTGGAATTAGAGATTTCAATTCCTAGAAAATTACATGATGAGTGGTAACCTACCATTAAAATAAATATTAAAAATTAAGAGTGCTTTGATTTATGTGATTTGGGTGCTAGTGTTTTCACATTTTTGAAATCTCTATGTGATGTGCTTGGTCTTACCAATATTGAAAAATGTTCTCTTAATTTGCACTTGTGTATTATACTATTAAAAAGCCTTTGGGAAGAATTAATGATGTTATTATTCTTGCAAAAATGAACTATGTTCCCATAGATTTTATTGTTCTTGATATTGATTGCAATCCGTCTCGTCTCATCATACTTTGTATACCGTTTTTACGCACTATAGGCGTCGTGATTTATATGAAAGAAGGCAATATTAAATTTCTATTTCCACTTAGAAAGGGTATGGAACACTTCCCTAGAATAATAATTAAGACACCATATGAATGAATCATGAGGGCCTCCTATGGAGCAAAAACTAAAGATGACAATACTTGAATCTATGCATTATGCCTAGCTAGGGGCGTAAAACGTAGTGCTTGTTGGGAGGCAACCCGATGAATAAAAAAAATTACTCTTTATTTTTGTTATTGAGTGTTTACACAATTATGCTGTTTTTATGAATTTTTTATGTTTTAATTTGTTTTTGTGCCAAGTAAAGCCTTTAAGATCATGTTGGGTGATAGTTGATTTGATCTTGATGAAAAAAACAGAAACTTTTGCGTCCAGTAAAAGAATTCTTGAAAATCACATAAGAGACTAAAAATTTTGAATTTTTTACAAAATGTTTATATACAAATTTCTTACGTTTTCCTATTTTTCAGATGTTTTTGAGTTATAGAAGTATTGCTAGAGTACAAATTACTACAAACTGTTCTGTTTTTGATAGATTGTGTTACCGTTGCATTGTGTGCTTATTTTGATGAATCTATGGCTTGTATTGGAGGGTATAAGCCATGGTAAAGTTAGAATACAGTAGATACAATGCAATAATAAAATATGAATGGGTTTGCAACAATACTTATAGTGTTCATTTGCTTTATTATACCAAAGGATCTCACGAAGATTTTGTTGAGTTTTGTGTGATTGAAGTTTTCAAGTTTTGGGTGAGATCACGGTCGATGAAGGAATAAGAAGTGAAAAGAGCCTAAGCTTGGGGATGCTGCGACACCCCAAGATAATATCCAAAGAGGAACAAGCAACTAAGCTTGGGGATGCCTCGAGTGGCATCCCCTCTTTCTTCTAATGACCATCGGGATTTTACTTTGAGCTATATTTTTATTCGTTACATATCATGAGTTTTGCTTGGAGCGTCTTGTATTATATGAGTCTTTTGCTTGATTTGCTTTTTATTTTGTCACAAGTATCCTTGATGGACACACCTATTCGAGAGATCCATAATCATGCTATTATTTGTTAGAATTTCTCTATATGCTTCACTTAAATTTTTTGAGCTATGGAATTGCTCTAGTGTTTCACTTATATCTTGTTGAGCACGACGTGCTTTAAATTTTTGAATAAATACTCTCATGAATCATGATTCACTTAGATTAATTTGAGAGTTAATGAATTTTGAAGAAATTCTCTCATGCTTCACTTGTATTATTTTGAGAGATGAAATTTGTATGCTCATGTTCTTCACTTAAATTTACTTGAGCTTGTCAAAAGCAATGACAATATATGAAATTAGTCCCAAAGTGATATATATTCAAGAGGGATATAACAAAAACTTTCATGAAGATAATTGGACAAACTAAACTTGATTCCTTGTAATAGTTTTGAGACATGATGATAGTAATATGTGAGTTATGCTGGTGAGTAATTATGCTTTAGTAAGAATATTGGTGTTAAGGTTTGTGATTCCCTATGCAAGCACGAAAGTCAATAGTTATGCAATGAAACTACATTCTACTTAGGGTGCATTATTCGGTGTTAGTTATGCTTAATGCTCGTTTATGTGAATTTTCGTTTCTTGGTTGGTTGCTTCTCAATCTATTTGCTAGCCTCCACTTGTACTAAGTAGAAATACCCTTGTGCATCCAAAATCCTTAAACCCATTTTTGCCATATGAGTCCACCATACCTACCTATATGCGGTATTTCCATGCCGCTCCAAGCAAATTTGTATGTGCCATCTATAATTTTCAAAACGAATTTTCTTTTTGTGTGCTCGTACCGCTCATGAAGCGGAAGAGGGTGACCAATATTTTTCCATGCCAGATGTCTTTTTCTCAATATGATTGTTTATTCACTTGTCATTGCATGAGAGTACGACGGTAATAGGGATGCCCAGTCCTGAAATGAAAAAGAAATTTACTTTATGTTGTGAAATAATATATTCCTTGGAAAGTGTTGGTATGGAAGGCAACCGTGGATTCGGATAGCCATGGATTGTGAATGAATGGTGGAAAAAGGAATAAACTTTATTTTCTATTTGGGAACCGCTTATGATATATCTAGCATGGAAAGGTATTGAAAGCTCTTGGTCATTTTCGTTGACAGGAAAGGCATGCCACCCAAAATATTTTTCTCTCTCAATTTAAACTTTGAGCTCTGACACCTCTACAAATCCCTACTTCCCTCTACGAAGGGCCTATCTATTTACTTTATGCAATTTTTACTTTTATTTGAGTCTTCATCTTCTCTTATAAAGCACCAACTAGGGGGCACTATGGTCGTACTTGAGCATTGGGTGTAGCTATTATTTGAGTGTGTTTCACGAATGGATCAATGATTGAGTGTGATGGGCTAGGGATAACTTTATTTAGTGTTGGTATTTTGAATGACATGGTTGCTTGTTGGTATGCTTGAGTATTAAAGAATTCATGTCAAAACTAGACTATTGCTTTGAACCATATAAAAGTCCAAATGTCCATGCTACAAAAGAAAAGAATATATGATGAACATGTTAGGCAACATTCCACGTCAAAATTTCTGTTTTTTTGTCATTTAGCTACTCGAGGACGAGCAGGAATTAAGCTTGGGGATGCTGATACGTCTCCAATGTATCTATAAATTTTGATTGTTCCATGTTGTTATACTATCAATCTTGGATGTTTTACAATCATTTTATAGCAACTCTATATCATTTTTTGGGACTAACCTATTGACATAGTGCCAAGTGCCAGTTGTTGTTTTTTGCTTGTTTTTTACTTCATAGAATATCAGTACCAAATGAAGCCCAAACACCGCAAAACTTTTTGGAGATTTTTTTGGGCTAGAAGACAACTGGAGGACCAAATAAGCACAAGAGAGGAGGGTCGTGGAGGCCACAAGACACTAGGGCACGCCAAAGGCCCATGGCGTGGCCTGGTGGGTTGTGCCCTCCACGGGGCCCCTCTCCACCGCCTATCAGCTCTATAAATACCCAAATATTCCAAAAACCCTAGGGGAGTCGACGAAACAAAATTCCAGTCGCCGCAAGTTCTAGAACCACGAGATCCAATCTAACACCATCAAGGAGGGGTGCACCGTCTTCATGGGTGCCTCTCCGATGATGCGCGAGTAGTCCACCATGGACCTATGGGTCCGTAGGCAGTACCTAGATGGCTTCCTCTATCTCTCTCTCTCTCTTGATTCTCAATACTATTGTCTCTTGAGATCTATTTGATGTAATGACTTTTTGCGGTGTGGTTGTTGGGATCCGATGAAGTTTGATTTTATGATCAGTTTCTATCGATGAATATTATTGGAGTCTTCTTTGATCTCTTATATGCATGATTACTTATAGCCTCGTATTTTTTCTTTGAATCTTTGGTTTAGTTAGGCCAACTAGTATGCTTTTTCTTGCCATGGGAAGAGGTGCTTTGTGATGGGTTCGATCTTGCGGTGTCCTCTCCCGGTGACAAAAGGGGCAGCGAGGCACGCATGTAACAATATGGGGTCTATTCCTATATGAATAGATCTTGTCTACATCATGTCATCATTCTTATTGTAGTACTCTATTTCTCGATGAACTTAATACACTAGATGCATGCTGGATAGCGGTCGATGTGTGGAGTAATAGTAGTAGATGCAGAATCATTTTGGTCTACTAATATTGGACGTGATGCCTATATAATGATCATTGCCTTGGATATCGTCATGATTATTTGATCTTCTATCAATTGCCCAACAGTAATTTTTTTACCCATCGTGTGTCATGAGAGAAGCCACTAGTGAGACCTACGGCCCCTGGGTCTATCTTTTAACATATTGCTTTCCGATCTATCTTTTTCCGTATTTGTTTTCAGATCTACTATTCCAAAAACCCAAAAATACCTTGCTGCACTTTTTATCTGCTTATTTAATTTTGTGTTCTTACGCGATCTCTTTATCCAATCTCATACAAAATGATCTGTCTTTTACCGTGGAGAGATTGACAACCTCTCTTATGCGTCGGGTTGCAAGTATTATGTTCTTTATGCATGTACCGTTTACATAGTGTTGCTTGGTTCTCCTACTAGTTCTAAATCTTGGTTTCATAACTGAGGGAAATGCTTACAGTAGCTGTTGTAAGAGCACATTTATCCATGTGTGGTTTTGGTAATTGATGACAATCCCTATGGACTAATGGTTGCCTTGAGTTATATTCGAAGGATTTGTCCGTAGGTACTTCTTGAAGTCCATTTGTTGGTTTGAAGGAGTTTATATGGTGACCAAGGTGGTATGCAAGGTTTATCCAAAGAATGGTCATGTGGGAGTTGAGCTTATTGCAAGCATGTCTTGAAGAAGAAGATTGTGTAAGCATTCGTGTGTACCTTCAAGACATCATCTTTATGAAGAGAGAAGATAAGATACAAGGTTGATCAAGACTAAGTCAAAGAGTGAATCAAGTTGATCAACACACAAAGCGTACAAGATGTACTGAGAAGGTAAGCATTATCCATTACGCTTTGTGTACTAACCATGTTCCCTGTGAATGTTCTTTGTGGGGTTAGGTATGTTTCCATGGGCGGGCATCAATAAGAAGACCCCATACAAGCCATGGAAGATGACATCAAGCGGTGATCGTCATCAAGGTTGCGGTGTGCAAGTTCAAGTGAAGCATCACGGAGATATCATGCTTGAAGCTTGTCATCCATTATGGTGACAATGGACTTGTGAAGATGTGCCGAAGAGTGGCTCACCCATAGTGGAGTATGGGGGAGAAATCATCTAGTCTTCACCAAGCCAACGCAATCAAGAAAGGTGGTCCATCTTGAGGAAGTCAAGATCGTCATCATCTAGCTCAAGTGGACTATGCGCAAGGCTAAGGTTTGACCTTGATAGGGTTTCTATTTTACCGGTCTCATAGTGGTAGTTGGGAGACTGGGTTATAGGATAGACCGCCGTACTATCAAGGGGGCTGTCGAGTGAGTAGCTTGATCGTATTGTTCGTTGAGAGCTCAAACCATTGCATTCTTGGCATCATCATCTTTCTTGGTTCTTGTTTTTTTTTCTCTTTGAGGTTTCTTGAGCTTATGGCCAGCTTCATGACAAGCTCAAGTTCATCGAAAACGGAGTCCATATGCATCTTCTATGATGCTTTTCGATGTTGGAGTTTTTCCCGATTCTTCATTGAAAGAGGTTTCACATCTCTATACCATTGGCATTTTTATACTGCCTCTTCTTAAGAAAACTAACAAGCTTGAGTTTGCTCAATTCGGAGCTCATTTGCAGAAGTTATGGCAGTTCTGGTTTTACTGTATCCTTCCGTTTTCCTAGCTGAGTACTTGAAGGCAACAAGGTGCTGCAGTACAGTGGCTAGCGGTAGTACCGCTCCTCGGAGCGATAGTACCGCAAGGTGCCAGCGGTAGTACCGCTGTCTCCAGCACCTATAGCGTACACATACGATAGTTGCACGAAAGTAGTTTTTTACTTCCTCCCCTCAGGCGGTAGTACTGCAAATTACTTCTGGTACTACCGTGCCGGATATTTTATCGAAGCTAGCTCTAGCAGATGTAGCTCGGAAGTAATTTTTTACATTCATGGACGCGGGTAGTACCGCTACCCCCAATGGTAGTACCGCTGCCTCATGGTGTCTTCTGCCGTGTGCTGCACCTGAGTGGCCGATGAATACTACCCCGTGGTAGTACCGCGAGGGAAGGCGGTAGTACCGCTCCGACAGTACTACCGCCCTGTTGTCTCATTGCAGTAGTGTTTCATATGGCTACTACCGCCCTGTGAGGATAACGGTTGGATTTTTTCCACCTATAAAAGGGGGTCTTCTTCTCCAATGGACCTCATCTCTTTAGCTCGAGTTTACCCCCCATTGTTGACCTTTTTCGAGCTTGCTAACTCTCAATCCCTCCAATGATTCTTGCTGGTTCTTGAGGGAAAAGAGAGAGGAGATCTAGATCCACATTTCCACCAATCACTTTCTCCTCTAAGTGAGGGGAACCCCTTGGATCTAGATCTTGGAGTTCTTCGTGTTCTTCTTCGTTCTTCCTCTCATTTTCCTCCCTAGCATTAGTTGCTTTTTAGGGGATTTGGGAGATAAGGACTTCGGCACTCCGTGTGCCCTTGCCATTGCTTTCGGTGCATAGATTTGATTTTTCCACGGTGATACATGTAAGTGAAGTTTGAGAAGATTATTACTCTTGGGTGTCTGAGCACCCTAGAGTTTGTTCCTCTTGGGTGCCTTGGTGCCCTAGACGGCTTGTGTTGCCTCAGAGCTCAATCATTGTGGTGCAAAGTTCCGGGAAAGCATCGGGGTCTCCAGTTAGGTTGTGGAGATTGCCCCGAGCATTTGAGGTCACCTCGGAGCCATAGTCCATTGTGGTGAAGCTTCATGGTGTCATTGGGAACCTCTAATTAAGTTGTGGAGATTGCCCCAACCTTGTTTGTACGGGTTCGGTGACCACCCTCAAGGGTCCCTTAGTGGAACCATGGCATCTTGCATTGTGCGAGGGCGTGAGGAGATTACGCTGGCCTTAGTGGCATCTTGGGGAGCATTGTGCCTCCACACTGCTCCGAACGGAGATTAGCATCCGCAAGGGTGTGAACTTCGGGATACATCGTCGTCTCCACGTGCCTCGGTTATCTCTTACCTGAGCCCTTTACTTATGCACTTTACTTTGTGATAGCCATATCGTTTCATGTTTTATATCTTGCTATCACTTAGTTGTTTATCTTGCATAGCATAAGTTGTTGGTGCACATAGGTGAGCCTAGTTGTTTTAGGTTTTGTGCTTGACATATTAAACGTTAGTTTTATTCCGCATTTGTTAAAGCCTAAACCGTAATTATTTTAAAGCGCCTATTCACCCCCCCCCCCTCTAGGCAACATCCACGTCCTTTCAACTGTGTTGCATCATCCCTTCCTCTTTGGGGAAATACAGATGTAATCTCAAGCCATGTCAATGTCCCGTAAAACGGAAAAAAACCATGAAAACCTCAACAATCTTTTCACAAAAGTTAGAGAGTATAGTACTCAAAAATCTTTGAAAGGTAGCACGTGCATTGCATAAACCAAAAGGCATACCTCTATAAGCATAAGTTCCAAATGGGCAAGTAAAAGTAGTTTTCTCTTGGTCCTTTTTGACAAGGTATTTGAGAATATCCAGAATATCCATCAAGAAAGAAAAAACTGTTTATGCTTAGATAATCTTTCTAACATTTGATAAATAAAAGGCAATGGGTAATAATCTTTTCTAGTAGCTTTGTTTAATTTCCTTAAATCAATTACCATCCTATAACCGGTTAGTATCCTTTGAGGTATAAGTTCATTTTTATCATTAGGAACTACAGTTATACCCCTTTCTTAGGAACACAATGAACAAGACTTACCCAACTACTATTAGCTATACTATAGATTATACCTACCTATAGAAGCTTTAATATTTCAGTTCTTACCACTTCTTTCATTTTAGGATTCAAGTGACGCTAAAGATCATCAACAGGTTTAGCATCTGGCTCCATATTAATTTTTTGTTGACATAGAGTGGGACTAATGCCCTCAAGATCATCAAGAGTATATCCAATGGCAGCTCGGTGCTTCTTCACAATTTTGAGTAACCTCTTATCTTCATGCTCTGAAAGGTAAGAACTAATAATAACATGATATTTTTTTCATCAACATAAGCATATTTCAAAGTATTAGGTAATTTCTTTAGCTCAAATATAGGATCTCCCTTTGGTGGGGGAGGATCCCCTATGATCTCAACATGCAAGTTGTTTTTAAGGATAGGTATTTGTCTAAAGAATATCATCTCTATTTCATTTCATTCATTCATATGCATATCACTCTCATGGTCTAGCAAGTATTGTTCTAAAGGATCAGTGGGAGGCACAACAATAGAAGCAAGACCAATAATTTCATCTTTATTAGACAATTCTTTCTCATGTGGTTGTTGATACGTCTCCAACGTATCTATAAGTTTTTATTGTTCCATGCTGATATTATCATTCTAGGATACTTTTTGGGCATTTATTTACCAATTTATAATATTTTTGAGCACTAAACTATTGACCCAGTGCCTAGTGCAAGTTGCTATTTTCTGCATGTCTTACTTTTCAGGTTTATAGTACTAAACGAAGTCCAATTGCCACGAAACTTTTTGATGATTTTTTCTGGACCAAAAGAATACCTGGAAGCTTCGGGAGGAGGCCAGGAGGCACATGAGGGCCCCACCACACATCAGGGCGCACCCAGATATGTGGTGGCCCCCTCGTGGCTCTCTCGACGTCCCTCTCTGGCCTATAAATTCTCTAATAATCCAAAACCCTAGGGAAGCTCCCGAAAACACCTTTTATGTCGCCACAAGTCTTTGTTCCAACCGAAGCCCGTCTGGAGCTCCATTCTGGCACCCTGCCGGATGGGGGATCGATCAGGGAGGGCCTCTTCATCAACCTTGTCACCCTCACGATGATGTGTGAGTAGTTCACCACAGACCTCCGTGTCCATCGGTAGTACCTAGATTGCAATCTCTCTCTCTTAATCTTTAATATAATATTCATCGCATCTTTGCCTTGATCTATCTGATGTAATCCCTTTGTATGGTGCATTTGTTGGGATCCAATGAATTGTGATTTTATGTTTAGATTATTCATGAAAAGTATTTGAGTCAAACCTGGTTACTAAGATTCTTACTTGCATGATCATTATATCTTCGTAATGCTCTCCGATCTATTGAGATAGTTTGGCCAACTAGATAAATATTTTGTCGGTGGGAGTGGTGCTTTGTGGTAGGTTCAACCTGATGAGTTTCTATATCCCGGTGACAAAGTAGGGTACAAGATACGTCTTTGTGTTCCTGCTACAAAGGATAAAACGATCGGGTTCATTCATATTGATTGAGTTTACTTTGTCTACACGTCATCGTTCTCCAAGCATTACTATGTTTTACTTAATATTCTATATGCATGTTGGATAGCGGTCGATGAGTGGAGTAATAGTAATAGGTTCATGCAGGAGTGGTCCTATTTTCTTATGGACATGATGCCTGTATACACATGATTATTGTCGTGAAAATCGCATAACTATTCGCTTTTCTATCAATTGCCCAACAATAATTTTTTTACCCACCATATGCTATTTCTATGAGAGATGTGATAATCCCCAAGTGCAAGGAATCAACGTAGCAATTTCCAAAGGTGGAAGTGATAAGTATGGAGTGTAGAACCCACAAGGAGGTAAAGGTAAGATCAATATTCTCTCAAGTCCTATCTACCACTGATACGGCTCTACGTACACCAAACGTTTGCTTCCATCTAGAAACGAGAGATAAAACTACATTGTGGGTATGAAGAGGATAGCTTTGCATGAAATCGGAGAAATAAAATATAAATATAGGTGTTGTTATCATAATATTACAATATATTACAAATAGCGAGTGTGGAATAATGATGGGTCGGTGTGCAGAATTATCCTAGGCAATTGTTAACAAGATCAGAAATCATTATTGCAATCTTATATGAGGGAGAGGCATAAGCTAACATACTTTCTCTACTTGGATCATATGCACTTGTGATTGGAACTCTAGCAAGAATCCGCAACTACTAAAGATCATTAAGGTAAAACCCAACCATAGCATTAAAGCATCAAGTCCCCTTTTATCCCATATGCAACAACCCCCTTACTTGGGTTTATGCTTCTGTCACTCAAGCAACCCACTATAAGTGAACCATGAACGTATTGCAACACCCTATAGCGGGAATCCTTCACGTGTGCGCGGCACGGAAAGCACCATAGGACAACACCAAAATAAACATACAACTCAAACCAATCTAGATCATCAATCAACCCAAAGGACAAAAGTAATCTACTCAAAACATCATAGGATGGCAACACATCATTGGATCATAATATGTAGCACAAAGCACCATGTTCAAGTAGGTGATTACAACGGGTGTGGGAGAGTGTACCGCTAAAAGGAGATGAGTATGGTGATGAACAAGGTGATGTGATGAAGACGATCACCGCGGCGATGGTTCCCCCGATGGCACTTCGGCACCACCAGGAGAGAGGGGATAGGTTCTCCCCCTTGTGCTTCCTCCGCCATGGCCTCCCCCCTCTGTGGGGAGAGGTTCTCCCTCTAGTCCTTGGCCTCCATGGTGTTGATGGCCCCTTCGGGATGATGAAGATGGCCTCCGGTGATGGTGATCCCCTCCGGCAGGGTGCCAGAGAGGGCCAAGACTATTTTTTCGCGGCTCTAGAGGTGTGCGGCGGCAGAACTCCCGATCTAGGTTTCTTTTTGGTGGCTTTTGTATTTATAGGAATTTTTGGCGTCGATCTCACGTCAAGGGGGGCCATGAGGGAGTCACAAGACTGCTAGGCGCGGGCACCCCCCTGACCGTGCCTGGCAGGCTTGTCGCCTCCACGTGGCTTTTCTGGCCCAACTCCAATGCTTCGGGGGTCTCTTTTGGTTCACAAAAAATCATACTAAATTTTCATCCCATTCCGAGAACTTTTATTTCTGCACAAAAAACGACACCATGGTAGTTCTGTTGAAAACAACGTCAGTCTAGGTTAGTTCTAATAAAATCATACCAAAATCATATAGAATTATTGTAAACATGGCATGAATACTTCATAAATTATAGATACGTTGGAGATGTATCAAGATGCCACTAGAGAACACTACGGCCCCCGGGTCTATTCACTTATATATTTACAAACACTACCATTACCTTGCTTCCATTTACTTGCTTTTATTTTATTTCGCAATTTACAATTATCTACACAACTCACTTGCTTGCAAATAATGAGACCAAGGGGATTGACAACCCTCTTGCCAACATTGAGTGCAAGTTGTTTGCTCTTTTGCGTGCAGCCGCTAAAGACGACTGAGGATTGGTATTCCTATTGGTTCGATAAACCTTGGTTTCATAACCAAGGGAAATACTTACCCACATTGTGCTGCGATAACCCGTTCCTCTTCATGGAAAGCCCAACGCAGATCACAAGTATGAGGAAGGATTTCTAGCGCCGTTCTCGGGGAATACCATCACCAACTATCAAGTAACTTCACACAAATTTTCATTCATGTGTTATTATTTTTATTTCTTGTTATATTTAGTTTGTCTCATAAAAATAAAAAAAATGCTAGTTACTAGTTTACTTCTTTGCTTGCTTTATTTGCTAGTTTACTTATCTCATTTGTTGCTTTGCTTGTTCGGTCACCATGTCTCAACATACTACTAAGTTGTGTGACTTCTTAAATACTAATAATAATGATTTTATTAGTACTCCTATACCAACCACCACTAGTGTAGAGGCTTTTGATATTAATGTTGCATTGCTAAATCTTGTCATGAAAGATCAATTTTAGGGAAGTCCTAATGAGGATCCCACATCACATCTTAATACCTTTGTTCAATTATGTGATATGAAAAATAAAAAGGATATGGATAATAATATTTTGAAATTCAAATTATTTCCTTTTTCACTAAAAGATAAAACTAAAGGTTGGTTTTCATCTTTACCTATTAATAGTATTGGAACATGGGATAAGTGTAAACATGCTTTCATTGGCAAGTATTTTCCTCCTGCTAAGATCATCTCCCTTAGAAATCAAACAATAACTTTTAAACAAAAAAGATCGAGAGAATCTTGCACAAGCTTGGGAGAGAGTGAAATTGATGATAAGAAATTGCCCTAGTCATGGTTTAAACTTGTGGACGATTATCCAAATTTTATATGCTGGACTAAACTTTGTGTCTAGAAATCTTCTAGATTCTGCCGTAGGTGGTTCCTTTATGGATGTGACCTTAGGTGAAGCCACAAAACTTCTGGACAACATTATGAAAAATTATTCTCAGTGGCATACCGAAAGAGCTCCAACTGATAAGAAGGTAAATTCAGTCGAAGAAATCGCTACTTTGAGTGAAAAAGTGGATGCTCTTATGAATATGGTTGCTAGTAAAAATACTCATGTTGATCCCAATGATATTCCTTTGTCTACTTTGATTGAACAAAATAATTATGCTATTGATGTGAACTTCATCTCGCGAAATAATTTCATAACAACGCTTATAGAGGAAATTTCAATTCTAGACCGTATCCCGGTAATTCGCCTAACAACTATGGAAATTCTTATACAAATTCTAATAGGATACCTTCTGATCTTGAGAACACAATTAAGGAATTTATTAATTCTCAAAAGGTTTTCAATACTACGGTAGAAGAAAAGTTGCATGTGATTGATGCTTTGGCTAAAAACATGGATATAATTGCTATTGGTGTAGAAACTCTTAAAAATAAAGCTTTGCCATCCAAGCATGATTTTAATGAGACTATTAAATCTATAAAAATATGTGTTAATGAAAGTAAGGAGAGGACCGCTAAGTTGAGAGCTAAGTGGGAATTCTTAGAAAAATCTCTTCCACCCGGTTTTACCGGAATCATGATGAAGATCTTAAAACGATTGGTGTTTCTCCTATTGAATCTTTCTTTACTTCTATTAATATAAGTGCTAAAGGGACTGGAGATGAGTCAACTCTAGTTGATAAGTGTCCCGTTTGCTTGTAGGGTGATTATTTTGATGCTAAAACTGAAAAAGTGGGTTTGTAGAGGTCAAAACATTAACTAGTGATGTGCCCACTATCTTGGATTACAAGCTGTAAGGGCATTCTCTTACCTTAGTGTTTTGGTGACAATGACACCTCACTTTGTTATCTAATCGTTTGTCAAGTTCTTCAGGTACTCCATGTGCGATACAAGACGGTTAGGCATTCCCTTCGGACGGAAAAGAACATAGAAGGTGTTCTCTACGCGTTTATTTCTTTGGTCATAGGGATCCCGTACTATTAAGAGGGAATTCTCATTGGAAGGTTTTGGGTGAATCAATACATGTACACGTTCCTATCAACCCACCTCCTATCCTTCCATTCTAGAGAGAGGGGCCCTCCTTTCCAACTATGCAGGGCGGTTGTACCACTTGCTCAGGACATCTGACATAACCTCCACCCCAGGGGTGATACCCTGGGGGTGCTGCCCTTAGCTAGTCACTAGCGGTTGTACCGCTTCCTTCGGGCAGTTGTATTGCTGATAACCCATAAGTATAGGGGATCGCAAAAGTTTTCGAGGGTAGAGTATTCAACCCAAATTTATTGATTCGACACAAGGGGAGCCAAAGAATATTCTCGAGTATTCACAACTGAGTTGTCAATTCAACCACACCTGAAAGACTTAATATCTGCAACAAAGTATTTAGTAGCAAAGTAGTATGGAAGTAAATATAACGGTGGCAAAAGTAACGATAACGGTAGCAAAAGTAACAATAGCAGTTTTATAGTGATTGTAACAGTAGCAGCAGAGAAGTAACTTAGCAAGGACCAATATGTGGAAAGCTCGTGGGCAGTGGATCGGTGATGGATAATTATGTTGGATAGCATTCATCATGCAACAATTATAACATAGGGTGACACCGAACCTCCAATTCATCAATGTAATGTAGGCATGTATTCCATATATAGTCATACGTGCTTATGGAAAAGAACTTGCATGACATCTTTTGTCCTACCCTCCCGTGGTAGCGGGGTCCTAATGGAAACTAAGAGATATTAAGGCCTCCTTTTAATAGATAACTGGACCAAAGCATTAGCACTTAGTGAATACCTGAACTCCTCAAACTACGGTAATCACTGGAAAGAATCCTAGTTATTGTCACCCTGGGGGATGTGGATCATAACTCGTAATACATGTCTACAACTTGCAAGATAGGATCAAGAACTCATATATATTCATGAATAATAGGTTCAGATCTGAAATCATGGCACTTGGGCCCTAGTGACAAGCATTAAGCATAGCAAAGTCATAGCAACATCAATCTCAGAACATAGTGGATACTAGGGATCAAACCCTAACAAAACTAACTCGATTACATGATAAATCTCATCCAACCCATCACCGTCCAGCAAGCCTACGATGGGACTACTCACGAATGGCGGAGAGCATCATGGAGTTGGTGATGAAGGATGGTTGGTGATGACAATGGCATCGATTTCCCCTCTCCGGAGCCCAAAACGGACTCCAGATCTGGTCTCCCAAGGAAGAACAAGAGGTGGCGGCGGCTCCGTATCGTGAAATGCGATGAACTCTTCTATCTGATTTTTTCTCCGCGAATAGGGTTATATGGAGTTGGAGATGAGGTCGGAGGAGCCACAAGGGCCCCACGAGCCTGCTAGGCGCGGCTAGGGGTGGTCGCGCCTAGCAGGCTTGTGGCCTGCAGGTGGCCCCTCTGGTTGATTCTTGCGCCAGTATTTTTTATTAGATCCAAAAATATTCTCCGTAAATTTTCAGGACAATCCGAGAACTTTTATTTTTGCACAAAAATAACACCAAGGCAATTCTGCTGAAAACAATGTTAGTCCAGGTTAGTTCCATTCAAATCATGCAAATTAGAGTCCAAAACAAGGGTAAAAGAGTTTGGAAAAGTGGATACGATGGAGACGTATCAACTCCCCCAAGCTTAACCCATTGCTTGTCCTCAAGCAATTCGGTTGATAAACTGAAAGTGATAAAGAAAAACTTTTACAAACTCTGTTTGATCTTGTTGTTGTAAATACGTCTAATTGATGTTTAGATTTTTAGCAAAGATCATGGACTAACCACGTTCTCAATAACATTTAGGTCTCACATTTACTCATATCAATGATATAATCAACTAGCGAGCAATAATAATAACTCTTGGATGACAACACTTTTTCAAAACAATCACGATACAATATGATGAAATGATATCTCGCTAGCCCTTTGTAAGACCGCAAAACATAAATGCAGAGCACCTCTAAAGAACAAGGACTGATTAGACATTGTAATTCATGGTGAAAGAGATCCAGTCATGCTCATACTCAATATCAATTAACAACAAAGCATACAAATGACGGTGGTGCTCTCTAATTGGTGCCTTTTATAAGAGGATGATGACTCGACAATAAAATAAATGGAAAGGCCCTTCACAGAGGGAAGCATTGATTTGTAGAGGTTCTAGTGCTCAAGTTTTTAAAACAGAGTTAAGTAATGATTTTTGAGAAGTATGCTTTCATTGCTCAGATAACGACCAAAAGGTTTTCAACATCTTCCATGCTAGATACATTATAGGTGTGGTTCCCAAACAAAATGGTACAGTTTTTACTCCCCCTCCACCAATCAATCACACTCCACGGTGAGCCGAATCCACGGGTACCGTCCATACAAACACAATCCTGGGGGAGTTTTGTTTAATTATATCTTGCTTTTATTTCGAGCATGGAACTGGGCATCCCAATTACCAGCCACTTTCTCGTGAATGATAGTGAATCAACACCTATCGTGAGAATAACCCACCTAGCATGGAAGATACTAACAGCCCCCAGTCGCCACATGAGCGATTTGGGCATACAAAACAGATTGTCTATTTAAAGGTTTAGAGTTTGGCACATGAGAATTTACTTGGACCGATAGGTAAGTACCGCATATAGGTAGGTATGGTGGACTCATATGAAACAACTTTGGGTTTGAGGGATTGGATGCACTAGCAGTATTCCTGCTTAGTACAAGTGAAGGCTAGCAAAATATTGGGGAGTGACCGACTAGAGAGCGACACAATCATCAACATGCTTTGAGATTAACCAACATTGAATGCAAGCATGAGTAGGATATAAATCACTATGAACATAAATATCACAGAGGCTATGTTGATTTAGTTTCAACTACATGCATGAACATGTGCCAAGTCGAGCCACTTGAATCGTTCAGAGGAGGATACCATCCCATCATACTACATCACAACCATTTTAATATGCATGTTGGCACCCAAAACAAAACATTATCCACTCTTAGCTAATTAAGCATGGCATGAATAACTATAATCTCTAATTGTTATTGCAAATATGTTTCACCCATAATGAACTGAATTCTGAACGATGAGCTAATCATATTTACAAAAGCAAGATAGGTCGAGTTTTCACCATCTTTTCTCCATCTCAATCTTTTCATCAAATATCATCATTATTGCCTTTCACTTGCACGACCGAGCGATGTGGATAATAATAAGAGTGCACGCGCATTGGACTAAGCTGGAATCTGCAAACAATAACGTAAAGGAGAAGACAAGGTAACATGAGCTCTCTAATAGGTAAACAATAATGCACATGAGAGCCACTCGACATTTTCATTGTGCTCTTATCCTCATGACCCAAAGAAATAAAAATGAAAACAAAAACGAGAAAAACTATTTACACGGGAAAGCTCCCAGCAATCAAAAGAAGAACGAAAAATCTGTTTGGGTTTTCTTTTAAATACTACAATTAAGCAACTAGAAGATAAAGCTAGAACTTTTTTTGTATTTTTCTCAAAGTTAAATAAACACACAAGAAGAAAGCGAAACGAGGAAATAAATGACCATGGATAGTACAATGAAAGAGTATGAACAACGACTACTAAGATGAGTGTGTGAATATGAATGCAAAGTCGGTGAGAAATACGTACCCCCCAAGCTTAGGCTTTTGGCCTAAGTTGGTCAATGCCATGGCTGGAAAGAGCTCTCTCCTGGATACTTAGGAGCGTCAACAGAGTTCCAATGGTTGGCGAACTCCTGTGGCTCCCACTGAAAAATTGGCTCTGGGTACGGATCAAGGGTTGGTGCCGGTTCTGGAGCTGGGGGCTGCGTCAGACCCCAATATCTGTAAATGTCTTCAGGCATAATGGTGTATGTTGGGGATATAACCTCGCAATATGACCCGCCCTTACGGCCCCGGGTCACATTGATGGCTCGTGAGCCGGCCCAAGGGTGAGCCGTAAAGCCTACGGCCCAGGAAGATAGGCGGCCCATGGTGTGGGCCGCAAGGTGGCCCGGACGGAGAAGACCCGGGCGTGTAAGCCGCTCAGGAACAGCTTGGACGAGAAGATAGAGGAAGACTCGGTTAAGCAATTGTAAGACCCTGGTCCTAACCTCCTATATAAAGGCAGACCCGGGGCGACTTAGAGATCAGGTGATCGAGAACTAGGTCAAGCTTTAGCTCCCTTGTAATTGATACAACAAGCAATACAAGCGCAAGCAGGACGTAGGCTATTACCTCGACTTGAGGGGCCAAACCTAGGTAAACCCGTGTCCTTCGTCCCAACTAACCCCTTTGAGTCCATCACATTAGCGATGGCCTCAAATCCAAGTCCGTTCACCCGGACATCTGTCGTGATAAATCCATGACAGTTGGCGCCCACCGTGGGGCTTGCACTTGGTGGTGTTGAGTTCTCAAAGGGCTCTCTCCCAGGGCTCAAGGGATACGTGGTCGGAAGGATGAGCAAGAGTCACTGTGGCCGGTTCTACATCGACGATGCCGGTTGGGGGCTTGATGCTGAGTCCATGGAGTATGGATTCCGGGTCCCGTTCGGCGGGATCCATGTCTTCATCGGAAAGGCTAATGGATCTACACCCGGGCCGGACATCTGCACCAACATCATCGAGCCGGCTCGGCGTCTCCGGTCTGCAAGTAACGTGCGGCCTGTTCGTGCCAATCTGGGTCAGAAGCATGTCTTCATAGGCTTCACACAAGGTAGGGATCTGGAAGCTTCCGGGTCATAGGAAACCCTTATCTATTTAGAAGATGAATCTTCAAGTGGAGAAACAGAATCAATGTACCAGCTCTGCAACGGTGGCCTTGGGGGCTGTGACAATGCATACTCTGAGTCGGATGGTTTTGAGTCGGATGCTTTAAAACCTTCGGTTCGTGCAGCGGTGTTCATGGCAGGATCAGCCCCAGCCGCTGGTAGTACAGCCGCGGGAGCCGCCACTTCGGGTGATAGCCAGCCGCCGGCGGCTCAAGTTCTTGTGGAGCTGATGGATGAACTGGTGGCTCTCATGGCCACTGAAGTGACACCAGATAATCAAGTAGCTCGGAATATAGAGATTGCACGGATCAAGGGCCGGATGGCAGAGGAAGGACAAAGGATGGCTGAGTTGAAGGTCCAGATGGAAGAAGAAGCAGAACGTATCAGGACAAATGCTTTCCATCTAGGGCTGGAGCAAAGGTCAGCAGCGGCGGTACACAGGAGGAGGCATCAGTCCCGTCTACCCGAGCGTTATGAAGCAAGGAACCTCTTTAATACCCCCGGCACGGGGCGAGCCGTGGGCGCGCCCGAGAGCCGCCCAACGGAGCGGCTAGCGACTCATCCGGCCCAACATAACCCAACTTCACCTGGGGGATTTCCAACACTGGCGGGTCATTATTCTAACCCGGACGAGAACATGGTAGCAACTGCCACCCGGCTTGAGACGATCCCTATCCCAGATGAAGCACCCTTTGTGGAGGATGTGCGGAACGCCATCGGGTACTTGCAGACGGCCATAGCCTAGCAAGAGAGGTACGCTCACAGCCAAAGCCGCGTCCATTCAACCCTTCTTCCCAGCCGTAGCTTTAGCCGGCGCTATGAGTCACCAGCAAGTTCCAGCAGTAATCGTCACAGAGAAATTCCAACGGGTCACCGAGCACGAAGAGATACACAGGCACGTGTAGACCATGCGGGAAGCCCGCAAGAGGCGCTAGCTAGGCCGGCTTGCCAAGAGCCCGGGCCTTCCGTTTCCATAGAGGCGGGTGTAATCCCTAGGACGGGGGGCTGCCATGCCTATCGCCGGCTCTCCGGAGTGAGCGGTTGCTGAAAGACTTTAAAGGTCCTCGCAAGGTCCCAAATTACACCGCTGATCTACCCCCAGAGGCCTGGGTGGAAAGCTATGAGCTGGCCATGGAGATGCTAGATGTTAGCGAGGCGGTTTGTGCCAAATATTTCATCATGATGCTTGAAGGCCCGACTCATACATGGTTAAAAGGGTTGCCACCTAATACCATCAATTCATGGGCAGAGCTCAGGGCTCGGTTCATCAAAAACTTTCAAGGGACGTGCAAGCAGCCTATGACCATTGTGGATCTTGATCACTGTGTCCAACAGGAAAGCGAGTCGGCTCATCATTGGGTACGGCGGGTCTCGACAATTATCCACTCATCAGAGCAGATCACGGCGGCTCAAGCGGTGTTGATTTTAGAAAAGAATTGTCATTTTGTTCCTTTAAAGCAGAAACTTGGCCGGCTCAAGCGCACGTGTCAGGACATGGGAGAGCTCATGACGGCTCTCACGAAGTACGCCGACTCAGACTGCACGAAGAATCCGGGTTCTGATGAGGAAAAGGTTAGTCAAGGCAAGAAGGGCAACCAAGGCAAGGGCACAGTGAACAATGGTAACCAGAGTAAACATAAGAATCCAGAGGGCGGGTCAGAGCTGGTGTCCAACACAAATGCCCAGCAAAATCACCCCAAGGGCAACAGGAGGTTTGGGCCGCCCTCGAGCAGGGATAATTTTTCCTCGAACATGGAAGAGATGCTTAAGCGACCTTGCCCGAATCACAGTTTGCCTGATAGATCGGCAAATCATACATGGGAGAGTTGTTCTTTTATGCAGAGGTTCAAGCAATATGTCACACAGCCTAACCATCGCGGGGGCGGCCTGCCAGGCGGCCCAAGACGTGACGGGTCAGGAGCTGGATTTGGTTCTGGCGGGTCAGGAGCCGGTTTTGGCTCTGGAGGTTCAGCATCTGGTAATTCGGGTCAGGATAATCACGGGGGACAGCAGCTGCATACTGGTAATAATAATCAACAACAGCAGCAACAGCGGAATCAGTCCGGCTTTCAGAGTAATCCGAAGCAGCTGAGCTCTGGGCAATACCACGTCTTCACGACTAGCCTCAATAGACGAGACCATAAGTTACGTAAACGAGTAGTCAATGCGGTTACGCCGGCTCTTCCATGGTATCTAAAGTGGTCTGAATATGACATAACATGGAGCCGTGAAGATCACCCGCCACGCGTTGATGACCCGGGGCAACTGGCTTTGGTTGTGGCCCCCCAAGTGAGTGGATATATGTTGAACAAGGTGCTCGTGGATGGCGGCAGCAGCATAAACATCCTTTATTATGACACCTTCCGGCGGATGAAGTTGCTCGACAAGGACTTAAAACCTTCGTCCATTGTTTTTCATGGTGTGGTGCCGGGTAAGTCGGTGCATCCAGTGGGCAGGATTTCTTTGGAAGTAGCTTTGGGCGATGAATACAACTACAGAGTGGAGTCCTTATGGTTTGAGGTGGTGAAGATCAAGAGCCCTTATCATGCCTTGTTTGGACGGCCGGCTTATGCTAAGTTCATGGCTCGGCCCTGCTATGTTTACTTGCAGCTCAAGATGCCCGGCTTAAACGGTACCATCACCATTCATGGTAACCGAAACACGGCTATTGAGTGTGAAGAAGGGGATGCAACTTACGCAGAGTCCAGTTGCGCTCAGGAGGAGCTTAAGTTGTATAAGGAGAATGTTGATCCGGAGGATATGACCCCCCTGAAAAAGCCCACCACGGAGGTTGAGCCGCCCCTCAAATTTTTAGCGGATGATACCAAGGCAGTAGATTTCAATCCGGGCGACTCATCTAAGCAGTTCATCATTGGAGCTCATATGGATCCCAAATAGGAAAGCGCGCTCATCGAATTCATCCATGAGAATCGGGACATCTTTGCATGTAAATCTTCTAACATGCCGGGTGTACCGAGAGAATTCGCTGAGCACAACCTTAATGTGGATCCAAAGTTTAAACCGATCAAACAGTTCCTACGGCGGTTCAATGAGGAGAGGCGCAAGGCTATTGGAGAAGAAGTTGCCCGGCTCTTGGCCGCTGGTTTTATTGTTGAAGTTTTTCACCCGGAATGGTTGGCTAACCCAGTGCTGGTGCTAAAAAAGAACGGCACCTGGCGTATGTGTGTGGACTACACGGACCTTAACAAGGCTTGTCCGGCTGATCCTTTTGCCCTCCCTCAAATTGATCAGATCATTGATGCTACAGCCGGATGTGAAAGTTTATGCTTCCTGGATGCTTACTCAGGTTATCATCAGATCAAGATGGCAGTGAAAGCCCAGGAGAAGACAATGTTTATTACACCCTTTGGGGCGTTCTGTTATGTCTCTATGCCTTTCGGGCTCAAGAGTGCCCAAGTAACTTATCAACGATGCGTGCAGAACTGCCTTCACAGTCAAATTGGCCGTAATGTTCATGCTTATGTAGATGACATCGTGGTCAAATCCAGAAAGAAGGAGACTCTTTTGGAGGATCTAAGGGAAACCTTTGACAAATCTCCGGGTCTACAAGATGATGCTTAACCCGACCAAGTGTGTCTTTGGTGTTCCAGCAGGGAAGCTTTTGGGTTTCTTGGTCTCTGAGTGTGGCATCGAGGCTAACCCGGACAAAATCAAAGCTATTACTTCTCTAAGAGAGCCGACTTGCATTAATGACGTTCATCGCTTAGCAGGGCGGATTGCTGCGTTGAGCCGGTTTATAAGCCGTCTTGGAGAGAAAGCTATCCCTTCATATCAGATGATGAAAAAGACAGACAAGCCGCCAGTATTAGCCGCTCCAGTTGAGAAAGAACCGTTGCTCCTTTATGTGGCGGCTAACAACAGGGCCGTCAGCGTCGCAATTGTAGTCGAGCGCAAGTAGGCTGAGAAGGAGTATCCTGTGCAAAGGTCGGTTTATTATATAAGTGAGGTCCTGACAGAATCTAAGCAGAGATATCTGCACTGGCAGAAGCTGCTATATGGGTTTTTTATGGCCAATCGCAAGTTAAAACACTACTTTCTAGGGCACCAGGTAACTGTGGCCAGTTCTGCTCCGTTGGGAGATATTATCCAAAACAGAGAAGCCACAGGGAGGATTGCCAAATGGGCCTTAGAGCTAGGACCTCTTAATGTAAAGTATGTTCCTCGCACGGCGATCAAATCCCACGCTTTGGTGGATTTCATCAATGATTGGACAGAGTGCCAAGCTCCCGAAGAAAAGCCAGATAATACATACTGGACTATACACTTTGATGGATCCAAGCAGTTAGAGGGGTCCGAAGCAGGGGTTGTCCTGACATCCCAAAGGGTGACAAGTTGTGTTATGTGCTTTGGCTGATGTTCCCTTGCACTAACAATGCGGCTGAGTATGAGGCTTTGCTTCATGGTCTTAGATTAGCCAAAGAGATGAATTTGACCTGGGTCAGGTGTTTGGGCGACTCAGATCTAGTAGCTCAGTAGGTTTCTGGCACTTGGGACTCCAAAGACCCACGGATGGTGGCTTATAGGCAGGCGGTTGATATAATTGCGGGTCATTCAAAGGGTGTCAGGTAGATCACATTGATCGTCTCAAGAACGAGGTGGCTGATGCTTTATCACGTCTAGGTTCCCAACGAAAGCCGGTGCCGCCTAATGTCTTTCTGTATGTCTTATATCATCCGACTGTCAAGATACCATCAGAGGAGGATTTGGCTGTTCCTGACCCAGAGGCAGAATTGGTGGTGGCTCTACATGTTATCCCAGATTGGACTATTCCTTATTTAGACTATTTAACCCAGGCCGAGTTACCAGAGGATGAAGATTTGGCTAGAAAGATCACCCGCCGTTCTAAGTCCATGACGATAATTAACGGTGAGTTGCATAAATGCAGTGTAACAGGGGTTTTCCAATGTTGTGTTTCACCATAGGAGGGCCAGCAGATCTTGAGTGAGATCCACGCTGGAGATTGTGGGCACCATGTCGGCTCAAAATCTTTGGTGGCCAAGGCTTTCCGGCATGGGTTCTTCTGGTTGACGGCTCACAAAGATGTAGAGGACTTAGTCCGTAAGTGTGATGGCTGTCAGAAATTTAGCCGGCGTGCTCATGTTCCGGCTCAAGAATTAAGGATGATACCAATCACTTGGCCGTTTGCGGTCTGGGGGCTGGACATGGCCGGGCCTTTCAAGAGGTCCAAGGACAAAAAAATGCACCTCCTGGTGGCGGTTGATAAATTTACCAAATGGGTAGAGGCAGAGCCAGTTAGCCAATGTGATGCAGCTACAACAGTTCTGTTTATCAAAAAGCTAATTTACCGCTTTGATTACCCACACAACATCATCACTAACAAAGGTACAAATCTATTCAAGGGGGCTATGTAGAAATTCTGTGATGAAGAACATATCCGGCTTGATATATTAGCCATGGCACATCCACAGTCCAACGGTCAGGCGGAGGGCGCCAATCAGGAAATTTTAAGAGGAATTAAGCCGCGACTTATGGTTCCTTTGCAGTGAACGCCTGGGTGTTGGGTCGAAGAATTACCTTCCGTCTTATGGAGCATCAGAACCACCCCTATCAGGTCCACGGGTTTCACGCCCTTCTTCATGGTGTACAGCGTTGAGGCCGTCTTACCCAGCGACATCCGACATGACTCGCCAAGGGTAGCGGCTTACGTTGAGACGAACAACGAGACGGCGCGCCGAGATGCATTGGATGCTTTAGAAGAGGCGCGAGAGTTAGCAGCAGCCCGATCGACAATTTATCAACAAGACCTGCGCCGCTATCACAGCTGCAGGGTCAAGACCCGGACTTTCCAGGAGGGCGACTTGGTGCTCCGGCTAATTCAGGACCAGACAAATATGCATAAGTTGTCACCTCCATGGGAAGGACCTTTTGCGGTCAGCAGAAATCTCAACAACGGGTCGCATTACCTCATCGATGTCCGAGACGACTCAGATACGGTAGGTCAGGAGACCCAACGGCCATGGAACATCGCGCATCTCCGGCCCTATTCACCTAAGGATGTAAAGATCTACCGTTGTACACTATCATTGTACATACCAAAGTTATATGAATAAACAAGGAAGCCTCTGCTATTTCATGCATCCTCGTACAAGAGAAGATTAAGTAATATTCCGGTTGATGCATCGACTAAGGTCGGCAAACGATAGTAGATGCCTATTAGCCAGGCATTATGCCACAAAATCTGGCTCAAAACAATGAGTCGCGGCGAGGGCGGCTTCTCGCCTTCGGGTGCAGCTTCTAACGCCTATCCGCCGGCGCTTTGCGTCGTATTGCTGAACGGTGGTAGACACCTATTAAGCTGGCATTTTGCCACAAAAAAATAAATAAAACCGACTAAGGTAATTAGTCATGGCGAGGGTGGCTTCTCGCCTTCGGGTACAGCTTCTAACGCCTATCCGCCAGCGGGTTTTGCCGTAATTGCTGAGGGGGGCTTCTTACCGACGAGTATCGCTTCTAACACCCTATCAGCCGGCTTTATGCCATCTCCGGCTAACCAGTTTAGCCACGGTTATGAGAGGTTTTTTACCGAGGGGTATCTAACATCTCATGACCCATGAACAGCGGCTTTCTGCCTCCGGGTAAAGCTTCTAATGCCTATTAGCCGGCCTAAGGCCACGTAAAAACAACTAAGGTAACTTAGCTGCGATGAACGACAGCTTCTTACCTTCGGGTATAGCTTCTAACGCCTATTAACTGTTCTCATAAAAATCCATCTAAGGAAAACTTAGCCGCGGCGAGGGCGGCTTCTTACCTTCGGGTACAACTTCTAATGCTTATCCGCCGGCGTTTACGCCATATTGTTACCTCCGGGTGTATATTCTAAAAATGCCTTATTGGCCAGGCTTTATGCCTCCGGCTAACCGGATTGGCCGTAATTATCAAAGAGGGAGTCACCACCTCCGGGTGTGGCTTACCTAATCTTGGCTGCAGGTGTCTTATATGATGACAAAGCAAGTATAAGTAACTCAAAGCATACAAAGACAAATGGCAGACCAACAGCCGGATCATCTTATAAGACAAATTTCAGACAAAGTTTTCATCTAGTTGTTACACTCCCAGAGGAGATCAAAATTTCAGACAAAGTTTTTTTAGCCGTCGCACGGCGGGTTAAGCTGATACAAGATCTTATAGCAGCAGCTAGTTAGCTGGTGGGTCATCCTGCGCCGGCTCTTCTGAGGCCTTGATCTGGAGGTTATCCAAATCCCAATTGCAATTCGTTAGAGCTGCAAAAGAGCCCTCAAAAAAGGGTGATGGGTCAAGATCTGGAGCAAAGAGGTCCTTACTTTGAGCAGGCGTCAAATCTTTGCACTCGTATAAAGGACCCCAGACTCTCTTCTGCTCCGGGTCATACGTTGCTTGATAAGTTGACAGATCAACCTCCTCCGCCAAGACAGAAGCTAACACCCGGGACTCTTTCATGCACCGGCTATAGTCAGCATCAGTAAACTCCGAGTCGTCATCTTTTCTTGAAGGGAAGCCCTCCATCATCTCGGCAGCTGTTAGACCCGGAGCAAAGGCCAAAGCCCGGCTGATGCCCGCAATGGCCCCTTGGCGGGCGGTTGATTTCTTGAGTTCGGTCATCTGTTTTGGCATGGTGGAGAAGAGCTCTAAGACACCCCTGAGAGTTGTCAGAATTTGTTCCTTATATTGCACGGTCTTGATAGTGCAGATTGCACCACAGTACAACTGCTCAGTTAAGGTATAGATGGCCTTCAACGGCAGCATGCTATCAATAGCCAACTGCCGGCTCCTAGGACCTGTATAAACCGGACAATTCAGATGAGTCGCCAGTCTAAGTAAATATGAAACTATTTGAAACACAAAGTTGTCACAAGCTTACCAAAGAGGGCGGCTGACATTTTGCTTATGTGGTGCTTCAAACCTTGGAGTTCATCCGCCACAGCTATCAGCCGCTGGTCGGCGTCATCCGCCCGTTGGGTCAAGGCGATCTTCTCAGATTCAGTTGACTCTTTAAGGGCGGCAAAATCAGCCTTGATTGTGGCCAGCTCTTCAGAGAGAAGCCGGCACTTTTCATCGGCGATGCTGCGGGCTTCTTGTTGAGCCGCCAAGTTGGTCTTCAGGTCCATCAATTGTGACCCGGCTTTGTTTAAAGCTTCCTGTGACACCTCAAAATACAGGATAAGTCGCTAGAATGGAAATCATATCAAATAATGAAGGTTAAACACAAAATTATGCAAGTTTCAAGCAAATTGCAAGCAATATGTTTGACACTTGGGGGCTAATGTATATTTGATCTTCGAGCTTACAACATAGTTCCGACTCATCTTCATCAAAGTTAATCCAGAACTTGGGGGCTACGATATGGCTCTTCAAAATTTGCTTATAATGAAAGCTCCGACTCAAACGTTATCCAGTTTGAGTCGGCCCTTGGGGGCTACGATTGGCTGTTCACGTTATCTACAGTGAAGATCCGATTCATCTCTAACATGTTGAGCCGGCCCTTGGGGACAAAGGCTTTGGATTTTCTACAGAGGATCAGGAAAGACCCGGTTCACCTCTTAACTAGATTGAACCGGCCCTTGGGGGCTAAGTAAGGTTATAGCAGCAAGAGGAATACCTCATATTTTGTTTTCATCATAGTTACCAGCCAAAGCTCCAGATCCCGGCTGGTGGTAAGCCGGTTTATATACCCGGCGTGGAGTTCTTCGACCGTCATCTTCTCAAAGGAAGAGTCGAAATCCAGTTTTTTGGAGGCCTCGACAGACTCTTTATGCCTGGTCAACACATGAGCTAGAGGAGACTGGGGAGCAGAGCCGGTGATCACAACCTCCAGAGTTGCAGTGGCCTTGGCAGGACTTGGCGTCTTTGAAGGACCCCTTATAGGGCTCTCCGGGATGATATCTTCAGCAGCTGGCTCAGTGGAAACAATTGGCGGATCTACATCCGGTTGTGGCTCCTCCGGTTGTTCTTGCTCCGGCTCTAGAGCGGCAGGACTGGAGGAGGGCTTGTTGGTCTTCTGACGCTTGGTTTGAGCACTGCAAGATAGAAAAGTGAGATATTATAGTGGAAAAACACTTATAGCGGGTTGATCTTCGGAGGCGGCAGAACGGTCGCTGAAGAGTCGCTGGAGGAGGGCGATTTCTGAGATGAAATTCAAGAAAGATGAGACGACACTAAGGTTATAAAGAAAAATGAATCAAACAGGAACACGTACCTCAGCAGGGCATTTCTTTGGAGCCGGCGAGTTCGGCAAGCCAGACATAAGATCAGTAGAGCCGGCGCTCCGGGTCTGGCGACGTTCAGCCTGTTGTTGCTTTTTCAAAAGAAAATTGGGAGCCAGGTAAGCGAGAGGATGAGAAAGAGGAACTTTTCTGCCAACCCGCCACGGCTTTCGGGGGACAAAATATTCTGAGCCGGAAGAGACATGGTTTACCTCAGGGGCATTAGCGCGGCTAGTCTCCACTTCATCATGTGAGTAAAAAACAAGCATTGGTAAAACAGGAAGGCAAAGAATCAAGCAAAACAACTAAAATTTTACCTCTGAGCTGGATGATTGTGGCGGGTCAAACCACTCCTCTCGAGGGGCGTCTTTCTTTGGCTTCTTGGCTGGGGCCTTCTTCTTGAGCTTCTTTAGAGGAGGGACGTACTCCTTCTTCAAGAAATCAGAGTCGGCCTGCAAAAATAACCTGGAGAAGAATAATAGATCAGCCAGGTACAAGAAACATCCAAGAGACGGATGGGAAGAAATTAACTTACATCTGGAGCCGGATTGTTGGCGCTGAAAGGCGCTAGGCCAATGGCACTGCATGAGCCGGAGGCTTCATGGACAAGGCTCCGGATGACAGTGGTAATGTCATCCTCTGTCAAGGTTGATTTGCTGAAGCGCAAGGAGCTGTCATACTTGCCTTCATATTCACACATAAGCCGACTTCTATGGCTTAAGGGCATGATCCACCATGAAATCCAGAAGCGAATCAAATCCAGTCCGGTCAAACCGTTGGCCATGAGTGTCTTGATCCTGGCGTGAGCCGGCTCATACCTGGCACGCTTTGAAACTGAGAGCCGGCCGGGAAGCTCTGAATCTATCCTGAGCCGGGAGGGACGATAACTTGGCAATGGGCGCTCATCTTCAGGAGAGGTGTCCTTGCAATAGAACCAAGTCTTATTCCAATCCTTTGGATGACTCGGCATCTGCGCAGCCGGAAAAATGATGTCTCTGCGTCGTTGAATAGAAATATCACCAAGTTCCAGACTCGGACCGCCTTTCATTTCAGTTTGGCGGTTGGCATAGAAGAACTCTCGAAACAACCCCATAGATGGCTTGGTTTGCAGGTAGGCTTCGCAGAGCACTTGGAAATTGCATATGTTCGAAACGGAATTGGGGCCGAAGCTTGTACAAATGGAGAACGCCATGGAAGAATTTAGAGCCGGGTGGCACGAACCCTCGCTCGATATGGTCAGAGAAAACTACCACCTCTCCTTGTTGGGGAGAGGGCCGAGTCTCGTCACCTAGAACCCGCCAGCGAAGGACCTCCTTGGAAGGAAGAGTACCCGCGTTAACAAAATTCGCTAAGTATTCTTTTGTGACACAAGATCCGACCCAGTTGCATGAGTTGGAAGCGCGGGACATGACGGCGGCTCAAAGACTATGCAAAATTAAATATGCGGTGAGTTAAGAACAAGCAATATCTGTGACGACTTACAATTTCAAGGGATCTACAAATACTACGCCATAGTCCGGCTGATGAAAGTCGGAGAGGTTTGGCGGGTCAACAAGGAAAGGAGGAGCAAAAATTGGCAAAGTCTTGAAAACAGGTTTCGCAAACTACCGATACAATTACGGATCTATAAAAGCAGGGAAAAGAGATCTCATTTTCGACCTAGCAAAGAACAGTTGAAACAGAAAAGAATAAACCGGAGCCGCAATGGTCCGCGCATTGCGCACGGCCGCCCCGTACGCGGCGGGACAGCGAGGACGCACGCTAAAGGCGTCGACGGTATCGGAAGGCACTAACGGTGGCGATGGAGGAGCCCGAGCGGCGGCGGCGGAGCTTTCCACGAACCCTATTACAGCGGCGATGGATCTAAAAAGAAGAGCTGGGATTCACCTAGGATGGAGCGGCGGACGCGGAAGAGACTCTGGCACGATTCAGGTTGATGCAGCGGCCTGGTTGATGATGACGCGAAGACGGCGCCGGAGCAAGGAGCGATGGAGCAGAGATGACGAGAGGAAGAAGATGAAGGGTGAGCAGGAAAAGGAAAAGTTTCCATCCGCGATAGTTCTTATTTAAAGAGGAGACAAGGCTGGCGCGAAAATCTAGGCGATGAAAACCATTTGACTGAAGCGGACGCCTCGATTCTCGGGCTGACCATTTAATAAAAGATTCGATGGAACGTTAGCGGATCTTTCTCGCAGGGACGACGTGACGTCACGCCGGGTCATCACCGGGCGACTCGCCAAAGAGCAAAAGAAAGGGATGAAGTGAGCAAGCTCAGTTCAACCTGGGGCCTAATGTTGGGGATATAACCCCGCAATATGACCCGCCCTTATGGCCCCGGGTCACATTGATGGCTCGTGAGCTGGCCCAAGGGTGAGCCGTAAAGCCTACAGCCCAGGAAGATAGGCGGCTCATGGTGTGGGCCGCAAGGTGGCCCGGACGGAGAAGACCCGGGCGTGTAAGCCGCTCGGGGATAGCTTGGACGAGAAGATAGAGGAAGACTCAGAGAGACAATGAGACTCGGTTAAGCAATTGTAAGACCCGTGGTCCTGACCCTCTATATAAAGGCAGACCCGGGGCGACTTAGAGATTAGGTAATCGAGAACTAGGTTAAGCTTTAGCTCCCTTGTAATTGATACAACAAGCAATACAAGCGCAAGCAGGACGTAGGCTATTACCTCGACTTGAGGGGCCGAACCTGGGTAAACCCGTGTCCTTCGTCCCAACTAACCCCTTTGAGTCCATCACATTAGCGATGGCCTCGAATCCAAGTCCGTTCACCCGGACATCTGCCGTGATAAATCCACGACAGTGTACCTGCCTGAGCGAATATCGAACAAACAAGAAGCAGGCAGAGTAATAATTTCACAAGTACCCTGGCTAAAAACTATGTTGTAAAGCAACCTTCTATCTTCATTTTTCTTAATAACATCGTGAGCTACCATACGGTCACAATCTAAAAACTTCGAGGGTGGCATCCTCTCATCTTTCTCGTTAAGCCTAATGGTATCTCAAAATGTTTGGTTAAACGAGATGCATAGATACCTCTGAATATGGGCCCCTTCGGACGGGTGGTGTTCAACCGGTTGGCCACCATAGCGCCCAAACTAAAGGTTCTATTAGCAAATAAAGCATGGCACGGAATGGTGAGGTCAGAGGCACTAAGACCTCCACTCTCCCAACGACCAACTAAACATCTTCCCACGAATAATGAATAATAGTGTAGCACAGGAAAATGTAAACTAGCAGCTCTTGCCTTTGACACACCTCTCTCTTCCCTTCAGTGACTGCGGCAGTAAAATAATCCATATCTCCAGGACGTGGTTCCCTAGTGCTGCCCTCATAGGGTATTTTGCAAACTTTGCAAAAATCCATAAAGGTTCATTTTCTTAGGCACATCATATAAGTGAAATTCTACTGTAGGAGGGTCTTCCCTAGAATGAAAGTGAACTTTTTGCACAAAGGTATTCGTGAGGAAGAGATACTGGTCACACTTATCGTTGAAGAAGTCGCTGATGCGTGCATTCTCGGCCAAATAATAGAAATCTTCATAAATTCCGGCCACCCTCAAGAATGTGTCACACGGCCATTCACATGGTCGAACTTCTGCGACACGAGGAAGATTATACTTGGGTTTCTCCCTCATCTCATTATCATCTTCCTTAGAGCTCTGGCTTGAAGAGCCTCTTAACAATCTCCTCAACATTTATTTCTCTAAAAAAATCTGAAATTTTTTAGTGACACAAAATAAAGGTGAACAAAACTCAACATGACTCGTAGCAACTACTCTCTCAAGTGCCTAGAGGCTATATCATGCATCAAAAGTACTTGGGACCATATAAATTTGACATGCAAGCTCAAGAACAAGGTCACCTCGGTAGCAAAAATTTGCAATATATAAAGCACTAGAACAAAAACTAATTGGACCACTAGAGGAGTCACATACCGAGGAACAATCTCCCAAACAGTTTTGCGAATGAAGCTTTGCACAAGGAGATCGAAAATGGCAGCAAAATGAGCTAGAACATGGGTTTGAGCAATGGTGGGATTTTTTTGGAGGAAGATGAAGTGAATGGGTGCTGGAATAAGTGAAGGGGGGCACGTCTGTAACAGCCTGGGACCAACGCTCTAGAAGGTTCCCCTTTTATTTCCATTCTCGTTTGTGTTTCGTTTGGTTGTTGCATTCATCATAGCATCATTCGCATCATCTGCACAGCATCGTCACTCGTTTCAAAAACTTGCATCCGTTCGTAGATGCTGGTTCTCTCCATTCGTGTCGTCAACCTTTCAAGACCAACCACACACGCACGCGCCCGCGACATCGTTTTAAAAAATGAATAATTGTATTTGTGCCCTTAGTTGTGTCACCGTCGACAAGAATACCCCTAGTTTCCTAAAATACGCAGTCATGCCCACATCACTTTGCTCGTCTTGTGCTTTTGCCCTTTGACCATTTGACTGCCATTTTGAAAACTTCATAACTATTTCATACTAACTCGGAAAAATGCAAATAAGATATCAAAATGTTCTGAAACACATCACCTATACGTGCATGTCATTTGCAGTCATGACAAAAGTGTTGGAAAGTCCCATCACCTATATGAGCTAAAACTGATATGGAGACTTCCCAACAATTTTCTCATGAATGCAAATGTCATACACATATAGGTGATGTCTTTCCGAACATTTTGATATCTTATTTGCATTTTTCCGAGTTAGTATGAAATAGTTATGAAGTTTTCAAAATGATAGTCAAACGGTCAAAGGGAAAAGCACAAGATGAGCAAAGTGATGTGGGCATGAACGCGTGCTTTCCAAAATTAGGGGTATTCCTGTCGATGGTGGCACAACTAAGGGTTCAAATACAATTATCCCTTTTAAAAAACCCATTTTTAAAGCGCACGAAAAATATTCTTGGGTTGGGTCGAAACTTGGCGTGCGGTCTTGTTATATTGTAGGTATGTCGCCTGCCAAATTTCGTCGCATTCTGAGTTCGTTCGATACCCCATCGGTCAGTCGTTGGAGTGTGGTCATCGGTTATTCGTCGGACGTATTCGGTGTTTCAAAACCCTCGTGTCACGGGCCGCAACTTCCCTCTCATCCCCACCTAGCCCATCTACACAGCCACCGCAGCCCACCTAGCCCCCCCCCGCTTTCGGGTCGTCCGATCGAGATCGAACGGTCCGAAAACGGACAAAAACCACCCCTAACCCTAGAACTGCCTATTTAAGCAGCTCCTCATGACATTTTCGGAATCCCTAGCCTCCCACCTTGTTTTCCGTGTGCCCCAATCATCAGCCGCCTCCTCCTCCCACCTCTAGCGCCGCCGGCCTGCCCAGGCCCATCTGGAGGCCCGCCCCAGGCCCGAACTGCTCGCCGCACAAGCTCCATGCTCGCCCGAGCCAGGGGCTCCCGCAGCCAGCGCTGCCGCCTGATGGTCCAACCCCGCCGCCGCCGGACGACCACCGGGTCGAGCCCTCGCCGGCCCTCTCCTCCTACCTTCCCTCTTCTTCTCCTTGCTCTCCCTCTCCCTCTCTCACCCCGGCCCTCTCTTTCCCGTAGGTCCCCACCGCCATAGCCCCGTAGCTCGCTGCCGGCCACATCTCCGGCCAGATCCAGCGAGGGAAGCGCCGGAGCTGCTCGTCCCCGCCCCGTTCCCGGCCTCCTCGTCGCTGCCTGCTGCGTCCCGCTGGAGCCCTAGCGCCGTCGCCGCCCCCTTCTGCTCGGGCGTGAGTAGGAGGACGGGACGACGACCGCGCGCTTTGCCCCCGCGTGACCCTCGCCGCCCCAGCCGGCCCAGATCCGCTCCACTGTTCGGCCCATGAGCCCGTGGGTGAGCAGCCCCTATTCCCCTACCAGAGCGCCTTTTAGCTATTTGGCGCCCCTGTTCTGTTTGGGCCCTAGTGAGATTCATCCCGTGCGTTTTTTTCCTTTAGACGAATTTGCCAATTATCCAAAGTATAATAAAATTGCAGAAAACCCCCTCATCTTCATGCATTTAATAACTTTCCATCCGTGCATCGGATTAAAACAAATTATATATGAAACTTGACTAGAATTTTATGTAGATTCACAATAACCAACTTTCACATGTGATAAAAATGTTAAAACTTGATGTTTGTTTCGACTTGCGTAAATGCCATGTTAAAATGATTTATTTCATAACTAATTAACCGTAGCTCCGATAAAGATGTTCCACATATGTAACTTGGCTAGAAAAATGTGTAGAATCACATGGTGACATTATTTTTCTGTTTAAAAACTCTAAAATATGGTTAGTACAGATCTGGATCTAATTCATAATATGCATATGTTTTTTTTGGAAATGATATATATTGCTTCCGGCCTCATTTAAAATGCCTAGATGATATAGTTGTTATTGCTTCACCTCTTGCCATGTTCAACAACATTTAATATTGACGAGTACCTAACATGAGTGAACTAAATAATTTGAACGTGGAGTTTCGTCAATATGCAACTCCTTGCATATTGAACTTCACTTAATGTGTAGTAGTTGTTTGTTGTTCTTGCCTTGCCATGCCTTGCATATTTAAACCGGACATGCATCATATTTGTTTGCGCATCATGTCATGCATATGTTGTGGTGTTTCTCTTATGTTGATTGTTTGTTTCGGATTGCTTCTTCTTGATAGAGTTCTGAAAGCATTCGGAGTGTGAGGATTCGTTCGACTACGTTGGCTCGTCTTCTTCATGGACTCGATCTTCTTCCGAGCGGGATCTCAGGCAAGATGACACATTTCCCTCGATACCATTACTATCATTGCCATGCTAGATGTCTCGTTTTCTATCGTTATGTCTCTCTACCTACCACTTGTTTGACAAGCCTCCCAACATTGCCATGAAAGCCTCTAACCCCCCACCTTTCCAACAAACCAGTGTTTGGTTATGTTACCGCTTGCTCAGCCCTTCTTATAGCGTTTCTAGCTGCAGGCGCAATTGCTTCCATGTGTCAACATGGACATTCTTTTGTTATCACAATATTATTGCTATCTAATTTAATGCACTTATACACTTGGTAAAGGGTGGAAGGCTTGGCCTTTTTCTCGGTGTTTTGTTCCACTCTTGCTGCTCCTAGTTACTTGTGAACCGGTGTTATGTTCCATAATTGAGCGCTCCTAACATGCTCGTGGTTGTTATGGGGACCTCCTTGATTTTTGTTTTAGGATAAAACTTGTCTGGCAAGGCCCAACTTTGGTACTACATTTGCCTATCATAATAATACTGATCACCTTATTAAAGCATAGAGGGTCACCCCCTCGTGGATTAATTTAACATAATACACGGGGGCCAGTGCTGCTGGTGCTGGTCCAAAATAGAGCACTGTGCGGGGCCAACTCGGGAGATTTCTATCAGGCCACTGTACGCGTCGCTTATCCGCCGTGTCCTCAAAACGAGATACGCGGCTCCTATCAGGATCGTCGACACATCGAGAGGCCTTGCTCGACTTGTTTTACCTTTCTCGAATGTCTCAAGTGAGGAACTCTGATCTTCTTCGGGCTATCTCGATGTGTCATATTTCCTATGGAATTGCCTAGGAAGATCACGAGATCCGTGGTTGAGGTTATTCCCGCTGCGTGTGGTTAATTCATGATGGATGAGTTGGAGCACCCCTGCAGGGTTAAATCTTTCGGAAAGCCATACCCGCGGTTATGTGGCAAACTTGGATACTTTGTTTAACACCCGGTCAGAGCAAACTTGAAGTAAACTCAAATAAAATACACCAACTGTGTGCGTAACCGTGACTGTCTCTTCTCGTGAGTCCTTATCCGAGAGAGAACACGGTGGGGTTATGATTGACGTAAGTAGCTGTTCAGGATCAATTAGTGATCATTACTAGTTCACGTCCGTTATGCGTAGACCACCATACTTTAATTTCTGTATTCGTAAGTTAGCCACGCAAATAAATGCTTAGTCGCTTGCTACAGCCTCACCACTTAACCATACCTCACCCATTAAGCTTTAATAGTCTTGATACGCTTGGAAATGAGATTGTCGAGTCCCTGTGGCTCACAGATTACTACAACAATAGTTGCAGGTACATGTCATGCGATGATTTGGCGTGAGCACGATGCTTGTTTGTTTGGAGTTCTTCTTCTTCATCATCATCATCAATCTAGGATGGGTTCCGGGTGGCAGCCTGGGATAGCAAGGATGGATGTCATTTTGTCGTTTGTTTTCGTCCGTAGTCGGACCCTGCTCTTCTGTATGATGTTTGAGTATGTTGTTGTATTGATGTGATATTGATGTAGCTTGTGGTGAGTGTAAGCCAATTCCATATACTCATCTCTTCTGTACGTGTACTTGTAATGATATCCATTCTTGCAACACGACGAGATGCGCTTCTATCCCTGTCGAGGCCCTCATGACAAAATGAGGATAGGATCGCATCTTGGGTGTGACAAGTTGGTATCAGAGCCTGTACCGACCTAGGAGACCCCTTGATTGATCGAACTTGGCCGAGTCGTGTCTAGTGAAAAACTGTTTTGAGTCTAGTTATATCGGAGAGTAGGATTCTTTTTACTCCTCTTCTATGCTCTCGTGAGGAATTATGACTTAGGAATTTTGATTTTACTCCTCTTCTCGCTCAATTTTTTTAGGATCACGCAGGTATTTTGGAATCTATATGATGCCGATGTGATGGAGTTCTGTTTTGGTGCCTCTTGTTTGACTTGATTTCTTCCGGGGAGTTGAGCTCTAGGGGATTCTTGGCACATCGTCATCATTTAGCTTCCTTAGTATCTCAGGATAGAGGGTGTTCGGAATTGCTTCAATACTTGTTGTGGTGAGATAAGGTCGGAGTCACCCAGTACTGGGGAGGCATCCGGGGTACCACCATGGTTAGTATCATTGTGCTTTTGAGGATCTGAGTTAGATGGATTTGCGAAAGCCTCTGGTTATGTGTTGAATGATGGATACAGTTGGGGTGTAGGTTTTCTAGTTGTGTGAGATATTTTCTCCTTGTATACCCAACACCGGATTGCATAACTAGAAAGTTTTCGGAAGTTCTTAGGTGGGAATTCAAGTAGGTACCTAGGATTATCCTTCCAACAAGTGCATAGTGGGTATGTATTTGTTCTGGCTTGTTCGTAAGCCCCACCCTTTGTTTTGTTTTTTACATGGTAATTCGAGTTGCTTCGATGTCAAGTGGTGATTTCATATCTTGCTAAGTAGTGTTCTCATATTTTTGTGGGAATGATAATTCTTTTGCCCAATCAAGTTGTCATATCTATTCTTTTATCCGGTGTGCTTCTCTTCAAGATACTTCTATCATCTCCAATATTTGCAAGATCAATCCTCTTATTCTTTCCCGGAGTTCTTTCCATCTGTTCCAAGTTTTCTTTGTTTTTCCCACCCTCCCGCCCTTTTTCTTCAATGATTAAATCTCTCCCAAGTGCCTTTCTCTTCATCAATGCTTCCGTTGTCATTTCTTCCTATTGTTCCGGTGATTTCTTGTGGAGATTCTCAAGAGTTTTGATTTCAAGGTCTATCCTCATATTCTTTGTTCTTGTTATTCTTCTTCTCCGGTGGATTTGATTCAAGCTCTCGGTGTTAATCATATCCTTTCTCATTCGTTCAATGGTTTCCATGTGGGAATTTCTTTTCCAAGCCTCTCTTGTTTATTCATACCTGTCTATTCTATCCGGAGTGTTGAAGATATCTCAGAAGACATTCATTTTCATTCTTATCCTCTTAAATTATTTCAAGGGTCTCATATCATCAAGTTCTTAATTTGTACCGGTGCAATCTCTCTTTTAATCAAATTGTTTCAACGGTGGTTTCTTTTGAGTGGGCTTGTAACCCACATGTTTTTTCCCAGGATCCTACCTGACTCTTCTATTCTTTTCGGAGATGTCCTCAAGTTCTTTTCAATATGACGTAAGAATGAATTTCATCAGTCATGTGCCTTCTCGAAGATCGCTTCTAAATCCTTTTCATTATTGGCTCAACCTTCTTTATTCATTATTTCGGAGTGCCTCAACAATTCGTGGTGTTGTTTCTCGTCATCATTCTCTGCATTGAAGACCGAAGGAGAGTTCTCTTAAATCTTAATCCATTCTTCTAGAGATTCATGGTTTCAGCTTGTTGCTATCATCTCAAATTGTTTTGATCATGAGAATTTCTCCCATATCTATTCGGTGCATTCAGAGTTGTTTTCATTTCTCGATCCTCCGAAGGCCTCCGTTTTAGAAGATTTCTTCGTTCTCAGCTTTTAGCTTTCATTCTCAAATTCTTCTCAATTGTTGTCCCTTTGTTCGTATCACAATTATATTGGTGCTTCGTTCAAGTTTTCTATTAGGTGGATCATGCTCTCTTCGTTCTCATGTTATATCATTGATTTGTATTATCCTCTTTAGTTTCTAATTCTTACTGGTGTTCTTTTGCAAGACCTTTTCAAGTTTCTGCTCTATCTATCTTTCCTATCTTTTCCATAAGGATAAGTGGTATGCCAAATCCGTTGTTTGTAATCAATTTAACTTGATGAAGGATAGGCATATCATAATTCTTATTCTTGTTTCATCCAAGTGATTTCAATCCTTCTTCCGGAGTTGTTCATGATATCAAATTCCTTATCCCAAGTGGTCATCTTTCTTTTCCGGAGTTCCTAGTTTTTCTCAAGTATCTTGTCGCTAAGCTCCATCTAGTTCATAGCAAGGCCTCAATCTTGTTCTTTTTGAATCCTTCAATTCTTTCTATCATCTTGTCATTTCAGAGTTCTTCCGGAGGTTCTTCATGGTGGTTCATCAAGATTTCTTTCATTTTCAAGTGTTCTTCAAGATTCTTGTTGGAGGTGCTTAAGTGTTCTTTATCTTGGATGTCTAAGTTCAATTCCTTCTCCATTGTCTTTTGAGATGGTGTTATTAAATTCTTGATTATGAGGAGTCTTGAAGGAAAATTGTCAAGAATAAGATAAGTAAACCCATCTTGTTTTCTCGGAGTTATCTTGGGTTGGATTTCACCTAAAGCATTTCCTAAGGATTGTTGCTATCATGGTGACATAAAAGATCCAAGTTTTCTCCTCCTCCTCTTGGTGAAAGAAGTTTTGCATATCTTGTTGCTCTCAAGCAATCAATTATTTTTGTTGTGGCAGGTTGTCACCTCATAATTTTGAGATGTTTTTCATAAGCCCATAACAAGCTAAATCTTTTCGTTGTTGATTCTCCATCAACTTCGTTCAACCATGTTTTTCAAGTTCAGTGGTGGTAGAAGTTGTTATTTTCTTCTCCATTCTCTTTTCTCCAAAGATCTAGCTTCTATTCTTTTGTTCCGGAGGCATAGTGGTGTTGCTCTTTTAAACTCTCATCTAGTTTGATTAAGATCATGTTCTTTCTTTGCTTATTCATTTTACCGGAGTGTTGTGAAATCTTTTCATCATCCTTCCATCTTATGAAGTTCTGATTCTAATCCAACTGAAGTTTGGTGTATCTCTTTCAATTTCTTTCCATCATATCTATCTTTTCCTCTCTATCCTACCGAAGTGCTGCCGAAATTTCTTGTGAATTCTTGCTTGTTCCTCATGTCATTCTTCTTCTCATTGAAACCTTCAATGATCATTGGTTTCACTCGTTTTTCAAAGAAGCAGCTAAGTTTTACCTCTTGCTCTTCCTCTTCCCCTTTTCATTCTAGATCTCGGGACGAGATCCTCGTGTAGTGGAAGAGAGTTGTAACAGCCCAGGACCGATGCTCCAGAAGATTCCCCTTTTATTTCCATTCTCCTATGTGTTTCGTTTGGTTGTTGCATTCATCATAGCATCATTCGCATCATCTGCATAGCATCGTCACTCGTTTTTGAAAACCTGCATCCGTTCATAGTTGTCGGTTCTCTCCGTTCATGTCGTCAACCTTTCAAGACCAACCACACACGCACGTGCGTGCGGCATCCTTTTAAAAAACCGTTTTTAAAGCGCGCGAAAAAACATTCTTGGATTGGGTCGAAACTTGGCGTGCGGACTTGTTATATTGTAGGTAAGCCGCTTGCCAAATTTTGTCACATTCCGAGTTCATTTCATACCCCATCAGTCAGTCGTTCGAGTGTGGTCATCGGTGATTCGTCGGACGTATTTGGTGTTTTAAAACCCTCGTGTCACAGGCCGCAACTTCCCTCTCATCCCCACCTAGCCCATCTACACAGCCACCGCAGCCCACCTAGCCCCCCTCCGCTTCCGGGTTGTCCGATCGAGATCGAACGGTCCGAAAACGGATAAAAAACACCCCTAACCCTAGACCTGCCTATTTAAGCAACTCCCCATGACATTTTTGGAATCCCTAGCCTCCCACCTCGTTTTCCGTGCGCCACCAATCATCAGCCGCCGCCTCCTCCCACCTCCAGCGCCGTCGGCCCACCCAGGACCATCTAGAGGCCCGTCCCGGGCCCGAACCGCCCGCCGCTCGAGCTCCTTGCTCGTCCAAACCAGGGGCTCCCACAGCCAGCGCGGCCGCCTGATGGCTCGACCCCGCCGCCGACGGATGACCACCGGGTCGAGCCCTCGCCGGCCCTATCCTCCTACCTTCCCTCTTCTTCTTGTTCCTCTTCATCTTCCTCTCTCACCCGACCCTCTCTTTCCCGCAGGTCCCCGCCGTCATGGCCCCGTAGCTCGCCGCCGGCCACGTCTCCGACCAGATCCAGCGAGGGAAGCACCGGATCTGCTCGTCCCCGCCCCGTTCCCGGCCTTCTCGTTGCCGCCTGCTGTGTCCCGCCAGAGCCCTAGCGCCGCCGCCGCTGCCCTCTGCTCGGGCGTGAGCAGGAGGACGGGACGACGACCACGTGCTTCGCCCCCGCGTGGGCCTCGCCTCCCCAGCCGGCCCAGATCCGCTCCACCGTCCGGCCCATGAGCCCGTGGGTGAGCAGCCCCTATTCCCTTGCCAGAGCGCCTTTTAGCTATTTGGCGCCCCTGTTCTGTTTGCGCCCTAGTGAGATTCGGCCCGTGCATTTTTTCCGTTAGACGAATTTGCCAATTATCCACAGTATAATGAAATTGCAGAAAACCCCCTCATCTTCATGCATTTAATAACTTTCCATCCGTCCATCGGATTAAAACAAATTATATATGAAACTTGACTAGATGTAGATTCACAATATCCAACTTTCACATGTGATAAAAATGTTAAAACTTGCTGGTTGTTTCGATTTGCGTAAATGCCATGTTAAAATGATTTATTTCATAACTAATTAACCGTAGCTCCGATAAAGATGTTCCACATATGTAACTTGGCTAGAAAAATGTGTAGAATCACATGGTGACATTATTTTGCTGTTTAACAACTCTAAAATATGGTTAGTACAGATCTGGACCTAATTCATAATATGCATATGGGGTTGTTTCGGAAATGATATATATTGCTTCCGGCCTCATTTAAAATGCCTAGATGATATAGTTGTTATTGCTTCACCTCTTGCCATGATTAAAAACATTTAATATTGACAAGTACCTAACGTGAGTGAACTAAATAATTCGAACGTGGAGTTTTGTCAATATGCAACTCGTTGCATATTGAACTTCACTTAATGTGTAGTAGTTGTTTGTTGTTCTTGCCTTGCCATGCCTTGCATATTTAAACTGGACATGTATCATATTTGTTTGTGCATCATGTCATGCATATGTTGTGGTGTTTCTCTTGTGTTGATTGTTTGTTTCGGATTGCTTCTTCTCGATAGAGTTCTGAAAGCGTTCAGAGTGTGAGGATTCGTTCGACTATGTTGGCTCGTCTTCTTCATGGACTCGATCTTCTTCCGAGCGGGATCTCTGGCAAGATGACACATTTCCCTGGATACTGTTACTATCATTGCCATGCTAGATGTCTCGTTTTCTATCGTTATGTCTCGCTACCTACCACTTGTTTGACAAGCCTCCCAACATTGCCATGAAAGCCTCTAACCCCCCACCTTTCCAGCAAACCAGTGTTTGGTTATGTTACCGCTTGCTCAGCCCTTCTTATAGCGTTTCTAGCTGCAAGCGCAATTGCTTCCATGTGTCAACATGGACATTCTTTTGTTATCACAATATTATTGCTATCTAATTTAATGCACTTATACACTTGGTAAAGGGTGGAAGGCTTGGCCTTTTGCTCGGTGTTTTGTTCCACTCTTGCTGCTCCTAGTTACTTGTGAACCGGTGTTATGTTCCATAATTGAGCGCTCCTAACATGCTCGGGGTTGTTATGGGGACCCCCTTGATTTTAGTTTTAGGATAAAACTTGTCTGGCAAGGCCCAACTTTGGTACTACATTTGCCCATCATAATAATACTAATCACCTTAGAGGGTCGCCCCCTCATGGATTAATTTAACACAATATAGGGGGCAGTGCTGCTGGTGCTGGTCCAAAATAGAGCACTGTGTGGGGCCAACACGGGGCAACTCGGGAGATTTCTATCAGGCCAATGTACGCGTCGCTTATCCGCCGTGTCCTGAGAACGAGATACGCGGCTCCTATCGGGATCGTCGACACGTCGGGAGGCCTTGTTGGACTTGTTTTACCTTTCTCGAACGTCTTGAGTGAGGAACTCTGATCTTCTTCGGGCTATCTTGAGGTGTCGGATTTCCTACGGAATTGCCTAGGAAGATCACGAGATCCGTGGTCGAGGTTATTCCCGGTGCGTGTGGTTAATTCATGATGGATGAGTTGGAGCACCCCTGCAGGGTTAAATCTTTCGGAAAGCCGTGCACGCGGTTATGTGGCAAACTTGGATACTTTGTTTAACACCCGGTCATAGCAAACTTGAAGTAAACTCAAAAAAATACACCAACTGTGTGCGTAACCGTGACTGTCTCTTCTCGTGAGTCCTTATCCGAGAGAGAACACGGTGGGGTTATGATTGACGTAAGTAGGTGTTCAGGATCAGTTAGTGATCATTACTAGTTCATGTCCGTTATGCACAGACCACCATGCTTTAATTTAAATTTTTATTCGTAAGTTAGCCACACAAATAAATGCTTAGTCGCTTGCTACAGCCTCACCACTTAACCATACCTCACCCATTAAGCTTTAATAGTCTTGATACCCTTGGAAATGAGGTTGCTGAGTCCCTATGGCTCACAGATTACTACAACAACAATTATAGGTACAGAAAATGCGATGATTTGATGTGAGCGCGATGCTTGTTTGTTTGGAGTTCTTCTTCTTCATCATCATCAATCCAGGAAGGGTTCTAGGCGGCAGCCTGGGATAGCAAAGATGGATGTCATTTTGTCGTTTGTTTTCGTCCGTAGTCGGACCCTGCTCTTCTGCATGATGTTTGAGTATGTTGTTGTATTGATGTGATATTGATGTAGCTTGTGGCGAGTGTAAGCCAATTCCATATACTCATCTCTTCTGTACATGTACTTGTAATGATATCCATTCTTGCAACACGACGAGATGCGCTTCTATCCATGTCGAGGCCCTCATGCCAAAATGAGGATAGGATCGCATCTTGGGAGTGACAACATGGGACCCACAAGCCTGCTAGGCGCGATGAGGGGGGTGGCCATGCCTTGTGAGCTTGTGGACCTATGGTGCAGCCCCCTGAAGTGTGCTGAGTGCCAGATATTTCTAAATATTCTAGAAAAAAGGATACTCCGTTATTAGGACATTTGAATTTTTTTTATTTTTAGGTCACCTTTTTTATTTGCATGGGAAACTCAGAAAATAGAAAATAATAGTGTTTTTACTTATTTTCATCTAACTAACAGAAAATAAAAGTTGGGTACAGGAAGTTGTGCTTTCTAAATTCATCCATCTCATTATCGTCAAAAGGAATCCATTAAGGTTGATCAAGTCTTATTAATAAACTTCTTTCGAATAACATGAACCGAAGAATTTTCGAACAACACTGAGTTACCTAAATAGGGATATGTATATCCCCAACAATAAGTATATCATATTTCTTCTTGACAGTAGGAAGAGGGAATTCAAAGTCTCCAATAATAATCGTTGGAATTTTTTCAATGGAGTTGATACTATGAACTTGAGGTTGTTTCTTCAGAAAATGTACCGTATTCTCATTACCATTAATATGAAAAGTGACATTGCCCTTGTTGCAATCAATAACAGCCCTTGCAGTATTCAAAAAGGGTCTACCAAGGATGACGACATACTATCGTCCTTGGGAATGTTGAGAATAACAAAGTCCGTTAAGATAGTAGCATTGGCAACTACGACATGTACATCCTCACAAATACCAATATTTAGAGCAGTTGATTTATCAACCATTTGCAAAAGAGATTTCAGTAGGTGTCAACTCATTCAAATCAAGTCTACGATATAAAGAGAAAGGCATAACACTAACACCAGCTCCCAAATCACATAAAGCAGTTTTAACATAATTCCCTTTAATAGAGCATGGTATAGTTGCTATTCCTGGATCTCCTAATATCTTTGGTACTCCACCCTTAAAAGCATAATTAGCAAGCATGGTGGAAATTTCAGCTTTCAGTATCTTCCTTTTATTAATCACAATATCTTTCATATACTTAGCATAAGGAGACATTTTCAGAATATCGGTCGAGCGCATACGCAAAAAGACAGGTCTAAGCATTTCAACAAAGCGCTCAAAATCCTCACCATCCTTTTTCTTGGATGGTTTAGGAGGAAAGGGCATGGGTTTCTGAACCCATGGTTCTCTTTCTTTACCATGCTTCCTAGCAATAAAATCTCTTTTGTCATACCTTTTATTCTTAGGTTGTGGGTTATCAAGATCAATAGGAGGTTTGATCTCCACATCATTATCATTAGTAGGTTGAGCATCAACATGAAAATCATCATTAATATTATCACTAGGCTCATGTTCATTACCAGATTGTGTCTCAGCATCAGAAACAGAAATATCATTTGGGTTTTCAGGTGTATCTATAACAGGTTCACTAGCAGCATGCAAAGTTCTATCATCATCCTTGTTCCTCTTATTACCGGAGTGACTAGGTGTGTCAGTATTACTCCTTTGAGAATCTTGCTCAATTCTCTTAGGGTGGCCCTCAGGATACAAAGGTTCCCGAGTCATTCTTCCACCTCTAGTCATAGCTTTAACAGAATGATCATTGTTCTTACTATTCATCTCACTAAGCAAATCATTTTGTGCCTTAAGCACTTATTCTAATTGAGTAGTTACCATGGAAGCATGTTTACTAATAAGTTTAAGATCATTGATAGTTCTACTCATATAATCACATAAGCGATCAAGCATGAAAGCATTATGTTTCAATTGTCTACTAACATAAGCATTAAATTTTTCTTGCTTAACAACAAAATTATCAAACTCATCCAAGCATTGGCTAGCAGACTTATTATAAGGAATATCGCTTTCATCAAATCTACGAAGAGAATTTACCTCTACTACCTGTGTTGGGTTATCAAGATCATGTATTTCTTCAATAGGTGGCAGATTCTTGACATCTTCAGCTTTGATACCTTTTTCTTCCATAGATTTCTTTGCCTCTTGCATATCTTCAGGACTGAGGAATACAATACCTATTTTCTTCGAAGTTGGTTTCGAAGGTGGTTCAAGAATAGTCCAATCATTATGATTGGTCAATATATTATTCAATAGTATTTCAGCTTGTTCAACAATTCGTTCCCTGAAAACACAACCAGCACAACTATCTAGGTGGTCCCTAGAAGCATCGGTTAGTCCATTATAAAAGATATCAAGTATTTCATTTTTCTTGAGAGGATGATCAGGCAAAGCATACGTAATTGGAGAAGCCTCCCCCAAGCTTGTGGGAGACTCTCTTCTTCCATTTGCACAAAGTTAAATATTTCCTGCAAGGTGGCTTGTTTCTTATGGGCAGGATTTTTTTCCAGAGAAGTGATAAATCATATCCTGGGGGCTACGCACACACACACAGGAGCAAGAGAATTAAACCATATCTTAGCATCACCCTTTAACGAGAAAGGAAACAAGTTAAGGATATAATAGTAACGAATTTTTTCCACATGAGTAAATAGTGTGGCTATATCATTTAGTTTAGTGAGATGCGCCACAACAGTTACAGATTCATAACCATGGAAAGGATCAGATTCAACCAAAGTAATTAACTCGGTATCAAAAGAGAATTCATAATCCTTATCAGTAACAAAGATAGGTGAAGTAGCAAACTTAGGATCATATCTCATTGTAGCATTCAAAGATTTTTTTCTTTCCACTTGCATAGTAATTTCTTAAGATCATCTCTATCATTACAAGCAAGAAAGTCCTTAGTTACCTCTCCTTCCATAACATAACCCTTAGGAATATTAGGCAATTCATATCTAGGAGAGATAGGTCTAGCAGGTGTCTCAAAGTTTTCTGTTTCAATAATTTCATCAGTTTCAGAAGCATCATAATTTTCACCATTGTCTCTAGCAATTTGTTCATCAAGAAATTCACCCAGTGGCACAATATTATCAAGCAAAGTATCATCATAACATCATGAATAGCAGAAGTGGCATCATCAATTACTTGCGACATATCCAAATTACTAGCAGGTGGCGGTGTCGCAAACTTCCTCATAACAGAAGGTGAATCAAGTACAGAGCTAGATGGCAGTTCCTTACCTCCCCTCGTAGTAGAGGGATAGATCTTAGTTTTTGGATCTTTCATATTCTTCATAGTGATCAACAAATATAAATCCCAAGTGACTCAAAGAATAGAGCTATGCTCCCCAGCAACGGCACCAGAAAAAGGTCTTGATATCCCACAAGTATAGGGGATCGCAACTGTTTTCGAGGGTAGAGTATTCAATCCAAATTTATTGATTCGACACAAGGGGAGCCAAAGAATATTCTTGAGTATTTGTAGCTGAGTTGTCAATTCAACCACACCTGAAAGACTTAATATCTGTAGCAAATTATTCAGTAGCAAAGTAGTATGGAAGTAACGGTAACGGTAGCAAAAGTAACAATAGCAGTTTTATAGTGATTGTAACAGTAGCAGCGGAGAAGTAACTTAGCAAGGATCAATATGTGGAAAGCTCGTAGGCAATGGATCGGCGATGGATAATTATGTTGGATAGCATTCATTATGCAACAGTTATAACATAGGGTGACACAGAACTAGCTCCAATTCATCAATGTAACGTAGGCATGTATTCCATATATAGTCATACATGCTTATGGAAAAGAACTTGCATGACATCTTTTGTCCTACCCTCCCGTGGGAGCGGGGTCCTAATGGAAACTAAGGGATATTAAGGCCTCCTTTTAATATTGAACCGGACCAAAGCATTAGCACTTAGTGAATACATGAACTCCTCAAACTACGGTAATCACCGGAAATAATCTCAGTTATTGTCACCCTGGGAGATGCAGATCATAACTCGTAATAGGTGTCTACAACTTGCAAGATAGGATCAAGAACTCATATGTATTCATGAAAATATAATAGGTTCAGATGTGAAATCATGGTACTCGGGCCCTAGTGACAAGCATTAAGCATAGCAAAGTCATAGCAACATCAATCTCAGAACATAGTGAATACTAGGAATCAAACCCTAACAAAACTAACTCGATTACATGATAAATCTCATCCAACCCATCACCGTCCAGCAAGCCTACAACGGGATTACTCACGAATGGCAGAGAGTATCATGGAATTGGTGATGAAGGATGGTTGGTGATGACGATGGCGTCGATTTCCCCTCTCCGAAGCCCAAAACGGACTCCAGATCTGGTCTCCTAAGGAAGAACAGGAGGTGGCGACGGCTCCGTATTGTGAAACGTGATGAACTCTTCTCTCTGTTTTTTTCTCTGCAAATAGGGTTATATGGAGTTGGAGATGAGGTCGGAGGAGCCACACGGGGCCGACAAGCCTGCTAGGCGCGGCCATGGGGTGGCTGCGCCTAGTAGGCTTGTGGCCTGCAGGTGGCCCCCCTCTGGTTGATTCTTGCGCTAGTATTTTTTATTAAATCAAAAAATATTCTCCATACATTTTCATGACAATCCGAGAACTTTTATTTCTGCACAAAAATAACACCAAGGCAATTCTGCTGAAAACAACAGCAGTCCGGGTTAGTTCCATTCAAATCATGCAAATTAGAGCTCAAAACAAGGGCAAAAGAGTTTGGAAAAGTGGATACGATGGAGACGTATCAACCGTGAGCAGTTGGCTAACCCTAAGTGGCAGCCTTGGGCGGTTGTACTGGTCGAGTACGTCCCTACAACCGGACATGTTTCTGTCGTGGTGAGGTAGTTGGATGGATGAAGGGCGGTTGTTCTAGTCGATCTGTGACAACCGGTACTACCAGTGTCCCAAGCGGTTGTACCTGTGACACCCTGGATTTGCTGCTACAGTGATGTCGGTAATTATGCTACAGTAATGATGCTTTGTCATCACCTTCACGGTTGCTAATCCCTTTTTGGTTCAAATCTCGATGAAATTCAAAATTTAATTAAAGTTGAAAAATTAAAGTGTTCAAATATCAAAACTAAAATGTTCGAAGTGTGTCAAATATTACATAGGTAATTATGTTTAATAAAATCAACATTATTAATATTCTCAAGTTGACCCTACCATCTAAGAACAGTACCAAAACAACACCCTTTAATCCATTTCGTTTGATCCAAAAATTCAAATGAAACCCATTTACCTCCAAACCTTTTTTCTAGCAATGCTATGCATTGCATAATATTTTTTGAGACAAGTTACACATTTTACAAAAGTCTTTTGGAGCAAAAGGAAAATGCAAAAGAGAAGGAATAAATAAAACACACACACAAAAAAAAGAAAAATGGAAGAACTACACTGTGCACTTGTACCCATTGTTACACTGCACAACCCAGCCCACCCCAGGCCTTCTCCTTTCTCAGTACAGAGAAGGGAGGCCATGGCGCTGGCAGTGCACGCACGCCGTCCACATCGCCGATTGTCGCCGTGTCGAACATCCACGATGCCCTGGCGTTGGATAAGATCACCCCGAAATCCAGGGGCAACCCTAACCCTCTCTGTTCTTCCTCCCTGCGTTGCTTTCTTCCCCGAAAGGCACTGCCGAGCCGCCGTCGCCGCATCCTCGTCGTCGTCGTGGCCACCAGCCGCCCCGCGCCGCCCGGAGATGTTCAGGAGTACCGCCGTCGTCGTCCACGTCTCCTCCGTCCATCGGTTCGAGTAGGAGAGCTCCCTGCCGTCGCCATCGAGCTCCTCTTCGCCCACGGCCGCCGCGGCCATCGCCGTCGATCTCAACCACCGGTCGTCCCTGACCCTTCCCGAGCTCGCCATCGACCGCCACTATGAGCCCTCGGTCGATCCCCCTCGTTTCCCCCCTTCCTTCCCTCGCCGTAGATGCTGTACGTCACCGCCGCCCAAACCCGCGTGAGCTCGCGCTCACCGGTCCGCGACCGCGCCCATGCTCGCGCCTCCGCGCGTGCGCCCGCGCGCTGCTAGCCCTCGCCGCCCCCTGCTGCCCCATTGCCGCTTCTGCTCGCGCCTGCCTTTGCCCTGGCCGCGACCTGAGCGCACGCGCCCGCATGCTTGCTGCTGCGCTGCTAACTGTTGTTGTCGTTGCCCCGCATGCCCTGCTGTTGTGCTGTTGCTGCTAGCTAGCCGCCACTGCTGCTTATTAGCTAATGCCCCTGCTAGCTAGCCGCCGCCGCTGCCCTTTTGCCGTGCTGCCCGCTGCTGCTGCTACTGCCATGGCCATGGCCATGGCTACGTGTGTGCGTGATGTGTGTGTGTTGTGTACGTGTGGCCGACCAAAACTTAGTTTAGGGGCTAATTTTGTTAGCTAGAATATTTAATCAGTGGTTAGTTAGGCTACTTAGTAGATAGGATAGTCGCTACCCTATGACGTGTGGCCCCCATCTAATTAGTCTAATATAAGCAATGTGTTAGACTAACAGTCAATGAGACCTGGGCCCGTTGAATAGTAACCACTATTGACAAGTCAACTATTGACCGGGTTAACCCAACTAACAGCCCTTTTGCTGTGTACAAATTCCCTATGTGCACTTAGCATTTATCCAATTATTTCGAATTAATAATAAACATAAACGTCTAGAAAATTTATTAAACTTTGAAAATCAATATAAAATAAACCGTAGCTCGGATGGAAATAATTTATATATATGAAAGTTGCTGGTAAAATTTCAGGAATCTGAATACGTAGTCCGTTCGTCTGTCACGTTTTTCTAGCATAGCAAACATGGAACTTTTTCATCGTTTTCATCTGTTCGGTAAAAGCCAGAGACTCGGGAAATTTCGTCAGATATTCTCCCACCCCGTCTGTTGCGTGTAGTACTACGTTAGTGCATACCTAGCTCTGCATATTGCCATGTCATGCATCATGATGCATTTGTCTGTTTTATATTTATTGTTTCTTCCCCCCTCTTCTCTCCGGTAGACCCCGAGATTGACGCTGTTGCCGGGTACGACTATACCGTTGACGATCAGGCCTTTGTCGCAGAGCAGCAAGGCAAGCAACCCCCCTTGAGCATTCCGATATCGCCTATTTCTTTCCCTCTTATTCTTGCATTAGATTCTTGCTACAGTATTAGTTAGCTCCTATTCTGATGCATAGCCTGTTTTTGATGAACTGCTACTACACCTGCAATCATACCAACTGCTTAGTATATGTTGGTTAGTGAATCCCCGGTGACCCCTTAGTCCTAGTTGCCCCTGCTTCTTCATCGATGAATCGGTGACTCGAAGACCTGAAGACTCGGTCAACCGACCGACAAGCCAGACCCCTCACATCACCGTACACCCCTTTAGTATGGCACTGCAGAGCTACTACCGAGTGCTGAGGGTGATACCTCACTTAGCACTCCCGGTGTTAATTCTGTAGCGTAGCTAATCGATCGTGGGTATCGAGGGTGATTCCTCCTCCCCATTTATCGATAACGACTCTTGTCATACACATACCTCGAGTGGGATCCATTGAGGGTGATTCCTCGGATATCCACTTGGTGTATAAACACACACTTACTTCATCTTGATCTTGTTTACATGTGAAAGACGGGACTGGAGGGACAGACGGTACCACCCTGGTTGAGGTGGACCTGAGTTCCCGACAATCTTGAGACGGTCGGCCCCAAGGGTACCCGTGTGTGAGATGTGGTGGGATGCGTCGGTAAGGCATCCGGGTTATGGTGAGGCGTGGACTGGCGAGAGAGGCCTTTGCCGCACATCCCCGAGACGGGGCGACGGGACCGCACTTTATGGGTCGTGCTTGCCCCGCACTAATAAAATGCTAATGGGTTGGGTATTTGATCTGAGTTGGTCGTTTGACCTTTTTCGCACTAAACTTCACGTGGGAGAAGTTATGGGTACTCAGCATCGTTGTATCAGCCGAAGCTCTTCGAACGCCAGCAATGGAGTGGCACGCGCCGGATTGGTCTAGAACGCATCGCGCTTGTTACTAAGGGGTGCTAGGACTGCTTTCGGCCGCGTGCGCATCGTGCAGGAGTGCAAGGGCAAGTGGGCCCACGAACCTGCGCGCTTAGGATTTAGACCGGCGGGCTGGTCTCTTCGTTGGGTCTAGGTGGGGCGACGATGTTTTGGATCCCGAGGCCGGGCATTACCCCGAAAAGTGTGTCCGACCGGAGATGATCAAGCGTGTTGGAAATGCGGTGCACCTCTGTAGGGATGAATTCATCTATTCGAATAGCCGTGTCCACGGTAACAGGACGACTTGGAGTTGTACCTTGACCTTATGCAAATATAATTGTGATTTACTTTAAATGAATGTTGGCTCCGGGATTGCTTCCTCACAGGGAGTCGAGGAAGAATCTCTGGGCGTGGTTACTTAATTAAATTGCTATAATAATATGACTATATGTGAGTTACAAGTCTACTCTCTTCTAATGTTGCAAGATGTTGAAGATGCTAGTCTTCCATAGGACTAGGCCTTCCCTTCATTCTTGCTTTCTGCAGTCAGTCCAGATATAACCCCACCCAATGATAATGATGCATATTTAGCATAGTTCTGATGTCAGTCTTGCGAGTAGTTTGGATGAGTACTCATTGCTGCTTTGCCTTCTCTTTCCCCCTCGATCCGATGCTGCGTTCAGATGTTGGAGCCCAGGAGACGAGGTGTGCTGGAGACGACTACTACACCACCGCAGGAGCCTACTACTACGTGGAGGCAGCCCCTGACCAACAGTAGGATAGGAGGTTCCCAGGCAGGAGGCCTCGCCTCTTTTGATCCGTCGTTATGTTTGTGCTAGCCTTCTTAAGGCAAAACTTGTTTAACTTATGTCTGTACTCAGATATTATTTTGTTCCGCTGACTCGTGCTTGTCGAGCTTTGTATTCGAGCCCTCGAGGCCCCTGGCTTGTAATATGAAGTTGTATGACTTTAATTTGTGTCTAGAGTTGTGTTGTGATATTGATTAGTGAGTCCCTAATCTTGGTCGTACGCATTGCGTGTATGTTTAGCGTATGGTCAAAATTGGGGGCGTCACAAGTTGGTATTAGAGCCGGCTACCTGTAGGTAGCCCCCTTTCCAACTCCTTGGCAGAAGTTGAGTCTAGTACTTGAAAAACTTTTACTAATATTGTCGTGTGGGTTACGGGCCCACATCTCAATCGGGTGGTATTAGGATCTTTTACTCCTCTTCTATACTCTGGGTTCTGATCTCTCTTCTCTTTCGGGTTAAAGATTTTATTAACTCTAACTCTAGGTTCTCGTAACTACTTCCCCCGGAGAGCCCCTCATTCCAGATGATGGCTCGATTAATCAGAAGGTTTCGAAGATACTCTCTGATGTTCTCCCGAGAGCTTGTGCTCATCGCTTTTGCGATTTTCTTTCGCCGTCAACCCCTATGGATGAATACATGCAATTGTCGCTCATACTTTCATATCCAGTTTCTATTGTTATTACAAGGTACATCGAATTATCTTACCAGAGATTCGTTCTTCGTCGGTGGATCATGTGTTTCATAGAATTCTTTGAAGCACTATTCGATCTTCCGTAATCCTTAGTAGCCTTTTGCTCTTGACCTTTCTCACCTGCTTGCATTATGGTTAATTCCATATGTCTAGCAATATTAAGTAAATCCTTTGTGGTTTTGATTTGATTTTATTGATTCAACCTGTGAGTGGATGCATGCAGTCATCAGTTGTTTATCATAAATTATCCGTCCGGCTCAGGCGTCTTTCCAAACATGAGTTGGTTCTTGACAAATCAACTTTGATTGATTGTCCATCTAAGTCCATTCAGCTTTCTTGTATTTGATCGGAGCATCTCATTCTGATACACCAAATTGGGAAATCTTAATTCATTGGTTATTTAAGCATCGATATAATTGGATGTTCTATAATCTGATGCCTTGCATTCTTTATCCCTCTGATTGAGTACCGATACTCACATCAGGTCCTTTGTGGACCGCTAGACCCATTGTTGGGTTACTATCTGATAGCATCCTTCACGTTCAAAATTATTGTGATGTTCTTCCCCTGATACATGATGCCATTGGTAAACTGTGTCTTCTCCCTCTGATAAGTTGTATCCTATGTTTTTGTCAGCCATGCTCTGTTGTCAAGCATGTGTTAATTACTCTTGACGCTTGTGGTATATGTTCCTAAGGTGCCCCGATGGGTTGGACCTATGCCTTCCTTAATTCGTGTGAACCCGACCGTTTTCACGAGTCATACTTTTCTGGTGATTTGCTAGATAATATTTCAAAACTATAATTTCACCAAAGGTGAGGTGTAAATGTAAGGTGATGCATTGATGAAGTGGGAGTCGACCTTGAACCTTGTATTCATGCCCATGGAAACAATGTTGATCTTATCATAGAAGCTTCTCCTTTCATATAATCATTCATTGTATGATTTGATCTTGTACCTTTGATCTTGTCCTTTTCAATCGTGGTTCCGACCAGGTTTTTCTACTTTGATTTCATTCTCAGACGGGTTAAAGTGCTAGTCTTCCACAGATCAATAGACTAGTCTAACCTATATTCTGATCTACCTCCGAGTATTATCCTTGGTATCTTGATAAATATCACGGAGCTTTATAACTTCTTATTAGCTCCTCATCAGCTATGTTTCCTTTACCAATTCCAGTTCCCTCGACTTCTGAGTTGTTGGACACTCAAGGACATCGATTATTGAATCAAGTCCACTTTGCGATTAGACAACTTGTAGTAATCTTCTTTGCTTAAGAGTTTGTACTCGGTCATGCCTTTGCAAGCTGTTAGGCTACACCATCATCGTCATGCTAAAGCTTGACCATACTATCTATGTCCTTCATCCCCGAAGCACCATTCCAACAGTGCATTAAGCTTACATCGAGCTTTGAACGTCATGTTGGTTGTCTTGAAAGGCAATTCTGATTCTTAGCTAGCACTCTAACATGTGGTTTCGACAACCATTCGCTTCACCATTTCTTTGCTTGATGTCGTCGCCGATCTATTACATCTTCAACAGACTTCTCGACAATTGTGTCATGGTCGGCATCAACATTCTGAACTCTCCTAGAATATCAATTAAATTCTTGATGGGAAGTAGCATCCTTGCCTTCCTTTGAAACGCAGGCTTGTCTTGTTTTGGTTGAACCTTAAGTTCCTTGTTAGCCATCTTGTGATATGTTCTATCTTGGAGTATTACCATCTTTTCCAAGAATGAAGTGAAATTTGCACACGTCATAAAATTCTTGATATAGTGATACTTCTTGCCATCACCTTTCATTTCTTATGTTTCCGTGTTGTTTCTAACCGGAATACCGATAAATGATTGTGATGTGTAAATTCAACACTTATGGCATAGCAACTCTATTACCTTGGAGTGAATGAACAATAAGCCCATTCTTAGTGCGTTGGCTGTTGAATCAACATTCTATCATTGGCCGTGCTACTTAGTCCGGATTTTGGTTGCACCTTTTGATTAATATTTAATTGCGGATGTTTTCCCTCGGGCATACCTCAATATATCATCTAGTTTGACCAATGCTATCACCTTGTTCACCCTATCATGGAAATCCATCTTTGTGGAAATCTCGACGAGTTTTGCTGAGCCCATCAGCCACTTCCTCTTCTTATTTGTGGTTCATGTTGGAAACCATGAACGCATTATCTTTGTGCCCAGCTCATGAAGGATATGTTTGATAAAAGACTCATTTTTCTCTAAGTTCACGTGCATTTTTGCCGCCGTGGTTGTCAGTAAATTTTGTTTCGCTTCCTCTGGAATCATTCCAAATCAGTTATGCATGTGAAAAGTAATATATGGTTTGAAGATTTGCTACCTTCACTCCATATGTATTTTCCTAGCACGCTAAGCCACTGATTGATTTGTTAAAGGGGAAGAGTTTCCTTCATAACCCAAACTTACACATGGAACTTTGATATCCTCTGTGATGATTCCCAACTAGAACTTGTTTGCATTCCATTCTAAAAAACTTCCATGTGGGCACGAATGTCTTGACATTGGGTTCACAGGTCTTGCAATCCGACTCATGATTCAAGGCTTGCTTCCGTCACTCATTACGAGATTCTTGCAACATCATCTCGTAGATCAATGTTGCATCCCCTTTTCTTCTCGGGCCTGCTATGTCTAAAGTATCCTGACACCAATCAGACCTGAATCTCGATAGATATGATGGTTGGAGCATTATCAAGAATTATAACTTGGTCTTTATTACTCGGTAAGGTGATGTGGCTAGCACAGCTGCCCGGAAGACCTATTGTTATAGTATATTGTTCAACAAAGTTCTACTTTCTCCCATAAGGAAATTGTAAGATTCATTTTATAAGTTGTTCCCGATGGATCCTTTGTGTATCCAAAGTCTGACCTTTACCTAGTGACCATGTCGATGCTTCCCCGAAGCATGACTGTGGTACCCCAATCCTCAAGCAAGAACATTGTAAGCAATGCTAAATGTTTCATGATCAATTATCCAAACATCATTGTATGGGCAAACATCATGTTTCTGCTTGCCCATTTTATCCAAAGGATTACACATTTGCTGGCATGTCATGTATGTAATGCTCTGCTTTTCCTTGGGAAAGTTATACTCTTAATACTTGTGTATAAACATATTTTCCTTTCCATTGGTATGTTTAACCTTTCTTGTAATACAAGCTTATATGAACAGTGGTAATCCCCTGCTTAGGTAAACACCTCGATGATCAACTCTGTCAGTAAGGCCCTGTTACTATTGTTGATAACATTCCGGTAACCGCCGGTGGACGAGAACTTTGCCTATTGGTCCGCCTCGTTTCAACAAGCAGGAATATGGTTCTATTCGTCCCCCGCCCTTGGTATCGATGTTGTTGCCAACTTAACTGACGGGATCTCCTCTGGCAGATCTTGCTACCATGACCGTGCAAGATGTCATCGCTCTTCCTACTCTTAACCCGCATCGTGGGCCCATAACCCAAAGTTCCATAGGATCAAAACCTGACTCTCCTGTACATCTCTAAATCCAAAGTTTTTGTTGCACTTGGCTTCATATGTAAATCCCGAGTCACTGTCCAAGGTTATGATGCTATTCTTGTCATCATTGACTGCCTGCCCAAGGTTGCACACTTTCTGGCCGTCAAGGAAACTATTACTGCTAGTCAGCTAGCAGATCTTTACATGTCCAGAGTTGTTTCACTCCACGGTATTCCACTAGTGATTATGTTTGGACCGTGGAAGCTTATTCACTTCAAGGTTCTAGGCAAGTTTCCAGGAAGCTATGGGTACTCATTTGACATTCAACACTGCTTTTCACCCTCAATCATAGAGACAAATTGAAAGAGTCAATCAGATTCTCGAAAACATGCTTCGAGCTTGTGTCATTTCTTTTGGCAAGAAATGAGAGGAATCTCTCCCGTATGCTAAGTTCTCCTACAACAATAGCTATCAAGCTAGTCTGAAGATGGCTCACTTTGAAGTGTTATATGGACGTAAGTGTCGAACTCCTGTGAATTGGTCAGAAACTAGGGAACGTACACTTATCGGTCCGGATATTATCCAACATGCCGCAGATCAAGTCCGCATTATTCATGCAAATCGGAAGGCTGCTCAGTCTCGTTAAAAGAGTCAGTATGACCGTCATCACAAGGATATGGTCTATCAACCTGGCGAAAAGGCCTATCTTCGTGTCACGCCAATGAGAGGTACACACCGTTTCAGGATCTAGGACAAGCTGGCTCCTCGATACATTGGTCCTTTTACTATTCTCGAGAGGCATGGTAAAGTGGCATATCAATTGGAACTACCGCCAAACCTTTCTTAGGTTCACGATGTGTTCCATATGTCACAACTTCGTCGCTGCTTCAAGGATCTTATCCGAGCAGTGGATCATGATATGCTTGAACTGCAACAAGACCTTTCTTATAAAGAGCAACCGGTCCGCATTCTTTGTGAAACTGAACGTCGGACTCGTCAGAAGGTTACCAAATTCTTCAAGGTGTAGTGGGCGAATCATTCTGAAGATGAGGCCACTCGGGAACGCGAAGGTCATCTTCGTGCAGAATACCCCGGACTCTTTCCTTATACTTCTTAATTCTTGGGACGAGAATTCTTATTAGTAAGGGAGAATTGTGACGCCCTGGATTTGCTGCTACAGTGATGTCGGTAATTAAGCTATAGTAATGATGCTTTGTCATTGCCTTCACTGTTGCTAATCCCTTTTTGGTTCAAATCTCGATGAAATTCAAAATTTAATTAAAGTTGAAAAATTAAAGTGTTCAAATATCAAAACTAAAATGTTCGAAGTGTGTCAAATATTACATAGGTAATTATGTTTAATAAAATCAACATTATTAATATTCCCAAGTTGACCCTAACATCTAAGAACAGTACCAAAACAACACCCTTTAATCCATTTCGTTTGATCCAAAAATTCAAATGAAATCCATTTACCTCCAAACCTTTTTCTAGGAGTGCTACGCATTGCATAATATTTGTTGAGACACGTTACACATTTTACAAAAGTCTTTTGGAGCAAAAAGAAAATGCAAAATAGAAGGAATAAATAAAACACAAAAGGAAAAAAGAAAAATAGAAGAACTCCACTTGCACTTGTAGCCCATTGCTACAGTGCACAACCCAGCCCACCCCAGGCCTTCTCCTTTCTCAGTACAGAGAAGAAGGGGGGCCATGGCGCTCGCAGTGCGCGCACGCCGTCCACATTGCCGATTGTCGCCGTGTCGAACATCCACGATGCCCTGTCGTTGGATAAGATCACCTCGAAATCCAGGGGCAACCCTAACCCTCTCCGTTCTTCCTCCCTGTGCCGCTTTCTTCCCCGAAAGGCACTGCCGAGCCGCCGTCGCCGCATCCTCGTCGTCGTCGTGGCCACCAGCCACCCCGCGTCGCCCGGAAATGTTCAGGGGGACTGCCGTCGTCGTCCACGTCTCCTCCATCCATCGGTTTGAGCAGGAGAGCTCCCTGTCGTCGCCATCGAGCTCCTCTTCGCCCACGGCCGCCGCGGCCATCACCGTCGATCTCCACCACCACTCGTCCCTGACCCTTCCCGAGCTCGCCATCGACCGCCACTGTGAGCCCTCGGTCCATCCCCCTCGTTTCCCCCCTCCCTTCCCTCGCCGTAGATGCCGTACATCGCAGACGCCGGAACCCGCGCGAGCTCGTGCTCACCGGCCCGCAACCACGCCCATGCCCGCGCCTCCACGCGTGCGCCCGCGCGCGCTGGCCGCGCCCGCTGCTTGCCCTCGCCGCCCCCTGTTGCTGCTGCCCCATTGCCGCTTCTGCTCGCACCTGCCAAGGTTGTCAGAATCGCGATTCTGAATCGAATCGGAACCCTGATGATAGGACCGCAAATCATAGAATCTTCACTATCAAGATCGTAGAAACGTAGATTCTATGAAGTAAAATTGTAGAATCAAAAAGGTTAATTTGAATCGTAAAGTCGTAGAATCGCATAACAGAATCGTGATTCTGACAACCTTGACGCTTGCCTTTGCCCTGGCCGCGATCTAAGCGCCCGCGCCCGCATGCTTGCTGCTGCGCTGTTAACTGCCGCTGTCGTTGCCCCGCACGCCCTGCTGTTGTGCTGCTGCTGCTAGCTAGCCGCCGCCGCTGCTTATTAGCTAATGCCCCTGCTAGCTAGCCGCCGCGGTTGCCCTTTTGTCGTGCTGCCCGCTGCTGCTGCGTGATGTGTGTGTTGTGTGCGTGTGACCGACCAAAACGTTTAGGGGCTAATTTTGTTAGCTAGAATATTTAATCAGTGGTTAGTTAGGCTACGTAGTACTCTCTCCGTCCTATATTATGGACAGAAAGAGTAGATAGGATAGTTGCTACCCTATGATGTGTGCCCCCCATCTAATTAGCCTAATATAAGCAATGTGTTAGACTGACAGTCAATGAGACTTGGGCCTCATTGAATAGTAGCCACTATTGACAAGTCAAATATTGACCGGGTTAACCCAACTAACGGCCCTTTTGCTGTGTACAAATTTCTTGCGTGCACTTAGCATTTATCCAATTAATTTCGAATTAATAATAAACATGAACGTTTAGAATATTATAAAACTTGAAAATCAATATAAAATAAACCTTAGCTCGGATAGAAATAATTTATATATGAAAGTTTCTCAGAAAAATTCCACGAATCCGATACGCAGTTCGTTCGTTTGTCACGTGTTCCTAGCATAGCAAACATGGAACTTTTCCATCGTTTTCATCTGTTCGGTAAAAGCCAGAGACCCGAGAAATTTCGTCAGACATTCTCCCACCCCGTCTGCTGTGTGTAGTACTGCGTTAGTGCATAACTAGCTCTACATATTACCATGTCATGCATCGTGATGCATTTGTCTGCTTTATATTTATTGTTTCTTCCCCCCTTCTTCTCTCCGGTAGACCCGAGACTGACGCTGCTGTCGGGTACGACTATGCCGTTGACGATCAGGCCTTTGTCGCAGAGCAGCAAGGCAAGCAACCCCCCTTGAGCATTCCGATATCGCCTATTTCTTTTCCTCTTATTCTTGCATTAGATTCTTGCTACTGTATTAGTTAGCTCCTATTCTGATGCATAGCCTGTTTTTGATGAACTGCCACTACACCTGCAATCATACCAACTGCTTAGTATAGGTTGGTTAGTGAATCCCCAGTGACCCCTTAGTCCGAGTTGCCCCTGCTTCTTCATCGATGACTCGACGACTCGAAGACCTGAAGACTCAGTCAACCGACCGACAAGCCAGGCCCCTCACATCACCGCACACCCCTTTAGTATGGCACTGCAGAGCTACTACCGAGTGCCGAGGGTGATACCTCACTTAGCATTCCCGGTGTTAATTCTGTAGCGTAGCTAATCGATCGTGGGTATCGAGGGTGATTCCTCATCCCCGTTTATCCATAGTGACTCTTGTCATACACATACCTCGAGTGGGATCCATTGAGGGTGATTCCTCGGATATCCACTTGGTGTATAAACACACAGTTGCTTCATCTTGACCTTGTTTACATGTGAAAGACAGGACTGGAGGGACAGGCGGTACCACCCTGGTTGAGGTGGACCTAAGTTCCCGACAGTCTTGAGACGGGTCGGCCCCAAGGATAGCCGTGTGTGAGATGTGGTGGGATGCGCTGGTAAGGCATGCGGGTTATGATGAGGCGTGGACTAGCGAGAGAGGCCTTTGCCGCACATCCTCGAGACGTGGCGATGGGACCACACTTTATGGGTCACGCTTGCCCCGCATTAATAAAATGCTAATGGGTTGGGTATTTGATCTGAGTTGGTCATTTGACCTTTTTCGCACTAAACCTTCGCGTGGGAGAAGTTATGGGTACTCAGCGTCGTTGTATCAGCCGAAGCTCTTTCGACGTCAGCAATGGAGTGGCGCGCGCCGGATTGGTCTGGAACGCATCGCGCTTGTTACTAAGGGGTGCTAGGACTGCTTCCGGCCGCGTGTGCATCGTGTAGGAGTGCAAGGCAAGTGGGCCCACGAACCTGCGTGCTTAAGATTTAGACCGGCGGGTTGGCCTCTTCGTTGAGTCTAGGTGGGGCGACGACGTTTTGGATCCCGAGGCCGGGCATTACCCCGAAATGTGTATCCGACCGGAGGTGATCAAGCATGTTGGAAATGCGGTGCACCCCTGTAGGGATGAATTCATCTATTCGAATAGCCGTGCCCACGGTAATAGGACGACTTGGAGTTGTACCTTGACCTTATACAACTATAATTGTGATTTACTTTAAATGAATGTTGGCTCTAGGATTGCTTCCTCGCAGGGAGTCAAGGAAGAATCTCTGGGCATGGTTACTAATAAAATTGCTACAATAATATGACTATATGTGAGTTACCAGTCTACTCTCTTCTAATGCTGCAAGATGCTGAAGATGCTAGTCTTCAATAGGACTAGGCCTTCCCCTCATTCTTGCGTTCTGCAGTTAGTCCAAATATAACCCCGCCCAATGATAATGATGCATACTTAGCATAGTTCTGATGTTAGTCTTGCGGGTACTTTGGATGAGTACTCACCGCTGCTTTGCCTTCTCTTTCCCCCTCGATCCGATGTTGCGTTCAGATGTTGGAGCCAAGGCGACGAGGTGCGCCGGAGACAACTACTACACCACCACAGGAGCCTACTACTACGTGAAGGCAGCCCCCGACCAGCAGTAGGATATGAGGTTCCCAGGCAGGAGGCCTTGCCTCTTTCGATCCGTCGTTATGTTTGTGCTAGCCTTCTTAAGGCAAAACTTGTTTAACTTATGTCTGTACTCAGATATTATTTGCTTCCGCTGACTCGTGCTTGTCGAGCTTTGTATTCGAGGTCTCGAGGCCCCTGGCTTGTGATATGAAGCTGTATAACTTTAATTTGTGTCTAGAGTTGTGTTGTGATATTGATAAGTGAGTCCCTAATCTTGGTCGTACACATTGCGTGTATGTTTAGCGTACGGTCAAAATTGGGGGCGTCACAGTATCGCTCGGGACTTGAACTTATCTCGTACATGACTCAAGCGGATGCACCGAGGGGGGGGGGACCATCGCCTCAGATTCTGTTTCAAAGCGGTGGTTGGGCGGTTGTTCCGGTCCTACCGGTACTACCGCCTGAATCTTCGGTTGAACCACTGCCATGTATAATCGGCTGTAACGGTTGGAAGTGGGGAGCACTATGTGAGGAGGTGGTTCATCCACCTCCCTCTTAACTCTTACCTCTCTATCTCCTCCGTTAATGCCCTTCAAGCTTTCTTGCCCGATCTCTCTCTCTCTAGCCACTTAAACTTATTGATTTGCTAGGGATTGAAGGAGGAGACCTAGATCTACACTTCCAGCAAAGGATAATTGATTCCCTTGTACTTTCTTATGTGGATTTTGTTACTCTTGGGATTTTGTTACTCAAAGCCATATGCCATTGTGATGAAGCTTCGTGGTTTCGTTGGGAACCTCCAATTGAGTTATGAAGATTGCCCCAACCTTGTCTGTAAAGGTCCGGTTGCTGCCTTCAAGTGCACCACTAGTGGAATCACGACATCTCGCATTGTGTGAGCGTATGAGGAGAATACGGTGGCCTTAGTGGCATCTTAGGGAGCATTATGTCTCCACACCGCTCTAACGGAGACGTACTTCCCCTCAAAGGTAAGGAACTTCGGTAACACATCCTCATCTCCAACGGTTCCACTTGTGGTTACTTCTTACCTTTACTTTGTGCAATCTCATTTCTTGTTGTTATTATAACTGGCATCATATTGGTTGTTCACCTAGTTGCATATCTAGACAACCTATTTGTTGGTAAACCTAATTTGTTAAGAAAAGCTTAAAAATTGGTAGTTGCTTATTCATCCCCCCTCTAGTCAACCATATCGATCCTTTCAATTGGTATTAGAGCCTTGTCTCTTTATTAAGGGTCTCACCACCCGAAGAGTATGGTTGACGACGGGGAGCGGGAGGTTGAATCCGAGACCATGGGTGTGAACACGGTCTTTCGTGAGGATTTGAATGAGGCCATGGCCTCGCTTAAATCCTCCATGACGACCGAGGTCAAATCCATGTTTAAAGAATTCCTTGATGGTGTCAAACTCTCTACCAATTCGTTACAAGTGGTTAATCCCACTAATTTGTCATTGGATGCCCACTCCGACAAGGATTGGGCCAGCACTGATAAGAACAAGCTACCTCAAGGAACTAGTGGGACAGGTACCTTTGCCTCGGTGCCCCTCCCGTGGTCTATGGAGGATCGGTGCACCCACCACATATAGTTAATCTTGGTCCTCCTCCTAAGCTTGTTAAGAATGATTTCACTAATTGTGTATTTCGTATCAAGTCTCATTTGAATCACAGCTCACAACTCAACATAACTTTGGAGAATCATTGAGCAAGGGTACTACCCACATGATCCAAGCAACCTCACTCCAAGAGAAGAGGTCGACAATCAACTCAATCACTCCACCTTATTCATCCGTCAAGTAGCTATCCCCGTTGAAGATCTTGTCCACTTGCGTCCTTTCATTCGAGCTTAGGATTGTTGGGAACACATTGTTTCCATGTACAAGGGTAGCTCAAGTATTCAACGGTCCAAATTTGAGGTGGTTCTTGATGAGGCCGATGAATTTGTGTTTCTTGATGATGAGGACCCTCATGAGCTCTATCGGAGAGTGACGACTCTTACTGTTGCTCTTAAAGATCATGGAAGCAAGGATGTGGACGACAATTGCACCAAGAAGAAGTTTCTTAAGGCCATCATGCCATTCAACAAGGTCAGGTCCTCCATCATGCGTCAAAGGCTGGGCTTTCACTCTATGTCCTTGGGTGATGTATTGGGTGAATTCATTGCAATGAAGATCTGGAACAAGACCACCGACAACGCTCTAGCTCGGGTTCAATGATCAAAAAAGTCTTCACCCAACCTTGCCTTGAAGGCCAAGTTCATTCAAGAATAAGAATAGGAGGAAGAAGAAGAGAGTTGCCCTGAAGACACAAAGTATGCATACCACGAGCACATGGCTCTTGCGTCAAGGCAATTTTGGGGCAATAAGTGGAACTTGAAGCCCAACTTCTCCAAGAACAACTCAAGTGGATCAAAAGGCAAGCAATGTGTGAGGACTTTGTACAAATGTGGTAATTTGAGTCACTTCATGGTGGATTGCCCATATAAGAAGAGGGAAGACAATGGTGGCAAACTCATTCGCAAAGATAAGGCCAAGTCCTTGCCAAACAATAACAACTTCACCAAGAAGGTGCCTCACAAGGTGTTGGTGGATCAAGAAGAGTATACCTCCGATGATAATGTTGATGACGAAGATACTAGTGGAAAAAGGATGGCAATGTCTACTATGGCTATTGTGTCCTCTACCCCAACCAAGGTGCCACTCTTCGGTGCCCCTAACGAGAACCACATTGCTAGGTGCCTTATGGCCAAAGGTATCACCAAGGTAACCTCCAATGTCAAAACCTCAAACATTAAAACTTTTATTTCTACCACTCCTTCTTTGTTGGATTGTGTGGATGAACATGAGGTGGCGAAGGAGGATGAGAATGAGTTTGACAAATTCTTGTGTAAACTCAAAGGTGAAGCCAGTGATATCATTGAGTCTCAAGAGGAATCTCTCGAGGAGTTGAGGGGGCATAGTCGTGATTATGCCGATGAGATAGCGAATATTTCCATTGCTCTTGAGGAAGAGCGAAGTCTTTGTTTGACTCTCGAGGAGTCACAAAATGTTGACCTAGCTAAATTACGTAAATATCATGATCATGCTATTGTCCTTAATCGTGTGCTTAAATCTGAGAAGGATGCACTTGGGGTTGGCCATGGTAGACTCAAGGAAGAGTTTGACACTCTTGACAATGCTCATAGGGCATTGAAGAGTGCTCATGCCTCTCTCAAGGAGTCTCATGATCAACTCCAAGTAAAACTTACTAAGGAAATAGCCACATGTCCCCCATTTGTGTTGATTGATAGTGCCAATGCTATTAACCCTTGTTGTGAGCATGCACACCTTGTGGAGGAGAATGTAAAGTTGAAAGAGAAATTTGAGAAAGGCCTTGTGACATGTATCCAAGGTGAGAATAATCTCAATGACCTTCTGAGAAATCAAAAGGAAGTTGTAGAAAATGAAGGAATTGGGTGTGCACCCAAATCTAAGAGGAAGAAGAAGAAGAAGAAGAAGAAGAAGGTGAAGACCAAGCAAGTTCCCCCGCTCGAGGAAACCTTTGTCAAAGCGGGGAATGTGACTCATGAGAAGAAGAAGGACATGGTGGTGGATGGTAATGCCAAGAAGGGCAAGACCACCCACTACAACAAGGTCGGCGATTTTAACCCCTCTTATGTTTTATGTCGTGCTAGTGATGCGCATGTTTATGCCAGATGTGTTGGTTCTTCTTATGAGTACACTGAATGGTCTATTTTGGTTCCTAAGACCCTTGTTACTAATATGAAAGGACCCATTAAATAATGGGTACCTAAATCCAAGCATTTATCTATTGTAGGAATTTGCTTTCGAAGGAGTGTCATGGTTGCTTGATAGTGGAGCAATAAATCATATTACCGGAAGCAAGGACTTGGTGGTGGACGTTCATACTGAAAGCACATTTGCTCCTGGTGGTTTTGGTAATTAATAACAACATATAAGTCATTGAACTAATATCTTCACCAAGTATATTTCAGGAAAAGTTCAGTGATGGGAATGGCAAAAGGATTGTGGAATTACCCCAAGACTCATGGAAATAGGTTGGCCAAGCTTCAAGCAAGAGGACTCTACATTTTACATTTGTGAGAAATCACTTTGAGTCCATAGGAAAGCCAATACAATTAAAAGGGGATAAAGTTTTGATGGTGAACAATATGCTCAAACGTGCACAAGTGACAGTCACCAAAACATCCACAAAATCTCCCACCAAAGTCTGTCCTACACCAAATATGCAAAATCGGTGCAACCAACATTCCCATCCCAGTGCCACTGATTCTAAACCCTAGACAGACTCAGCTAAACCCTAACACTTCGGTGCAGCCGACACTGCACTCGGTGCCACCGAGTTGGGTTGCCGAGATTCTGTTATGCAAGTTCTCATTTTCGGTTCGACCGAGAAAGGTGAATCAGCGTCACCGAGATTGGTAAATCTGACCGTTGGTCTCCTTATCGGTGCAACCGAGAGTTGTATATCGGTCCCTCCGAGATTCAAAAGTTGCCACTTTTTGTCACTTCGGTACAACCGAGATTTACACATCAGTGTCACGGAGTTTGACTTATTGTGTGTAATGGTTGGATTTTGGGGGATGCCTATATATACCCCTTCACCACCACCCACTCGAAAGAGAAGCACTCAGAACTATTCCATACCTATCCTACTCAGTTTTCTGAGAGAGAACCACCTACCCTTGTGTTGAGGTCAAGATCTTCCACTCCAACCATATGGATCTTGATTTCTAGCCTCCCCAAGTTGCTTTCCACCAATCCCATCTCTTCTACCAAGCCAAATCCGTGAGAGAGTGATTGTGTGTTGAGGAGTCTATCATCTTGAAGAACAAGAGCAAGGAGTTCATCGTCATTACCGAGCCTATTAACTTTTGGAGGGTGGTGCCTCCTAGATTGGTTAGGTGTCGCTTGGAAGCCTCCTACTTCGTGTTGTGGAGTGAACCAAGAAGTTTGTAAGGGCAAGGAGATCGCCTACTTTGTGAAGATCTACCCATAGTGAGGCTAGTCCTTCATGGACGGAAGTCGCATGGAATAGTCAAGGTTGCTTCTCCGTGGAACCCTCCATGGGTAGATCCCTCCATGGACTCTCGCAACTGTTACCCTCCGTGGGTTGAAGACTCCATGAACATGGACGTACGATAGCACCACCTATCGGAACCACGGATCATCGTGTCATCACTTGTGTTTGCTTTCCTAACCCTCTCTTTTACTTACATGTGCAATGTCTTTACTTTCTGCTGCTACACTCTTAGTCATGCATGTGTAGGGTGTTACTTGATATGCTATGAATGCTAAAACTTGCCAAGAACTAAAATTGGGAAAAGGAAAAACTTTTATTTGGTCAAGTAGTCTAATCACCCCCCTCTAGACGTACTTTCGATCCTAGAAGTGGTATTAGAGCTTTGGTCTCCATTGCATTGGTTTCACAACCTAGGAGAAGTATGGCATCTAGTGAGGGAAATTATCACCGTAGATGTCCGTACTCTGATGGCACTAATTTTGCTAGTTAGAAACATAAAATGAATATACATTTGCTTGGTCATAATCCTGCCATTTGGGCTGTTGTTTGTGTTGGCTTGCAAGGTGAATTCTTTGCGGATGGAAAGCAACCGGATCGTGAAGCGTTTGCGGATGAATTGAAGATGTTGCAACTCAATGCTCAAGCATCTTACATTATCTTCAACTGCCTATGTCCTAAAGAATTCAACAAAATCATCCGTCTTGAACACGCAAAAGAGATTTGGGATACTTTGGTTGATATGCATGAAGGAACTGAGTCTGTGAGAGAATCCAAGTTAGATGTTCTTCAAGATCAACTTGACAAGTTCAAGATGAAGGATGGTGAAGGAGTCGCTGAAATGTACTCTAGGATAGCTCTCATCACCAATGAGATTGCCGGCTTAGGAAGCGAAGAAATGACTGACAAGTTCATCATCAAGAAGATACTTCGAGCTTTGGATGAGAAATATGACACCATGTGCACATTGATCCAAATGATGCCCAACTACAAAGATCTCAAATCAATGGAAGTGATTGGTAGAATTGTTGCTCATGAGATGACACTCAAAGACGAGGAAGACCTTCATCACAAGTCTAGCGGTGCTTACAAAGCCACAAGTGATGCTCCCGCTACATCAAGCGACAACCTTGTCAGAAATGAAGAGATAAGCCTCATGGTCAAGAAATTCAACAAGTTCTACAAGAATAGAACCAAAGATCATAGCTCCAACTCAAGATATGAAGAGAAGCGTTCGTCAAGTTGTGACCGAAACTGCTACAATTGTGGGAAGCCCAGACACTACTCCAATGAGTGCTCAGCTCCTTACAAACGAAGAGAAGAGTCACCAAGAAGATGAAGCTCAAGAGACGAATCACCTCGTAGAGAGAGAAGGAGTAGAGATGATCGTTATGAACGAAGACCCTCAAGGAGAAGTAGGGACTCGGAGAAGAAGGACAAGCACACCAAGAGCTACTCAAGAAGAAAGCATCAAGCTCATGTTTGTGAATGGGTTTCCGGCTCCGACTCCGACAACCACTCCGAGAGAAGCTATCACTCCAACTCCGACTATAGTCAAGATGATGGTGTTTCCGGAATTGCACTAGTGACAACCAACTCCTATGATTTGTTTGATTCACCGAATGAAGGAGGTGGAAGTTGCTTCATGGCTAAAGGCCCCAAGGTATCACACCCCGAATATCTTGATTTCGATAGCGATGAAGATGATTTGCTTTACGATGATGACTTGCTATGTGATAAAACTAGTGATGTTAATGAATTTGATAATTCTCATACTAGTCAAGATAAGTCAATTGACAATGATAAGATGAAAATAGAAGAACTAACTAAAGAACTCAACACTCTTAAGTTAGCTCATGAATCTACTCTTGAAGATCACAGAGATCTTGTAAGAACTCATGAGAAGCTACGCTTCGAGAAGCTCAATTTGGAGCAAGAACATGAATTTATTAAAGCTATCAATGACGATCTCCGAAAGAAGACTTCATCTTATATTGCCAATCGACTATTCTTGTCTACATTCATGAAACAAGTCAAATCTAAGCAAACTAGTAACAAAGGAAAGAAATGTTCTTCATCTAGTAGCAACAATAAAAACGCTAAACCCAATGATGTTGCTCCTAGTAGTTCTATTGATTCCACTAACGATGATTCTCTTAGCCATGTTACACTTGAGCAATAAAATGCTTTATTGAAAGGAATTATAGAGAAAGGTATCTACAAGAGTCTTGAAGGGTACAAACAATTTGATGAGATTGTACGCAAGCATGGAGGATACCGGAAGAATCATGGTGTTGGCTACTTCAACGCTAATAAAGTTGAATGGGAAGAAGGTCAATATCCCAATCCCAAGTTTGTTCCTCAAAAGGATAAGTATGAAAATACTCTTCCCAAGGGAACAAACAATCAAGATGACCTTCCACCACAAGACACCAAGCTCAAGGGCAAGAACAAGCTCCAAGAGGACTTTGACTCTTATGAAGACGAACCCCAAGCTTTGGTGAAGTGGGTTCCCAAGGCTACTACAAGAGCAACTTATACAAGTGCTACTTCAACACCAAGGATCCCAATCAACTTGATGTGGATTCCCATGAAGAAGAACTAGAAAGTTCTTGAGAGGTGACTCCGCCAATGAAATTCACTCATATTCATTATTGGCAAGATCTATTTGCAATCAACATCAACCCTATGCAATAGATCAAGGAGTCACACATTCGCTCATAGGTAAGCAAGGGACAAGGTAATCAACAAATCAATGGACATCATTACACATGCTTTGCATTCCATGTCCACAGACATCATTACACATACCGGAAGAATCATGGTGTTGGCTACTTCAACCCAGGATAGAGGGGGCAAAGATGTATAGGATATTTTTTCTACAAAGAGATGTGTACGAACTAATGGCTAAATCATGTCTAAAAAGTAACCACACAGCTACATAAGCATGCATAATTGACTAAGAAACTAAATCATATATTTCATTATAATATAATTTCATCACACACACAATTATGACAAGTTCACCGCCAAAGTAAAAGTAAACTATTATTGAAGATGCAATAAATTGAGAAATATTAATATGTCATTCCTGATCTTGAATAAAATTTCTAGCATGCATTCTATAAGAAGAAAATGTGTTAAAATATATGGAGAAATAGTCTGGAGCAATCACCCGTTTCCTTTTCATCCCATTGAGGATTTTTTTCCCATGGAATCGTTTAGCTTTCACCTCATTAGGGATAGTATTAGTATCCAAAATTTTATTTTCTACAAAGCAAGAGAAACATTTAATTATCTTCCTTTTAGACAGATCCGAAGATAGTTAGTTCAAATAAACTAATTCAACCATGTTGCGAGTTGTAGTTTTTGCAAAGAATCTCTCCATTATCTTCTTCCCCTTTTAGATGGAGCCTGCGGACTTCGTATTCTCTTCTTGAGAGCGTCTTCACAGAATACACTCTCTTCTCTCCGGGTGCTGGCCATACTGTTGGTGGTGTTTTGGTGACTGGCGGTTGATTTAGTTGTTTTTCCGTGTTTTCTCTTTCTTATTTCTCTTCAGATTTTTGGCCTATTTTCCCTTCTAATAAATCTGGTCGCTCTTTATTTTTTGTCCCATCTATATGAAATTAAGCACCCCATTTGCATCATCAAAAAAGCTAAACTCACTCATTTTCTAATATGAAAGTTGGAGGAAAAGGATAACGACCTAAAATTTAGAGCAGAAAATAGTGAAGATGAACTGAACCTAGGGTTTACCTTGATCAACTAATGGCGCATGGATCAAAGAATGGCACGCCGCATGGCTGGCCAACATGTACAACGCGGATCGACGATGACCATATAGCTCAAAGGTGAGCTGGCGAGGGCGCGATACATCTCGCCTGGGCGGAAGAGGCAGGCGGCACATCGCGTCCAGACTGCGTCTCACACGATTCACGAGTCAAAGGCGGCACTTCCGCTTCGTGCAAAGAGCTGATACACAGGTTTGCAAAGCCTGGTAGTTGTTCATGTGTGATTGGGCCTCATGGCCCGTGGCCTGTATGTGACAGGCTTTGGAAACAACCGGGAAAATTAAATGAGTGGGGTAAAAGGGCATGAGCTGAGTGGGGGAAAGTCCATATACTATGTGCCTAGTACTAGGGAGCCCAAAAATCGAGTGGGGGCACTTGCCCCCACTGGGCTGAACATGCGTCCGCCCCTGTATCCTTGTATTTGTCTCTTGTGTGTTGGGACTAACCCATGTAGGTGAGAACAGTAAGGAAACAACAAGGATGCTCCCAACTCTTGGTGATCTTTATCAACCTTGAGCATCGACCACTACTTCACCAACATGAAGTCCTCATAGACAAAACCCAAGGTTAGTTTATCCCTCTTATGGGGGGATGTCACATCAAGGGGGAGATTTACTCTAAGACTTGAGTCAAAGCATCTCTTAGTATGTGACAACACTAAAAATGCTTTATGTAAAAGTGGTAACCCCACTTGTGCTTAAACGATGAGTATGACCTATGATCAAGTACTCTTACTTGGCTCCTAAGTCAAATACTCATATATAGATGACTTCGTTATTGCCCAAGTGATTGTTAGATGCTAGAGTGTTTGTGCATGGTTGCCATGATTTCATTTGACATCTTATTATGTGAGCATGTTGGTCTTCATTTATTTTCTCATTCAAGGATATCCAATTGTTGTTATTTGGCTTTTGATTTATCTTTTGCCAATTGGATATACAAGAATGCCCAGGACCACTTCTTTAGCTATCTATGCTTTCTCACCTCATACTCTATTCATGCTGCATCACAAAATTTGAACAAGTGCTTTTTGATCCCTCTGTGTGTGGAGCAATCGGAGTTCCGTATCGACAAGGACTGGCCATTAAAACCTCCCAAGCGCATCCCGGTGGAACCAACCACAAAATCTCAGTCTCACCGAATGCCTAGGGTTGATCTAGTTTTCAATCTCGGAGCCACCGATTCCATTTTCTCGGTTACACCGAGTGTCCCTGTCAGCTAACAGTTGAGGCCCTCGGTGACACCGAAAAATTAGAATCGGTGTCACCGACAGTGGTGGGTATAAAAGCTGTGGACCCCAACACTTTGAATTTCATTCTCATACGTCGCGCCTTAGAACCCTAAGCTACCGCCCCCAAGACCCCCAGTCGTCGCCCTTGTCTCCCTGCGCTCCTCCACCGTTGGGAATCGCCGTCGTCAATGAAATCCTCTCCCTCGTCGCTGCTGTAGAGTATCCGCGCCAAGCTAGGGTACATATTCGATCTCTATTGCGCTCCTCATCCGATTCTTGTGCATTAGATTCATGTTTATCTTTGATACACCCTTTGCATGTGTTCCTATCCACTCAAAACTCCAAAATCTTGTGAATGTTGAAATTTATCTAGGGTTTTGCCATCCGCCCGATAAATCTCGGTGGAACTGAAACAGAAATATCGGTCTCATCGATATGCTTTTCTGTGTGGCTGAGAACTGACTCGGTGGAACCGAGTTGCTCTTTTTGGTCCGACCGAAATGAGTGCCAAGGTTCGGTTAGAGAGTCAGTCAGTCTCGGCCCCACCGAAAATTCTGTTTCGGCTGTACCGATACTTATTGGACAGAATGCGAAAATCTTGAAAATTCATTGTTCAAATTTCAAAAACCAGCCTCATTTTGTGATTACTCATCTTCTTCTGCTCTCCTATACTCTATTCACAGGGTCAGTATGTTAGATGCAGAGGACAGTCAGAATTGGTAGAGCAGGGAGTTGACATGAGTTCTGGCACAAGCCCAGAAGCCAGTTCTTTTTCAGATTCAGGCACCCCTAGCTCTCATGGGTTGCCCAAGGCTGCCACCAGGACTAGGAAGAAGCTCAACTCTGATGAATAAGATTCAAATTTCATTCCTGAGAAGATTCTTGCTAAGAAGCAAGAAAAGGCTGCCAAGAAGTCAACAATTGAAGCTACTTCATCCAGGAAAGTTGTCAACAAGATCTATGCCAGCTCAGAGACTATCAAGGCACATGAGAGTGCTAGAGCCACTATCTCTATTGATCCCCCAAGGAAGGCTATGCCTAAGAAGGAAGGGGAGAAGAAGTCCAGGAAAAGGATTATCCATGTGATTGGCAGGCCTACCTCTATGTTTGAAGATCCAGAGGAGGCTGCTGGTGTTGCTGCTGCTGAGGAGGAGGAAGAACATGTTGAGATGCCCCCTCCCAAGAAGAAAGCCAAGAAGCTGATGGCTGATACTATGCCAAAGACTGGCACTTCCAAGAGCACCAAGGCTCCTTCCAAGAAAGCTACTGCACAAAAGTCCAAGAGGACTACTAGAGACATTCCAGCTTCTGACAAGAACAAGGGGACTGCCTCCAGAACTGAAGATGATGATGACTTGACTACTTTGATGAAGCTCAGACCACATCTTCCAGTGCATGATGCCAGCCACTTAGTTGCTGAGGACATGAAGAAGAGGAAAGACTCAGGATTAAGAGCTTGGAGAACCATAGATCCTTATGCTCAGAGGAGGAAAACTACTGTTGACTAGAGGTTCATTAAAGATAATGTTGATTGGAAGTTCATTAAAGATAATGTGGACTACTTCCCAAGTGTCCAAGACAACTTCCATTGCATTGGTCTGGATAAGTTCATTGGCAGAGAGCTTACTGCATGGAATGACAAGATGATCATGCAATTGTACTCCACTGTACACTTCTATGGAGATGGTAGAATTGTATGGATGACTGAAGGTGCACGGTATGAGTCCACTGTTGAGGAGTGGGCTGCACTTCTAGAAGTTCCAAAAGCTCAGGAAGGAGATATGGTTGTATACTCAGAACCCAAGGCAAGTCACAATGCCATGAAAGATATGTATACTCCTATCCCCGCTGACAAGGTGCAATCACACAAGCTAAGATCCATCTACTATCTGCAAGCAGGCCTCCGGACAATGAACACTATTCTCAGGCACACATTGATGCCAAAATCAGGAGATGACAAGATGATCCAAGGCTACTCCGTCAACATGCTGATCCACCTTGACAGGAACACCAGGATTAGAGTCATGGATTTGATTGTAGAGACAATCAAGAGGGTTGCTGCTGACCAAAAGCGTTCTTGCTGCTATGCACCTTACATCCAGCTGCTTATCAACTCTTAGTTGGAGAAGCACATTTTTGCTCTAGATCGTCCACATCTGCCCCTATAGCCAGAGTTCGAGGATAATGTCATGGTGATGGACCCAGATCATCCCACTTCTGCTATAACACAGGCAGAGGCAGAAGCTGTTTGAGCCGCTAGTGCTCAAGCCGCCAGATCCAGGAACGAGCAAATGAATCTTCTGATCACAGCCATCCTGGGCATGCAAAAGGATATCATGGGGATTCTGGAGAACCAGAACAGCTTAGTGAGGATGTTTGAGTCAAGGATCAAGGTTCTTGGTGATAAGGTGGACAAGGTCACAAAGACAGTGATAGAGCTGCAGAAGGAAGTTGACTCCATGTACATCCCTCGGGTCTCTTCGACTTCTTCTGACGATGATGTTGATGATGAGGAGGAAGGATTACCTCTCAGGCCGGGCACCTAGTTCACCACTCAGGCTAGATCAGTCATAGTGCCTACACCAGAATCAAGGCCCTCTTCATCAGCTCCTGCTACTGTCAGCACAACTCCTGCTCCATCAGCTCCTGTTCCACCAGTGTCTACTCCAGCTCCATCCACGACATCTGCAGAGATCTTCGCCGACGCCGTACTCTCGACTCCTTCATCAACAACCGGAGGAGATCAGCCCAAGAAAGCTTATATAGATACATTTGAACTTTTTGGTAACTTGTTGCCAAAGGGGGAGAAGTGTATATAGATCATTAGGCTTCGAGAGAGAGAGCGTTTGGTATTTTTTTGCTTTTTCAAAAACAATTACTTTTGGTTGTCATGATACTTTGTTATTTTGCTTGTAATACACGCTTAATGATGTTTGATCATACGCTTTAATGTGTGATGCTACTATTTCCTATCATCTTAATGCTTATGTGATGGTCATTCATCTTTGGTTGATTGTGTTGTGCTATGATATTCATTCCAATTACTCTCGCACACCACCAAGTGGCATGTGACATGTAAGAAGTAACCCATGTACCTAATCGATTGTGCATTTGCATTCAAATGCAAATCTAAAAATAATGCACAAATTTAGGGGGAGCTCTTGCTTATCACATACTTATCAAAGCGACGATTATATTCATTGATTATATCTTTGTCGAAGCTTTGATCTATATGTTGTCATCAATTGCCAAAAAGGGGGAGATTGAATGCACATTTGCTCCCTTGGTGGTTTTGGTAATTAATAACAACATATAAGTCATTGAACTAATATATTCACCAAGTATATTTCTAAAAAAGTTCAAAGATGGGAATGGCAAAAGAATTGTGGAATTACCCCAAGATTCAAGGAAATAGGTTCGCCAAGCTTCAAGCAAGAGGACTTGACATTTTACATTTGTGAGAAATCACTTTGAGTCCATAGGAAAGCCAATACTATTAAAAAGGGGTAATGTTTTGATGGTGAACAATATGCTCAAACATGCACAAGTGACAGTCACCAAAACATCCACAAACTCTTCCACCAAAGTCTGTCCTAAGCCAAATATGCAAAATCGATGCAACCAACATTCCCATCCCGGTGCCACCAATTCTAAACCCTAGACAGACTTAGCCAAACCCAAACACTTCGGTGCAACCGACACTGCACTCTGTGCCACCGAGTTGGGTTGCCAAGATTCTTTTACGCAAGTTCTCATTTTCGATCCGACCGAGAATGGTGAATCAACGTCACCGAGATTGGTAAATCTGACCGTTGGTCACCTTGTCGGTGCAACCGAGAGTTGTATATCGGTCCCTCCGAGATTCAAAAGTTGCCACTTTTTGTCACTTTGCTACCACCAAGATTTACACATAGGTGTCACCGAGTCTGACTTATTATGTGTAACGGTTGGATTTTTGGGGATGCCTATATATACCCCTTCACCACCACCCACTTGAAAGAGAAGCACAGAGAACTATTCCATACCTATCCTACTCAGTTTTCTGAGAGAGAACCACCTACCCTTGTGTTGAGGTCAAGATCTTCCACTCCAACCATATGGATCTTGATTTCTAGCCCCCCCAAGTTGCTTTCCACCAATCCCATCTCTTCTACCAAGCCAAATCTGTGAGAGAGTGATTGTGTGTTGAGGAGTCTATCATCTTGAAGCACAAGAGCAAGGAGTTCATCGTCATTACTGAGCCTATTACCTTTTGGAGGGTGGTGCTTCCTAGATTGGTTAGGTGTCTCTTGGGAGCCTCCTACTTCATGTTGTGGAGTGAACCAAGAAGTTTGTAAGGGCAAGGATATCGCCTACTTCGTGAAGATCTACCCATAGTGAGGCTAGTACTTCATGGACGGAAGCCGCATGTAATAGTCAAGGTTGCTTCTCCATGGAACCCTCCGTGTGTAGAGCCTTCGTGGACTCTCGCGACCTTTACCCTCCGTGGGTTGTTGACTCCATGAACGTGAACGTACGATAGCACCACCTATCGGAACCACGGGAAAAATCATCGTGTCATCACTTGTGTTTGCTTTCCTAACCCTCTCTTTTACTTACATGTGCAATGTCTTTACTTTTCGCTACTAAACTCTTAGTCATGCATGTGTAGGGTGTTGGAAATATGACCTAGAGGCAATAAATAAAGTGTTTATTATTATATTTCCTTGTTCATGATAATCGTTTATTATCCGTGCTATAATTGTATTGATTGGAAACACATTACATGTGTGGGTAAATAGACAACACTTTGTCCCTAGTATGCCTCTAGTGAACTATCTCGTTGATCAAAGATGGTCAAGGTTTCCTAGCCATTGACATGTGATGTCATTTCATAACGGGATCACATCATTAGGAGAATCTTGTGATGGACAAGACCCAAACTAGAAACGTAGCATATGATCGTGTAAGTTTATTGCTACTGTTTTCTGCATGTCAAGTATATGTTCCTATGACCATGAGATCATGTAACTCACGGACACCGAAAGAATGCCTTGTGTGTATCAAATGTCGCAACGTAACTGGGTGACTATAAAGGTGCTCTAAAGGTATCTCCGAAGGTGTGTGTTGAGTTGGCATGGATCAAGACTGGGATTTGTTACTCCGTGTGACGGAGAGGTATCTCATGGCCCAATCAGTAATAAAACATCACAATAAGCCTTGCAAGCAATGTGACTAAGTGTTAGTCATGTGATCTTGTATTACGGAACGAGTAAAGAGACTTGCCGGTAACGAGGTTGAACTAGGTATGGAGATACCGACGATCGAATCTCGGGCAAGTAACATACCGAAGAACAAAGGGAACATCATACGGGATTAACTGAATCCTTGACATAGAGGTTCGACCGATAAAGATCTTCGTAGAATATGTAGGAACCAATATGGACATCCAGGTCCCGCTATTGGTTATTGACCGTAGAGGTGTCTCGGTCATGTCTACATAGTTCTTGAACCCGCATGGTCTGCACACTTAAGGTTTGGTGACGTTTCGGTAGTATAGAGTTATGTATGGTGGTGACCGAAGGTTTTTCGGTGTCCCGGATGAGACCCCGAACGTCACGAGGAGCTCCAGAATGGTCCGGAGGTAAAGATTGATTTATAGGAAGTCCTATTTTGGTCACCGGAAAAGTTCCGGACTCATCGGTAGTGTACCGGGAGTGCCGGTAGTGTACCGGGAGACCATCGGGAGGGGTATTTCGACCCAAGAGGCTTCATGGGCTGTGGGAGAGTGAATACCAGCCCTTTGTGGGCTGGTGGAAGTTCCACACAAGGCCCATGCAACTGGGAGAGAAAACCCAAAGAGATAAGGTGGAAAAAACGCAAAATAGGGAGGAATCCTAGTCCTACTAGGATTGGAGGAGGAGTCCTCCTCTCCTCCTTGATTCGGCCGAACCAAGGGCTGGTCCCTTGAGGGCCAAGCCTCCTCCTCTCTCCCTCCTATATATACTGGAGGTTTTAGGGTTTTTTGCACTTGATTGTTTAGCCACGTGCTACCCGTTCCTCCAGTGCATAGTTTCTCCTCTAGATCGGACTTCTGCAGTGCTTAGGCGAAGCCCTGCCGGAATAGCTCCACCACCATCGCCAGAGCGCCGTCATGCTGCTGGAGAACTCTTCTACCTCCCGGGTCCCTCTTGCTAGATCAATAAGGCGGAGATCGTCATCAAGCTGTACGTGTGCTGAATGCGGAGGTGTCGTCTGTTCGGTGCTTGATCGGGACGGATCGTGATTGGATCGCGGGACGCTCGGCGATTTGGATTGCAAAGACGTTCGACTACACCAACCGCGTTTCTTAACGCTTCCCGCTTAGCGATCTACAAGGGTATGTAGATCCACTCTCCCTCTCGTAGATGCTCATCACCATGGATAGGTCTTGCATGAACGTAGGAAATTTTTTGTTTCCTCTGCGATGTTCCCCAATAGTGGCATCATGAGCTAGATCTATGTGTAGATGAGATCTCGAGTAGAACACAAAGAGTTTGTGGGCGTTGATGGTTAGATTGCTTCCTCCCTTGGTCGTGTTTTGGTTCAGCAGTATTGTGGGATGAAGCGGCCCGGACCAACATTACTCGTACGCTTACGAGAGACCAGTTCCCTCAGCTGCAACTTGTTGCAAAAGATGGCTGGCGGGTGGCAGTTTCTCCTACTTTAGTTGGATCGGATTCGCCAAAGGCGGTCCTTGAGAAGGTTGAAAAGCAACTAATGTATCACCGTTGTGGTTTATGCGTAGGTGAGAATTGTTCTTGCTAGATACCCGTAGCAGCCACGTAAAACATGCAACAACAATTAGAGGACGTCTAACTTGTTTTTGCAGGGTATGTTGTGATGTGATATGGCCAATTACATGATGTGATATATGTGATGTATGAGATGATCATGTGTTGTATAGAATATCATGACTTGCATGTCGATGAATACGGCAACCGGCAGGAGCCATAGGGTTGTCTTTAATTATTGTATGATTTGCGTGTCAATCATTAAGCGCTATGTAATGCTTTACTTTATCGCTAAATGGTAGCAATAGTAGTACAAGCATGATGGGCGCGACAACCCCGATGGCGACACGTTGATGGATATCAAGATGATGGAGATCATGGTGTCGTGCCGGTGACGATGGAGATCATGCTGGTGCTTTCAAGATGTAGATCAAAAGCACAAGTTCATGGCCATATCATGTCACTTGTGATTTGCATGTGATGTTAATCCTTTTATGCACCTTGTTTTGCTTAGGACAACGGTATCATTATAAGGTGATCCCTCACTTAAATTTCAAGATGAATTGTGTTCTCCCCGAGTGTGCACCGTTGCGAAAGTTCGTCGTGTCGAGACACCACGTGATGATTGGGTGTGATAGACTCTACGTTCACATACAATGGGTGCCAGCCAGTGTTGCACATGCAGAACACTCGGGTTAAACTTGACAAGCCTAGCATGTACAGACATGGCCTCGGAACACAAGAGACCGAAAGGTCGAACATGAGTCATATAGTAGATATGATCAACATGATGATGTTCACCATTGAAACCACCTCAACTCACGTGATGATCGGACTTGAGTTGGTGAATTTGGATCATGTGACACTCAGATGACCTGAGGGATGTCAATTTGAGTGGGAGCTTTAGTAATTTGATTAACTAAACTCATTATCTTGAACAATAGTCTAAGTAAACTTTGCATATTTATGTTGTAGATCAATGGCTCGCGCAGTAGCACCCCTGAATTTTAATGCGTTCCTAGAGAAAGCTAAGTTGAAAGATGATGGAAGTAACTTTGTTGACTGGGTCTGTAATCTGAGGATTATCCCCACGGCTTCCTAGAAATCATATGTCCTTGATGCACCGCTTGGTGACCAACCAGAAGACATGACCTCCGAAGACGTTAAGAATGTTTGGGAGGCACGTACTAGAGATTACTCAATAGTTTAGTGTGCAATATTGTATGGCTTAGAACCGGGACTTCAAAGACGTTTTGAACGTCATGGAGCATATGAGATGTTCCAGGAGTTGAAGTTTATCTTTCAGAAGAACGCCCGGATCGAGAGGTATGAAACCTCCGATAAGTTCTATGCTTGCAAGATGGAGGAGAATGGGTCTATCAGTGAACATATACTCAGAATGTCTGGGTATTCAACTCGTCTAGCGGAGTTGGGAATTGCCCTTCCGCCAGAGGCGATCACTAACAGAGTTCTTCAATCACTGCCACCTAGTTACAACAGCTTTGTGATGAACTATAACATGCACGGGATGAACAAGTCAGTCGCCGAGCTGTTTGTTGCTAAGAATGGACCATTTCTTGAGAAAGAGTTTCTCTTGAAAGAATTGAGTGGGAGGAAAATAGAGCTTGATGAGGTTATTGAACCTTTACTTCAACCAGAAAGTAGCGCAGCTATTTTCTGTGGAACCTACGACGGTTGAAGAGGAAGTTAATGATGATGATCATGAAGCTTCAGACCAAGCTGCTATTGAACCTCGTAGGTCGACAAGGGTGCGTACTAGTCGTGAGTGGTATGGCAACCTTGTCTTGGAGGTCATGTTGTTGGACAAAAATGAACCTACAAGCTATGGAGGAGCGGTGATGGGCCTCGATTCCGAGAAATGGTTAGAGGCCATGAAATCCGAGATGGGATCCATGTATGAAAACAAAGTATGGACTTTGGAAGTATTACCTGAAGGGCGAAAGGCCATTCAGAACAAATGGATCTTTAAGAAGAAGACAAACTCGGATGGTAATGTCACTGTCTATAAAGCTCGACTTGTGGCAAAGGGTTTTTCACAAGTTCAAGGAGTTGACTACGATGATACCTTCTCACCCGTAGTGATGCTTAAGTCTGTCAGAATCATGTTGGCAATAGCTGCTTATTTCGACTATGAAATTTGGCAGATGGATGTCAAAACATCGTTCCTCAACGGTTTCCTTGAGGAAGAGTTGTATATGATGCAACCAGAAGGTTTCGTCGATCCAGAGAATGCTGACAAAGTTTGCAAACTCCAGCGATCCATTTATGGGTTGGTGCAAGCATCTCATAGTTGGAATAAGCGCTTTGATGAGGTGATCAAAGCGTTTGAGTTTATACAAGTTTATGGAGAAGCTTGTATCTACAAGAAAGTGAGTGGGAGCTCTATAGCATTTCTAATATTATATGTGGATGACATATTGTTGATTGGAAACAATATAGAAATGCTGGAAAGCATGAAGGAATATTTGAACAAGAGTTTTTCAATGAAGGACCTAGGAGAAGCTGCTTTCATATTAGGCATTAAGATCTATAGAGATAGATCGAGATGCTTAATAGCACTTTCATAGAGCACATACCTTGACAAAGTTTTGAAGAAGTTCAAAATGGATCAGTCCAAGAAGGGGTTCTTGCCTAGTTACAAGGTGTGAAGTTGAGTAAGACTCAATGCCCAGTGACTGCAGAAGATAGAGAAAAGATGAGTGTCATCCCCTATGCTTCAGCCATAGGCTCTATCATGTATGCAATGTTGTGCACAAGACCGGATGTCAGACTTGCCATAAGTATGGCCGGAAGGTTTCAAAGTGATCCTGGAATGGAACACTAGGCAGCGGTCAAGAATATCCTTAAGTACCTGGAAAGGACTAAGGACATGTTTCTCGTTTATGGAGGTGATGAAGAGCTTGTCGTAAAGGGTTACGTTGATGCAAGCTTTGACACTGATCTGGATGACTCTAAGTCACAAACCGGATACATATTTATTCTCAATGGGGGAGCGGTAAGCTGGTGCAGTTCCAAGCAAAGCGCGGTAGCCGATTCTACGTGCGAAGCGGAGTACATCGCAGCCTCGGAGGCAGCGAAGGAAGGTGTCTCGATGAAGCAGTTCATGACAGATCTTGGAGTGGTACACAATGCACTAAATCCAATGAATCTGTTCTGTGACAACACTGATGCCATTGCTCTGGCCAAGGAACCAAGGTTTCACAAGAGGACCAGACACATAAAGCAACGCTTTAACTCCATCTGCGATTACTTCTAGGAGAAGGACATAAATATTTGCAAAGTGCACACGGATCTGAATGTTGCAGACCCGTTGACTAAACCTCTTCCAAGGGCTAAACATGATCAACACCAGAACTGCATTGGTGTTCGATTCATTACAATGTAAATCACATAGTGATGTGAACTAGATTATTGACTCTAGTGCAAGTGGGAGACTGTTGGAAATATGCCCTAGAGGCAATAAATAAAGTGTTTATTATTACATTTCCTTGTTCATGATAATCGTTTATTATCCATGCTATAATTGTATTGATTGGAAACACATTACATGTGTGGGTAAATAGACAACACTTTGTCCCTAGTATGCCTCCAGTGAACTAGCTCGTTGATCAAACATGGTCAAGGTTTCCTAGCCATTGTCATGTGATGTCATTTGTTAATGGGATCACATCATTAGGAGAATGATGTGATGGAAAAGACCCAAACTACAAACGTAGCATATGATCATGTAAGTTTATTGCTACTGTTTTCTGCATGGCAAGTATATGTTCCTATGACCATGAGATCATGTAACTCACGGACACCAAAAGAGTGCCTTGTGTGTATCAAACATCGCAACATAACAGGGTGACTATAAAGGTGCTCTAAAGGTATCTCCGAAGGTGTCTGTTGAGTTGGCATGGATCAAGACTGGGATTTGTCACTCCGTGTTACGGAGAGGTATCTCAGGGCCCACTCGGTAATACAACATCATAATAAGCCTTGCAAGCAATGTGACTAAGTGTTAGTCATGGGATCTTGTATTAAGGAACAAGTAAAGAGACTTGCCGGTAATGAGGTTGAACTAGGTATGGAGATACCGACGATCAAATCTCGGGCAAGTAACATACCGAAGAACAAAGGGAACATCATACGAGATTAACTGAATCCTTGACATAGAGGTTCAACCGATAAAGATCTTCATAGCATATATAGGAACCAATATGGACATCCAGGTCCCGCTATTGGTTATTGACTGTAGAGGTGTCTCGATCATGTCTACATAGTTCTTGAACCTGCAGGGTCTGCACACTTAAGGTTTGGTGATGTTTCGGTAGTATAGAGTTATGTATGGTGGTGACCGAAGGTTGTTCAGAGTCCCGGATGAGATCCTGGACGTCACTAGGAGCTCCGGAATGGTCCGGAGGTAAAGATTGATATATAGGAAGTCTTATTTTGGTCACTGGAAAAGTTTCGGGCTCATCGGTAGTGTACCGGGAGTGCTGGTAGTGTACCGGGAGACCATCGGGAGGGGTATTTCGACCCGAGAGGCTTCATGGGCTGTGGGAGAGTGAATACCAGCCCTTTTTGGGCTGGTGGAAGTCCCACACAAGGCCCATGCAGCTGGGAGAGAAAACCCAAAGAGATAAGGTGGAAAAAAGGCAAAATAGGGAGGAATCTTAGTCCTACTAGGATTGGAGGAGGAGTCCTCCTCTCCTCCTTGATTCGGCCAAACCAAGGGCTGGTCCCTTGAGGGCCAAGCCTCCTCCTCTCTCCATCCTATATATACCGGAGGTTTTAGGGGTTTTTGCACTTGATTTTTTAGCCACGTGCTACCCGTTCCTCCAGTGCATAGTTTCTCCGCTAGATCGGATTTCTGCAGTGCTTAGGCGAAGCCCTGCCGGAATAACTCCACCACCATCGCCGAAGGACCGTTACGCTACCGGAGAAGTCTTCTACCTCTCCACTCCCTCTTACTGGATCAAGAAGGCGGAGATCGTCATCAAGCTGTACGTGTGCTGAACGCGGAGGTGCCGTCCGTTCGGTGCTTGATCGGGACGGATCGTGATTGGATCGCAGGACGCTCGGCGATTTGGATCGCAAAGACGTTCGACTACACCAACCGCGTTTCTTAATGCTTCCCTCTTAGCAATCTACAAGGGTATGTAGATCCACTCTCCCTCTCGTAGATGCTCATCACCATGGATAGGTCTTGCGTGAGCATAGGAATTTTTTTTCCCCATGCGACGTTCCCCAACATAGGGTGTTACTTGATATGCTATGAATGCTAAAACTTGCCAAGAACTAAAATTGGGAAAAGGGCAAAACTTTTATTTGGTCAAGTAGTCCAATCACCCCCCTCTAGACCTACTTTCAATCCTACACATACCAATCCACCTTTGGCCACTCAAGTCTACTTTGGTGATGATACAAGTTCAAAGGTATTGGGTCTTGGCATGGTGGTAATCTTCCCAGACTTGCCCATTGAGAATATCATGCTTGTTGAGACCCTTGCGTACAATTTACTTTCCGTTTGTCAACTTGCACTCATGGGTTTTGTACCTTCTTTGGTGTTGACACTATGGCCCTTTTGTGGAGCAAGACTCTTGAAGTAGCCTTTGTTGGGCATGTCGGAAATGGTCTCTATGTGGTTAACTTCTCGGAGCGACCCACTAAGACTGCAACTTGCCTAATGGCTAAAGTTGACGTGGGTTGGCTTTGGCATCGCCGACTAGCCCATGTCATTATGAGAGCTTTGCAAAGTCTCCTCAAAGGGGAACACGTTCTTGGACTAACAAATGTGACTTTTTCCAAAGATCGTGCTTACAGTGCTTGTATCGAAGGAAAGCTACATGGGAAGTCTCATCGGTCTACTACTATCATCTACTCGAAAAGGCCCTCTAAGCTCCTTCACATGAATCTCTTTGGTCCCCCATATTTTGATAGTCTTGGAGGAAGAAAGTATTTCTTGGTGATTGTGGATGACTACTCAAGATACACTTGGGTATACTTCTTTAAGAGGAAGAGTGAGACTCAACAAACCGTCATTGACTTTGCCAATGAAGCTCAACAATAACATGAGGCAAAGATATTAATGCTAAGAAGTGACAATGGCACCGAGTTCAAGAACTACACCTTGAATGAGTTCCTTAGTGATGAGGGAATCAAGCATCAATATACCGCACCATATACCCATCAACAAAACGGTGTTGCGGAAAGGAAGAATCGGACATTGACGGACGCAGCAAGAACCATGATGGTGGAATTCAAATCTCTGTACAACTTTTGGTCCAAAGCCATCAACACCGCATGTCATGCATCTACTCCGCGCTATCTCAACAAAGGCTTGAACAAGAATCCTTATGAAATTCTTACGAGTAACAAGCCCAACCTCAAGTACTTTCGGGTGTAAGTGTTTCATTCTACAAAAGGGTGTTTGTTTTTCTAAATTTGAACCTAGACCTCAAGAGGGCATATTTGTTGGTCATGCTACAAACTCTTGCGCTTACCGTGTCCTCAACAAGTCCAATGGACTCACTGAGGAGACATGTAATGTGGAGTTCGATGAAAATAATGGCTCCCAAGAGGAGCAAAGTGGGGTTTGTGATGTAGGTGATGAAATTCCTCCCCGGTCCATAACAAGAATGGGTGTGTGACACTTCCTACCCGTCGAGGAATCCCTTGTTGGCAAAGGATAAGGACAATATTCTACTAAAGTGGAACCATCACCAACCCAAGACCCACACGATTCCGAAGAACGAAGTGAAGGCCCTCAATCAGGTGAACATGATCAAGGGCAAGATTAACCTCATGATACTGGTGTTACACCAAGCGATGCCCAAGGTCAAGTTCACACCCCCGAGCAGGCTCAAGATCAAGAGCAAGATCATGATGATGCTCAAGGTCATAAAGATGATGCAACTCCACTATCCCAAAATGGTGCTCCACAACCTTCCATGGAGGAGATCTTAGAAAGACAAGCCACCAAGATAGCTGCCAAGCTTGAACGTAAATAACATGTTTTGGAGAACATCTATGATAGCTTGAATAGACGGGTAACCACTCATAAACATTTAACAAACTTTTGTGCACATCATGCGTTTGTTTCTTGCATTGAACCCCTTAAGGTACAAGAAGCGCTCGAGGAGACGAAACGGCTTGAAGCCATGCACAATGAACTTAATAACTTCGAGCACAACAAAGTGCGGCATTTGGTGCCAAGACCAAAGGAGAATCACAATGTCATTGGAACTAAGTGGATATTTAGGAACAAGCAAGATGCGAACGGTGTTGTCATTCGCAACATGGCAAGATTGGTGGCTCAAGGCTACTCCCAAGTCGAGGGTATCGACTATGGTGAAACCTTTGCTCCAGTCACTCGCCTTGAATCTATTCGCATGTTGCTTGCATTTGCATCTCATCATGATTTTAAGTTCTATCAAATGGATGTGAAAAGTTATTTTATTAATGGTCCTCTTAAGGAGTTGGTATATGTCAAGCAACCCCTGGGGTTCGAGGATCCTATGTTCCCCAATCATGTATATGTTCTCGATAAGGCACTCTATGGCCTTAAACAAGCCCCATGTGCGTGGTATGAGCACCTTACCGAGATGTTGCAAGACTGTGGGTTTGAAATTGGGAAAATCGATCCCACTCTTTTCACAAAGTGGGTTGATGGGAACTTGTCTGTATGCGAACTATATGTTGATGATATTATATTTGGTTCTACTAACAAAGCTTTCAATGATGAGTTCGCCGCACTAATGACCATAAAGTTTGAGATGTCTATGATGGGAGAGTTGAAGTTCTTCCTTGGATTCGAAGTCAAGCAACGAAGTCAAGGAACCTTCATCAACCAAGCTAAATATACTCAAGACATGCTCAAAAGATTCAAGATGGATGAGCTCAATCCGCCCAAGGCCAACACTCCTATGCCTCTCAAATGCTATCTTTACAGTGATCCCAATGGTAAAGTCATGGATCAAAAGGTATACCGCTCCATGATTGGATCGCTTCTTTGTCTTCGTGCATCTAGGCCGGATATCATGTTGAGTGTGGGAATTTGTGCATGTTTTCAATCCGCACCTAAGGAAAGTCACTTTGTGGAGGTCAAGCGAATCTTTTGATATTTGGCTCATACCCCAAACTTTGGCTTATGGTACCCCAAAGGTCCTTTATTTTATATCATAGGATATTCGGACTCGAATTGGGCAGGAGACCGTGTGAAGAGAAATTCAACTTCTGGGGGTTGCCAATTCATTGGTCGCTCTTTGGTAAGTTGGTCTTCAAATAAAGAAAAATGTGTTTCTCTCTTGTCCACCGAGGCCGAGTATGTAGCCGCCGCAAGCTGCCGTGCATAGATTCTTTGGATGGGGCGAACTTTAAAGGAATATGGTGTCACTTGTGACAAAGTGCCTCTCTATTGTGACAATGAAAGTGCAATCAAGATTTCCAACAACCCGCTTCAACATTGCAAGACAAAACATATTGAGATTCCTCATCACTTCATCTGGGAGCATATCAAGTGCAGGGAGATTGATCTTATTCATCTCAATACTAATGAACACCTTTTAGACATCTTCACTAAGCCATTGGATGAAGCAAGTTTCGCGAGTTAAGGCATGAGCTAAATATGATTGATTCGATAAAAAGTGTATTGAAAGTTTCCACACCCCACCACACTCATCATAGTATCTTGCTTAGATGTAGGCATGGACATAAGGGGAGTGTTGTTCTCTCAATGAACTCTCCCTTCCCCTATTATGCACAAATCGATCAAATATTTCACATTAGTTATTTTTGATGTACATGTGCTTCAAAGACGAGTTTTGGTCATGGACCCAAGGTTAAAATCTTCGCGGTGCCATACCAGTTGACTCAAAAATAGGTGGCCTCAGCCCCCCCTCCTAGTGATGCATTTGTCATTGTTCTTGCCTAAAGTGTGTTTTTCTTGATTTTTATTCGCTCTCGCTAGTTTGTTTAGGACCTAGGTGTGGGTATCCTCCATGGTTTGATTTTTTGTGCTTTTTGATTTTGCAACCCTGGGACTTACCTCACCAAGCATCTGTGTCTTGCCTACATCCCAAGCTCTCCTCTTCTCATAACCCCTCTATCCAATTGTATGCGTCTTGATCTTGTCGGTGGTGGCTGTGGACAGGCAATACAACCGGTGTCTCAAGCGGTTCAACCATTGGGCCATCTTGTTGTACCATCTCAGCGGTACAACCAGTCCAGTTAAGCGGTTCTACCACTAACTCCCAACTGTACCAGGGTCGATACAACCGCCCTTCCGGGCGGTACACCCGCCCGCGGTGTAACGAGCACTTAAAGGGGAAGGGGCGCGCCGAAGGGGTACTCATGTTTTCCCTCATGCCCGACCCCCCTCTGTTGCCCTAGCCACCGGCCACCGCCACCACCGCCCGGGAGTGCCCTCCGGCGCCCCGAATCTACGGCTTCCTCTCGGATCTGCTCCGTGGAGGCCCCCTCTTCTCCATTCTTCCCATGGACACTGGTAATGCCTCGTTCTTCTTTCATTTGGGTCCTCTCTTTGGATCCTCCATTGTTAGGGCATTCTTTGGTTTCCCGCATTTTTAATCAAATTATTGGATGGAATAGATCACTACTACACCTCCTATTACTTGTGCTGCTTAGACCTTAGAATATTGGTGCGTGGTTCGAATCCGTATGTGCCGGTTCCCCACAGGTGTGGTGTTGTTTGTACAAGTGGTACAACTGCTTACATTTGCGGTACAACCGTTGCAGCAGTACAACCACTAGGGTGACCTGTTCAACTGGGTTCTCTGAATCACGTACCACTGTTTTATCTTCTCTACTTCACAACTAATATATTCCTGTGTTTGCGTACAATCCCCTCATCTTTTCTGGGTTTTCTTGTGTGCTTCTCGTGTGTGTCTGCACATGGCACAGGTTCTCGCTCTGCTCCTCGTAAGAATTCCAAGAAACGAGCTTGCAGATGTAGGCTCATCAATGAGTCAGAAGAAGAGGAAGTTGTGATTCCCACCAAGCCAACTCATTGTGAGAAGTCTTTGGCCACCAAGCAAAAAGGAGCAAAGCCTGTGCACAAATGGAAAGAAGCTGATTGGGAGAAGTTTTGCATTCAAAATCCATATGAGGTCCCTATTGCTCCTAGGTGGTCCACCCCTCAGTTCAGAAATGAGATGCAAGTGCGGATTGTGCACGAACTTTATGACCATCACAAGAACAAGTTCGCCAAGCAATGGACAATTGCCATTGAGTACTGGAGGAACAACTTGGATTACTTTGGGGAGGCTTTGGCACTGTGCGAGGAGTTTGACTTGATCAATCTCATGACAATCAATTGTGCCTTTGATGTGTAGCTCATTCACCACTTATATGCCACTTTCCACTTTGGCACTGATGATGCTCGTCACCTTTCCTTCATGTGTCGTGATGAATTCTTCCATGTTTGGTGGTGTACATTTTTCAATGCTCTTGGCTATGATGATACTGGCCTCTTTGCGAATGGTGACATCCATCCTCACGACCAGGCTACCTCCATGGAGAAGGAGTTGCCCCCTTTGTACATTATTGGGCGGGGCATTCTTGGAGGTTCCAAGGACCCGCAGTAGGTCTATGATATCTTGAATCGTGTCTTATGGAATGTTCTTTTGCCCAAGGATGGGAATCAAGATGAGATTCATGGTTATCTGGTCGATCTTCTTGTGGCTATGAAGACCGAAGTTGGCTCTCGTGCTACGTTTGATGCTTCCAAGTGGTTGTGGGAGGAGATGTTCAGCACACTCTTTTATAGGAAGGTACCCACCTATGCTCCATTTATCATGTGCTTTCTAAACTCTGTCTGGGTAGTTCGCAGGCCTAGAGAGCCTCTCACTTCTCCGTACAACCTCATCGAGCATGAGATCAAGCAACTCCGGAAGAGGAAGCATGCTGAGCCTTGATTTCCCCCTGGCCACCCAGAGGATGTTTTTGCTACTTCCAACGACAGTGATTTTGATCTTCTAGCAGAGGCCAAGCCCTCTTGGGTCACTAAGCTCATTGCCAAAATAAAGAAGACCTTCTGCCTATAGACCCACGTTCGAAAGAAGCTCTATGAAGCCCATGTCAATGAGAAGCTTGCCAGACACAGAAAGATTCAGATTATGCAGGCTCACCATCTTAAGGCTGACAATGGTTCTGAGAATATCATCATTCCTGAAGAGAAGTGGATCTACAAGCATAGCACTTGGACTGATGGTGAGGGCTCGGGTCAGCCTGCTGCCTCCTCATGTGCTACTGCTGATGATGATATTATGGATGATGCTAATGATGTTGATGGGTCTGCCAGTGATGATTCAAAGGAGACCGAGGGTTCTGACAAGGTCTACTGAGCTCTGGGGCGTTAGCATCACTCTTTTCCTTTTGGTGTTTTGATGCCAAAGGGGGAGAGAGTTATATTATGTCGGGATTTGCATGGGTGTGGTTGTGGTTTTCCTGTTTTGTGTCTTCCCCGTTGAACTCTTATTTGCTTTAGTCGGTTGTGGACTTGTCTTATGTGGAGACTCTTTGCGATCCCTTAAAATCTTTATCTTGTCTCGTTGTTTAAGTAGATCCCGAGGTTCATTGATGCCCTTATTATTAATATCTACTTCTTATCCTGTACAAATGCACATTTTTGTTATCCTTTCATTTGTACCCATTGGTCGGTCTATAAAATCAAGGGGAGCTCCCGTGTTTGCGAAAATCTCATCTGATGCATACTTTGAGGGGGAGCTCCTCTTTTATTTTTTGGACCATCAATGCAAATTGTGTTGTTGTCATCATCCACCAAAAAGGGGGAGATTGTAAGGGCATTCTCTTACCTTACTGTTTTGGTGATGATGACACCTCACTTTGTCATCTAATCGTGTATCAAGTTCTTCAGGTACTACATGTGCGACAGAAGATGGTTTGGCATTCCCTTCACATGGAAAATAACGAAAACGATGTTCTCTACGCGTTTATTTCTTTGGTCGTAGGGATCATGTACTATTAAGAGGGAATTCTCATTGGAAGGTTTTGGGTGAATCAATACACATACATGTTCTTGTTGTTGGAAATATGCCCTAGAGGCAATAATAAATTGGTTATTATCATATTCCCTTGTTCATGATTATTGTTTACTATCCATGCTAGAATTTTATTGATTGGAAACTCAAATACATGTGTGGGTACATAGACAACACTGTGTTCCTAGTGAGCCTCTAATAGACTAGCTCGTTGAATCAAATATGGTCAAGGTTTCTTGGCCATATACATGAGTTGTCATTTGATAACGAGATCACATCATTAGGAGAATGATGTGATGGACAAGACCCAAACTATGAATGTAGCATATGATCGTGTTAGTTTATTGTATTGTTTTTTGCATGTCAAGTATCTGTTCCTATGACCATGAGATCATGCAACTCACTGACACCGGAGGAGTACCTTGTGTGCATCAAACGTCACAATGTAACCGGGTGACTATAAAGGTGCTTTATAGGTATCTTTGAGGGTGTCTGTTAGGTTGGCATGGATCAAGATTGGGATTTATCACTCCGTATGATGGAGAGGTATCTCTGGGCCCACTCGGTAATAGAACATCACAAGAAGCTTGCAAGCAATGTGACTAAGGAGTTAGTCATGAGATCTTGAACTAGGTATGGACGTACCAACGATCGAATCTCGGGCAAGTAACATACCTATGGACAAAGGGAATTGTATACGAGATTGATTGAATCCTTGACGTCATGGTTTGACCGATAAAGATCTTCGTAGAATATGTAGGAACCAGTATGGGCATCCAGGTCCAGCTATTGGTTATTGACCGTGGAGTTGTCTCTGTCATGTCTACATAGTTCTCGAACCCATAGGGTCAGCACGCTTAACATTCGGTGACGATTTGGTATTGTTAAGTTATGTATGTTGGTGACCGAAGGTTGTTCGGAGTCCAGGATGAGATCTCAGATGTCATGAGGAGGTCCAGAATGGCCAGGAGGTAAATATTTATATATGGGAAGTCATATTTTGGCTACCGGAAAAGTTTTGGGTTTTTCCGGTATTGTATCGAGAAGCTTCCGGAAGGTTCTAGAGGGTTCCGGAGAAGTCCAAAAGGGTCCCTCGAGCTAAGGGAGTCCTGGATTAAGTGGTCGTCGGGTGGCCTACTTGTTTCTGATGGGCTGGACTATGTGGGCCACTTGCTGAGCATTGGATTGATCAAAGGTCCCATCGCCAGGGAGGAAGCCTCAGGAGTCGTGGCGTGCCCTCCAAGTTTGAAATTGTAGATAGGCATGTTTTTCCCTTCGATGTGCAACCGACCATGTGTAAACCCTAGGTACTCTTGCCATCAATATAAGCTGAGGGGTTTTAGATTGTAGGGCATAGAAACTCATCTAGGGTTCTAGCTATTCGATCTCGAGGTAGATCAACTCTGTAACCATCATACCATTAATATAATCGAGTAGGGCGTAGGGTTTTACCTCCATATGAGGGCCCGAACGTGGGTAAACATCGTCTCCTTTGTCCCCTATTACCATTGATCCTAGTCTCACAGCTTGGGAGCCTCTACCCGAGATCCGCCGGTTTTGACAATGACATTGGTGCTTTCATTGAGAGTTCCGCTCTGATTGCCAAAGGAATTGATGACTCGCCTTGTCATAAGCAACAAAATCTGCAGCCATGATATTCTCATCCCTGGTCAGATCTTCACAAGCAGCAACGTCTTGTCGCACGCCGACCCCTATTAAGGGATCAGATTCGGAACCCTAGAGTTCGTCGCTGATTCACGGGGAGAACTTGTCTTGATGGAACCCTCAGCTGTCATGGAGGAGCCTGCAGATCCCGATGCCTAAACGCCGAAGACATCTGGCCCCACCTCTAAGGTGGCCTTCACCCTCAGGCTATCTAGAACACCCAATCTAGTCATTGTGCCTGGATCCGCTACGGCCGAACATGACCCAAATTCTCTTTCAAGCGACTTCGGAACTACGACGCCGTAGATCGACCCTGCGCACTTCAGCGACACGCGTCCTACCGATGCCTCATCCCAAAACGAGCTATTTGATCAGATTCAGACCATGCGTATGACTAACGACCAGACCTCGGTCTATGACCGGATTGGGCTTAAACCCGAGGATAGGGAGATTCGCACCCCACAGTCACTCACTTAGTCGCCACCGTCGAGTGTCTGGCTAGGGGCTCGTCCCCCAATGATCGGAATTAAAAATGGTTTATACCCGAATCTCCGATCATCGAGACCTCGCTTGCAACCCAGACCCTAGAGTTTGCTCCGGAGATAGATCGGTATTGGTCCCCGATCTAGTGCGCAACTTGGAACCCGTAATTTTGGACTCACATCATGGCGTGGAATCAAAGTTTTTCCCACCCACCACCCAAGTCGAGCATTCAAGCATTGCAGGAGGGTCCAAGTCTTCGGACTTACGGGATGGTAAACAGTTACCAGGAGAGTCGGTTCATCATTTTTGGGCTAGGCTCCTCCTCACTATAAACAAAGCACGAGGTTCTAGTGACCAGGAGATGATGGCAACCTTCAATTGCAATTGCCATGATGAAGGGATCCTCAACACCCTAGCTTATCAGCACATTCGCGACTTCACCGAGCTGTCGGACTTGGTACAAAAATACTGTGCCATGGAGAGCACCTGGCAAGCCGAACAACTACTATCCGAACCAACCTTTACCGAGTACCCTAGAGGAGATCGGAAAAAGAGGATACCTTTTAAGCGGCTAGCCAAACTCGAACCCGCTGAAAAGAGAAATAGACCCTTTGCAGGGGTCAGAACTGTCCTTGATGGGCTATTAGATAAACCATGCCCTATACATTCTGTATTGCTGAACACAAGCCCGACTCACAACCTTAGAGCTTGCTGGGTCGTCAAGCAGGTTGCAAAAAGTGGTGAAGCCATCCTCGAGGCACTACCACCAAACAGGCGCTCCACATCGCCACTAGAATATAACGTCGAAGTCCTGACGATCTACGAAATGTTCCCCTCAAGGAATAGGAGGAAAAGAGCTCTTAGAGAACTCAAACAGGTCTATCATGTGGCAGCAACAAGTTCATGGGCAGACATACCCATCACCTTCGGAGATACTGACCAACCAGCCATCCGTCCCGGCTATACACCGGCCACATTGGTCCTAAACCCCATCGTCGATCGCTTCAGGCTGCATACAATGCTAATGGATGGCGGCAGCGGTCCTTTTCTACAAAGATACCTTGGAAAAAATGCAGTTCGGCCGATCTCGCATCGAGCATAGCAACACAACATTCCGGGGGATCATTCCTGGGAAAGAGGCGCGTTGTTCAGGACGTATCACACTGGATGTAGTGTTCGGCATGCCCGAAAACTACTGTCGTGGGAACGAGCCTGATAGTAGATGGTAGGGGTACGTAAGGAGAGGGCAGATTCCTAGCTACGGCGAGGGTGTACACACGGATGTATGAGTTCAGGCCCCTCTCGTGGAGGTAACAGACCTACGTCTCAGTGCTCGGGAGCTTATGTCGTGTAGAATGTTGAGATTACAATGGTTGCGAACCCTTGTGTAGGAGGGGAGGGGCGACTTATATAGAGTTTGCTGCCCCTCATAATTACCCATCATCTAAGGGTCCGATCGTGGGGTTAAAGTCTGTCGTTACTGGTAACGTACATACTAAAAGCTATTAATGAAGATTGGACCAACGTCTGCCCATTGGGCTCTTAACGGTGGCTCCTGGTCTTCTAGCGTCGAGTGAGAACGATGTCTTCTGAGTGACACACGACTACCGAGTGAAGGAAGGAGTCTTCGAGTGGATAGCCTGTCGAGTGACTTGAACGTCTCATGGAATCCAGTCAGAAGTTTATGCTTGATCTTCAAGTACTCCAATGTAGTGTCCTTAGGTAGGGTATGTGGGCCTTGCCTAGGACCCTACGCTAGGTACATATCCTCGTCATTATCCCCCGAATGGATCGGGGTTCGAGTGGTGAAATGGGGGTATCAATGCCAATCTCGAATTAGGGCATCAAATCTTTCGAATGATATTCGGGGTTTCAACGAAACTTGCATCGATTGAACTCTGAGTATTGACGTCAATTCAGGATCAACATGCCAAATCTTCTGAATAATATTTGAGGCTTCGACGAAACTTGCGTCGATTGAACTCTTCTCCATTTGCCTGGATCTATTTAGCCTTGAAAGTGTCTGAGTGGATGTTCAATGCCTATTTTGCTCCGAGTGAACTGAAAGCATCTTTGGAGGTGACGGGTCGGTTTGTCAGACCCGGATTTTGCGGGATACGAAAATTTGGGAAGCGTGCGCGTGCGATGATGACGCCACGATCAGGGCAAGTGGAGGCACGACGCCTCGATTCTTGCGCCTGTCATATCGCCACATATTGGGCGCCGTTAGCGGTTGGCGTATGCGGTGATCTCACAGGCCCACCGGTCAGCGAGGCACTCGACGGAGTATAAAGCTCCACGCGTCGCGATTCGCACAGTACCTCCGCCCATTCTTTCTCCTTTCCTCCGCCTCCTCTGCCTCCAACGCCCCACTCCACTGTTCACAGAGCAGGGATGCGCGTCACTCGACGGGTCAAGTGGCAGGTGAATGTTCGGACATGGCTGACCTTGTCGAACGTTTCCATAACCAATGAGGGCACACTAAGTGCACCCACTAGGTGTAGTCCCCGAGGCTACCGTTAATCGCAGACGATAAGCAGTAGTCTTGAAAACTTGAAATCGGGATTTCCGTCGTACGCGGAGTACTGGAGTCACTCGACATGTTGAGTGCATTTTTTCCTGACGAGTTACTTGATAGGTCGAGTGTTAACCGTCTCAGTGGGGGCACTCTGAGTGCACCCACTGGGTGTAGTCCCTGAGACCGCGGTCGAGTGCTTGCACTGGCAGGGGTCTTAGTAGAGACTGCTTTGAATTTTTTTACGGCACGCGGAGCGCCAGGGCCACTCGACATGTCAGGTGGACTTTTTTCTTGAATTCTTCTTCCCCTGGACATGGGTTTCATGGACATCATAAGTCAACCAATATATGACGCTGTTCCAAGGTAGTTAGACAGTCATTCGACGGTATTCATAGCCCAGTCGACCGTCCTTGGCATTACTTGCCGATTGAACTTCTTTATTTTGTTGGTTTTAGAGGGCTTGCGAACTTGGGACGCAGTACAAGGATCTAGAGGATGAGAGGAACCGACTGCGTGTAGATCTGGAAGCCTCCAAGAATGCTCTGGAGCGAGCATGTGCGGAGCTGAAGTCTCTAGGAGGTAACTACTGTCGACTTTCTGCATTCCCATCTTCACTTTTCATGTTTTGAACCAAGTGTTCTCACTCAAACAGACGTACGCAATGAAAATTGTCGACTCCAAGCGCGACTCAACAATGTTGTTTCTTTAGATTCCATGAAGAAGGCACTGGAGGAGAAGGAAAAAACACTTGCCAACGCCGAACGGGTGGCTAGGGATAAGACCGAAGCTGCATATCAGAAGCTGGCGGCCGCCAAGAAGCTGGAGGAGGAGAACGCAAAGCTGAAGCAAGAGCGCGTGGACCTCGTCAAAAGGGCCGAGCAGCTGAACAAAAGGAGCAATGGCATGGAGAAGCACTTGGGCGAATTCTCGAGGAAGATGTACATCATGCTCGACGGTGAGTGTTTCTTGTCGACTGAAGTTTGTTAAAGCTTGGAAGGTCGTAGCTCACCGATTCTCCTCCCATTCCCACTCTTCAACAGAATTCTACCAGGACTTCGAGAAGGAGACAGAGGAGTTTGAGCCCAATCTGGATCCCACTAAGTCACCTGTCACAGACACGGTGGCCATGAACATGCTCAGACTCAATTTCCGGCTCCAGGGCGTTCAGGCATATATTGTCCGACTGAAATCTGCAATGGAGAGAATTGACAAGGAGCTATGGCCTGAGTACACCCTTCAGCTCGACCTCAACTCCATGATGGCTCGCCTGAACGAACTTCCAAGTCGAGTGCAGGTCTGGAAGAAATCTGCTACTCGTTGCGGGGCTGACATGGCGCTATCACTCATTAGGGTCCATTGCAGGGACATGAGGGAAGAGAAGCTGAAGGAGCTCCGGGTGGTTAACATGAAGAAACTCCAGTTTGAGGACTTCATGGAAACCTTCATCGAAGCAGCCACCGAAATCGCAGACGGCATCAACTTGGACACTTTTGTCGAGCCAGCCAGCCCGTCAGATGCTTAAAAAACTTCATTCAGGCCTTAGGCTTGAGCACATTTGCTTCTTTACGAAACATTTATCTGTGATTTAACCTTTGGAGATTATCCGTATTCGGCTTTAATCACGTGTTCGACTGAGTTTTTTTAGGCTTAGGCGAAAACATGTTCGCAGTTGAGCCCCCGAGTGTGAGGATTGCTCACCGCTCAGGATATTTTTGATCCTAAGAAAATACGGATTCATAAATAGGCTGTCGAGTGAATGGATTATTATCTGCACGACAGGGTCTTTAACTTAGGCGAACATGTTCGCATCTAAGCCCCCGAGTGCGAGGATTGCTCATCACTCGGAGTTATTTTCAAACTTAGGTGAATGTCAGCTAAGCCCCCGAGTGTGAGGATTGCTCATCACTCGGAGTATTTTTGAACCTAAGCGAAGACGGATTCGCAAATAGGCCGTCGAGTGAATGGACTGCCATCCACCCGACAGGTTTTTTTAACTTAGGCGAAACATGTTCGCAGCTAAGCCCCCGAGTGTGAGCATTGCTCATCACTCGGAGTATTTTTGAACCTAAGCGAAGATGGATTCGCAAATAGGCCGTCGAGTGAATGGACTGCTATCCACCCGACAAGGTTTTTAACTTAGGCAAAACATGTTTGCAGCTAAGCCCTCGAGTGCGAGGATTGCTCATCACTCAGAGTTATTTTGAAACTTAGGCGAATGTCGATTTGCAGCTAAGCTATCAAGTGAATGGACTGCTATCCACCCGATAGGGTTTTTAACTTAGGTGAAACATGTTCGCAGCTAAGCCCCCGAGTGTGAGGATTGCTCATCACTCGGAGTATTCCCAAATATGAAACTGTACGATCAGAATTGACAATATATATTGCAGAAATTTGAATTGCATTGATGAAGTATTCTAATTACATCAAAAGATTCTTCTGTCTCTTAAGTATAAAAACACCAGAGCAGATCTGCGTTCCAGGCTCGTGGCTCGTCTATCCACTTCATGAGATTATACAGATGATAGGCTCCGTTGTTAAGCACTTTAGTGACGATGAAAGGACCTTCCCATGCAGGACCAAGCTTGTGAGGTCAATGTTGATTCACTCGGAGCACTAAGTATCCCTCATGAAACGACCGACTCTTCACATTCTTTGTATGAAAGCGCCACAGATCCTGCTGATAGGCAGTAGTCCGGATCAAAGCCATCTCTCGTTCTTCCTCCAGGAGATCTACACCATCCTGCCTAGCCTGTTCGGCCTCAGCCTCAGAATACAGTTCCACTCGAGGAGAATTGTGAAGCAAGTCACTCGGTAAGACAGCTTCAGCACCATAGACCAGGAAGAAAGTAGTCCATCTAGTCGACCGATTAGGCGTCGTCCTCAGACCCCACAAAACAGATGGCAGCTCAGTTACCCAGGCTCCGGCGGCATGATCCAAAACGCGCATGAGACGAGACTTCAGACCTTGCAGGATGAGACCATTAGCCCGCTCGACTTGTCCATTGGTTTGAGGATGTGCAACAGATGCATAATCCACTCGGGTGCCTTGGGAGTTATAGAAGTTCCTGAATTCTTCTGAGTCAAAATTAGTGCCGTTGTCTATGATGATGCTGTGTGGAATGCCGTATCGATAAATTATCTCCCTCATGAATGTGACCGCCGTGCGGGAGTTCAGCTTCTTGATTGGCTTGGCTTCTATACACTTGGTGAATTTGTCGACTGCTACTAGCAAGTGAGTGAAACCGTCTTTTCCGGGTCGAAAAGGACCAACCATGTCGAGTCCCCAAACAGCAAACGACCAGGCAAGAGGAATTGTCTTCAGAGCAGATGTCGGCTTGTGTGACAAGTTTGGATAGAGGTGGCAACCATCACAATGATCAACGATGCCTTTAGCCATCTCATTAGCTCATGGCCAGTAAAAACCAGCTCGGTATGCTTTAGCGACAATCGTCCTTGAGGACGCATGGTGGCCGCAAGTTCCCGAGTGAATCTCGTCCAGAATCATTCGACCTTCCTCGGGGGAAATGCAGCGCTGTATAACACTAGTCGCACTCTCTCTGAACAGCTGATCTCCCATCACAGTAAAAGCCTTGGACCTGTGCACAATCTGTCGAGCCTCTGTTTCATCTTCAGGGAGTTCTTGTCTGAGGATATAGGCAATGTAAGGCACAGTCCAATCGGGAGTGATAACCAGAATCTCCATGACCAAGTCAGTTACTCCAGGGACATCGACTTCTGTCGGGTCAGTGGAACTCAAAGCTTGTGGTGGCTCTTCGATGAAAGGATCTTCTTGAACCGAAGGAGTGTGCAAGTGCTCTAAGAACACACCGCTGGGGACAGGCCGTTGAGTGGACCCAATCTTGGATAACTCATCGGCCGCCTGATTTTTCAGTCGGGGAACATGATGAAGTTCTAGGACTTCGAATTTCTTCTCCAACTTTCGGATTGCATTGCACTATCCAGTCATAGCGGGGTTTCAAACATCCCACTCTTTCATCACTTGATTCACTACCAGACCTGAGTCGCCATAAACCATCAGGCACTTGACGTCGAGTGAGATAGCCATGCGCAACCCACACAAAAGTGCTTCATATTCTGCCTCATTGTTGGAGGAATCAAAGTGAATTTGCAAGACATAGCTGAGCTTTTTACCCATGGGAGATATCAAGACAACCCCAACACCGGACCCATTCAACATTTTAGAGCCGTCAAAGAACATTGTCTAATGTGCCAAGTGAACTTGGATAGGCTGTTGCTATTCAATCTACTCGGTCATGAAATCTGCCAATGCTTGGGACTTGATTGTGTTTTTGGCTTCGAATCTGATGTCAAAGTGTCCAAGCTCGATTGCCCATTTAGCCACTCGACCTGATGCGTCTCAATTATTGAAAATCTTGGACAAAGGAGCATCACTGACGACTGAAATCGAGTGTTCTTGGAAATAATGCGCCACCTTCTTCGCTGATAGGTAAATACCATAAACTAGCTTCTGATAGTGTGGATATCTTTGCTTTTAGGGGGACAAAACTTCCGAGACATAATAGACTAGCCATTGGACTTTGTAAGCTTTACCCTCCTCTTCCCGCTCGACAGTTAGCACTGTACTAACGACCTGATTTGTGGCCATGATGTACAGGAGCAAGGGCTCTTTGCTGGCACGGCAAGCACCGGCTGGGTGGAGAGCAGGGCTTTGAGCTCAACAAACGCTGCTTCAGCTTCAGGAGTCCAGTCGAACATGTCAGACTTCTTCATCAATTGATATAAAGGCAGAGCCTTCTCACCAAGACAAGAAATGAATCACTCAATGCTGCCAAGCAACCTGTGAGCTTCTGAACGTCATGCACTCGCACGAGAGTCTTCATACGGGTAATGGTGCTGATTTTCTCAGGGTTGACATCAATTCCTCGCTCGAAAACGACAAAACAGAGTAACCTGCCACCAGGGATGCCGAAAGTACATTTGGCCGGATTCGGCTTTATGTCAAATCACCTCAAATTGGCGAATGTCTCGGCCAAGTCAGCCAGCAGGTCGGAACCTTTGCAGGACTTGACCACTATATCGTCCATGTACGCCTCGACATTCCGAGGGATCTGGTCGAGTAAACATTTCTGAATCATGCGCATAAAAGTAGCGCCGGCATTCTTGAGACCAAAAGGCATAGTGATGTAACAAAAACACCCAAATGGGGTGATGAAGGCTGTCTTTATTTCGTCCGGGCCATACACACAGATCTGATGGTACCCAGAGTAAGCATCCAAAAACGATAAACGCTCACACCCCGCAGTTGAGTCAACAATTTTATCTATGTGGGGGAGCGGAAAATGATCTTTCGGGCACACCTTGTTGAGATGTTTGAAGTCAATGCACATGCGCAACGACTTATCTTTCTTTGGCACCATCACAACATTCGAGAGCCACTTGAAGTGGTAAATCTCCCGAATGAACTTGGCTTGCAAGAGATGGGCCACTTCTTCTCCGATTGCCTTGCGCTTCTCCGCCGCTGAGCGACACAAATGCTCCCTGACAGGTTTGGCTTTCGGATCCACTTGTAGCCGGTGCTCAGCCAGCTCCCTGGGAATCCCCGGCATGTCAGTAGGCTTCCATGTGAAGATATCCTAGTTCTCATGGAGGAACTGGATGAGCTCGGCTTCCTATTTGCCGTCGAGTGTTGATGAGATATTCGTCGGGACAGCAGTAGGATCCATCGGGTGGATGTGTACCTTCTTCACTTCCCCTGCCGACTGAAATGCCGACTTGGAAGCCGACTTCTTTGCACGGAGCAAATCAGCAGGGTCAGCGGTTTTCTTGTACTCCTCCAACTCAACCATGGCCATCTGGTGATCAACGATCTTGGAGCTTTGCTGGAGGCATTCTTCGTCCCACTGTCGATTGCCGGTGACCGTGATCACGCCCTTAGGGCCTGCCATCTTCAACTTGAGGTACACGTAACATGGTCGGGCCATAAACGTGCATATGCGGGTCGACCCAAAATGGCATGGTAAGCACTCTGGAAATCCATGACTTCAAACATCAACTTTTCTTTTCGGAAATTTTTGCCATCCCCAAATGTCACATCCAATGCTATCTGGCCGAGTGACTTGGCCTTCTTTCCTGGGATGACCCCGTGAAACTGTATGTTGCTTTCACTCATACGGGACATCAGAATGCCCATCCCTTTTAGGGTATCCGCATAGAGAATGTTCAGGCCGTTGCCACCGTCCATGAGGACCTTTCTAAGTCGAGTGCCCCCCACCATCGAATCAACTACTAGAGCCTATTGACTGGGAGTGGCCACATGAGCAGGATGGTTTGTCTGGTCAAATGTGATAGCATATTGGGACCACTTGAGGTAGGTGGGGGTATCTGGTACAACCATGTTGATTTCTCTGTTGATGACTTTCAGACGACTCTTGCTCTTGACATTAGCAAAGATCACCAGTGTAGCGGTGACATCCGGGAATGTTTCTTTATCTTCATCTTCATCACCCTTCTCAGGAGATTTATCACCCGACAGGTCACCCTTGAATTGCTAGATAAGGGCCCGACACTGTTGAGTGGTGTGCTTGGGAAAAATCACATTGCCTTCCGCATCTTTCCTCGTGTGAATTACACACGGCTGATCCATGATATCAGTTCCTGACTGATTTTTCCCTTTCTTGGGGGCATACTGTGCTTTAGCTTTGCCCTTGTTTTTTGACTGAGTCGCCAGTGCTGCTGCTTTTGCTTGAACTGGATCTTCAGCTTTTCGCTTCTGTTTCCGATTGTTACTGCCACCAGCCTCATTGACGACTGTCTTTCCTTTGCCGCTACGGAGGCGGTCTTCTTCCTGGCCATTGGCATATCGAGTGGTGATTTCCATCATCTTGCCGAGTGAAATATCACCCGTTTGCCCAAACTTCAGATATAGCTCTCTGTATTTCACACCGGCCTTGAACGCACAAACAGCCTGGTGCTCCGACACATTCTCCACTGTATGATGCAGAGTGGACCACCACTGAATATAATCTCTCAACGTTTCGTTGGGCTTCTGGACATAGTGTTGTAAGTCGACCAAACCTGCCGAACACTTGCAGGGGCCCTCAAAGGTTCGGACAAACACTCGGGCAAGATCCTCCCAGCAATGTATACTGGAAGGAGCCAAACAATTCAGCCAAGCTCGAGCTGAACCATCTAACATCAAGGACAAGTGCTTCATTGCAACATTGTCATTTTCTCCACCAATTTGCAAAGCCACTCGGTAATCATCTAACCAAGTCTCTAGCTTTGTTTCACCAGTAAACTTCCCGATCCCTGCCGCCAAACTGAAGTTGGGGGGAATCTCTGCAAAATGTATGGCTCTGCTGAAACACTCAGGACCAGAAACCACAGCTGAGCTACCACTCAGAAAATTTCTGTCGTGTCCTTCCCTGTGGGCTCTGCCCCTGTCAATCCGCTTCTGAACGAGGAGGTCGCGGGCAGCAAAACCCGCATTCCGCTCATCACCGAAGGAGCGCCTATCGTCCTGGCGCCGAGGCACGTACGAACCACTCCATGGAGGAGTGGGCACTCGACGATGGTCTTCGCGGTGAAACTGATCTTTGACTTACTCTTCACGGAAACCTCCGCCCCGAAGGCGCAAGGGCAATCCAGGGCTATGTGTCGACTGAACGGTCTCCGCCTTGGGTTAATTGATGTGTATCCTGTCGCGGGACTGAGAAACTACTGAATTCTGATGCTGCGCTGAATCTAACAGTGCTCTGATCTGCATCAACCCTCTTCCAGCCTCTTACCGTGACAGCTGAATGGAATCTGCTATCCTAGCAGCAACAACAACATTTAACACAGGAGTTCGATATACCTCAACGTCGTCGTGAGATCCAGTCGGAAACAGCTATCGCTAACGTCGACTGGGGCGTGCTGGGCGCTGGCGAGCGCGCTCATCAAATTCCACCTGGAGCTCTTCTAGACGAATGCGCGCGGCCTCCAAAGCTTGAGCCTCGGCAGTCGCACCGATGATGGGAGTATGAAGAACCTCCTCCTCATGGTGCGGCTGCTCATTCGACGGACCACCAGCCTCGCGCCTGCCACGACCAAAGCCAGGCGGTGAACTTTGATGAGAGTCCGTCATCAAGACCTCCGCTGCGGGATCATAGCTTTCGCACTCGGAAGGCACGTCGGACAGATCGGAATCTGACTCGAACACGCCGCGAAGGGACTCGGCGGGCTCGACTGCTGCAATCTGCGGAGAAGAAGTTTGATGTGCCACTGCGTGTTTGACCCAGCGCTGAAGTCGTGAGTGGCCGGACCGCTTGCGACCACGTTCGAAGGCTGACGCAACAACACGCCACACGAATTTGCATGGAAGTGCGTGGCCCCGCGGACCGGGAGCGCCTCGACATCGAGAGGCGCTTCTTGGAGCCATGCCGAATCATCGGCGATGAAGGTGAGCGCTCCGAAACGGATCTCATGGCCCAAAGCAAAAACACCGCCGGAAGACATGTCGAAGGATGGAAAATGCAACCTCACCGGAAGTCGCTTAGATGCCTGCCCCACAGTGGGCGCCAACTGTCATGGGAATGAGCCTGATAGTAGATGGTAGGGGTACATAAGGAAAGGGCAGAGTCCTAGCTATGGCGAGGGTGTACACACGGATGTATGAGTTCTGGCCCCTCTCGTGGAGGTAACAACCCTACGTCTCAGTGCTCGGGAGCTTTTGTCATGTGGAATGTTGAGATTACAATGGTTGCGAACCCTTGTGCAGGAGGGGAGGGATGGCTTATATAGAGTTTGCTGCCCCTCATAATTACCCAACATCTAAGGGTTGGATCATGGGGTTAAAGTCTGCCGTTACTAGTAATGTACGTAATAAAAGCTATTAATGATGATTGGACCAACGTCTGCCTGTTGGGTTCTTGACGGTGGCTCTCGGTCTTCTGGAGTCGAGTGAGAACAAGGTCTTCCGAGTGACACATGACTGCCGAGTGAAGGAAGGAATCTCCGAGTGGATAGCCTGTCGAGTGACTTGAACGTCTCATGGAATCCAGTCGGAAGTTTATGCTTGATCTTCAAGTCCTCCAATGTAGTGTCCTTAGGTAGGGTATGTAGGCCTTGCCTAGGACCCTAGCCTAGGTACATATCCTCATCAACTACCGATATGAAGAACTTCTCTTCCACATCATGCCATTCCCCAGCGGCTACCACTCCTTGCTGGGGCGTGACGCCTTCAAAAAATTCCAGGCTATACCACATTACAAGTATATGAAGCTCAAGATGCCAGGCCCAAACGTTGTAATCACAGTCTCCAGTGATCCGAATATAGCCGTTCGAGCTAAAAAGAAAATAGCAGCACTCGCCCTCGAGGCACTAGCTGAGACCTTCACCATAGAAGAACTGACCGCACTCCGGTCAACAGTAGACAAGGACGATGTGATCCTTAGCAAAAGGCCCAAACCCACGTCCTTTAAACCTGCAGATGAAATCATTAAATTTCAGCTACACCCAATGGACCCTAATAAGAAAACGTCCATCGGAGCTCAGCTGAAGCCCATGGTGGACGAAGCGCTATGAGCATTCTTACGAGAAAACTTGGACATCTTCGCCTGACATCCTTCTGATATGGCAGGAATCCCACGGCGGCTAGCAGAACATAGTTTGAACATCATCATAGGCTTAAAGCCCGTTAAGAAGACTCTGCCCCACTTTTCCGAGCCCAAATGACAAACTATGGGTGAAGAATTAGCCAAACTGTTAGAGGCCGGATTCATAAGGGAGATCAAGCACCCCGAATGGTTGGCAAACCTGGTGATGGTACCAAAGAAAGACATATCCTGGCGGTTGTTCGTCGACTTTAAAGACCTCAACAAGGCATGCCCTAAGGACCCTTTTCCCTTACCACGCATAGACCAAATTATTGATGCCACAACCAGACATGACTCATTGTGTTTCCTCGATGCTTATTCCTGATACCATTAGATCAAAATGAAGGAATCCGATCAAGCCATAACCGCATTCATCACCCCTTACGGGCCATTCTGCTTCAACATGATGCTGTTTGGGCGAAAATACGCCAGGGCTACGTACCAGCGCATGATCCAGACTTGTCTCGCAAAATAGGTCGGTAAAACAGTCAAGGCATACATGGACGATGTGGTCAACAAAACCAAACACGTCAGCCAGCTGATTGACGACCTAAGGCAAACCTTTGCCAGCCTATGTGAGTACGATATACGACTCAATCCAGAGAAATGTGTATTCGGAGTTCCTGCTGGTAATTCATCATTTCCCATAGAGGAATTGAACTGAATCCAGCTAAGATCTGCGCCCTATCGGAACTTCCAATTCCCACAGAGCTAAAGCATGTCCAGAGGTTGGCTAGTTGCATGGCGGCGCTAAGCCGCTTTATCTCCCGCCTCGGTGAAAAGGCTTTACCACTCTACAGGTTCCTAAAACGGACCAACAATTTCCAATGGACCGATGAATCAGTGGCTGTGTTAGAAGAAATTAAAACACTGCTGGCAAGTAAGCCCATACTCAAAGCACTAGGCGCTCGTGAACCAATGTTATTGTACATATCTGCCACCAACCAAGTCGTTAGCGCAGTGCTGGTCATCGAACGAGAGGAAGAGGGACACAAATTTCGGATATAAAAGCTGGTCTATTACGTGTCAGAAGTACTAACGCAATGCAAGTCCAGATACCCGCATTACCAGAAGATAGCCTATACAGTATTTATGGCATCACGCAAACAAAGACACTACTTTCAAGCATGTTCGGTTACGATGGCATCTGAATTACCCCTTAACGGTATAATCAACAACAGGGATGCCACCGGCCGCATAGTCAAATGGGCCATTGAGCTCCTTCCTTTTGAAATTGCCTACAAGTCACGACGAGCTATTAAATCTCAGGTATTGGCAGATTTCCTCGCTTACTGGACAGAGGCCGAGCTCCCCAAGGAATATAGTACTAATACGTCTCCAATGTATCTATAATTTTTGATTGTTCCATGCTATTATATTATCTGTTTTGTATGTTTTATATGCATTAATATGCTATTTTATATTATTTTTGGGACTAACCTATTAATCTAGAGCCTAGTGCTAGTTTCTATTTCCCCTTGTTTTTGAGTTTCATAGATAAGGAATATTAAATGGAGTCCAAACGGAATAAAACCTCCGGAATGATTTTTTCTAGAAAATATGGAAGCCACGAGACTTGAGAACCAAGGTAGAGGAGCTGCCACAGGGCCACAAGCTCGCTTGCCGCGGCCAGGGGGTACCCGCGCCGGGCAGGCTTGTGGGCCCCTGGCAACTCCCCTAACCCTAATCTTTGGCCTCTAAATACCCAAATATTCCATCATTATCAGAACAAGCCACGAAAACACTTTTCCGCCACCAGAAGCCGCCGTTCCCGAGAGATCCAATCTGGGAGCCTTTTTCGGTAATCTGCCGGAGGGGGATCCGATCATGGAGGGCATCTACATCAACTCCATTGCCCCTCCAATGATGCATGAGTAGTTCACCATAGACCTACGGGTCCATAGCTAGTATCTAGATGGCTTCTTCTCTCTCTTTGTTTCTCAATACCATGTTCTTCATGATCTTCATGAAAATCTATCCGATGTAATACTCTTTTGCGGTGTTTTTATCGAGATCCGATGAATTGTGGGTTTATGTTCAGATTATCCATGAATATTATTTGAGTCTTTCCTGAATTCTTATATGCATGATTTCATATCTTTCCAAGTCTCTTCGAGTTATTGGTTTGGTTTGGCCGACTAGATTGGTAATTCTTGCAATAGGAGAAGTGCTTAGTTTTGGGTTCAGTCTTGCAGTGTCCTCACCTAGTGACATAGTAGAGGTGCGAGGCGCATATTGTATTGTTGCCATCATGGGTAAAAATATGGGGTTTTCATCACATTGCTTGAGTTTATCCCTCTACATCATGTCATCTTGTTTAATGAGTTACTCTGTTCTTCATGAACTTAATACTCTAGATGCAGGCAGGAGTCGGTCGATGTGTGGAGTAATAGTAGTAGATGCAGAATCATTTCAGTCTACTTGACATGGACGTGATGCCTATATGCATAATCATTGCCTTGGATATCTTCATAACTATTCGCTTTTCTATCAATTGCTCGATAGTAATTTGTTCACCTACCGTAATACTTGCCATCATGAGAGAAGCCATCTAGTGAAACCTATGGCCCCAGGTCTATTTTCCATATTATATTTTCAGATCTAAAACCAAAAACACCAAAAATACTTGCTGCATTGTTTTTACTTTTAGTTTTACTTTCCATTCAAGTATCCTATTATATCTATCTCTATTAGATCTCTTCCTTGCAAATAACCGTGAAGGGATTGACAACCCCCTGATAGCGTTGGGTGTAAGAGTTTGATTCCTTGTGCAGGTATATCTATTGGTGGCTCGCTTGTATCTTCTACTAGATTTATACCTTGGTTCTCAAAAACTAAGGGAGATACTTATCTACTTTGCTGCATCAAACCGTTCCTCTTCACGGGAAACCAACACACTACCATTGGACGATGTACTTCGACGTAGCCAAAACTTTGGCTAGACTGGGGGCTGGAGTTATTCTCACATCCCCCATAGGCGACAACGTCCGATACGTGTTGCAAATCATGTATGTCGATTCCAACAATGCAGCCGAATACAGAGCACTCTTGCACGGTCTTCGGATGGCAGCTTCAATGGGCATACAACGACTGGATGTATGGGGAAACTCCAACTTGGCCATCTCCAAAATCAATGGAAATTCGATGCCAAAAACCCGACGATGGCGGCTGTCGGTGTCAAAACCGGTGGATCTCGGGTAGGGGCCCCGAGTTGTGAAACTAGAATCGATGGTAATAGGAGACGAAGGGGACAAGGATTTACCCAGGTTGAGGCCCTCCTATGGAGGTAATACCCTACGTCCTGCTTGATTTATTGATGATATGGGGGTTACAGAGTTGGTCTACCTCGAGATCGAATAGCAAACCTTAGATGAGTTATTCTGTCCCTACAACCTAAACCCTCCGGCTTATATAGATTCCGGGAGTACCTAGGGTTTACACATGGTCGGTGACATGCCAAATAGATAAACATGCCTATCTTCAATTGACAATCTTGGAAAACATGCCACGGCTCCTCGAAGCTTCCACCTTGGCGACGGGGCCCTTGATTACCCAATGGTCACTTTGCGGCCGATACAGTCCGGCCCGTGGGAAATAGGTCGGCTGCCCGAGGACCCCTTAATCCAAGACTCCCTCGGTAGCTCCCGGACTAGTCTTCAATGCCGATGTATATCCGGATGATCTTCATAATCTTTGGCTTGCAAGGAAAGTCCCAGACTCCTTCTTATTCGACAACCGTTTTCCAACCCTAGAGGTTTCGTCCTACGGTCAGTGTGTGCTCTGATACCATCTCTATAGCGACCCGACCTGAAAGGTCGAATCTCCGGTGTTTCCGTACCATCCCAAGATCATGCTGGTACACACACGGTACATCAATGTATATATCAAAGGGAAATCACACAGCTTTATAAATCGAAATCTCACATCGAGTCCTTTATTACAATAAGAATTACAATAAAGTGGCTGAAGGCCAACTCATGAGAATAACTAATCTTGCGGAAGCTTCAAATGTAGTTGAGTCCATCTGACTCCAAGGGCATCTCACCGAGCGTAGAGCGTATCCTCACTCCTGGTCGGAAAAATACTCTGCAACATGATACATTGCAACCATGTAGGTCAGCATATTGAATATGCCAGCAATGTCACAAAAGAGGGGGTGTCAAGTAAATCATCTATTCTATATGCATATTTGGCAGATGGGGTAGTAAGTTTTGCATAAAGCCAATTTTTTCCTACTACAAGAGGGGGGGGGGAATATTATTACTACAATGTTGCTTGATTAATGAGATGGTTCCACCAACAAATTCTCATACCCAAGTTGTCATTTATACTCACATCAATATCATTATTTGTGTTGAGAATTCCAGATAGTTTCAGTTCCTTTGGCTCAAGTTGTCCATGACCGTGGACACAGCTAATCGATTAGGTTTGGGTACTCTGTAGAGTTTTGCACACGTTCCCCACAAGATTTTATCGCTTCCGTTGGATTTCTCGCACTTCCGGGTGTTTGAGAAACGGATGACCAAAACATGGTCTTCTAAAGGGTTTCCCTGAGACTCTGTCGGTGCCCATCCTTTCCTACCGTTCTTCTACATCTCGTAGCATCGCCTGTCCAGGGTCACCATGATATCCAACCAAGCCAGAGCCCATAATGGCTTGTGGCTGTGTAGGTAAGCCTTGGGTCTTGAAGCATCCATCCATCTCTTTGTGCCTGGGTGGACCTTTCCGTGTGAATACTGGCACTTCTCCAGCAACACGTAGGCTAACCACTGGTTTCTCCAGGGCGCCGTTCAACCATCATCCACCCAGAGGTATGTTGAAAACTCGGGTCTTGAAGTCTTGATCATCTTGTAGGTCTTGAAATTATTATCTCACAACTCTCATGAATCACACAACCAACCCCGTCTACTATTAGCATAGCAAAATATAAATTAACGTTTCCCGGGGCCAATGTGTCAAAAGGGTTGAGGGGATCCTACCACATGATACTACATCAAGTAACCAAGTTTCCAAATTACCTACTTTGCATGCAATTGGGGAGATGGTAGAACTAATGCAATAAAAACATGGGTAAATATGATCAAAGTGACTTGCCTTGTTGACGATCCTCGTACTCAAGTGACTCTAGATAACAAGCTTCGCACTCCGGATGATCTAACGAATCAAACAAAGCACACAATAAGCATACAACTAATAATACAACTCACACAATCAGCAAGATTAAAATAAAAAATTCAATAGTATCAATCAAGAGAAAGAAATTCAAAACCAATTTTGTCTCACAATTTTTGTGTGTGTGTCAAAACTACTAAAAAAAAGAAGACCAATCAACTATTTTTAATAACAAAACAATAGTTAACAGAAAAGAAATAATAAAATTTATATTTAGTAAACAGAATTAAATCCACTAAAACTTTAGTGAAAAGAAATGCTACTAAAATTATAAATTGTTACAAAACACCACTTATTGTAGATACTAGAGTTTCCTATAGTATTTGAGTATGAAACAAAATTATTATTATTATTATTATTATTATTATTATAAACAGAACATCACTTAACAGAAAAGAATTAGTAAAATTCTTTATTAGAAGACAGAATTAAATCACCTAAATGTTTTGTGAAAAGTAAAACTAAATTGCTTTATAAAACTATACCTAATGGAAAGGAATGAAGATTTCCTATAACAATAAGGTATAAAACTAAACAATTATTTTTATTAACAGCAAGTTATTTCACCTAATGTTGAAACAACAGGACCTAATGAAAAGTAAAACAAAAGTTAAACTAACTCAGATTCAAACTAAATTAAAATCAAATTAACTAAACTCTATTAATAACTAAACATATTCTGTTTTTGTTAAAAACACTAACCAAATTAATCCTAAAAATTCTCAAACTTTCTAGGATGATAGGTCTAACTAATACAAACCAGTGGCAAAAAGATTAATACAAAAATATATTTTAAACTCTAGTTATACAGATTTTAATAATTTAAGCAAATTTTGTTAGCTTCAAATTTAAAAGTTCAAATTTGAAATCTAAGACTACAGGATGAAACTACATGAATTTTTTGACTTAATGCAAAAACAATGAATTAAAAACACTAATTATTTTAAAAGTTACAACAAAAACAAAAACAGAAAACATTCTTTTTTTTCTAAAACAAAACAGGAAAGAACAAAATTCCTAGCGAACGGACAGGGCTACGTGGCGTGCTGCGATTTGCCAAGGTCGTGAGCGTGCGGGGTGTTTGCGGCGGACGACCGAAAACTAACGCGTACTGGTTCGTTTTTATAAAATTTCTAATCTGGAGAGTAGATCCTAGATCTGACGGTTGTGGGTGGAGGTGGTGGCTTACAAAGGAGGGGGTCGGAGTTCCGGCGACGTCGACAGCGGCCGGAGGTCAGAGATGCTCGGGGATGGTGCTGTGGTGGTCGAGGGCGGCGTCCGAGACGCTCAGGCGATGGCGGCGAAGATCCGGCGTCGAATGGTGGCGTCAGAGGGGAGCGGGGGTGAGTGTGGCGACGACCAGGAGCTTTGGGGGTTTCGGGTGGAGTCAGAACTCCCGCGAGGTGGCGCGGTGGCGTTCCAGCGAGGGTAGAGGGGGTAGCAGGGTGGAACGGAGAGCGGCGAGGGTAGGGATTTTTATAGGCTAGGTGCGGGGTTAGGAGAGGGGGAGAGGAGGGAGATCCGGAGAGGAGAGATCTCCGACGACGTGGTCTAGCGCGAGGAAGGAGACGGGCGCGCAGATGTCGCTGTTGGACAGTGGGCCCCGCGTGTCAGTGAGAGAGAGGGCGAGGTTAGCGCGTCGGTGACCGATCCGGAGGGATCTCGGGGTTTAAAGGCTGTGGGCCGGCCGGTTTTCTAATTAAACGCTTTAAATCTGTTTCCTTTTCTATTTTTCCAGAGTGTTTAAAACTCTTTAATGCATTCAAATCATTTCCAAACATCGGGAATATATATCAAAATGATCAGGGGAATAAATGCTATTTAATGAACAATTTTCCTCTGTGAAAATGAATACTTTAATTTTTTTCTTCAGAAAATGCCTAATTGATTTTAAATTCTTTTGAGATAAACTTTCAAATAACCCCCTGGTTTTATTGTTCAAATAACTCACCAAGATGCCCCTGGTGTGGAGTGTCATATTACTCCTCTCTTTTTATGAATATTCCAAGGGTTTTCAAATAGGAGGAAACAAGTATAAGAAAAAATTGAAATGGCCTTTCAGAATTCCAAAAGAAAAACTTCAACAATTCACTTCATTCAAACAATGTGATGATGATGCATAGCCATATATCATAACACTCCAAAAATGAAATTTTGGGATGTTACACGACCAGTTATCAGCGAAATCCCAAGCGTCACGGGCTCTCCATGTCCATTATAATAACCGCCAGCGTTCCTCAATTCTCGCGCATCGTGGGGAGGCGAGTGGTTTAGTGATTTTTTACGATGCTGCCCTTCCATAATAGAGGCTACACCCATTTAAGTAAATAGAATCGTGGTTTAGACCACATCCTCCTCCTTCTCCCCAACGGAAAATACTCCTAGTAGAAGATCCACGAAAAACATGGCAAGCCCCCTAGCTCTTCCGCGCGCACCAACGGCTCACGTCCCGAGGACTGGACCAGCTGCTCCATATCGCTTCTACGGCTGCGCAATCTGGAGACCCAGGGGTATCTCCCTTCTTCGGATCTGGTTGTGACCCATGTAGGTTTATCTTCTTATAAAAACAAGGTCTTCGTGAAGCGTTTCCCCAACCCTCAAAGGGGGGAACGCATATGCTTCGTGCCCTTCCTTGTGCGGGGCCTCGGGTTCCCTATCAATCCGTTCCTGAGGGGGTTGTTGGAATTCTATGGGATCCAACTCCACCATCTCACCCCCGGGGCTATCATGCACATCTCAGGCTTTGTAGCCCTTTGCAAGATGTTCCAGGGCTACGAGGCGCATTTCGAGCTATGGAGGAAGTACTTCTGTCTTGTCCCTCAAACTCGGGACAAGGCAATCTTAGAGGTCGGCGGAGCCAAAGTATGTCGTATAGCAGGGACGGGGTATCCGGTGTGTACACTGAAGGAATCCAAAGAGTGTACTTTAGAGTGGTTTTACATTGAAGGCGTCCCCCTGTTCGAGCCAGCTCGGAGAGGTCTGCCCGAATACACAGACGCACCTTTGAAGAAAAGGTACAACTGGTGGCTGAAGAGTTCGTCCCAAGAGGACAACGTTGAAGTACAACGCTTGGCGGCTTAGGTGTGGATGCTTACCCATCACTACCTGACCATGCCCGATGTCATGGCCGCCGCCATCACCCGATGCGTGCAGCCTCTCTAATAGAGGATACATCCCCTATGGCTCTACAATGGTACAAGCGACACCACACGCTCCCAAAGACTGGGACCCGCTAATCAGATAGGGTTGACCGCCGCCCTTGCCGACCTATATAAAGGAGAGCAAGAGGATTTCATTTAGCGATCAACCAAGAAGGGATACTCAAGCCACAACCCTATCGAATGGGTAATCCTTTCCCCTCTGCGAACATAGTTTGGGGTTTCCATTTCATAATTTATTTGATCGAAGCCTTTTAACTTTACGTGAATAGGAATGGAGGAGTTTCATCGAGACAGTCAACTGTCCGGCTCCCAGCCCGAAGACTATTCACATGATGATGATCCGGGTTTTCACGAGGACCCGGATCTTCTAATTGAGTTTGAAGATAGTGTCTTTTATCAGGAGAGCCTTGACCGATCTCAGGTAGCTATCATAGCCGATTACCCTGGGTCATTCTCTGCTCCCACAACAAACAAGAAGAAAATGAGTTCGTCCCGTAGGAGGGAGTCGTCCAATAGCGCCCCGAATGCACCGTCCCCTACTCTCAAGCACCGTCGATCAACACGCCATACACCGGCAAACGAAGTAGTGCCCAGATCGGAAGCCAACAGGGACCCAGCCCATGAGCCAGTTGCGAGGACGAATTCGTCTGCTCTCTCAACCCATAGGTACTTTGTCCGGCTGTCCATTTATTATTACAATCAATAGAGCCTTATGACAATTACTACACCGATATACTCAGGAAAAACACCCAGTCTTCTCCCGCCGAAGAGGTTGCCATGGTGCCCGACGATGCTCAAAATTCCAAAGCCACGGCTTATGCCGAACCTGCCATCGAGGCCCCCATAGCCGATCCGCCCCCCACCAACTCTCTTGATGTCGTGTCTGTTAAAAATTCGAAAGTGGGAAGTGCCAGGAATCATTGGCGACTATGGGAGTCCCTACGCCACCCAGTATTCTCCGAACAAGAGTTCAGAGCCCTTCATAAGGAGGACACACACATTAGTGTCGCCCGGGCTGGGTTCGGCGAGGCCATAAAGTTAATACGGCCAGCTTGTAGGTAAGTAATCGATTTTCAAGGGCATGAACACTCGTGCAAACACAGTAGCCCCCGAGCCTTAAATTGGTCCAGAACAACGGAATTAAGGGTCCTTATGCTGTTTTACTACTTATTTAGGCTGTAAAGCAACAGTACGAACAACTTGCCAAGGAGCCGAAGGATAGCCGATCACAGGTGCAATCTGTGAAGCAGAGTTGGCACAAGTGAAGAGCTTCACCCGGGAGGCGCATGATGAGTATACTAGTGCTGCTAATTTCTAGCAAATGTCCATACTGACGCAAGGATTCTCGTTAGCAGCTAAATCATGAGGGCATATGCAAAAGGAGCTAGATGAAGCCCGAGAAGCTCAGTAGTACGCCGAGTCCCAGCACGAGGCTGGTTGTCGTGTTTTGAACCGCCTCCAGGAAGAAAAGAAGCAACATGTCGAAGAAATTAAGAATTTAAAAGCTCAATTGGCCTAGGCCCGAGAAGAAAACCAGAAGCTACAAAGGGGCATGTTTGGTAAGTTTGAATCCGATGTTTAGTAAGTACTTCTTATAAAGGAAGTTAAATAAGCATGCCTTGCCTTATATATAGGCCTCCGGTTTGGGCATCCTGTAGAAGAGATCGGGTCATTCCGGGGGAATCTGTTAAAAGGGATTTCCGCTCTTCACGAGCATGCTCGGAAAGTGATGAAAAGCATGGTAAAGGCACTATGCCCTGCCGAACAGCCTTCGGAAGGAATGACCGAACTAGTCGATCAATTCAAGGGAGCCCAAAGTAGGTTCGAGCTGTGGAAGATATTGGCTTGCCGGGAGGGAGCACGAGAAGCATGGGAAATGATCAAGACCCATTGCATCGGACATAATCCCGAGCGTATGGTTTAGGTTGGTCCGATGGGATCGGATGGGCAAGAAGTGTCACTCCACCTGGTGTATGACCAGGTGATGCCTGCCGCCCGTCTGTCATAAGAAGACTGCTCCCTGATACGTCGCCAACGTATCTATAATTTTTGATGATGGCATGCTATTATATTATCTGTTTTGGATGTTTTATATGCATTAATATGCCATTTTATATTATTTTTGGGACTAACCTATTAATCTAGAGCCTAGTGCCAGTTTTTGTTTTTTCCTTGTTTTTGACTTTTGCAGATATGGAATATTAAACGGAGTCCAAACGGAATAAAACCTTCGGAAGGAAATTTTTTGGAAGGAAACAAATCGATCAAGCTTGGAGTGCACGACACGGGAGGTGCCAGGGAGCCACAAGCCTGCTAGAATCGGGCCCCCTGGCTGTGCCTAGGAGGCTTGTCGCCTCCCGGTAGGTCTCCTAACCCTAATTCTTGGCCTATAAATTCCCAAATATTCCCCCAACACTAGAGGGAGCCACGCAAATACTTTTCCGCTGCCAGAAGCCTCCATTCCCGAGAGATCCAATCTTGTAGCCTTTTCCAGTAATCTGTCGGAGGGGGTTTCGAACATGGAGGGCATCTACATCAACTCCATTGCCCCTTCGATGATGCGTGAGTAGTCCACCACAGACCTAAGGGTCCATAGCTAGTAGCTAGATGGCTTATCCTCTCTCTTTGATCTTCAATACCATGTTCTTCATGATCTTCATGGAGATCTATCTGGTGTAATCCTCTTTTGTGGTGTGTTTGTCAAGATCCAATGAATTGTGAGTTTATGTTCAGATTATCCATGAATCTTATTTGAATCTCCTCTGAATTCTTATTTGCATGGTTTAATATCCTTGCAAGTCTCTTCGAGTTATTGGTTTGGTTTGGCTAACAAGATTGGTAGTTCTTGCAATGGGAGAAGTGCTTGGTTTTGGGTTGAATCTTGCGGTGTCCTCACCCAGTGACATAGTATGGGTAGCGAGGCATGTATTTTATTGTTGCCATCAAGGGTAACAAGATGGGGTTTTCATCATATCGCTTGAGTTTATCCCTCTACATCATGTCATCTTTCTTAATGCGTTACTCTGTTCTTCATGAACATAATACTCTAGATGTAGGCAGGAGTCGGTCGATGTGTGGAGTAATAGTAGTAGATGCAGAATCGTTTTGGTCTACTTGACATGGATGTGATGCCTATATGCATGATCATTTCTTGGATAGCTACATGATTAATCGCTTTTGTATAAATTGCTTGATAGTAATTTGTTTGCCCACCATGATATTTGCCTTCAAGAGAGAAGCCTCTAGTGAAACCTATGGCCCCCGGGTCTACTTTCCATAATATACTTTTAGATCTATAAACCAAAAATACCAAAAATACTCTGCTACAATTTATTTACCTTTTTTCCGTTCTTGTTCACATCTATATCTATCGGATCTAATCCTTGCAGATAATCTTGAAGGGATTGACAACCCCTTTATAGCATTGGGTGCAAGAGTTTGATTGTTTGTGTAGGTGCAACCATTGGTGACTTGCATGTTCCTCCTACTGGATTGATACCTTGGTTCTCAACAACTGAGGGAAATACTTATCTACTTCGCTGCATCACCCTTTCCTCTTCAAGAGAAAACCAACGCACACTCAAGAAGTAGCACTCCCTAGATACGATAATCGACAATCCCGACCATCAGCCGAATGTGTAATTTTGCATACTTTTCTATGAACAATTGAGTTGGTACTCCATCTGTGTTGTAAACTTTGTCTTATCTGACCATCGGCTTCTCCCTCCCGTGCGAAGAGCTCAGGAGTGTTCCTCGTATTTTGTCACCCTAAAAGGGAGAATTGTGTTCGGGGAACGAGGCAATCCGGTCATGTGGTGCGAACGGAAAGAAAGCACACAGAGTGGTATGTTGTATTACTGCTTAGCGTAAGAAACTTCTTCCAAGGAAAATAGTACCCCTATCGATACCTTTCTTTGGGATTCTACAAATATCGTAGGTAGAAGTTCGCATACTACCGGTATGCGGCTAAGGGCCTTTAAGAAGGAGGAAACCCAAGCAATGGTGATAGTTACCATCACCGTATTAAGTGTTACCGTCACAGCCGACCAATTGTCTGCGTAAGATAGCTAGATTTTTGCTTCACCCGTCTGAGGTACGTATCCGGATGAACCGTTCGTAACAATCGCAGAGGTCCCCCTTTTACGCTCTAGCCGAACAATCGGAAACGTAGAGGGAAATCACTGGAGCAAGGCAACCTAGCTTGGCAAAGTCTTAGTTCAAATTGATGCATATGATGGCTCGAACGCGACGAAGGAAATGCGTGTAAATAATAAGTTTGTGTAAATGCTTGTAATATAAAAGCGTTGGCCTCTAGAAGAAACCCCCAGGTACAGTGTTCGAACTCAACACTTAAGGGTGTGAGCCGAGTATTTTACTACAGGGTCGGTTGAAATCGAACACGGGAAAAAGGGAAAATTAATCCTACCAAATAGCAAAGTGGGCGGAGGATAAAAAAGAAAGAAAAGGGTCTAGAGAATGTGAAGACACCGATTTATCCGTAGAAGCGCCAAAGACAAGTTGCGTTCCATGTGTTTGGTTCAAGGCGGCTGTTCGACGAGCTCCGAAGACAGTAAGCTCCTCCCATGAGTACTTCGTCGATGATGAAGGGGCCTTCCCACTTGGGGTTGAGTTTATGCTTCTGCTTCTCGGGAGCCGTAGGAGGATTTCGCCTACGTTATACACCTTCTCCCTGACCTCCTGACTCTGGTAACGTCTGGCCTGCTGTTGGTAAAAAGTAGAGCGAGCTCGAGCTATGTCGCGCTCTCCTTCTAAGGCGTCCTGCGGATCTAGCTCGGTCTCCCTTTCCTTGTACATGTGCACCCTTGGTGCATCATGAATAATGTCATAGGGGAGGACTGCTTCTGCCCCGTAGACCATGAAGAATAGTGTGTATCCCGTTGATCTATTCGGGGTGGTGCGCAGGCCCCATAAAATGGAGTCGAGCTCCTCCACCCAATGGCAGTCGGACTCATGAAGAGATCGGACCAAACGTGGCTTAATGCCGCTCATAATGAGGCCATTTGCTCATTCGACTTGTCCATTGGTCTGCGGATGATATACTGATGTGTAATCCAGCTTTATGCCCATTTTTGCGCACCAGTCTTTGACCTCTTGGGCCATGAAGTTGGATCCATTGTTCGTTATTATACTGTGCGGGACACCCTAATAGTGTACCACACCGGAGTAAACTCGATTACTGGTCCGGACTTGGCCGATTTAACAGGCTTGGCCTCTATCCATTTGGTGAACTTGTCAACCATGACCAGTAGGTATTTATTTTTCTTGGTTCCCCTTTAAGGGGTCTAACCATGCCTAGCCCCCAGGCCGCAGAAGGCCAGGTTACCAGAATAGTCCGAAGAGCTGTTGGGGGCATGTGACTTTGATTTGCAAAAATCTAACAACCCACACAGTGTTTGATGTGCGACTGGGTGTCCGCCCAAGCTGTAGGCCAAAAGAATCCAACTCGGATGGCCGTGCTAACTAAGGCTCTTGCCGTGGCGTGGTGGCCGCCCATACCTACGTGGACTTTGGCTAGGAGTTCCCATCCTTCTTCCTTAGATATGCACCGCTGTAATATTCCGGTGGTGCTTTTCTTGTATAACTCACCCTCATATACTTTGTAGGCCTTCGATCGCCAAACTATGCGCCGCACCTTTGTCTGGTCGCCCGGGAGTTCCTTGCGAAGAAGGTAGGCGAGGAAGGGATCTGTCCATGGCGCGATTACCGCCATGACTTCATGGGCCAAAGGCGTTTCATCCATTACAGAGCCGCTGATGATTTGATTGTCTGGTTCATTTATAGGGTAAACAACCTCTTCCGCCGTATCTAGGTCGGCGCCCTTGTGATCGTCCTGCCAAATCACGGATGCCTTGAAGAGCCGCTCCAGGAAGGTGTTTCTTGGGACAGGGTCATGCTTAGCCCCCATGCGGGCTAGTACGTCGGCAACTTGGTTATTGTCACAAGCGACATGGTGGAATTCTAACCCCTCAAACTGTGCAGATATTTTTAAGATGACGTTCCTGTACACCGCCATCTTAGGATTTTTGGCGTCCAATTCGCCATTGATTTGGGAGATGGCCAGGTTGGAGTCTCCCCGTACCTCTAGCTATCATATGCCCATTGATACCACCATCCAAACACCATGCAAAAGGGCTTCATATTCAGCTGCATTGTTGGAGTCGGCATACATAATCTGCAACATGTATCGCACGTTGTCGCCTGTGGGGGATGTGAGGATAACTCCAGCCCCCAGCCCAACCAAGGTTTTGGATCCATCAAAGTACATTGTCCAATGGGAGTATGCACTGTATTCCTTGGGGAACTCAACTTCTGTCCATTCAGCCAGGAAGTCTGCCAATACCCGAGATATTATGGCACGACATGCCTTGTAGGTTATTTCAAAGGGAAGGAGCTCAATGGACCACTTGGCTATGCGGCCGGTGGCGTCCCAGTTGTTGATTTTATCATTCAGGGGTACTTCGGATGCCGCCGTTACCGCACACTCTTGGAAATAGCATCTGAGTTTCCTTGATGCCATAAACACTGTGTAGGGTATCTTCTGGTAGTGAGGGTATTTGGACTTGCATTACGCTAGTACTTCTGACATGTAATAGACTGGTTTTTGTGTCTGGTATTTATGTCCCTCCTCATCTCATTCAACAAGGAGCACTGCCCTAACGACTTGGTTGGTGGCCAATATGTATAATAACATGGGTTCACCGGCGCCTGGTGCTGTGAGTATGGGGTTGGTTGCCAGTAGCGCGTTAATTTCTTCTAACACAGCCGCTACATCATTTGTCCATTCGAAATTGTTGGTCTGTTTCAGCAGCTTATAGAGCGGTAAAGCCTTCTCTCCAAGGTGGGATATAAAGTGACTTGATGCCGCAACACAGCCGGACAGCCTCTGGACATGCTTTAGCTCTGTAGGAATTGCAAGTATGACAGGGCGCGGATCTTAGCCGGATTCGCTTGTATTCCTCTATGGGAGACGATGAATCCGAGTAGTTTACCAGAAGGAACTCCGAATACACATTTTTCCGGATTGAGTCGTATGTCGTACTCGCGTAGGCTAGCAAAGGTTTGCCATAGGTCATCGATCAAATGGCTGACGTGTTTGGTTTTGATTACCACGTCGTCCACGTATGCCTTGACTGTCTTACCGACCTGTGTCGCAAGACAATCCTGGATCATGCGCTGGTATGTGGCCCCAACGTTCTTTAGTCTAAAGGGCATCATGTTAAAGCAAAATGGGTCGTAGGGGGTGATGGACGCGGTTGCCGCTTGGTCAGATTCCTTCATTTTGATTGATGGTATCCGGAATAAGCATCGAGGAAACATAATGAATCATGTCCGGCTGTGGCATCAATAATCTGGTCTATGTGCAGTAAGGGGAAAGGGTCCTTAGGGAAAGCTTTATTAAGGTCTTTAAAATCGGCACACAACCGCCAAGATTTATCTTTCTTTGGTACCATCACCATATTCACCAACCATTCGGGGTGCTTAATTTCCTGAATGAATCCGACCTCTAGTAGTTTGGCTAATTCTTCACCCATAGCTTGTCGTTTGGGTTTGGAGAAGCGGCGCAGAGTTTGCTTGTCGGGCTTGAATCCTGCGATGATGTTCAGACTGTGCTCTACAAGCCTTCGTGGGATTTCGGGCATATCGGAAGGATGCCATGCGAAGATGTTCCAATTTTCCCCGAGAAAGTTCTGTAGGGCCTCGTCCACAGGGGGATCATGCTGAGCTCCGATGGACGCTGTCTTATTGGGGTCCATCGGATGCACCTGAAACTTGACGATTTCCTCTGCGGGTTTGAAGGACGTGGGCTTAGGCCTTTTGCTAAGGATCACGTCTTCCTTGTCAACAGCTGATAGTAGTGCGGTCAGTTCTTCGGCAGCGAAAGTCTCAGCTAATGCCTCGAGGGCGAGCGCGACCGTCTTATTTTCAGCCCGAAGGGCTATGTTCGGATCACTGGCGATTGTGGTCACTCCATTTTGTCTTGGCATTTTGAGTTTCATGTACCCATAATGGGGTATAGCCTGGATCTTTGTGAAGGCATCATGTCCCAATAGGGCATGGTAGCCACTTGGGAAAGGCACGATGTGGAAGAGAAGCTCTTCGGATCGGTAGTTTTTGGGCATGCCGAACTAAACAATGCACCTCTTTCCGTGGAATAATTCCCCGGAAAGTCGTGTTGCTATGTTCGATGCGAGACCGGTCGAACTGCATTTTTTCCAGGGTGCCTTCATAGATTAGGTTTAAACTACTGCTGCCATCCATTAGCACCTTATGCAACCTGTAGCCATCAATGATGGGGTTTAGGACTAGTGTGGCTAGTGAATGACCGGAAAGAATGGCTGGTCGATCAGTATCTCCAAAGGTGATCGGTACGTCTGCCCATGCACTTGATGATGTCACATGGTAGACCCGTTTGAGTTCTCTAAGAGCTCTTTTCCTTCTGTTCCTCGAGGGGAACGTTTCGTACACTATCAAAACTTCTTTATTGTATTTGGGCGATGATGAAGACTCCTATTCGGCGGAAGTGCCTCAAGGATCGCCTCACCGCTCTTTGTGACATGCCTGATGACCCAGCAAGCTCTAAGGCTGTGAGTCGGGCTCGTATTTAGCAGGACGGAATGTATGGGGGCAAGGTTTATCCAATAGTCCATCAAGGAAAACACCAAACCTTGTGCAGGTGTCAAAACCGACGGATCTCGCGTAGGGGGTCCCAAACTATGAGACTAGGATTGATGGTAACAGGAGATGAAGGGGACACAAGTTTACCCAAGTTCGGGCCCTCCAATGGAGGTAATACCCTACGTCTTGCTTTATTGTATTGATGGTGTAAGGGGTTACATAGTTTATCTACCTCGAGATTGTATGTCTAACCCTAGATGAGTTGTTCTGTATCTATACCCTAAAACCCTCCGGCTTATATAGATGCCGAGGAGGCCTAGGGTTTATACATGGTCAGTTACATGCCAAAGAGATAAACATGCCTATTAGCTACATCAAACGTGGAGTGGAAGCCGTGCTCCTCGAAGCTTCCATCCTAGAAACCGGGCCTTCACATCATCCAGTGTTCGGTAAGTAGCCATATAGTCCGGCCCATAAACAACAGGTCGGCTATCTTAGGACCCCCTAATCTAGGACTTCCTCGGTAGCCCCCGAACTTGCCTCCAACGCCAAGGGTCTTCAGCTCTAATTGCTTCACGAATAGAGTCGTCAGCTTGCGAGGTGAGTTCCTTCCCGCTGAACCATAGTTTGGCCTCCGATGATAAGTAGTTTCTCCTCATATTGGCACGTCCGAATTCTGTGAATTAAGTTCGCTTTGAAGGCCAAGCACCAAGGAAAAAATGTAAGGTTCCCTGAAAACCTTTCTGACGAAAGGTCACAACCCTCCACGATCGATAGGCCAGTTACAGGTACTCGATGCACAGTTCGAGGCCGTTCCATCCACACGATCTATTAACATGTCGATCATGTCCCGTTTTATACAGGATATGCTTAATTACGCGCTCACAACGGCTCGCGAGTCTCGGGAAGTGGAGGGATTCATGGTGTGGTAGGGGGAGCCTAAATCGGCAGACCTCATAAAAGGAGAAAGAAAACCCCAAGGGCTTTCCACGCTCTCCATTCGACCTCTCCGCCTCCTATTTCCTTGCGCCTCTAGAGCACAGATCTAGGTTTGTCCACTCCTGCTCCCGAGCTCAGCAATGGCAGGCTTCAATGGCCAGTGGGAAGCTTCCACGGCCACCAATCAAGACATAATCGACCTCAAGAAGGCCGGTTACCTCCCCACCAACATCCCTCATCGCACGGCGGAGGAGGGCCAAGTGATCCCCACCCCCAAGCCAGGCGAGCGGGTGGTGTTCATCCCCCACTTCATCAGGGGTTGAGCTTCCCCCTCCACCCCTTCGTCAGGGGGATAATGTCCTTCTACGGCCTGGACTTCCACGACCTCCTACCAAACTCCATCATGCACCTCTCAGCCTTCATCCTCGTCTGCGAGGCCTTCCTGCACGTCAAGCCGCATTTCGGGCTCTGGCTGCAGGTTTTCAACATCAAGCCAAAGTGTATCGGCGGCAAGCACACCGACTGCGGTGGTGCCATCATTGGCAAACTTACCGCTCCGGGTGTCCGTCGGGCACCCTCATCGACACCATCAAGGGGTGGCAAAAGGAGTGGTTCTATGTCACAGAACCACAATAAGGAGGTCAGTACCCCGTCGCTGCATTCAGATCCGCCCCCGACCCGATTGGCTTCCTGGCTCAAAAAAGGCCTCGCCTGGGGGTCGAGCAAGGATGTGACCGATCTGCAGAAGCATGTCCGTTCCCTGGTTGAGGACGGCACCACGCCGCCCAATGTGATCCAGGTGATGCTCCGAGGACGCATCCTCCCGTGCGAGCATCGGGACACTCCTCTGTGGGGTTGGAAACTCGAAGCCGAGCCCACAATCCGGAACCTCTTCTGCATTACGCGGGAGAAGCTGTGGAAGGCGTTCTTCAAATCAATGAAGAGCTAGACGGCCAAGGAGGAGGACAAGGGCCTGCGCACCGCCAAGCTGGATTCCGAGGTACGATACGCCCTGGCTTGGTCGGCCTTATTACCTAGAAGATATATAACCCCGTGTCCGATCTGTTTATGCAGAGATGGCTGAAGAAAGCCATCATCATTAGCAGTCTGGCTCCTCAGCCTGAAGACGAGAGGACCGGGCTGCTAGCCAGGATGCTCATGGAGAAGCCTTACAAGGCTCCCACGAAGAAGGAGAAGAAGAAGAAACCAGGTCAGGCTAGCCTTCGCATCAAGGACCAGCCTGATGCTGCATCCGAAGACACCCCCGCCTCCTCAAATCAGGAGGAGGCTGAAGAGGAGGAAGAGTAGGAGGAGGAGGTAGAGAGAAAGGGGGAGGCAACTTCCCCCACACCAAGAAGAGAGCGGCATCCTCGGATGCCCCGGGGCAGGTAGCTTCACCTGCCCTGATGAAGGCACGTTAGGCGTGGGTGATCTTGTCCGACGAGAGCTCGGACTCGAGCTCCGCATCTCAAGACCCCGAGGAGGTTCCACGAAGGAGCCTAAGGGTCAAGACCCCTCCATCCAGGTTAGGATCCGAAGACCCTCCTTCCTATAACTAGTAAATTCAGAGTTTATTAACACACAGGTTATTGGTCCTATAGCCCCCCACGCGTCATCCCCACCTAGGTGGTATCATATGGGGAGCCTCGGCCCGCCAAACTAGCGGAGAGCGGGGATGCCTCACACCCCACCCAGCCGCTACGAAGGACGTCATGGAGGTGTCGTCCCAGCCTACTCCAATGGAGGCGGACCCAGGAGGCGAGGGAGATATTACCATGGCCGAAGCTAATGCTTCGGCCACCAAAGACCAGGGGACAATCCCCCACCCGTACACCAAGGAGGCCGGATGGACAGGCAATCAGTCCCCTCCAAGGACATCTCTAGAGCGCATTGTGCCTACGGAGGCACCGGTCCAATCCCCGGTGGGTGATTAGGAAATCCTATCATCCCCGGCACCGTCGACCAACTGGTGGTCGGCCATGGAGGATGCTCTATCAAGCGCCTCCACCCCCGAGGATCACCGCACCCTTATGGGTGCGGTACTACAAAGCGTCCAGTTTGTTGACAACGGACTGAAGGAGGCCTTCATAGGTCTCCTTGCAAGCTTTCAAGTAAGTCGCCCGATGTTTTCGCTAAGATTTTTATTTATTCATATTGTAGACATGGCAGCCCCCGAGCCCTAGGTGAGATGAACAAGCTCGCCCAAAGGTCATATCTATAATTCGGGAAGTGAATGCCAATGTAATGTATGCATTGTGTGTGTAATGTAGGCTTTGTCATCAGCGGTGGCCAAAAACGGTGCCGAGCTGGACGAGCTGCATCGGAAGCTCAAGCCTTCCAAGGATGAGGTGGAAGCCATCAACAAGAGGTTCGACGAAGCGCAGGGTAAGTCTGAACTATATCTGGATGCTTTCCCCTGAATACTATCAATGCAGATTCCTTTTTTAAATAAAGTTGCGTCGTGTTGCTGCTTCGTCGAAAGGGATGGAAAAGCTCAAGGTCGATCTTCAATGTGCCAAAGATGAAGCAGCCGTGGAGAATGCGGCGGCCAAAGAAGCGGCCACCGCTCTCTCCGCCCTACGAGCCACCAGTGATAAACACCAGGCTCGTGTGGCGGAGATACAAGATGAGCTCAAGGACGCTAGCAATAAGTGCGAGTCCTTGGAGCAAAATAACAAGGCGGTCTCGGCCGAACTATCCACCATGAATTCCAATCTCCAGAAGGAGCAGGTGGACAGACGGTTCTTCGAGGAGCAAGTTCGTCAAGCCAAGGAGATAGCCGATGATAAGCCGTACTCCCTAAAGTGCGTATTTGGGGATAGAAAATTCGAATTGCTGACCCGGGTGTGGCAATCCTCAGGCGCAGCCGCCGATCTCTAGAAGAGCGTGGCGAACGCCAATCGGCTGCTTTCCTCGCGGGGAGAGGAAGACGAAGCTCGGACGTTCTGGGCACATTTTGGAGCCCCCGAGCGTCCTCCTCTTCTGGTGGAGCAACTGAAACAGCTGATGGAGATGCACCAGATGGCGGAGCTGGCCATCAAGGACCTCTGCATCCGCTTATGGCCCGGCGAGCCACTCCCATGCAACTACTTCGGCCTGGTGCAATGACTAATTGATGCTACGCCCCTCCTCGACGCTGTCAAGCGCTCCTCCTGCATCGAAGGAGTCCGGATGGCCCTTGCTAAGGCCAAAGTGCATTGGTCGGGGCTCGATCCGATGAAGGTCGCCACCGACCCACCGTTGCCCGGAAAGGAGCACCGATGCCCCGAGCTTTACTTTGATGGAGTGATGGAGAGTGCGTGGGTGATAGCGTTGCAATGTTCAGGCGAAAAAATATTTGAATGAGCTTGTAATGTGTTTGAAGACTTGTTATAACTTTCAATGATATTAGTATCCGCTATTATATGGTTTTGCATTCCTTTATAACTCATGTATGGTTGTTTAATACTAAAAGATGTGAGTCATCGGCTTCAGCCCCCACGTAGATACTACATGGGGTGTCTATGCCAATGCACTGTGTCCCTTAGCCAAATTATAGGAACCCGAAGGCGGTTTAGTGCGGTAGACTAGGCAATCAGACTATTATGCTTTATTTCTTTGACTTAATCGAAGGGTCGCGAAAAGGGCTGCGGGAAGTGTATAATTAGCCACTGGAGTTTTTGCGATGTTCGGACAAGCCGAGGCCGAAGCCGACATCATAGTATTTGCACAAAGGGCGAGTTCCTTGTATAACACGGAATAACCGCTTACGAGGGTTGAAGTATAATAGTACTAACTTGGGGTTCACATATTGGATCGCGCATACTATGACAGTCCGTTTTCAGTTTTCTCCCCTAAGGTGCTTGACCAGACTATCCGGAAGCACAATCGCAATGGTGCTCCCTTTGCCCTTTTAGCCGAATGAGCGGAACATAAAGGGGCAAGCACAGGAGCCGGGCATCCCAACTTAATGACCAAAGACATAGTTCAGAACTGATGCATATAAAGAGAATGCCAAGACGCTGAACACACAATGGTTAAGGCGATTTGTGTTTGAAATTGAGCCCCCGGTCTATTAGCCGGTGACCTCGAGTCACACCGAACAGGTTCACGAGAAGAGGGAGGGAAGAAAAAATTATGTGCCAAAAACAGGACAAACGAGGTGTACGTGCGCCATGCAATTTCGCATTTCCTCAACAACTCTTACAACTCGGATTGCCTAAGCAAATGTTTATAGGTATGTGATAAGAAATAAAGTCCTACATGAGCTGTTGTACTAGGGGTCTTCAATTGGTGACCAGACGTCTTCGATATGCCCTGTTGCTAGTTGACTCCTACTTTTAGATGCACCTTGATGGGTGTTAGTGCGGGCGGATCGTGCGAACAAAATCTTGAGAGGCCAGAAAGTTAAGGTGAAATTTACGCCATGGACAGGCTCTTTTAGGAGTGCCTGCATCTTGTCTGGAAACATGTTGATGGTAACAGTTTGGGACAACCAAACACCCATCGCAAGTTCCCCACCGCTACCCATGGAATCTTAAGTGCGAAGTTGTGCCTCCTCGGCACGTACTTTGTTGGTCCTAAGGTTGTGCGGTGGGGGGCGAGTCCCTATTGAGGGTAGGAAGGAGGGTTGGAGTTTTCAGTCTGAATCCGAACTCGCTTCCCAGCCTTTCGTGCCTTTATGGCGAATGTCGAAGGTTGTCGGCCGTCTTTGTAGCTGAATTCAGCTGCCAGTGCCAGTGCATGTTCGTTTGTTCTAAGGGACCGCTCTGTATTGCCATTGACAGTAATGACCCCCTTGGGGCCCGACATCTTGAGCTTGAGGTATGCGTAATGCGGGACTGCGTTGAACCGAGCAAACGCCATCCGGCCGAGCAGCATGTGAGAGCCGCTGCGGAAGGACACAATGTAGAAGATCAAGTCCTCGCTGCGGACGTTATCGGGCGAGCCAAACACAACCTCCAAGGTTATAGAGCCCGTACATCGGGCCTCAACATCTGGGATCACTCCCTTAAAGGTAGTGCTGCTGGGTTTGATCCTTGACGGATCTATACCCATATTTTTTACCGTGTCTAAGTAGATCAGACTAAGGCTACTTCCTTCGTCCATTAGGACTTTAGTGAGGTGATACCCATCTATAATGGGATCTAGGACGAGGGCAGCCTAGCCCCCATGACGGATACTTGTCAGATGGTCGTGCCAGTTAAAGGTGATCGGGTATGCTGACCATGGGTTATACTTGGGAGCTATGGGCTCCACAGCATAGACCTCCCTAAGGGCCCACTTCCTCCCCTTCTTAGGTATGTGGGTGGCATATATCATATTCACCGTTTTGACTTCGAGAGGGAATTACTTATGACCGCCACCCATTGGACCCCAAGGCTCATCTTCGTCGTCGCTACGCGAGCTTTTGTCCTGGTCTTTAGGTTGTATCTTGCCGACCCGTTTAAACACCCAACAGTTGTGGTGTGTGTGATTGGCTAGATTTTCTGAAGTTCCATGGATTTGGCAAGTCCTGACCATGATCTTCTTGAGCTGAGTGGGTCCATCACGATTGCCTTTAGGGGGCCTCTTCCGCTGCCTGGGTCGGGAGTTGCGGAATCCGGCATTAACTGCCATGTCATCGGCGTCGTTGCTATTGTGTTGACATTTGTTCTTATTGCGCTTCGACTTTGAGTTTCCATCCTGGGCTTCAGGTGCCACTGGATCTTCAGAATTGTGGTTGCGTCTTGCCAGCCAGTTATCTTTGCCCGCACAAAAGCAGGTCATGAGGGAGGTAAGGGCAGACATAGTCCGAGGCTTGTCCTAGCCTAGCTGGTGGGCCAACCATTTGTCTCGAATATTGTGATGGAAGGAGGCTATGGCCTCATCATCCGGACAGTCGACAATTTGGTTCTTCTTAGTCAAGAATCGATTCCAGAACTGCCAGGCAAACTCGCCGGGAAGACTCGACGTTTCTAAGATCGGAAGAGTCCAGCGAGCGGACATAGGTCCCCTAGAAGTTAGAGCGAAATGCATCTTCCAAGTCTTCCCAGCATTCTATGGAGTTTTCGAGGAGGCTATTTAACCAGTGCTGAGCTGGACCCTTAAGCTTAAGAGGTAGGTATTTGATGGCATGGAGATCATATCCGCGTGCCATATGGATATGGAGGAGGAAGTCCTCGATCCATAAAGTTGGGTCAGTGGTCCCGTCATACTGTTCTATATTTACGGGTTTAAACCCTTCGGGGAACTAATGCCACATTACTTCATATGTGAAGCACAGTAGGTGAGCGGCGCCTCGGACCCGAGCTATGTCCCGCCTATACTCGGCATCTGTATGGGGCCGGTTGCGTTCCCGGGCTCTATGGTATTGGTCAAACCATGGTCTATACTCTCCCCGTCTACCCGGTGAGTAATCTCTGGATCCATAGATGGATCTTGTATGGCCTGCTTTGTGATCTAAGTCGTTGCGCAGGTCGAACCTGTCATTGGGTTCGAATGGCTCCTTACCCCGTCTTCGGGGCATCGCCGGTACATAACCGGTGTCATCGGCCGCTTTGTCATGCCCGCGAGGAGGGCGGTCTGGCTTGTCATATGAGGTATGATGTGGAGACGGAGTGTTAGTGAGCTCATCGTCGAATTGTGGCAGCAGCCTTCTCTAAGGGTAGCTTTTGGGCTAGTTTGATAGACCAGTGCCATATACTTCCTCAGTCGAGAAGACTTCCGTCCATCAATCAGTGAGGTTGGCCTGTTCGGCTTTGAGTTGCCGCTCTTTGGCCTTTAGGCTGTGAGTCGTTGCTATGAGCCGCTGCTTGATTTCTTCCTGATCCTCGAGCTTATCAGGGATGTACAAGTCATCGGCTTCTGGTATGTCTTCCTCCTCGACGGGGGGAAGGTAATCGTCGCCTTCAGGGTCAATGATGGTATTAGGGTCGTTTTGGTCCTCAGGTTCATCCGGACCCTCTAACGGGTGCTCGTGGACATCGGGATTGTCATGTCGGCTGGGGTGTTATCGTCACCACTACTGATAATAGCTCTTCTCCCCCTTTTGCTTTTGGACCTCTTATGCGATTTCTGATGCCTTGATGGCGCATCGCCCAATTTGTCGATGTCGTTGTGAGGCGTATTGTCGCCGTTGGTGGTAGGAGTATCCACCATGTAGACGTCATATGTAGAAGTGGCGGTCCAATTCCTGGTGTTGACGAGAGTGGGAGCGTGGTCCTCTTCATCCATGTATTCTACCTCTTCGAAGGCATAGTCCAGAACGTCGGTTAAGTCTTCAACGGTGGCTATCAAGTGGGTGGTGGGTGGGTTGAAAAATCCATCCCTAACTGAATTGTAGCCGGGTCGGGCGTAGGTCGGGGCCGGATCGTGGGTGATCCTCATCGACAAGAGTTGTTCCAAGGCCTCGTCGACCGTTGAGGGCCCGGTCTGATCCAGCTGCTCGGAACTCGCGGGGTTCACCCTCATGAAGTCCACCCATGGAGATTGTTTCGAAGGAACGTATATTCGATCGTATGGTTTGATATCCAGACTAGGATGAGAGATCGTACTGTCCAATGGGTGGCGCCATCGCGTGTCCGAAGAAGGGGCTCGAGGTTAAAGCCTTAGAGCCCTTGGGGGCTACGGGCGAAGCCGCGAGCCCGGTTAGTGACAAGTCGCCCCGAGAGTTGACGAAAAACTCTAGGTTTCCAAATCTTACCTCTTGATCGGGGGCAAAGTTCTCCATGTGGCCTAGATGGCCGGTGGAATTAGCATGCAGCATAACGTTGCCGAAGGCGAAGATCTGCCCGGGGATGAAAACGTCCATGTTGCGGACCTCTTCGTTGATGACAAGGCGAGGTGTCGATCCCATCTCGCACATAGATGAACTCTCAATGAAAGCACCAATGCCGGTGTCAAAACCGGCGGATCTTGGGTAGGGGGTCCCGAACTGTGAGACTAGGATCGATGGTAGCAGGAGACGAAGGAGACACAAGTTTACCCAGCTTCGGGCCCTCCAATGGAGGTAATACCCTACGTCCTGCTTGATAGTATTGATGGTGTAAGGGGTTACAAAGTTGATCTGCCTTGAGATCGTATGTCTAACCCTAGATGAGTTGTTTTGTATCTATACCCTAAAACCCTCTGGCTTATATAGATGCCGAGGAGTCCTAGGGTTTACACATGGTTGGTTACATGCCAAAGAGATAAACATGCCTATTTACTACATAAAACGTGGAGTGCAAGCCGTGATCCTCGAAGCTTCCATCCTGGAAAACGGGCCTTCAGATCATCCAGTGTTCGGCAAGTAGCCATATAGTCCGGCCCATAAACAACAGGTTAGCTATCCAAGGACCCCCTAATCTAGGACTCCCTTACCTTGAAACGGACTTGTTTCTTTTTTCGGCGGGTTCGAATCTGGCTGGCCGCTTTGGAGGTATCCTATTTTTCTGATCTCCACTAGGGTGTTCGGGGAAAGTTGGTTCTGGAAATAACCACTCAGATTGCCAAGCACTTTCCATGGCACAATATTTTTGTACCAAATCAGATAGCTCGAAAAAGTCACCAATGTGTCGGCGATCCAGGGCATTAAGAATCCCTTCATCATGGCAATTGTTACTAAAAGTTTCCATGATCTCTTGGTCACTAAGACCTTTTTCTCTCCTTCTAGCGAGTAGGAGTCTGGGCCAAAAGTGATGGACTAATTCTCCTAGTAATTGTTTAGTGTCCTGAAAGTCCGAAGACGCGGGCTTTGGTGCGATAATGGAATCATCGTCTTGGGTGGTGGGTGCAAAAAAACCCAACCCCATGCCACATTGGGTGTTCGGAGTGAAGGACTCCGAATTGTGTGATAGATCTTGGACTGATGACGGTCCGGGCTTAGAATATATTCTGGCATCTGGACCACAGATGAAGTCTTGGTGATTAGAGACCGGGGTATAGTCTGTTTTCAATTCTGGCTGTCGGGACGAGTCCTCAGCCGAACACTCGATGGTAGCGACAACATGGGTGACCAGGGGGACAAGAATCTCCCTGTCGTCGGGCCTAATCCCGAGCCGGTCATAGACCGGAATTTGGTCATCCGCCATATGCATAGCTTCAACCTGATCAAACAACTCGTTTAAGAATGAGGCGATGGTAGGATGCGTGTCGCTGAGCCGACTGGAGTCAATATGCAGCGTGGCGGTTCCAGAGCTATGTGAAGGCAGCTTTGTGTTCCGCCTAGCCATAGTAGATCCGGTCACATCGACTGGATTGGGCGTTCTAGACTGCCCGGGGGTGACGACTCTATTGGGGTGAAGCCCAATATCTTTGGCGTCGAGACTTACAGGCTCCTCCTCAAGGATCAAAGGTTCCATAAGGACGAGTAATCCCCATGAATCGGTGACGAACTCTAAGGTTCCGAACCTGATTCTATGATCGGGGGGAGTTTTCGATCTGGCCAAGGTGGCTGATTGGGTCGGCGTGTGACAAGATGTCGCCGCATGTGAGAGTCTGATCAAGTTGGTGGGGGTAAGGGTTCCCTGGATGTAGATCTCATTGCTCGCGATGAGGTGAGCCATCGATTCGTTAGTTGTTCACAGTGGAACTCTCAATGAAAGCACCAATGTCAGTGTCAAAACCGGCGGATCTCGGGTAGGGGGTCCCGAGCTGTGAAGCTAGAATCCGTGATAACTGGAGACGAAGGGGACAAGGATTTACCCAGGTTCAGGCCCTCCTATGGAAGTAATACCCTATGCCCTGCTTGATTGTATTGATAATATGGGGGTTACAGAGTTGGTCTACCTCAAGATCGAATAGCTAACCCTAGATGAGTTGTTCTGTCCCTACAACCTAACCCTCCGGCTTATATAGATGCCGGGGGTACCTAGGGTTTACACATGGTCGGTTACATGCTGAGGATATAAACATGCCTATCTACAGCTGACAATCTTGGAGAACACGCCACGACTCCTCGAAGCTTCCACCTTGGCGACGGGGCCCTTGATTACCCAATGGTTACTTTGTAGCCCATACAGTCCGGCCCGTGGGAAATAGGTCAGCTGACCGAGGACCCCTTAATCCAGTACTCCCTCAGCGGCATACAAAAACGCTATCCTCAAGATATCTGCACCGTTCGAGGGGCTAGAATTCCACCATGTTGCCAGAGACAACAACCAAGCCGCTGACATAATAGCCCGCATGGGGGCAAAACGCGACCCTGTCCCTAAAAGCACTTTCCTGGAATGGCTCTTTAAGCCATCAGTGGTTTTGTAGGACGATAATAAGGGTGTCGGTCTAAACAGCACAGAAGAGGTTGTTCCCCCTATAAACGAACCAAACGACCAAATCATCGACGGCTCCGTAATGGACGAAACGCCCTCGGCTCATGAGGCCATGGCAGTAATTGCCCCATGGACTGAGCCCTTCCTTGCCTACCTTCTTTGCAAAGAACTCCCCGATGATCAGATAGAGGTGCGACACATAATTCGGTGATCCAAAGCCTATAAATTCCATGAGGGTGAGTTATACAAGAAAAGCAGCACCGGAGTACTACATCGGTGCATATCTAAGGAAGAAGTATGACAACTCTTAGCCGAAGTCCATGCAGGGATGGGCGACCATCATGCCGTGGCAAGGGCCTTAGTAAGCAAGGACTTTCGGGCTGGTTTCTTCTGGCCCACTGCCCGAGCGGATGCTCACTCACTTGTCAAGCACTGTGTGGGGTGTCAACTTTTTGCAAATCAAAGTCACATGCCCCCAACAGCTCTTCGGGCTATTCCAATTACCTGGCCCTTTGCGGTCTAGGGGTTGGATATGGTCAGGCCACTTAAAGGGGGGGGACCAAGAAGAATATATACCTACTGGTCATGGTAGACAAATTACCAAATGGATAGAAGCAAAACCTGTCAAATCAGCCAAGTCCGGACCAGTAATCGACTTTATATCCGGCGTGGTACACCGTTACTGCGTCCCGCATAGTATAATAACGGACAATGGATCCAATTTCACAACCCAAGAGGTCAAAGACTCATGCACAAAAATGGGCATCATGCTCGATTACGCATAGGTGTATCACCCGCAGAGCAATGGACAAGTCGAACGGGCAAACGACCTCATCATGAGTGGTATTAAACCATGTTTGGTCCGATCTCTGCATGAGTCTGGCTGCCATTGGGTAGAGGAGCTTGAATCCATTCCGTGGGGCCTACGCACCACCCCGAATAGATCAACAGGATACACATCGTTCTTCATGGTCTATGTGGTAGAAGAAGTCATCCCTTGTGGTATTATTCACGACGCACCAAGGGTGTGCATGTACGAGGAAAAGGAGGCTGAGTTAGATCGGTAGGACGACCTGGACACCTTAGAAGGAGAGCGCAACATAGCCCGGGCTCATTCTACTTTTTATCAACAGCAAGCCCGATGTTACCAGAGTAGGGAGGTTAAGGCAAAAGCGTATAATGTGGGTGAACTAGTCTTATGGCTCCCGGATAAGCAGAAGCATAAACTCAACCCCTAATGTGAGGTCCCTTTCATAATTGATGAAGTACTCGTAGGAGGGGCTTACCGTCTTCGAAACCCATCGGATAACTGCCTTGAACCAAACCCATGGAACGGAGCTCATCTTCGACGCTTCTACAGATAGATCAGTGTCGTCATACTCTTTACCCTTTACTTTCTTTTCTTTCCTTTTTATTTATTTTTTCCTTTCCCTCCCACCTTGATTTTCGGCAAGATTGAATTTTTTTTCTTCCCAAGTCTATGTTCAGTTAAACTGATCTTGTATTAAGATTTTTGGCAGACCCTCTCAAATGTTAAATCCGAACACAACACTAGGGGCTTCTTCCCGAGGTCAATGATTTTATTCTAAGCATCTATTCACATTCATCGTGTATGGATATTTCCCTTGTCAATTTTAAGCCATTCTATGCATCAACTTGAACTATGATGTTTGCCAAGCTGGGTTGCCTTGCTCCTGTGTTTACCCTCTACGTTCCTGATTCTTCATCTAGAGATTAAAGGGAGCACCTCTGCGATTGTTACGACCGGGTTATCCGGATACGTACCTCAGATGGGTGAAGCCAAAAGCTAGCTATCTTCAGCAAAAAATTGGTCGGTTACGAAGGAAACAACAAAAATTATGGTTTTTATCGCCATTACTCGGGCTTCTTTTTTCCAAAAAGAGCAATTAGTCGCATACTAGCAATATACGGCCTTATTATCTATGATTTACGTAGCAGCCTGAAGAAAGGTATCGATATAGGTACTATTTTCTTTGGAAGATGTTTCTTACGCTAAAATGTAATATAACATATCTCCCTATGCCTTTTTCTGTCTGTTCGCACCAAATGGCCGGATTGCCTGGTTCCTTGAAGGAACTCTTTCCTAACAAGGGATATTTTAGAACGAACACTTCGAAGCTCATTGCATGGGAGGTTGAAGCCGATGGCCGGTTAAGATAGAGTTTACAACACATACGGAGCAATTTTTGATTTCAAGTACATAGTTACATAAAATCACTCATCTGGCTGTTGATCGAGATTGTCTATTAATGCATCTAGGGCGCAATCTTCCTGCGAGAGACAAGCGGCGGGCATCACTTCGTCGTACACCAAATGAAGTGGCACTTCTTGCCCATCAGGCCCTGCTGGCCCAACCCGAGCCATATGCTTGGGGTTAAGGCAGAAATAACGAGTCTTGATCATCGCCCATGCCTCTCACGCCCCTCCCAACAACCTGATGTCTCCCTTGAACCGATCAACCAGTTTGGTAATCCCCTCTGGAGGTTGCTCGGCAGGACATAACACTTTTATCATGCTCTTCATGGCCTTCGGAGCCCGCACATGAAGGGCGGACAGTTCCTTTCGAAGGCTTCCATAGTAGGATCTGATCTCTTCTTCAGGTTGTCCGGTTAGGAGACCTATACATGAGACAAGGCATATCCATTACACCTAATGCATGATAGGTATCCTAGGATGTTATAATTGCACTTACCAAACATGCCCCTCTGTAATTTCTGGTTCACTTCTTGGGTATGGGCCAATTGAGCCTTTAAACTCTCAATTTCTTCGGCCAGCTGCTTGTTTTCTGCCTAGAGGCGTTTCTTCTCTTCCAGGTTTTGTTGCACCGAAAGGTAGCCGACCTCATGCTGGGACTCGACGTACGTCTGAGATTCTCGGGATGCATCTAAATCTTTTTGCAACTGCCCTATTGATTAGGCTGCTACAAAGTACCCTTGCGTTAGCATGGGATTATGTACTAAGACTAGCAGAACAGATATACTCACCATGCGCCTCCCGGGTAAAATTCTTCACTAGCTCAAGTTTGGCCTTCACGGTTTCCACCTGTGTTCGGCTCGCCTCCAGTTACTTGTCCAATTGCTCATTCTGCTGCCTTGAGGCCTGCATCATCAGTAAAACAATACGCGGACCCTTAATTCGGTCGTTCCGACCAATTCAAGGCTCAGGGGCTACTGGGTTTACATGTGTGTCTGGATTCTTATAGCTGATCACTCACCTGCAGGATGGACGATATTAGTTTCATGTCTTCCCTGAACCTAGCTCGGGGAGCTCCGATATGTGCGTTAGCCAAGCGTAGAGCATTGAACTCTTGTTTGGAAAATGTCGGGTGGCGCAGGGCTTCTCATCGCTGCCGGTGATTCATCGTGCTCTCTACCTCGGATTTAGTAACTGATACCGTGTCCCCAGAGTCTTCAGGGGCCTGATTGACCATAGGGACCTCCGTAGCGGGTTCAGCATGAGCAGAAGATCTGGAATCATGAGCATTGTTGGGCACCCCGGTAACATGCTCGGCAGGAGATGGCTGAACTCGTTGCCTGAGTATTTCGACATGAGATCTCCTGTGAGGCCCTATCGATCGTAATAATAAATTAAGCAACCAAACAAAGTACCTTTGGGCTGAACGAGTGGTCGGGCCCGTCCCCACGACTGGCTCACTTGACGGATCCCTGTTGCTACTTGGTCTGGGCATTGCCATCGTAGTCGATGTTTGCCGCACGGACCGACGACGCTTGGGAGCAGAATCCAGTGTGTTTGGGTCGATGGAGGATACTTGCCTTTTGCGAGAAGAATTTTTCTTCTTCTTGCCTGTAATAGGGGAAGGGAATGATCCGGGGTAATCGGCTATGATAGCCACCTTCGAGTGGTTGAGGCTCTCTTTGTAGAAGACCCCGTCTTCGAACTCAATTGACAGCTCCGGGTCTTCATGAAATCCCGGATCGTTGTCACGAGAATAGTTCTTGGGTTGGGGGGCCGAACACTTAACTGTCTCGACAAAGCTCCTCCATTCTTGTTCACACAGATTAAAGGCTTCGGTCTAAAAGGGGCAAATGGAAAACCCAAACTCGAGTCACAGAATCAAAAAGCTCACCCTTTCGATGGGATTGTAACTTGAGTAGCCCTCCTTGGTCGGTAGCCGAACAAAATCTTCTTTCTCCCCTTTGTATTGGTCGGCAAGTGCGGCTGATAATGCTACTTGATTGGCAGGGCCCAGCCGTCGGGAGCGAGTGGTGTTGCTTGTCCCGTTGTGACACCACAAAGGGTGTATTCTTTGCTGAAGAGGTTGAACACATCGAGTGATAGTGGCGTCCATTACATCTATCATGGTCATCTTGTGATGAGCTAGTAGCCTCACGTGGGCAGCCAAACATTGCACTTCGGCAGCAGCCTCTTGGGATGAGCTCTTTGGTCGCCAGTTGTACCTATTCTTGAATGGGGAGTTGGAGTATTCAGGCAAACCCCTCCGAGCTGGATCGAATAGGGGAACGTCCATGATATAGAACCATTCTGAAGACCATTCTTCAGACTCCTTCTTTGGTGTCCCCACTGGATACCCCATCCTGGCTATGCGACATACTTCGGCTCCTCCAACCTCTAGAATTGTCTCACCTCGAGTACGAGGGACGAGGCAGAAGTAATTCCTCCACAATGCAAAGTGTGCCTCACATCCCAGAAACATCTTGCAAAGGGCGACGAAGCCCGAGATATGCATAATGGACCCAGGGGTGAGATGATGGAACTGGATCCCATAGAACTCCAACAATCCCCCCAGGAAAGGATGAATGGAGAACCCATGACCCTGCAAGAGGAAGGGCTCGAAGCATACTCGCTCTCCCTTTTGAGGATTACGAAAGTTTTCCACGAAGGCTTCACTATTGAAAGATGTAAAACCAGCATGGGTAACCGCTAGATCCGAGGAAGGAAGATACCCTTGGGTCTCGAGGTTGCATAGTCAAAGAAGGGAAATAGAGCATCTTGCCCAGTCCCTGGGACGAGAGCCATAAGGGCCCGAGGAAGATCTGGGGGCGCTTGCCATATTTTTGTGCTGATCTCTCGCTAGAGGTTTTTTCTGATGGGGAGGAAGAAGAAGATGTGGCCTAGACCATGATTCAGCTCGTTTAAATGGGTGGTGCCTCCTTTGTGGGAGGGGTAGTCTTGTAAAAAGCTGCTGGACCGTGATGACCCACAAGTATAGGGGATCTATCATAGTCCTTTCGATAAGTAAGAGTGTTGAACCCAACGAGGAGTAGAAGGAAATGACAAGCAATTTCCAGTAAGGTATTCTCTGCAAGCATGGAAATTTTAAAAATTATCGGTAATAGATAGTTTTCTGATAAGATAATTCATAACGAGTAACAAGTACAAGTGTAGAAAAGGTGCAGCAAGGTAGCCCAATCCTTTTTGTGGCAAAGGACAGGCCTGGACGAATTCTTATATAAAGCAAAGCGCTCCCGAGGACACATGGGAATTTCTGTCAAGCTAGTTTTCATCATGCTCATTTAATTCGCGTTCGTTACTTTGATAATTTGATATGTGGGTGGACCGGTGCTTGGGCGCTGCCCTTACTTGGACATGCCTCCCACTTATGATTAAGCCCTATTGGAAGCATCCGCAACTACGAAAGAAGAATGAAGGTAAACCTAACCATAGCATGAAACATATGGATCCAAACCAGCCCCTTACGAAGCAACACATAAACTAGGGTTTAAGCTTCTGTCACTCTAGCAACCCATCATCTACTTATTAATTCCCAATGCCTTACCCTAGGGCCAAATAATGGCAAAGTGTTATGTACTCGACGTTCACATAACACCACTAGAGGAGAGACAACATACATCTCATCAAAATATCGAACGAATACCAAATTCACATGATTACTTATAACAAGACTTATCCCATGTCCTCAGGAACAAACGTAACTACTCACAAAGCATGTTCATGTTCAAGATCAGAGGGGTATTAATTATCATAAAGGATCTGAATATATTATCTTCCACCAAGTAAACCATCTAGCATCAACTACAAGGAGTAATCAATAATACTAGCAACCCGGAGGTACCTATCTAAGGTGTTGAGACAAAGATCGGATACAAGAGATGAACTAGGGTTTGGACAGGAGATGGTGCTGGTTAAGATGTTGATGGAGATTGACCCCCTCTCGATGAGAGGATTGTTGGTGATGATGATGGCTTCGATTTCCCCCTCCAGGAGGGATGTTTCCCCGATAGGATCGCCCTGCCGGAGCTCTAGATTGGTTCTGCCCAAGTTCCGCCTCGAGACGGTGGCGCTTCGTCCCGAAAGGTCTCTTTTGATTTTTTCCAGGTCAAAACGCTTCATATAGGAGAATATGGGCGTCGGAGGAGCCACAGGGGCCCCACAAGCCTGCTAGGCGCGACCAGGGGGGTGGCCACGCCTAGCAGGCTTGTGTCCTGTAGGTGGCCCCTCTATGGTTGATTCTTGCACCAGTATTTTTTATTAATTCCAAAAATATTCTCCATAAAGTTTGAGGATTTTTGGAGGTGTGTAGAATAGGTATCTCAGATTTGCTCCTTTTCTAGTCCAGAATTCCAACTGTCTGCATTCTTCCTCTTCATGTAAACCTTGTAAAATAAGAGAGAAAAGGCATAAGTATTGTACCATAACGTGTAATAACAGCCCATAATGCAATAAATATTAATATAAAAGCATGATTCAAAATGGACATATCAACTCCCCCAAGTTTAGACCTCGCTTGCCCTCAAGCGAAAAGCCGAGACCGATGAATATGTCCACATGTTCAGAGATAGAGGGGTCGATTAAATAAAGTATGGACATGAGGGCATCATGATCAACTTTAGAACAACAATACTCATTATATTAGATTCTTTATACTAGAGTAACAATTTATTCACAAGATAAAGTATGCATCAAGAACTCTATTGACTACCAACAATTTATCATTACATCAGAAAGAGTCAATATAAGAGCTTGTAAGGCAAATCCACATACTCAATCATATTTTAGTCTTTCACAATTGCTATCACTCACACGACACCCATGAGGTCAAAGCTTCAGTCGAACACAGAGAAAGATAGGGGCTTATGATTTTTCCTCCCAACTATTCACCTCAAGGGTGATGTCAACAATAATAACTCATGATCACCCACATCTGAGTGGGTATATAAGTCTAGATCATTCCCCAACACATAATGCTTACCAAGAGAGATGGAATATAGGAAGTGGTGAAGAACACCATGACTCTTGCATAAAGGTAAGTACTAGAAAGTAAAAGTAACAGATAGGCCCTTCGCAGAGGGAAGCAGAGGTTGTCATGCGCTTTTTGTTTTTGGATACACAAGCTCTTAGTGCAGAGGAACGCCGCATTGTATTGCCCTTTGTGATAGGAACCTTTATTATGTAGTCTGTCGCTTTTATTTCTTCACTATCACAAGTTCGTACAACACTTATTTCCCTTACAGTAAAATATAACATATATTTAGGAGCAATTTTTATTGCCTTTTTGCACCAATGACAACTTACTTGAAGGATCTTATTCAATCCATAGGTAGGTATGGTGGACTCTCACGGCAAAAACTGGGTTGAGGTGTTTGGATGCACAAGTAATATCTCTACTTGGTGTGGGAGTTTGGCTAATGTGAGGTGGAAGCAAGCACGACATGTTGGAGGATCTAAAACCATATAACTTCTATACAGATGCAAGCAAACATAACCTATTATGTTGTCTTCCTTTTCCAACGTCAACTTCTTGGCATGTAATATTTTAATGAGTGGTCACAATCATAAAAGTTATCCAAGATAATATATTTATATGTGAATATCTCTTTCTTTATCACTTTGTTTAAATTACACCAATGACCAATTACTATGCTTGTTAACTCCCAAGAAATTTCAATCACCATACTTTTTATATGTGAAGTCATCACTCCCCATAGGATCATTATGTATTCTACTTGCTTTAGTTATATTATACTTTATTGCTTTCAAGAGCATAGTGATCTAGCAAAGCCCTCTTATCAAAACTACTTTTTATTATATAACTCTTGGACTTGCTTACATAAGGGGAGCAAAAGCAAAAACTAAAAGGTAGATCATACCAAAACTTTTATTCTACTAGATCAAAACAAAAATAAAAGGATCAAACTAGGAAAGATAAAAACAAAAGGAAAAAGGAAAATGGTGTGGTGTGATACGATACAGGGGCACCTCCCCCAAGCTTGGCACAAGCCAAGGGGAGTGCCCATACCCATGTACTCAGGTGTCCTCCTTCGGGGTTGATGGTGCGATGTTCTTGGCAATGATACCCTTAAAAATATGATTCTCCTCTTCAAGCTTATTATTTTGCCGCCTGAGATCCATTACTTCCTTGTGCAGTTTTCTATTGACATATAAAGATCCCTTCACCCAGGGATGTCTCATTGCTACAGGTGAAAAGGGTACACTCTTTTTCAAGTTTTCATAAGTAAGAAATTTAGCATTGGGAGGAATGACCGAATACGGGATGGCTGCGCTCAGAAGTTCCTCCAACATGGCTCCAGGTCGTGGGTGAGAGCTAACTTCTTGGTCTTCCTTCATGGCATCCACCCTTTTAAGTTAGCCTCAATATCCTCCTGCGTGGTTTGCCCAAAGTGGTTAGCTTCAATGTATGCCTCGAGCCCTTGTGCCGGTTGAGAAAAAAAACTCTCCCAGCCGACTCTTGGGATGACATCTTGCTCTGAATCTGCTTCAAAAACAACTCAAAATGAAAACAAGAGGTATTCTCGTGATACGAAAGTCGAAACCTTCGGGAGATTATATAATGAATTTTTGCCGACCCGAAGGGATGTTCCACAATAAAACGGAGTTCAGGGGGACGCACGTGGTGGTGACAAGCCCCCTAGGCATGACCAGGGGGTGGCGACGCCTAGCAGGCTTGTCGCCTCCCCGTGCATCCTTCAGACTGCTTTTGATTTTCCTAATTTTTTAAATATTTCAAAACTGGGTAAAATTGCTATTGGGAAAGTTTTGGAGTCAGTTTACTTACCATACCACGTACCTATTCCTTTTCAGAGTCCAAAACATTCTGGTAAGTCTCCCTAATATGCTCTTCGGGAGTTATGGTATTGATAACATTGGTTTCTACATTAATGGGAGTACCTACAATATAGTGTTTGATTCTTTGCCCGTCTACCACCTTTGGATTTGTGCCTTCAGCGTCGTTGATCTTGATGGCACTGGAATGATACACCTCCTCGACGATATAAGGTCCTTCCCATTTGGAGAGGAGTTTACCTGCAAAAAATCTTAACCGAGAATTGTATAGCAAGACATGATCATCTACATCAAATTCACGCTTTTGTATCCTTTTTATCATGCCATCTCCTAACCTTTTCTTTAAACAACTTGGCATTCTCATAGGCCTGGGTTCTCCATTCATCAAGTGAGCTAATGTCAAATAACCTCTTCTCACCAGCAAGTTTGAAATGATAGTTGAGCTCTTTGATTGCCCAATAAGCTTTATTCTCTAGACCTAGAGGTGAGTGACATGCTTTACCATAAACCATTTTATACGGAGACATACCCATAGGATTCTTGTAAGCAGTTCTATAAGCCCATAATGCATCATCAAGTTTCTTAGACCAATTCTTCCTAGATGTATTAACTGTCTTTTGCAAGATCAATTTAATTTCTCTATTGCTTAATTCTACTTGGCCACTAGATTGAGGATGATAAGGAGATGCAATTCTATGATTAACATCATACTTAGCAAGTAATTTATGGAAAGCACCATGAATAAAATGTGAACCACCATTAGTCACTAAATATCCGGGGACTCCAAATCTAGGGAAAATAACTTCTTAAGCATCTTAATAGAGGTGTTATGATCAACACTACTAGTTGGAATAGCTTCTACCCACTTAGTAACATAATCAACATCAACTAATATATGAGTATACCCGTTGGATGTTGGAAAAGGTCCCATATAATCAAAACCCTAAACATCAAATGGTTCAATAACAAGAGAGTAATTCATGGGCATTTCCTGATATCTACTAATATTGCCAATTCTTTGACATTCATCACATGACAAGACAAACTTACAAGCATCCTTGAAAAGACTAGGCCAATAAAAACCAGATTGTAATACCTTATGTGCAGTTCTATCTCCAGCATGGTGTCCTCCGTAGGCCTCGGAATGACACTTCCGTAGGATCTGTTCTTGTTCATGCCCGGGTACACAACGTCTAATAAACACCATCTACTCCTTCTTTATAAATGTGTGGGTCATCCCAGAAGTAATGTCTTAAATCATATAAAACCTTTTTCTTTTGTTGGTATGTGAAACTAGGAAGTAAAAATTTAGCAACAATATAATTAGCATAATCAGCATACCAAGGAGCATTATGAGAAGCGTTTATAACTGCTAATTGTTCATCAGGAAATCTATCATCAATAGGTAGTGTGTCATCAAGAACATTCTCTAACCTAGACAAGTTATCTGCTATGGGGTTATCAACACCCTTTGTATCAACAATATGCAAATCAAATTCTTGTAGCAGAAGAACACACCTGATAAGTCTAGGTTTAGCATCTTTATTTTCCATGAGATATTTAGCAGCATGATCATTTGAACAGTCACTTTAGAATCAACAATATAGGGTATAAACTTATCACAAGCGAACACAACTGCTAAGAATTCCTTTTCAGCATCAACATAGTTTCTTTGAGCACTGTCTAGAGTTTTGCTAGCATAGTGAATAACATTTAATTTAGTATCAACTCTTTGGCCTACAACATCACGTACAACATAGTCACTAGCATCACACATAATTTCAAAAGGTAGGTTCCGATCAGGTGGTTTAAGAACAAGTGCAAAAATCAAAACATTGTTGAGTATTTCAAATGCTTCTACACAATCATTATAAAAAACGAATGGAACATCTTTTTGCAAAAGATTAGTGTGAGGCCTCAAAATCTTAGACAAATCTTTAATAAATCTTGTAGCGACCCGACCTGAAACAGTCGAATCTCCGGTGTTTCTATACCATCCCAGATCATGCTGGTACACACACGGTACATCAATGTATATATCAAAGGGAAAATCACACAACTTTATTAAGCGAAATCTCATATCGAGTCCTTTATTACAATAAGAATTACAATAAAGTGGCTGAAGGCCAACTAATGAGATAAACTAAATCAAAAACTTGCGGAGGCTTCAAAGGTAGTCGAGTCCATCTGACTCCAAGGCATCTCACCGATCGTAGAGCGTATCCTCACTCCTCGTCAGAAAAATACTCTGCAACATGGTACGTTGCAGCCGTGCAGGTCAGCATATTGAATATGCCGGCAATGTCACAAAAGAGAGGGGTGAAAATAATCATCTATTCTATATGCATATATGGCAGGTGGGGGTAGTAAGTTTTGCGTAAAGCCAATTTTCCTACAACAAGAGAGGGGCAAAACAGAAGTTTTTACTGCAATGTTGGTTGATTAATGAGATGGTTCCACCAACCAATTCTCATACCCAAGTTGTCATTAATACCCACATCATTATAATTCTTTGTGTCGAGAGTTCCAGATAGTTTTAGTTCCTTTGGCTCAAGTTGTCCATGACCGTGGACACAGCTAATTGATTAGGTTTGAGTACTCTCCAGAGTTTTGCACATGTTCCCCACAAGGCCTGATCGCCTCCGTTGGATTCCTCGCACTTCAGGGTGTTTGAGGAACGGATGATCAAAACATGATCTTCTAAGGGGTTCCTTTGAGACTCTGTCGGTGCCCATCCTTTCCTACCGTTCTTCTACATCTCGTAGCACCACCTGTCCAGGGTCACCACAATATCCAACCAAGCCAGAGCCCATAATGGCTTGTGGCTGTGCAGGTAAGCCTTGGGTCTTGAAGCATCCATCCATCTCTTTGTTCCTGGGTGGACCTTTCCGCATGAATACTTGCACTTCTCCAGCAACACCTAGGCTAACCACTGGCTTCTCCAGGGCACCATCCAACCATCATCCACCTAGAGGTATGTTGAAAACTTGGAGTCTTGAAGTCTTGATCATCATGTAGGTCTTGTAATTATTATCTCACAACTCTCATGAATCACACAACCAACCCCATCTACTAATAGCATAGCAAAATTAAATCAACGTTTCCCGGGGCCAAGTGTCAAAGGTTTGAGGGGTGCCTACCACATGATACTACATCAAGTAACCAAATTTCCAAATTACCTACTTTGCATGCAATTGGGGAGATGGTAGAACTAATGCAATAAAAACATGGGTAAACATGATCAAAGTGACTTGCCTTGTTGATGATCCTCGTACTCGAGTGACTCTAGTTAACAAGCTTCGCACTCCGAATGATCTAACGAATCAAACAAGGCACACAATAAGCATAACCACAATACGATTTACACAACAGCAAGTAAAATAATAATACTACAACAATCAAGAACACAATCAAAAGAAAGAAATCAAACAAAGTAGAAAACCTCTCAAGTTTTTGTGCAAGACTTCTACTAAGACATAACAAGACAAAAATTGTTTTCAGCAACTAATAAATACATAACAGAAAATAAATACTAAAATTTTATTAGAAAACAGGAATATTTTATCATAAAAATTTTGTGCAAAAGAATTACTACAATTTTTTTCTAAACAATACTTATGGTGAAAACAATGTTTACCTATTCAAATAGAACACAAAACAAAACAATTTTTTTAACAGAAAATAAATCTCCTAATGTTGAACAATAGAAAACTAACAGAACTACAACAGAAAGTTAAACTAAAAAAAATCAAAATAAACTAAAATAAAAACAATTTAATTAAACCCTAAGAAGAACTAAACAGAATCCGTTTTTGCTAAAACTCTAATATAATATATCCTAAAAATACTCAAATAGTTCATGCTGATAAACCTAACTAATACAAAACAGTGGCAAAAGGATTCACTCAAAAATAAGTTTTTAAACTCAAGTTATTCAAGTTTTAGTGATTTGTTCAAATTTATAAAAATTCAAATTTCAAATTTCAAATTTGGAAACTAAAACTACAGACAAAAACTATATGAAATTTGTGACATGTTGCAAAAAGAATCAATCAAAAACACTAAATATCCTAAAAGATATAACAAAAATGAAAACAAAAACTAATATGTTTTCTAAAACAAAAAGAAAAAAGAAAAAAAAACTAACGAACAGGGGCTACGTGGCATGCGGTGATTGGCAGAGGCCGTGTGCGTGCGGGGGCTAGCGAGCGGGCGGTCGAACATTAGAAGAAAATGGTTCGGCGTTTTAAGTGTTCTAATCTGGATCGTTGGATCCAGATCCGAAGGCTGAGGAGGGGGGCATCGCTTACAAACGGGGTCGGGGTGTCTCCGGTGACGGTCGACGGCGGCGAACCGTCGGAGGTGGTCGGGGACGGCATCGCTGTGGTCGAGGGTGGCGTCCAAAGGTTCCAAACGACAGTGGCGAGCCTCCGGCGACGATTGGTGGCGATGGTGGGGTGCGGGGTGAAGGGGGCGACGACCACGAGCTCGGAGAGCTTCGGTGGGGTGCCGAACTCCGGTGACATGCAGGGCGACGTTCTGGCGAGAAGAGTGGGGTTTCGGGGGGGGGGAATGGAGTGCAGTGAGGTAGGGGCTTTATATAGGGGCCTCGCGGGGTCCGGAAAAGGAAGGGGAGGGAGATCCGGCGCGGTGGGATCTCGCCGGCGAGGTCCGGGGCGGGATGGAGGGGATGACCGCGGGGATGGCGCGGTCGATTGGTGGGGCTGGCATGTTAGAGAGAGGGGAGCGGTGTTAGCGGCGTCAGTGGCTGATCCGAATTAAATTCGGATCTGGCGGGGTGTGGTGGGCCATGGAATTAAATTCCTATTACGCAAAAAATTTCCTTTTATTAATTTACAGATAAAGTAAAACTCTTTTATGGCCGTCAATACTTTTCCAAAAAATGAAAATTTATATATTAGTTTGACCAGGGGAATGAATGCAATTTAATGAACATTTTTCCACGGCCAAAATAAATACTTTTGAATTTTTTTTCTTCAGAAAATGCCTAAATTGATTTTAATTCTTATTGCAATAAATTTTCAAATAACCCCGCTGGGTTTTATGGTTCAAATACTTCACAAAAATACCCATGATATGGAGTGTCATGTTCCTCCTCTCATATTTGAAATATTTTCAGGGTTTTGAAAAATAGAAAGAGCAAGTGAGGGAAAACTGAGATGGCCTTTTAGAAATCCAAAAGGGAAACTTCAACAATTCATTTCACTCAAACAACATGATGATGATGCATAGCTATATTTCATAACATTCCAAAAATGAAATTCTGGGATGTTACAAACCTACCCACCTTAATATGAATCTCTCCCTCGAGATTCGGGTTGGCTAGAAAATAGGTGCGGGTGGTCTCGACGAAGATCTTCTTCGCGTTCCCAGGTGGCTTCTTCCTCAGTGTGGTGACTCCACAGAACCTTACAGAACTTGATGATCTTGCTGCGGGTAACTCTATTGGTAGTCTTGAGGATTCTAACGGGCTTCTCCTTGTAAGTCAGATCACTGTCAAGTTGTATGGCCTCTAGGGGCACTGTGTCTCTCAAAGGAATATCAGCCATCTCGGCGTGGCATTTCTTCAGCTGGGAAACATGGAAAACATCATGAACTCCGGACAATTCTTCCGGCAATTCCAGACTATATGCAACTTCGCCTCTACGTTCAAGGATTTTGTAGGGGCCTATGAATCTGGGTGCTAACTTTCCTTTAACACCAAACCTCTTGATTCCTCGAAGTGGGGACACATGAAGGTACACTCGGTCTCCCACTTCATACGTCACCTCCTTGCATTTGCTATCAGCATAGCTCTTCTGCCTGGATTGGGCTATCTTGAGTCGGTCTCGAACCGGTTTGACCTTTTCTTCAGAATGTCGAATAAGATCGGGACCAAAAAGCATTCGGTCTCCAACACCATCCCACATCAATGGTGTTTTGCACCTCCTTCCGTATAAAGCTTCGAAAGGGGCCATCTTCAGACTGGTCTGATAACTGTTGTTGTACGAGAACTCTGCGTAAGGTAAGTTGTCATCCCAACTAGACCCATAGTCTAGCGCACAAGCTCTCAACATGTCCTCCAGAATCTGGTTGACTCTTTCAGTCTGTCCATCAGTCTGCGGATGAAAAGCTATACTGAATTCCAGCCTTGTACCCAAAGTTTCGTGTAACTGATGCCAAAACCTTGAGGTAAATTGTGTTCCTCTATCTGACACGATACTCCTCGGAACTCCATGTAGACAAACGATCCTGGTCATATATATCTTGGCTAACTTAGCACTGGTATAGGTGGTCTTCACTGGAATGAAATGAGCCACCTTGGTCAAGCGATCGACCACTACCCAGATGGAATCATAACCTGAACGGGTCCTAGGTAATCCTGTGATGAAGTCCATACCAAGCTTATCCCATTTCCACTCGAGTATCGACAAAGGTTGGAGTAACCCTGCTGGTTTCTGATGTTCCGCCTTTACTCGCTGACAAACATCACATACCGCAACATGTTTGGCAATATCCTTCTTCATACCTGTCCACCAGTAACTTTCCTTCAAATCTAGATACATCTTGGTGTTGCCTAGGTGTATCGAGTAAGGTGAGTCGTGGGCTTCTTGAAGTATCAACTTCCCGAGCTCTGGGTCATTGGGCACATAGATTCGGTCTTCAAACCGCACAGTTCCTTGTTCATCCTCACAAAAACCTTTAGCTTTTCCATCCTTCATTCTCTGCTTTATTTCAGCTATCTCCTTGTCCGATTTCTAGGCCTCACGAATTCTTTCGGTCAATGTGGGACTGGATCTCCAGTGTGGCAACATATCCTCTTGGAACTATCTCTAGCCGGAGCTCTCTGAGATCATCGGCTATGAGTGTGTTCACATAACTCTTCCGAGTCAAGGCATCTGCTTCATCATTTGCCTTCCCTGGATGATAATGCAATCTCATGTCAACGTCCTTGATTAACTCTAGCCATCTCCTTTGTCTGAGGCTCAACTCCTTTTGCGTGAAGATATACTTCAGGATTTTATGATCAGTGTAAACATCACAACTATTTCCGATAAGGAAATGTCTCCAGGTCTTGAGTGCGTGCACTACGGCTGCTAACTCCAAATCATGGGTGGCATAGTTCAACTCATGAGGTCATAGCTGTTTGGATGCATAAGCTACAACTTTTCCCTCCTGCATGAGTACTCCTCCAAGTCCTTGACGCGAAGCATCACAATAAACCTGGAAGTCCTTCCGAATGTTTGGCAAAATCAACACTGGGGCTGTGACCAAATGTTTCTTCAACTCTTGGAAACTGGCTTCACATTCCTCAGTCCAAATATACTTAGACTCTTTCTTCAACAATTCCGTCATGGGCTTGGCAATCTTTGAGAAATTCTCAATGACCCTCTGGTAATATCCGGCAAATTTGAGAAAACTGCGGATCTCCTTAACTGAGGTGGGTGACTTCCACTCGGTGACTTCTTCAACCTTAGCGGGGTCCATGACTATTCCATCTCTAGAAATAACATGTCCAAGGAATCCGACTTCCGTCAGCCAGAATTCACGTTTGCTGAATTTGGCATATAACTGATGCTCTCTAAGCTTCTCCAAAACTAAACGCAAGTGTTCCTTGTGTTCTTCCTCGCTCTTGGAGAATATCAATATATCATCAATGAATACCACGACAAAGTTGTCTATATATTCCATAAACACCTTGTTCATCATACTCATGAAATAGGCAGGAGCATTAGTCAAACGAAAAGACATGACTGTATACTCATATAAGCCATACCTTGTGGTGAAGCCTGTTTTGGGTATATCCTATTCACGAATTTTCAACTAGTGATACCCTGATCGAAGATCGATCTTGGAGAACACTTTGGCTCCCACTAGCTGATCGAACAAGTCATTAATCGTCAGCAGAGGGTACTTGTTCTTGATAGTCACCTCGTTCAATGAACGATAATCGACTACCATCCTCAAGGTTTTATCCTTTTTCTCCACCAAAAGAACTGGGTGTCGGGACCCCGATCCTAAGTCATATGATTCCATACTATAACAAGTCACATCACTTTGCAACCTCACGCACGGTACTCCACGGCTTCAGCCTTACCTTGGCCGGGACCGTTTGCGTATTTTGGCTCACGTATGTGAACATGTCACTAGAAATCACAAAGACAAAGAACCCGAGCCGACATAACTAGTCATAGAACCCAAGTGGCACATGCGTACAGAAACAGACATACATAACCCAGCAATGCAGGTGCCGGCCTCAAGCGTGTGTAGACGAGTCATAGCAAGCTACAAGGACTCCATTACGTCGCGAGACACGAATGTCATCACTACACGTAGACGAGTCATAGCAGGCTACAGGTACTCCATTACACTGCGAGACATTTCCCCGAAGGGATAGACACGACAGCAAAGAAGGATACATGTCGGTCAATCAATGTGTCCAGAGTAGTAGCAAGCTATCATGGCTCGGTGGAAGCACAAAGAGGTAGTTTCCCGTAAAGAGTACTACTAAAGTCACACGACTAGGTGTCGGATCCCATACATACCGTTGTACGTCACACGTACGCACGACATGCCCGATATGCATAGATACAACTATGGCATCACAACATAACCATACAACAACATGACTTTTATTTAAGAGGCTCAGACGAGCCTTGCATAATATGTTCTTACAGATAGGGTCACATGACCCGACAATCAAGTCATACAAAGAAGGTCATACAAGCCAGCGGAAACTTAAGTTGTCTGAGTACAGACGGCGAAAATAGAAAAGAGGCACACTGCCTGACTATCTATAGCCCACCACACGGGCAAGATTGTAGCTAGGACACCAGCTATTCGGCATCGTCAACGTCTAGATAGAACCCACCTGATGGATCCTGGCTCTCTTCCGCAACATTAATTAAGCAAGGATGAGTACAAATGTACTCAGCAAGTCTTTAAAACAGACCTAGTCTATTTATGCTCATGTGTCAACAAGGGGGAGTGGTGGAGTTTAAGCAGCAATGCCAGCTTTGACTCATGGCTAACCTACACTACTCAGTTTTAAACTCTTTGTTACAATTTTGGTTATCGCACACGAGTCCACTATCTCCATCACAATACACTACCATGGATTCCCCTTCCCCTTCCGAAAGAGTGCCATCCACGGTACTCACACTTGTCGTGATATTTTTAGAAGTATCCATTTGATTATCTATGAACAGCATAAGTTTTCCAAGTAGTCCATATCCGAGGACGCGGCTATTCGAATAGTTTCATACCCTGTAGGGGTGTGCTTCTTCACACACGCTCTCGCCACTTATCGCTGTGTGCCATAAACCATGCACCTCGGCAACCTTCAAGCGGATGCCCAGCGAGGGAGTTGGCCACGACCGTCAATCACATAAGACCTCTAGTCCATGTATGGATGAGTTAATGCAACTAGTGTTCATGTTGATTTGAAAAGAATTTGAATATAGTTTCAAAATCGTTCTTCATTTCAAATTCCGTATATCAACCTATTAGCATTTGTTAATGTTCCTCTAGGTAGGTTGCTCTATCATGCATGAGGATAGCACCATTGGAGTCATTGGATTTTTCTGATCAATTTTCATATATAAATTATTTTCATTTGACTTACAGATTATTTTATATGATTTTTCAAAGTTTTAAACATTTATTGGAATTATTTTTAAACTGGAAAATGGATTATGACATCAGCCTGGTCAACCTGACGTCAGCTGGTCGGCTGACCTGCCAGGTCAAACCTGACAAGGTGGGACCTCCTTGTCAGCGTCAGGGGTCTTAATCCCGCGCTGACTAAGGTTTGACCCACCTCTGGGGTCCCACTGTCAGCGACTGGCCCGAACTAATTAGGGGGATTAGCCCCTAATGATTGCCACGTCGGCGCCCACCGGAGTGAGGCCGGCGGCGACCATCCGCACGGTGGCGACTTGCCGAAACTGCGTCTCCGACGACCAAACAGATGCCGGAGGGTACCAGACGGCTCGCACTGCTCGCGCGCGTCGAACCCGATACCTCCCAGGGGCTGGGGTGGTCGAAATTGACGCCGGCGACAAGCACGGCGACTCCTGGAACTCGGGCGAGCACGGGCTCGTCGAGCCGGAGCTCAAACGGGGCAGTTGAGGCCTCCGGAAGCTACCAGGAAGCCTTTTGAGCACGACCGCGTGCTCAGATGCAAGCTTGGGTCGCCACAACGGCGACCACGACCTCGCCGGCAGCGGGAAACTTTCGGTTTTGGAGGAATCCTGCGCTACAGAGCTCTATCGAAGGGGGAAAGGAGGGGAGAAGGAGCAGGAGCTCACAGCGGTTGCAGGGGCGTCGGAAGCGGGCTCGGGGACGGTCTGAAACGGCGACGAGCTTCGATTCGCTTTCCGGCGACCCGAGGAGGAAGACGATGGCGCGACGTCGACAGGGGCTTCCGACGATGCGTAGCTTGGCTAGGAGGAAAAGGAGGTCCGGGCGGAGCTTCTGGCAGGCATAGATGGGTTCAGGGGTGGCTAGAACGTCGGCACGACGGAGAAGCGCAGGTCGGCCATGGCGGCAGCAGAGAGGGAAATGCGCGCGCGAGAGAGAGTGCTCGCGGGAGTGAGAGAGGAGAAGGGGCATGACAGCGAGGAGCTTCGCGCTGGCGCACTCCCAGCCCTCCAGCACGGAGCCAGGTAGGGAGGAGGTAGCCGGCGCGCGGCGACCACACGCCCGGCGTCCTCCTGGCCAGAGGTGGGAGACGACCGGTTCGCCCCTGTGGGCTGGGCTGGTTTCTCTCCCCTGGCACAGGTAGGCTTTTTTTGTTTCTGTTTTCTGTTTTCTGACTTTTCTTTATTTTAGTTGCAGGTCCATTTGACTTTTCAAAATATCCCAACCATTTTCTAAAATAAAGTTTGAATATTTCAAACTTGTAATAAAAGTTTCAGATTATTATGAAAACAATAGTCATGATAATGATTTAGTTATCAATTTCAGAGACTTAAATCATTATTTTTAAATTGCTTCTGATGCTCAAATATTTTAAATGTTCCCTGTTATAACTTTGTCCAAATTTATCAGACATAGGGAACATTTTTGATGGGCATTTTGGATTTGTTGAAATTTCACTAAACTTGAATTTCTTTATTTCATTAAGTGCTTGGCGTTTCTTTTCTTTCTCCCCATTTCACATTAATGCAATGATGATGATGATGATGCAAACACAAATGCTATCCTAGGATAACTTGCTAGGGTTGTGACAATTCACCCCCACTCAAAAGAATCTCGTCCTGAGATTTTGAAGTCGTCGGGAAGAGCGCGGGGTACTCTAGTCGAAGACGATCTTCTCTTTCCCATGTCGCCTCCTTTTCAGAATGATGTGACCACTGAACCTGGAGAAACTTGATGTTTCGACGTCGAGTGGTACGCTCAGCTTGATCGAGAATATGAACAAGGTATTCTCGGTATGTAAGGTTATCTTGGAGATCAAGCGCTTCGTGGTCTACTTCGCGGACAGGGTCCTAAAAGCAACGCCTGAGTTGCGAGACGTGGAAGACATCATGAACCTTGGAAAGATGTGGCGGAAGTTCTAATTGGTAGGCAACCTCTCCTTGTTTAGCAAGAATGCGAAAGGGTCCAATGTAACGAGGAGCCAACTTGCCTTTGATACCGAATCGATGGGTACCCTTCAGAGGTGTAACCCGAAGGTAAGCCTTCTCGTCAACTTCATAGGTCACGACTTATGATGACGGTCATATTGACTCTTTTGACGGGATTGGGCTGTTTTCACCTTTTCACGAATAATGCGAACTTGCTCTTCTGCATCCTGGATCATATCCGGCCCAAAGAGTTGCCTCTCTCCGGTTTCTGGCCAGTTAAGAGGTGTTCGACATCTTCGTCCATAGAGAACTTCAAAAGGGGCTTTGCCCAAACTTGATTGATAACTGTTGTTATATGCGAATTCAGCAAATGGAAGACAGTTCTCCCAATTCATACCAAAAGATATAACACAAGCTCGGAGCATGTCTTCGAGAATTTGGTTGACTCGCTCAACTTGACCACTTGATTGAGGGTGGAAAGCAGTGCTAAAGGATAGATGAGTCCCCATAGCAGTTTGAAAACTTTCCCAAAATCGAGAGGTAAAGATACTTCCACGGTCTGAGTTAATCTCCAAAGGAACACCATGAAGAGAAACTATTCGAGAAACATATAACTCTGCTAGCTGACTAGCAGTAATGCTTTCACGAACAGGAAGAAAATGAGCCACTTTGGAGAGGCGATCAATGACTACGAATATAGCATTGTTCCCTCTCTTGGTCCTGGGAAAACCGGTGATGAAATCCATACCGACCTTATCCCATTTCCATTCAGGAATAGCTAAAGGTTGAAGGGTGTGAGCGGGCCTTTGATGTTCTGCTTTCACACAACAACAAATGTCGCAGTTAGCAACATACTGAGCAATTTCTCTCTTCATCCTAGTCCACCAGAACCTTTGGCGTAGATCCTGATACATTTTGGTACTACCCGGATGAATTATGAGAGGAGAATCATGAGCCTCCTTAAGAATCAGCTGCCGGAGATGTTGGCTCTTAGGAACCACCAAACGGCCCTGGAAGAGCACTACACCTTGATCATCTATAGAGAATTCCTTAGCGAGACCGCTAACGAGGTTCTCTTTGATCCGGGAAATTCCCTTATCACGCCTTTGGCCAGCTATGATTTGATCCTTAAGAGTAGGTTTCGCCACCAGGTTTGATAGGAATCCTTGAGGAACAATGTGAAGGTTTAACTTCCGAAATTCCTCATAGAGAAGCGGTTGACCTTGTTGTAACATCAGATTGTTACAATAAGACGTACGACTTAGTGCATCAGCCATGACATTGGCTTTCCCCGGGGTGTAAGTTATCCCTAAGTCGTAATCTGTAATCAGCTCTACCCACCGTCTTTGCCTGAGATTCAAATCCGGCTGGGTGAAAATATATTTCGGACTTTGGTGATCAGTGTATATCTTGCAACGATTACCCATAAGGTAATGTCGCCATGTTTTTAGTGCATGGACTACAGCTGCAAGCTCAAGATCATGTGTTGGATAATTATCCTCATGTGGACGCAACTGTCGAGATGCGTATGCAATCACATGACGATCTTGCATGAGAATGCAACCTAATCCTTGTCGCGAGGCGTCGCAGTAGATAATAAAGTCCTTAGAAAAATCTGGTGGCACCAGAACAGGAGCAGAGGTCAGTCATCTTTTCAAGTCCTGAAAACTATGCTCACATTGTGGGGTCCACTCGAACTTTTTATCTTTCTTGAGGAGTTCAGTCAGAGGTTTCGCAACCTTGGAGAAGTTCTCAACAAAGCGGCGACAATAGCTCGCTAAGCCAAGGAAACTCCTAACTTGCTTAATCGATTCAGGTTGAGTCCAATTAAGGATGGCCTGAACTCTCTCGGGATTGACAGCAATACCTTTGCCAGAGATCACGTGGCCTAGATAGGTCACTTTCGGCAACCAGAATTCACACTTGGAGAATTTGGCATATAAGCGGTGCTCTCGAAGTTTCATCAATACTAGCCTTAGATGCTCGGCATGTTCTTGTTCGTTCTTCGAGTAGATAAGTATGTCGTCGAGGTAAACCACGACGAATTTATCCAAATACTCCATGAAGATCGAATTCATCAGACGAGAGAAGGTGGCTGGGGCATTGGTTAAACCGAAGGATATGACGGTGTACTCGTATTGGCCATAACGAGTGACAAAAGCCGTTTTTGGAATGTCCCCATTTCTAATTCTGATTTGATGGTATCCCAACCTCAAATCCATTTTGGAGAAGACAGAGGATCCAGCGAGTTGATCGTACAAATCATTGATCCTAGGGAGCGGATACTTGTTCTTGATAGTGACCAGATTCACTGGTCGATAATCCACAAGCATCCGATCCGATCCATCCTTCTTCTTACCAAAGAGAACGGGGCAAGCCCAGGGAGAAGAGCTAGGATGGATGAAACCTTTCTACAAAGCTTCATCGAGTTGGGTTTTTAGCTCGGCCAGTTCTAAGGGTGCCATCTTATAGGGTCTTCTAGCTATTGGGACTGTCCCTGGAATAAGTTCTATCACAAACTCAACATCTCTGACCTAGGTCATATCCCACAAGACACGCAGGACTGTGGCGATACGACTACTGCCATACTAGGACTAACATCCACGCACTCAAACATCACCGTAGAATGCCTCGTACAGGTTACCCCCGTGACCTGGGAGCTGAACCTGAGGATCTGGAAACACTCTAGCCTAGGATCCCTGGAAACCATAAGGAAACGGATGTTGCCTTGGTCCCTTTGTTGGCGGCAACAGCGGTCCTTGAAGAGGGGTGATGCCTCCAACATCAGGCCAGTCTACGTGTGCTGGCAAATGAGTCCGCGATGGGGTCAGCATCTCCAAATCTCCATAGCCTGTCTGCATGACAGGTGCCAACTGCGTCAAGGCTGTCCAGAGACAGGCACGAGTAGCATAGAGTTCCACGTGAAGGGCACGTGCATCACGATCCCTGTTCTCCAACATCTGAGCGGTCACCTGCAGCCTAGGGTCCTCATGAGAATAATCATAGTAGGCTGCACTAAGATATCCATCCTCTCCTCCCATGGAAGGAGGGACATAGCAGAACTCTGTGTTCTATAGCAAACCATGGTGAAACCTCATGATAGTTAGCATGGTGTAGGCGGCTTCCTGAACTGCCATATCTATGGTAACTCCCAATCCATGAGTCCAGTGAAGCGGCTCTGCAGCTCCAGGATATGAAGGATATATCTTAACAGTACACAGATACTGACTCTGGTTAAAATCTCGATACTGCTCCTCCATTGTGTACTCTGGGTACCAGCGATATCCAGCCTCCATCATAACTCTAACCAACATGGCCGTGTGACCCGGTACATCGATGCACCTAGTCAGACGGACCACCTGACGGAGAGAACGAGAGGGAATCTGAAACAGAGAATGATGCAAAGACATTAAAGATCCTAGCATAAATTAGACAACATAACGACTGTAATTGCTCAAGAATTTTTTTGAGACAATTGAAAAAGATTGGAAAGGCATAACCACTCGACTATCTAGACTCAAATCTCTTCTCCATCTGTTTGTCACACCAACAATACTTGAATAACTGCACTCACTTACAAACAAGCTAGCTATTGGTCCATGGTTAGTAACTCGTCATCCTAAGCAATAGATGAGAATCCTAGTTCCTATCCCCGTAGAAGAGATGAGAATGACCCAGCATAGAATAACTTGGGAAGAGGAGTAAAAAGAGCCTTACGTTCCCTTCCACAATCAATTCCCCTACCTATCTATAGTGTTTCTAGACTCAACTTCGACCGGTTTGGCTTGGTAGTCCTACAGTCAGTCAGGCTCTGATACCAACGCTGTCGGGACCCCGATCCTAAGTCATATGATTCCATACTGTAACAAGTCACATCACTTTGCGACCTCACGCACGGTACTCCACGGCTGCAGCCTTACCTTGGCCGGGACCGTTTGCGTCTTTTGGCTCACGTATGTGAACATGTCGCCGGCAATCACAAAGACAAAGACCCGGGCGGACATAACTAGTCATAGAACCCAAGTGGCACGTCCATACGGAAACAGGCATACATAACCCAGCAATGCAGGTGTCGGCCTCAAGCGTGTGTAGACGAGTCATAGCAAGCTACAAGGACTCCATTACGTCGCGAGACACAAATGTCATCACTGCACGTAGACGAGTCGTAGCAGGCTACAGGGACTCCATTACACTATGAGACATTTCCCCTGAAGGGACAGACACGGCAGTAAACAAGGATACATGTCGGTCAATCAATGTGTCCGGAGGAGTAGCAAGCTACCATGGCTCGGTGGAAGCACAAAGAGGCAGTTTCCCGTAAAGAGTACTACTAAAGGCACACGACTAGGTGTCGGATCCCATACATACCGTTGCACGTCACACGTACGCACGACATGCCCGATATGCATAGATACAACTATGGCATCACAACATAACCATACAACAACATGACTTTTATTTAAGAGGCTCAGACGAGCCTTGCATAATATGTTCTTACAGATAGGGTCACATGACCCGACACTCAAGTCATACAAACAAGGTCATACAAGCCAATGGAAACTTAAGCTGTCTGAGTACAGACGGAAAAAATAGAAAAGAGGCACACTGCCTGACTATCTACAGCCCACCACACGGGCAAGATCGTAGCTGGGACACCAGCTATTCGGCATCGTCAACGTCTAGATAGAACCCACCTGATGAATCCTGGCTCTCTTCTGCAACATTAATTAAGCAAGGATGAGTACAAACATACTCAGCAAGTCTTTAAAACAAACCTAGTCTATTTATGCTCATGTGTCAACAAGGGGGAGTGGTGGAGTTTAAGCAGCAATGCCAGCTTTGACTCATGGCTAACCTACACTACTCAGTTTTAAACTCTTTGTTACAATTTTGGTTATCGCACATGAGTCCACTATATCCATCACAATACACTACCATGGATTCACCTTCCCCTTCTGGAAGAGTGCCATCCACAATACTCACACTTGTCGTGATCTTTTTAGAAGTATCCATTTGATTATCTATGAACAACATAAGTTTTCCAAGTAGTCCATATCCGAGGACGCGGCTATTCGAATAGTTTCATACCCTGTAGGGGTGCACTTCTTCACACATGCTCTCTCCACTTATCGCTGTGTGCCATAAACCATGCACCTCGGCAACCTTCAAGCGGATGCCCAGCAAGGGAGTTGGCCACGACCGTCAATCACATAAGACCTCTAGTCCAGGCTACCGCCTATTTGAGACTGAACCCACACGGAAGTCCGGCCAAAGTTTCCGCTACGGCCCCAAACGATGTGCGCAGGGTTCCCAAGCCCACCATTCGGGTGACCCTTGGTACACCGTGCCACTGCCTGCCGTGTCGTAACCCACCCCTAGGGTCAGGGCTACCCACGACCTCCAGCATGCTATAAACACCAGAAACTACTTGCAATACCTGGACCAAGGACTAAGCGACTGATGTGTCGAGCGGGGTCATATTTCAGGGCCCAGCATGTGGTAGTATCTAGTCTTGGATCACAAACACGGAACCCAGTTCCTAAGAACGGTCCCAATGAGACAACACACTATGTACTCCTACATAGCCTCTCATCGCTACCTTTACCAAATCGTATTCAGTATGAGCTCATCACATCGGACAACACTGTTTCACTCAGTTCATCACCCAGATGAATCAGACCTGACTCAACTCTAAGCATAGCAAGCATAGCAGGCAAAGTAAGCTAAGCACATCATGGCACAAGCATCTACTAGGTATGCTAGGTTGCAAGGTTTAGCTATTTACCGTGACAAGGTTAGGTCATGCATAAGTATAGGATCATCTACCGTGTATGCCTGACATGTGATCGTTTGTCCTAATGCAATAAACCAGAGCAGGAGCAAGAGAGTGGGATCTTATCGGAATGATCAAAGGGGTTGCTTGCCTTGCTGAGTTGCGGAGGAGTTCTCTCCTTCGTCGGGATACGGGGTGGTATCTTCCGGATTAGGGCCTACCGCAACGCACATAAGAAACAATTAATACACGTAAGTGCAACAATATGATGCATGATCATGGCATGATGGCAGGTATGGATGAGTTAATGCAACTAGTGTTCATGTTGATTTGAAAAGAATTTGAATAAAGGTTCAAAATCGTTCTACATTTCAAATTCCGTATATCAACCTATTAGCATTTGTTAATGTTCGTCTAGATAGGTTGCTCTATCATGCATGAGGATAGCACCATTGGATTCATTGGATTTTCTGATCAATTTTCATATATAAATTATTTTCATTTGACTTACAGATTATTTTATATGATTTTTCAAAGTTTTAAACATTTTTTGGAATTATTTTTAAACTGGAAAATGGATTATGACATCAGCCTGGTCAACCTGACGTCAGCTAGTTGGCTGACCTGCCAGGTCAAACCTGACAAGGTGGGACCTCCCTATCAGCGTCAGGGGTCTTAATCCCGCGCTGACTAAGGTTTGACCCACCTCTGGGGTCCCACTGTCAGCGACTGGGGCCGAACTAATTAGGGGGATTAGCCCCCTACTGATTGCCACGTCGGCGCCCACCGGAGTGAGGCCGGTGACGACCATCCGCACGGTGGCGACTCGCCGGAACCACGTCTTCGGTGACCAAACAGACGGCGGAGGGCACCAGACGGCTCGCACTGCTCGCGCGCGTCGAACCTGATACCTCCCAGGGGCTGGGGTGGTCGGAATTGACGCCGGCGACGAGCACGGCGGCTGCCGGAACTCGGGCGAGCACGGGCTCGTCGAGCCGGAGCTCAAACGGGGCAGTTGAGGCCTCCGGAAGCTACCAGGAAGCCTTCTGAGCACGACCGCATGCTCAGATGCAAGCTTGGGTTGCCACAACGGCGACCACGAGGGATCCAGGAAACTTTCGGGTTCGGAGGAATCCGGCGCTATAGAGCTCTATCAAAGGGGGAAAGGAGGGGAGAAGGAGCAGGTGCTCACAGCAGTCGTAGGGGCGTCGAAAGCGGGCTCGGGGACGGTCTGAAACGGCGGCGAGCTTCGATTCCCTTTCCGGCGACCCGAGGAGGAAGACGATGGCGCGACGTCAACAGGGGCTTCCGGCGATGCGTAGTTTGGCTAGGAGGACGAGGAGGTCCGGGCGGAGCTTCTGGCAGGCTCAGATGGGTTCGAGGGTGGCTAGAACGTCGGCACGACAGAGAAGCGCAGGTCGGCCATGGCGGCAGCACAGAGGGAAATGCGCGCGAGAGAGAGAGAGAGCGCTCGCGGGAGAGATAGAGGAGAAGGGGCACGGCAGCGAGGACCTTCGCGCTGGCGCACTCCCAGCCCTCCAGCAAGGAGCCAGGCAGGGAGGAGGTGTACGGCGCGTGGCGACCACACGCCCGGCGTCCTCCTGGCCAGAGGTGGGAGATGACCGGTTCGCCCCTGTGGGCTGGGCCGACTTCTCTCCCCTGGCACAGGTAGGCTTTTTTTTGTTTCTGTTTTCTGTTTTCTGACTTTTCTTTATTTTAGTTGCAGGTCCATTTGACTTTTCAAGATATCCCAACCATTTTCTAAAATAAAGTTTGAATATTTCAAACTTGTAATAAAACTTTCAGATTATTATGAAAACAATAGTCATGATAATGATTTAGTTATCAATTTGAGAGACTTAAATCATTATTTTGAAATTGCTTCTGATGCTCAAATATTTTAAATGTTCCCTGTTATAACTTTGTCCAAATTTATCAGACATAGGGAACATTTTTTATGGGCATTTTGGATTTGTTGAAATTTCACTAAACTGGAATTTCTTTATTTCATTAAGTGCTTGGGGTTTCTTTTCTTTCTCCCCATTTCACATTAATGCAATGATGATGATGATGATGCAAACACAAATGCTATCCTAGGACAACTTGCTAGGGTTGTGACACTAGGGCTCCCCAAGGTGAAGAACTTGGGAGAATATACCCTTTGTCCAATAACTCCTTAATCTACTTCTTTATTTCTTCTAAATCATTTGCGGGCATCCGATAGGGTCTCTTGGAAATTGGGGCCGTTCCTGACAGTAACTCTATCAGGAACTCAATCTCTCTATCTGGTGGCATGCCTGGTAATTCCTCTCGAAATACATCTGGAAAATCTTGTACAACCGGCACTTCCTCCTGAACAACTCCTGTAAGGGAATTCACCCGAGTATTCTTCGGTGTGCGTCGGGATACATACTTAATCCTCTTGTGTTCTGGGGTGGTGAGAAAAATAGACTTGCTGGGGCAATCAAGGTTTCCTTCATACTTGGTCATCCAATCCATGCCTAGGATTACATCTAATCCCTGGGACTCTAAGACGATGAGGTCAGTGGGAAAAACATGGTTTCCTATATTGAGTTTCAATGCATGGCATCCTATCCCTGCCATCATCATGCCTCCTGGGGAACTGATCTTAATGGGCTGACTAAGGGTTCTGGTGGACAAACCTTACTTTTCCACAACTACCCTTGATATGAATGAATGAGTTGCACCGGAATAAAAAAGTACCATAACTAGACGTGAATGCAATAAAAACTTACCAACCATAGTCTCGGGCTGATCTTGGACTTCCTCCACATCAATGTGGTTCACCTAAGCACGGGGAAAATGATTTGGCTTCTTAGCTGATGAGTTGCCATTGTTGTTGCCGTTCCATTTCCCTGCTTGTTTTGGGGACATTCTATGGCATAGTGCCCTGTCTTCTAGCACTTGAAACAGGTGATATGGTTCAGATCCTTCTGAGCTGGAGCGGGACGGTGCTGGTTGCCATTTCCACCTCCATTGCCATTCTTGAAGTTGCCATTGTTGGGACGATTATTCCCACTTCCCCCATGGTTGTGGCCTCCATGGTTGTGCACAACATGAGTGTGTCCTCCATACTTACCGGTCCCTGGTCCGGTATTCCCTGAGTACGGGGAGTAGCGGAGCTTCTGTTGAGCTCCAGAGTTAGATTTCCCCTGTCCATACTTCCTCTTGCGATTTTCAATTTGCTGTTGCCTCCCCTCCAAGATGAGGGCCTTGTCTACCAGCTCCTGGTAGTTGTTGAAAGTAGCCACCATCAGCTGCACGCTCAACTCATCGTTGAGTCCTTCCAGGAACTTCTCCTGCTTGGCTGCATCATCGGCCACATCTCCTGGTGCATAACGGGCCAACATGCTGAATTCATCCACATAATGGGCCACTGAGCGATTCCCCTGGCGCAAGTTACGAAACTCACGCTTCTTCAGACTCATGGCTCCAGCTGAAACATGAGCGGTGCGGAAAGCTAGCTTGAACTGCTCCCAAGTCACACCAACAATGGGGTATGTGGTGGTGTAGTTCTCCGACCATGAAGCTGCTGGCCCTCAAGTTGATGGGAGGCAAAGCGCACCTTTTCAGCCTCAGTGCATCCAGCGGTGATGAGTTCCCTCTCCATCTTGCGGAGCTAATCATCTGCCACAATGGGCTCAGTGCTGCTGGAGAAGGTCGGTGGATTCAGCCTCAGAAAACGGGTGAGATTGTCGCCTTGAGGTGGAGGGCGGTTGTTGTTGTTGTTGGTCTGGTTCTGGATCAACAGCTGCATCAGGGCATTCTGCTGCTGGAGGAATTGTGTGAGTTTCAGCGGAAAGGTGAAGTCGGGCTCACATCGTGGAGGCATCTTGCTGTTGTCAGAGGGGTGAGAATTAGAATAGAACAAGGGCCTAAAGGAAAATTTTCACTACCCATATGCAATGCAACAAACATATCACACCAAAACACTCATTCATTTATTCAACACAAGGTTCAAACATCAAGATACAAGTCTCCAAATAAAACTAGACATAGTCCTACGTTTTAACGATGAAATAAAAGATACATGGAGGGCATTGCTAAAGTTCTCATCAAAAGTCCATGGTGATGTGGCCTCCTCCGGTGGCGCTCTCCTCATAGTCGTCATCGTTGCTGATCAAGGGAGCCATGTCTCCTTCTGGGTGAAGATTTTCTCCCACGTCGAGTTGTTCCTCCAGATTTGCAATGCGAGTCTTCAGCTTCTCGATCCTCTCCAAGAAGTCCTTCACTTCATGCTCATGCTCGTAATTGGCTTCTCGTATGTCAGCTTTGAGGTCAAGCTCGCGGTTCATCAGCTTTTTGATCGTCTTTGTGTCTACGCGTACCCGAAGCTCTAGAGTCCTGATGTGAGTCTCCAAAGTCTGGATATAGGAAATGGTGGAGTCTTCATTGGGGGTGTTTATGATATTTCCATTGGCATCTCTATGACAAACCATGCTGAGGCCTGGCGAAATAGGACCACCCCTGTATTCCTCCTGAATACGTCCGAGGGCATGGTGAATCGCCATGTCCCTCCCAAGAATCCAGCTGGGTGCCACAAACTTGAAGTTGATGGGTTCCTTACGATTTCCAAAGGTCTTTCCGGGGATGTGCACCTCGATCCTGTAGCGACCGTCTTGTGGAAAAGACCTGATAGGAGTCCCGGTGATGCTTGGCAAAGCGATCCTTACGTCCCTGACGATCTTCACTAGCTCTTTGCCAAAGGGCATGGTCGCGTCAGGCTGGCAAAACTCCATGAACAAAACTGGGGTGAAGGTGGCCATCTAGAAAGGTTGGAAAAATCGGAGAGAAGTTAGAAATGAGCAGATGAGAATATAAGAATTTGAAAGACAATAGAAAATGATTTTTTCCTAGGGTTTTTCCAATCCTAGAGGTTACGTCCTACGGTCAGCGTGTGCTCTGATACCATTTCTATAGCGACCTGACCTGAAACGGTCGAATCTCCGATGTTTCTGTACCATCCCAAGATCATGCTGGTACACACACGGTACATCAATGTATATATCAAAGGGAAAATCACACAACTTTATTAAGCGAAATCTCATATCGAGTCCTTTATTACAATAAGAATTACAATAAAGTGGCTAAAGGCCAACTCTTGAGATAAACTAAATCAAAAACTTGCGGAAGCTTCAAAGGTAGTGGAGTCCATCTGACTCCAAGGCATCTCACCAAGCGTAGAGCGTATCCTCACTCCTGGTCAGAAAAATACTCTGCAACATGATACGTTACAGCCGTGTAGGTCAGCATATTGAATGTGCCGGCAATGTCACAAAAGAGAGGGGTGAAAATAAACATCTATTCTATATGCATATATGGCAGGTGGGGGTAGTAAGTTTTGCGTAAAGCCAATTTTTCCTACAACAAGAGAGGGGCAAAACAGAATTTTTTTCTGCAATGTTGGTTGATTAATGAGATGGTTCCACCAACCAATTCTCATACCCAAGTTTTCATTAATACCCACATCATTATAATTCTTTGTGTTGAGAGTTCCAGATAGTTTCAGTTCCTTTGGCTCAAGTTGTCCATGACCGTGGACACGGATAATCAATTAGGTTTGAGTACTCTGCAGAGTTTTGCACACGTTCCCCACAAGATTTGATCGCCTCCGTTGGATTTCTCGCACTTCAGGGTGTTTGAGGAACGGATGATCAAAACACGGTCTTCTCAGGGTTCCTCTGAGACTCTGTCGGTGCCCATCCTTTCCTACCGGTCTTCTACATCTTGTAGCACCGCCTGTCCAGGGTCACCACAATATCCAACCAAGCCAGAGCCCATAATGGCTTGTGGCTGTGCAGGTAAGCCTTGGGTCTTGAAGCATCCATCCATCTCTTTGTTCCTGGGTGGATCTTTCCGCATGAATACTGGCACTTCTCCAGCAACACCTAGGCTAACCACTGGCTTCTCCAGGGCACCGTTCAACCATCATACACCTAGAGGTATGTTGAAAACTTGGAGTCTTGAAGTCTTGATCATCATGTAGGTCTTGTAATTATTATCTCACAACTCTCATGAATCACACAACCAACCCCGTCTACTAATAGCATAGCAAAATTAAATCAACGTTTCCTAGGGCCAAGTGTCAAAGGTTTGAGGGGTGCCTACCACATGATACTACATCAAGTAACCAAATTTCCAAATTACCTACTTTGCATGCAAATGGGGAGATGGTATAACTAATGCAATAAAAACATGGGTAAACATGATCAAAGTGACTTGCCTTGCTGACGATCCTCGTACTCGAGTGACTCTAGATAACAAGCTTCGCACTTCGGATGATCTAGCGAATCAAACAAGGAACACAATAAGCATAACCACAATACGATTTACACAACAGCAAGTAAAATAATAATACTACAACAATCAATAACACAACCAAAAGAAAGAAATCAAACAAAGTAGAAAACCTCTCAGCTTTTTGTGGCAAGACTTCTACTAAGACATAACAAGACAAAAATTGTTTTCAGCAACTAATAAATACATAACAAAAAATAAATACTAAAATTTTATTAGAAAATATGAAGTATTTTATTATAAAAATTTTGTGCAAAAGAATTACTACAAATTTTTTCTAAACAAAACTTATGGTGAAAACAATGTTTACCTATTCAAATAGAACACAAAAGGAAACAAAATATTTTTTTAACAAATAATAAATCTCCTAATGTTGAACAATAGAAAACTAAAAGAACTACAATAGAAAGTTAAACTAAAACAGAAACAAAATAAACTAAAATAAAAACAATTTAATTAAACCCTAAGAAGAACTAAACAGAATCTGTTTTTGCTAAAAACTCTAATCTAAATTATCCTAAAAATACTCAAACACTTCAGGATGATAAACCTAACTAATACAAAACAGTGGCAAAAAGATTCACTCAAAAATAAATTTTTAAACTCAAGTTATTATAGTTTTAGTGATTTGCTCAAATTTAACAAAATTCAAATTTAAAAGCTCAAATTTGAAAACTAAAACTACAGGCAGAAACTATATGAAATTTTTGACATGTTGCAAAAAGAATCAATCAAAAACACTAAATATCCTAAAAGATATAATAAAAATAAAAACAGAAACTAATCTGTTTTCTAAAACAAAAAAAGAAAAAGCAAAAAACCTAACGAACAGGGGCTACCTGGCATGCGGTGATTGGCCGAGGCCGTGTGCGTGCGGGGGCTAGCGAGCGGACGGCCGAACGTTAGAAGAAAACTGTTCGGCGTTTTAAATGTTCTAATCTGGATCGTTGGATCCAGATCCGAAGGCTGAGGAGCGGGGCATCGCTTACCGAGGGGGTTGGGGTATCTCTGGCGACGGTCGACGGCGGTGTTGTGTCTGAGGTGGTTGGGTACAGCGTCGCGGTGGTCGAGGGCGGCGTCCGAAGGGTCCAAACGACGGTGGCGAGCCTCCGGCGACGATTGGTGGCGACGGTGGGGTGCGGGGGTGAAGGGCGAGACGAGCACGAGCTCGGAGAGCTTCGGTGGGGTGCCAAACTCCGGTGACGTGCGGGGGCGACATTCTGGCGAGGGGAGTGGGGTTTCGGGGGGAATGGAGTGCGGTGAGGTAGGGGCTTTATATAGGGGCCTCGCGGGGTCAGGAAAAGGAAGGGGAGGGAGATCCGGCGCGGTGGGATCTCGCCGGCGAGGTCCGGGGCAGGATGGAGGGGATGACCGCGGGGATGGCACGGTCGGTCGGTGGGGCTGGCGTGTTAGACAGAGGGGAGCGGGGTTAGCGGCGTTGGTGGCTGATCCGAATTAAATTCGGATCTGGCGGGGTGTGGTGGGCCGTGGACTTTCCTATTATGCAAATTTTTCCTTTTATTAATTTACACAGAAAGGAAAACTCTTTATGGCCATCAATACTTTTCCAAAAATTGAATATTTATATATTAAATTGACCAGGGGAATAAATGCAATTCAATGAACACTTTTCCACGGCCAAAATAATTACTTTAAAAAAAAATTATTTTCAAAAAATGCCTAAATTGATTTTAATTCTTTTTGCAATAAATTTTCAAATAACCCCCTAGGTTTTATGGTTCAAATACTTCACAAAAATACTCCTGATATGGAGTGTCATGTTCCTCCTCTCATATTTGAAATATTTTCAGGGTTTTGAAAAATAGAAAGAGCAAGTGAGGGAAAATTGAGATGGCCTTTCAGAAATCCAAAAGGGAAACTTCAACAATTCATTTCACTCAAACAACATGATGATGATGCATAGCTATATTTCATAACATTCCAAAAATGAAATTTTGGGATGTTACAAATCTCCTATAGAAACCAGCATGACCAAGGAAACTTCTTATACCTCTGATATACATAGGACACGACATTTTTTCAATAGCATCAACTTTATCCTTGTCAACTTTAATACCTCTTCCAGAAATTTTATATCCCAAGACAACACCTTCATTCACAATAAAGTGGCATTTCTCCCAATTCAAGACAACATTAGTTTCTTCACATCTCTGCAAAACTCGATCAAGTTGCTCAAACAATCAACAAAAGAAGTTTCGTAAATGGAAAAATCATCCATGAAAACCTCAACAACCCTTTCACACAAATCAGAGAATATAGTAGTCATGCATGTTTGAAAGGTAGCAGGTGCATTGCATAAACCAAAAGGCATATGTCTATAAGCAAAGGTACCAAAAGGGCAGGTAAAGGTGGTCTTTTCTTGGTCCTCTTTTGACACAGGTATTTGAGAGAAACCAGAATAACCATCTAGAAAGAAGAAATGTGTGCGTTTAGATAATCTTTCTTGCATTTGATCAATAAAAGGTAGAGGGTAATGATCTTGCCTAGTAGCTTTATTCAATTTCCTAAAATCAATCACCATTCTATATACTGTAACAATTCTTTGCAGGATCAATTTATTTTTATCATTAGGAACTATGGTAATACCTCCTTTCTTAGGCACACAATGAACTTGACTAATGTCGTGGGAACGATCCTGATAGTAGATAGTAGGGGTACAAAGGGAGAGGGCAGAGTCCTAGCTACGGCGAGGGTGTACACATAGATGTATGAGTTCAGGCCCCTCTCGTGGAGGTAACAACCCTACGTCTCAATGCTCGGAAGCTTTATGTCGTGTGTAATGTTGAGATTACAATGGTTGCGAACCCTTGTGTAGGAGGGGAGGGGCGGCTTATATAGAGTTTGCTACCCCTCATAATTATCCCGCATCTAAGGGCCTAGTCGTGGGGTTTAAAGTCTGCCGTTACAGGTAACGTACGTAATAAAAGCTACTAATGACCATTGAACCAACGTCTGGCCATTGGGCCCTTGATGATGGCTCCTAGTCTTCCGGGTCGAGTGAAAGCGAGGTCTTCCGAGTGACACGCGACTGCCGAGTGAGAGCGGCAGTCTTCGAGTGGATTACTGTCGAGTGACTTTGAACGTCTCCAGGGATCCACTCAGAAGTTCATGCTTGATCTTCAAGTTCTCCCACGTGGTGTCCTTAGGTAGGGTATCTGCGCCTTGGCTAGGACACTACCCTAGGTACATATCCTCGTCATTAGCCCCTGAATGGATTGGGGTTTGAGTGGTGGAAGGAGGTATCAGCGTAGACCTTGAGTTAGTGCATCAAATCCTCCGAATGATATTTGGGATTTCCATGGAACTTGCGTCGATTGAAATCTGAGCATTAGCGTTCATTCAGGATCGACACACAAAATCTTCCAAATGATATTTGGGGCTTCAACGAAACTTGCATCGATTGAATTCTTCTGTGCTCGCCCGGATCCATTCAGCCTTAAAAGTGCCTGAGTGGATGTTTAGCATTTATTTTGCTCCGAGTGAACTGACAGTATCTTGGAAGGCGACGGGTCAGTCTGACACACCCGGATTTTCCGAGATACAAAAATTTGGCAAGTGCGTGCGCGCGGTGATGACGCCTGGATCAGGGCAACTGGAGGCACGATGCCTCGATTTTCATGCCGGTCTTATCGCCACGTATCGGGCGCCGTCAGCGGTTGGCGTGCACAGTAACCTCACGGGTCCACTGGTCGGTGAGACACTCGGCAGTGTATAAAGCTTTCTGTGTTGCGGTTCGCACAGTACTTCCGCCAGTTCTTTCTCTCTTTTCCTCTGCCGCCTCTGCTCCTAGTGCCCCACTCCAATCTTCCTCGACAAGAGCCGCCATGCCGACGATGAAGAACACGACGGAGAAGCTGGAGCGGGCGAAGAAGGGAGCTACAAAGCTCAAGGGCAAGAAGCCCTCGACCGCCCGGTTCACCGCGTCGGCGGGTTGGATGCAGGGGGATTTTCTCCCCTCTGTAGTCACTCGCGAGGACATGGAGGGCCTCGTCTCCGACGGGCTCGTGGTGGATGGCGCTTGGTTGCCGAGGGAGGAGTGCAAGCCGGAGCCACACGACGGAGAGCGGATTCTTCTTCTCTCCCATGTCGAAAGAGGTTTTTCTATGCCTCCCCACCCGTTTTTTAGGGGATTTCTGAACTTTTTCGGTGCTCAACTGCACCACTTCTCGCCCAATACCATCGCCTATCTGTCTACATTCGTCACTTTGTGCGAATGTTTCCTGGGCTGCTCTCCCCATTGGGGGTTGTTCAAGCACCTCTTCACGGTCAGATCCCAGACCGTGAAGAAAGCTCTCCCTGCCGATGGGAATACTCATGTGCTCCAATTGTGTGGAGGTTTAGGGGTTCAGAAAAGAGCCCGTAGTTCCTTCCCTGCCATGACTTTTCTCGAGTCCATCAGAGGCTGGCAGTCGACTTGGTTCTACTGCAAAGACGTAGCATCGCCCAATATGTCGACTGGACTTCCCTTTTTACTCTCGACCGCCCCATTGTTCCCAAATCTCTGAGGGTGGCCGAAGAGGAGCATGTCCAAGTGGGTATCTTAGTTGAAGCATTGGTGTAACTGATTCGGGGCGGAGTGACAGGAATGGATTTGCTAGAGACGTTCCTCGTTCGATGCATTCAGCCGCTCCAAGCCAGAGACCACACCATGTGGCACTATGCGGGCCTAGAGGACACGACCAGGACGCATCCAGAGGAGGTTCCATAGAAAACTGTCGAGCAGTGGCTTCGTAGCATCACTGGAGCTTGCGAAAATCCTCTGGGAGCCAAGAGGATCCGACCTTACTCGACCAAAAACCCACCGAAGAATCTGGTGAGTTGTGAGGTGTCAACTGAAGTTGTACTGTTGAGTGATACTTTGACTTACAAACTGACTTACTCCCTTGAATCATACAGGAGTGGACGAACATGCACTCGCCCATTCCCAACGGGAACCATGTGGAAGATGGCATGGTGAGCGAGGGTGGCAGTGTGGATGGTGACCGTTCTTCCGACACCGAGGAGGAATATGGGGACTCCAGCGAAGAGGAAGAGGTCAAGTCGCCTCCCCGGTGTGAAGGTTGCACCAAGGCCCGCCAAGATCCGACAGCTGTTAAGGATAGGGCTCCGGGCCCTAGTGAGAAGAACCCGAAATGGAGCCGCCCTTCGACTGTTGAGTCAAGTGAAAGACTGGCCAAGCAACCCAAGCAAGCTGTCACCAAGCCTCGCAAAGCTCTGCCGTATGAGGGTGGACGTACCTGTCGTCTCCACGTAAGTGTTTATTTCCGAATTTTTTCTGTCGACTAAAGTCTGGAGTTGTATCTGACCGAATGCCATTCAATCCGTCAGAGCTGCTACATCTATGACCTCGCCTCATCGGGATGGAGAGGAAGTGATGGATGTTGACGCAGCTGATGTTGCCACTTCTCATAGAGGTAAGGAAGTTGTTGGTTCATCCGGATAGGACTCGACACATGTAGATGTTAACACTGTCGGTTGTCATTGCAAAGGTCATTCAGGTGGAGGACGACGAGGAGTAACTCGGCACTTCGCGTGCTCGTACCCGGAGGGCATCATCGGCGCAAGCGCTTCAACGCTCGACTACAGAGTCTTCCCAGGGAGAGGTGGTTCGACACAACCCAGGGCTGAACCCGTAGCACCTCTATCGCATGCTCCTCCAGTCGTCTCGACCGTTGTGACATTGACTCCAACTGGACCCCTTCAGACTTCTTCAGCTGCCCTAGCGATCACGCCGACCCCACCTGTGATGGCCTTCTCTCTGCATCGCACCCCGGAAGATCAGACCGGAGCTACGAAGGAAGCCATGATTCAGGCGGAGCAGCTCATGCTGAGAACCAAGGAGGCCTTCGAGGCCATCAAACTGGCTTTTGACGTCAGCGCAGCCCTCCGTACCAATGTCCGAGTAAGTTCGATTGTAAGTCCATTGTCGATTGAATTCCTGTCTTCTCTTGGCTGCTGTACACCCAGTGGGTGGTTGCTGTAGAATGTTTGAACTTTCTCCGCTCGAATAGACCAGATCGTAGTCGAGTAGGACTGGGATTGATAGTACGCTTGGTACTAGGGTCACTCGACATGTTGAGTGTATTTTTTGACGAGTTGGTCGACGGATCGAGAGTTAACTGTCTTAGTGGGGGCGCTCTTAGCGCACCCACTAGGTGTAGTCCCCGAGACCGCTGTTGAGTGCTTGCATCGGCAGGGGTCTTAGAGTCTATTGTATACAGGATACACTTCGCCTTGAATCACACCACTCCGTAGCTACCTTGCAGGTTTCATGGATATTATTGGCAAACCATGATATGATGTTGCATAAGGATAGACTGCACTTCATAGAGTAGGGAGGTGCGTCATTCGACGGGTCGAGTGTCATGACAGGGCTGACCTTGTCGAGCGTATATTTTTTCTGACGAGCTACTCGACGGATTGAGAGTTAACCATCTCAGTGGGGGCACTCTTAGCACACCCACTTGGTGTAGTCCTCGAGACTGCTGTCGAGTGCTTGCATCGGCAGGGGTCTTAGAGTCTATTGTATACAAGATACATTTCGTCTTGAATCACACCACTCCGTAGCTACCTTGAAGGTTTCATGGATATTATTGGCAAACCATGATATGACGCTGCATAAGGATAGACTGCACTTCATAGAGTAGGGAGGTGCATCATTCGACGGGTCGAGTGTCGTGACAGGGTTGACCTTGTCGAGTGTATATATTTTCTGACGAGTTACTCGACGGATCGAGAGTTAACCATCTCAGTGGGGGCGCTCTTAGCGCATCCACTGGGTGTAGTCCTCAAGACCGCTATCGAGTGCTTGCATCGGCAGGGGTCTTAGAGTCTGTCTTTGAATTTGTTGATGGCTCGCAGAGCGCCAGAGCCACTCAACATGTCGAGTGGACTTTCTGCTTGAATTCTTCTAAGATGGTCATTCGTCGGTGTTCGATACCCAATCGACTATTCCAAGCGTCACCTGCTGATTGAATTCCTATCTTGTGTCGATTCCAGAGGGCTTTTGAGCTTGGGGCGGAGTACAAGGACGTGGAGGATGAAAGGAACCGGTTGTAGGTGGATCTAGCGGTCGCCAACAACGCTCTCGAGCGAGCGCATGCTGAGATGAAGACTTTGGGAGGTAATTACTGCTGATTTTCTGCATTCTCCTCTTCACTCTTCATGTTTTGAACCGAGTGCTCTCACTCGAATAGACGCATGCAATGAAAACCATCGACTCCAAGCACGACTCAACAATGTTGTTTCTTTAGATTCCATGAAGAAGGCGCTGGAGGAGAAGGACAAGGCACTAGCTGATGCTTAACGAGTGGCCAAGGACAAGACTGAAGCTACAGATCGGAAGCTGGAGGCAGCCAAGAAGCTGGAGGATGAGAACACCAAGCTGAAGCAGGAGCATGCAGACCTTGTCAAGAAGGCCGAGCAACTAACCGAGATGGGTAATGGCCTGGAGAAGCATCTGGGCGAATTCTTGAGGAAGATGTATCTTCTGCTCGACAGTGAGTATTTCTTGTCGACTGACATTTGCAAAAATTTTGAGGGTCATAGTTCACCGATTTTCTCCCTATTTCCCCTTCTTCAACAGAATTCTGCCAGAACTTTGAAAAGGAAACAGAAGAGATTGAGCCCATGCTTGACCCTACCAAGTCGCCGGTTGCTGATGCGGTGGCGATGAACATGTGCGGCTCAACCTTTGGGTCCAGGGTGCCCAGGCCTACATCACTCGACTGAAGTCTGCCATGGAAAGAATCGATAAGGAGCTATGGCCTGAGGACACTCTTCAGCTCGACCTCAACTCTATGATGGCCCGCCTGAACGAACTTCCCAGTCTAGTGCAAGCTTGGAAAAAATCTGCTGCTCGCTGCGGGGCCGACGTGGCGTTGTCACTCGTTAGGGTCCACTGTAGGGACGTGAGGGAGGAGAAGCTGAAGGAGCTCCAGGTGGTAAACACGAAGAAACTCTATTTTGAGGACTTCATGGAAACCTTCATCGAGGCAACTACCAGAATCACTGACGACATCGACCTGGACACTTTTGTTGAGCCCGCCAGTCCGTCCCCTGCTTAAAAAACTTGGGTCTTTGGAAAAACAGTTAAATTTGCCCTTGTATGCCGAGTGGAACTGTATACCCTAAAACTTCATTCAAGCCTTAGGCTTGAGCACATTTGCTTCTGCACAAGAGGTTTATCCGCGGTTTTACCTTTCAGATTTTACTCGTGCTTTGGCTTTCAATCATTTGTTCGACTGATTTTGTTTTTAACTTAGGAGAAATGCTTTCGCAGCTAATCCTCCGAGTGTGAGGATTACTCATCGCTCGGAGTATTATTGATCTTAGGGGAATGTCGATTCGCAGCTAAGTTGTCGAGTGAATGGATTACTATCCACCCGACAAGGTTTTTAACTTAGACGAAACATGTTTCACAGCTAAGTCCCCGAGCATGAGGATTGTTCATTACCCAGAGTATTTTTGAGCTTAGGCGAATGTCCATTCACAGCTAAGTTGTCGAGTGAATGTATTACCATCCACTCGACGAGGTTTTTAACTTAGGCGAAACATATTTCGCAACTAAGCCCCGAGTGTGAGGATTGCTCATCACTCGGAATATTTTGAACTTAGGCGAATGTCGATTCGCAGCTAAGTTGTCGAGTGAATGGATTACTATCCACTCGACGAGGTTTTTAACTTAGGCGAAACGTGTTTTGTAGCTAAGCCCCCCAAGTGTGAGGATTGCTCATCACTCAGAGCATTTTTGAACTTAGACGAATGTCGATTCGTAGCTAAGTTGTCGAGTGAATGGATTACTATCCACTCGACGAGGTTTTTAACTTAGGAGAAACATGTTTTGCAGCTAAGCCCCCAAGTTTGAGGATTGCTCATCACTCAGAGTATTTTTGAACTTAGGTGAATGTCGATTCGCAGCTAAGTTGTCGAGTGAATGGATTACTATCCACTCGACGAGGTTTTTAACTTAGGTGAAATGTGTTTCGTAGCTAAGCCCCCGAGTGTGAGGATTGCTCATCACTCGGAGTATTTTTTTTTAACCTAAGCAAAGACGAATTCGCAAATAGGCTGTCGAGTGAATGGACTGCTATCCACCTGACAGGGTTTTTAACTTAGGCGAAACATGTTTCGCAACTAAGCCCCCGAGTGTGAGGATTTCTTATCACTCTGAGTATCCCCAAGAATGTAACTACACGGTTGGAATCAACAAAGTATATATCGTAGAAACGTGAATTGCATTGACGAAGTATTCTTATTACATCAGAAAACTCTTGTCTCAAGTGTAAAAATGCCGGAGCAGATCTGCGTTCCAGGCTCGTGGCTCATCTATATGTTTCATGAGATTATACAGGTGATAGGATCCATTGTTTAGCACCTTAGTGACGACAAAAGGGCCTTCCCATGCAGGAGCAAGCTTGTGAGGTCGGTGTTGATTCACCCGAAGCACCAAATCTCCCTCATGGAACGCTCAACTCTTGACATTCCTTGCATGGAAGCGCCGCAGGTCTTGTTGATAGGCAGTGGTCCGGATCAGAGCCATCTCTCGCTCCTCCTCCAGAAGATCTACCCCATCCTGTCTGGCCTGTTCAGCTTCAGCCTCAGAATATAGCTCCACTCGAGGAGAATTGTGGGCCAAGTCACTTGGCAACATGGCTTCAGCGCCATAGACAAGGAAGAAAGGAGTTCGTCCAGTCGACCGATTAGGCGTTGTCCTTAATCCCCACAAAACAGACGGCGGCTCAGTTACCCATGCATCGGCGGCATGATCCAAATCGCGCATGAGACGAGGCTTCAGACCTTGCAGAATGAGACCATTAGCCCGCTCAACTTGCCCATTGGTTTGAGGATGTGCAACAGAAGCATAATCCACTCGGGTGCCTGGGAGTTACAGAATCTAATGAATTCTTCTGAGTCAAAATTAGTGTCATTGTCCATGATGATACTATGCGGAATGCCGTATCGAATAATGATCTCCCTCATGAACATGACCGCCGTATGGGAATTCAACTTCTTGATGGGCTTGGCTTCAATCCACTTGGTGAATTTGTCGACTGCTACAAACAGGTGGGTGAACCCTCCTTTTCCGGGTCGAAATGGACCAACCATGTTGAGTCCCCAAACCGCAAACGGCCAGGCGACAGGAATTGTCTTCGGAGCAGATGCCGGCTTGTGCGACAGATTTGCATAGAACTGGTAGCAATCGCAGTGATCAATGATGTCCTTAGCCATCTCATTAGCTCATGGCCAGTAAAAACCAGCTCGGTATGCTTTTGCGATGATCGCCCTCGAAGACGCATGGTGGCCACAATTTCCCGAGTGAATTTCTTCTAGAATCATCTGACCTTCCTCGGGGGAAATGCAGCGCTGGGTGACACCAGTCACACTCTCTCTGAATAGCTAATTTCCCATCACAATGAAAGCCTTGGACCTGTGCACAATCTGTCGAGCCTCTGCTTCATCTTCAGGGAGCTCTTGTCTGAGGATATAGGCAATGTCTGGCACAGTCCAGTCGGGAATGATAACCAGAATCTCCATGACCTGATCAATCACAGCAGGAACATCGACTTCAGTCGAGTCAGAGGAGCTCGAAGCTTGTGAGGGCTCTTCGGTGAAGGGATCCTCTTGAACCAAATAAGTGTGCAAGTTCTCTAGAAACACACCGCTGGGGACAGGCCGTCGAGTGGAACCAATCTTGGACAGCTCATCGGCCGCTTGATTTTTGAGTCGGGGAACATGATGAAGTTCCAGGCCTTCAAATTTCTTCTCCAACTTCCGGACTACATTGCAGTATCCGGTCATATCAGGGTTTCTAACATCCCACTCTGTCATCACTTGATTCACCACCAAATCTAAGTCGCCATAAACCATCAGGTGCTTGACGCCGAGTGAGATAGCCATGCGTAACCCATACAAAAGTGCTTCACACTCTGAGCTTGTTGCCTCTAGGGGATATCAAGACAACACCAACACCGGACCCATTCAACATTTTGGAGATATCGAAGAACATTTTCCAATGCGTCGAGTGAACTTGGATGGGCTGTTGCTGTTCAGTCCACTCGGCCATGAAATCTGCCAATGCTTGGGACTTGATTGCTTTCTTGGCCTTGAATCTGATGTCAAAGTGTCCAAGCTCAGTAGCCCATTTATCCACTCGACCTGATGCGTCGCGATTATTGAAAATCTTGGATAAAGGAGCATCACTGACGACTGAGATCGAATTGTCTTGGAAATAATGCGCTACCTTCTTCGCTGACAGGTAAATACCATACACCAGCTTCTGATAGTGTGGATATCTTTGCTTTGAGGGGGACAATACTGTTGGAAATATGCCCTAGAGGCAATAATAGATTAGTTATTATCATATTTCCTTGTTCGTGATAATCGTTTATTATCCATGCTATAATTGTATTGATCGGAAACTCAGATACATGTGTGGATACATAGACAACACCATGTCCCTAGTATGCCTCTAGTAGACTAGCTCGTTGATCAAAGGATGGTTAAGGTTTCCTAGCCATGGACATGAGATGTCATTTGATAACGGGATCACATCATTAGGAGAATGATGTGATGGATAAGACCCAAACTACAAACATAGCATATGATCGTTTCAGTTTATTGCTACTGTTTTCTGCATGTCAAGTATATGTTCCTATGACCATGAGATCATGCAACTCACGGATATCGGAGGAGTGCCTTGTGTGTATCAAACGTCGCAACGTAACTGGGTGACTATAAAGGTGCTCTACAGGTATCTCCGATGGTGTTTGTTGAGTTGGCATGGATCGAGACTGGGATTTGTTACTCCGTGTAACGGAGAGGTATCTCGGGGCCCACTCGGTAATGCAACATCACAATAAGCCTTGCAAGCAATGTGACTAATTGTTAGTTGCGGGATCTTGTATTACGGAACGAGTAAAGAGACTTGCCGGTAACGAGGTTGAACTAGGTATGGAGATACCGACGATCGAATCTCGGGCAAGTAACATACCGAAGAACAAAGGGAACGATATACGGGATTGACTGAATCCTTGACATAGAGGTTCGACCGATAAAGATCTTCGTAGAATATGTAGGAACCAATGTGGACGTCCAGGTCCCGCCATTGGTTATTGACCGTAGAGGTGTCTCGGTCATGTCTACATAGTTCTCGAACCCGCAGGGTCTGCACACTTAAGGTTCGGTGACGTTTCGGTAGTGTAGAGTTATGTATGGTGGTGACCGAAGGTTGTTCGGAGTCCCGGATGAGATCCCGGACGTCACGAGGAGCTCCGGAATGGTCCGGAGGTAAAGATTCATATATAGGAAGTCCCAGTTTGGTTTCCGGAAAAGTTTCGGGCTCATCGGTAGTGTACCGGGAGTATCGGTATTGTACCGGGAGTGCCGGTAGTGTACCGGAGGACCTCCGGGAGGGGTATTTCGACCCCAAGAGGTCCATGGGCTGTGGGAGAATAATAACCAGCCCTTAGTGGGCTGGGAAAACAGCCACAAAGGCCCATGGCGCAGGAGAGAAAGTCCTAAAGCAAAAAGTGGAAAATCAGCCAATAGGAGGCAATCCTACTCCAACTAGGATTGGAGGTGAAGTAGGATTGCTCCCACCTCCTATTTCGGCCGACCCAAAGGCCTTGGCTGCCTCTCCTCTCCTCTCCTCCTATATATACTAGTGGATTGGGTGGTTTTTGGACAGAATTTCCGGCCACGTGCTACCCGTTACACCGGTGCACAGTTTCTCCTCTAGATCGGTTTTCCGCAGCGCTTAGGCGAAGCCCTGCCGGAATCACTCCACCACCATCACCGGAGCGCCGTCACGCTGCCGGTGAACTCTCTCTCCTCTCCACCTCCTCTTGCTGGATCAAGATGGTGGAGATCGTCATCAAGCTGCACGTGTGCTGAACGCGGAGGTGCCGTCCGTTCGGCGCTAGATCGGAAGGACCGTGATCGAGATCGCGAGACGGTTCGTGATGTGATCACGGAACGGATCGTGATGAGTTCGCGGGATAGATCGTGATCAAGATCGTGAGATGGATCGTGATGAGATCGCGGGACGGATCGTGATGAGTTCACGGGACGGATCATGATTGGATCGCGGGACGGATCGTGATGAGATCGCGGGACGCTCGGCGATTTGGATCGCGAAGATGTTCGACTACACCAACCGCGTTTCTTAACGCTTCCCGCTTAGCGATCTACAAGGGTACGTAGATCCACTCTCCCTCTCGTAGATGCTCATCACCATGGATAGGTTTGCGTGTGCGTAGGAAAATTTTTGTTTCCCATGCGACGTTCCCCAACAGTGGCATCATGAGCTAGGTTGATGGTTCGATGAGATCTCGAGTAGAACACAAAAGGTTTGTGGGCGTTGATGCTTAGATTGCTTCCTCCCTTGGTCGTATTTTGGTTCAGCGGGATTGTGAGATGAAGCGGCCCGGACCAACATTACTCGTACGCTTACGAGAGACCGGTTCCCTCGACGCAACTTGTTGCCTAGATGGCTTGCGGGTGACAGTTTCTCTCACTTTAGTTGGATCGGATTCGACAAAGGCGGTCCTTGAGAAGGTTGAAAAGCAAACTAGTGTATCACCGTTGTGGTTTATGCGTAGGTGAGAATCGTTCTTGCTAGATACCCATAGCAGCCACGTAAAATATGCAACAACAATTAGAGGACGTCTAACTTGTTTTTGCAGGGTATGTTGTGATGTGATATGGCCAATTACATGATGAGATATATGTGATGTATGAGATGATCATGTGATGTATAGATTATCACGACTTGCATGTCGATGAGTACGGCAACCGGCAGGAGCCATAGGGTTGTCTTTAATTATTGTATGACCTGCGTGTCAATCATTAAGCGCTATGTAATGCTTTACTTTATCGCTACGGTAGCAATAGTAGTAGAAGCATGCAGGGCGTGACAACCCCAATGGCAACACATTGATGGAGATCAAGATGATGGAGATCATGGTGTTGTGCCGGTGACGATGGAGATCATGCCGGTGTTTCGAAGATGGAGATCTTAAACACAAGTTCATGGCCATATCATGTCACTTATGAATTGCATGAGATGTTAATCCTTTTATGCACCTTGTTTTGCTTAGTACGGCGGTAGCATTATAAGGTGATCCCTCACTTGAATTTCAAGATGAACTGTGTTCTCCCCGAGTGTGCACCGTTGCGAAAGTTCGTCGTGTTGAGACACCACGTGATGATCGGGTGTGATAGACTCTACGTTCACATACAACGGGTGCAAGCCAGATTTGCACGCGCAGAACACTCGGGTTAAACTTGACGAGCCTAGCATGTACAGACATGGCCTCGGAACACGAGAGACCGAAAGGTCGAACATGAGTCATATAGTAGATATGATCAACATAATGATGTTCACCATTGCAGCCACCTCAACTCACGTGATGATCGGACTTGAGTTGGTGAATTTGGATCATGTATCACTCGAATGATCGGAGGGATGTCAATTTGAGTGGGAGTTCTTAAGTAATATGATTAATTGAACTCATTATCATGAACATAGTCAAAGTGTCTTTGCAAATTATGTTGTAGATTACTAGCTCGCGCTGTAGCTCCCTTGTATTTTTATATGTTCCTAGAGAAATAGAATTGAAAGATGTTCGTAGCAAAATTGCGGACTGGGTCCGTGATCTGAGGATTGTCCTCACTGCTGCACAGAAGGCTTATGTCCTTAATGCACCGCTCGGTGCGCCACCCCCTCTAGCGTCGTCTATAGATGTTGTGAACATCTAACAGGCACGTTTCGATGACTACTTGATAGTTTAGTGCGTCATGCATTACGGCTTAGAATTGAGGCTCCAAAACGTTTTGAACGTCATGGAACATATGAGATGTTCTAGGAGCAGAGATTGTGATCTCAGGCTCGTGCCTTTGTTGCGAGATATGAGATCTCCAACAAGATTCTTTGCTTGTAAGATGAAGGAGAATAGCTCAATCGTTGAGCATGTACTCAGATTGTCTGGGTACTACAATCGCTTGAATCAAGTGGGAGTTGATCTTCTAGATAAGATAGTGATTGATATAGTTCTCCAAGTCACTGTCACTAAAGCTACTAGAACTTAGTGATGAACTATAATACACCAGGGATAGAAGTATTGATCCCTGAGCTGTTCGCGATGTTTGACACCGCGAAGGTAGAAATCAAGAAGGAGCGTCAAGTGTTGATGGTTAATCAAACCACTAGTTTCGAAAAGGGCAAGAGCAAGGAGGGAAACTTCATGGATAGCAAGTCAATTGCTGCTCCAGTGAAGCAACCCAAAGTTGAACTCAAACCCGAGACTAAGTGCTTCTATTATGAGGTGAGAGGTCGCTGAAGCGGAACAACCCTAGATACTTGGTAGATAAGAAGGCTGGCAACATCGACAGAAGTATATTTGATATACGAGTTATTGATGTGTACCTTGCTAGTACTCCTAGTAGCACCTGGGTATTGGATACCGGTTCGGTTGCTAAATGTTAGTAACTCGAAATAAAAGCTACGGAATAAACGGAGAACTAGCTAAGGGTGAGGTGACGATGTGTGTTGGAAATGTTTCCAAGGTTGATGTGATCAACATCGCACGCTCTCTCTACCTTCAGGATTAGTAACGAACCTAAATAAATGTTATTTGGTGTTTTGCGTTGAGCATGAACATGATTAGATCATGTTTGTTGCAATACGATTATTCATTTAAGTCAGAGAATAATAGTTATTCTGGTTACATGAATAATACCTTCAATGGTCATGCACCAAGTGAGAATGGTTTGTTGAAATCTTGATCGTAGTAGTACACATGTTCATAACATTGATGTCAAAAGATACAAAGTTAATAATGATAGTACCACATACTTGTGGCACTGCCGTTAAATGTCATATTGGTATAAAGCGCATGTAGAAACTCCATGCTGATGGATATTTGGACTCATCGATTTCGAATCGGTTGAGACATGCGAACCATGCCTCTTGGGCAAGATGACTAAAGGACCCCGTTGGATGGAGCAAGCAAGTGATTCATTGGAAATGATACATGTTGATGTATGCAATCTAGTGAGTCTTGTAGCGTGCAGTGGATATCGTTATTTTCTTACCTTCACTGATGATTTGAGTAGATATAGTGTATATTTACTTAATGAAACACAAGTCTGAATCGTTTGAAAGGTTCAAGCAAATTCAGAGTGAAGTTTAAAGATCATCGTGACAAGAAGATAAAAATGACCGCGATATGATTGTGGAGGTGAATATCTGAGTTACGAGTTTGGCATACAACTTAAGACAACGTGAAATTTGTTTCACAACTAACGCCACCTGGAACACCATGCTGTGATGGTGTGTCCGAACATCATAGTCATGCTCTATTGACATAGTGCATACTGTGATGTCTCTTATCATATTACTACTATAATTTTTGGGGTTATGCATTAGAGACAACTACATTCACTTTAAATAGGGCATCATCTAAATCCGTTGAGATGACACCGTGTGAATTATGGTTTGATAGAAACCTAAGCTGTCATTTCTTAATGTTTGGGGCTGCGATGCTTGTGTGGAAAATGTTTTCACATAATAAGCTAGAACCCAAAGCGGACAAATGTATCTTCATAGAATACCCTAAGAACAGATGGGTATGCCTTCTATCTCAGATCCGAGTGCAAAGTGTTTGTTGCTAGAACTGGGTCCTTTCTCGAGAAAAAGTTTCTCTCAAAAGAATTGAGTGGGAGGAAGATAGAACTTGATGAGGTTGTTAAACCTTTGTTCAACCAGAGAGTAGCGCAGCGCAGAAAGATGTTTCTGTGAAGCCTACGTTAGTTGAAGAGGAAGTTAATGATGATGATCATGAAGCTTCAGGATCAAGTTACTATCGAACTCCGTAGGTCGACAAGGATGTGTACTGCTCCTGAGCGGTACGACAACTCTGTCTTGGAGGTCATGTTGTTGGACAACGATGAACCTACGAGCTATGGATAAGCGATGATGGGCCCGGATTCCGACAAATGGTTGGAGGCCATGAAATCCGAGATAGGATCCATGTATTAAAACCAAGTGTAGACTTTGGTAGACTTGCTCGTTGGACGGCAGGTCGTTGAGTACAAATGGATCTTTAAAATGAAGACAGACACTGATGGTGAATGTCACTATTTGTAAAGCTCGACTTGTTGCAAAGATGTTTGTGACAAGTTCAAGGAGTTGACTACGATGAGACTTTCTCACTCGTAGCGATGCTAAAAGTCTGTTGGAATTGTGTTAGCAGTTGCTGTGTTTTCAATTATGAAATCTGGCAGATGGATGTCAAAACATCGTTTCCTTAATGGTTTACTTGAGGAAAGGTTGTATGTGATACAACCAGAAGGTTTTGTCAGGCCTAAGGATGCTAAAAGGTGTGCAAGCTTCGGTGATCCTTCCATGGACTGAAGCAAGCATCTCGGAGTTGGAATATATGCTTTGATGAGGTGATCAAAGTTTTGATGTTTATACAAAGTTTATGAGAAACTTGTATTTGCAATAAAGTGAGTGGGAGCACTATAGAATTTCTGATCAGTATATGTGGATGACATATTGTTGTTCAGAAATAATGTAGAGTTTCTGGAAAGCATAAAACGGTTATTTGGAAAGTGATTTTCAAAGGAAGACCTGGATAAAGCTACCTAATTGTTGAGCATCAAAATCTATAGAGATAGATCAAGATGCTTGATGAGACTTTCAATGAGTGCATACCTTCACAAGATTTTGAAAGAGTTCAAAATGGATCAGCCAGAGAAATAGTTCTCGTCTGATTTGTAAGGTGTGAAGTTGAGTGAGACTCAAAGCTCGACAACGGCAGAAGAAAGAGAAAGGACGAACGTCGTCCCCTATGCCTTAGCCATAGGCTCTATATTATGCCATGCTGTGTACCGCACCTATGTGTGCCTTGCCATGAGTTTGTCAAGGGGTACAAGAGTGGTCCAGGAGTGGATCACTGGACAGCGGTCGGAATTATCCTTAGTAACCAGAGGACTAAGGAAATGTTTCTTGATTATGGAGGTGATAAAGAGTTCGTCGTAAATAGTTACGTCGATGCAAGCTTTAACACCTATCCGGATGACTAGTAGTAGCAATCTGGATACGTATAGTGGAGCAGCCATTTGGAAATAGTACCAAGTGGAGTGTGGTAGCAGTGTTTACGGTTTGACATAGAGATTTGCAAAGTACACACGGATCTGAATATCGCAGACCCGTTGACTATAAGACCTCTCTCACATGCAAAGCATGATCGAGCCCCAAAACTCATTGGGTGTTAGATTCATAACAATGCGAATCACATGGTGATGTGAACTAGATTATTGACTCTAGTGCAAGTGGGAGACTGTTGGAAATATGCCCTAGAGGCAATAATAGATTAGTTATTATCATATTTCCTTGTTCGTGATAATCGTTTATTATCCATGCTATAATTGTATTGATCGGAAACTCAGATACATGTGTGGATACATAGACAACACCATGTCCCTAGTATGCCTCTAGTAGACTAGCTCGTTGATCAAAGGATGGTTAAGGTTTCCTAGCCATGGACATGAGATGTCATTTGATAACGGGATCACATCATTAGGAGAATGATGTGATGGATAAGACCCAAACTACAAACATAGCATATGATCGTTTCAGTTTATTGCTACTGTTTTCTGCATGTCAAGTATATGTTCCTATGACCATGAGATCATGCAACTCACGGATATCGGAGGAGTGCCTTGTGTGTATCAAACGTCGCAACGTAACTGGGTGACTATAAAGGTGCTCTACAGGTATCTCCGATGGTGTTTGTTGAGTTGGCATGGATCGAGACTGGGATTTGTTACTCCGTGTAACGGAGAGGTATCTCGGGGCCCACTCGGTAATGCAACATCACAATAAGCCTTGCAAGCAATGTGACTAATTGTTAGTTGCGGGATCTTGTATTACGGAACGAGTAAAGAGACTTGCCGGTAACGAGGTTGAACTAGGTATGGAGATACCGACGATCGAATCTCGGGCAAGTAACATACCGAAGAACAAAGGGAACGATATACGGGATTGACTGAATCCTTGACATAGAGGTTCGACCGATAAAGATCTTCGTAGAATATGTAGGAACCAATGTGGACGTCCAGGTCCCGCCATTGGTTATTGACCGTAGAGGTGTCTCGGTCATGTCTACATAGTTCTCGAACCCGCAGGGTCTGCACACTTAAGGTTCGGTGACGTTTCGGTAGTGTAGAGTTATGTATGGTGGTGACCGAAGGTTGTTCGGAGTCCCGGATGAGATCCCGGACGTCACGAGGAGCTCCGGAATGGTCCGGAGGTAAAGATTCATATATAGGAAGTCCCAGTTTGGTTTCCGGAAAAGTTTCGGGCTCATCGGTAGTGTACCGGGAGTATCGGTATTGTACCGGGAGTGCCGGTAGTGTACCGGAGGACCTCCGGGAGGGGTATTTCGACCCCAAGAGGTCCATGGGCTGTGGGAGAATAATAACCAGCCCTTAGTGGGCTGGGAAAACAGCCACAAAGGCCCATGGCGCAGGAGAGAAAGTCCTAAAGCAAAAAGTGGAAAATCAGCCAATAGGAGGCAATCCTACTCCAACTAGGATTGGAGGTGAAGTAGGATTGCTCCCACCTCCTATTTCGGCCGACCCAAAGGCCTTGGCTGCCTCTCCTCTCCTCTCCTCCTATATATACTAGTGGATTGGGTGGTTTTTGGACAGAATTTCCGGCCACGTGCTACCCGTTACACCGGTGCACAGTTTCTCCTCTAGATCGGTTTTCCGCAGCGCTTAGGCGAAGCCCTGCCGGAATCACTCCACCACCATCACCGGAGCGCCGTCACGCTGCCGGTGAACTCTCTCTCCTCTCCACCTCCTCTTGCTGGATCAAGATGGTGGAGATCGTCATCAAGCTGCACGTGTGCTGAACGCGGAGGTGCCGTCCGTTCGGCGCTAGATCGGAAGGACCGTGATCGAGATCGCGAGACGGTTCGTGATGTGATCACGGAACGGATCGTGATGAGTTCGCGGGATAGATCGTGATCAAGATCGTGAGATGGATCGTGATGAGATCGCGGGACGGATCGTGATGAGTTCACGGGACGGATCATGATTGGATCGCGGGACGGATCGTGATGAGATCGCGGGACGCTCGGCGATTTGGATCGCGAAGATGTTCGACTACACCAACCGCGTTTCTTAACGCTTCCCGCTTAGCGATCTACAAGGGTACGTAGATCCACTCTCCCTCTCGTAGATGCTCATCACCATGGATAGGTTTGCGTGTGCGTAGGAAAATTTTTGTTTCCCATGCGACGTTCCCCAACAAATACTTCCGAGACATAATAAACTGGCTGCTAGACTTTATAGGTTTTACCCTCATCTTCTCGCTCGACAGTCAGCACTATACTGACGACCTAATTTGTGGCCGCGATGTACAGGAGCAAGGGCTCTTTGCTGGCAGGAGCGGCAAGTACCGGCTGGGTGGAGAGCAGGGCTTTGAGCTCAACAAACGCTGCTTCGGCTTCGGGAGTCCAGTCAAACGTGTTGGACTTCTTCATCAACTGATATAAGGGTAGAGCCTTCTCACCAACATGAGAAATGAATCGACTCAATGCTGCCAAGCAACCTGTGAGCTTCTGAACGTCGTGCACTCGCACGGGAGTCTTCATACGGGTGATGGCACTGATCTTCTCGGGATTGACATCAATTCCTCGCTCGGAAATGAGAAAACCGAGCAACTTGCCGCCAGGGACACCGAAGGTACATTTGGCCGGATTCAGCTTTATGTTGAATCGCCTTAGATTGGTGAATGTCTCAGCCAAGTGAGCTAGCAGGTCAGAACCTTTGCAGACTTGACCACTATATCGTCCATGTATGCCTCGACATTCCCAGGGATCTGGTCGAGTAAACATTTTTGAATCATGCGCATAAAAGTAGCGCTGGCATTCTTAAGACCAATAGGCATGGTGATGTAGCAAAAGCACCCGAATGGGGTGACGAAGGTTGTCTTTATTTCATCCGGGCCATACAGACGGATCTGATGGTACCCAGAATAAGCGTCCAAAAATGATAAACGCTCGCACCCCACTGTCGAGTCAACAATTTGATCTATGCGGGGGAGCGGAAAATGGTCTTTTGGGCACACCTTATTAAGATGTTTGAAGTCAATGCACATGCACAAAGACTTATCTTTCTTTGGCACCATCACAACATTCGAGAGCCACTCAGAGTGGTAAATCTCCCGAATGAACTTGGCTTGCAAGAGACGGGCCACTTCTTCTCCGATTGCCTTGCGCTTCTCCGCTGTTGATCGACACAAATGCTCCCCGACGGGCTTGGCTTTCGGATCCACTCGCAGACGGTGCTTAGCCAGCTCCCTGGGAATCCCCGACATGTCAGAAGGCTTCCATACAAAGATATCCCAGTTCTCACGGAGGAACTGGATGAGCTCGGCTTCTTATTTTCTGTCGAGTGTTGTTGAGATATTCGTCGGGGCAGCAGCTGGATCCGTTGGGTGGATGTGCACCTTCTTCACCTCCCCTGCCGAATGAAATGCCGACTCGGAAGCCGACTTCTTTGCACGAAGCACATCAGCAGGGTCAGCGGTTTTCTTGTACTCCTCGAGCTCGACCATGGCCATCTATTGATCGGCGATCTTGGAGCCTTGCTGGAGGCACTCTTCGGCCCGCTGTCGATTGCCAGTGACCGTGATCACGCCCTTAGGGCCTGACATTTTCAACTTGAGATACACGTAACATGGTCGGGCCATGAAACGTGCATAAGTGGGTCGACCTAAGATGGCGTGGTAAGCACTCTTGAAATCCACGAGTTCAAATGTCAACTTTTCTTTTCGGAATTTTTTGTCATCTCTAAATGTCACATCCAATGCTATCTGGCCGAGTGACTTGGCTTTCTTTCCTAGGATGACCCTGTGAAACTGCATGCTGCTCTCGCTCAGACGGGACATCAGAATGCCCATCCCTTTCAGGGTATCCGCATAAAGAATGTTCAGCCTGCTGCCACCGTCCATGAGGACCTTTCTGAGTCAAGTCCCTTGCACCACCGGATCAACTACCAAAGCCTACCGACTGGGAGTGGCCACACGAGCAGGATGGTCTGTCTAGTCGAATGTGATAGCATATTGGGACCATTTGAGGTAGGTGGGGGTGTGTGGCACAACCATGTTGATTTCTCTATTGATGACTTTCGGACAACTCTTGCTATTGACATCAGCAAAGATCACCAGTGTAGTAGTGACATCCGGGAATGTTTCCTTTTCCTCATGTTCATCTCCCTTTTCAGGAGATTTCTCACTCGACTGGTCTCCCTTGAATTGCTGGATAAGGGTTCGACACTGTCGAGTGGTGTGCTTGGGCAAAATCAGGTTGCCTTCTGCGTCTTTCCTCGTGTGAATCACACACGGCTGATCCACGACATCAGTTCTTGACTGACCTTTCCACTTCTTGGGGGCATAATGAGCCTTAGCTTTGCCCTTGTTCTTTGACTGAGTCGCCAACGCCACTGCCTCTGCTGGAGCTGGGTCTTCAGCCTTCCGCTTCTGTTTCTGATTGTTGCCGCCGCCAGACTCGTTGGGGACAACTCTTCCTTTGCCGCTATGGAGGTGGTCTTCTTCCTCGCCAGTGGCGTACCGGGTGGCAATTTCCATCATCTTGCCGAGTGAAATATCACTAGTGCACCCGAACTTCAGGTACAACTCCTTGTATCTCACACTGGCCTTGAAAGCACAAACAACCTGGTGTTCCAACACATTCTCCACCGTATGATGTAGGGTGGACCATCGCTGAATATAATCCCTTAAGGTTTCATTGGGCTTCTGGACGCAGTGCTATAAGTCGACCAGACCTGCTGGGCGCTTGCAGGTGCCCTCAAAGGTCCGGAAAAACACTCGGGCAAGATCTTCCCAACAATGTATGCTGGAAGGAGCTAAACGATTCAACCAAGCTCGAGCTGAACCATCCAACATGAGGGGCAGGTGCTTCATTGCAACATTGTCATTTCCACCGTCAATCTGTGCAACCACTCGGTAATCATCTAACCAAGTCTTTGGCTTTGTTTCACCAGAAAACTTTTTGATCCCCGCCGCCATTCTGAAGTTGGGAGGAATCTCTGCAAAACGTATAGCTCTACTAAAACATTCAGGACCAGACACCACAGCTGATCTTCCACTCGGAACATCTCTATCGAGTCCTTCTCCGTGGGCTCCGCTCTTGTTGATCCGCTTCTGAACAAGATAGGCGCGGGCGTCAAAGTCCGTGTCCCGCTCATCACCGAAGGAGCGCTTGTCGTCCTGGCGCCAGGGCGCGTACGGACCACTCCGCGGAGGAGTGGGCACTCGACGGTGGTCTTTGCGGTGATGCTGATCTCTGTCTTGCCCTTCACGAAAACCACCGCCTTGAGGACGCAAGGGCGATCCAGGGCTGTGTGTCGACTGAACGGTCTCTGCCTTGGGTGAATTGCTGTATATCCTGTTACGGGACTGAGAAACTGCTGAATTCTGATGCTGCGCTACATCCAACAGCGCTCTGATCTGCAACAGCCCTCTACCAGCCTCTGACCAGGACGGCTGAATGGAATCCGCTATCCTAGCAGCAACAGCAACATTTAGCACAGGAGTTTGGTATACCTCAACGTCATCGTGAGATCCAGTCGGAAACAGTTGTCGATGACGTCGACTGGGGCGTGGCGGGCACTGGCGAGCACGCTCGTCAATCTCTGCGTGGAGCTCTTCCAGACGAATGCGTGCGGTCTCCAAAGCTTGGGCCTCGGCGGTCGCGCCGACCATGGGAGTATGAAGAACCTCCTCATCGCATGCGGCTGCTCTTTTGATGGACCTCCAGCCTCGTGCTTGCCATGGCCGAAGCCAGGCGGTGAACTCTGATGAGATCCTGCCATCAAGAGCTCCGCTACAGGATCGCAACTTTCACACTCGGAAGGCACGTTGGATGGATCGGAATTCGACTCGAACACGCCGTGAAGGGACTCGGCGGGCTCGAGCGCTGCAATCTGCGGAGAAGTTTGGCACGCCGCTGCGTGTTCAGCCCAACGCTGAAATTGTGGGCGGCCAGACCGCTTGCGACTATGAACAGCAAGAGGGGCCGATGCGTAAGGAGTCGACAGGTGACGCAGCAACACGCCGCAGGGACTCGCGTGGCCCCGCGGACTGGGAGCGCCTCGACATCGAGAGGCGCCTCCTGGAGCCATGCCGAATCGTCGGCGATGAAGGTGAGCGCTCCGAAACGGATCTCGTGGCCCAGAGCAAAAACACCGCCGGAAGACATGTCGAAGGATGAAAATCGTGACCTCGTCGAAAGTCGCTTAGACGCCTGCCCCACGGTGGGTGCCAACTGTCGTTGGAACGAGCCTGATAGTAGATAGTAGGGGTACGAAGGGAGAGGGCAGAGTCCTAGCTACGGCGAGGGTGTACACACGGATGTATGAGTTCAGGCCCCTCTCGTGGAGGTAACATCCCTAGATCTTAGTGCTCGGAAGCTTTATGTCGTGTGGAATGTTGAGATTACAATGGTTACGAACCCTTGTGCAGGAGGGGAGGGGCGGCTTATATAGAGTTCGCTGCCCCTCATAATTTTCCCACATCTAAGGGCCTGGTCGTGGGGTTTAAAGTCTGCCATTATAGGTAACGTACGTAATAAAAGCTACTAATGACCATTGAACCAGCGTCTGCCTGTTGGGCCCTTGATGATGGCTCCTGGTCTTCTGGCGTTGAGTGAAAGCGAGGTCTTCCGAGTGACACGCGATTGCCGAGTGAGAGCGGGAGACTCCGAGTGGATTACTATCGAGTGACTTTGAATGTCTCCAGGGATCCACTCGGAAGTTCATGCTTGATCCTCAAGTCCTCCCATGCGGTGTCCTTAGGTAGGGTATGTGGGCCTTGCCTAGGACCCTACCCTAGGTACATATCCTCGCCAACTAACCCATCTACTATCAGCAATAGGGTAAATGATACCTGCCTCCAGAAGCTTTAATATTTCATTTCTTACCACTTGCTTCATTTTAGGATTCAACCGTTGTTGGTGATCAACAACTCTTTTAGCATCAGGCTCCATTTTAATTTTGTGCTGATATAGAGTGAGACTAATGCCCTTAAGATCATCAAGAGTATATCCAATAGCAGCATGGTGCTTCTTCAGTGTTTTCAATAATCTCCGTTCTTCATGCTTTGAAAGGTTAGCACTAATAATAATATGATATATCTCCTTTTCATCAAGATAAGCATATTTCAAAGTATCTGGTAATTGCTTAAGCTCAAACACGGGATCACCCTTGGGTGGAGGAGGATCCCCAAGTATATCAACAGGCAAGTTGTGTTTCAGAATAGGATGCTAATCAAAGAAAATCCTATCTATTTCATTCCTTTCATTCATGTGCATGCCATTTTCATGGTCTAGCAAATATTACTCAAAAGGACCAGTAGGAGGCACAACAATAGAGGCAAGACCAATAATTTCATCCTTACTAGGCAGTACTTTATCATGGGGTTGTCTACGAAATTTGGAGAAATTAAACTCATGAGACGTATCCCCAAAACTTACGGTAACTGTTTACTTCTCACAATCTATCCTGTCATTAACGGTGTTCAAGAAGGGTCTACCAAATATAATGGGACAAAAATCATCTTGTAGGGATCCAAGAACAAGAAAATCAGTAGGATAGTTTATTTTCCACACAAGTCTTCAACATCTCTAATAATCCCAACTGGTGATATACTGTCTCTATTAGCAAGTTTAATTGTAACATCAATTTCCTCTAACTCAACTAGTGCAATATCATTCATAATCTCTTTATACAAGGAAAAGGGAATTGCACTCACACTAGCACCCATATCACATAAGCCATGATAACAATGATCTCCTATTTTAACAGAAATGATAGGCGTGCCAAAAACGGGTCTATATTTATCTTTAGCATCAGGTTTAGCAATTCTAGTAGCTTCATCACAAAATTGAATAACATGCCCATCAATATTATCAACCAAGAGATCCTTAACCATAAAAATACTAGGCTCAACTTTAATTTTCTCAAGGGGTGTAGGTGTTCTAGCATAGCTCTTACAAACCATAGTTGAAGCTTTAGCATGATTCTATATTCTAACAGGGAAAGGTGGTTTCTCAATATAATAAGTGGGAACAACATGATCAACATTATAAGTAATAGTTTTCTCTTCAACTTTAATAGGTTCAACTATTTTCACTTCAATGGGAGGATGATATTTAAACCACTTCTCCTTAGGGAGATCAACATGAGCAGCAAAAGATTAATAAAAAGAAGCTACTATCTCAGAGTCAAGTCCATATTTAGTGCTAAATTCATGAAAAGCGTCAATGTCTACGAACGTTTTAACACAATCAAACTTAAGGTTCATACCTGACTCCTTCCCTTCGTCAAGTTCCCAATCTTTAGAGTTGCGCTTAATTCTTTCCAACAAATCCCATTTGAAGTCAATATCTTTCTTCATATAGGAACCAACACAAGAAGTATCGAGCATGGATTGATCATTACAAGAAAGCCGAGCATAAAAAATCTGAATAATAATTTCTCTTGAGAGCTCATGATTGGAGCATGAATATAAAATTGACTTAAGCCTCCCCCAAGATTGAGTGATTCTTTATCCTTCACGAGGCCAAAAATTATAAATATAATTCCAATCACGATTAACTAGATGCATAGGGTAGAACTTCTGATGAAATTCCATCTTCAATCGGTTGTAGCTTCATGATCCAATATCATCACATAGCCTATACCATGTCAATGTCTTTTCCTTAAAAGATAAAGGAAAAACCTTCTTATTAACGTGCTCCTCAGGAAGACCTGCAAGATTAAATAATCCACAAACTTCATCCACATAGATTAGATGTAAATCAGGATGTAGTGTTCCATCTCCTGCGTAAGGACTAGCCAGCAGTTTCTCTATCATACCTAAAGAAATTTCATAATAAATATTTTCAGTAGGTTCAATAGGTTGAGGGACAACTCTTTGTGTTTCCCATCGAGGTGAAGATACCCCAAACAAGCCCCTCAAAGGATTACTTTCCATAGTGACAAGTGCTAGTAAATTTCAGCACACTATATAAATTTTCCTTACTAAATTCCACTTACCAAAGGCGCTTCACTCCCTGCAACGGCGCCAGAAAAGAGTCTTGATGACCCACAAGTATAGGGTATATACCGTAGTACTTTTGATAAGTGAGAGTGTCAAACCCAACGAGGAGCAGAAGGAAATGACAAGCGGTTTCCAGTAAGGTATTCTTTGCAAGCACTGAAATTATCAATAACAGATAGTTTTGTGATAAGATAATTCATGACGAGTAACAAGTAACAAGTGTAGCAAAGGTGCATCAAGGTAGCCCAATCCTTTTTGTAGCAAAGGACGGGCCTGGACAAACTCTTATATAAAGCAAAGCGCTCCCGAGGACACATGGGAATTTCTGTCAAGCAAGTTTTCATCATGCTCATTTAATTCACGTTCGTTACTTTGATAATTTGATATGTGGGTGGACCGGTGCTTGGGTGCTGCCCTTACTTGGACAAGCCTCCCACTTATGATTAACCCCTATCGCAAGCATCCGCAACTATGAAAGAAGAATTAAGGTAAACCTAACCATAGCATGAAACATATGGATCCAAATCAGCCCCTTATGAAGCAACGCATAAACTAGGGTTTAAGCTTTTGTCACTCTAGCAACCCATCATCTACTTATTACTTCCCAGTGCCTTCCCCTAGGCCCAAATAATGGTGAAGTGTTATGTAGTCGACGTTCACATAACACCAGTAGAGGAGAGACAACATACATCTCATCAAAATATCGAATGAATACCAAATTTACATGATTACTTATAACAAGACTTATACCATGTCCCCAGGAACAAACATAACTACTCATAAAGAATGTTCATGTTTAAGATCAGAGGGGTATTAATTATCATAAAGGATCTGAACATATGATCTTCCACCAAGTAAACCAACCAGCATCAACTACAAGGAGTAACCAACACTACTAGCATCCCACAGGTACCAATCTGAGGTGTTGAGACAAGGATCAGATACAAGAGATGAACTAGGGTTTGGAGAGGAGATAGTGCTAATAATGTTGTTGATGGATATTGACCGCCTCTCGATGAGAGGATCGTTGGTGATGACGATGGCTTCGATTTCCCCCTCCTGGAGGGAAGTTTCCCCGGCAGGATCGCCCTATCGGAGCTCTAGATTGGTTTTGCCCAAGTTCCACCTCGAGACGGCGGCACTTCGTCCCGAAATGTCTCTTATGATTTTTTCTAGGTCAAAACGCTTCATATAGGAGAATATGGGCGTCGAAGGAGCCACATGGGCCCCACAAGCCTGCTAGGTGTGACGAGGGGGTGGCCGCACGTAGCAGGCTTATGGCCTGCAGGTGGCCCCCCTCTGGTTGATTCTTGCGCCAGTATTTTTATTAATTCCAAAAATATTCTCCATAAATTTTTAGGACTTTTGGAGTTGTGCATTGTATGTATTGCTCCTTTTCTAGTCCATAATTCTAGCTGGCGACATTCTCCCTCTTCATGTAAACCTCGTAAAATAAGAGATAAAAGGCATAAGTATTGTACCATAATGTGTAATAACAGCCCATAATGCAATAAATATTAATATAAAAGCATGATGCACAATGGAAATATTAGACCGCTCGTCTTCCTTCGGCGCGTGTGGATCGAGAGGCGCTGAAATTTATTACAATGGGCCCTGCAAGTTCATGACGCTTGGGATTTTGCCAATGACGGGATGGTTGCCGAACAAGAAGGGATAGAGGGACTCGCCTCGCAAGCCGAAGACTTTGACGCGCAAGATTATCCAGATATTATACCTCGGCATTGGAGGCTAGTCTAGGGGCTACTGAGGGATTCTTGGATTAAGGGGTCCTCGGGTGGTCGACATGTTTCTTATGGGACGGACTATGTGGGCCACTTGCTGAGCATTCGTTCGATCGAAGGCCCCGTTGCCAGGGAGGAAGCCTTAGGAGTTGTATCATGTCCTCCGAGTTTGAAATAGTAGATGCATGTTTTTCCCTTCAATGTGCAATCGACCATGTGTAAACCCTAGGTACTCTCGGCGTCTATATAAGCCGAGGCGTTTAGATTGTAGGGCACAGAAACTCATCTAGGGTTCTAGCTATTCGATCTCAAGGTAGATAAACTCTATAACATTCATACCATCAATATAATCGAGCAGGACGTAGGGTTTTACCTCCATAGGAGGGCCCAAACCTGAGTAAACATCGTCTCCTTCATCCCCTGTTACCATCGATCCTAGTCTCACAGCTCGGGATCCCCTACCCGAGATCTGTCGGTTTTGACACTAACACCAGCCCCTAGGACATGCATGGGCTGTAAGGGGGCATTCAAGCCTTGTTGGGCCAGCCCCCAAGGTCACATGTGGCGAGGGGGTAGGAAACCCTAAAGGGGAAGGCACCTAGGAGGTGCCTTGGGGAGGGAGGACTCCTCCCTCCCGGCCGCCGCACCCTTCCTTGGAGGATGGGCTAGGGGTGCGCCCCATCTACCCCCTCCTCCTATATATAGATAGGGAGAGAGAGGGTAGAGAAACCCTAAGGCATAGATGCAGCCCTCGCTCTCTCCCTAGATCTGTTTCTCTGCCGAAAAAGCATCTGCGACAGCGCTTGGCAAAGCTCTGTTGAAATTGCTCCACCACCACTGCCACCACGCCAGCATGCTGCCGGAGAACTCATATACCTCTCCACCCTTGATTCATGGATCAAGAAGGCGGAGGCTTCATCGAGCTGCACGTGTGCTGAACGCGGAGGTGTCGTTCGTTCGGCGCTAGATCGGGACAGATCGTGATTGGATCGCGGGACGGATTACGATTCGGATTGCGAGGATGTTCGACTACATCAACCGTGTTTCTTAACACTTCCCGCTTAGCGATCTACAAGGGTATGTAGATCCACTCTCCCTCTCGTAGTTGTTGATCTCCATAGATAGATCTTGGGTGTCCTTAGGATTTTTTTGTTTCCCATGCAACGTTCCCCAACACCTGTTACCCACCTACTACCCTTCCATTCTAGAGAGAGAGGGGCCATACTTTCTAGGTATGCAGGGCGATTGTACTGTTATCCCTCGCGGTTGTACCGCTTGCTCGGGACATTCGGCATAACCTCCACTCCATGGGTGATATCTTGGGGGTGCTGCCCTTAGCTGGTCACCAACGGTTGTACAGCTGCCTCCCGGCGGTTGTACCGCCAGCAGTTGGCAAACCCTAAGTGGTAGCCTCGTGCGGTTGTACCGGCCCAGTACCAACCTACAACCAGGAATGCTTCTATTGTGAAGAGGTAGTTGGGCGGATGAAGGGCGGTTGTTCTGATCAATCTCTAACGACCGGTACTATCGGTGTCCCAAGCAGTTGTACCGCTCGGGACTTGACCTGATCACGTACACGAGACAAGCGGTTGCACCGGGGGGAAGCACAACCTCCGATTCCGTTTTGATGCGGTGGTTGGGTGGTTGTTCTGGTCCTACTGGTACTACTGCCTGAATCTCTAGTTGTACCGCTGCCATGTATAATCGGCTGTAACGGTTGGAAGTGGGAAGCACTATATAAGGAGGTGGTTCTTCCACCTCCATCTTATCTCTTACCTCTCTCTCTCTCTCCTCCATTAATGCCCTTCAAGATTTCTAGCCAGATCTCTCTCTAGCTACTCAAACTTGTTGATTTTCTAGAGTTTGAAGGAGGAGACTGAAAGCACATTTGCACCCTTGGTGGTTTTGGTAATTAATAACAACATATAAGTCATTGAACTAATGTTTCCACCAAGTATATTTCAGGAAAAGTTCAATGATAGGGATGTCAAAAGGATTGTGGAATTACCCCAAGATTCAAGGAAATAGGTTGGCCAAGCTTCAAGAAAGAGGACTCTACACTTCACATTTGTGAGAAATCACTTTGAGTCCATAGGAAAGCCAATACTATTAAAAGAGGGTAAGGTTTTGTTGGTGAACAAAATGCTCATACGCGCACAAGTGATAGTTACCAAAAACATCCAGAAGCTCTCCCACCAAAGTTTGTCTATAGCCAAACATTCAAAATTGGTGCAACCAATATTCCTATCCCGATGCCACCGATTCCGGAACCTAGGCAGACTCAGCCAAACCCTAGCCACTTCGGTGCAATCGATTCCATACCGGTGCCACCGAGTTTAGGTAGCCAACTTTCTGTTACGCAAATTCACATTTTCGGTACCATGGAGATTGTTGGGTCGGCGTCACCGAGATTGGAAATCTGACTGTTGGTCACCTTATTGGTGCAACCTAATTTCCTATATCGGTCTCACCAAGATTCAAAAGTTGCCACATTTTGATCACTTCGGTACCACCGAGATTAACGCATCGGTGTCACCGAGTTGGTCATTTCGTGTGTAGCGGTTGGATTTTTGGGGATGCCTATATATACCCCTCCACCACCACCTACTCGGAAGTGAAGCACTCAGAACTATTCCATACCTATCCTATCAGATTTTCTAAGAGAACCACCTACCCTTGTGTTGAGATCAAGATCTTCCACTCCAACCAAATGGATTTTGATTTCTAGCCTCCCCAAGTTGCTTTCCACTAATCTCATCTCTTCTACCAAGCCAAATCTATGAGAGAGTGATTGTGTGATGAGGAGTCTATCATATTGAAGCACAAGAGCAAGGATGTCATCGTCATTACCGAGCCTATTACCTTTTGGAGGGTGGTGCCTCCAAGATTGGTTAGGTGTCACTTGGGAGCCTCCTACTTCGTGTTGTGGAGTGAACCAAGAAGTTTGTAAGGGCAAGGAGATCACCTACTTCGTGAAGATCTACCCATAGTGAGGCTAGTCCTTTGCGGTATGAAGCCATATGGAATAGTCATGGTTGCTACTTCGTGGACCCTTACGGGTGGAGCCCTCTATGAACTCTCGCGGATGTACGATAGAACCACCTATCGGAATCATGGGAAAAATCATCGTATCTACAATGGCGTTTGATCTTCCTACCCTATCCCTTTTACTCATTCTTGTTGTTATTTTCCGCTGCTATAATCTTAGACTTGCATGTGTAGGGTGAAATTGACTTGCCATGAATGCTAAAACTGCAAACACTAAAAGTTGGGAAAAGGAAAAACTTTTATTTGGTCAAGTAGTCTAATCACCCCTCTCTAGACATACTTTCGGTCCTACAAGTGGTATCAGAGCTTTGGTCTCCATTGCATTGGTCTCACAACCTAGGAGAAGTATGGAGTCTAGTGAGGGAAATTATCACCATAGAGGCCCGTACTTTGATGGCACAAATTTTGCTAGTTGGAAGCACAAAATGAAAATGCATTTGCTTGGTCATAACCCCTCCGTTTGGGCTGTTGTTCGTGTTGGCATGCAAGGTGAATTATTTGCGGATGGAAAGGAACCCGATCGTGAAGTGACTGTGGATGAGTTGAAGATGTTGCAACTCAATGCTCAAGCATGTGACATTCTATTTAACTGCCTATGCCCCGAAAAATTCAACAAGATCAGCCATCTTGAGAATGCAAAAGAGATTTGGGATACTTTGATTGATATGCACTAAGGTACAGAATCTTTGAGAGAATCCAAGTTGGATGTTCTTCAAAGTCAACTTGACAAGTTCAAGATGAAGGATGGTGAAGGAGTCTCTGAGATGTAGTCTAGGCTAGCTCTCATCACCAATGAGATTGCCGGCTTAAGAAGCGAAGAAATGACTGACAAATTCATCATCAAGAAGATACTTCGAGCTTTGGATGATCGATATGACACCGTTTGCACATTGATCAAAATGATCCCAACTACAAAGATCTCAAGCCAACGGAAGTGATTGGTAGAATTGTTGCTCATGAGATGACACTCAAAGACAAGTAAGAGCTTCACCACAAGTCTAGTGGTGCTTACAAAGCCACAAGTGATGCTCCCGCTACCTCAAGTGACAACCTTGTCACAAATAAAGAGATAAGCCTCATGGTCAAGAAATTCAACAAGTTCTACTAGAATAGAAGCAAAGATCGAAGCTCCAACTCAAGATATGAAGGGAAGTGTTCGTCAAGTTGTGACCGAAACTACTACAATTGTGGGAAGCCCGGACACTACTCCAACGAGTGCATGACTCCCTACAAATGAAGAGAAGAGTCACCAAGAATATGAATCTCAAGAGACGAGTCACCTCGTAGAGAGAGAAGGAGTAGAGATGATCGTTATGAACGAAGACCCTCAAGGTGAAGTAGAGATTCGGAGAAGGACAAGTACACCAAGAGCTACTCAAGAAGGAAACATCAAGCTCATGTTGATGAATGGGTTTCCGGCTCCGACCCTGACAACCACTCCGAGAGAATCTATCACTCCAACTACGACTATAGTCAAGGTGAAGGTGTTGCCGGAATTGCACTAGTGACTACCAACTCCTCTGATCTATTTGATTCACCGAACGAAGGGAGTGGAAGTTGCTTCATAGCTAATGCCCCCAAGGTATCACACCCCGAATATCTTGATTTCGATAGAGGTTAAGATGATTTGCTTTGTGATGATGACTTGTTATGTGACAAAACTAGTAATGATAGTCAAAATGAACTTGCTAGTACTCACTCTAGTGTAGATAAGTCATGTAATGATGATAAGTTGGAAATCAAATGACTAACTCAAGAACTAAAAACTCTTAAGTTAGCTCACGAGTCAACTCTAGAAGATCATAGAGAGCTTGTAAGGACACATGAGAAGCTACGCTTTGAGAAGCTCAATTTAGAGCAAGAACATGAGTTCCTTAAATCTATAAATGACGATCTTCAAAAGAAGACTTCCTCTTATCTGGACAAACAACTACTCTTGTCTACATTCATGCCACAAGTTAAATCTAAGCAAACTAGTAACAAAGGCAAGAGATGTTCTTCATCTAGTAGCAACAATAAAAATGCTAAACCCAATGATGTTGCTCCTAGTAGTTCTATTGATTCCACTAATGATGATTCTCTTAGCCAAGTTACACTTGAGCAATAAAATGCTTTATTTAAAGGAATTATAGAGAAAGGTATCTACAAGAGTCTTGTCGGGTGTAAGCAATATGAGGAAATTGTACGCAAGCACGGAGGATACCGGAAGAATCGTGGTGTTGGCTACTTCAACGCTATTGGAGTTGAATGGGAAGAAGGTCAATATCCCGAGCCCAAGTTTGTTCCTCAAAAGGAGAAGTATGAAAATACTCTTCCAAAGGGGACAAACACTGAAGATGACCTTCCACCACAAGACCACAAGCTCAAGGGCAAGAACAAGCTTCAAGAGTACATTGACTCATATGAAGATGAATCCCTAGCTATGGTGGAGTGGGTTCCCAAGGATACTTCAAGCTCAATGTCTACAAAGGATACTACAACACCAAGGATCCCCATCAACTTGATGTGGGTCCCCAAGAAGAAGAACTAGAAAGTTCTTGAGGGGTGACTCCGCAAATGAAATTCACTCACATTCATTATTGGCAAGATCTATTTGCAATCAACATCAACCCTATGCAATAGTTCAAGGAGTCACACATTCCCTCAAAGGTAAGCAAGGGACAAGGTAATCAACAAATCGATGGACATCATCACACATGCTTTGCACTCCATGTCCATAGATATCCTTGTATTTGTCTCTTGTGTGTTGGGACTAACCCATGTAGGTGAGAAGAGTAAGGAAACAACAAGGATGCTCCCAACTTTTGGTGATCTTCATCAACTTTGAGCATCCACCACTACCTCACCAACATGAAGTCTTCATTGAAAAAACCCAAGGTTAGTTTATCCCTCTTATGGGGGGAGGTCACATCAAGGGGGAGCTTTACTCTAAGACTTGAGTTAAAGCATCTCTTAGTATGTGACAACATTAAATGCTTTATGTAAAAGTGGTAACCCCACTTGTGCTTAAACGATGAGTATGACCTATAATCAAGTATTCTTACTTGTCTCCTAAGTCAAATAATCATATATAGATGACTTCGTCATCACCCAAGTGCTTGTTAGATGCTAGAGTGTTTGTGCATTTTTGTCATGATTTCATTTGACATATTATTGTGTGAGCATGTTGGTCTGCATTTATTTTCTCATTCGAGGACATCCAATTGTTGCTATTTGGTCTTTGATTTATCTTTTGCCAATTGGATGGACAATAATGCCTAGGACGACTCTTTAGCTATCTATGCTTTCTCACCTCATACTCTATTCATGTTGCATCACAAAATTTGAACAAGTGCTTTTCAATCCCTCTGTGTGTGGAGCACTCATAGTTCCGTATCGACAAGGACTGACCATTAAAACCTCCCAAGTGCATCTTGGTGGAACCAACCCCAAAATCTCGGTCTCACCGAGTGCCTAGGGTTGATCTGGTTTTCTCTCTCGGTACTACCGATTCCATATTCTCGGTTACACCGAGTTTCCCTGTCAACTGACAGTTGAGGAACTCGGTGACACCAAGAATATAGAATCGACATCACGACAGTGGTGGGTATAAATACTATGGACCCCGGTCTTTGAAATTCATCCTCAAACCGTCGCGCCTCAGAACCCTAAGCTGCCGTTTTCAAAATCCCTGGTCATCGCCCTTGTCCCCCTGCGCTCCTCTGTCGCTGGGAATCGCTGCTGTCGACGAATTCTTCTCCATCGTCGCTGCCGTAGAGGATCTGTCGCCAATTTAGGGTACGGATTCGACCTCCTTTGCCCTCCCCATCTGATTCTTGCACATTGGATTTGTTGTTCTCTATGAGCCACCTATTGCACATATTCCTATCCACAAAAAATTCCCATAGTCTAGCAAATGGTCGATTTACTAGGGTTTGCCTTCCGCCAGATGGAACTTGGTGGAACCGAATCAAACAAATCGGTGTCACTGATTTGTCTTTCTATGTTACTGAGAACTGTCTCGGTGAAACCAAGTACTTCTTTTCGGTCTCACCGAAAAGAGTGCCAAGTATCTGTTAATGGGATAGTCAGTCTCGGTAGCACCAAGAACTTTGCTTCGGCTGTACCGATTTTCATGTGATAGAATGCAAAACTTTGGAAATCTTTTGTTCAATCTTTCAAAAACCAGCCTCATTTTGTGATGACTCATCTTCTTCTGCTCTTCTATACTCTATTCACAGGGTCAATATGTCAAATGCTGAGGACAATCAGAATATGCCAGAGCAGGGTGTTGACATGAGTTTAGGCACTATCCCGAAGCCTAGTACATCTTCAGATCCAGGCACCCCTAGCTCCCATGGGTTGCCCAAGGCTGCTACTAGGGTCAGGAGGAAGCTGAATTCATATGAGGAGGATTCAGACTTTGTCCCTGAGGAGATGCTTTCCAAGAAGCAAGAGAAGGCTACTAAGAAGTCTGCTACTGAAGCCACTTCTTCCAGGAGACTTGTTAGCAAAGTCTGTACTAGCTCTGAAGCTATGTAAGCACATGAGAGTGCTAGGGCTATAGTGACTATTGATCCCCCAAGGAATTCTATGCCTAAGAAGGCAGGGGAGAAGAAAGCTAGAAAGAGGATAATCCATGTGACTGGCACGCCTACATCTATGTATGAAGATCCAGAGGAGGCTGTTGGTGCTGCTGCTGAGGAAGAGGAGGAAAACATGTTGAGAAGGCCCCTCCCAAGAAGAAGGCAAATAAACTTCTAGCTGATGCTACACCCATGTCTGGTACATCAAAGAGCACCAAATCCAAGAAGGCTGCTGCTGAAAAGCCTAAGAGGACATCTAGGCAGATTCCAGCTTCTGAAAAGAACAAGGGATCTGCTTCCAGAGATGAGCATGATGATGACTTGACAACCTTGATGAAACTCAGACCACACCTTCTAGTACATAATGCCAGCTATCCACTTGTTGAATATATGAGTAAGAGGAAAGACCCAGGTTTGAGGGTATGGAGAGCTATACATCCCTATGCCCAAAGGAAGAAGATAGTTGTGGACTACATATTATATACCAAAGAGCAACAAGATTTCTATGAGACTTTGCTATTTGACAAGAGTCCAGCTGTGAGTGACATGAGGTATGTAGACTAGAAATTCATTAAAGAGAATGAGGACTACTTTCCAAGTGTCCAAGAAAATTTCCATTGCATTGGTTTGGATGAGTTTGTTGGCAGAGAACTTACTGCATGGAATGTTGAAATGATCATGCAATTCTACTCCACTTCACATTTCTATGGAGATGGTAGGATTGTATGGATGATAGAAGGAGCAACATATGAGTCCACTGTTGATGAATGGGCTGCACTTCTAGGAGTCCCTGAGGTACAGGATGGTGAGTTGGATGTCTACATGGAATCCAAGGCGAGCCACAATGCCATGAAGGATATGTATACTCCTATCCCTGCAGACAAAGTGCAATCTCACAAGCTAGGATCCATCTACTATCTTCAAGCTAGTCTCCGTACCATGAACACCATTCCAAGGCACACTTTAATGCCCAAGTCAGGAGATGACAAGATGATCCGAGGCTACTCCATCAATATGTTGATCCACCTTGACAGACACACCAGAATCAGAGTCATGGACTTGATTGTCGAGACAGTCAAGAGGGTTGTTGGTGATCAGAAGCGCTCTTGCTGCTATGCACCCTATATCCAGATGCTTATCAACTCTGTGATTGAGAAGCACATATTTGCTCTTGACAGTCCTCATTTTCCCCTACAGCCAGAGCTTGAGAATAACATTGTGGTGATGAACCCAGATCATCCCACTTCAACTGCAGCTCAGGCAGAGGCAGAGGCAGCTCGATCCACTAGTGAGAGGACTCTACATTTTACATTTGTGAGAAATCACTTTGAATCCATAGGAAAGCCAATACTATTAAAAGGGGGTAAGGTTTTGTTGGTGAAGAAAATGCTCATACGTGCACAAGTGATAGTCACCAAAAACATCCACAAGCTCTCCCACCAAAGTCTGTATATATCCGAACATTCAAAATCGATGCAACCAACATTCCTATCCCGGTGCCACTGATTCCATAACCTAGACAGACTCAGCCAAACCCTAGCCACTTCGGTGCAACCGATTCCATACCGGTGCCACCGAGTTTAGGTTGCTAATTTCTGTTATGCAAATTCACATTTTTGGTACCACCATATTGTTGGGTCGGCGTCACCGAGATTGGAAATCTGACCGTTGCTCACCTGATCGGTTCAACTGAGTTTCCTATATAGGTCTCACCGAGATTCAAAAGTTGCCACCTTTTGATCACTTCCGTACCATCGAGATTAACACATTGGTGTCACCGAGTTGGTCATTTTGTGTGTAACGGTTGGATTTTTGGGGATGCCTATGTATACCCCTCCACCACCACCTACTCAGAACTATTCCATACCTATCCTATCAGATTTTCTAAGAGAGAACCACCCACCCTTGTGTTGAGATCAAGATCTTCCACTCAAACCAAATGGATTTTGATTTCTAGCCTCCCCAAGTTGCTTTCCACCAATCCCATCTCTTCTACTAAGCCAAATCTGTGAGAGAGTGATTGTGTGATGAGGAGTCTGTCATATTGAAGCACAAGAGCAAGGAGTTCATCGTCATTACCGAGCCTATTACCTTTTGGAGGGTGGTGCCTCCAAGATTGGTTAGGTGTCGCTTGGGAGCCTCCTACTTCGTGTTGTGGAGTGAACCAAGAAGTTTGTAAGGGCAAGGAGATCGCCTACTTCATGAAGATCTACCCATAGTGAGGCTAGTCCTTCGTGGATGGAAGCCACATGGAATAGTCAAGGTTGCTACTTCGTGGACCCTTATGGGTGGAGTCCTCCGTGGACTCTCACGACCGTTACCCTTTGTGGGTTGAAGACTCCATAAACATGGATGTACGATAGCGCCACCTATTGGAACCATATCCCTTTTACTCGTGTCTACAATTGCGTTTGATCTTCCTACCCTATCCCTTTTACTCATGCTTGTTGTTATTTTCCGCTCATATACTCTTAGACTTGCATGTGTAGGGTGAAATTGACTTGCCATGAATGCAAAACTACAAACACTAAAATTTGGGAAAAGGCAAAACTTTTATTTGGTCAAGTAGTCTAATCACCCCCTCTAGACATACTTTCGGTCCTACAGAGACCTAGATCTACACTTCCACCAGAGGACAATTGATTCCTCCATACTTTCTTGTGTGGATTTTGTTACTCTTGGGTGTTTGAGCACCCTAGATGGAAGAGGTCACCTCAAAGCCATATTCCATTGTGTTGAAGGTTTGTGATTTCGTTGGGAGCCTCCAATTGAGTTATGGAGTTTGCCCCAACCTTGTTTGTAAAGGTCAGCTTGCCGCCTTCAAGTGCACCATTAGTGTAATCACGACATCTCACATTGTGTCAGGGCATGAGGAGAATACGACGACCTTAGTGGCATATTGGGGAGCATTGTGCCTCCACACTACTATAATGGAGATGTACTTCCCCTAAAAGGGAAGGAACTTCGATAACACATACTCGTCTCCAACGGTTCCACTTGTGGTCACTTCTTACATTTACTTTGTGCGAGCTTATTTCTTGTTGTTATTATAGCTAGCATCGTATAGGTTGTTCACTTAGTTGCAAATCGAGACAACCTATTTGTTGCTAAACCTAGTTTGTTAACAAAATCTTAAAAATTGACAGTTGCCTATTCACCCCCCATCTAGTCAAGAATATCAATCCTTTCAATTAGTATTAGAGCCTCGTCTCTTTATTAAGGGTTTCACCATCCGAAGAGTATGGTTGACGACGGGGAGTGGGAGGTTGAACTTCCCGAGGCCATGGGTGTGAACACGGTTTGTCGTGAGGATTCGAATGAGGCCATGGCCTCACTTAAATCCTCCATGACGATCGAGGTCAAATCCATGTTTAAAGAAATCCTTCATGGTCTCAAACTCTCTGCCGATCCGTTGCAACTGGTTAATCCCACTAATTTGATATTAAGAGGTGCTAACTTGTTATTCATCTAAAAATTAAAGAGGCATGGTGATGATGTGTGAGCATTTCTATTCCTCGTTGAAATCCTAATGTTGTTTCGAGTCGGGGCCGCGGGATGGTTAACTCCTCCCAACCTCCTCCCTCGGGCATGTGAGGTGTACTTTGATTTATGATAAAACTAATAAAACTTTGCAATAACTATATGAGTTCTTTATGACTAATGTGATACCATGGACATACGCATCTTCACGTTCTCATATTTTCTAGCCTCTTCGGTGCCGTGCATAACCCATTATCACCTTGAGGATCGGTGCAACTTTCGCCGATGCATCCAAACCTCGTGACATGATATGCTGTATTACACATAATCCTCATTATATCTTCCTCAATACAGCCACCATACCAACCTATCATGGCATTTCCATAGCCATTCCGAGATATATTTCCATTCAAATTCCATCGACACTTCACATGACTAGTTCGTTCATCATAATTTTTATGCATATCATGCTAGATCTTGCACATCCTGGTACACTGCCAGAGGCATTCATATAGAGTCATATTGTCTTATCCATTTTTTATATTGAGTTGTAAGTAAATAAAAGTGTGATGATCATCCTTGTTAGAGCATTGTCCTAGTGAGGAAAGGATGACGGAGACTATGACTCTCCCACAAGTCGGTATGAGACTCTGGACGAAAAAATAAATAAAAAATGGGGGAGGTCAAGTAGAAAAAAGAATGATGATAGTACTTTGCATGCTGCTAGTGAACCTGTTATAGATACGTCTGAGAATCCAAATGATATTTCTATTTCTGATGCTGAGACACAATCTGGTGATGAACATGAGCCTAGTGATAACATTAATAATGATGTTGATGATGATGCTCAACCTAGTAATGATAATTATGTGGAGATTGAACCTACTGATGATCTTGATAACCCACAACATAAGAATAAAATATATGATAAAAGAGACTTCATTGCTAGGAAACATGGTAGAGAAAGAGAACCATGGATTCATAAACCCATGACCTTTCCTCCTAAACCATCCAAGGAAAGGGATGATGAGGACTGTGAGCGCTTTGCTGAAATGCTTAGACCTGTCTTTTTACATATGCGCTTGACTGATATTTTGAAAATGTCTCCTTATGCTAAGTATATGAAAGATATTGTGTCAAATAAAAGAAAGATACCGGAAGCTGAGATTTCCACCATGCTTGCTAATTATACTTTTAAAGGTGGAATACCTAAGAAACTAGAAGATCCCGGAGTACCTACTATACCATGCTCTATTAAAGGAAATTATGTTAAAACTGCTTTATGTGATCTTGGAGCTGGTGTTAGTTTTATGCCTTTCTCTTATACCGTAGACTTCATTTGAATAAGTTAACACCTACTGAAATCTCTTTGCAAAGGGCTGATAAATCAACTGCTCTACCTATCGGTATTTGTGAGGATGTACCTATCGTAGTTGCAAATGCTACTATCTTGACGGACTTTGTTATTCCTGATATTCCCGAGGAGAACAGTATGCCGATCATCCTTGGTAGACCCTTTTTGAATACTGCAGGGGCTGTTATTGATTGCAACAAGGGCAATGTCACTTTTCATATTAATGGTAATGAGCATACGGTACACTTTTCAAAGAAACAACCTCAAGTTCATAGTATCAACTCTATTGAAAAACTTCCAACAATTATTATTGGAGACTTTGAGTTCCCTCTTCCTACTGTCAAGAAGAAATATGATATACTTATTGTTGGGGAAATGCATATCCTCATTGAGTTAACTTAGTGTTATTCGAAAATTCTTCAGTTTCATGTTATTCGAAAGAAGTTTGTTCATAAGACTTGATCAACCTTATTAATGGATTCCTTTTGATAAGCATGAGATAGACGAATCTAGAAAGCACAACTTCCTGCACCTAACTTTTACTTTCTATTACCTAGATGAAATTAAGTAAAAATGCTATTATTTTTCTATTTTCTGAGTTTTCCACGCCATAGAGAAATGACCTGAAAATAAAAGTTCCCAGAATCCCCTAAAAATTTAGTATTATTTTTTCTGGATTATTTAAGAATTTTTGGCACTGAGAATGCATCAGGGGGATGCACCAGTGGGCCACAAGCCTACAGGGCACGATCACCCCCGTGGCCACGCCTATCAAGCTTGTGGGTCCCACGTGCCCCCCTCTACTTATTCCAGCACCCATTCACTTCATCTTCCTCCAGAAAAAATCCCACCATTGCTCAAACCCGTGTTCTAGCTCATCTTTCTGCCATTTTCTATCTCCTTGCTCAATGCTCCATTTGCAAAACTGTTTTAGGGGATTACTCATCGGCATGTGACTCCTCCAATGGTCAAATTAGTTTTTGTTCTAGTGCCTTATATATTGCAAATTTTTGCTGTCGTGGTGACCTTATTCTTGAGGTTGCATGTCAAATTTTTATGCTCCCAAGTAGTTTTGATGCATGATATGGTCTCTAGGCACTTGAGGGATTAGTTGCTATGTGTTTTGCTCACCTTTATTTTCACTCACTAAAAATTTAAGAATTTTTCAGAAATGTTGAGGAGAATGTTCCAAGGTGGTTCCTCAGGCATGAAAGCCCCGAGGCTCGTGCTACATGAGCCCGCTTTTGAACTGCCTAGGGAAGCTCAAGTACTGCCTTGTGAATGGTTGTCGGATCAACTCATGGAAAATGCCGGATTTAAGGAAGAGTTTTATGCGTACATAAGGAATGCTAGCCTTGAGGATTTCATTTCAGATTGATGCAAGCAATATTATCAACTCATCGATTCTTTCATGTGTTTCATCTAGGTGCAATTCTCATTCTGTTTTATTTGATCTTTATGACTAGACCTATACCATGGACCTAGAAGATTTAATGATGCATGCAAAATTCCAAAGTGGTGTAGTCGTAGCGATCCTCATAAAAATGAATATAATGATTTCCTTGCTAGCATCACGGTAGGAGAAACTAGAATCATTACACAAGCCACCTTGGGGAGCATTCACTTTCCGGCTATACATTATTTTGCTCTCTTCATAGGTAGATGTATTAACGGTAAACTTGAGCATAGACACCTTTGCGCGCCTGATCTGAGTATTCTTAAGAGTGCGGTAATGGTAGATAGACGATATAACTTGGGGGCTATTATTGCCAGGAGGTTACATCATAATGCTAAGGATGGAGATTTCTTTGGTGGAATTTATGCCACCCGTGTAGCTAAGTATCTTGGGGTACCCATAAGAGGGAATGACATTGAGTTACCCCCTGCTTTCCTTGATTATGAGGCTTTAGTGCGCTATAAGTTTCTTGAAAGAAACAAACAATCCCTCCAGTACCGACTAATTTTTGACAGGCAACGTGTTGTCCATGTTAGCCTTCCTGCTCCCGCCTTATTTAACTTTTAGGAAAAGCAGAGATATTTTATAACCAGAGAGGAGGCAAATGAGTACGAGCAAAATGCAGAAACCGCTCACCTTCACACTGTAGTGGTACAGGCGGTAGTCGCCGCAACCCAGCACAACCCCAACTTTGACTTCGGATATTATCCAGGCTAGCCATGGCCCTAGACCAACTTAGGCCAAAAGACTAAGCTTGGGGAGTACATATTTCTCACCGACAATACATTCATGTTCACACACTTATTTCAGTTGTCGGTGTTCATACTTTTTCATTGTACTATCCATCGTAGTTTAACTCTTTTTTTGCTTCCTTCTTGTGTGTTTAATAAACTTTGAGGAAAATACAAATAAATTAGTTCTAGCTTTATTTCCTAGTTGCTTAGTTGTAGCATTAAAGAGAAAACCCAAAAAGATTTCTTGTTCTTCTTTTTGCTTGTTGGGAGCTTTCCTGTGTAAATAATTTTCCTTTCTTTTCATTGGGTCGTAAGGAGAATACCATGATGATGTGTTAAGTGGCTCTCGTATGCACTATTGTTTATCTTTCAAGGAGCCCATATTGCCTTGTCTTCTCCTTTGGTTTATTGTTTGTAGATTCAACCTTAGTCCAATTCACGCGCACTCTTATTATTATTCACATCGTTCGGTCGTGCAAGTGAAAGGCAATAATGACGATATTTGATGAAAACATTGAGATGGAGAAAAGCGGGTATGAACCGACCTATCTTGCTTTTGTAAATATGATTAGCTCATCGCTCCAAATTCAGTACATTATGGGTTGAACATGTTTGCAATGACAATTAGAGATTATAATTATTCATGCCATGCTTAATTAGCTAAGAGCAGATAATGGTTCGTCTTGAGTGCCAACATGCGCATTAAAATGGTTGGGATGTAGTATGATAGAATGGTATCCTCCTCTGGCACATGTTCACGCATGTAGTTGATACAAATGAACATAGCCTCCACGATATTTATGTTCATGGTGAATTATATCCTACTCATGCTTGCATTCAATGTTGGTTAATATCAAAGCATGTTGATGACTGTGTCGCTCTCTAGTTGGTCGCTCCCTAGTCTTTTGCTAGCCTTCACTTGTACTAAGCGGGAATACTGCTTGTGCATCCATCTCAATAAACCCAAAGTTGTTCCATATGAGTCCACCATATCTACCTATATGCGGTATTTACCTACCGTTCCAAGTAAATTTGCATGTGCTAATCTTTAAACCTTCAAATAAACTTTCTATTTTGTATGCCCAAATCGCTCATGTGGCGATTGGGGGCTGTCAGTATCTTCCATGCTAGGTGGGTTATTCTCACGATAGGTGTTGATTCACTATCATTCGCGAGAAAGTGGCTGGTAATCGGGATGCCTAGTCTCATGCTCGAAATAAAAGGCAAAATATAATTAAACAAAACTCCCCCAGAACTGTGTTTGTATGGACGATACCCGTGGATTCAGCTCACCATGGTGTGTGACTTATTGGTGGAGGGGGAGTAAAAACTTTACCATTCTGGTTGGGAACCGCCTATAATGTATTTAGCATGGAAGATATTGAAAACCTCTTGGTCATTAAGTAAGAAATGAAAGCATACCGCTCCAAAATCATTACCTATCTCTGTTTTAAAAGCTTGAGCTCTGGCACCTCTACAAATAAATGCTTCCCTCTTTGAAGGGTCTGTCTATTTACTTTATTGTTGAGTCATCATCCTCTTATAAAAAGCACCAGTTAGAGAGCATCATTGTCATTTCTATGCCTTGATATTAATTGATATTGAGTATGAGCATGACTGGATCTCTCTCACCGTGAATTACAATGTTTAGTCAGTCCTTGTTATCCAGAGGTGCTCTGCATTTATGTTTTGCAGTCTCAGAAAGGGCTAGCGAGATACCATTATGTCATATTGTATCATGATTGTTTCGATAAAATCATTGTCATCCGAGACTTGTTATTATTGCTCGCTAGTTGGTTATGCCATTGACATGAGTAAATGTGAGACCTAAATGTTATTGTGAATGTGGTTAGTTTATAATCTTTGCTGAAAATCTGAACATAAGTTAGACATATTTACAACAGCAAGATCAAACAGAGTTTGTAAAAGTTTTTCTTTATCACTTTCTGTTTACCAACTAAATTTCTTGAGGACAAGCAAAGATTTAAGCTTGGGGGAGTTGATACGTCTCCAACGTATCTATTTTTCGAAACTGTTTTGACCTTGTTTTGGACTCTAATTTGCATGATTTGAATGGAACTAATCCGAACTGACGCTGTTTTCAGCAGAATTGCCTTGGTGTTATTTTTGTGTAGAAATGAAAGTTCTTGGATCGTCCTGAAAATTTACGGAGAATGTTTTTGGAATTAATAAAAAAATACTGGTGCAAGAATTAACCAGAGGGGGGCCACCAGCAAGACAGAAGTCTGCTAGCCGTGGCCACCCACCTACATTACATTTATGTCACCCTATGTTATAACTGTTGCATGATGAATGCCATTCGACATAATTATCCATCACTGATCCAATGCTTACGAGCTTTTCATATATTGCTCTTCGCTCGTTACTTTTCCGTTGCTACTATGACAACCACTACAAACTACTACTATCACTTTGCTACTAAATACTTTGCTACAGATATTAAGTCTTTCAGGTGTGGTTGAATTGACAACTTAGCTGCTAATACTCAAGAATATTCTCTGGCTCCCCTTGTGTCGAATCAATAAATTTGGGTTGAATACTCTACCCTCGAAAAATATTGCGATCCCCTATACTTGTGGGTTATCAAAGACCCATGCATGGAGCTCCGCGAAGCTTTATGAACCCCGAGCTGGGCCCGTCTTGGAGCGCTTCTCCTGCGATATCAGCACTAGGAAGCTGCCTCGAGGGATGATAGTGAAGGAGTTCCTAGCGCAGCGCCTGGCGCCCCTCTAGGCCCATTCTAGGCCCTTGTGGGACTATCAGGGTAGTGGCGACAAACTTAGGCTTCGGTCCGCGTGCATAACTCCCGAGGAATTGAGCAGGGCTGTGGCGACCCTGCTCAACGGCAACCCCAATGGACTCCTTGAGGCCCATGCCCCGCTGCACTGCCGTGACGATAGGGCCGACCTGGTTGCCGCGATTCCTGTCTTCAATGAATTGGGGCATCTCCCTGCGGAGGGCCTTGGTTCCCCGGTGATGGTGTCCTCCGGTGACACCTTGTACAGGGAAGACTCAAAGAAGACCGCTGTTGACGGCCTGGCAGGGGCGTCTCCCCTGTCGTAGGACACCCTTCTATGCGAGCTTCAAGATGATGATGATGGTGGTGAAGCTTCTGTTGCGGGCTCCTCTCACATCGCTAATGCCCCTGGAGGGCTTGGGCTGGCCCCTCGTGCCATGCAGACTGCCTGCATGATGACTCCCTAGAAGCACGGAGTGGAGTCTTCTTTGGTGCGCCCTGTGTCTACGGAAAAGGTGGTCAAAGTGCCGGCCTCGCCCTCGCCCGGACCGCAACTCGCGGGCGAGGCGAGCGAGACTGCGGCCATGGCGATCCCTTTGGCAGCTGCCCTCGCAGGCAATGCCCTGGCTCCCCCGCGTGGTGGTGCCCCCTCCGAGGTGGGCTTGGGCACCTACGTCGCTGCCGGAGTGGAGAGGAAGAGGAAGTGGGTCGACATCGAGGAGTAAGTGGTATAGCTTGGCTTGGCTCGCATTTCCTATGGCTTGTGCGTTGATGCCCTTCCTTTGTTTTGTGACCAGGGACGCCACTATGCCAATGATGAGGAGGAACAAGGCGGGCATTAAGCCAAAGGCGACTTTTGACGCACCACCTGCCCCCGCCGACATGTGGTCGCCTGCTGTTGAAGGCGATGGGGTAAGCGAGACTGCCTCCCTGGTCATTGTCGTGAAGCCCCCTGAGCCCCCAATGCTCGCAGGCGTGGTCGCTCCTGCCCTCGAGAGTGCGATGGCACCAATGTCTAGGGGGAGCCCCTGAGGGCCAACCGCTTGCTGATTCGTCGGTGTCTGTGGTTGCCGGGCAGCCTCCAGAGCCGCCTGCTCCTCACATCGTTGCCCCACCGGGGTCGCCCCCTGCGATGGCATAGGGGACTCCTCCAGAGGGGCCCTTGATACCTCCGATGCATGGCCTCGACATCCTGGATTGGGCCTTTGCTGGTCTGGATCAGGTCCGTGATGCCCTCAGGAGTGCCAACAATCGCCCCGTGAGTGGACGCATAGAGCTCCTCTCAGGATGGCTCCAGGCTGTCACCTCTATTGAGGCGTCTTGGGGCCAGGCTAACGCTGCCACGGTGAAAAGCAAGAAGCAAGTCGCGACCGCCTGGGCAGCACGCGCAGAGGCGCTGACTGAGGCGACATCTGCTGCCAAGCGTTGCAAAGAGGCGGAAGCCCAACTGAAGGTCTCCTATGAGGAGCAGGCCTAGCTTGCGGGGCAGCTTCATCAGTGGGAGGAAGACCTCAAGGCTCACGAGGCCTAGCTTGCCGCTCCGAACTCTGAGCTGTCCCAGGTGGCGATCTACCAGGACGCGGAGCGGGTGCGCTTGGACGCGGAGATGGAGGAGATTGCTTCAAAGAAGGCCCTTCTTGACGCCAGGGAGGGAACTCTTGCCGTGGCCGAGGAGAAAAGGCCGCAGATCTGAGCGGCTTCCCTGTCGTCGAGCTCAGGCTTCATGCCCTTTGCCAGGACGGGTTCGCGGAGCCCCTGGCGGCTCCGGAGAGCGGCTTTGCGGTGCTCGCCTCGAAGCTCGTCGAGGCGGTAGAGGGCGTCATCGTCCGGGTGGAGAGGGTACTAGAGAGTGAGTGTCGCGACCTCTTTTCTGAGGCTGCGACATGCGTCTTCAGCCATCTTCATCTTCGCGAGCTAGGGTTTAACTTTGACTCCGTGATCCGCCCGGTCACCCCTGAGGTCCGCGTTAGTGCCGCGGCGGTGGTGAAGGGCGCCGTGGAGACGCTGGTGAAGTGGTTCGCTCCCGTCAATGTTTCTCCGCCTCAGGATGCTGCTGGGGTTGGCGGCGAGGAAGACGATGCCAGTGATGTCGACGACGAGACCCCTGAGGACAGGACAAGTGGTGGCTGCGGTTCCCCCTAACTCCTCTCTCCCGCTCCTTTCCTGCAATGCACATCGTACCTCACAGAGGTGTTAAACTTGTTTGTGTTCACGAAAACTTTTAATGCTTGTAATAACTGTTTGACTGTGTGATTGCTCTTTTCGCCTTGTTTCCTTCTTGCTTGTTGTGATGCTCTACGTCGGCAGGGCCGGGCCCGCGCATACCTCAACCGCCGATGGGCCGACCGGATCACCAAGGATGGTCCAAGGGGTGAGGGGCTACAGGTCCAGTTAGGCTCCTAAGTCGCGATGCTCAGGAGTCCCCCTTGACGTGTGAGCAGCCCTCATGAAGGGGACACGATGGAGATCGGGTTAACTTGAAAATTTCGAACACCTTTAGCGCTCCGCGTCGGCAGGGCCCGGCCTGCACATACATCAACCGTCGTTGGGCCGACTAGATCACCAAGGACGGTCCAAGGGGTGAGGGGCTACAGGTCCGGTTAGGCTCCTGAGTCGCGATGCTCAGGAGTCCCCCTTTAAGTATGAGCCCCAGCGTCCTCCTTAAGGGTTTTTGAGCACTTTGAGCTCTGCATCGGAAGGGCCCGGCCCGTAGATACCTCTACCGCCGTTGGGCCGACCGAATCACCAAGGATGGTCCAAGGGGTGAGGGCTACGGGTCTAGTTAGGCTCTTGAGTCGCGATGCTCAGGAGTCCCCCTTGACGTACGAGCGGCTCCCATACCTTTCCTCGCCAGCTTTTCCGGATATGGGCGCATGAAGACCAGGTTTAGCAGACTAGGGAACATGGCGTGTACCAGGCTTGGCTTGGTGACAGCCCCCATGTAGCTCCCTCCCGCGTGCATACCCGGGGAACACAGCGAGCAGGGGGGCCACTAGGGACCTTCCTGAGGTTGGATGTAGTCGTTGGGGGCGCCCTCAGTTGTTTATCCCCCCCGCGCAGGGCGTGGGGCTTCCACATTGCGTGGACATAGCCATTGGAGGTCCATGTTGACCGCCCGCATGGAGCTGCGGCTTCCACATTACGTGGGCATAGTCATCGGTGGACCGTGTTGACTGCCAACACGAGGCTGTGGCTTCCACATTGCTTGGGCATAGTCATTGGTGGACCGTGTTGACTTCTCCACCAGTGCTGGGCTACTCCTGCCACATTGCATGGGAAGGGACCCCTCCGCGCCCTCGGGGGGCCCCGGGCATGTACAACCCATATAGTTCGTACGCATGGCTGGCACGACAGAACTGGGAGGTGTATCTGGGAGTTCGCGAGGGAGCTTTGGCCTTGCAAGGTCCCTACCTCAAAGGCAGTTTGCGCCTGAGTGTTCTTGTAGATGGGGTCATCTAAGGCCTTGCTGACTTCTTCTTCTTGAGTGAGGCGGGTTGGGAGTCCTTTGGGCACTCTACGTCTATAGGTCCCGGTCCCGCACATTTCCCCACCACCATTAGGTACGACCAGATACCAAGGACGCACTTCACAGGGCGAGGCCCCAACACTCCTAATGCCGACCGGAAACCAAGGATGGCATCAGGGGGTCGAGTGGCATTATGACTAGTAAGGCTCCTAAGGAGCCCCCTTTGACGCACAAGTGGCTCTACGTCTACATGTCCCAGTCCCGCACATTTCCCTACCGCCGCAGTATACGACTGGAAACCAAGGATGCAACTGCGGGGCAAGGCCCCGACACCCTCGATGCCGACCGGAAACCAAGGATGACACCAAGGGGGTGAGTGGCTATGTGACCGGTAAGACTCCTGAGGCGCGATGCCCAGGAGCCCCTCACGCCCAGGATGCCCAGGCGCCACCACTCCCTAGCATCTTGACGACGTTATAGCCATGTTGGGTCACCGCCATGAATTTTGCGAGCGTCGGGTACCCGAGGATTGTGTTGTACGGAAGGTGGATGTGCGCGATGTCGAAGACGATGATCTCAGTGTGGTAGTTCTTGAACCCACCAAAGGTGACAGGCCGACGCACCTGCCCGATGGGTATGGTGGATCCGTCCGTGACTCCTCAGAAAGGTTTGGTCAGCATGAGTTGTTCATATGACACTTGGAGCGTCTCGAAGGTCTCAATGGAGAGGATGATGAGCCTCGCTCCGCTATCAATAAGGGTCTTGGTGACGAGGACGTTGTTGATGGTTGGAGTGCACAGAATAGGGAGCTTGCCAGCCATGGACGAGCACCTGAGCTAATCCCTCGAGTTGAAAGTGATGGCAGCCTGGGACCAATTGAGGGGGCGCATTGCTCGAGTTTCGGGAGAGCCGCATTCACTCCCGTGCAAATTGCTTGAAGGCACAGTTTGATGCGGGGGCCTGGCCACCGCCCAGGATACAGGCCACGACCCTGATCTCCTGGAAGCCCCCAACCCCGTCGTCCTGCCTGTCGTCTTCCTTACTTCTGGGTGGAGGTGGTAGCGGTGGTAGGCCGACCTCATGAGAGAAAAGCTCGCGAGGCTGGCCGCATCATGACCCCTCTAGAGGGTCGTCGCGCCAGCGATCCTCACGAGGATGGTCGCGTCAGCGGTCATCTTGAGCCTGATTGCGCCAGTGGTACTCCTGGGGCTGACTGCGCCAACCTTGGCGAGGTTCTCGGTTGTCCCAGGGGCCTCCACTGCGGCCACCGCCGCGTTCGAAGCCTTAGTCAGCTCGTCCGGGGCGCCTGCTGAAGTGATCGGCGTGGATCAACCTGAGTTCCTGGCAATCGACAGTGTCGTGGTTGTTGGTGCCATGGAAGATGTAGGTGGGCCTTCCTCCTGGGGGTGTTCCTCACCCCGGCTGCGCTTCACCTCAGGCTCGGCCGCAAGCACTGCTGGGGCCTTACGCTTCACCTCCTTGGCCTTGGTCTTCTTTTCTTCTGGCCCGCCGCCGGAGGCCCGCGGAGCAACAGGCAGCCCTCCTCTGCCTTGGTGCACTTGTTCGCCGAATTGAACATCTCCAGGGCGGAGCACAGTTCTTCATTCATGGCGAGCTCCTCCTTCATCTTGAGGTCAGTGACTCCATCGGTGAATGCTAAGATGATGGCTTCGTCTAAAGCTGTCGGAATCTTCAGGCACGAGGTCATGAAGTGTTGTATAAACTTATGCAGGGTCTCTCCCTCCCGTTGCTTGATTCGCTGCAGGTCATTAACGGTGGGCGCACGATCGCGGGTGCCTTGGAAGTTGATGATGAAGCATTTGCGCAGGCCTTCCTAGGAGGTGATACATGCCTCCGGGAGGTTGAAGAGCCAGGAGAGCATGTCGCCCTTGAGCGCCATGGGTAACCAGCACGCCATGACCTTGTTGTCTCCTCCGGCTATCCGGATGCTCAGGAAGTAGAGCAGCAGGAACTCTGTTGGATCTCGGGTACCATCGTAGCGCGGGGGCAGGTCAGGCTTGAACTTGCAAGGCCACGCGGTTGGGTAGAGCTCTGAGGCGATGGCGAGGCACCCCACTGGCTCGATGGGTGCTGCGTGCGCAGGAGGGTCCTGGCCTTGACACTCCTGCGAGGCCTCCTAGAGTGGTACCTAGCCGCGGTGCTGGGTTGGCACCGTAGGGAAAGCGCGCGCGTTGACGCACGGACGGGGAACCACCTGGCAGCTTACCTCATCTCCCAGCCTTGCATGTGGTTCGCGAGGCTGGTCGCGCGGGCATGCTTCCCGCCTGGGTTCGGGGTCGACGTCACGTCGGGGAGGTACAGGCTGCGCATCGTGCCCCACGTCGTCCACCAGGGATGGTTGGGGTCGAAGCGAGTAGGAGAGCCCCGAAACGTCGTCGGCAGCGTTGCTGACCTCCGCGATGCGCCGAAGCCAGTCGTCGAAGCGGTTGGCGGCGGGGCGGTAGTGAAGCAGCTCGTTATCCATGGCGAGCATGCCTTGGCCGCGCACCGGCCTAGGCCGAATATGGGAGGACAACCTGGAAGCTGGGACGATTTACGGAGTGGCGGTGTGGCCGTCGCGCTGCGCGATGACCGACTAGGAGGAGTCATGTTGCTCTTGGGCGTCGGTGCCCATGGCGGCATTCGCCACAGGCAAGGGCGACCTACGCGCATCGGCGTGGCCCACCGGCGCCGTCTGCGTGACGCGGGTGGCTTGGCGCTTAGTGCGGGCTCGGCGAGCATCAGACATCAGAACAACAAGGTGGGAGAAGGTCTTGGCTTGAGGGAGACTCCGACACGCCCCCTATCTGGAGCGCCAAATGTTGGATTTCGGGCTCCACAAAACCATGAAGATTCGAACACAGGGGCATGTGTGAATATCCCCTGCATCCTCGTCCAACCTAGCTCGCTACTCGATGAACACAACAAAGAACTCACACGATGACGAGGAAGAGGATGAACACGACAGTTTACACAGGTTCGGGCCCCTGCGAAAAGTAATACCCTACTCCTGCTTTGGTGGATTGCCTCTCGAGGAGGTGGTGTAGATGAACTAGTGCAATGTTGTAGGGCCTCATGAGGGTTCCCTTAGAGGTGTTTGGGGCCCTCTGTGACTTGGTGGTGGATGAGTGGTCGAATGGAATCGAATCCCTCTCTACGGTGCAACCTACCCTCTATATAGAGCGATGTCCCGGGTCCTATTCCCTTATCGAAATGGCGAGAGGGATCCCACAACGACCAATTTTGAAGGGGCCAGGAGTATGTTCTCGCCCTGCCCAAAGGCGTCCTTTGCCTGCAAAGTAGTTGTCGACGGTGCAGGGATGGGCTCAGCAATGACATTTGCCCCACGGGGCTGGTGGTTGTGGTCTTGTTACATCGAAATCGAAACCTTTGGGGGTGCTTTGGGAACCCCCGTACGTCCTTCCTCCCTTTGCACCAAAGGGGAAACTACATCGTTTGGCACGCTGGTGCCTGCTTGTCCTTCATTGCATCACGGTTGACTCCCGAGGCCGGGCCTTGCATAGAGATCTCCGCCGCTCCGGAGGGGGCCTGAGGAGGCCCATCCCTTGTTGGTCCTAACGCTGCCCCTCCTCGCGAGCCTAGGGACCTCGCGAGGGCCTTGTCTTGAGTGAGGCCACGCCCGGCTGCATTTCGTTGATGAAGTGGGCAATGCCCTGGGCCATAGGCACACAGGTCTAGGTACCCCCGTTCCTAGAATGCCGACAAAGCGGGGCAGACTCGAAGGATGTCCGGTGTATAGCTTGATGTGTTTTCGGCATGGAGAGGATCCATGGGTGATTCTAGATCTTGTGATGGGTTAGCTCGAGATCCAACATTGCTTCAGAGATAGGGGTCATGCCTGGGTTCAGGCTGGGGTTCGAGGGGAGATCGCTTGGAGTTGCTACATCAGGGTTCTCCGGTGACACCAAGGTTTTTGGCCCAACGTCCTCGAAAGAGATCGGTTCTGGAGTTGATCCTCTGGTGCTGGGTAGCCCCTCCATTCGGTTGGGCGTTTATCCTGACAGGATGAGTTCTCCGCTGGAATCCGCGGTGTATTCCAGGCCTCCAAAGCTCACGATCTAATCCGGGGCATAGTTCTTCATGGAGGCGCAATGGCTGGTCGAATCAACGTCGCATATCATGCAGCCAAACACGAAAAGTTGGCTGGGTACATAAACGTTCATCATGCCATTGTCATAGTAGATCTGCAGATGAGCGATCGATCATTCTATCAATTTCATAGCGGAACTCTCAATGAAAGCACCATTATCGGTGTGAAAACCGGCAGACCTCGTGGTAGGGGGTCCCGAGCTGTGGATCTCGTACGGATGGTAACAGGAGCAAGGGGACAATATTTACCCAAGTTTAGGCCCTCTTGATGGAGGTAATACCTACATCTTGCTCTTGTTTATATAAATGGACAAGTATCAAGTATAGAATTGATCTACTTCGAGATTTTTAGATGTTTCTAACTCTAGGTCTAGGTGAATGACATTGTGTTGATGTCCTCTATAAGGGCTAAACCCTATGGCTTATATGTGCGCTAGGTAGGGTATCTAGGGTTACAAGGTCGGTATATTAGCGTAGAGGCAGTAGGATAAGTCTGGGAGTATACAAAAAGCCTTTGACAAATGCAGTCTTGATAACGCCATGCCGTACAGCTTCTGGAGTCCATCTTGAGAAGAATGAGGGCCCATCGGTCCAATCCGAGTGAGGGATTCCTAGTTTAAGGAGTCCTCAGATGGCCAACCTATTTCTCAAGGGCCGGACTATGTGGGCCACTTGCTGAGCATTGGATTGATTAGAGGCCCCGTCGCCAGGGAGGAATCTTCAAGAATCGTGGCATGTCCTCCAAGCATGAAATAGTAGATAGGCATGTTTTTCCCTTCGATGTGCAATCGACCATGTGTCAACCCTAGGTACCCTCCGCGTCTATATAAGTCGGAGGGTTTTAGATTGTAGGGCAGAGAAACTCATCTAGGGTTCTAACTACTCGATCTCGAGGTAGATCAACTCTGTAATCTTCATACCATCAATACAATAAAGCAGGAGGTAGGTTTTTACCTCCATAGGAGGGCCCAAACCTGGGTAAACATTGTCTCCTTCATCCCCTATTACCATCGATCCCAGTCTCACGGCTCGGGACCCCCTACCCGAGATCCGCCGGTTTTGACACTGACATTGGTGCTTTCATTGAGAGTTCCGCTATGATCGCCAAAGGAATCGATGTCTCACCTTGTCATAAGCAACAAGATCTACAGCCAGGATATTCTCATCCCTGACCAGATCTTCACAGGCGGCAACATCTCGTCGCACGCTGACCCGACCGGCCATTTTGGCGAGACCGGAAGCTTTGCCCCCGATCAGGGAATCAAATTTGGAACCCTAGAGTTCGTTGCTGATTCACCGGGAGAACTTGTCTTGATGGGACCCTCAACTCTCATGGAGGAGCCTGCAGATACCGGCGCCCCGACACCGAAGACATCAGGCCCCACCTCAGAGGTGACCTTCACTCTCGGGCTGTCTGGAACGCCCAATCCAGTCGTTGTGGCCGGATCCGCTATGACCGAACAGGACCCGGATCCGCTTTCAAAATACTTCAGAACTGCGACACCGTAGATCGACCTCACGCGCCTCAACAACACGCATCCTATCGTTGCCTTGTTCCTAAACAAGCTGTTTGATCAGATTCAGACCATGCATATGATTGACAACCAGATCCCGTTCTATGATCGGATCGGGCTTAAACCCGACGTTAAGGATATTCTCATCCCCACGGTCACTCACTTAGCCGCCACCGTCGAGTGTCCGGCTGGGGACTTGTCCCCCCAAAGACTAGAATTAAAAATGGTTTATACCCCAATATTTGATCATCGAGATGTTGGGGAACGTTGCATGGGAAACAAAAAAAATCCTACGCACACACAAGATCTATCCATGGTGATGAGCATCTACGAGAGGGAGAGTGGATCTACATACCCTTGTAGATCGCTAAGCGGGAAGCGTTAAGAAACGTGGTTGGTCTAGTCGAATGTCTTTGCGATCCAAATCACCGAGCGTCCCGCGATCCAATCACGATCCGTCCCGATCAAGCACCGAACGGACGACACCTCTGCGTCCAGCACACGTACAGCTTGATGACGATCTCCGCCTTCTTGATCCAGCAAGAGGGAATGGAGAGGTAGATGAGTTCTCCAGCAGCGTGACGGCGCCACGGTGATGGTGGTGGAGTAATTCCGACAGGGCTTTGCCTAAGCACAGCAGAAAACCGATCTAGATGAGAAACTATGCACTAGAGGAGAGGGTAGCATGTGGCAGAAAAACTAGTGCCAAAAAACCCTAAAACTTCTAGTATATATAAGAGGAAGAGATTAGGAGGCTTGGCCCTCAACGGGCTAGCCCTAGGCTTTGGCCGAACCAAGGAGGAGAGGAGGAATCCTCCTCCAATCCTAGTAGGACTGGGACTCCTTCCTTTTTTTGCCTTTTTTGCCTATTCCACCTTTTCTCTTTGGGATTTTCTCTCTCAGCCACATGGGCCTTGTGTGGGACTTCCACAAGCCCAGTAAGGGCTGGTATTCACTCTCCCACTACCCATGTAGCCTCTTGGGTCAAAAATACCCCTCCCGATGGTCTCCCGGTACACTACCGATGAGCCCGAAACTTTTTCGGCGACCAAAATAGGACTTACTATATATCAATCGTTACCTCTGAACCATTCCGGAGCTCCTCGTGACGTCCGTGATCTCATTCGAGACTCCGAACAACCTTCGGTAGCCACCACACATAACTCTATACTACCGAAACGTCACTGAACCTTAAGTGTGGAGACCCTGCGGGTTCGAGAACTATGTAGACATGACCGGGCCACCTCTACTCTCAATAACCAATAGCGAGACCAGGATGCCCATATTGGTTCCTACATATTCTACAAAGATCTTTATTGGTCGAACCTCTATGTCAAGGATTCAGTTAATCCTGTATGATGTTCCCTTTGTTCTTCGGTATGTTACTTGCCCGAGATTCGATCGTCGGTATCTCCATACCTAGTTCAACCTCATTACCGACAAGTCTCTTTACTCGTTTCGTAATACAAGATCCCGTGACTAACACTTAGTCACATTGCTTGCAAGGCTTATTGTGATGTTGTATTACCGAGTGGGCCCTGAGATACCTCTCCATCACATGGAGTAACAAATCCCAATCTTGATCCATGCCAACCCAACAAACACCCTCAGAGATACCTGTAGAGCGACGTTTGATACACACAAGGCACTCTTCCGATGTCCGTGAGTTGCATGATCTCATGGTCATAGGAACATATACTTGACATGCAGAAAATAGTAGCAATAAACTGACATAATCATATGCTACATTTGTAGTTTGGGTCTTTTGCATCACAACATTCTCCTAATGATGTGATCCCATTATCAAATGACATCACATGTCAATGGCTAGGAAACCTTGACCATATTTGATCAACGAGCTAGTTCACTAGAGGCATACTAGGGACAAAGTGTTGTCTATTTACCCACACATGTAATGTGTTTCCAATCAATACAATTATAGCATGGATAATAAACGATTATCATAAACAAGGAAATATAATAATAAACACGTTATTTATTGCCTCTAGGGCATATTTCCAACAGCCTCTCACTTGCACTAGAGTCAATAATCTAGTTCACATCACTATGTGATTTACATTGTGATGAATCGAACACCTATGCAGTTCTGGTGTTGATCATGTTTAGCCCTTGGAAGAGGTTTAGTCAACGGGTCTGCAACATTCAGATCCGTGTGCACTTTGCAAATATTTATGTCCTTCTCCTCAATGTAATCGCATATGGAGTTGAAGCGTTGCTTTATGTGTTTGGTCCTCTTGTGAAACCTTGGTTCCTTGGCCAGAGCAATGGCACCAGTGTTGTCACAGAACAGATTCATTGGATTCAGTGCACTAGGCACTACTCTAAGATTTGTCATTAACTGCTTCATCTAGACACCTTCCTTCGCCGCCTCCGAGTCTGCGATGTACTCCGCTTCGCACGTAGAATCGGCTACCACGCTTTGCTTGGAACTGCACCAGCTTACCGCTGCCCCGTTGAGAATAAATACGTATCCGGTTTGTGACTTAGAGTCATCCAGATCAGTGTCAAAGCTTGCATCGACGTAACCCTTTATGACAAGATCTTTATCACCTCCATAAACGAGAAACATTTCCTTAGTCCTTTTCAGGTACTTAAGGATATTCTCGACCGCCGCCTAGTGCTCCATTTCAGGATCACTTTGAAACCTTCCGGCCATACTTATGGCAAGGCTGACATCGGGTCTTGTGCACAGCATTGCATACATGATAGAGCCTATGGCTGAAGCATAGGGGATGACACTCATCTTTTCTCTATCTTCTGCAGTCACTGGGCATTGAGTCTTACTCAACTTCACACCTTGTAACGCAGGGAAGAACCCCTTGTTGGACTAATCCATTTTGAACTTCTTCAAAACTTTATTAAGGTATGTGCTCTGTGAAAGTGCTATTAAGCGTCTCGATCTATCTCTATAGATCTTAATGCCTAATATGAAAGCAGCTTCTCCTAGGTCCTTCATTGAAAAACTCTTGTTCAAATATTCCTTCACGCTTTCCAGCATTTCTATATTGTTTCCAATCAGCAATATGTCATCCACATATAATATTAGAAACGCTATAGAGATCCCACTCACTTTCTTGTAAATACAAGCTTCTCCATAAACTTGTATAAACCCAAATGCTTTGATCACCTCATCAAAGCGCTTATTCCAACTCCGAGATGCTTGCACCAGCCCATAAATGGGTCGCTGGAGTTTGCAAACTTTGTCAGCATTCTCTGGATTGACAAAACCTTCTGGTTGTATCATATACAACTCTTCCTCAAGGAAACCGTTGAGGAACGCTGTGTTGACATTCATCTGCCAAATTTCATAGTCGAAAATAAGCAGCTATTGCCAACATGATTCTGACAGACTTAAGCATCGCTACGGGTGAGAAGGTCTCATCATGGTCAACTCCTTGAACTTGTGAAAAACCCTTTGCCACAAGTCGAGCTTTATACACGGTGACATTACCATCCGCGTCCGTCTTCTTCTTAAAGATCCATTTGTTCTGAATGGCCTTTCGCCCTTCAGGTAATACTTCCAAAGTCCATACTTGGTTTTCATACATGGATCACATCTCCGATTTCATGGCCTCTAACCATTTCTCAGAATACGGGCCCATCATCGCTCCTCCATAGCTCATAGGTTCATTGTTGTCCAACAACATGACCTCCAAGACAGGGTTGCCGTACCACTCAAGAGCAGTATGCGCCCTTGTCGACCTACGAGGTTCAATAGTAACTTGATCCGAAGCTTCATGATCATCATCATTAACTTGCTCTTCCACTGTCGTAGGTTCCACAGAAACATCTTTCTGCGCTGCGCTACTTTCTGGTTGAAGTAAAGGTTCAATAACCTCATCAAGCTCTATTTTCCTCCCACTCAATTCTTTCAAGAGAAAATCTTTCTCAAGAAATGTTCCGTTCTTAGCGAAGACACTTTGCCTTCAGATATGAGATAGAAGGTATACCCGATTGTCTCTTTCGGGTATCCTATGAAGACACATTTCTCCGCTTTGGATTCCAGCTTTTCAGGTTGAAGCTTTTTGACATAAGCATCACATCCCCAAACTTTAAGAAACGACAACTTTGGCCTCTTGCCAAACCATAGTTCATATGACGTCATCTCAACGGATTTCGATGGTGCCCTATTTAAAGTGAATGTAGCTATCTCTAATGCATAACCCCAAAACGATAGTGGCAAATCAGCAAGAGACATCGTAGAACGCACCATATCTAATAAGGTTCAATTATGACGTTCGGACACACCATTACGCTGTGGTGTTCCAGGCGGTGTCAACGGTGAAACAATTCCACACTGTCTTAAGTGACTGCCAAACTCATAACTCAGGTATTCACCTCCTCGATCAGATCGCAGGAATTTAATCTTCTTGTTACGATGATTCTCAACTTCACTCTGAAATTGCTTGAACTTTTCAAACGTTTCAGACTTGTGTTTCATTAAGTAAATATACCCGTATCTACTTAAGTCATCAGTGAAGGTGAGAAAATAACGATATCCACCACGCGTTGTAACATTCATTGGACCACACACATCAGTATGTATGATTTCCATTAAGTCACTTGCCCGTTCCATTGTTCCAGCGAACGGTGTTTTAGTCATCTTGCCCATGAGGCATGGTTCACGTGTGTCAAGTGATTCAAAATCAAGTGACTCCAAAAGTCCATCAGCATGGAGCTTCCTCATGTGTTTTACACCAATATGACCTAAATGGCAGTGCCACAAGAAAGTGGTACTATCATTATCAACTACATCTTTTGGCATCAATGTTATGAACATGTGTATCATCACTATCAAGATTCAATATGAATAAACCCCTCACATTGGGTGCATGACCATAAACTATATTACTCATATAAATAGAACAACCTTTATTCTCTGATTTAAATGAGTAACCGTCTCGCAATAAACAAGATCCAGATATAATGTTCATGCTTAACGCAGGCACTAAATAACAATTATTCAGGTTCATCACTAATCCCGATGGTAATCGAAGAGAGAGCGTGCCGACGGCGATCACATCAACCTTGGAACCATTTCCCACGCGCATCGTCACTTCATCCTTTGCCAGCCTTCGTCTACTCCATGGTTCCTATTTTGAGTTGCAAATGTGAGCAACCAAATTGGTATCAAATACACAGGCACTACAATGAGAGCTAGTAAGGTACACATCAATAACATGTATATCATATATACCTTGTTTGTCGCTGGCCGCCTTCTTGTCAGCCAGGTACTTGGGGCAGTTCCGCTTCCAGTGACCAGTTCCCTTGCAACGAAAGCACTCAGTTTCTGGCTTGGGTCCATGCTTGGGCTTCTTTATAGGAGTAGCAACTGGTTTGCCTTCCTTCTTGTTTTTACCCTTCTTGCCCTTGCCCTTGCCATTCTTCTTGAAACTAGTGGTTTTATTGACCATCAACACTTGATGTTCTTTCTGGATTTCAGACTCAGCGACTTTTAGCATCGCAAACAGCTCGGCGACTGACTTGTTCATCCTGTGCATGTTATAGTTCATCACAAAGCTCTTGTAACTAGGTGGCAATGATTGAAGAACTCTATCAGTGATCGCCTCTGGTGGAAGGGCAATTCCCAACTCTGCTAGACGATTCGAATACCTAGACATTCTGAGTATATGCTCACAGATAGACCCGTTCTCCTCCATTTTGCAAGCATAGAACTTATCGGAGGTCTCATACCTCTCGATCCGGGCATTCTTCTGAAAGATAAACTTCAACTCCTAGAACATCTCATACGCTCCATGACGTTCAAAACAACTTTGAAGTCTCGGTTCTAAGCCATACAATATTGCACACTGAACTATTGAGTAATCTCCAAAACATGCCTCCCAAGCGTTCTTAACGTCTTCGGATGACATGTCTTCTGGTTGGTCACCAAGCGATGCATCAAGGACATATGATTTCTGGGAAGCCATGAGGATAATCCTCAGATTACAGGCCCAGTCAACAAAGTTACTTCCATCATCTTTCAACTTAGCTTTCTCCAGGAACGCATTAAAATTCAGGGGTGCTACTGCGCGAGCCATTTATCTACAACATAAATATGCAAAGGTTACTTAGACTATTGTTCAAGATAATCAGTTTAGTTAATCAAATTACGAAAGCTCCCACTCAAATTGACATCCCTTGATCTGAGTGTCACATGATCCAAATTCACCAACTCAAGTCCGATCATCACGTGAGTTGAGGTGGTTTCAATGGTGAACATCATCATGTTGATCATATGTATTATATGACTCATGTTTGACCTTTCGGAAATGCTAGGCTCGTCAAGTTTAACCCGAGTGTTCTGCATGTGCAACACTGGCTTGCACCCGTTGTATGTGAACGTAGAGTCTATCACACCCGATCATCACGTGGTGTCTCGACACGACGAACTTTCGCAACGGTGCACACTCGGGGAGAACACAATTCATCTTGAAATTTAAGTGAGGGATCACCTTATAATGCTACCATCGACCTAAGCAAAACAAGGTGCATAAAAGTATTAACATCACATGCAAATCATGTGACATGATATGCCCATGAACTTGTGCTTTTGATTTCCATCTTGAAAGCGCCGGCATGGTCTCCATTGTCAATGGCACGACACCATGATCTCGATCATCTTGATCTCCATCATCGTGTCGCCATCGGGGTTGTTGCACCCATCATGCTTCTACTACTATTGCTACCATTTAGCGATAAATTAAAGCATTACATAGCACTTAATGATTGACACGCAGGTCATACAATAATTAAAGACAACCCTATGGCTCCTGCCGGTTGCCATACTCATCGACATGCAAGTCGTGATATTCTATACAACACATGATCATCTCATACATCACATATATCACATCATGTAATTGGCCATATCACATCACAACATACCCTGCAAAAACAAGTTAGACATCCTCTAATTGTTGTTGCATGTTTTACGTGGCTGCTACAGGTATCTAGCAAGACAATTCTCACCTATGCATAAACCACAACGGTGATACATAAGTTGCTTTTCAACCTTCTCAAGGACCGCCTTTGTCGAATCCGATCCAACTAAAGTAGGAGAAACTGGCACCCGCCAGCCATCTTTTGCAGCAAGTTGCAGTTGAGGGAACCGGTCTCTCGTAAGCATACGAGTAATGTTGTTCCGGGCCGCTTCATCCCACAATACCGCTGAACCAAAAGACGAACAAGGGAGGAAGCAATCTAAGCATCAACGCCAACAAACTCTTTGTGTTCTACTCGAGATCTCATCTACACATAGACCTAGCTCATGATGCCACTGTTGGGAAACGTTGCATGGGAAACAAAAAAATTCCTACGCACACGCAAGATCTATCCATGGTGATGAGCATCTACGAGAGGGAGAGTGGATCAACATACCCTTCTAGATCGCTAAGCGGGAAGCGTTAAGAAACGCGGTTGGTGTAGTCGAACGTCTTCGCGATCCAAATCACCAAGCGTCCCGCGATCCAATCACGATCCGTCCCGATCAAGCACCGAACGGACGACACCTCCGCGTTCCGCACACGTACAGATTGATGACGATCTCTGCCTTCTTGATCCAGCAAGAGGGAACGGAGAGGTAGACGATTTCTCCGGCAGCATGACGGCACCGTGGCGATGGTGGTGGAATAATTCCGGCAGGGCTTCGCCTAAGCACTGCAGAAAACCGATCTAGAGGAGAAACTATGCACTAGAGGAGAGGGTAGCACGTGGCTGAAAAACTAGTACCAAAAAACCCCTAAAACCTCTAGTATATATAAGAGGAAGAGAGGAGGAGGCTTGTCTCTCAAGGGGCCAGCCCTAGGCTTTGGCCGAACCAAGGAGGAGAGGAGGAATCCTCCTCCAATCCTAGTAGGACTAGGACTCCTTCCTTTCTTTTTTTTGCCTTTTTTGCATTTTTCCACCTTTTCTCTTTGGGATTTTCTCTACTAGCCGCATGGGCCTTGTGTGGGACTTTCACCGGTCCACTAAGGGTTGGTATTCACTCTCCCACAGCCCATATAGCCTCTTGGGTCGAAAATACCCCTCCCGATGGTCTCCCGATACACTACCGACACTCCCGGTACACTGCCGATGAGCCCGAAACTTTTCCGGCGACCAAAATAGGAATTCCTATATATCAATCTTTACCTCTAGACCATTCCGGAGCTCCTTGTGATGTCTGTGATATCATCTGGGACTTCGAACAACCTTCAGTAACCACCATACATAACTCTATACTACCGAAAAGTCACCGAACCTTAAGTGTGCAGACCCTGCGGGTTCGAGAACTATGTAGACATGACCGAGACACCTCTACGATCAATAACAAATAGTGGGACCTAGATGCCCATATTGGTTATTACATATTCTACGAAGATCTTTATCGGTCGAACCTCTGTGTCAAGGATTCAGTTAATCCCGTATGATGTTCCCTTTATTCTTCGGTATGTTACTTGCCCGAGATTCGATCGTCAGTATCTCCATACCTAGTTCGACCTTGTTACCAGCAAGTCTCTTTACTCTTTCCGTAATACAAGATCCCGTGACTAAAACTTAGTCACATTGCTTGCAAGGCTTATTGTGATGTTGTATTACCGAGTGGGGCCTGAGATACCTCTCCGTCACACAAAGTAACAAATCCCAGTCTTGATCCATGCCAACCCAACAAACACCCTCGGAAATACCAATAGAGCACCTTTATAGTCACCCAGTTACGTTGCAACATTTGATACACACAAGGAACTCTTCCGGTGTCCGTGAGTTGCATGATCTCATGGTCATAGGAACATATACTTGACATGCAGAAAATAGTAGCAATAAACTGACATAATCATATGCTACATTTGTAGTTTGGGTCTTGTCCATCACATCATTCTCCTAATGATGTGATCCCATTATAAAATGACATCACATGTCAATGGCTAGGAAACCTTGACCATCTTTGATCAACGAGCTAGTTCACTAGAGGCATACTAGGGACAAAGTGTTGTCTATTTACCCACACATGTAATGTGTTTCCAATCAATAAAATTATAGCATGGATAATAAACGATTATCATGAACAAGGAAATATAATAATAAACACTTTATTTATTGCCTCTAGGGCATATTTCCAACACGTGACCCTGCTGCAACCCAGGCCCTGGAGTTTGCTTCGGAGATAGATCGGTATCGGTCCCTGATCTAGCACGCAACTCGGAACCTGTAATTCCGGACTCACATCATGGCATGGAATCAAAGTTTTTCCCACCCACCACCCAAGTCGAGCACTCAAGCATCGCAGTAGAGTCCAAGTCTTTGGACTTATGGGATGCAAAATAGTTACCAGGAGAGTCGGTTCATCATTTTTGGGCTATACTCCTCCTCGCTAGAAACAAAGCATGAGGTCTTAGTGACCAGGAGATAATGGTAACCTTCAGTCGCAATTGCCATGACGAAGGGATTTTCAACGCCCTGGCTCGTCGGCATATTCGTGAGTTCACCGAGTTGTCGAACTTGGTACAAAAATATTCTGCCATGGAGAGCACCTGGCAAGCCAAACGGCTACTTTCGGAACCAGCCTTTACTGAGTACCATTGAGGAGATCGGAAAAAGAGGATACCTCCAAAGCGGCTAGCCGAACTCAAACCCGCCAAAAAGAGAAATAGACCCCTTGCAAGGGTCAGAACTGTACTTGGCGGCCTATTGGATAAACCATGCCCTATACATTCTCTATTGCTAAACACAAGCTCGACTCATAGTCTTAGAGCTTGTTGGGTCATCAGGCAGGTCGCAAAAAGTGGTTAATCCATCCTTGAGGCACTACCGCCGAACAGGCCCTCCACATCGCCACCAGAATACAACGCCGAAGTCCCGATGATCTACGAAATGTTCCCCTGAAGAAACATGAGGAAAAGAGCTCCTAGAGAACCAAACAGGTCTATCATGTGGTAGCAACAAGTTCATGGGCAAACATACCCATTACCTTCAGAGATAATGACCAACCATCAATTCATGCCGGTCACACACCGGCTGCACTGGTCCTAAACCCCATCGTTGATGGCTTCAGGTTGCATATGCCAATGGATGGCGGCAGTGGTTTAAATCTTATCTATGACGATACCCTGGAAAAATGCAGTTTGACCGATCTCGCATCAAGCATAGCAACACGACATTCCTGGGGATCATTCTGGGGAAAGAGCCGCATTGTTCAGGACGTATCACCCTGGACGTAGTGTTCGGCACGCCCAAAAACTACCGATCTGAAGAACTTCTCTTCCATATCGTGCCCTTCCCCAATGGCTACCACACCTTGCTGGGGCATGACGCCTTCACAAAATTCGAGGCTATACCACATTACAGGTATATGAAGCTCAATATGCCAGGCCCAAACGTGGTAACCACAATCGCCGGTGATCTGAATATAGCCCTTCGAGCTGAAAACAAAACAGTAGCACTCGCCCTCAAGGCACTAGCTATTTCCTTTGCTGTAGAAGAACTGACTACACTTTGGTCAATAGTAGACAAGGATGATGTGATCCTTAGCAAAAGAACCCACGTCCTTTAAACCTGCAGATGAAATCGTTAAATTTCAGGTACACCCAAAGGACCCCAATAAGACAACGTCCATCAGAGCTCAGCTGGACCTGATAGCGGACGAAGCACTGCGAGCATTCTTATGAGAAAACTGGGACATCTTCGCCTAGAATCCCTCTGATATGACTGGAATCCCATGGCATCTAGCAGAACATAGTCTGAACATCATCGCATGCTTCAAGCCCGTTAAGCAGTCTCTATGCCGATTTTCTGAGCCCAAATGACAAGCTATGGGTGAAGAATTAGCCAAACTGCTAGAGGACGGCTTCATACGGGATATTAAGCACCTCGAATGGTTGGCAAACCTCGTGATGTTACCAAAGAAAGACAAATCTTGGCGGCTGTGCATGGACTTTAAAGACCTCAAGAAGGCCTTCCCTAAGGACCATTCCCCCTACCACTCATAAACCAGATTATTGACCCCACAGCCGGACACGGCTCATTGTGTTTCCTCGATGCTTATTCCGGATACCATCAGATCAAATGGAAGGAATCCGATCAAGCCGCATCCGCATTCATCACCCCTTACGGGCCATTCTGCTTCAACACGATGCCATTCGGGCTAAAAACGGTAGGGCTACATACCAGCGCATGATCTAGACTTGTCTCACAGAACAAGTCGGTAAAATAGTCTTGGCGTACGTGGACGATGTGGTAATCAAAACCAAACACGTTAGCTAGTTGATTGATGACCTAAGGCAAACCTTTGCCATCCTACGTGAGTACGATATATGACTCAAGCCAGAGAAACGTATATTCGGAGTCCCAACTAGTAAACTGCTCGGATTCATTATTTCCCATAGAGGAATAGAAGCGAATCCGACTAAGTTCCGCGCCCTATTAGAACTTGCAGTTCCCACAGAGTTAAAGCATGCCCATAGGTTGGCTAGTTGCATGGCGGCGCTAAGCCGCTTTATCTCCCGCCTTGGCGAAAAGGCTTTACCGCTCTACAGGTTGCTGAAACGGACCAACAATTTGAAATGGACCGATGAAGCAGCGGCTATGTTAGAAGAAATTAAAACACTAATGGCAAGTAATCCCATACTCACAGCACCAGGCGTTGGTGAACCCATGTTATTATACATATCGGTTACCAACCAAGTCATTAGTGTAGTGCTCATCGTCGAACGAGAGGAGGAGGGACACAAATTCCGGATATAGAAGCCGGTCTATTACGTGTCAGAAGTACTAATGCAGTGCAAGTCCAGATACCCGCACTACCAGAAGATAGCCTATACAATATTTATGGCATCACGGAAACTAAGACACTACTTTCAAGAGTGTTCGGTTACGGTGGCATCCAAAGTACCACAGAACGATATAATGAACAACAAGGATGCCACCGGCCGCATAGCGAAATGGGTCATTGAGCTCCTTCCTTTTGAAATTGCCTACAAGACACGACAAGCTATTAAATCTCCAGTGCTGGCAGATTTCCTTGCCGAATGGATAGAGGCCGAGCTCCCCAGGGAATATAGTACATACTCCCATTGGACGATGTACTTCGATGGATCCAAAACTTTGGCCATACTGAGGGCTAGAGTTATTCTAACATCCCCCACAGGGGACAACATTCGATATGTGTTGCAGATCATGTATGCCGATTCCAACAATGCAGCCGAATACGAAGCACTCTTGCATGGTCTTCGGATGGCAACATCAGTGGGCATACAATGGCTAGAGGTATGGGAGACTCCAACTTGGACATCTCCCAAATCAACGGCGAATTCGATGCCAGAAACCCGAAGCTGGTGGCATACAGAAACGATGTCCTCAAGATATCCACACAATTCGAGGGGCTAGAATTTCACCATGTCGCTAGAGACAACAACCAAGCCGCCGACATACTGGCCCGCATGGGGGCCAAATGCGACCCTGTCCCGAAAAACACTTTCCTAGAATAGCACTTTAAGCCATCAGTGGTTTGGCAGGACGATAATAAGGGCGCCGGTCTCACTAGCGCGGAAGAGGTTGTTCCCCTATAAACGAACTAGACAACCAAATCATCCGCGGCCCCATAATGGACGAAACGCCCTCGGCTCATGAGGTCATGGCAGTAATCATGCGATGGACTGAGCCCTTCCTTGCCTACCTTCTTCGCAAAGAACTCCCCGATGATCAGATGGAGGCGCGATGCATAATTCAGCGATCCAATGCCTATAAAGTCCACGAGGGTGAGTTATACAAGAAAAGCACCACCAGAGTACTATAGCGGGGCATATCCGAGGAAGAAGGATGGTAGCTCTTAGCCGAAGTCCACGCAGGGATGGGCGGCCATAACACTACTTCAACAGCCTTAGTTAGCAAGGCCTTTCAGGCCAGTTTCTGCTGGCCCACTGCTCGAGCGGACGCCCAGTCACTTGTCAAGCACTGTGTGGGGTGTCAACGTTTTGCAAATCAAAGTCACATGCCCCCAACAGCTCTTCGGACTATTTTGATTACCTGGCCCTTTGCGGTCTGGGGGCTGGATATGGTCAGACCACTTAAAGGGGGGACCAATAAGAATAAATACCTACTGGTCATGGTTGACAAATTCACCAAAGGATAGAGGCAAAACCTATCTAATCAGCCAAGTTCGGACTAGTAATCGATTTTATATCCGGTGTGGTACATTGTTATAGCATCCCGCACAATATAATAACAGACAATGGATCCAACTTCATAGCCCAAGAGGTCAAGGACTAGTGCGCAAAAATGGGCATCAAGCTTGATTACGCATCGGTGTATCACCCACACACGAATGGACAAGTCAAATGAGCAAACAACCTCATCATGAGTAGCATTAAACCACGTTTGGTCCGATCTCTGCATGGGTCCGACTGTCACTGGGTAGAGGAGCTTGACTCCGTTCTATGGGGCCTACGCACCACCCTGAACAGATCAATGGGATACACACCATTCTTCATGGTCTACGAGGCAGAACCATCCCTCCCCGTGACATTATTCACGATGCAGCAAGGGTGCGCATGTACAAGGAAAAGGAGGCCGAGTTAGATCAACAGGACGACTTGGACGCCTTAGAAGGAGAGCGCGACATAGCCCGAGCTTGTTCTAATTTTTATCAATAGCAGGTTCGATGTTACCAGAGTAGGGAGGTCAGGGCAAAAGTGTATAATATGGATGAACTCGTCTTACAGCTCCCAGAGAAACAGAAGCATAAACTCAACCCCAAATGGGAGGGGCCCTTCATAATTGACGAACTACTCGCACGAGGGACTTACCGTCTTCGAAACCCGTCAGATAACCACCTTGAACCAAACCCATGGAACGCAACTCGTCTTCGGCACTTCTACGGATAGACCGTTGTCGTCATACTCTTTACCCTTTACCTCCTTTTCTTTCCTTTTTCTTTATTTTTTCCTTTCCCTCCCACCTTGATTTTCGGTAGGATTGGGTTTTTTCTTTTCTTCCCAAGTCTATGTTCAGTTCAACTGATCTTGTATTAAGATTTTCAGCATACGTCCTTAACTATTAAATCCGAACACAACACATGGGGGCTTCTTCCGGAAGCCAGTGATTTTATACTCTAAGCATCTATTCACATTTATTGTGTATGCATGTTTCCCTTGTCGAATTTTAAGTCATTATATGCATCAATTTGAACTAAGATTTTTGCCAAGCTGGTTTACCTCGCTCCTGTGCTTACCCTCTACTTTCCCGATTGTTCGGCTAGAGGGTAAAGGGAGCACCTCTGCGATTGTTACGACCGGGTCATCCGGATACGTACCTCAGATGGGTGAAGCCAAAAGCTAGCTATCTTAAGCAGAAAATTGGTCGTCTATGACGGAAAAGACAAATATTATGGTTGTTATCGCCATTTATTCCGGCTTCTTTCTCCAAAAGAGCAATTAGCCACATACTAGAAGTATACGGCCTTATTATCTATGATTTACGTAGCAGCCTGAAGAAAGGTATCGAAAGAGGTACTATTTTCTTTGGAAGATGTTTCTTAAGCTAAAATGTAATATAGCATATGTCCCTGTGCATTTTTTTTGTCTGTTTGCACCAAATGGTCGGATTGCATGGTTCCTTGAAGGAATTCCTTCCTAGCAGGGGATATTTCATAAGGAACACTTCCAAGCTCTTTGCATGGGAGGTCGAAGCCGATGACTGGTTAAGACAGAGTTTACAGCACATACGGAGCAATTTTTTGATTTAAAGTACATAGTTATAAAAAATCACACATCTGGCTGCTGGTCGAGATTGTCTATTAATACATCTAGGGCGCAATCTTCCTACGAGAGACGAGCGGCGGACATTACTTGATCGTATGCTAAATGAAGTGGCACTTCTTGCCCATCAGGCCCTACTGGCCCAACCCGAGCCATATGCTCCGGGTTAAGGCCAGTATACCGAGTCTTGATCATCGCCCATGCCTCACGCACTCCCTCCGAGCAGGCCAATGTCTTCCATAAGTCGAACCGACTTCGGGCTCCCTTGAACCAATCAACCAGTTCGGTCATCCCCTCCGGAGGTTGCTCGGAGGGCCATAGCGCTTTTACCATGCTCTTCATGGCCTTATGAGCCCACTCATGAAGGGCGGACAGTTCCTTCAGAAGGCTTCCCTGGTACGAACGGATCCCTTCTTTAGGCCCTCCGGTTTGGAGACCTATATATGAGACAAGGAATATCCATTACACCTAACGTATGATAGGTATTTAAGGATGTTATAATTTCACTTATTGAACATGCCCCTCTGTAATTTCTGGCTCGTTTCTTGGGTCTAGGCCAATTGAGCTTTTAAACTCTCGATCTCTTCGGCCAGCTGCTTGTTCTCCGCCCGGAGGCGCTTCTTCTCTTCCAGGTTTCGTTGCAACAAAAGACAGCCGGTCTCATGCTGGGACTCGGCGTACCTCGGACATTCATGGGCTGCATCTAAATCTTTTTGCAATTGCCCTATGGATTCAGCTACTACAAAGTACCCTTGCATCAGCATGGGATTATGTACTAAGATCAGCAAAACAGATATACTCACCATGCACCTCCTGAGTAAAATTCTTCACTTGATCAAGTTTGGCCTTCACGGTTTCCACCTGTGTTCGGCTCGCCTCCAGTTCCTTGATCAGTTTCTCGTTCTGCTGCCTTGAGGCCTGCATTGTCAGTAAAACAATACGCGGACCCTTAATTCGGTTGTTCCGACCAATTTAAGGCTGGGGGTTACTTGGTTTACATGTATGTTCGGATTCTTATAGACGACCACTCACCAGCAGGCTGGGTGATATTAGCTTCATGGCTTCTCCGAACCCAGCCCGGGCAGCTCTGATGTGTGCGTCATCCGAGCGTAGAGCATCGAACTCTTGTTCGGAGAGCGCAGGGTGGCGCAGGGCTTCTTGTCACCACCGGTGATTCATAACGCTCTCTACCTCAGATTTTGTAACTGATACCGCATCCCCGAAGTCTTCAGGGGCCTAATTGACCACAAGGACCGCCGCAGCAGGTTCAGCATGGGCAGAAGATCTGGAATTGTGAGCACTGCCGGACACCCTAGCAACATCCTCGGCAGAAGATGTCTAAACACTTTGCCTAAGTATTCAACTTAAGATCTCTTGTGATGCTCTATCAATCGTGATAATTAATTAAGCAGCCGAACAAAGTACCTTTCAGCTAAACGGGTGTCCTGGCTTGTCCGCACGACTGGCTCACTTGACGGATCCCTGTTGCTACCCGGTCGAGGTGTTGCTGCCGTAGTCGATGCTTGTCGCGCATGCCAATGATGCTTGGGAGCAGGAGCCGGAGCGTTTGGGTCGATGGAGGGTACTTGCCTCTTGTGGGACGATTTTTTCTTCTTCTTGCCTATAGCAGGGGAAGGGAATGATCTGGGGTAATCGGCTAGGATAGCCACCTTGGAGCTCAACTGACAGCTCTGGGTCGTCATGAAATCCTGGATCATCGTCACGAGAATAGTTCTCGGGTTGGGGGGCCAGACAGTTGACTATTTCGACGAAGATCCTCCATTCCCGTTCACACAGATTAAAGGCTTTGGTCAAAAAGGGACAAATATAAAACCCGAATTCGTGTCACAGAGCCGAAAAGCTCACCCATTCGATGGAATTATGACTTGAGTAGCCCTCCTTGGTCGGTGGCCGAACAAAATCTTCTTTCTCCCCTTTGAATAGGTCGGCAAGTGCGGTTGCCAATGCTGCTTGATTGGCATGACCCAGCCGTCGGGAGCGAGTGGTGTCGCTTGTCCCGTTGTAGCATCACAAGGGGTGTATTATTTGTTGAAGGGGCTGAACACATCGAGTGATGGCGGCGGCCATCACGTCTATCACGGTCAATTTGTGATGAGCTAGTAGCCTCACATGGGCAGCCAAGCGTTGCACTTCAGCACTGTCCTCGTGGGATGAGCTCTTCAGTCGCCAGTTGTACCTTTTCTTCAAGGAGCATCGGAGTATTCAGGCAAACCCCTCCGAAATGGATCGAATAGGGAAACATCCTCGATATAGAACCATTCCGAAGACCATTCCCGGACTCCTCCTTCGGTGTCCCGGCTATGCGGCATATTTCTGCTCCTCCGACCTCTAGAATTATCTCATCCCGAGTACAAGGGATGAGGCAGAAGTACTTCCTCCACAATTCAAAGTGTGCCTCGCAGCCCAGGAACATCCCGCAAAGGGCGACGAAGCCTGAGATATGTAGAATGGACCCAGAGGTGAGATGATGGAGCTGGATCCCATAGAACTCCAATAATCCCCTCAGGAAAGGATGAACAGGGAACCCGATACCCCGCAAGAGGAAGGGAATGAAGCATACTTGCTCTCCCTTTTGAGGATTAGGCAATTTTTTTGCTAAGACTTCACCATTGAAAGAAGTCAAACCGGCATGGGTAACCGCTAGATCCAAGCAAGGAAGATACCCTTGGGTCTCAAGATTGTGCAGTCGAAGGAGGAATACAAAGCAGCTTGACCAATCCCCAGGACAGGATCTGTAAGGGCGCGAGGAAGAGTTGGGGGCGCTCGCCGTGTTATTATGGTGATCTCTTGCTAAAGATTTTTTTTTCTGATAGGGAGGAAGAAGAAGATGTGGCCTAGACCACGATTCAACTTGTGTAAATGGGTGGTTCCTCCTTTGTGGGAGGGGCAGTCTTGTAAAAAGCTGCTGAACCACTTGTCTCCCCTAGGGGCACGAGGATCAAGAAGCACTGACAGTTATTACAACTGACCCTGCAAGTTCGTAATGCTTGGGATTTCGCCGATGATAGGATGGTTGCCGAACAAGAAGGGATAGAGGGACTCACCTCGCAAGCTGAAGAATTCGACGTGCAAGATTGTTCAGATATTATAGCTCGGCATTGGAGGCTAGTCCGAGGGCTACTGAGGGAGTCCTGGTTTAAGGGGTCCTCAGATGGCCAACTTGTTTCTCATGGGCTGGACTATATGGTCCACTTGCTGAGCATTGGATTTATCAAAGACCCCGTCATTAGGGAGGAATCTTCAGAAGTCGTGGCGTGTCCTCCAAGCTTGAAATAGTAGATAGGCACGTTTTTCCCTTCAATGTGCAACCGACCATGTGTAAACCCTATGTACCCTCGGCATCTATCGAAGCTGGAGTATTTTAGATTGTAGGGCAGAGAAACTAATTTAGGGTTCTAACTAGTCGATCTTGAGGTATATCAACTCTATAATGTTCGTACCATCACTACAATCAAGTAGGACGTAGGGTTTACCTCCATAGGAGGGCCTGAACCTGGGTAAACATCGTCTCCTTCTTCCCCTGTTACCATCGATCCTAGTCTCACAGCTCAAGATCCCTACCCAAGATCCTCCGATTTCGACACCGACACCGAGGAGCATGGGCCGACTAGGCTAGTTCCCCTAGTCCAGGACACCTTCAGTAGGCGCCTGAAGGAGGCACACGACGCTAGTGAAGTCTTGAAGACCATCGTCTGAGTAAGTAAAATTGTAGGTTCATTTGCCATTAAATTTGTCATTTAGATGCCTTTGAATGTTCATGACTTCAATCGACATTCGTTTATCAAGGTCTTCCCGAGTGTTTTTTTGCCACTGGATTTGCACGGAGTCCACCAACTGGGTCTCTATTTTTTTGTGGGGACACGCTGAGTGTACCCACTGGGTGTAGTCCCCGAGACTCTTGGCGATTACAGGCAACCAGTAAGAGTTTGTTTTGAACTATAATGTTTTCTTTAAGTATACTCTCCACTCAGACTTTTAATTGTTCAGCCGAGCGGAAGTCTTGCAATGGGGGCACGTTGAGTGCACCCACTTCATTCCGTCCCTGAGGCTGTCATCGATTGTGGGCAATCGACTGTACTCTTATAGAACTGGACTTTGATGGATTCTCGCACTCGAAGTACAATTCTTCACTCGAACCAATCGAGCTTGTTGCCGACTAATCAACTTTTTCATTTGTATGTTTGTCAGAAGACATGCAAGCTCGGGACTCACTATGCCTCCATGGAGAGGGAGTTAGCTCAGCTTCACACCAATCTAGAAATGGAGAAGCATAAGAGTGCTCATCTTGAGCAAGAGAAACACACCCTTGTGTAGGATCAAAAGTAAGTCTAGAGGGGGGTGATTATACTACTTGACCAAATAAAAATTTGACCTTTTCCCAATTTTTGTTGTGAGCATATTTTAGCAATGATAGAAAGTCAAGCACACCCTACACATGCAAGTCTAAGAGTATAGTAGCTGAAAATAAAGACAAGCACATGTAATAGAGGTCAGGGTTAGAAGATCAAATGCAATCGTAGACACAAAGATTTTTCCCGTGGTTCTGATCGGTAGTGCTATCGTACATCCATGTTTATGGAGTCTTCAACCCACGGAGGGTAACAGTCATGAGAGTTCATGGAGGGTCCACCCATAAGAGTCCATGAAGTAGCAACCTTGACTATTCCATAACGGCTTTCATCCATGAAGGACTAGCCTCACTATGGGTAGATCTTCACGAAGTAGGCGATCTCCTTGCCCATACAAACTTCTTGGTTCAACTCCACAACACGAAGTAGGAGGCTCCAAGCAACACCTAACCAATCTAGGAGGCACCACCCTCCAAAAGGTAATAGGCTTGATAGTGATGATGAACTCCTTGCTCTTGTGATTCAAGATGATAGAATACTCAACACTCAATCACTCTCTCACAGATTTGGCTTGGTAGAAGATATTGATTGGTTGGAAAGCAACTTGGGGAGGCTAGAAATAAAAATCCATATGGTTGGAGTCAATGATCTTGATCTCAACACAATGTAGGTGGTTCTCTCTCAGAAATTTGGATATGGAAAGTGGGGAACTATTCTGAGTGCTTCTCTTGCATGTGGGATGTGGTGGAGGGTATATATAGGTATCTCCAAAAATCCAACCGTTACTTGTATCGATGTGTTCAAAATGGGGAAACATTCGTAATCTCAGTGAGACCGATATACAAATCTCGGTGGTATCGAGACGATTGGCCGAGGGCAGTTTCCAAAACTTGGTGAGACCGAACCATAATCTCAGAATTTCAATTCTATCAAATAATTCACCCGAACCATGGTCACCAAAACTATTGGGGATATATACCCAGGGTGAGACCTGCCTAGGTGGGCCCGGGTCATGCGGTTGGCGTCTTACGATAACTCCAGGAGTAAGCAATACCAGTCGGCTAGAAGGCCTAGAGCTAGAAGGCAGGATATAACCCCGTGGACTTGGGTCGCGGGAGTGACTTGTTAGATAAGGCATGTTTAGTTAGAGGTGAGGTCGGTTGTTAAGTTTAACCCGACCCGGACTCTTGTAAGCCCAGGGCCTTGACCCGTGTATATAAGGGTAGCTTACCTAGGCAGCTTAGGCCATGAAAAAATTGCTCGATAGCTAGGTCAAGCGAACTCGCTCCCTTGTAATCGATACGCAATCAATACAACACAGAGTAAGACGTAGGCTTTTACCTCTTCCCGAGGGGCCGAACCTGGGTAAACCCTTGTCTCTTGATTCCGACCAAACCCTTCGAGTTCAACGCCTTAGCGATGGCCTCGAACCTAAGTCCGTTCACCCGAACATCTGCCGTGACAAATCCACAATAGTTGGCGCCCACCGCGGGGCTAGCGCTTGGTGGTGTAAGGTTCTCGAAGGGATCTCTTCCAGGGATCGAGGGATACGCTTTTGGAATGATGACTAAGAGTCACCGCAACAAGCTCTACATCGACGACGTCGGCTGGGGCCCCGAGGCGGACTCAATTGAGTACGGGCATCGGGCCCCCTTTGACAGAATTCACGTCTTCATGGGCCAGATCGGCAGATTAGAACCCGGGCCGGACATCTGCACCGACCTCGTTGAGCCGGCCTGGCACGCGCAACCCGCCCGTGTTAACCCATGCAGGAAGCACGTCTTTGTCGGTTTTACCCAAGGCATGGAGCTGTAAGGTTCCATGTCAGGGGAAGGAACTCTCATCTACTCAGAGGATGGCTTCTCGAGTGGAGAGACATAATCAATCTATCAGCTTCACAACAACGGGCTTGGGGGCTACGTCGAGCATTACCTTAAGTCGAAATACCATGAGCTAGAGGAATATGAGCCGCCAACCCGCGTCGCTGTCTTCATGGCGGGTTTAGTACTGGCCCCTAATAGCACAGCTGCTGGTGCGGCCGGATCTGGAATGGACAGGTCGCCTGCTCAAGTTCTTCTAGATCTGATGAATGAGCTTACAACCCTGATGGAAACCAAGGTCACTGTTGAAAACCAAGCGGCCCGTAACACGGATATCACAAGGTTGAAGGATTAGATGGCTAGAGTCCAACAGGAGATCAGCACGATGAAAGCTCATATGGATGCTGACTCAGAGCGCCTTAGGGCAGAGGCTTTTCGCTTAGAGCTAGAGCAGCAGTCTGTAGTGGCGGTTCACTAGATGGGGCATAAGTCATGTTTGCCGGATCAATATGAAGCCAGAAATCTTTTTAACATGCCAGGGACGAGATGGAATATAACTTTGACCATAACCCGGATGGCAAAATTACCTAGAAGTCGGGCGGCGGTTTAGCGTCAGCAGGTGGACCCGCCCCGCCGCAACAAGATCCCGCCACAGCCTTTTCCGATGCCACCGGGTCATTATTCCAACCCCGTAGAGAATATGGTGGCAGCGGCGACCAGGCTTGGTACAATCCCCATCCCGGATGAGGCACCTTTTGCAGAGGAAGTGTGAAACACCATTGGGTACCTGCAGACGGCGGTGGCCCATCAGGAGAAATATACTTATAGCCGGCGTCGCATGCACTCAAGCCCCATCCCAAGCCGCAGCTACATCCACCATTATGATTCGCCAACGGTTTCTAGTAGTTTTCAACATCGAAACCCGCCGAGGGACGATCGGCCGGCTCGTGATGCTCAGGCGCTGGTGGATCGGGCAAGAGCCTAGCGAGAGGCGGCAGCTCTGGTAGCTACGACGGCTTCTCAGGAATCCACAGTCGCACCCTTCATCTCGTTAGAAGCCAGTTTAACTTCTAGGGCTGTGGGAGTGGCGTGCTTAGCGCCGTCTTTGTGAAACGAGCGTCTGCCAAAAGACTTCAAAGGTCCTCACAAGGTGCCCAACTATACTATTGACCTGCCTCCAGAGGCTTGGATTGAAAGTTATGAATTGCCCATGGAGATGTTGGATGTTAGTGATGCAGTATGTGCCAAGTATTTCATCATGATGCTGGAAGGGCCGGCTCGTACGTGGTTGAAAGGGTTGCCACCCAACACCATTAACACCTGGGTCGAGTTAAAGGCCAGGTTCATCAAAAACTTCCAGGGAACGTGCAAGCAGCCCATGACGATTGTGGATTTGGATCATTGCGTATAGCGTGAGGACAAGTCGGCTCATCATTGGGTCCAGCGGGTCTCGACCATCATCCAATCTTCTGATAACATCACGACATCTCAAGCGGTTTTAATTCTGGAGAAAAATTGCCACTTCACGCCTTTGAAGCAGATGCTCGGCCTGCTCAAGCGCACGTGTCAAGACATGGGGGAACTCATGATGGCTCTAACCAAATATGTAGACTCTCACAACACGAAGGACCCTGGTTCCGATGATGAGAAATCGGCTAAGGGCAAGACGAATAACAATGGCAAGGTTCAGTCACAGAACGGGGGAGGAAATAACAATAATGGCAACGGTGGAAAGTGTAAGCACCAAGACGGAGGATCAGAGCTAGTGGCCAACACCAACACTGGGAATAACCGCAGCAAGGGTAATGGCAAGCCGCCGTTTAAAGATTGCCGACTTGGAGGCGATGCTGAATGATCCTTGCCCGAAACACAACCGTCCAAATCAGCCATCAACTCATGCTTGGAAGGACTGTTCGATTATGTGAGAGTATCAAAATTACGGCAGTAACCAGCGTCTAGGCGGTGGCGGCGGACCATCCGGCGGGTTAGGATCTGGTCCTTCCAGGTTTGGCTTCGGTCCGGGCGGCTCAGGCTCAGGCCGTCAGGGCCAAGGAAACCATGGAGGGAATAATCAGCAATCTAGCATTGGAGGTTAGCAGCAAAATAACCTGTCCGGGTATCAGAGTAATCCCAAGAAGCTTAACTCCGGACAGTATCACGTCTTTACAACCAATCTTGGCAAGCGGGGCCGGAAATTACGCAAGCAGGCGGTTAATGCAGCTATGCCGACACTCCCGCAATATCTAAAGTGGTCTGAGTATGATATAACTTGGATTGGAGAGGATCACCCGCTGCGTGTGGATAAACCGGGGCAATTGGCTCTGGTGGTTGCCCCCAAGTGGGAGGATATGTGTTCACTAAAGTCCTTATGGATGGGGGCAGCAGCATCAACATTTTATATTATGACACTTTCCGCCGGATGAATTTGCTTGACAAAGATCTCAAGCATTCTTCATCAGTTTTTCATGGTGTGGTGCCTGGGATATCGGCTTATCCAGTGGGAAAAATCGTTGGAGGTCGCTTTTGGTGATGAATTCAATTACAGGGTGGAGTCTTTGTGGTTTGAAGTGGTCAAGATTAAGAGCCCATATCACGCTCTGTTCGGATGACCAGCTTACGCCAAATTCATGGCTTGGCCATGTTATGTCTACTTGCAGCTCAAGATGCCCGGGTTAAACAGGAGGATCACAGTGCTTGGAGACCGGAAGACAGTTGCTGAGTGTGAGGAAGGGGATGCAGCCTATGCAGAATCAAGTTGTGCGGAGGCAGAGCTCAAGTTTAATAAAGAAAATATTGACCCGAAGGATATGACCACGCTAAACAAGCCTAATACAGAATCTGAGCCACCACTCCAGTTTGTGGCAGATGATACCAAGTTGGTGGACTTTGCGCCTAGAGACTCATCACAACAGTTCACCATTGGGGCTAATATGGATCCCAAATAGGAAAGCGCGCTCATCGAGTTCATCCGTGAGAATCGGGACATCTTTGCATGGAAGCCTTCTAACATGCCAGGTGTACCAAGAGAACTCGCTGAGCACCACCTTAATGTGGATCCTAAGTTTAAGCCAGTCAAGCAGTTCCTGTGCCGATTCAATGAGGAGAGGCAGAAAGCAATTGGTGAAGAGGTGGCCCGGCTCTTGGGAGCAGGGTTCATCGTTGAAGTTTTTCATCCGGAGTGGATCGCTAACCCGGTACTGGTACTCAAGAACAATGGGACGTGGCGTATGTGCGTGGATTACACGGACCTTAACAAGGCGTGTCCGGTTGACCCGTTTTCTCTCCCCCATATTGATCAAATAATTGATGCGACGACAGGTTGTGAGTGTGTGTGTCTTCTAGATGCTTATTCAGTTTATCATCAGATCAAGATGGCAGTTAAAGACCAACGGAAGACGACTTTTATCACACCTTTTGGTGCTTTTTGCTATGTGTCTATGCCTTTTGTGCTCAAGAGTGCCCAGGTGACTTACCAGCGTTGTGTGCAGAACTGTCTTCATGGTCAGATTGGGCGCAATGTTCACGCTTATGTGGATGATATCGTGGTCAAGTCGAGGAACAAGGAAACTCTACTGGATGATTTGAAGGAAACTTTTGACAATTTGTGGGTCTATGCTACCTCTTGAGTGTGTGTTGGTTTTCCCTTGAAAAGGAAAGGGTGATGCAGCAAAGTAGATAAGTATTTCCCTTGGTTGTTGAGAACCAAGGTATCAATCTAGTAGGAGGAACACGCAAGTCACCAATGGTTGCACCTACACAACCAATCAAACTCTTGCACCCAACGCTATAAAGGGGTTGTCAATCCCTTCACAATTATTTGCAAGGATTAGATCCGATATATATAGATGTAAACAAGAACGAGAAGTAGAAGGTTAATAAATTGCAGCAAAGTATTTTTGTTTTTTTGGTTCATAGATCTGAAAGTATATTATGGAAAGTAGACCTCGGGGCCATAGGTTTCATAGAGGCTTCTCTCTTGAAGACAAATATCATGGTAGGTAAACAAATTAATGTCAAGAAATTGATAGAAAAGCAAATAATCATGTATTTATCCAAGGCAATGATCATGCATATAGACATCACGTCCGTGTCAAGTAGACCGCAACGATTCTGCATCTACTACTATTACTCCACACATCAACCGAATCCTGCCTGCATCTAGAGTATTAAGTTCATGAAGAACAGAGTAACGCATGAAGAAAGAAGACATGATGTAGAGGGATAAACTCAAGAAATATGACGAAAATCCCATCTTGTTACCCTTGATGGCAATTATACAATACATGCTTCGCTACCCCTACTATGTCACTGGGTGAGGACACCGCAAGATTGAACCCCAAACCAAGCACTTCTCCCATTGCAAGAATTACCAATCTAGTTGGCCAAACAAAACCAATAACTCGAAGATACTTGCAAGGATATGAAATCATGCAAATAAGAATTCAAATGATAATCAAATAATATTCATGGATAATCTGAACATAAACTCACAATTCATCGGATCTTGACAAACACACCACAAAACAGGATTACATTGGATAGATCTCCATGAAGATCATGGAAAACATGGTATTGAATATCAAAGAGAGAGAGAGAGAGAAAGCCATCTAGCTACTAGCTATGGACCCGTAGGTCCATGGTGGACTACTCACGCATCATCGGAGGGGCAATGGAGTTGATGTAGATGCCCTTCGTGATCGAAACCCCCTCCGGCAGATTACCGGAAAAGGCTCCAAGATTGGATCTCTCGGGAACGGAGGTTTCCGGCGGCGGAAAAGTATTTGTGTTGCTCCTTCTGGTGTTGGGGGAATATTTGGGAACTTATAGGCCAAGAATTAGGTTTAGGAGACCTGCTGGGAGGTGACAAGCCTGCTAGGTGCAGCCAGGGGGGCCACGCCTAGCAGTCTTGTGGCTCCCTGGCACCTCCCCTGCCGTGCACTCCAAGCCTGATCAATTTGTTTCCTTCCGAAGGTTTTATTCCATTTGGACTCCGTTTAATATTCCATATCTGCAAAACTCAAAAACAAGAAAAAAAAACAGAAACTTGCACTAGGTTCTAGATTAATAGGTTAGCCCCAAAAATAATATAAAATAGCATATTAATGCATATAAAACATCCAAAACATATAATATAATAGCATGCCATCATAAAAAATTATAGATACATTGGAGACGTGTCAGCATCCCCAAGCTTAATTCCTGCTCGTCCTCAAGTAGGTAAATGATAAAAACAGAATTTTTGATGTGGAGTGATACCTAACATATTTATCCATGTAATATTCTTTATTGTGGCATGAATATTCAGATATGTAAGACTCAGAACAAAAGCTTAATATTGATATAAAAACAGTAACATTTCAAGCATACTAGCAAAGCAATTGTATCCCTTCAAAAATATAATGGCAAAAGAAAGTTATCCCTACAATATCATATGGTCTGGCTATGCTCCATCTTCCCCCACACAAAGTATTTATATCATGCACAACCCCGATGAAAAGTCAAGCAATTGTTTTCACACCTTTATTTTCTCAAACTTTTTCAACTCTCGCGCAATACATGAGCATGAGCCATGGATATAGCACTATAGGTGGAATAGAATATGGTGGAGGTTGTCAAGGAAACAGACAAGATAGTCACACATCAACTAGGCATGTCAACGGGCTATGGAGATGCCCATCAATAGATATCAATGCGAGTGAGTAGGGTTGGCCATGCAACGGATGCACTAGAGTTATAAGTGTATGAAAGCTCAAAAATAAACTAAGTGGACGTGCATCATGAAGAAAAATTCCACTAGCTATATGAAAGTGATAAAATAGGAGACTCTCTATCATGAAGATCATGGTGCTACTTTGAAGAACAACTGTGGAAAAAGGTAGTAGTAATGTCCCTTCTCTCTTTTCTCTCATTTTTAGTGGGCATCTAAGGCCTCTTTTATTCTTTTTTTATTTGGGCTTCACTAGCCTCTCTTTTTTCATAAAGTTCAGAATCTCATCCATACTTGTGAGGGAATCATACCTTCCATCATCATTTCCTCACGTGGAACACGATCTATTAATGATAATCATCACACTTTTATTTACTTACAACTCAAAGTAAAATTACAACTTGATACCTATGACAAAATATGACTCTATATGCAATATGGAAGTGATGGTACAAGTCATAAAAGGAAACGCTGGAAGTTGCATGGCGATATATCTCGGAATGGCTATGGAAATGCCATAATAGGTAGGTATGGTGGCTGTTTTGAGGCAGGATATATGGTGGCTGTTTCGAGGAAGGTATATGGTGGCTCTTTTGAGGAAGGTATATGGTGGCTCTTTTGAGGAAGGTATATGGTGGCTGTTTTGAGGAAGGTGTTTGTTGTACCGGCGAAAGTTGTGCAGTACTATAGAGGCTAGCAAAGGTGGAATGGTGAGAGTGCGTATAATCCATGGAATCAACATTATTCATAAAGAACTCACATACTTATTGCAAAAGTCTATTAGTCATCGCAGCAAAGTATTAAACTCATGCTCCTAGGGGGGAGGTTGGTAGGATTTAACCATCGCGTGCCCCCCACCCTCACACAAAGGTCGACATAAACAAGTCATGCTCCGACTTCCTTACATAACGGTTCACCACACGTGCATGCTACGGGAATCACAAACCTTTAAGCAAGTATTTTTACCAAATCACAATTACTTCCTAACATGTCTCTGAATATTACTATCTTTATATCTCAAAACTTTATGCAAGGAATCAAACTTCTCATAAATACCCAATGCACTTAATATGGAAGTTTTTATTATATCCCTCTTGGATGCCTATCATACTAGGACTAAATTCATAACCTAGACCAGTTACCATGCTGTTTTAGAAACTTTCAAAATAATATAAGTGAGGTACGAGAGTTCATTTATTTCTATAAAACACAAACACCACCGTGCTCTAAAGAATATAAGTGAAGCACATAGAGCAAAATTGTCCAACTCAAAAGATATAAGTGAAGTACATAGAGCATTCTGACAAATTCACTATTCAGCGTGTCTCTCTCAAAAGATGTGTGCAGCAAGGATGATTGTGGCAAACTAACAAGCAAAGACTCATATCATACAAGACACTCCAAGCAAAACACATATCATGTGGTGAATAAAAATATAGCTTCAAGTAAATTTACCGATGGATTGAAGACGAAAGAGGGGATGCCTTCTGGGGCATCGCCAAGCTTAGGCTCTTTGGCATCCTTGAATATGACTTGGGGTGCCTTGGGCATCCCCTAGCTTAGGTTGTTGCCACTCCTTATTCCATAGTCCATCAAATCTTTACGCAAAACTTGAAAACTTCACAACACAAAACTTAACAGAAAACTCATGAGATCCGTTAGTATAAGAAACTAAATCACTACTTTAGGTACTGTTGTGAACTCATTCATTATTTATATTGGTGCTATACCTACTATAATCTAACTTCTCCATGGTTCATACTATTGGGGAACACGACGGAAAATAAAAATTTCCGGTATAGCGAGCATGCCCAGGACCACTATGGAGACTGCATACAAGGTTTGATCTGATTTGTACCGAGTCGGTGGAGATCGTTGGTGCAGATCCCCGCAGCCAGGATTTTACAACCTCCCAACCACGAGGATTTACTCCCGTGTCGAACAGCCCTTCGGGGGGCGGTCGGACAGTCCCCCGGACGATGTCGCGGACAGCCCTTCGGGAGGACCCTCGAAACTCGAACAGAAACTCGGACAGCCCTACGGGAGGACGCACGAACAGCCCCTCGGGAAAAAGATCGAAACTACGACCTCTCTATGGGGTTGCACACATACGGTGTCATCTATCCGGCAGGGCTTCGCCGTCCAGAACTAGTTCCTGCCGGAACCCAGACAACCTTTCGGCTCTACGAAAGACTCTTTTCGTGGGAGGGAGAGAGAGAGAGAGCTTGCAAAGAAAAGCATGTGTATGAGAGCACAAGGATGAAGAGATGGCAGCCCACATCTCCTCTATTTATAGGAAAACCAATGGGTAGGGTTGGGACTTGAAAATACCAAACTACCCCCACTTTATGTCACACATAAAAAATAATAAGGAAAAGGGGTGCCATGTGGAGCTCCATGGAGGAGCTCCACCCTTGGCTGGCCAACCCTTGGGGGGACCCCCCATGAGGAGCTACCTTGCTCCTCAATCCCTTCTAGAAGCCTTTTTGGAAATATCCAAAAAGGTGCTTTTCCATAAATATCCAAAAAGCACTTTCACTATTCACGATGACATTTTTCAGCGTCTGATCGAACTGAAAATATTTATGTGGGCTTAGAAAAATTCTAGTACCCCACTAAAATAATTTTTAATGCGATCCGGAACAATTCCGGAATAGTGATTTTCATCTACGAAAAGCATCTGAAGCGGTTCCGGCAGCTCCGGAACATTTCCGGTTTTTCTTCCATAAAATTCCTAGAAGTTTCCAGAATGATTCTGGCACCCTCCAAGAATTATCAGGCATGTGCCGAAATCAATTTGACTTAATGGTATCCCCTGAAACTACTTTTTAGTTTTACCAAAACTGTTCCGGTCTCCTGTCTGCGAAACTTTTCCGCTGTCCAAAACTTTTCCGGTGTCCAAAACTTTTCTGTGATTTTCTCTCAGACTCCCTGTCTAGTATTCAACAAATAGATGACCCTAAAGCGTGTGACCCTATAGGTTCGGTGAAGCATAGACATGACCCGGAACCCCTTCCGATCAATGATCAACATCGGAGCCGTGGACACCCATATTGACCCCTATACCCACACGAATGAATATTTGAGTGAACCTCTAGTTGTCGTGAGCTATTCCTGTTACTTCGCGATATGTTACAATCACCCGAGGTGAGACATGTAACCATCCTCGTGGATCAACAACTTGTCCACTATTCCAGTTACCTCGTTGCCGGTATTGTTCTCTTTTCTCGTTCCCATGTTCCGGCATCCCCATGATCAAATCACAAAGTGTCTAGCTAGACGATGATGGATATCGAAACACCGAGAGGGCCGAGAGATATCTCTCCATCGTCGGAGGAGAAAATCCCAATCTTGAGCTATCAAGTTACTTGACATACTTTTCCATGAACCCGTAAGCCGCCTTAATAGCCACCCATTTACGGATGACGTTTAACAAACCCAAAAGTTCATGAAGCAAGCATGAAGAAACTCAATACTCTCATGGTCTATGGAATTATGCAAACGTTAACCATCTATGTGTTATTTACCATTAACTTGTGACGAATGTATCTCATAGCATAACATCAATTCGGATTGATTCAACACAAGTGTTCTACCAACATCGTGCCCTCAAAATTACCGGCATAGCCATGCCCATGATCAGGAAAACAGGACCATCATGCAACACTTGAGCCAGTCTTAGAGGCAAGACTAGAAATACAATTTACCGTTTATTATACCACACGTACACATGAGTTTCCCTCCAAGCCTTGTTTAATTTGTAGACTCGAGAATCATTGCAGTTATAGCATGGAACATAAACATTCATTACGAACTTTGGAGATACAAAATAACTGTTATTACTGGCTCTAGGGCATATCTCCTACAGACTCCCACTTGCACTAGAGTAATAATCCAATTACTTGGCTTCCCTAACACCAATGGATATCCGGTGTTGCTCATGCTTTGCTCGTGGTAGAGGCTTAGTCATCGGGTCGGACACATTCGGATCCATGTGAACTTTGCGTACTTTCACTAAACCTTCTTCGACATGATGTCGAATGAGTTTGTATTTGCGTTGAATATGCATTGTCTTATGGTGCGAACATGGCTCCCTTGCCTGAGCCACGCCGCCACTATTATCTCAATAGATCTCCACCGGGTCCAGAGCACTTCAAACCACACCAAGGTCTTCAAAAAATTGCTTGATACCGACAGCTTGCTTGGAGGCTTTAGAAGCAGCAACATATTCCGCCTCTGTCGTAGAATCCACCATAGTCTTTTGTTTGGAACTTTTCCAATCAACTGCGCCGTCGTTCAATATGAAAACATAGCTAGATTGAGATTTGAAGTCATCTGGGTCAGTCATGAAGCCTGCATCAGTGTAACAACTTACAATGAGCTCTTCATCACCTCCGTACACAAGGAGTAAATCCTTGGTCCTTCTGAGGTACTTAAGAATACCCTTGACTGCGGCCCACTGTTCCAATCCTGGATCACCTTGGTACCGGTCTTGTACATAGCATGGCATACATAATAGAACCAACTGCCGAAGAATATGGAATATCATTCATTTGTACTCGCTCATCGAAGGTCCAAGGACTCTGATTCTTGCAAAGCACTATGCCAGGTGACATGGGGAATAGGCCTTTATTGGAGTTCTCCATGTTGAACCTTATCAACACCTTGTCAATGTACGTGCTTTGGCTAAGCGCTATTAGGCGTCTTGATCTATCTCTATAGATCCTGATGCCCAATACATATGCCGCTTCACCTAAGTCTTTCATTGAAAAACTCTTCTTCAATGAGTCTTTTATTTCGCTAAGAAAATTCACATCATTTCCAATTAACAATATGTCATCCACATACAAGATTAGAAAAGCTTTTGTGCTCCCACTAAACTTCTTGTAAACACAAGATTCTTCATCGTTCCTAATGAAGCCAAACTCTTTGACTACTTCATCAAAACAAATGTTCCAGCTCCTTGATGCTTGCTTCAGACCATAAATGGCTTTCTGAAGCTTACATACCTTTCCAGCATTCTTAGGATCGACAAAACCTTCTGGCTGTATCATGTATACATCCTGTTCAAGGTTTCCATTTAGGAAAGACGTTTTGACATCCATCTGCCATATTTCATAATCAAAATAAGCAGCAATTGCTAGTAATATCTGAACAGACCTAAGCATAGCTACGTGCGAGAAAGTCTCGTAGTAGTCCACTCTTGGAACTTGCGTGAACCCTTTCACGACAAGTCTGGCTTTATGGATAGTAATGTTACCATCCGCGTCCGTCTTTCTTTTGAAAATCCATTTACAACAAATGGGTTTTACGCCATCTCGAAGTTGTTCCAAGTTCCAAACTTGATTTTCGTACATGGATTTTGACGGGGATATACCCCATGGTATGACCCGGCCTGGTGACTCACAAGAGACCCAACCGAAGACATGACATCTTATTTATGACCCGGCAAGCGGGTCACAGGATGACCAAGCCCAAGACCCGGCGGGTGAGCCGGCGCCAGGCGGCTCACAAGAGAAGGCCCACAGGGGAAGGGCCACAAGAGAGAAGGATTCCCTTAAAGGAAATAAGACCCAGAGTAGGATTCGTGAGAGACTAGTCCTAATCCTACTCCTAGTAGGACTCTATTTGTAAACCTACCCTCTCCACTTATATAAGGAGGGGTAGAGCACCCCTAGAGGGACAAGTTCTCAAGATACACAAGTCTACAAGTTTAGACAACACAAGAGATTAGAGGCATAAGAGATTAGAGGTAGCGATTAGCACCCTTGTAATCGAGAGATCTTCATCATCATCAATACTAGACAAGCAAGACATAGGTTTTTACCTCCATCGGAGGGGCCGAACCTGGGTAAAACTCCATGTCTTCTCGATTCCGATCAACCCCTTCAAGCCGCCACATAGTTGCGTCTCGCCCCGAACCTAAGTCCGTTCACCCGGACATCTGCCGTGACAAATCCACGACAGTTGGCACCCACCTTGGGGCACGCACGGTGGAATTGTGTTCTTGGAGGAAGCTCTTAAGGGATCGAGAAGCTCGCTATGGATCGGATAGAGAAGAACCGGAACATAACGATCGTGCATCGTGATTGCAATGGTTTCAGTTGAAAGAGCCGGTACAGAAGGATCAATATTATCTCCATGGCGAGCAATCAAAACAGTATACACGAGATTGAAATTGAAGGAAAAAATCAGGGTTTCATGGTGAGCCGCCTCACATGACTTGCGGTCCGGCGATCCGAAGGTAGATCAAAGCCGAGACCGGCTGGAATTCCGAATGCGTGCAAGCTGCCGAGTTTTGCTGCTCCTCCATGTACATTCCAAATCCAGAGATCAGGCTGCTCGGTTATTGTTAAACATGAGGCAATGAAAGACAATCAAGTCGAGATAAAATCGCAGCTGGCAACGGTGCATGCATGCAAGGACGAAACTGAGGCATTGTGGAAAAAGAAAACTACTTGAAATCGGCCGAAGAGCCGAATCCGAATTCATCAACGAATACTGCTTGAAGACAGTACTCCTATTTCCTTGCTCAGGTGAAGATCTAAACAAAAGGAAAAAAGGGGGGAGAAAGAAAGAGAAGCCTCCATGAAATCGGTCTCCTCCGCAATGGCTCGCCTCTGCCGTGGCTCGTGTCCGCCATGGTCTCACCTGCTGGCCTTGCCCCGAGCCGGATCTCCATCGCGGACGCGTCACACCTTCCTCGAGCCGCCGCCGTGGCCTTCCCTCCAGGAGCCCGGCGCCCCACAGTGGCTGCTCGGCGCCAGCCGACACGCCGGCCAACCGAGCCCCAGCTCCGGCTCGCCATGGCTGGCCGAGCCCCACTGCGTCGTTTCTGCCCAGAGTCGCCCATCCACCATGGCCTGGCCTTGCTTGCTAGCAAAGGCGTCCACCTCGCCACTTCGCGCCGGCCGGGAGCCACTCACCTCGTACATGCCGCGTCCGGCCACAGCCATGAAGCCTCTCCAGCTCGGTCTCACCCCGCTATACCTGCTCCGCTCCAGCCGCCGCACACCACGTCGTACACCACGTCATCTGCCAAAATCGTGTGGGGAAGCACCACAAATTCAGAAAAAGAACTAGGAGGCAGGAGGCCATGACCCGGATTTGGAGGTGACCACGGCTCGGTCTCCGCCGCCGTGACCTCATGTTGAGCCGGCTCAATGCATCGTGCTTGCAGCCGCCGCCCTGCCTCGGCGCCGCAACTTTGCCTCGAGCCAGTTCGCCCTGCTGCGCCTCTGGCCGCCGTCATGGGTCGCCTCTGACACTGCCGCGACCTCGGTTCGCCTAGCCGTGTCCAAACTGGCCTACGCCTACCTCGCCCCGCCGTCGTGGCCTTACCTGCGTCTGCGTGCCGGCCACTGATGTTTGACGGGATCTAAAGTAGCACTTGACGCTAGTCATGTGGGATCAAAATAACATTTGTTGCTATTCGCGCAATGGCCATAGTGCGGGAGTATTTGCTGCTATACACACTCCTGACTATCATTTTTTCATTGGCACAAAACCTTTAGGTGATATTCATCTTATCTATTTTTCAGTACATGTTAAACCCTTTAGAGAACAATTACTATTGTCTGCAATGTTTGTACGCGGGATAGATATTCAAGTGGCATTGTACCACGGAGATGGAGCACACAACAACATCGTTTTGTACTGGTACTCATCGGAGGCGTGTTACTCGCTGGACACATGAGTCGCCGCCCCCGCGGACGGTCTACATCAACTCTCCGGTACTGCGCACTCTCACCTGCTAGTAGGAGCCGCCCAATGAACGCGGCAAGCCGCCGCATTCGCGATATGGTCTTCACCAACCACGCCATGGCCGACTCATTGTTCTCGCCGGCTTTCAATGCCACTGCTGACTCACCTATCTACGCCGGCTTACAATGTCGTGGCTGTCTCTTGCCACCGCGCTGGCTTACAACGCCCTGGTCGTCTCTCGCCACCGCGCCGGCTTACAACGCCGTGACTGTCTCTTGCCTCGTGCCGACTCACAATGCCGTGGCCGATTCTCGCCTCCCGCGCCGACTTACAATGCCATGGTCGTCTCTCATCATCCGCGCCAGCTTAAAAACGCTGTGGCGTCTTTTACAACATCACCAGTTTACAATGTCGCGGCCGTTTTTACGTATACATCAACATATCGGTGCAGTGCTCGCCTATACGAGCCGCCCAACGGACGCGTGCAAGACATCACCCACAATTTGATCTACATGAATATATCGGTGCAGTGCTCATCAATATGAGCCGCCCAACGGACAAGAACACGATTCACCAACACTACAATTTGGTGCACTTCAACAAACAGCCGGAACGAACCATCGACCGGATCATTGAAGCAATTCATACGGGATCATTTATAACCCGCCATGGCCAACCTCAAGCTTCTAGTGAAGATTCTCAAGCCGCCTCTTTGAGCCAACTTAAGACTCGGGGGCTATAGACATGGCGAGACACATTTGGTCGTTTTTAACGAGAACCCTAGGTCTTTGCAAGAGAAAACCCAATCCTGGGGGCTACTACATTATTGGCGGACGATTAAAAGTTTCCCAAGAGGACGGACCACCGTGATGCACCATTCAAACTTGGGTGCCTGGATCATTGGATCATCATAAAGACAGTTGGAGCTTCTGTTGTTTCTTCATACAAGATGACGGCTTACAAAGATTGATGCTGCTCCGCTATGTGACCCGCCTGCCTTACCGGTTAAGCTCGCCTAGAGACCCTGAGCCTGTTCAAAGAATTGACGGCCAATCTCGATAGAGACCCTGTACCGGCTAAGGTTGAGGTGACCTGCTGAACTCTTACGAGTCAATCTCGCCTAGAGACCCTGAGCCGGTTCAAGAAATTGACGGCCAATCTCGCCTAGAGACCCTGAGACGGTTCAAGAAATTGATGGCCAATCTCGTCTAGAGACCCTGAGCCGGTTCAAGAAGCTGACGGCCAATCTCGTCTAGAGACCCCGAGCCAGTTCAAGAAGTTGACGGCCAATCTCGATAGAGACCCTGAACTGGTGTGAGTTAAACGGCTGATCTATCATCCGACTTTATGCCCTATCAAGCATTGTTGCAGGGAGGCTTCTTGCCTTCGGGTATAGCTTACATCTCCCCTGCACAGTCTGCTTTTACGCTATTGCAAGGAGGCTTCTTGCCTTCGGGTATAGCTTACATCTCCCTTGCACAGCCGGCGTTATGCCCAATTAAGCACTGTTGCAAAGAGGCTTGTTGCCTTTGGGTATAGCTTACATCTCCCTTGCACAGTTGGCTTTATGCCTAGTTTGGTTACTTTAAGCACTGTTGTTGATGGAGGCTTCTTACCTTTGGTATAGCTTACATAACCCTAAGACAACAGCGTGTACACCAAATTCCAGTTGCTGATCAACTGCGGCCATCAAAGGGGGCATTTTTACCGACGAGTATCGCTTATCTCACCCTAATGGCCGGCTTTATGCCACTTCCGGCTACTTATTAACCGCGGTTGTCGAAGGGGGCTTCTTGCCGACGGGTTCGCTTATCTCACCCTAACAACCGGCATTTTACACCAAAACTCAGTTGCTTATCAACTGTAGCTGTTAAAGGAGGCTTCTTGCCTTCGGGTATAGCTTACATCTCCCTTCAAACAGCCGGCTTTATGCCGTTTCAGGCTAATCATTAGCCGCGGTTGTCGATTGAGGCTTCTTGCCTTATGGTATAGCTTACATCTCCCATCGACAGCCGGCATCCACGCATACAACATTCGCTATTAAAAGGAGGCTTCTTACCGTCAGGTATAGCTATCTCACCCTTATAGCCGGCTTTATGCCATTCCGGTTGACATGTCAGCCGTGGATTATTCAAGGGAGATTCCCACCTCGAGATAACAAGTCGGCTTGTCAAGACGGGTTAGAGCAAGAATATGAGAAAAGGAGCAATGTTATGAAAGGTATAAACATCTTCGGGTTGAGGTTTTTCAAGCCGCCCTCACAAGAATGCAGAATATATTCTGTCTTGTTCATTTTTGCAGGTTTTATCTCTTAAGATGAGCCGCCGTTAAAGTATTCTACAAAAGCAAATGGATTTTTTTAATAGCCAACATGGCTGGATCTTCATGGTTTATCATAACCAGTAATAAATGATTGGGATTTTTTCAAACCAGCTCGGAGAGATTATTATCTTTCAAGAGCCGCCCTGTCAGATATAATGTCGTATCATTGGCCGGTTCTCGGATTTCTTTAATTGTGTTCCGTAGTAATCTATAACACTCATGGATTTCTCAAACTTATATTTGCCGGGTTGGACCGCAACCACGAGCAGGAATTTCATGTCAAAGACAAAGGAATTATTCCAGGATATTCATTCCGGGTCATATTACGACCACGATCAAAGATTCATTCAACAAATTATGGTGAGACGTATTATTCTCACATAGTCCCGAGTCGCCGCAGGAAGACGACCCGGCACTTGGGGGCTACATTATCCAAGTCCAAGTTTTTATCAATTATGCAAGTCCCATGTCGCTGCAAGCATGCACCACGACACTTGGGGGGCTAATGCAAGACGGTTTTCAAACCATTACATTGTCAGCAAGACCATATTATCTCAAGGAGATGAGCCGGCCCTTATATATTTTTCTAAAGTCCCAGCCCAGTAATTCTTACTGACCCGACACTTGGGGGCTACAGTATTCAGCTGTTCCAACAGATTAAGAGATTCAAATTGAAGACCCGGCGCATCACATTCCGATGAGCTGGGGGCTGCACCCGCCGAAGCGTTCCGATGAGCCAGCCCTTGGGGGCTACACCCGCCGAAGCTTTCTGATGAGCCGGCCCTTGGGGGCTACACCCGCCGAAGCATTATAAGATATAAGGCAATTATAAGTCCCAGGTTGCTGCAGGCAGGACAACCCGACACTTGGGGGCTACACAGTACAAAATGTTATTTTCAAAGCACCAAGTTACCATGGATAATCTCGGAGCTTGGGGGCTACAGGTAATATGGACATATCAAAAAACTTTGAGGAGAATTTTCAAGATATTAAATATGGAGTTCAGTTGTTAGACCCAGCGTCACCGACACTTATGACCTGGTGTTATCAAAAGATCATAACCCGCCAGAGTTTATATAAGCCGCCCTATTCACAAGAATGGAAGTCCGGTTCTACATCAGATGAATTTTCATCCCAATATTTATCAAGTCAGCAGGATTCTAGTTATTTAACCCAGAGTCACCAACGATAATGACCCGACATCATCAATGATTATGACCCAGCGGAGATGACCCGCCAAGTGTATTGGAAGCCGACTCAATGGCATATGGGTGTTCTATTCTCAATATTTTTCAAAAGACATTGACAAGCAAGATGATTATCAAGACGACTCATTCATATGGAGAAAAGACCCGGATTTCTGAGAAGCCATTTTATAAGCCGGCCAAAGGAGCAAGCCGACCACTTAACATATTTGTTACTCTTATTTCAGGAGCTTACCATGAATAAATTCAAGCTAACCTGGGGGCTAATGACGGGGATATACCCCATGGTATGACCCAGCCTGGCGGCTCACAGGAGACCCGGCCGAAGACATGACATCTTATTTATGACCCGACAAGCGGGTCACAAGATGACCAAGCCCAAGACCCGGCGGGTGAGCCGGCGCTAGGTGGCTCACAAGAGAAGGCCCACAGGGGAAGGCCCACAAGAGAGAAGGATTCCCTTAAACGAAATAAGACCCGGAGTAGGATTCATGAGAGACTAGTCCTAATCCTACTCCTAGTAGGACTCTATTTGTAAACCTACCCTCTCCACTTATATAAGGAGGGCTAGAGCACCCCTAGAGGGACAAGTTCTCAAGAGACACAAGTTTACAAGTTCAGATAACACAAGAGATTAGAGGCATAAGAGATTAGAGGTAGCGATTAGCACCCCTGTAACCGAGAGATCTTCATCATCATCAATACCAGACAAGCAGGACATAGGTTTCTACCTCCATCGGAGGGGCCGAACCTGGGTAAAACTCAGTGTCTTCTCGATTCCGATCAACCCCTTCAAGCCGCCACGTAGTTGCGTCTTGCCCCGAACCTAAGTCCGTTCACTCGGACATCTGCCGTGAAAAATCCACGACAGATTCCATTTCGGATCTCATGGCTTTGTGCCATTCCCTTGAGCTAGGCCCTGCCATCGCTTCCTTGTAGTGTGCAGGTTCATCGTCTTCAAGAATGAAGATTTCGTTATGAAAATACTCAAGTGGCTGGATAGCCCTACCTGATCTGCGCGGTTCAGTTACAACATTGTCTGAAGTTTCCGCATCACATGCGACAACTTCCGGCTCGGTTGTAGGGATAATTTGCAGAAATACTTCCGGTTCCTTAGCCATATCAACGGTTGACAAAGATTCACTAATCTCATTAAGTTGTAGTGTCCTCCCACTCAATTCTTTAGCGAGAAATTCTTTCTCGAGAAAGTGTGCAACCTTTGTGACAAACATTTTGCCTTCGGACTGGTTGTAGAAGGAATATCCAATGGTGTTATTTGGATAACCTACAAAGTAACATTTGTCTGATCTAGGTTCTAGTTTGGTTGGCTGTAAACATTTTACGTATGCCTCACAACCCCAAACCTTGAGATGTGACACACTAGGTATCTTCCCATACCACATCTCATGTGGTGTCGTCTCAACAGACTTAGATGGCACTCTGTTTAATGTATAAGTAGCAGTGAGTAGTGCATGACCCCAAAAAGATATCGGTAGATCTGTAAGAGACATCACCGACCTTACCATGTCTAACAGGGTTTGGTTACGTCATTCTGACACTCCGTTTTGCTGTGGAGTTCCGGGAGGCGTAAGCCGTGAAACGATTCCACGGTCACTCAGATGTTGGCCAAACTCATGACCAAGATATTCGCCTCCACGATCAGACCGTAGAAACTTAATCTTTTTGTCACGATAATTTTCTACCTCATTCTGAAAATCTTTGAACTTTTCAAAGGTTTCCGACTTATGCTTCATCAAGTAGATATAGCCATACCAACTTAAATCATCAGTAAAAGTCACGAAGTAAAAATACCCACCCCGCTCGGCCGTGTTCATTGGACCACATACATTACTATGTATTATTTCCAATAATTCACCCGCCCGTTCAGGATGACCCGTGAACGGCGTCTTGGTCATTTTTCCCATCAAGCAAGCTTAACATGTGTCAAATGATTCAAAATCAAGGGACGTAAAACTCCATCTTTATGGAGTCTTTGCATGCGTTTCTTTCCGAAGTGGCCAAGCCAATAGTGCCACAAGTAAGTGGTGGTGGTATCAGCCTTCTTAAGGCGTTTAGCATTCACGTTAAAGACATCATTTCCACAATCAAGATTCTGTATGAAAAGGCCCCCATCAATGGGTGCAAATCCATAAAACATATCCTTACAATAAAGTGAACAACCATTGTTCTCAGACTTGTAGGTGTACCCATCGTGTACTAAACATGACCCAGAGATAATGTTTCTACACAATAACGGAACAAAATAACAGTTACTGTCGTGGTTTTATCATGGCCGATGTCCGGGTGAACGGACTTAGATTCGAGGCCATCGCTAACGGGGTGGACTCAAAGGGGTTAGTTGGGACGAAAGACACGGATTTACCCAGGTTCGGCCCCTCAAGTCAAGGTAATAGCCTACGTCCTGCTTGTGTTTGTATTGCTTGTGTATTGATTACAAGGAGCTATAAGCTTGACCTAGTTCTCGATCACCTGTCCTCTAAGTCGCCCCGGGTCTGCCTTTATATAATAGGTCAGGACCACTGGGTCGTTACAATTGCTAACCGAGTCTCTCTCTATCTTCTTGTCCGAGTTGTCTATGAGTCGGCTTGCACGCCCGAGTCTTCTCTGTCAGGGTCGTTTGTACGGCCCACACCTTGAGCCGCCTATCTTCCTGGGCCACCAGTCTTACGGCTCACCTTTGGGCCAGCACACGAGCCAGCAACATGACCCGAAGCCTCCGGAGCGGGTCATATCATGGTGTCATATCCCCAACATTAGGCCCCAGGTTGAATTGAGCTTGCTCACTTCATCCTTATCTTCCATTTTTTGGCGAGTCACCCGGAACTGACCCGGCATGACGTCATGAGATCTGCTGACGTACCACCGAATCTTTCATTAGCTGTCATCCTGAGAATCGAGGCGTCCGCCTCGGTCAAACGGTGTCGTCGCCTGGTTTTTCGCGCCTTCCTTAATCCCTTTTTAAATATGACCCGTGCGGGTCGGAGTTTTCCATCCTCCTACTCATACCTCTTCTTCTTCTTCTTGTCGCCGCCGCTCCAGCGTCCTTGTCGTCCGGCACCGTCTTCGCATCTGCACCGATCGGGCCGCTGCATCACCGTGATATGGACCAGATTTCTTCCGCCACCGCCGCAACATCTTCGGTGAGTTCTCCTTTTTCTTTGGATCGCTCACTGCCATAGTAAGGTTCCGCCGTAGCAGGGTTCCGCCGTAGCAGGGCTCCGGCACCGCCACCATGAGTATATCTCGACGCCGTTGTTACTTTTAGATCGCGCTCTCGTCCCGCCACCGCACGCGGGCCGGCCGCACGTAATGCGTGGACCGCGATAGCCCCGCTCCATTTTCTTTCTTTCCGCTATTCATCGCTTGGTCTGGATTTAAATCCTTTTTCGCCGCTTTTGTAGATCCATAGCCATAGTGATAGTTTGCGGAATCTGTTTTTAGGACTTAGCCGATTTTTCAATCTTCTGTTGAGTCGCTAAGCTTCTCCGGCTCTCATCAACCGAGTCTTTCCACTTTATCCGTAGAGCCCTTAAACCTTTAAGCCGTCAAAAATATTTGCTTGCGCTTTGACTCATCGCGCCTTTTCTCTTGCATAGCACTTAAGCTGCCAATATGTCTCGTGCGTCCAACTCATGCAACTGGATTGGTTCTTGCATTATGGAGGAGTACTTAGCAGGCTACATTGAAGCGGGTACTCTTCCTCCCAAAGAGGTTCTCAATTGGCGGGTTCCGGGCAACGAGACCCGGCCTTCTCCCCAAAAAGGAGAGATAGTAGTCTTTGCTGATCACATCGAGCGAGGGTTCGTGCCGCCCGACTCTAAGTTTTTCCGGGACGTCCTTCATTTTTATAAGCTGCATCCTCAAGACTTGGCACCCAACTCTGTTTCCAACATCTGCAACTTCCAAGTTCTCTGTGAAGCTTATCTGCTAAGTAAGCCCTCTGTGGGGTTCTTTCGAGAATTCTTCTATGCCAACCGCCAAACAGAAATGAATGTTGGCCCGAGTCTGGAGCTGGGCAGCATTTCTATTCAATGCCGTCGAGACATCATCTTTACTGCTACTCCAATGCCGAGTCACCCAAAAGATTGGAATAAGACATGGTTCTATTGCCCAGAGACCTCTCCCGAGAAAGAGCACTCATTGGCGGGTTACCGCCCCTCCCGGCTTAGGACAAACATAGAGCTTCCCGGCCGGCTCTCAGCCTCGGAGCGTGCCACATATGAGCCCTTCCATGCCAAGATCAAAGCGCTCCCGGCCAACTGCTTAATAGGATTGGATTTGATCCGCTGCTGGATTTCCTGGCGGATCATGCCTTTAAGCCGTAGAGGTCGGCTTATGTGTGAGTATGAAGGCAAATATGACAGCTCATTGTGCTTCAGCGAATCAACACTGTCAGAGGATGATATTACCACTACCATCCGGAGCCTTGTCCACGAGGCCTCCGGCTCATGCAGTGCCATCGGCCTGGCACCTTTCTGCGTCAATAATCCGGCTCCCAATGTAAGTTAATCTCTTCCCATCCGTCTCTTAGATGTTGTTTGTACTTTGTTGATTTAGTATTCACTTTCCAGGTCATTTCTATAGGCTGACTCAGACTTCTGGAAGAAGGAATATGTTGCCCCTCCAAAGAAATCCAAGAAGAAGGTCGTGACCAAGAGGGATAAAAAAGATGCCCCACAAGATAATTTGCTTGACCCGCCACCATCATCCAGCTCAGAGGTAAAATGTTAACTGCTTTGTTTGATCTTTTACCTTCCTGCTTTATTAATGCTTGTTTTACTTGCAGGATGAAGTAGAAACCAGCCGTGCCAATGCTCCTGAGGTAAATTACGTTTCTTCCAGCTCAGAATGTTTCGTCCCCCGAAAGCCGCGCCGGGTTATCAGAAAAGTTCCTCTTTCTCACCCTGTTGCTTATCTGGCTCCCGATTTTCTCTTAAAAAAGCAATAGCAAGTCGAGCGTCAACAGACTTGAAGCACCGGCTCTACTGAGCTCATGTCCGGGCAACCAAACTCTCCGGCTCCAAAGAAACGCCCCGTCGAGGTTTAAGTCTCTTCTTTTCCTTTGACTTTCCTTTGTAAACTTGATACTTTCTTAACCTTTCTGTTTTATTCTTTTTAGAAATCTCCTTCCTCTGGTGACTCTTCGGCGTCAATTCTACCACCGCCCAAGATCAATCCGCTGTAAGCATTCCTTACTATGATATCTGGATATCCGGCTGTTAATATGATAGCAACATCTTCAACTGATGATCCTTCTATTATGCAGTGCTCAAGCTAAACGTCGCAAAACCAACAAGCCCTCCTCTGGCCTAGTTATCCAAGAGCCGGAGCCCGAACAACCAGAGGAGGCTGAAGCAGAAGAAAATCCACCAGCTGCCTCCATAGAGCCGACTACTGCTGATATCATCATGGAGAGGCCTCCAAGGGTCCTTCAAAACCGGCGACTCCTGCCAAGACCCCTGAAACTCCAGATGCTGTTATCACCGGGTCTGGTTATCAAACGCCTCCGGCTCATGTGTTGACCAAGCATACAGAGCCGACTGAAGCCTCGAAGAAGCTGAACTTTGACTCTTCGTGCGAGAAGATGACAGTCGAAGAGCTCCACGCCGGGTATATAAACCGGGTTACCACCAGCCGGGATCTGGAACTTCGGTTGGTCTCTTTAATGAAGACAAAATATGAGGTACCTTTCCTTCTTACCATATCCTTACTTAGCCCCCCAAGAGCCGGTTTAACGTATTCAATCGTTGAACCGGGTCTCCTTTTAACTTTCTATTAGAACAAATTCATAGTCATTGTCCCCTAGAATCAGTCTTAATTTGCCAAAGTTGAGTCGGATCTTCCTTTAGATAACTTAAACTGCCATTCACAGCCCCCAAGGGCTGGCTCAAGCTTGATGAAGTTGAGTCGGATCTTCTATTTAGGAATAAATCAAAGAGCTATAGTGTAGCCCCCAAGTTCCGGTTTAACTTCGAAGAAGATGAGCCGGAATTGCACTGCATACTGAAAGATCAAACATGCATTAGCCCCCAAGTGTCAAATATATTGCTTGCAATCTGTTTGAGACATGCATAAATTTGCTTTTAATACTCGTCCTGTATTTTGGCGACTTATCCGGTATTTTGATGTCTTACAGGAAGCTTTAAACGAAGCCGACTCTCAATTGTCTCATCTGAAGGCGAATTTAGCGGCTCAACAAGAGGCCCGCAGCGTCTCTGACGAAAAGTGTTGGCTGCTGTCTGAAGAGCTGGTTCATATTAAGGCAGAGCTTGCTTCTTTAAAATAATCTACTGAGTTGGAGAAAGCCGCATTGACCAAACGAGCGAATGATGCCGACCAGCGGCTAACAGCCGTGGCGGATGAGCTTCAAGGCCTAAAGTGTCATATAACCAAGATGGTCGCCGCTCTCTTTGGTAAGTTCTTACTCACTTCATGTTTCCAGCATGTCTCATTCATCTGTTGTGATGGCGACTCATCTTGCTTTGTTTTGACCTTTACAGGCCCCAGAAGCCGGCAATTAGCTGCAGATAGCCTTTTACCCCTGAAGGCTATTTACACCTTTGCAGAACAGCTTTACTGCGGCGCTATTTTCACGATTAAGACGGTTCAATACAAGGAGAAGATCCCCACCGCTCTGAAAGGTGTCTTGGAACTCTTTTCCACAATGCCCAAGCAGATAGAAGAGCTGAAGAAGTCCGCCTTTCTCCAAGGAGCCGTCGCTGGATTGAGCCGGGCTCTGGCCTTCGCCCCCGAGCTAACGCTGGCTGAAATGATGGATGCTTACCCGTCCAAAAGAGATGACGGCTCAGAATTCACCGAAGAAGATTACATCCGGTGTGTCAAAGAGTCGCGTTATCTGGCCTCTGTACTGGCGGATGAAGCTTACTTGAGCACTTATCAGGCGGCTTATGACGCGGAGGAGAAGAGGATCCGCGGGCCTCTCTACGAGTGGAAGGATCTGACACCCGCCCACAGTAAGGATCTCTTCCCTTGTCAGCTTGACGCGTCCCCTTTCCTTGAAGGGTCTTTTGCTGCTCTCGCTGACTGTAATTGGGAATTGGGAAATCTCCAGATAAAGCTAGCAGAAGACCCGGAGCAGGATGAGCTAGCCAATAACTGAACTTTGTTCTTTTAACCTTTCTGAGCACAAACTCATGTAATGACCCGCCGTGAGCGGTTGACAATGCCTTTTGCTCCTATGAGAGTAGTTTTTGTAATAGAGTAAGCATGACCCTGCCATTTGGCGGTTGTGTATATTTTCACCTCTCTGTGTGCACTTTCCTTCTCTCTGTGTTTCAATTTAATGTGTTGCCGGCTCTCCATGGATATACCTTGAGATTTTCTGATGAGGGGTGTCTATCTTTGAAGACGCCATTCCTTCTGCAGAATATTAGAGCCGGATAATCTCTTTGAAAACTCAATTTTTGTCAACTGGAGCAACATGGCTCCGATTCTTGTCGGATGAATCCATTAAGGAGACGATTGTCATAGGATAATGTAAGCTATACCTGATGGTAAGAAGCCTCTATCAACAACTGTGGCTATTGATGAACTGGAAGCGGCTTAAAGCCGGTTGTATGAAGGGTAATGTAAGCTATACCTGACGGTAAGAAGCCTCCTTTTAACAACAAATGTTGTATGTGCGAACCTCGGCTGTTGATGGGAGATGTAAGCTATACCTTAAGGCAAGAAGCCTCCATCGACAGCCGTGGCTAATAATCAGCCTGAGACGGCATAAAGCCGGCTGTTTGAAAGGAGATGTAAGCTATACCCGAAGGCAATAAGCCTCTTTAAACAGCTACAGTTGATAAGCAACTGAGGTTTGGCGTAAACGCCAGTAATTAGGGTGAGATAAGCGAACCCGTCAGTAAAAAGCCCCCTCCGACAACCGCGGTTAATAAGTAACCGAAAGTGGCATAAAGCCGACCATTAGGGTGAGATAAGCGATACCCGTCGGTAAGAAGCCCCCTTCGATGGCCGCAGTTGATAAGCAAATGGAATTTGGTGTACACAAAGTTGTCTTAGGGTCATGTAAGCTATACCAAAGGTAAGAAGCCACCATCAACAACAGCGCTTAATGTAACCAAACTAGGCATAAAGCCAACTGTGCATGGGAGATGTAAGCTATACCCGGAGCCAAGAAGCCTCCTTGCAACAGTTTAATAACAGCTGGCTATGCAAAGGAGATGTAAGCTATACCCGAAGGCAAGAAGCCTCTTTGCAACAGTGCTTAATTGGGCATAACGCCGGCTGTGCAAGGGAGATGTGAGCTATACCCGAAGGCAAGAAGCCTCCTTGCAACAGCGTAAAAGCAGACTGTTCAGGGGAGATGTGAGCTATACCCGAAGGCAAGAAGCCTCCCTAATACAACGCTTGATAAGGCATAAAGCCGGATCAGCCGTTTTGACAGCGAACAAACCACTTTAACTTAATTTTTTGAGCCAGAAAAACTTCATCTTGATTGCACAAAGGTATACATAAGAGCAGAGGCCCTAGTCTTTGCGGGGATGCTAGCTTTGACTCATGTGAGCATGATATATACAATGATAGCGGCTTTCAATGCCTGCTAAGTAAAGTATGGTCGCAAATGTACGACATTCCATGGTCGCAACGTCTCTTGACCCGCGGTTTCCGAGTCATCTCGGATATCAATGAGGTAATATGACCCATTATTAAGGTTCCTGCTGATCACAAAAGGCCCCTCCCATGGTGGAGATAACTTATGCATTCGAGATTGGTCTTGAATCAGCAAGAGCACCAGGTCACCCTCCTGGAACGTCCGGGTCTTCACCCTGCGGCTATGATAGCGTCGCAGGTCTTGTTGATAAACTGCCGACCTGGCCGCTGCTAACTCTCGTACTTCATCCAAGGCATCCAACGCATCTTGGCGTGCTACCTCATTGTCCGTCTCAACATAAGCCGCCACCCTTGGTGAGTCGTGCCGGATATCACTGGGTAGAACCAGCTCAGCACCATACACCATGAAGAAAGGCGTGAAACCTGTAGATCTGTTAGGGGTAGTTCTGATGCTCCATACGACAGAAGGCAAGTCCTCAACCCAACATCCGGGTGTCCGCTTCAAAGGAACCATGAGCCGTGGTTTGACACCTCTTAAAATTTCCTGATTGGCTCGCTTTGCCTGACCATTAGACTGTGGATGTGCCATGGCTGAAACATCAAGCCAGATATGCTCCTTTTCACAGAACGTTTTCATAGCTCCTTTGCAAAGATTTGTTCCATTGTCCGTAATGATACTGTGCGGGTAACCAAAGCGATAAATCAGCTTCTTAATAAATTGAACCGCTGTAGCCGCGTCACATTTACCGACCGGCTCTGCCTTTACCCACTTAGTAAATTTATCAATTGCCACCAGAAGGTGTGTTTTCTTATCCTTGGATCTCTTGAAGGGTCCTACCATATCAAGCCCCCAGACAGCAAACGGCCAAGTGATTGGTATCATCCTCAACTCTTGAGCCAGAACGTGAGCACGCCGTCCAAACTTCTGACAGCCGTCACACTTACGGACTAAGTCTTCTGCATCCTTGTGAGCTGTCAACCAGAAAAATCCATGTCGAAAAGCCTTGGCCACTAAAGATTTTGACCCGGCATGATGTCCACAGTCGCCAGCATGAATTTCACTCAAGATCTGCCGGCCCTCCACTGGTGATACGCAGTGCTGAAAGACACCCGTCACACTACACTTATGTAACTCACCATTGATAATTATCATAGACTTAGACTGCCGGGTGATCTTTCTGGCCAGACCCTCCTCCTGAGGTAACTCGCCGCGTGTCAGATACGCCAAATAAGGCATAGTCCAGTCTGGGATGGCATGTAGAGCCGCCACCAATTCCGCTTCCGGGTCAGGAATAGCCAGATCCTCCTCAGAGGGTATCTTGACAGTCGGATGATGCAATACATCCAGAAAAACATTAGGTGGTACCGGCTTTCGTTGAGAACCTAACTGTGACAAAGCATCAGCCGCCTCATTCCTGCAACGATCAATGTGATCCACCTGGTACCACTTGAAGTGACCGACAATGATATCAACCGCTTGTCGATAAGCCGCCATCCACGGATCCTTGGAGTCCCAAATACCTGAAACTTGCTGAGCCACCAGATCTGAGTCACCTAAACATCTGACCCAGCTTAAATTCATCTCCTTAGCGACTCTGAGACCATGGAGCAGTGCCTCATACTCAGCTGCATTATTAGTACAAGGGAACATTAACCGGAGCACATAACAAACTTGTCACCCTTGGGGGAGGTGAGAACAACTCGTGCACCGGACCCCTCTAGATGCTTGGACCCATCAAAGTGTATAGTCCAATACGTGTTATCCGGCTTCTCTTCGGGGGCTTGACATTCGGTCCAATCATTTATGAAATCCACCAAAGCTTGAGACTTAATTGTTGTACGAGGAACATACTTGATGTTAAGAGGACCCAGTTCTATGGCCCACTTGGCAATCCTCCCTGTAGCTTCTCTATTTTGAATGATATCTCCCAACGGGGCGGAACTGACCACTGTTATCTAGTGCCCCAAAAAGTAGTGTTTTAACTTGCGGTTGGCCATGAAAACTCCATATACTAACATCTGCCAATGCAGATACCTCTACTTAGACTCTGCCAAAACTTCACTAATGTAATAAACCGGCCTTTGCACAGGATATTCCTTCCCTGCCTCCTTTCGCTCAACCACAATTGTTACATTGACCGCTCTGTTGTTAGCCGCCACATAAAGGAGTAATGGCTCTTTCTCAACCGGGGCAGCTAACACTGGCGGCTCAATCAACTGTTTTTTAAGAGCTTCAAGTGCTTCGGCCGCTGCTTTGCTCCACTTAAACTTGTCTATCTTTTTCATCATCTGGTATAAGGGAATGGATTTCTCCCCAAGCTGGCTTATGAAGCGGCTCAACGCAACAATCTGTCCTGCAAGGCGCTGAACTTCATTAATGCACATCGGCTCTCCTAAAGAAGTGATAGCCTTAATCTTATCTGGGTTAGCCTTGATGCCTCGCTTAGAGACCAAGAAACCCAAAAGCTTTCCTGCTGGAACACCAAAGACACACTTCGTCGGGTTAAGCATCATCTTGTAGACCCGGAGATTGTCAAAGGTTTCTTTCAAATCCTCTAGGAGAGTTTCCTTCTTTTTGGATTTAACCACGATGTCGTCTACGTAAGCATGAACATTTCGGCCAATCTGACTGTGAAGGCAGTTCTGCACACATCGTTGGTAAGTCGCCTGGGCACTCTTGAGCCCGAAAGGCATGGAGACGTAACAGAACGCCCCAAAAGGTGTAATAAACGCCGTCTTCTCCTGATCTTTCATTGCCATCTTAATCTGGTGATATCCTAAATATGCATCCAGGAAGCATAAACTTTCACATCCGGCTGTAGCATCAATAATTTGATCGATATGAGGGAGTGCAAAAGGGTACGTCGGGCAAGCCTTGTTAAGGTCCGTGTAATCTACACACATACGCCAAGTGCCGTTCTTTTTTAGCACTAGCACCGGGTTAGCCAACCACTCCGGGTGAAAAACTTGCACTATAAAGCCTGCGGCCAAGAGCCGGGAAACTTCCTCCCCAATAGCTTTACATCTCTCTTGGTTGAACCGTCGTAGAAACTATTTGATCGGCTTAAACTTTGGATCCACATTAAGATTGTGCTCAACGAACTCTCTTGGTACACCCGGCATGTCAGAAGGCTTCCATGCAAAGATGTCCCGATTCTCACGGATGAATTCGATGAGCGCGCTTTCCTATTTGGGATCCATGTGAGCCCCAATGATGAACTGCTTGGATGAGTCGCCCGGATTGAAATCTATTGCCTTGGTATCATCCGCTGAAAACTTGAGTGGCGGCTCAACTTCTGTCGTAGGCTTCTTCAACGGGGTCATATCCTCCGGGTCAACGTTCTCCTTGTAGAATTTCAGCTCCTCCTGAGCCCAATTAGACTCTACATACGCCGCATCTCCTTCCTCACACTCGAGAGCTGTTTTCCTATTATCGTGGATGGTAATTGTACCATTTAAGCCGGGCATTTTGAGTTGCAAATAAACATAGCAAGGCCTAGCCATAAATTTGGCATAAGCCGGCCTCCCAAATAGTGCATTATAAGGACTTTTGATTTTGACCACCTCGAACCACAAGGACTCCACCCTGTAATTATACTCATCGCCAAAAGCTACTACCAATGAAATCCGGCCCAACGGGTATGCCGATTTACCCGAGACCACACCATGAAAAACGGTGGAGGAAGATTTAAGGTCTTTGTCAAGCAACTTCATCAACCGGAAAGTGTCATAGTAAAGGATATTGATGCTGCTACCTCCGTCCATAAGCACTTTATTCACCATATAGCCATTCACCTGAGGGGCCACAACTAGAGCCAGCCGGCCCGGGTCATCTACCGTGGCGGGTGATCCTCCCGGCTCCACATTATGTTATACTCAGTCCACGGTAAATATCGCAGGAGAGCCGGAGCAACCGCATTAACTGCTCGCCTCCGCAACCTCTCGTCTCGTTCATTGTGACCGGTCGTGAATACGTGATATTGTCCAGAACTGAGCTTCTTCGGGTTACTCTGAAACCCGGACTGATTGCGCTGCTGCTGATTGTTATTGTTGCTGTTGTTGCCAGGATGCTGTTGGTGCCCCCCTTGGTTATTCTGACCCAGATGCCCATTTCCTGAACCGCCGGCGCCGAATCCAGCCCCTGATCCGCCGTGCCCTGAGCCGCCAGGCGGGCTACCGCCCTGATTATTACGCGGTTGAGAATGCTGGTTTTTGAATCTCTGCATGATAAAAGAATCACCCCACGCATGAAACGCCGGCTTGTCAGGCGTGTTGTGCTCCGGACAAGGCTTCCTAAGCGCTTCTTCTAAATTAAAAGGGCCTCTGTTCCTTTGATGAAACGGCCTGAATTTCCATTCCCCTTGGGATGGTTCTGTCCTGTGTTGGTATTTGCCACTAGCTCTGACCCGCTATCAGCGCTCTTCCGCTTATTCTGATTCCCATTGTTCACAAAAATTTTCCTTGATTGTTTTTCTTCCCTTGATTGGCTTTCTCATCATCGGAGCCTGGATCCTTGGTGTTATCTGAGTCGGCATACTTTGTCAAGGCCGTCATGAGCTCTCCCATACGCTGACATGTGTGCTTGAGCCGGCCAAGCTTCTGTTTAAATGGAACAAAATGGTAGTTCTTTTCGAAAATAAGCACCGCTTGAGCCGCCGTGATCTGCTCTGAAGAGTGAATAATGGTCGACACCCGCCGGACCCAATGATGGGCCGACTCATTCTCCTGTTGAACACAATGGTCCAAGTCGACAATGGTCATAGGCTACTTACAGGTCCCCTGGAAATTCTTAATAAACTTCGCTCTTAGCTTCGCCCATGAGCTTATCGTGTTAGGCGGCAGACTTTTCAGCCATGTACGAGCCGGACCCTCAACCATCATGATGAAGTATTTTGCGCATACCGCCTCACTGACGTCCAGCATCTCCATGGCCAGCTCATAACTTTCAACCCACGCCTCAGGGGGTAGATCAGCTCTGTAATACGGAACCTTTCGAGGCCCCTTGAAATCTTTCGGTAGTCGTTCACTTCTCAGAGCCGGAGTTAAACATGGCACCCCTACGGCTCTGGTACTAACTACTCCCATTGAGCGGAAAGCGCCGGCTCTGGACGGGTTGCCGCTATCTCCGCCTCTCGCCTGTCTCTCGCCTGGTCCGCGAGGGCTTGTGCATCTAGAGCCGCCCGCTCGTCCTCCGGTGGTCCACGATGTGGATGACTGCTAGAACACACCGGCGACTCGTAGCGCCGGCTGAAACTTCGAATGGGGAGGGGGTGGAGTGAACCCGGCTCCGACTGTGAGCATACCTCTCTTGCTGGGCCATGGCCGTTTGTAAATATCCAATGGCGTTTTGCACATCCTCCGCAAAGGGTGCTTCATTTGGGATGGGAATCATCTCAAGCCGGGCGGCCGCTGCCACCATGTTCTCGGCCGGGTTAGAGTAATGACCCTCCGGTGTTGGAAAAGCCCTAGGTGAGATTTGGTTATGCCGGGGTGGATGAGTCGCCGGGCGTTCCATCGGGCGGCTTTCCGGCGCGCCCGTAACCCGCCTTGCACCGGGGGTGTTAAAAAGGTTCCTCGCTTCGTAATGTTCTGGCAGACGGGATTGATGCCTCCTCCGGTGCACCACGGCCGCTGACCTTTGCTCCAGCTCTAGATGGAAAGCATCGGCCTTGATACGCTCTGCTTCCTCCTCCATCTGGGTCTTCAGCTCGGCCATCCTTTGTCGTTCCTCTGCCATCCGGCCCTTGATCCGTGCCACCTCTAGATTCCTGGCTGCTTGATTATCCGGTGTTACTTCTGTGGTCGTGAGAGCTGTAAGTTCGTCCATCAATTCCACTAGAACCTGAGCCGGTGGCGGCGGGCTATCACCCGCTGCGGCGGCTCCCATAGCTGTGTCACCGGCGGCTGAAGCCGATCCTGCCATGAACACCGCCGCATGAACCGGGGGCCTCCATCTGACTCAAAGCCCTCTACCTCAGAATAGGTGTCGTAGTAGCCCCCAAGGCCACCGTTACTGAGCCGATACACTGATTATGTCTCCCCACTAGAGGACTCATCTTCCGAGCAAACGAGAGTTCCCTGTGACCCGGACACTTCCAGGTCCATGCCTTGAGTGAAGCCCACGAGAACATGATTTTGACCTGGATGGGCATGGGCAGGCCGCACAACACTCGTAGATTGGAGACGTCGAGCCGGCTCGATGATGTTGGTGCAGATGTCCGGCCCGGGTGTAGATCCATCAACCTTTTCGATGAAAACCTGGATCCTGCCGAACGGAACCCGGAATCCATACTCCACAGAACTAGCATCAAGCCCCCAGGCGGCGTCATCGATGTAGAGCCGGCCGCGGAGACTCTTGCTCATCTTCCAACCACATATCCTTCGAGGCCTGGGAGAGAGCCCTTTGAGAACTCAACACCACCAAACGCTAGCCCCAAGGTGGGCGCCAACTATCGTGGTTTTATCACGGTAGATGTCCGGGTGAACGGACTTAGATTTGAGGCCATCGCTAACGGGGTGGACTCAAAGGGGTTAGTTGGGACGAAAGACACGGATTTACCCAGGTTCGGCCCCTCAAGTCGAGGTAATAGCCTACGTCCTACTTGTGTTTGTATTGCTTGTGTATCGATTACAAGGAGCTAGAAGCTTGACCTAGTTCTTGATCACCTCTCCTCTAAGTCGCCCCGGGTTTGCCTTTATATAATAGGTCAGGACCACCGGGTCATTACAATTGCTAACCGAGTCTCTCTCTATCTTCTTGTCCAAGCTGTCTATGAGTCGGCATGCATGCCCTGGTCTTCTCCGTCCAGGCCGTTTGTACGGCCCACACCTTGAGCCGCCTATCTTCCTGGGCCACCAGTCTTACGGCTCACCTTTGGGCCGGCTCACGAGCCAACAACATGATCCGGAGCCTCCGGGGCAGGTCATATCGTGGGGTCATATCCCCAATAGTTACTAAGTTCCAAAATAAATACTGAAGGGAGACATAGAGGCATAATGCCAACGGCTTCAGCAGCGATCCCAACGCCGTTCCCGACACGCATCAGGAATTCATTCTTTGCTAGCTTGCGCACCTTCTGAAGCCCCTGTATCGAGCTGCAAATGTGAGCAACCGATCCGGTATCAAATACCCAAGACTTAGAATTTTTGCTAGCAAGCAAAACGTCAATGACATTAACTTGTATAACAATTATACCTTTTTCGGTTTTCCCAGACTTCTTATCTTCCAGATACTTCTTGGAGTTTCTCTTCCAGTGTCCTGTGCCCTTGCAGTAGAAGCACTCAGTTTCATTCTTGGCTCCGCCCTTAGATTTGCGTTGGAAGCCGGTCTTACCGGCGCCCTTGCCCTTCTTTGGCTTGCCTTTCTTTTTGAAACTGGCAGTTTTATTCACAAGCAACACTTGCTTGCGATTTTTCTGCAGTCCTCCTTCAGCAGTTTTCAGCATGGCAAGCACCTCATTTGCTGTTTTGTCCATCCCATTCATGTTGTAGTTCATGATCAAACCGCCATAAGATGGGGGTAGTGAACCTAGCAACAAGTCCATAACATGCTCTTCTGGAAGTGGGAATTCCAGGATTTTAAGCCTTTCAGCGTAGCCAATCATATTGACTACATGCTCGCTAACTGAACTGCCCTCAGCCATCTTGGTCTCTGCCATCACTTCCATGATGTCAAAACGTTCAGAACGTGCATTAAACTTGTAAAGAGCATCCAGATCCTTGATCATATCAAAGGATTTATGGAATTCAAAACGATTTTGAAGCTCTAAACTCATGCAAGACAACATGAGGCACTGCACTAAGTTGTAATCATCATCCTTAGTGGCCCAGACATTTTGTATCTCTGCCGCGGCTATTGCCGCCGGTTTAGGAGGAAGAGGTCCGTCAAGCACGTACACTTTCTTAGCACCTCGGAGGACAATCTCAGGGTACGGACCCAGTCCGCATAGTTGTTTCCATTCGCAGCTAACTTCTCTTTCTCTAACATAGGGCCTAAGTTGAACGCGGTGTTGCGAGCCATTTGATCTACAACAGAAAACACAAGTTCAGTTAGACTTTGTTCATAATGATTTTTGGCACTAGTGAATAAACAATTTTTATTCTATGGTGCACTCCCACTCAAATCAATATCTCTCATAATTGATTGTGAGTGATGCAAGACCCAACTTTCAATTCAGCATCAAGGATGTAACCATCTCAAGTGACGAGAATTTCGATTGGTAGGCCAACTTGCCAATCACATCTCTATGTGACTCTTGTTCATCTTTCGATGCGTGTGTTCCGAGCTCATGACTTTCATCCCTGAACGTTAAGACAACCAAGTGATCTCGCTGCGAGGTCTCAACTCATCCGTCTCACACTTCTCTAATCGTTCGTACCCATGTAACCGTGTGATACCCCGAAGAGATAGGTGCCGTGACGGTGCTACACTTGAGAGAACACTAACTACTTGATATTTTTTAGTGAGAGATCACCCTAATAAAAAGCGACTACCGCACAATTAAGAAGGGTGCATCAAGAGCGATAAACATCTCAGGCAATTCATAATAGCATGATATGGTATAGCCCTTTCTGACGGAGAAGTCAAGTATTTCTTCGTCTTCGGCATTCGCGTCGGTGTTCACCTTTGCGAAGATTGCCACCACCTTGTCGATGCACTAGATAATATTGCTATCTCTATAGCTAATAAAATAAGTGCATTACATAAGGTTGACACACAGGTCATTAAAGTGCAATCATATAGCTCCAGCCATCATGCCGAATCATGACACGCAGGTCATGTTAATTACATCATATAGCCATCTCATACATAATCAAATTGAATATGAGCATTGCTATACCACATCATATGCAAACCATCCTGCAAAACCAAGTTAGACGCCTCTAATCGGTTTATACAAAATTTTATTTTACTTGGCTTCTAAGGTTTTGACTCAAACCGCAGCTACCAACGTTTATCATCAAGTATGATAATTCAAGTTGCTAGATTAACTTTCCAGGGTGTATGAAACACGAGATAATAAAATCCCGAGCCCCATACTAAACTTCGTCATATGCGTGACCCCCGTGTAGATCATATCTGCATTGCCCTTTCGTCTGCAAAACATCCATCTTTCTTTAACTATGGTGGAACCCAAAGAACTGTTAGCACTTCGTTGATCTGTCAATCAGCATACTCGGGAGCAGCATGAAAGGATCGCGGATTGCCAGAACTTTGTAAGATTCCACCATTCCGTCAAGATCAGGACTACGCAAATTCACGGGAAGCAACAGGAACATCGGGTAACAGATTTCATCTGCTACCCGCACAAATAATTTTCAGCAATAGCTCTCATCTACTACAAAATTATACTATGCAATACCCATACATCTCATGTATTCTAGATCATAACATGCATCTACTCATAGCCTGGCTCTTGATGCCACTATCGAGGAATGCGACAGAAATTAAAAATTTCCGGTATAGCGAGCATGCCCAGGACCACTATGGAGACTGCATACAAGGTTTGATCTGATCCGTACCGACTCGAAGCGCAGCGGAAGAAGAGACGGTGGAGATTGTTGGTGCACATCCCCGCAGCTAGGATTTTACAACCTCCCAACCGCGTACTCTCTTGTCGGAGAGCCCTTCGGGGGGTGGTCGGACAGTCCCCCGGATGATGTCGCGGACAGCCCTTCGGGAGGACCCTCGAAACTCGAACGGAGACTCGAACAGCCCTACGGGAGGACACACGAACAGCCCCTCAGGCAAAAGATCGAAACTATGACCTCTCTATGGGGTTGCACACATACGATGTCATCTATCCGGCAGGGCTTCGCCGTCAGAACTAGTTCCTGCCGAAACCCAAACAGCCTTTCGGCTCTACGAAATACTCTTTTCGTGGGAGGGAGAGAGAGAGCTTGCAAAGAAAAACATGTGTATGAGAGCACAAGGATGAAGAGATGGAAGCCAACATCTCCTCTATTTATAGGAAAACACAGAGGTAGGGTTGGGACTTCAAAATAACAAACTACCCCCACTTTATGTCACACATAAAAAATAATAAGAAGGAAAAGAGGTGCCATGTGGAGCTCCATGGAGGAGCTCCACCCTTGGCCGACCAACCCTTGGGGGGCCCCCATGAGGAGCTACCTTGCTCCCCAATCCCTTCTAGAAGCCTTTTTGGAAATATCCAAAAAGGTGCTTTTCCATAAATATCCAAAAAGCACTTTTCACTATTCATGACGACATTTTTCAGCGTCTGATCGAACTGAAAATATTTATGTGGGATTAGAACAATTCTAGTACCCCACTAAAATAATTTTTAATGCGATCCGGAACAATTCTGGAATAGTGATTTTCATCTGCGAAAAGCATCTGAAGCGGTTCCGGCAGCTCCGGAACATTTCCGGTTTTTCTTCCGAAAAATTCCTAGAAGTTTCTAGAATGATTCTGGCACCCTCCAAGAATTATCAGGCATGTGCCGAAACCAATTTGACTTAATGGTATCCCCTGAAACTACTTTTTAGTTTTACCAAAACTGTTCCGGTGTCCTGTGTGCGGAACTTTTCCGATGTCCGAAACTTTTCCGGTGTCCGAAACTTTTTGGTGATTTTCTCTCACACTCCCTGTCTAGTATTCAACAAAAAGATGACCCTAAAGCGTGTGACCCTATAGGTTTGGTGAAGCATAGACATGACCCGGAACCCCTTCCGATCAATGATCAACATGGGAGCCGTGGACACCCATATTGACCCCTATACCCACACGAATGAATATTCGAGTGAACCTCTAGTTGCCGTGAACTATTCCTGTTGCTTCATGATATGTTACAATCACCCGAGGTGAGACATGTAGGCATCCTCGTGGATCACAACTTGTCCACTATGCCAGTTACCTCGTTGCCGGTATTGTTCTCTTTTCTCGTTCCCGTGTTCTGGCATCCCCGTGATCAAATCACAAAGTGTCTGGCCAGACAATGATGGATACCGAAACACCGAGAGGGCCCAGAGATATCTCTCCATCGTCGGAGGAGCAAATCCCAATCTTGAGCTATCAAGTTACTTGACATACTTTTCCATGAACCCGTAAGCCGCCTTAATAGCCACCCATTTACGGATGACGTTTAACAAACCCCAAAGTTCATGAAGCAAGCATGAAGAAACTCAATACTCTCATGGTCTAAGGAATTATGCAAACGTTAACCATCTTTGTGTTATTTACCATTAACTTGTGACGAATGTATCTCATAGCATAACATCAATTCGGATCGATTCAACACAAGTGTTCTACCAACATCATGCCCTCAAAATTGCCGGCATAGCCATGCCCATGATCAGGAAAACAGGACCATCATGCAACACTTGAGCCAGTCTTAGAGGCAAGACTAGGAATACAATTTACCGTTTATTATACCACACGTGCACATGAGTTTCCCTCCAAGCCTCGTTTAATTTGTAGACTCGAGAATCATTGCAGTTATAGCATGGAACATAAACATTCATTACAAACTTTGGAGATACAAAATAACTATTATTACTGCCTCTAGGGCATATCTCCTACACATACCACATGATACAACCCAAAGATTAATCAAAATAGGCAAACAACTCAGAGAAAACAGAATTTGTTAAAAAGAGAACAGTCTGTAGCAATCTGAAAACTTCATATACTTTTCTAACACAAAAAATTCTGAAATATTAGGACAAGCTGGGAAATTTGTATATTAATGTTTTTTAAAATTTTCAGACTCATTCGGTGCTCTTAAAAATTCGGAAAATTCCTGGACTGAGCGCATAAGTTTCTATTTTTCAACAAGATCAAATCAACAACTACCATAGATCACCCCCAAGGTTTTACTTTGCTCATAGAATAATTAAAACACCAAAACATAATTATTACAGAAGTAATAATGTGGGAAACACTCAAAAACAGGAGCAAAAACAGAACACAAAAATAAAATTGGGTTGCCTCCCAACAAGCGCTATTGTTTAATGCGCCTAGCTAGGCAAAACGTAATAGATCTAGGTATTGTCATCTTTGGTATTAGCAACTATTGTGGGGACCTTCTCAAATCCAGGGGTTCTTTCCTTTTTCCCACATTTGTGGAGGAAGGATCCATCTTAATATCTAGAATATCCAATCGCTTAATGCAAAGGGTAAGCAAGGTATTCAAGCGATTTAGCTTCCCATTGATATGTTTAAGGGGTTCGTGATATTGTTGCAACTCAACCAACTGCTTATGTAAATCACCCAGTTTATCGAGAACTTAAACAACATCTTGTGAGAAAGCAAAACCCTTTTTTGGTGGAGGAACCCCTAAAATCCCTTCCAAAACTTCATAAGCAGCATTTGCATCTAGCTCAATAAAATTTCCTTTTGAGGCAAAATCTAATAGCTCTCTGTGATGCAAAGTTAATCCAATGTAAAAATTCAAAGCAGCACTTTTGCATCTCCCTTTAAATTGGAAATACGATAAGATTCCATTTGCCTATACCAGGCATCTTTCAAATTTTCCCCTTGGTTTTGTTTGAAGTAAAGAACTTCAAAATCTGGTGACAAGGGGGACATAGCAACGCTAAACATAACAACAAGAAGAAGATCCGACATGAAAGGAAGGCAAACGAAAGAAGGTCAACAAAAAGGCAAATCTTTTTGGTGTTTTCAGAAAATCATTTTCGAAGTGGGGGAGAGGAAAATGAGCGGCAAATGGCAAATAATGTAAATGCAAGAGATGAGTTTGTGATGGGTACTTCGTAGGCTTGATGTGTATCCTCCCCGGCAACGGTGCCAGAAATCCTTCTTGCTACCTCTTGAGCATGCGCCCTTGAAGAGGAAAGGGTGATGCAGCGAAGTAGATACGTATTTCCCTCGGTTGTTGAGAACCAAGGTATCAATCCAGTAGGAGGAACAAGCAAGTCACCAATGGTTGCACCTACACAACCAATTAAACTCTTGCACCCAACGTTATAAAGGGGTTGTCAATCCCTTCATGATTATTTGCAAGGATTAGATCCGATAGATCTAGATGTAAACAAGAACAGAAAGTAAAAGGTAAATAAATTGCAGAAAAGTATTTTTGGTATTTTTGGTTTATAGATCTGTAAGTATATTATGGAAAGTAGACCCGGGGGCCATAGGTTTCACTACAGGCTTCTCTCTTGAAGGCAAATATCATGGTGGGTAAACAAATTACTGTCAAGGAATTGATAGAAAAGAAAATAATCATGTAGTTATCCAAGGTAATGATCATGCATATAGGCATCACGTCCGTGTCAAGTAGACCGATATGATTCTGCATCTACTAGTATTACTCCGCACAATGACCGACTCCTGCATGCATCTAGAGTATTAAGTTAATGAATAACAGAGTAACGCATTAAGAAAGATGACATGATGTAGAGGGATAACCTCAAGCAATATGATGAAAACCCCATATTATAACCCTTGATGGCAACAATACAATGCGTGCCTTGCTACCCATATTATATCACTAGGTGAGGACACCGCAAGATTGAACCCAAAACCAAGCACTTCTCCCATTGCAAGAATTACCAATCTAGTTGGCCAAACCAAACCAATAACTCGAAGATACTTGCAAGGATATGAAATCATGCAAATAAGAATCCAGAGTAGATTCAAATAAGATTCATGGATAATCTGAACAGAAACTCACAATTCATCGGATCTTGACAAACACACCACAAAACACGATTACATAGGATAGATCTCCATGAAGATCATGGAGAACATTGTATTGAAGATCAAATTGAGAGAGAGAAAGCCATCTAGCTACTATATATGGACCCGTAGGTCTATGGTGGACTACTCACGCATCACCGGAGGGGCAATGGAGTTGATGTAGATGCCCTCCGTGATCGAAACCCCCTCCGGCAGATTACCAAAAACGGCTCCAAGATTGGATCTCTTGGGAACATAGGCTTCCGGCGGCGGAAAAGCTTTTGCGTGGCTCCTTTTGGTTTTGGGGGAATATTTGTGAATTTATATCGCAAGAATTAGGGTTTGGAGACCTGCGGGAGGCGACAAGCCTGCTAGGCGCGGCCAGGGGGGCCGTGCCTAGCAGGCTTGTGGCTCCCTGGCACCTCCCCTGCCGTGTACTCCAAGCTTGATCGATTTGTTTCCTTCCAACAAAATTCCTTCCAAAGGTTCTATTCTGTTTGGACTCCGTTTAATATTCCATATCTACAAAACTCAAAAACAAGGGGAAAACAGAAACTGGCACTAGGCTCTAGATTAATAGGTTAGTCCCAAAAATAATATAAAATAGCATATTAATGCATATAAAACATCCAAAACAGATAATATAATAGCATGCCATCATCGAAAATTATAGATACATTGGAGACGCATCAGTCTACAAGATGATGCTTAACCTGGCAAAGTGTGTTTTTGGTGTACCTACAGGCAAGCTCTTGGGATTCTTAGTCTCTGAGAATGGCATTGAAGCTAACCCGCACAAGATAAAGGCTATTACTTCCTTGTCCAAGCCGACGTGCATCAATGATGTTCAACGCCTGGCAGGTCGAATTGCTGCACTAAGCAGGTTCATAAGCCGCCTGGGCAAGAAAGCTATTCCTCTATACCAGATGATGAAAAAGACAGATGACATTGTCTGGAGCAAGGTTGCAGACGAGGCGCTTGAGGCACTCAAGAGGCAGTTGGCTGAGCCGCTGGTCTTCGCTGCTCCGGCTGAGAAAGAACCTTTGCTATATACGTGGCGGCTAATAATAGGGCATTCAACACCATGATTGTTGTGGAGCGTAAGGAGGCAGGGAAAGAGTATCCCGTCCAGCGGCCAGTTTACTATGTCAGTGAGGTCTTGATAGAATCGAAGCAAAGGTATTCGCATTGGAAAAAGTTGATCTATGGGGTGTTCATGGCAAACTACAAGTTGAAGCATTACTTCCTTGGACACCAGATCACGGTTTAGCTCTGCCCTGTTGGGAGATATTATCCAAAATAGAGAGGCCACTGGCAGAATTGCTAAGTGGGCACTTGAGCTTGGGCCCCTCAATTTGAAATATGCACCTCGTACGACTGTCAAGTCTCAAGCCTTGGTGGACTTCATAAATGATTGGACAAAAAGTCAATCGCCTAAGGAAAAGTCAGACAACACATACTGGACGATTCACTTTCATGGATCTAGGCAATTGGAAGGCTCGGGGCTGGAGTTGTTTTAACTTCCCCACGAGGTGACAAATTCTATTATGTTTTAAGGCTAATGATTCCTTATACTAACAATGTAGTAGAATATGAGGCTTTGCTTCATGAGATCCGGGTGGCCAAGGAGATGAACTTGAGTCGGGTCAGATGTCTTGGCGACTCAGACCTGGTGGCTCAGCAAGTCTCTGGCACATGGGACTCAAGGGACCCTCGTATGGCGGCTTACCGCCAGGAGGTTGATGTTATTGCTGTTCATTTCAAGGGTTATCAGGTGGATCATATTGATCGGCGTAAGAACGAGGTGGCTGGTGCGTTGTCTAGGCTGGGTTCTCAGCGTAAGCCGGTGCCTCCTAATTTGTTCTTGGATGTATTGCATCACCCGTCAGTCAAGTTACCGACGGAGGAGGATTTGGCTATACCTGACCCGGAGGGGCAATTGGTGGCGGCTCTTCGTGCGATCCCGGATTGAATGATGCCTTATCTGGTGTATTTAACCCATGGAGAGTTACCTCAAGATGAGAATTTGGCGTGGCAGATCACAAGGCGGTTTATGTCTATGATTATCAAAGACGGCGAGTTGCATCGACGTAGTGTGACTGGAGTTTTTCAGCGTTGTGTCTGTCCTGATGAGGGCCATGAAATCTTGCAAGAAATCCGTGCTGGTGATTGTGGTCATCACGCCGAGTTAAAATCATTGGTGGCCAAGGATTTACGCAACGGTTTGTATCGGTTCACATCTCGTAAAGACGCGGAGGACTTGGTTAGTAAGTGTGACGGGTGTCAGAAATTTGGGCGTCGTGGCCACGTGCCGGCTCAAGAGAAATGGATGATACCAATCACCTATCCATTTGTGGTCTGTGGGCTTGATATGGCCGGACCTTTCAAGAGGTCTAAAGATAAGAATACCCACCTCTTAGTGGCGGTTGACAAGTTCACTAAGTGGGTTGAGGTTGAGCCGGTTAGTAAGTGTGATGCTGCCTCAGCAGTTCAGCTCGTCAAAAAGTTGATGTTTCGTTTTGGTTATCCACATAGTATCATCACTGATAACGACACGAATCTGTCCAAGGGGGCTATGAAGAATTTCTGTGATGAGGAGCATATATGTCTTGATGTGTCTTTGGTGTCTCACCCACAGTCTAATGGTCAAGCTGAGCGTGCTAACTAGGAAATTTTGAGAGGTATCAAACGCAGGCTTATGGTTCCTTTGGAGCGCATGCCGGGCTGTTTGGTGGAAGAATTGTCGTTTGTTCTTTGGAGCATAAGAACAACCCCCAATAGGTCTACAGGCTTTGCGCCTTTCTGTAGGACCAAAAGTATGTCTAGAGGGGGGTGATTAGACTACTTGACCAGATAATAGTTTTGCCTTTTCCCAAATTTTAGTGTTTGCAGTTTTAGCATTCATGGCAAGTCAATTTCACCCTACACATGCGAAGTTTTTTGGAAGCCCTTATCCTCATTACGCCTAGCATTTAGTGGGCTGGATATTTACCTTATCAACAAATCCATAAGGGTTCTATTTGATTAGGCACATGAATTGGCACCTGAATCGGTCTAAGAGTATAGCAGCGGAAAATAACATCAAGCATGATTAAAAGGGATAGGTTAGGAAGATCAAACGCAATTGTAGACACGATGATTTTTTCCCGTGGTTCCGATAGGTGGCGCTATCATACATCCACGTTTATGGAGTCTTCAACCCACTGAGGGTAAAGGTCGCGAGAGTACACGGAGGGCTCCACCCATAAGGGTCCATGAAGTAGCAACCTTGACTATTCCATATGGCTTCCGTCCACAAAAGACTAGCCTCACTATGGGTAGATCTTCACGAAGTAGGAAATCTCCTTGCCCTTACAAACTTCTTGGTTCACTCCACAACACTAAGTAGGAGGCTCCCAAGCAACACCTAACCAATCTAGGAGGCACCACCCTCCAAAAGGTAATAGGCTCGGTAATGACGATGAACTCCTTGTTCTTGTGCTTCAAGATGAAAGACTCCTCAACAAACAATCACTCTCACACATGTTTGGCTTGGTCGAAGAGATGGGATTGGTGGAAAGCAACTTGTGGAGGCTAGAAATCAAGATCCATATGGTTGGAATGGAAGATCTTGATATCGACACAAGGGTAGGTGGTTCTCTCTCAGAAAATCTAATAGGATAGCTATGGAATAGTTTTGAGTGCTTCTCTTTCGAGTAGGTGGTGGTGGAGGGGTATATATAGGCATCCCCAAAAATCCACCCGTTACACACAAAATGACCAACTCGGTGACACCGATGTGTTAATCTTGGTGGTACCCAAGTGATCAAAAGGTGCCGACTTTTGAATCTCGGTGAGACCGATATATGAAACTCGGTTCCACCGATAAGGTGACCAACGGTCAGATTTCCAATATCGGTGACGCCGACCCAACAATCTCGGCGGTACCGAAAATGTGAATTTGCATAACAGAAAGTTGGCAACCTAAACTCGGTTGCACTAGTAAGGAATCTGTTGCACCGAAGTGGATAGGGTTTCGCTGAGTCTGTCTAGGTTCTAGAATCGGGGGCACCGGGATAGGAATGTTGGTGGCACCGATTTTGAATGTTTGGCTATAGACAGACTTTGGTGAGAGAGCTTGTGGATGTTTTTGGTGACTATCACTTGTGCATGTATGAGCATTTAGTTCGCCAACAAAACCTTACCCCCTTTTAATAGTATTGGCTTTCCTATGGACTCAAAGTGATTTCTTGCAAATGTAAAATGTAGAGTCCTCTTGCTTGAAGCTTGGCCAACCTATTTCCTTGCATCTTGGGGTAATTCCACAATCCTTTTTCCATCCCTATCATTGAACTTTTCCTGAAATAAACTTGGTGGAAACATTAGTTCAATGCCATATGTTGTTATTAATTACCAAAACCACCAAGGGAGCAAATGTGCTTTCAATCTCCCCCTTTTTGGTAATCGATGACAACATATAGATCAAAGCTTCGACAAAGATATAATCAATGAATATAATCGTCACTTTGAGAAGTTTGTGATAAGAAAGAGCTCCCCCTAAATTTGTGCATTATTTTAAATTTGCATTTGAATGCAAATGCACAATTGATTAGGTACATGGGTCACTTCTTACATGTCACATACAACTTGGTAGTGTGCGAGAATAACTAGAATGAACATCATAGCACAAAACTATCATCCAAAGATGAATGATCATCACATAAGCATTAAGATGATAGGAAATAGTAGCATCACACATTAAAAGCATATGATCAAACATCATCAAACGTGTATCACAAGCAATCAAAAGTGTATCACAGCAACCAAGAGACAATTTTTTTGAAAAAGCAATAAACACCAAAACGCTCTCTCACTCAAATCCTAAAGAGCTATATACACTTCTCCCCCTTTGGCAACAAGTTACCAAAAAGTTCAAAGGCATATATCTAAGCGTTCTTGGGCTGGTCTCCTCCGGTTGTTGATGAAGGAGTCGAGATGACAACGTTAGCGAAGATCTCTACATATGTCGTGAATGGAGTTGGAATGGCAGCTAGAGGAACTAGAGCTGATGGAGCAGGAGCTCAGGTGACAACATGATGAGCTGATGAAGAGGGCCTCAAGTCTGGAGCAGGCACAATGGCTGATCTAGCCTAAGTAGGAAACTGTGTGCATGTCCTGAGAGGTGATCCATCCTCCTCCTCCTCCTCCTCCTCATCATCATCATCAGAAGAAACCTGAGGGATGTGCACTGATTCAACTTCCTTCTAAAGCTCTATGACTGTCTTAGTCACCTTGTCCACCTTATCATTGAGGGTCTTGATTCTAGTTTCAAAGATCCTCACAAGACTGTTCTAGTTGTCTAGAATCCCCTTAATGTCCTTCCGCATGCCCTAAACTGATGAGATCAAAAGATCCATTTGCTCATTTCTAGATCTAGGGACTTCAGCATTAGTGGCTCTAGCTGCCTCTGCCTCTGCCTGAGTTGCAGCTGAAGTGGGATGATCTGGGTTGATCACCATGATGTTATCCTCAAGCTCTGGTTGTAGGGGCAAATGGGGACTGTCAAGAGCAAATATGTGCTTCTAAATCTAAGAGTTGATAAGCATTTGGATATAGGGTGCATAGCGGCAAGAGCGCTTCTCATCAGTAGCAACCCTCTTGACTGTCTCAACAATAAAGTCCATGACTCTAATCCTAGTGTGACTGTTAAGGTGGATCAGCATGTTGATAGAGTAGCCTCGGATCATCTTGTCATCTCCTGACTTGGGCATCAAAGTATGCCTTAGAATGGTGTTCATGGTATGGAGGCCATCTTGAAGATAGTAGATGGATCCTAGCTTGTGAGATTGCACTTTGTCTGTAGGGATAGGAGTATAGATGTCCTTCATGGCATTGTGGCTCGCCTTGGATTCCATGTAGATATCCAAGTCTCCATCCTAAACCTCAGGGACTCCTAGAAGTGCAGCCCATTCATCAATAGTGGACTCATATCTTGCTCCTTATGTCATCCATAAAATCCTACCATCTCCGTAGAAATGTGCAGTGGAGTAGAATTGCATGATCATTTCATCATTCCATACAGTAAATTCTCTACCAACAAACTCATCCAAACCAATGTAGTGGAAATTGTCTTGGACACTTGGAAACTAGTCCTCATTCTCCTTAATAAATTTCCACTCTACATACCTCATGTCACTCACAGCTGGACTATTGTCAAATAGCACATCCTCATAGAAATCTTGTTGCTCTTTGGTATAGAATCTGTAGTCCACGGTTGTCTTCTTCCTTTGGGCATATGGATCTATAGCTCTCCATGCCCTCAAACCCGAGTCTTTCCTCTTCTTCATATCTTTAGCAAGTGGATAGCTGGCATTATGTACTGGAAGGTGCGGTCTAAGTTTCATCAAGGTTATCAAGTCATCATCATGCTCAGCTCTGAAGGTAGTTCCCTTGTTCTTTTCAGAAGCTGGAATCTGCCTAGATGTCCTCTTAGGCTTTTCAGCAGCAGCCTTCTTGGATTTGGTGCTCCTGGATGTAGCAGACTTGGGCATATTATCAGCTAGAAGTTTCTTGCCTTTCTTCTTGGGAGGAGCCTTTGTAGCTGGCTCATCCTCCTCTTTAGTAGCCGCTGCCTCCTCTGGATCTTCATACATAGATGTAGGCCTGCCAGTCACATGGATTATCCTATTTCTGTATCTCTTCTCCCTTGTATTCTTAGGCATAAACTTCCTTGGGGGATCAATGGTCAATGTATCCCTAGCACTCTCAGGTGCTCTCATAGCTTCAGAGCTAGCATAGACTTTGCTAAAAACTCTCCTGGAAGAAGTGGCTTCAGTAGCAGACTTCTTAGCAGCCTTCTCTTGCTTCTTGGCAAGAATCTCCTCAGGGACAAAGTCTGAATCCTCCTCATCTGAATTCAGCTTCTTCCTGGACCTAGTAGCAGCCTTGGGCAACCCATGGTAGCTAGGGGTGCCTGGATCTGAAAATGTACTAGGCTCAGGGCTAGTGCATGAACTCATGTCAACACCCTGCTCTGGCAAATTCTAACTGTCCTCAACATCTGACATACTAACCCTATGAATAGAGTATAGAAGAGCAGAAGAAGATGAGTCATCACACAATTAGGTTGGTTTCTGAAAGATTGAACAAAAGATTTCCAAGGTTTTGCATTCTGTCATATGAAAATCGATCCAGCCGAAGCAAAGTTTTCGGTGCTACCGAGACTGACTATCCCATTAACAGAATGTTGGCACTCTTTTCGGTGAGACCGAAAAGAAGTACTAGGTTTCACCAAGATAGTTCTTAGCAACACAAAGACAAATCGGTGACACCGATTTGTTTGCTTCGGTTCCATCGAGTTCCATCGGGCGAAAGGCAAACCGTAGTAAATCGATCATTTGCTAGACTATAGGAATTTCTTGTGTATAGGCAGACGCGCAATAGGTGGCTCATAGAGAAAAACAAATCCAGTGCACAAGAATCAGACGGGGAGCGCAAAGGAGGTCGAATCTATACCCTAAATCAGCGTCAGATCCGCTACATCGGTGATGATGGAGAAGATTTCATCGACGGTGGTGATTCCCAGCGGCGGAGGAGCACAGGGGGGACAAGGGCGATGACCAGGTGTCTTGAAAACGGCAGCTGGGGGTTCTGAGGTGCGATGGGTTGAGGATGAATTTCAAAGCATCGGGGTCCACATTATATATACCACCACTGTCGGTGATGCTGATTCTATATTGTTGGTATCACCGAGTTCCTGAACTGTCAGTGACAGGGAAACTCGTTGTAACAGAGAATAAGGAATCAGTAGTACCGAGATAGGAAACCAGATCAACCCTAGGCATTCGATGAGACCGAGATTTTGGGGTTGGTTCCATCGAGATACACTTGGGAGGTTTTAATGGTGAGTCCTTGTCGATACGGAACTCCGAGTGCTCCAGACACAGAGGGATCGAAAAGTATTTGTTCAAATTTTGTGATGCAGCATGAATAGAATATGAGGTGAGAAAGCATAGATATCTAAAGAGTGTTCCTAGATATTCTTGTTCATCCAATTGGCAAAACATAAATGAAAGACCAAATAGCAACAATTGGATGTCCTCGAATGAGAAAATAAATGCAGACCAACATGCTCACATAATAATATGTCAAATGAAATCATGACAAACATGCACAAACACTCTAGCATCTAACAAGCACTTGGGCGATGACGAAGTCATCTATATATGAGTATGTGAGTTAGGAGCCAAGTAAGAATACTTGATCATAGGTCATACTCATCATTTAAGCACAAGTGGGGTTACCACTTTTACATAAAGCATTTAATGTTGTCACATACTAAGAGATGCTTTGACTCAAGTATTAGAGTAAATCTCCCCCTTGGTGTGACACCCCCCCATAAGAGGGATAAACTAACCTTGGGTTTTGTCAATGAAGACTTCATGTTGGTGAGGTAGTGGTGGATGCTCAAAGTTGATGAAGATCACCAAGAGTTGTGAGCATCCTTGTTGTTTCCTTACTCTTCTCGCCTACATGGGTTAGTCCCAACACACAAGAGACAAATACAAGGATATCTATGGACATGGAGTGCGAAGCATGTGTTATGATGTCCATTGATTTGTTGATTACCTTGTCCCTTGCTTACCTTTGAGGGAATGTGTGACTCCTTGAACTATTGCATAGGGTTGATGTCGATTGCAAATAGATCTTGCCAATAATGAACGTGAGTGAATTTCATTGGCGCAGTCACCCCTCAAGAACTTTCTAGTTATTCTTATTGGGTACCCACATCAAGTTGATGGGGATCCTTGGTGTTGTAGTAGCCTTTGTAGACATTGAGCTTGAAGTATCCTTGGGAACCCACTCCACCATAGCTAGGAATTCATCTTCATATGAGTCAATGTACTCTTGAAGCTTGTTCTTGCCCTTGAGCTTGTGGTCTTGTGGTGGAAGGTCATCTTGAGTGTTTGTCCCCTTTGTAAGAGTATTTTCATACTTCTACTTTTGAGGAACAAACTTGGGATTAGGATATTGACCTTCTTGAGCCAACACCACGATTCTTCCAGTATCCTTCGTGCTTGCGTACAATTTCCTCAAATTGCTTACACCCAGCAAGACTCTTGTAGATACCTTTCTGTATAATTCCTTCCAATAAAGGATTTTCTTGCTCAAGTTTAACTTGGCTAAGAGAATCGTCATTAGTGGAATCAATAGAACTACTAGGAGCAACATCATTGGGTTTAGCATTTTTATTGTTGCTACTAGATGAAGAACCTTTCTTGCCTTTGTTACTAGTTTGCTTGGATTTAACTTGTGGCATGAATGTTGACAAGAGTAGTCGTTTGGCAAGATAAGATGAAGTCTTCTTTTAGAGATCATCATTGATAGCTTTAAGAAATTCATGCTCTTGCTCCAAATTGAGCTTCTCGAAGCGTAGCTTCTCATGAGTTCTTACAAGCTCTCTATGACCTTTGAGAGTAGATTAATGGGCTAACTTAAGAGTGTTAAGTTCTTTAGTTAGTTCTTCTAGTTTCATCTTATCATTGTCAATCGACCTATCTTGACTAGCATGAGAATTATCAAGTTCATTTTGATCAACATCACAAGTTTTATTACATAGCAAGTCATCATCACAAAGCAAATCATCTTCATCACTATTGAAATCAAGATATTCAGGGTGTGATACCTTGGGGCCTTTAGCCTTGAAGCAACTTCCACTCCCTTTCTTTGGTGAATCAAATATATCAAAGGAGTTGGTAGTCGGAGCATGAAACCCATTCACGAACATGAGCTTGATGTTTTCTTCTTATGTAGCTCTTGGTGTACTTGCCATTCTTCTCTGAATACCTACTTCTCCTAGAGGGTCTTCATTCATAACGATCATCTCTACTCCTTCTTACTCTTTGAGGTGACTCATTCCTTGAGCTTCGTCTTCTAGGTGACTCTTCTCTTTGTTTGTAGGGAGCTGTGCACTCATTGAATAGTGTCCGGGCTTCCCACAATTGTAGAAATTGCGGTCTCGACTTGACGAACGCTTCTCATCATATCTTGAGTTTGAGTTTCTTTCTTTGCCCCTATTCTTATAAAACTTGTTGAATTTCTTGACCATGAGGCTTATTTCTTCATTGGTGACAAGGTTGTCGCTTGAAGTTGCGGGAGCATCACTTGTGTCCTTGTAAGCACCACTAGACTTGTTGCGGAGCTCTTCTTTATCTTTGAGTGTCATCTCATGTGCAAAAATCCTTCCAATGACTTCCGTAGGCTTGAGATCTTTGTAGTTGGGCATCATTTGGATTAATGTGCACACGGTGTCATATCTGTCATCCAAAGCTCTAAGTATCTTGTTGATGATGAATTTGTCGGTCATTTCATCGCTTCCTAAGCCAGCAATCTCATTGGTGATGAGAGGTAGCCTAGAGTACATCTCTACGATTCATTCACCATCCTTCATTTTGAACTTGTCAAGCTGACTTTGAAGAACATCTAACTTGGAACCTCTCACGGATTCGGTTCCTTCGTGCATATCAACCAAAGTATCCCAAATCTCTTTTGCATTCTCAAGACGGCTGATTTTGTTGAACTCTTTGGGGCATAGACAGTTGAAGAGAATGTCACATGCTTGAGCATTGAGTTGCAACATCTTCAATTCATCCGCGGTCGCTTCACGATCCGGTTCCCTTCCATCACCAAAGAATTCACCTTGCAAGCCAACACGAACAACATCCCAAACGGCAGGGTTATGACCAAGAATATGCATTTTCATTTTGTGCTTCCAACTAGCAGAATTAGTACCATCAAAGTACGTACCTCTACGGTGATAATTACCCTCACCAGACGCCATACTCTACTAGGTTGTGAGACCAATGCAATGGAGACCAAAGCTCTGATACCACTTGTAGGACCGAAAGTATGTCTAGAGGGGGTGATTAGACTACTTGACCGAATACAAGTTTTGCATTTTCCCAAATTTTAGTGTTTGTAGTTTTAGCATTCATGGCAATTCAATTTCACCCTACACATGCAAGTCTAAGAGTATAGCAGCAGAAAATAACAATAAGCATGAGTAAAAGGGATAGGGTAGGAAGATCAAATGCAATTGTAGATGCGATGATTTTTTCCCGTGGTTCCGGTAGGTGGCGCTATCGTACATCCATGTTTATGGAGTCTTCAACCCACGGAGGGTAACGATCACGAGAGTCCATGAAGGGCTTCACCCATAAGGGTCCACGAAGTAGCAACCTTGACTAATCCATATGGCTTCCGTCCAGGAAGGACTAGCCTCACTATGGGTAGATCTTCACGAAGTAGGCGATCTCCTTGCCCTTAAAAACTTCTTGGTTCACTCCACAACACGAAGTAGGAGGCTCCCAAGCGACACCTAACCAATCTAGGAGGCACCACCCTCCAAAAGGTAATAGGCTCGGTAATGATGGTGAACTCCTTGCTGTTGTGCTTCAAGATGATAGACTCCTCAACACACAGTCACTCTCTCACAGATTTGGCTTGGTGGAAGAGACGGGATTGGTGGAAAGCAACTTGGGGAGGCTAGAAATCAAGATCCATATGGTTGGAATGGAAGATCTTGATCTCAACACAAGGGTAGGTGGTTCTCTCTAAGAAAATCTGATAGGATAGGTATGTAATAGTTTTGAGTGCTTCTCTTTCGAGTAGGTGGTGGTGGACGGGTATATATAGGCATCCCCAAAAATCCAACCATTACACACAAAATGACCAACTCGGTGACACTGATGTGTTAATCTCGGTGGTACTGAAGTGACCAAAAGGTGGCAAATTTTGAATCTCCGCGGGACCGACATAGGAAACTCGGTTGCACCAATAAGGTGACCAACGGTCAGATTTCCAATGTCGGTGACGCTGACCCAACAATCTCGGTGGTACCGAAAATGTGAATTTGCATAACAGAAAGTTGGCAACCTAAACTCGATGGCACCGGTATGGAATCGGTTGCACCGAAGTGGCTATGGTTTGGCTGAGTCTGTCTAGGTTCTGGAATCGGTGGCACCGGGATAGGAATGTTGGTTGCACCGATTTGAATGTTTGGCTATAGATAGACTTTGGTGGGAGAGCTTATGGATTTTTTTGGTGACTATCACTTGTGCACATATGAGCATTTTGTTCACCAACAAAACCTTACCCCCTTTTAATAGTATTGGCTTTCCTATGGACTCAAAGTGATTTATCACAAATGTAAAATGTAGAGTCCTCTTGCTTTGAGCTTGGCCAACCTATTTCCTTGCATCTTGGTGTAATTGCACAATCCTTTTGCCATCCCTATCATTGAACTTTTCCTAAAATATACTTGGTGGAAACATTAGTTCAATGACTTATATGTTGTTATTAATTACCAAAACCACCAAGGGAGTAAATGTGCTTTCAGTTTCTTCATGTTCTATGGCGCAGAGGCTCTTCTCCCTAGTGATATTCGTCATGGCTCGCCCAGAGTGGTGGCTTACTTAGAAACTGACAATGAGGCGGCGCGTCAGGATGCTTTGGATGCATTGGATGAAGAGCGGGAGCTTGCAGCATCTCATTTGGCGATTTATCAGCAAGACCTGCGTCGTTATCATAGTCATAGGGTCAAGACCCGGACGTTCCAAGAAGGTGACTTAGTACTCCGTTTGATTCAAGACCAGTCAGATATGCACAAGTTATCACCTCCCTGGGAAGGACCATTTGTAATCAGCAGAATTCTTAACAACGGATCTTATTATCTCATGGACATACGAGAGAGTGACAAGAGTTGCACTTTTGGTGAAGAGACTAAGAGGTCGTGGAATATTGCTCACCTTCGGCCATACTATACTTAAGCCGCTAGCCGACTCTCATCAATGTACATATCTATGTCATTGTACAAACCATCTCTTATGATATAATAAAGTGGGAAACCCCGTGATTAGGGGCCTCTGCCGTGTTCTTCACACTGAGTGTCATACAAAGGAGTTGATCCTTCATCAGGTCATTTGGGGGCTTTTAAACCCTCTTGGCCAGGCTTTGTATGCCACAAGTTACATGCAAAGGAGTCGATCCTTAATAATGTCACTTGGTGTCTTTTAAACCCTCTTGGCTAGGTTTAAATTACAAAGGAGTTGATCCTTAAATTGGTCATTTGGGGGGGGGGAGCTTTCAACCCTATGGGCTAAGCTTATTAGCTTCTTTTGATCCGGCTTTCCGCCATCTCCAAGTTATATCTGTCTGTTTGTAACTTGCTACTCCACCATGTGACCCGCCGAACTCTTGACAGCTAATCTTGATAAGATACCCTGAACTTTTCTAAGTTATTCTTGCACAAAGACGTTGAACTTGTCAAGGTTTAAACGGGGGATTTTGTCACGAGAGAGTCGGCTTACAGTGAGCAAGGACAAACTCGTCTTGTCTACCATATCCCCTCCGCTAAGTGGCATGTTCACACTCTTAGGGATGTAATTCTTTTAAAGACCCTGAACTTGCTAAGGTTTAAATGACAAATTTATGTCACGTGAGGCCTGGTTTACAAGTTTTCAGGCTTTCCGCCTCGTCTCTTCGGAAAAAAATGTTTTCACAAAAAACAAGAGTTGTCTTATCCCGTCGTGCCTTTAAAGCCGGGTTATAGGATGAGATGTACAATTGTTTATTCTTGCAGGTACTCTCATGATAAGGTTCTAAGTTTTGAAAAATTTCCAGCTTGGCCCATGGAGTATAAGCTGCCTGACGGGTCAAAACAGCTAAAGTGCTCCTATATCAACAGTTGAGTTTGTTGAGTCGCTAGCGGAGCTTTCAAGCATAAACATCCAAAGTGCAAGAGCATGCAATCAAGAGTTTTCTACAACTATTACAAGGCTACTCAACAGCCCCTAGCATTGAAGGCTCAAAGTTTTTCGACAAATCTTAACCCGGTGGAGTAAAACAAGGCCGAGTTACATGATGCAGATTTCTTTCTTTAACTCGTCGTCAGGTCATCCTGCGTCGGGTCTTCGGTTTCATTGATCTGGAGATTGTCCACATCCCAATTGCAGCTAGTCAAAGCTTCAAACATAGCTTCATTGTGCATGATTGGAGATGGGTCAACATCAGGAGAAAAGAAGTGCTTACGACATTGAGGAATCAGGCTCCTTCCTTCAAAATTGGGACCTCGAATCCGCTTGTTGTCTTCGGAGTAAGCCGCCTGGCAGACTGATAGATCAGCCTCTGCAGCCAGTCGACTTGCAAGAACCCGGGAAGCTTTATAACTGTGAGAGTAATCTACTTCTATAAATTTTGAGTTGTCGTCCTTTAGTTGAGGAAAGCCGTACATCATTTCATCCGGAGTAAACTCCAGAGCATAAGCCAATGACTGGCTCAAGGAAGGAATTGCGCCCTTGCGGGCGGCTGATCTCTTTAGTTCCTCCACTTGCATAGGGATGCTAGACAGGATCTCCAACACGCCCTTCATGAATTTCTATACACCCTTTTCAGACATGACGGCTTTGATGGTAAGTAGAGAGCCGACATATAATTGTTCTGTTAAGGTGTATACAACCTTGAGCTTCATTAGGCTATTGTCCGACAGTTGGCGGCTCCGTGCACCTATAGGAAAATCAAGAATTTCTAAGCCACCAGAAAGGATTTTTGATAGCTTATCAACGGAAAAAGTGAATGCTTACCAAAGACATCGCCAATCATGCGAGAGATGTGGCCCTTCAGAGTGTTCCGTTCGTCAGTCGCCACTTTGAGCCGGCTCTCTGCATTGTCTACACGTTTAGTTAGGGCGGATTCTTGTTCTTCAGCAGATTTCTTGACAACTTTAAACGCCGCTTTGAGTACATCTACCTCAGTTAAGGCAATCTGGCATTTGGCTTCAGCCTCTGCTCACCCCTTTTGCTGCAAGGCGAGACTATTCTTCAGGTCTGTCAATTTTGGATTCAGCACCAATTAAAGATTCCTGCATGAAGAAAGATTATCAGTTTTAAGCCGCCAGTATGGCTCATAAAGTTTCTGTCAGAACTTGGTACAATATTTAAGTCCCAAGCAGATTGCAAGCAATTTACTTGACAATTGGGGGCTAATGTATCTCAACTCTTTCTTATCGAGCCAGCTCATTACTTAGGTAATGACCTGACCCTTGGGGGCTACAATTGGCGCTTAATCTATGATTGAGTGCCGTCTCATTACTTAGGTAATGACCCGGACCATGGGGGCTACAATTAGCGCTTAATCTATGATTGAGTGTCGGCTCATTACTTAGGTAATGACCCGGCCCTTGGGGTCTACAATTTCCTCGTGAGCTACGATTGAGTGTCGGCTCATTACTTAGGTAATGACCCGGCCCTTGGGGGCTACAATTGGCTCTTTAGATATGCTTGAGTGCCGTCTCATTACTTAGGTAATGACCCGGCCCTTGGGGTCTACATGGTAGTTTTAAGAAAGATTGCTAAATGAATGGAAGGTCAAGTTGACCTTTGGAAAAATCAACCGGCTCTTGGGGGCTGCATAAGCATATATGTAAAGATGCAATGTAAGCTTAGTACCTCATATTTTTTCTTCATCATGGCAACCAGGCTTGCCTCCATGTCCCGACTAGAAAATGGGCGACTCAAATAACCACGGTGCAGTTCATCAGCGGTAAGCTTATCCAAATTGGAAAGATCAGATGGAGTCTTTTCTTCCTTCAAGGGAGCTGCCTCGTCTTCTTTGACATGCTTGGATAGTGTATGTGAGGGAGCTGGAGGTTCATAAGTTGCCCCTATGATAACAACTTCTTCATGAGAAGCCACTTGTTCAGTTGACAGCCGGGGGCTGGGTGGCTTAGGAGCAGAATCTGGCTGGGCTTTAGGAGCCTCAATGTCCATGGCAGCCGGCTCAGCATGTGAAGGAACCTCAGCAGGGGCATTTTTGGTTGTTTTCGTAGGCTCTGTATGAGAGTCAGGAAAATTGGGTGTTGGGATCTCCGGGCCGTGGACATCAGGAGTTGCGGATGACCCAACCCACTTTCATCGTTTGGCTTGAGCACTGTGAGAAAATGTAATATTGGATAGGTCATGATAAAGTATGACGTATTAAATGCTTTTCGAGGCATAGAAACACATACCGCGAGTGACGGGGTTATTACCCTAGGTAGGCCAAAGCAATGGGGTTCTCCCCCTTCCACTTCGAAGGAAACTGCGTGGCCGGCTGTCCATGGCCGGCTAGAGGACGGCCGACTTGATGTGCTGCCGGCTGGCGACGCGGGCGGCTGGTCGCACGACCGGCTCGATCACCGGCCGGCTTGGTGCGGCCGGCAGCTTTCCGAGCCGCCTCCAGCCGTTGACCCAGGGGTAAATGTATGACGTCCCATCCCCCTGGGCACAGGTACGACGACAAGATGTGACCCCCACGACGGGCGGTCCTGTGGCCACACTGGCCGCTAACGCACCGGGCGCATGGCTATAGTCCGGCCGTCCAGGCCGTTGACCTTGGCGAGCGCGCCCGGGAGGGGAAACAGTGCCGGCATGCCCTCGTCCACTCGATTACCTGCCCCGGCGTGGCTACAGTGCAGCCAGCCGTACCGTAGACTTTGGCCGGCTGGCGCTAGACGACGCCTCCCGGGCGACCCGTGCCGCGGCAGGTGGGCGAGGGCTAATCGCAGAGCCAGCTGGCGGGCCCTAGCGGGAGATGGGACCGCTCAGCCGATGGACCCTACAGGGGATGAGACGGCACAAAAGGCGGGACCCCTGGCCAGCTGGAGAGACTGCCAGCCGGGTCCCCCCACCCTTGTAGTTTAGAACATATTATAGAGCCGGTGGTTGGCCTATAAAAAACCTCGATCCCCCCATGCAACGGGGACGGACGATCATTCGCACACACCCACACAAAGCTTTCCTCTCATACCATCACTAGCAATGGAGGAGAACGAGCCTGCTGCTCCTTCTTCCTCCTCTAGACACAGCTCTAGGAGAACCCTTGTAAACACAACTATCCATCCAACTAGGCCTAGCAGGACCAGGGGTATTACCTCCCACGGAGGGCCCTGAACCTGGGTAGATCGTGTGTCTCCAGCGCTTGTGCCCAATCTCGCACCCGGAGCCCGTCGGCGTCCTTCAGTCCGAACCACCTACCATAAGCCTACCCATGGCATCTGTCGTGAGAAAACGACGACAGTTGGCGGCCACCGTGGGGCCGTACGTGGCACCGGCCAGATTCATGCTCCGGGCGGGACCCCTCGCCATTCATCGCCGCAGCCGCACATCCAGGCGAAACCACGGGCTTGTAGGGCTTGCTCCGGCATACCCTGCGGGCGACCCCGTCGGCCTCCCGGCCGACATCGACGCGCTCACCGAGCGCTTCAGTAGGCTCAGCCTTGCCGAGGCTCCCACAGCAGACGAGTACCCCAGGCAGGTGCTCGTCTGCGCCGATCTGCCCATGGCCGTGGGCGCACTCGCTGCGACCTAGTCTAGCAGCTCCCACGATCGCGTGGGGGCAATGGCCATCATCCCCTTCACCTCCTCCGGACGTGCGCGGGCCGGGGTTGGCGCCGCTGCAGCTTGCTCGGCACTTCTAGCCCGCTCGGTGCGGACCCCGAGGGCTTGAGCACCCCTATCGTCCCGACGGCGAACCCCGACACCACCGCGGCTGACCTCGAGGCGGTTCACCACGTCCTATTCGAGGATGCCACCGCCCTCGCGGCCACGCGATGCCACATAGAGGCTGCTTAGCGGGAATACGCTTCCACTTATGGTCTCACCCCGGCTGGCACCAAGCTCAGCCTGCGTGGGGACGTGCGCGACCGCGGCCGCGTGGTCGCCAAAATCATAGGCGGCAAGACGCCCGTCTACGACACCCCCGCAGCCAACCTGCGGGCCCTCAATGTAGCCTATGAGGACTTGGCTACCTTGGAGGGTGAAGAACATGCCGCGCACGAGCATCACATCAAGGAGCTCATTGACGCCGCTAACGCGCAACAGCACCTGCTCAAGTCAGGCGGCGCCGCCTCCCAAAGCCCCCGGCTCGAGCATGAGGGCACGGGGACTGTAGGCCATCATCCGGCTCGACACTCCTCTTCCCCTCGCGCCTCCAGCCGCCGGGCCAAAACAAACAACCCTCGGCCCTCTAAGCTGCCGGGGAGCGAGCAACCGGCGCACCAACAACCCGCCCCGTAGTGGTCGCCACCAAGAAGCATTGGCAGTCGGCGCAGCCGCGGGCATACGCCACCCTTGCGGCGCGAGCCGGAATGGTCGGTTCCGCTCGTCATCCACCCCGAGCTCTCGGCCTGGATCGGGCCGTGCGTCCCCTGCAGCGAGAACGACGCCCACGACCGCATCGACCACCTCGCGCAGTCAACCCTCCTCGAAGAGGAGTGCTCAATCAGCCCGGCCTGTTTTGGCCCTCGGATCTGCAACGAGCCATTCCCAACTAGCTTCATTCTCCCCTGAGACACCCCTAAGTATAACGGGGCCGCCAAGCCCGAGGACTGGTTGATCGACTACACCACCCCGGTCGGCATCGCTAAGGGAAACAAGCGCATAGCCGTTCGCTATGCCCCCCTCATGCTGGTCGGCTCAGCCAACACCTGGCTCAACAGCCTGGCGGCCGGCAGCATCAACACCTAGACGGTCTTCAAGGAGGCCTTCGTTCGCAACTTCACCGGCACCTACAAGCGGCACGGCCGCCCCTGTGAACTCGCCATGTGCGTTCAGGGGCCGAACGAGTCCCTCCGCGACTACCTCACGTGGTGGACTGAGCTCCGCAACTCCTGCGAGGGGGTGCACGAGGTGCAAGCTGTGCAGTACTTCATCAAAGGCTGTCGAGACGGCACTCCCCTCAAGCACAAGCGCTTGTGCTCCGAGCCGGCCAAACTTGCCGATCTCATGACCAAGGCGGACAAATATGCCACAGCTGATTTAGCCATCCGGGTCAAGACGACCCCACCCGCCAAGGCAACGACAACACCGGCAACGACCCGGCCTGGTGCCGATAACTGGCAGCCGCAGAACAACAAACACAAGAACGACCAGCCGGATCCCCGCTACAGGAGCCGGCAGGTCAGCACTATTCAGGAGCAAGAGCCGGCTGCCCAGCCTTCCAGTCAGTGCCAGCGCACTGGCAAGGTTGCCTGGCAGCCGAAGCTCACCTTCGAGCAGATGCTCGACCTCCCCTGCAAGAACCACTCAGGGGCCAAACCCTCTACGCACACGCTCCGATAGTGCAGCTTCTCACAGCGATTGGCCCGGGGGACGGCCTTCCGGCTCCCGTCGTGCCGCCTGCACGCATGCCGGCCCCGCCCCAAGCTGCCGCCCCGGCACCGGCTTCGGCTGCGACCCAGAATGAAGGGCGTCTGATCGACCAGTTCCCCAACCAAGATGGCTGCTACGTCATCTTCACCAATGAAGAGACAGGCGAACACGCTCAACGCCGGCTCCACCGTGAGGTGAACGCCACCATGCTGGCAACTCCCCAGTTCATGCACTGGTCGGAGAAGCCGATCACCTGGAGCTGGGCAGATCATCCCGCCGTAATGCCAAGTCCTGGCAGCTATGCCCTGGTCCTCGACCCCACCATCACCATTGAGAAGCGCACCTGCCGCTTCTCACGGGTGCTAGTCGATGGTGGCGGCAACATCAACATCTTGTACCTCGGCACGATGCATCAGCTGGGGCTGAAGATAGAAGACCTACAGGCGAACTGGATGGTCTTCCATGGCATCGTGCCTGGAAAGTCTTGCTCCCCTGTCGGCAAGAACACGCTCGACGTCCTCTTCGGCGGACCCGCCACTTCCGCCGTGAGCCGGTGTTGTTGGAGGTCGTGGACCTCGCAAGCCCCTACCACGCGCTGCTGGGCTGGCCAGCCCTCGTCAAATTCATGGCGGTCCCCCATTACGCCTGCCTCAAGCTCAAGATGCTGGGTCACAAAGGAATCATCACCATCACAGGCGACTACAAGATGTCAATAGAGTACGCTCGAGACGGTAGCCGACTGGCCGAGGCCCTGGAAATCGCCAAGGAGAAGCAGCAACTCGACCGGCTCGTGGCCCTTGTTACCAGTCAGCCGGCCGTGCCGGCTCCCCCCTTGCAGTCCGCCGGCGAGGCCTCCTTCTAGCCGTCCAAGGACACCAAGCAAATCCCGCTCGACCCGGCCAACCCGGCTCAGTGCGTCACCATCGGCTCTCGCCTTGAGAGCAAATAGGAAGGCGAGCTCGTCGACTTCCTCCGTGAGAATTGGGACATGTTCGCGTGGTCCCCCAAGGACATGCTGGGAGTTCCGAGGAAGTTCGCTGAGCACAAACTACATGTCAGGCCAGACGTCAAGCTGGTCAAGCAAGCCATGCGCCGCTTCTTCGAGGAGAAGCGGCGTACCATAGGAGAAGAGATCGTCCGGCTGCTCACACCCGGGTTCATCATGTAAGTGTTCCACCCGGACTGGCTGGCCAACCCAGTTCTGGTGCTGAAGAAGAACAAAACCTGGCGCATGTGCATCGACTACACTAGCCTGAATTGGGCGTGCCCCAAGGACCCATTCGCCCTGCAGCTGATTGATCAAGTCATCGACTCCACGGCCGGCTACGACTTGCTGTCCTTCCTGGACTCCTACTCCGGCTACCACCAGATCAAGCTGGACCCAGAAGACCGCCTCAAGACCTCCTTCATCACGCCCTTCAGGGCCTACTGCTACATCACCATGTCCTTCGGCCTGAAGGACACAGGCGCCACCTTCCAGCGGTGCATGCAGAAGTGCCTCGTGCCTTAGATAGGTAGGAACATTCACGTCTATGTTGACGACATCGTCATCCAAACCAAGAAGCACCTCAGCCTCCTCGCCGATCTCCGGGAGACCTTCACGAATCTGCACCAGTACAAGATCAAGCTCAACCCGGAGAAGTGTGTCTTTGGCATTCCAGCTGGCCAACTCCTAGGTTTCTTCGTGTCCGCTCGCGGCATCAAGGCGAACCCCGAGAAGATCAGCATGATCGAGCGCATGCCCAAGCTGACCTGGCTCCGCGACGTCCAGAAGTTCACCGGCTTCCTTGCCTCGCATAGCCGATTCATCAGCCGGCTGGGGGAGAAGGCCCTGCCCCTCTACAGGCTCCTTCGCAAGACAGCTCTGATCGAGTCAGGTCACACCAAGAAACCAGGCGTGTTTGATTGGCCCGACGAGGTGGACGAGGCCTTTCGTGGCCTCAAGAAGGCTCTCACCCGCGCGCCCATCCTGGCCGCGCCGGCTGAGAAGGAACCACTTCTTGCCTACATCGCGGCGACCACCTGCGTCATCAGCATCGTCCTGGTGGTCGAGCGGCCGGAGGAGGGCAAGTCCCTACCGGTCCAGCAGCCCATCTACTACCTCAGCGAGGTCCTCTCCGCATCCAAGAAGAACTACCCCCACTACCAAAAGATGTGCTATGGCATATTCTTGGTCGCCAAGAAGGTCAAGAAATACTTCCAGGAGCATACCATTAACGTGGTGAGCACGGCCCCGCTCGGCAAGATCATGAGCGGTCGGGATTCCACTGGCCGGATCGCCAAATTGGTCATTGCCCTTGCCGATCATGAGATCTGGTATGAGCCAAGAACCGCCATCAAGTCAGAGGCATTGGCTGACTTCCTCGTCGGCTGGGCGGAGACGGAATTCGTGTCGCCTCCCCTAGACTCCACGCATTGGCGTATGCATTTCGACGACTTGAAAATGAGGACCGGCCTGGGTGCCGGCATAGTCCTCTCCTCCCCGAAAGGTGACCAGCTCAAGTACGCCCTCCAGATCCACTTTGCCGCCTCCAACAACGTGGCCGAATACGAGGCCATCGTCCATGGCCTCCGACTCGCCAAGGAGATCGGCATCAGGCGCATCCCATGCTTCGGCGACTCCGACCTAGTGGTGTAGCAAGTCTCTAGCGAATGGGACGCTAGGGACGCCAACATGGCCAGCTATCGTTTCCTCATACAATAGCTCACCGGCTCCTTCGAGGGTTGTGAGTTTCATCACATCCCATGGGCGGACAACGAGGCGGGCGACGCGCAGGCGAAGATCGGCTCCACCCGGCAGGCCATCCCAACCGGCATCTCCCTCGAGCGGCTGCTTAAGCCATCGATCAAGCCTTATCCAGAATTGGAGTCGATCCTCGTACCGTGTGACAGCCCGAGACCGACGTTCTAGAAGATTCCAAAAGATTCCCTTTGTGTTTCCGTTTTCTTCTGTGTTTCGTTTGGATTGTCGCATTCATCATGGCATCATTCGCATCATTTGAATTGCATCATCGCCTGTTTTCGAAAACTTGCATTCGTTCATAGTTGCCGGTTCTCTCCGTTTCGCCGTTGCCCGTTTCGAGTCTAGCCACACACGCACGCGCCCGCGACATCTTTTAAATAAAAACGTTTTTAAGCGCGCACATTCTCGGATCGAGTTGAAACTTGTCGTGCGGTCTTGTTATATTGTAGGTAGACCGCCCGTCGATTTTCGTCGCGTTCTGAGCTCGTTAGATACCCCGTCGGTCAGTCGCAGCAGAGAGGTTATCGGTAGTTATCGGACGTTCGTCGGACGTTCTCGGTGTTTTAAATCTCAGTGTCACGGGTCGCAGACTTCCCTCTCTTCCCTCCTAGTCCCTCTGCACAGCCTATCCTCAGCCCGTCCCTCCGCTTCCGGACCGTCGGACCGACACCCGACAGTCCGAAAACGGACAGTGCGTAACCCCATCCCCGAATCCCTATAAATAGCTCCTCGGTTCCCGTGCCCCAAACCCTAGCCAGCCCCTCCTTCTCCCTCCTCCAGCCAGGCCTGCCCGAGCCCAGATCTGAGCCCGGAAAGCCCATCAGGGCCCATCCGAAGTTCTTCCCCGAGCTGCCCTGAGGTCATCCATGGAGCCATGGCCGAAACCCTAGCCTCTCCTTCCTCTCCCCATGCGTGCTCGCCAGGCGGACCTGCAGCTCGCTGCCGGCTCTAGCCCGGACCTCCTCGCCACCGGTCGCCGCCTCTCCCTCTTCTTCCGGCCTCTCCTCCCTTGCGGGATCCCTGCCGCCATGGCCAGCGCCGCCGAGCTCCGCCGCCGCTTGCGTCCCCATGCCGGAGATGGACCGGGCGCCCCCGGATCCGGCGTCCCCGCCGCCCTTCGGCCCTCCTCCGCTCGCCGTCGGCCGGCTCTGCCCCGTCGCCGCCAGCTGCCGCCGCGGCGCTGCCTCGCTCAGGAGCGGGAGCACGAGAGCGCTACCTGCCCGATCCGCTTGGTCGCCCTACGCTCGCCAGCGTGGGTCGGCCCAGCTCCGCGCGGCCCACCTGTCCCTCTGCCCCCAGCCGGTCAACCGATGGGCCAGATCAGGCCCATGTGAGCAGACCCCCCCTTTGTATTTTTTATTTGTTTTTTTGCGTGTATTTATAACTGCTAATAACTATTAAACCGTGCACATTTTGAAAATAATTTCAACATGAAAAATGGTTAGAATAAAGCGTAGATTATTAATATGCCATTTGCACCCATGCATAAAATTATTTAACATGTCATATCGCACATTTGCATTAATTGCATTTTCACAATTAATTAACCGTGCATCGAAATTAATAATATCACCGTGATTAGGCCTATACCCGCATATTTAATTGTGATTAACTTTCTACATGAACCTAATCATATTATATATGTTTCCGGGGTAGAAAAATCCATTGGTTTTATCGGTGCATTTAGTTTTTCCATTTGAGCATGTTTGTATGGATGTCATTTATGTCGTGATGTCCTTTTGTCATTTTCGTAGGATTTAATCCGGGCATGATACGAATTATTTTTCCAACATGAAAGTTGCTCTTTGCTATGTGTCCTAGCCCATGGTCATTTTGCTTGTCATAGAAATTCATGTTTAGGTGTGGTTTTGTTTTTGTCAACTTGCTATGAAATCTGCTATTAAGGTCCTAAATATTTCTAAGTCTGGAATCTGTTATATTTTGTTGTTGTCTTGCCATGTGATTTGCTAGTGTTCTAGACCTCTTTTGTGGTAGGTGCAATGGAGTTATTTGTTGTTGATATTGTCCTTTAGTATGCTGTTAAGTTTCATGCCATAATATGATTTGTAGCATATATTTTCATTGCTGTCAATATGCCTTCGTGATAAAACTGCACTGTCTAAAACTGCTATTTTCACCAAGTCTGAAACTGTTATTGAGTAGCCTTCTTGTGAGCTTCCTACCAAGTGATCCATGCATGTTTTGATTATGATATTTGAAGCTGAAATGAACTGGATGTCGTATGCTATTGCCCCATTCTTAGTTTGTGCATTTTGGAATCTTCTAGCTTTTTGTTTTCATATGTTCAAAATGCTATCCTTCTATTCTTGGCAGATTTCAACTAAAACTTGTTTTGATGATTGTGGTTGAACCGTAGCTCCGTTTGGGACATTCCATATATGAAACTTGCTTAGAATCTTATGTAGTTTCATAAGAACTTGCTGCATTCTTGTTTTGAGATGTTTGTGATCGCATTTTCCATTTATTTGCATTCATGACATCCGCATCTTGTTTTGCTCATATCTTTTAGACCGTAGCTCCGTTGAGATGTTCTGTATATGTAAATCGACTAGAATGACGTGTGGAATAACATGGTATGCTTTATTTTGCTGTTTAACAAACTTAAAATATGATTAGTTCAGATCTGGACCAATTTTGAAATTAACATATGGGGTCATTTCGGAAATGCTATAAGTTGTTTTCGGCCTCATTTAACATGACTAGATAAATAGTTTACTTATGCTTCACCTCCTGCCATGTTTAACAACATTTAATATTGTCGTGTACCTAACATGAGTGAACTAAATAATTCGAATGTGGAGTTTTGTCAATATGCAACCCGTTGCATATTGAGCTTCACTTAATGTGTAGTATTTGATTGTTGTGAATTGTCATGCATTGCATATATAAACCGGACACGCATCATATTGTTATGCATCGTGTTTTGCATATGCTGTGGTGTATCTTGTGTTGATTGTTTGTTTCGGATTGCTTCTTCTCGATAGAGTTCCGAAAGCGTTCGGAGTGTGAGGATTCGTTTGACTACGTTTGTTCGTCTTCTTCATGGACTCGGTCTTCTTCCGAGCGGGATCTCAGGCAAGATGACACATTTTCCTGGATACCATTACTATCATTGCCATGCTAGTTGTCTCTTCCTTTATCGTTATGTCTCGCTACCTACCACCTGTTTGATAAGCCTCCCAACATTGCCATGATAAGCCTCTAACCCTACCACGTCCCAGCAAACCTTTGTTTGGCTATGTTACCGCTTGCTCAGCCCTTCTTATAGCGTTGCTAGTTGCAGGTGCATTGCTTCCATGTGCCAACATGGACCTTCTTTTGTTATATCACAATATTGCTGCTATTTAATTTAATGCACATATATATTTGGTTAAGGGTGGAAGGCTTGGCCTTTTTCTCGGTGTTTTCTTCCACTCTTGCCGCCCTTAGTTACTTGTGAACCGCTGTTATGTTCCATAATTGAGCGCTCCTAACATGCTCGGGGTTGTTATGGGGACCCCCTTGATTTTCGGGTTAGAATAAAGCTTGTCTGGCAAGGCCCAACATTGGTACTACATTTGCCTAATAACTAATGAACTTGCATAGGGCATGATCACCCTGTGGATAATTTAATCAAGCCCCGGGCCAGTGCTCCGCATGAGTGCTGGTCCAACCTGTCAACCACCGGTGGCTACTAGGGGCAACTTTGTGTTTGGCCGACCGAAAGTTTGGACAATCCGTCGTGTTGTGAGAACGAGATACGCGACTCCTATCGGGATTGTCGACACGTCGGGAGGCCTTGCTGGATTTGTTTTACCTTCTCAAACGTCTTGAGTGAGGAACTCTGAATTCTTCGGGATATCTCGAGGTGTTGGATTTCCTTTGGAATTTCCTAGGAATATCACGAGATCCGTGGTTGAGGTTTTTCCCGCTGAGTGTGGTTAATTTGTGATGGATGAGTTGGAGCACCCCTGCAGGGTTAAATCTTTTCGAGAAGCCATGCCCGCGGTTATGGGGCAAACTTGGATACTTTGTTTAACACCCGGTCATAGCAAACTTGAAGTAAACTCTAATAAAATACACCAACTGTGTGCGTAACCGTGACTGTCTCTTCTCGTGAGTTCTTATCCGGAAGAGAACACGGGGGGGGGGGGGGGTTATGATTGACGTAAGTAGGTGTTCAGGATCAGTTAGTGATCATTGCTAGTTCACGTCCGTTATGCGTAGACCACCATACTTTATTTTCTGTACTCGTAAGTTAGCCACTCATATAAACGCTTAGTCGCTTGTTGCAGCCTCACCACTTAACCATGCCTTACCCATTAAGCTTTAATAGTCTTGATACCCTTGGAAATGAGATTGCTGAGTCCCTGTGGCTCACAGATTACTACAACAACAGTTGCAGGTACAGGCAATGCGACGATTTGAACGTGAGCGCGTTGCTTAATTTGACTTGGAGTTCTTCTTCTTCTTCTTCTTCAATCTTGGATGGGTTCCAGGCGGCAGCCTGGGATAGCAAGGGTGGATGTCATTTTATCGTTTGATTTCGTCCGTAGTCGGACCCTGCTCTTATGTATGACGTTTGAGATGTTATTGTGTTGATGTGACTCTGATGTAGCTTGTGGCGAGTGTAAGCCAATTCCATATACTCATCTCTTCTATACATGTACTTGTAATGATATCCATTCTTGCGAACGCATCGAGATGCGCTTCTATCCCTGTCGAGGCCCTCGTGCCCAAATAAGGATATGACCGCATCTTGGGCGTGACAAGTTGGTATCAGAGCCTGTACCGACCTAGGAGCCCCCTTGATTGATCGAACTTGGCCGAGTCGTGTCTAGTGAAAAACTGTTTTGAGTCTAGTTATATCGGAGAGTAGGATTCTTTTTACTCCTCTTCTATGCTCTGGTGAGGTATTCGACTTAGGAATTTTGATTCTACTTCTCTTCTCGCTCAAAAAAATTTAGGATCATGCGGGTATTTTGGAAACTATATGATGCCGATGTGATAGGGTTCTGTCTTGGTGCCTCCTGTCTGACTTGATTTCTTCCGGGGAGTTGAGCTCCGAGGAATGTTGGTACATCGTTATCATTCAGTTTTCTTAGTATCTCAGGACGGAGAATGTTCAGAATTACTTCAATACTTATCGTGGTGAGATAAGGTCGGGGTCACCCAGTACTGGGGAGGCGTCTGGGGTACCACCATGGTTTAGTATCATTGTGAGTTCGAGGATTCGAGAGTAGACGAGTTTGCGAAGATTTCTTGAATTATGATGTGGAAGGTTGCGGATGCAGTTGCAGCTAATTGCCTAGGGCAAGTTCCTGATTCCGCAACCCGAATCACATATACAAGAAAGTTTTTGGAAGTTCTTAGGTGGGAATTCAAGTAGTTACCTAGAATTATCTTTCCAACAAGTGCATAGTGGGTATGTATTTGTTCTGGCTTGTTTCATAAGCCTCATCCTTTGTTTTGTTTTGAATATGGTAATTCAAGTGCTTCAATGTCAAGTGGTGATTTCATATCTTTCCGAAGAAGTGTTCTCATATTTCTGTGGGAATGCTAATTCTTTTGCCCAATCAAGTTGTCATACCAATTCTGTTCCTACCGATGTGCTTCTCTTCAAGTGAATTCTATCCTCTTCAATATTGCAAAATCAATCCTCTTATTCTTCCCGGAGTTCTTCTCATGTGTTCCAAGTTTTCTTTGTTTTCCCGCCCTCCCTCCCTTTTTCTTCTGTGATTTAATTCTCATCGAAGTGTCTTTTTCTATTCATGTAATGCTTCCGCTATCTTTCTTCTATCTTGTTTTCGTCGATTTCTGTGGATATTCTCAAGTGTTTCATTTCAATATCTATCATCATATCCCTTGTTCTTGTTGTTTTCTTCTCCGATGATTCTTCATAAGGATGTTCAGTTCTCAAGTTATGACTTAGTAGTATTCATCTTTGTTTTCTTTTCCGGTGGATTTAGTTCTAGTACTTGGTGTTCATCATATCATTTTCATTCTCTTTTGCTCTCCCATGTTGGAAATTCTTTATCAAGCCTCTCTTGCTTATTCTTATCTCTATTATATCCGGAGTGTTGAAGATATCTCAGAAGACATTCATTTTCATTCTTGTCCTCTTAAATTATTTCTAGGGTCTCATATCATCAAGTTCTTAATTTGTACCAGTGCAATATCTCTTTTAATCAATTGTTTCAACGGTGGTTTCTTTTTAGTGGGCCCATAACCCACAGGTATTTCCTAGGATCCTACCTGACTCTTCTAATATGTCCGGAGATGCTCTCAAGTTCTTTTCAAATATGACGTAAGAATGAATTTCATCAGTCATATTCCTCTTCGAAGATCGCTTCTAAATCATTTTCATTGTTGGCTCAATCTTTCAGTATTCTTTCCTCTAGAGTATCTCAGTAATTCATGGTGTGGTTTCTCGTCATCATTCTCTGCATTGAAGACCGAAGGAGAGTTTCTCTTAAATCATTGTTCGTCCCTCCAAAGATTCATGGTTTCATCTTGTGGTTATCATCTCAATTGTTTTGATCATGAGTGATTTCTCCCATATCTATCTGGTGCATTCTGAATTGTTTTCATTTCTCGATCCTCCCGAAGGCCATCATTTCAGAAGATTCTTTGTTCTCAGCTTTCAGCTTTCGTTCTCAAATTCTTCTCAACTGTTGTCCCTTCATTCATATCTCAATTATTCCAGTGCCTTTTCAGTTTCTGTTAAGCAGTTTTGTTCTCTTCATTCTGAGGTGTCCTCTTTAGTTTCTAATTCTTTCTGGTGCCTTGTGTAGTTTTCTTTTAGGTGGATCATGCTCTCTTCGTTCTCATGTTATTTCATCCATTTGCATTATCCCCTTTCGTTTTGAATTCTTTCCGATGTTCTCGTGCAAGATTTCTTCTAGTCTATGATCTATCTATCTCTCTTCAATTCTTTTCAAGAAGAATAAGTGATGTGTTGAATCCGTTGTTGTCATCAATTTAACTTGATGAAGGATAGTCATATCATAATTCTTATTCTTGTTTCATTCAAGTGATTTCAATCATTCTTCCGGAGTTGCTCATGATATCAAATTCTTACCTCAAGTGGTCATCTTTCTTTTCCGGAGATCCTAGTTTTGCTCTAGTATCTTGTCCCAAAGCTTCATCTTATTCTTAGCAAGGCCTCAATCTTGTTCTTTTGCATCCTTCAATTCTTTACAATCATCCTCTCTTTCCGGAGGTTCTTCATGGTTGTTCATCAAGATTTCTTTCATTTTCAAGTGTTCTTCTAGATTCTTGTTGGAGATGCTCAAGTGTTATTTATCTTGGATTTCTAAGTTCAATTCCTTTTCCATGTTCTTTGAGATGGTGTTATGAAATTCTTGACTATGAGGAGTCTCGAAGGAAGTTGTCAAGAATGAGATAAGTAAACCCATCTTGTTTTCTCGGAGTTATCTTGGGTTGGATTTCACCTTAAGCTTTCCTAAGGATTGTTGTTATCATGGTGTCATAAACAATCCTTATCATGGCGTTATAAATGATTCAAGTTTTCTCCTCCTCTTGGTGTAAGAAGTTGTGCATATCTTGTTGCTCTCAAGCAAGTAATTGTTTTGTTCTGGTAGGTGGTCACCTCATAATTGTGGGATGTTTTCCATAAGCCCATAACAAGCTATTATTTTCATTGTTGATTCTTCATCAACTCCATTCAACCAATGCTTTCAATTCATTTGTGCTAGAAGTTGTCATTTTCTTCTCAGTTCTCTTCTTTCCAATGATCTAGCTTCTATTCTTTTGTTCCGGAGGCCTTGTGTTGTGGCTCTCTTCAATCTATTATCTTGCTTGTCAAGATTATGTTCTTTCTTGCTTATTCATTAACTGGAGTGTTGTGAAATCTTTTAATCTTCCTTCCATCTCTGAAGTTTGAATCTATTCCAACCGAAGTTTGGTGCCTCTCTTTCAATTTGTTTCCATGTTATCAAATTTTGCCCCTCTTTCCTACCGAAGTGCTACCGAAATTTCCTGTGAATTCTTTCTTGTTTTTCATTCTTATCTCTTTACATCCTTCAAGTTTCATTGGTTTCACTCGTTTGTCAAAGAAGCAACTAAGTTTTACGTTTTGCTCTTTCTCTTCCCCGTTTTCATTCTAGATCTCGAGACGAGATCCTAGTGTAGTGGAGGAGAGTTGTGACAGCCCGAGACCGACGTTCCAGAAGATTCCAGAAGATTCCCTTTGTGTTTCCGTTTTCTTCTGTGTTTCGTTTGGATTGTCGCATTCATCATGGCATCATTCGCATCATCTGCATTGCATCATCGCCTGTTTTCGAAAACTTGCATTCATTCGTAGTTGCCGGTTCTCTCCGTTTCACCGTTGCCCGTTTCGAGTCCAGCCACACACGCACGCGCCCGCGACATCTTTTAAATAAAACCGTTTTTAAGCGCGCACAAAATATTCTCGGATCGAGTTGAAACTTGTCGTGCGGTCTTGTTATATCGTAGGTAGACCGCCCGTCGATTTTCGTCGCGTTCTGAGCTTGTTAGATACCCCGTCGGTCAGTCGCAGCAGAGAGGTTATCGGTAGTTATCGGACGTTCGTCGGACGTTCTCAGTGTTTTAAATCTCAGTGTCACGGGTCGCAGACTTCCCTCTCTTCCCTCCTAGTCCCTCTGCACAGCCTATCCTCAGCCCGTCCCTCCGCTTCCGGACCGTCGGACCGACACCCAACAGTCCGAAAATGGACAGTGCGTAACCCCATCCCCGAATCCCTATAAATAGCTCCTCGGTTCCCGTGCCCCAAACCCTAGCCAGCCCCTCCTTCTCCCTCCTCCAGCCAGGCCCGCCCGAGCCTAGATCTGAGCCCGGGAAGCTCATCGGGGCGCATCCGGAGTTCTTCCCCGAGCTGCCCCGAGGTCATCCATGGAGCCATGGCCGAAACCCTAGCCTCTCCTTCCTCTCCCAATGCGTGCTCGCCGGCCGGACCTGCAGCTCGCCGCCGGCTCTCGCCCGGACCTCCTCGCCGCCGGCCGCCGCCTCTCCTTCTTCCTCCGGTCTCTCCTCCCTTGCGGGATCCCCGCCGCCATGGCCAGCGCTGCCGAGCTCCGCCGCCGCTTGCCTTGCCGCGCCGGAGATGGACCGGGCGCCCCGGATCCAGCGTCTCCGCCGCCCTCCGGCCCTCCTCCGCTCACCGCCGGCCGGCTCTGCCCCGTCACCGCCAGCCGCCGCCGCGGAGCTACCTCGCTCGGGAGCGGGAGCACGAGAGCGCTGCCTGCCCGATCCGCTTGGTCGCCCTGCGCTCGCCAGCGTGGGCCGGCCTAGCTCCGAGCGGCCCACGTGTCCCTTTGCCCCCAGCCGGCCAGCCGATGGGCCAGATCAGGCCCATGTGAGCAGACCCCCCCCCTTTGTTTTTTTATTTGTTATTTTTGCGTGTATTTATAACTGCTAATAACTATTAAAACGTGCACATTTTGAAAATAATTTCAACATGAAAAATGGTTAGAATAAATCGTAGAATATTAATATGCCATTTGCACCCATGCATAAAATTATTTAACATGTCATATCGCACATTTGCATTAATTGCATTTTCACAATTAATTAATCGTGCACCGAAATTAATAATATCACATATTAAAAATGTCCATCTCTTTTGCATCGCATTTTCATGCATGGGATAATTGTCGGTATCATGTTTGCATATTATTTGCATTATCGAATTGTTTTACCGTGATTAGGCCTATACCTGCATATTTAATTGTGATTAACTTTCTACATGAACCTAATCATATTATATATGTTTCCGGGGTAGAAAAATCCATTGGTTTTATCGATGCATTTAGTTTTTCCATTTGAGCATGTTTGTGTGGATGTCATTTATGCCGTGATGCCCTTTTGTCATTTTCGTAGGATTTAATCCAGGCATGATATGAATTATTTTTCCAACATGAAAGTTGCTCTTTGCTATGTGTCCTAGCCCATGGTCATTTTGCTTGTCATAGAAATGCATGTTTAGGTGTGATTTTGTTGTTGTCAACTTGCTATGAAATCTGCTATTTTTGAGGGTCCTAAATATTTCTAAGTCTGGAATCTGTTATATTTTGTTGTTGTCTTGCCATGTGATTTGCTAGTGTTCTAGACCTCTTTTGTGGTAGGTGCAATGGAGTTATTTGTTGTTGATATTGTCCTTTAGTATGCTGTTAAGTTTCATGCCATAATATGATTTGTAGCATATATTTTCATTGCTGTCAATATGCCTTCGTGATAAAACTGCACTGTCTAAAACTGCTATTTTCACCAAGTCTGAAACTGTTATTGAGTAGCCTTCTTGTGAGCTTCCTACCAAGTGATCCATGCATGTTTTGATTATGATATTTGAAGCTGAAATGAACTGGATATCGTATGCTATTGCCCCATGCTTAGTTTGTGCATTTTGGAATCTTGTAGCTTTTTGTTTTCATATGTTCAAAATGCTATCCTTCTATTCTTGGCAGATTTCAACTAAAACTTGTTTTGATGATTGTGGTTGAACCGTAGCTCCGTTTGGGACATTCCATATATGAAACTTGCTTAGAATCTTATGTAGTTTCATAAGAACTTGCTGCATTCTTGTTTTGAGATGTTTGTGATCGCATTTTCCATTTATTTGCATTCATGACATCCGCATCTTGTTTTGCTCATATCTTTTAGACCGTAGCTCCGTTGAGATGTTCTGTATATGTAAATCGACTAGAATGACGTGTGGAATAACATGGTATGCTTTATTTTGCTGTTTAACAAACTTAAAATATGATTAGTTCAGATCTGGACCAATTTTGAAATTAACATATGGGGTCATTTCGGAAATGCTATAAGTTGTTTTCGGCCTCATTTAACATGACTAGATAAATAGTTTACTTATGCTTCACCTCCTGCCATGTTTAACAACATTTAATATTGTCGTGTACCTAACATGAGTGAACTAAATAATTCGAATGTGGAGTTTTGTCAATATGCAACCCGTTGCATATTGAGCTTCACTTAATGTGTAGTATTTGATTGTTGTGAATTGTCATGCATTGCATATATAAACCGGACACGCATCATATTGTTATGCATCGTGTTTTGCATATGCTGTGGTGTATCTTGTGTTGATTGTTTGTTTCGGATTGCTTCTTCTCGATAGAGTTCCGAAAGCGTTCGGAGTGTGAGGATTCGTTTGACTACGTTTGTTCGTCTTCTTCATGGACTCGGTCTTCTTCCGAGCGGGATCTCAGGCAAGATGACACATTTTCCTGGATACCATTACTATCATTGCCATGCTAGTTGTCTCTTCCTTTATCGTTATGTCTCGCTACCTACCACCTGTTTGATAAGCCTCCCAACATTGCCATGATAAGCCTCTAACCCTACCACGTCCCAGCAAACCTTTGTTTGGCTATGTTACCGCTTGCTCAGCCCTTCTTATAGCGTTGCTAGTTGCAGGTGCATTGCTTCCATGTGCCAACATGGACCTTCTTTTGTTATATCACAATATTGCTGCTATTTAATTTAATGCACATATATATTTGGTTAAGGGTGGAAGGCTTGGCCTTTTTCTCGGTGTTTTCTTCCACTCTTGCCGCCCTTAGTTACTTGTGAACCGCTGTTATGTTCCATAATTGAGCGCTCCTAACATGCTCGGGGTTGTTATGGGGACCCCCTTGATTTTCGGGTTAGAATAAAGCTTGTCTGGCAAGGCCCAACATTGGTACTACATTTGCCTAATAACTAATGAACTTGCATAGGGCATGATCACCCTGTGGATAATTTAATCAAGCCCCGGGCCAGTGCTCCGCATGAGTGCTGGTCCAACCTGTCAACCACCGGTGGCTACTAGGGGCAACTTTGTGTTTGGCCGACCGAAAGTTTGGACAATCCGTCGTGTTGTGAGAACGAGATACGCGACTCCTATCGGGATTGTCGACACGTCGGGAGGCCTTGCTGGATTTGTTTTACCTTCTCAAACGTCTTGAGTGAGGAACTCTGAATTCTTCGGGATATCTCGAGGTGTTGGATTTCCTTTGGAATTTCCTAGGAATATCACGAGATCCGTGGTTGAGGTTTTTCCCGCTGAGTGTGGTTAATTTGTGATGGATGAGTTGGAGCACCCCTGCAGGGTTAAATCTTTTCGAGAAGCCATGCCCGCGGTTATGGGGCAAACTTGGATACTTTGTTTAACACCCGGTCATAGCAAACTTGAAGTAAACTCTAATAAAATACACCAACTGTGTGCGTAACCGTGACTGTCTCTTCTCGTGAGTTCTTATCCGGAAGAGAACACGGGGGGGGGGGGGGGGGGGTTATGATTGACGTAAGTAGGTGTTCAGGATCAGTTAGTGATCATTGCTAGTTCACGTCCGTTATGCGTAGACCACCATACTTTATTTTCTGTACTCGTAAGTTAGCCACTCATATAAACGCTTAGTCGCTTGTTGCAGCCTCACCACTTAACCATGCCTTACCCATTAAGCTTTAATAGTCTTGATACCCTTGGAAATGAGATTGCTGAGTCCCTGTGGCTCACAGATTACTACAACAACAGTTGCAGGTACAGGCAATGCGACGATTTGAACGTGAGCGCGTTGCTTAATTTGACTTGGAGTTCTTCTTCTTCTTCTTCTTCAATCTTGGATGGGTTCCAGGCGGCAGCCTGGGATAGCAAGGGTGGATGTCATTTTATCGTTTGATTTCGTCCGTAGTCGGACCCTGCTCTTATGTATGACGTTTGAGATGTTATTGTGTTGATGTGACTCTGATGTAGCTTGTGGCGAGTGTAAGCCAATTCCATATACTCATCTCTTCTATACATGTACTTGTAATGATATCCATTCTTGCGAACGCATCGAGATGCGCTTCTATCCCTGTCGAGGCCCTCGTGCCCAAATAAGGATATGACCGCATCTTGGGCGTGACAAGTTGGTATTAGAGCCTGTACCGACCTAGGAGCCCCCTTGATTGATCGAACTTGGCCGAGTCGTGTCTAGTGAAAAACTGTTTTGAGTCTAGTTATATCGGAGAGTAGGATTCTTTTTACTCCTCTTCTATGCTCTGGTGAGGTATTCGACTTAGGAATTTTGATTCTACTTCTCTTCTCGCTCAAAAAAAAATTAGGATCATGCGGGTATTTTGGAAACTATATGATGCCGATGTGATAGGGTTCTGTCTTGGTGCCTCCTGTCTGACTTGATTTCTTCCGGGGAGTTGAGCTTCGAGGAATGTTGGTACATCGTTATCATTCAATTTTCTTAGTATCTCAGGACGGAGAATGTTCAGAATTACTTCAATACTTATCGTGGTGAGATAAGGTCGGGGTCACCTAGTACTGGGGAGGCGTCTGGGGTACCACCATGGTTTAGTATCATTGTGAGTTCGAGGATTCGAGAGTAGACGAGTTTGCGAAGATTTCTTGAATTATGATGTGGAAGGTTGCGGATGCAGTTGCAGCTAATTGCCTAGGGCAGGTTCCTGATTCCGCAACCCGAATCACATAAACAAGAAAGTTTTTGGAAGTTCTTAGGTGGGAATTCAAGTAGTTACCTAGAATTATCTTTCCAACAAGTGCATAGTGGGTATGTATTTGTTCTGGCTTGTTTCATAAGCCTCATCCTTTGTTTTGTTTTGAATATGGTAATTCAAGTGCTTCAATGTCAAGTGGTGATTTCATATCTTTCCGAAGAAGTGTTCTCATATTTCTGTGGGAATGCTAATTCTTTTGCCCAATCAAGTTGTCATACCAATTCTGTTCCTACCGGTGTGCTTCTCTTCAAGTGAATTCTATCCTCTTCAATATTGCAAAATCAATCCTCTTATTCTTCCCGGAGTTCTTCTCATGTGTTCCAAGTTTTCTTTGTTTTCCCGCCCTCCCTCCCTTTTTCTTCTGTGATTTAATTCTCATCGAAGTGTCTTTTTCTATTCATGTAATGCTTCCGCTATCTTTCTTCTATCTTGTTTTCGTCGATTTCTGTGGAGATTCTCAAGTGTTTCATTTCAATATCTATCATCATATCCCTTGTTCTTGTTGTTTTCTTCTCCGGTGATTCTTCATAAGGATGTTCAGTTCTCAAGTTATGACTTAGTAGTATTCATCTTTGTTTTCTTTTCCGGTGGATTTAGTTCTAGTACTTGGTGTTCATCATATCATTTTCATTCTCTTTTGCTCTCCCATGTTGGAAATTCTTTATCAAGCCTCTCTTGCTTATTCTTATCTCTATTATATCCGGAGTGTTGAAGATATCTCAGAAGACATTCATTTTCATTCTTGTCCTCTTAAATTATTTCTAGGGTCTCATATCATCAAGTTCTTAATTTGTACCAGTGCAATATCTCTTTTAATCAATTGTTTCAACGGTGGTTTCTTTTTAGTGGGCCCATAACCCACAGGTATTTCCTAGGATCCTACCTGACTCTTCTAATATGTCCGGAGATGCTCTCAAGTTCTTTTCAAATATGACGTAAGAATGAATTTCATCAGTCATATTCCTCTTCGAAGATCGCTTCTAAATCATTTTCATTGTTGGCTCAATCTTTCAGTATTCTTTCCTCTAGAGTATCTCAGTAATTCATGGTGTGGTTTCTCGTCATCATTCTCTGCATTGAAGACCGAAGGAGAGTTTCTCTGAAATCATTGTTCGTCCCTCCAAAGATTCATGGTTTCATCTTGTGGTTATCATCTCAATTGTTTTGATCATGAGTGATTTCTCCCATATCTATCTGGTGCATTCTGAATTGTTTTCATTTCTCGATCCTCCCGAAGGCCATCATTTCAGAAGATTCTTTGTTCTCAGCTTTCAGCTTTCGTTCTCAAATTCTTCTCAACTGTTGTCCCTTCATTCATATCTCAATTATTCCAGTGCCTTTTCAGTTTCTGTTAAGCCGTAGTCGGACCCTGCTCTTATGTATGACGTTTGAGATGTTATTGTATTGATGTGACTCTGATGTAGCTTGTGGCGAGTGTAAGCCAATTCCATATACTCATCTCTTCTATACATGTACTTGTAATGATATCCATTCTTGCAAACGCATCGAGATGCGCTTCTATCCCTGTCGAGGCCCTCGTGCCCAAATAAGGATAGGACCGCATCTTGGGCGTGACATACCGGCAGACGTTGCCGACCCGTTGGTGGCTCTGGTTGTCCCTTCGGCGTCTTCACCACTGGCTCCCGCAACCTTGGCCGCCCTGCCAGCACTAGTTGAGTCGTCTGCTTTCGAGACGGCTGGCTCCAACGATGTGGCCATCATGATGGAAATCGACCAGCCGGCCTCGAGGATTGGCGAGCTGGCCCCGGGGGCTAGCGAGCCGGTCCTGGGGGCTGATCATCCAGTCACGAGGGCTCCCGAGCCAGCCCCCGTCTCGGCCCCCTCATGGGCCCAGCCTATTCTGGAGTTCCTTCTATGCGACGAGCTCCCCCCAGACGAGGCCTTGGAAAGGTAAATTCAGTGTCGGGCCTCAGCGTACAACATCATCAACAACGAGCTCGTCCATCGCAGCACCACCAGCGTCTTCCAGTGATGCTTTGAGCCAGAAAAGGGTCTAGAGATCCTCCTCAACATCCACCAGGGCGAGTGCGGGCATCATGCCGCCTCCAGGACCCTAGTGGCCAAGTCCTTCCACCACGGCTTCTACTGGCCCACTGGTCTTGAGGCGGCCAAGAAATTGGTCGACGAGTGCGAGGGTAGCCAGCGCTTCAGCACATAGAGCCACCTGTCGACTTCAGCCCTCCAAACCATCCCCCTCTTGTGGCCCTTCGCTGTCTAGGGGTTGGACATGGTGGGCCCCTTCAATACCACACGAGGCGGCATGACACACTTGCTGGTGGCTGTCGACAAATTCACCAAATGGATCGAGGCACGACCAATCAAGGAGCTGGATGACCCCACGGCCGTCCGGTTCATCGACGACATCACGGTTCGCTACGACGTTCCCCACAGCATCATCACCAACAACGGCATGGTTCGTTACTGCTCCAAGCAAGGAATCCAGCTCGACCTGGCCTCCATCGCTCATCCGTAGTCAAACGGCCAGGTCGAGAGGGCAAACGGCCTCATCCTGTCCAGCATCAAGCCCCGGCTCGTGACGCCGCTGGTAAGGTCAGCCAGCTACTGGATCGACAAGCTGCCGGTCGTCCTTTGGAGTCTCAGGATCACCCCCAACCGATCAACTGGCTACACTCCCTTCTTCCTTGTGTACGGGTCCGAGGCGATCATCCCCACCAACATCGAGTTCGACTCGCCTCGGGTCACCCTATACACGGAGAAGGACGCAAAGGAGGTAAGAGAAGACGGCGTCGACCTACTCAAGGAAGCTCGCGAACTGGACTTGAGCCGGACGGCAATCTACTAGAAGAAGCTCCGACACTCCCACATCAAGCGGATCCAGCCACTCTCCTTTCGCGAAGGGGACCTGGTCCTCAGGCGGATCCAACGGACAGCCAGGAAACACAAGTTGTCCTCCCCATGGGAGGGCCCGTTCATCATCAGCAAGGCGCTGCACAACAACGCATACTACCTAATAGATGCCTAGAAGCCGCAGAAGCACAAAAGAGATGTCGCCGACAAAGAGATAGAGCGCCCATGGAACGCGACGCTCCTCCAACCATTTTACTACTGAAAACACCAATGTATGTATGTATCCCTACCCTTTTGGGCTTATGAATGCAATGGGTGCCCCAGGCCGGCTCTTGGGGCACGCCCTGTTTCGCTTCCCTCAAAGGTTTCCTCGCTCACCGTCCCCCTGACCAGGCTCCCGGGCCTGGGGGCTCGCTGGATGGTCATAGGTCGCTTCTCTCTAAAAATTGGCTAAGTAGTGTGAGTCGGGCAAACCCTCCCACCCCTCCCATCTACAGAACCGGCTCTCGGCTGTCCGGCTGACGGGGCCTCGGGCCGGCAAAGCTTAGCTCACATAAAAGTTCAATCGAAAGGAGATACCGGCTAGGTGTAACCGGACCATCGCCTCGCCTCTACCACTCTACTTATCTCGAAAGGCTCTCGCGGTTCCTAAGTTCCGAACTGGCTCCCTCGAGGCGGACACCCCGACCCAGCTATAGACTGGCTCCTGGCTGTCGGGCTGGCAGGGCCGAAACCAAAGGGGAAAAGGGGGGATCAAAAAGAACCAAGAGGGCAAAAAAGGATAAGGACAAGTTGGTACGATCAATAAGGCAAACACAAATATTCACAATGCAAACGTTAAGACAAAAGTGTCCCACGGCCAACATGGTTCATTACATAACACCCCCAGTACTTTAGAACATATTATAGAGCCGGGGGGTTGGCCTATAAAACACCCTGAGCCCCCCATGCAAACGGGACGGACGATCATTTGCACACACCCACACAAACTTTTCCTCTCATACCATCACTAGCAACAAAGGAGAACAAGCCGGCTGCTCCTTCTTCCTCCTCTAGACACAGCTCTAGGAGCACCCTTGTAAACACAACTATTCATCCAACTAGGCCTAGCAAGACTAGGGTATTACCCCTCATGGAGGGCCCTGAACCTAGGTACATCGTGTGTTGCCACCGCTTGTGCCCAATCTCACACCTGGGCCCGTCGGCGTCCTTCGGCCCCAACCACCTACGATAAGCCTACCCATGGCATTTGTCGTGAGAAAACGATGACACTGGGTTAATAATAAAGGGAGGAAGCTTTGAGGCGGTTGAATCGCCAGAAGAAGGAGGCAAATCCTGGAAAAGTTAACATTGATAAATCAATTAGTAAATAGCAAAAATAGTATCTAAGCAAGATAAGCTCAAGACAAGGAGGTACCTTTGTGTAAGCCGGATAAGAGGTCTCCAATGTCAGCGCTTCGCGTCTGACGTCTGCTATCATGTTGTCGTTTCTTCTAAAGAAAGTTATGACTCAAGTAAGCAAAAGCAAAGGAACTCTTTACCTTCCGTACAGCCCGTCGTACTTTCTTTATTGGTGAAAGATCTGAGTGAGAGAAGACAATGATTACCTCAGCAACGTTGGCATGGCTTGTTTCAGCTTCCTCCTATGAGTGATCGTTGTCAATAAGTTGCATGAATAGAAGGCCAAGGGAGTCAAGTTCTACCTCTGAATCATCTAGGTGAAATAATTCTTCAGTTGACTGTTTCCTCTTATGGGACTGCGCCTTAGTCTTTGAAGCCTTTGGGACCTTGCTCTTCTTCTTAAGAGTTGATGGCAATAGTCTTTTCCAGAATGAGGAGCTGGCCTACGTGGGGCAGAGCATATCAGCGGGAAAGGGTTAGTAAGGTATGAAGGTAAAAAGAACAAATGAGGGCTAAGGTGGAATAACTTACATTCAGAGCTGGGTTAAAAGCAGAGAAGGGGCTCAGGCTAGTCTTGCTGTAGGCGGCTAATGTTTCCCCTAGCAGAGACTTGACGATGGTGTTGAGGTCCTAATCTTTTCAGGGGGTTTGATTGAAGCGTTGAGGATCATCTACTTTACCAGTATATTGACACATCAAGGTGCCATGGTGGCTCAATGGCAGAATCCTCCAGGAGACCCAGCAGCGGATTAGATCAACACCCGTCAGTCCATTGGCTAGTAGGGTCCTGACTTTGGAAAAGGTGGAGGCATATTGAGCACGTCCGGCAGATGACATCCGATCTGGAAGTTCTATATCTGTGTTGACCCGGTAAGGATGATAACCTGGCAGTGGGTTCTCCCCCTCTGGTGAAGTGTCTTGGCAATAGAACCAAGTCTTGTTCCACTCTTTGGTATGTTTCTTCGTCTCTGAGGGGTTACGCCTTCGAGTTAACCCGTCTGCCATTTCAGTTTGGCGGTTGACATAAAAGTACTCATTGACTAAGTCAACAAATGGTTTCTCTTGAAGATAAGCTTCACAAAAAGTCTGGAATTGGCACATATCGGTAACAGAGTTTGGGCCAATATCTTGGGGGTGCAAGTTGAAAGCGTGTAAGACGTCCCGGAAAAACATTGGTCTGGGTGGAGAGAAACCCCGAAGGAGATGGTTTGTGAAGACAATGACCTCCCCATCTTTGGGCTTAGAGTGGTCTCACTACCTGGAACCCGCCAATGGATGACGTCTTGAGCCGGCAGAACCCCCATGATGCCGAATCCATTGAGAGTTTCCTCGGTCACTCCATATCATACCCGGTTGCAAGTAGAGGGTGTCTTCAGCATGGCGGCGGCTTAGGAAGCTATAGGAAGGCATAAATGTTTGGCGGCTCCAAAATATATCTTGACCAAGGTTGTTACAGTAATAAATGGTAATAGCATTTGGCGGGTCAATAAAATTGTGAGCCGCCGAAGTTACTTACGAGGAGACAAAGTGAGCCGGGAGACTGTTGGCTGATCAAGTCATCTATGCAGGTTGGAAAACTACTAAGTGTTGACAAACCGTTTCTACAACTGCAGCCATGGATTTAAGATCTACAGGCAAAAGAAAAAGAAAATATTCTAGCCCTAAAAAAGTCTGGCGGAAAAACAAATAGCTAGTATTAAAATTTCTATAAGGTAGGATATCTACGATAAGGGTGACTAAGTGTGGAATGAGCAACCGTGTGGTTTCGGCAATACTACGAGGCCTTAACAAGAGGTTCTCGATCACTCGATGAAGAGCATTTCCACAAATAGTGATGAACACCGATGAACTTCATGGATTCAAGAAAACCCTAATATAGGTCTGATAGGGGGTAAGATTCGAACCTGGGAAAGTGCGGCGGACGCCCGGGAGCTCTGGATCGATTCAGGGTGATGCAGCTGCCGATGCTAATGAAGACGGTGATGACCGAGCGGCACAACTGGCTTCGGCGGCATGGGCGTTCGGAGGAAGAAGAAGAAGCTGGCGGCGGGGGAAAAGTGAAAGTGATAACCCCCACGCCTATTTATAAGGGCATAATGGTCTCTCGAATGGTCTGGTGCGGGAATTGAGGGAGCACGATAATGATTATACTAAGAAGATGCCTCGATTTTTGGGTTGGCCATATTAATGACGAAAGATCCGTTCTGACGTTAGAGGAATCTTTTTCGATTTTGCTAACGATGTCACAACGGGTCATGAAAGCTTGTTAGATGCAAGGATCGTCCATTTTTTGGCGGGTCATGAAGACTTCAAGAGAAGGCAAGACTCGCCAACCACAAGACTTGAAGATTGGCATCAACTGGTTCAAATCAATCTGGGGCCTAATGTTGGGGATATATAACCAGGGTGAGACCTTCCCAGGTGGGGCCGGGTCATGCGGTTGGCAGCTTACGATAACTCTAGGAGTAAGCATAACCAGTGGGACAGAAGGCCCAAAGCCAGAAGGCAGGATCTAACCCGGTGGACTTGGGCCGCTGGGAGCGACTTGTTAGATAAGGCATGTTTAGTTAGAGGTGAGGTCGGTTATTAAGTTTAACCCGACCCGGACACTTGTAAGCCCAAGGCCTTGAACCGTGTATATAAGGGCATCTTACCTGGGCACTGTAGGCAACGAAACAATTGATCGATAGCTAGGTCAAGCGAACTTGCTCCCTTGTAATCGATACACAATCAATACAACACAAAGCAGGACGTAGGCTTTTACCTCTTTTCGAGGGGCCTAACCTTGGTAAACCCTTGTCTCTTGATTCCGACCAACCCCTTCGAGTTCACCACCTTAGCGATGGCCTCGAACCTAAGTTCGTTTACCCGGACATTTGTCATGACAAATACACAACAAAAACTCGGTTGCATCGATGCAGCACTCGGTTGTACCAGGATTGTCATGGATTTGTCACGGCAGATGTCTGGATCAATTAATTTAGGTTCGAGGCCATTGCTAAGGCGGTGAACTCGAAGGGTTTGATCGGAATCGAGAGACAAGGGGTTACCCTGGTTCGGCCCTTGGAAAGAGGTAAAAGCCTACGTCCTGCTTTGTGTTGTATTGATTGTGTATCGATTACAAGGGAGCAAGTTCGCTTGATCTAGCTATCGATCCGCTGTTTTGCCTCCTAAGCCGCCCAGGTAAGCCGCCCTTATATACACGGGTCAGGCCCCTAGGCTTACAAGAGTTAGGGTCGGGTTAAACTAAACAACCGACCTCACCTGTAACTAAAAATGCCTTATCCGAAAAGTCTCTCCTGGCGGGTTAAGTCCACCGGGTTACATCTGGCCTTCTAGCTCTGGACTCTCTGGCCCATCAGTTATGCTTTCCTCCTAGAGTTATCGTAAGTCGCCAACCACATGACCCGGCCCATCCGGGCGAGGTCTCATCCCGGGTGTATATCCCCAACATTAGGCTCCAGATTGATTTGAACCAGTTCATGTCAATCTTCAAGTCTTCTGGTTGGCGAGTCTCTCATCTTTATCACCTAAAAGAGAAAATTCATAACCCGTCATGAAATCATCTTGAATATGTCAAGAAGATCTCGTGGCATTCGCAACGGATCCTTCTCTTTAAACGGTCAGCCCAAAAATCGAGGCGTCCCCTTCGGTCAATCATCACTTTGTCTCCTCGATTCTCGCACACACTGTTTTGCCATCCCATCTCGTAAATAGGGACACAAATGGACCCTTTCATTTTCTCCGCCGCCCGTCTTCTTCTTCCTCCAGACGCTCACTCTTCCGGAGCTCCACCACACCGACCGTACCACGCCGTCGTCCTTAACGCCGGTCGTTGCATCAACCTGACTGAGTCCAGAGTTTCGCACGTGCATCTCCATCCATGAGGTACTCCTTGTTGAATTTGTAATCACCTATCTTAGAATCTTCCCGAGTTCATGGGGTTCCCATCAATGTTCTTCGTTGTTCGTCAGATTACTCCTCATAATGTAGATCGTCAAGCATGTCTTTAAATCTCATAATGTTGATTATCCATTGCGCCCGCTCACTCGAACACCAAGATCTGTTCACTATAGATCTGTGCATCTTGAGCAGCGCACTGACTAAGCACCTGGTCATCCATTGTTTTTTTAGGTGTTGAATATATTTTCATTTTTCCTCGCCTGTAGATCTTGTAGCCACGGTCGCAACATATGAAACATGTTTATTCGTACTTAGCAATATTCCTGGCATTGTCTTGTCCACTTAACCCGCCATCGATTTGCTGACTCTCTGATGAAATGCACTGATGGCTTAGCACCTCATCATCACACTAACCATAGTCGTCTTGATTCTTTTGGCGTTTCTAATCCGCCATATATTGTACTTTCTCACAATTTGACCCGCCACTATGTCAAGAGCACCCTCATCCTGTGATTGGGTTAGCTCCGGAGTCAACAAAGAGCTTCCGCTTGAATTTGTAGAAACTAGCTCATTGCTGGCTCAGGATGCCATTCATTAGCGGGTTCCGGGGTTAGAAATCAGACCCACCCCTAAGGAAGGGGAATTTGTCATATTCACTGATCACCTCCTCCGCGGCTTCAGCCTGCTCGGTCAAAATTCTTCCGGGACGTTCTTCACTTTTTCAAACTTCACCCACGAGACATAGACCCAAACTCTGTCACCAACATGTGACAGTTTCAAATTCTATGTGAAGTATATCTACAAGAAAAGCCGTATGTCGACCCCTTCCGTGATTTCTTCTATGTCAGTAGCCAAACTGAAGTGGCGGCTAGACCAAGTTTGGAATTAGGCGGCGTCTCTATCCAGAGACAGAGAGATCTGCCTTATCCAGCTGCTCTCTTGCCAAGTGTCGGTGTCAAAACCGGCGGATCTCGGGTAGGGGGTCCTAAACTGTGAGACTAGAATCGACGGTAACAGGAGACGAAGGGGACATGAGTTTACCCAGGTTCGGGCCCGCCTATGGAGGTAATACCCTATGTCCTGCTTGGTTGTATTGATGATATGAGGGGTTACAGAGTTGATATACCTCGAGATCATATATCTAACCTTAGATGAGTTTTCCTCTCTATAACCCCGACACCTCCGGCTTATATAGACGTCGTGGGTGTCCTAGGTTTACACATGGTCGGTTTCATGCCGAAGAGATAAACATGCCTAACTACAGCTAATAACTTCGAGAATACGTCATGGATCCTCTAAGCTTCCATCTAGCATAGGTGGTCTTCGATCATCCGATGTCTGCTTTGCGGCCCATATAGTCCAGCCCAAAACAATAGGTTGGCTATCTGAGGACCCCCTAATCTAGGACTCCCTCAGTAGCCCTCGGACTAGCTCAACGCTGATTTATATCCGGTCTATCTCCTCATGTCATCGTCTTCGGCTTGTGAGGCGAGTCCCTCATCCTACTTTGTTCGACAACTGACCAGTCTTCGGTAAGATCTCAAGTGTCGTGGGCATAGGTTTATTATAATAACTGTGTGTATTCCTGGACTTTCACGCATCGTGAGGAGGCGAGTGGTCAGTGATTTTTACAATCTTACCCTCCCACAACAGGGGCACCACCCCATTTAATCAAACAAAATTGTGGCGTAGATCACACTCTCTCCCTCCTCACCGAAAGAAACTCCCAGCGGAAGCTCCACTCAAACCATGGCCAATGTCCCTAGCTCCTCTACACGTCCCTACGGCTCACTCCCAAGGGATTGGACCAGCTGTTCTGTTATACTCCTGCGGCTGTGTAATCTGGAGACCTGGGGATACCTCCCATCATCAGATCTGGCGGCCTAGGGATCCTATGGCAACGAGGTTTTCGACGAGCGTTTCCCTAATCCTAACAAGGGGGAGCATGTGTTCTTTGACCCCTTCCTCCTCCGGGGCCTTGGGTTTCCAATCCATCTATTCCTGAGGGGGTTATTGGAGTTCTACGGGATCCAACTCCATCATCTCACTCCAGGGTCAGTCTTACACATCTCGGGCTTTGTCGCCCTCTGCGAGATGTTCTTAGGGTGCAAAGCACATTTCAATTTTTGGAGGAAATACTTCTGTCTCATACCCGAACTCGGGACAAGACAATTTTGAGATCGGCGGGGCCGAAGTGTGCCACATAACAGGGATGGGGTATCTGGCAGACACACCAAGGAAATCCGAAGAATGGACCTCGGAGTGGTTCTATATTGAAGATGTACCCCTATTCGAGCTAACCAGGACAGGCCTTCCCGAATACTCTGACGTCCTCCCGAAGAAGAGGTACAAGTGGCAACAAAAGAGCTCATCCCAGGAGGAAATTACCGAAGTGCAACGCCTAGCTGCGCAGGTGCAGATGCTCGTGCACCACTGTCTGACCATGATCGATGTCATGGCCACTGCCATCTCCCGATGTGTGCAACCCCTCCAACAGAGGGTACACCCCCTATGGCAATACAATGGTACAGGAGACACCACGTGCTCCCGAAAGCAAGGTCCCACCAACCCGACAACGTTGGCCGTCGCACTTGCCGACCTGTACAAAGGAGAGCAAGAAGACTTCGTTCGGCGGTCAACCAAGGAAGGGTATTCGACCCACAATCCCATCAAACGGGTAAGCCTTTCTCTTTTAATCATGAAACAGTTCGGGGTTTCCATTTCGTACTCTATTTGACCGAGGCCTGGTGTGAATAGGAATGGAGGAGTTTCATCGAGACAGTCAATTGTCCGGCTCCTCAGCCCGAGAACCATTCACGTGACAATGATTCAGGTTTCAACGAGGACCCAGATCTTCTCCTTGAATTCAAAAACGGAGTCTATTTTCAGGACAACATCATCCAGACCCTGATGGCCAGCACAATTGATTACCTCGGGTCATTATCCATCCCAACTGCAGGCAAGAAGAAAAGCTCCACCGCAAGAGGCCAGCCACCAAGAGCACCCCGGACGTGCCGGTCCTGACCCCAAGCACTGCCAATCTACGTGCCATACACCGACAGCCGAAGCTGCGACCGAATCAGAGGCCAACTGGGACCCTGCGAAGGAGCCGGACGTAGGGACGAATCCACCTGCCCGCTCAACCCAAAGGTACATTGTTCGGTAACTACTTATTGTTGTAACCAGTAGGGTCTTATAGCAGCTTGTTTTATTGAAATACTTAGGCAAAATAATCAATCCTCTCCTACCGAAGGGGTTACCCGGGTGTCCGGAGATGCCCGAAGCTCCCGAGCCACGACCCATGCGGCTTTTGATACAGACGCCCCCATGGCCAATACGGCGCCCATCAAATCTGGTGATGGAGTATCCGTCACCAAATCGGAGGTGGAGAGTGCAATGCATCATCGGCATTGATGGGAGGCCATGCGGCACCCAATTTTCTCTGACCAGGAGTTCGGCGCCCTATGCTCGGCGGATGTACACCTCGGGGTCGCCCGAGCTGGATTCGGCAAAGCTATGAAGTTGGTAACAACCAACATATAGATAAGTGATCGGATTTTATAGAATCCGGATATTTGTGTAAGCCTAGTAGCCCCTGAGCCTTAATTTGTTTTGGAACAAACAAATTGAGGATCTCCGCACTATTTGACTGCTAATGCAGGCCTCAAGGCAATAGTCCGAGCAATTAGCCAAGGAGCTTGAGGAGAGCCGCACGGAAGTACAATCCGTGAAGGCTGAACTAGCACAAGTAAAGAGCTTCACGCAAGAGGCCCATGGTGAGTATGCATTTACTACTAATCTTTTTTATATCATCGTGCCTGGCATACGGATTCCGTGTAGCAGCCAAATCAATAGTACATATGGAAAGGCAGCTGGAAGAAGCCCGAGATTCTCAGAGGTATATGGAGTCCTAGCATCAGGCTGGCTGCCTTGTTATACAAAAACAGGCCAAAGAAATAAAGATTTTAAAGATTCAACTAGCCCAAGCTCCAGAAGAGAATCGGACGCTTCGGAGGGGCATATTCGGTAAGTATGATTCCACTATCAGCGAATATTTCTGATGTAGGGAATGATAGTAACCACGCTGTTATCTTATGTGCAGGCCTCCTATCCGGGCATCTTGAAGAGGAGATCAATCATGCCAAGGTGGCCTGCTGAAGGATTTGACCTCTCTCCATAAGCATGTGCAAAAAGCAATGAAAGGGATGGTGAAGGCACTATGGCCCACCAAACAGCCACCTGAAGGGCTAGCCGCACTTGTGGATCGATTTAAGGGGGCTCGAAGTAGGTTCGAGTTGCGGAAGACTTCGTCTTGCCGCGAGGGAGCATGGGAGGCGTGGGCAATGGTCAAGACCCGTTTCATCGGACTTAACCCCGAGCATATGGCATGGGTTGGTCCCACGGGATCGGATGGAAAAGATGTGCTACTCCACTTGGTATATGACTAGGTGATGTCAGCCGCCCATCTTTCGCAAGCAAACTACCCCATTAACACAATAATTGATAATTTTGATTAGCAGCCGCACATGTAATTTGTATGTACGTGTGTATAAACAATCTGTGTTGTAAACTTTGTCTTAACCGGCCATCGGCTTCTCCCTCCCGTGCGAAGAGCTCGGGAGTGTTCCTCCTTATTTTTCCCTCAAAAGAGTGAACTATATTCGAGGAACCGGGCAATTCGGCCATGTGGTGCGATCAGACAGAAAGCACACAGAAAGATATGTTATATTACGACGTAGCGTAAGAAACATCTTCCGATGATAATAGAACCTCTATCGATACCTTTTGTCGGGACTCTACGAAGAGCGTAGATAGAAGTCTGCATACTTGCCGTATGCGGCTAAGTGTCCTTTGGGAAGAAAAGAACCAAACAACGGTAATGACGACCAGAGCCGTATAAGGTGTTTCCGTCATAGCCGACCAATTGTCTACGTAAGATAGCTAGCTTTCGGCTTCACCCGTCTGAGGTACATGTCCAGATGACCCGGTCGTAGCAATCGCAGAGGTGCTCCCTTTACTCTCTAGCCGAACAATCAGGAACGTAGAGAGTAATCACAGGAGCGAGGCAACCCAGCTTGGTAAAGTCTTAGTTCGAATTGATGCATATGATGGCTAGAACATGACAAAAGAAACATGCGCGCCCGGTAAGTATGAGCAAATAAAAGTTTGGCTATTAGAAGAAGCCCCCACATGATGTGTTTGGATTTAACATTTTATGGTGTATGCCGATTATCTGTAGTACAAGATAGGTTCAGCCAAACATAGGGTAAGAAAAGAAATTGGCCCTGTCAAACAACAAAGTAGGAAGGGAAAAGAAAAAAAGGCAAAAAATAACAAAAAGGAAAGAATGCGGGGTGGGGGGGGTTAGATGACACCGGTTTATCCGTGGAAGCACCGAAGACGAGCTGCGTTCCATGGGTTTGGTTCAAGGCGGTTATCGGATGGACTTTGAAAACGATAGGCCCCTCCCGTGAGCACTTCGTCGATGATGAAAGGACCCTCCCATTTGGGGTTGAGTTTGTGCTTCTGTTTCTCCGAGAGCCGTAGCACGAGTTCTCCCACGTTGTATGCTTTTGCCCTGACCTGCCTACTTTGTTACTACCGAGCTTGCTATTGATAAAGAGTGGAACCAGCCAAAGCTATGTCCCGCTCCCCCTCCAAGGAATCTAAGTCGTCCCGTCGATCCCACTCGGCCTCCTTTTCCTTGTACATGCGCACTCTTGGTGCGTCGTGGATAATATCGCAGGGGAGAACTGTTGGGGAACGTCGCATGGGAAACAAAAAATTTCCTACGCACACGCAAACCTATCCATGGTGATGAGCATCTACGAGAGGGAGAGTGGATCTATGTACCCTTGTAGATCGCTAAGCGGGAAGCGTTAAGAAACGCGGTTGGTGTACTCGAACTTCTTCGCGATCCAAATCGCCGAGCGTCCCACGATCCAATCACGAACCGTCCCGCGAACACATCATGATCCGTCCCGCGAACTCATCACGATACGTCTCACGATCTTTATCACGACTGTCCCGCGAACCCATCATGATCTGTTCCGTGATCACATCACGAACCGTCTCGCGATCTCGATCACGGTCCTTCCGATCTAGCGCCGAACGGACGGCACCTTCGCGTTCAGCACACGTGCAGCTTGATGACGATCGCCACTGTCTCGATCCAGTGAGAGGGGGTGGAGAGGAGAGAGAGTTCACCGGCAGCATGACGGTGCTCCGGTGACGGTGGTGGAGCAATTCCGGCAGGGCTTTGCCTAAGCGCTGCAGAAAACCGATCTAGAGGAGAAACTATGCACCGGTGGAACGGGTAGCACGTGGCCGGAAATTCTGTCCAAAAACCACCCAATCCACTAGTATATATAGGAGGAGAGGATAGGAGAGGCAGCCAAGGCCCTTGGGTCGGCCTAAATAGGAGGTCGGAAGCAATCCTACTTCACCTCCAATCCTAGTTGGAGTAGGATTGCCTCCTATTGGCTGATTTTCCACTTTTTGCTTTAGGACTTTCTCTCCTGCGCCATGGGACTTTGTGGCTGTTTTCCTAGCCCACTAAGGGATGGTTATTATTCTCCAACAGCCCATGGACCTCTTGGGGTCGAAATACCCCTCCCGGAGGCCTCCCGGTACACTACCGGCACTCCTGGTACACTATCGGCACTCCCGGTACACTACCGATGAGCCCGAAACTTTTCCGGAAACCAAACTGGGACTTCCTATATATGAATCTTTACCTCCGGACCATTGCGGAGCTCCTCGTGATGTCCGGGATCTCATCCGGGACTCCGAGCAAACTTCGGTCACCACCATACATAACTCTACACTACCGAAACGTCACCGAACCTTCAGTGTGCAGATCCTGCGGGTTCGAGAACTATATATTCATGACCGAGACACCTCTACGGTTAATAACCAATGGCGGGACCTGGACGTCCACATTGGTTCCTACATATTCTACGAAGATCTTTATCGGTCGAACCTCTATGTCAAGGATTCAGTTAATCCCATATAACGTTCCCTTTGTTCTTTGGTATGTTACTTGCCCGAGATTCGATCGTCGGTATCTCCATACCTAGTTCAACCTCGTTACCGGAAAGTCTCTTTACTCGTTCCATAATACAAGATACCGTAACTAACAATTAGTCACATTGCTTGCAAGGCTCATTGTGATGTTGTATTACCGAGTGGGCCCTGAGATACCTCTTCGTCACACGGAGTAACAAATCCCAGTCTCGATCCATGCCAACTCAACAGACACCATCGGAGATACCTGTAGAGCACCTTTATAGTCACCCAGTTACATTGCGACATTTGATACACACAAGGCACTCCTCCGATATCCATGAGTTGCATGATCTCATGGTCATAGGAACATATACTTGACATGCAGAAAACAGTAGCAATAAACTGACACGATCATATGTTATGTTTGTAGTTTGGGTCTTATCCATCACATCATTCTCCTAATGATGTGATCCCGTTATCAAATGACATCTCATGTCCATGGCTAGGAAACCTTAACCATCCTTTGATCAACGAGCTAGTCCATTAGAGGCATACTAGGGACATGGTTTTGTCTATGTATCCACACATGCATTTAAGTCTCCGATCAATACAGTTATAGCATGGATAATAAAAGATTATCATGAACAAGGAAATATGATAATAACTAATTTATTATTGCCTCTAGGGCATATTTCCAACAAGAACTGCATCTGCCCCATAGACCATAAAAACGGTGTCTAGCGTGTTGATGTGTTTGGGGTGGTACATAGGCCCCATAGAACCGAGTCGAGTTCCTCCACCTGATGACAGTCGGACTTGTGAAGAGATCAGACCAAACGTGTCTTGATGCTGCTCATAATGAGAACGTTTGCTCGCTCGACCTGTCCATTGGTTTGCGGATGATAGACCAATGCATAGTCAAGCTTTATGCCCATTTATGCGCACCAGTCCTTGACCTCTTGGACCATGAAGTTGGATCCATTATCCATTATTACACTATGCAGGACACCGTAACAGTGTACTATGCTAGATATAAAGTCGATCATTGGTATGGATTTAGCCGATTTAACAGGCTTTGCTTCTATCCATTTGGTGAACTTGTCAACCATGACCAGTAGGTATTTATTTTTCTTGGTTCCCCCTTTAAGGGGTCCGACCATGTCCAGCACCCAGACCGCAAAAGGCTAGGTGATTGGAATAGTTCAAAGAGCTGTCAGGGGCATGTGACTTTGATTTGCGAAGAGTTGACAACCAACACAATGTTGAACAAGTGACTAGGCGTTCGTCCAAGCTGTAGGCCAAAAGAAGACGGCTCGGACGTCTTTGCTGACAAGGGATCTTGCCGTGGCGTGATGCCTTCCCATTCCTGCATGGATTTCGGCGAGGAGCTCCCGTCCTTGTTCCTCGGATATACACGTCTGTAATACTCCGGTGGTGCTTTTCTTGTATAACTCACCCTCGTGTACTTTGTAGGCCTTGGATCGCCGAACTATGTGTCGTGCCTCAGTTTGATCATCAGGGAGTTCCTTGTGAAGAAGGTACGCGGGGAAGAGCTCCATCCATGGCGCAATTATTGCCATTACCTCATGAGCCGAGGGCGTCTCATTCATCGTGGAGCCGCCGATAATGTCATCATCTGGCTCATTTATAAGGGGAACAACTTCATCTGCTGTATTCGGATCGGCGCCATTGTCGTCATCCCACCACACTACGGAGGGCTTGCAGAGATGCTCCAGGAAGGTGTTCCTTGGGATGGCATCACGCTTGGCTCCCATACGGCAAGTATATCGACGGCTTGGTTGTTGTCTCGAGCAACGTGGTGGAATTCCAACCCCTTGAACCGAGTAGATATCTTGAGGATGGTGTTTCTATATGCCGCCATCTTCGGATTTTAGCGTCGAACTCGCCGTTAATTTGGGATATGGCTAAGTTTGAGTCTCGTCGTACCTCTAGCCATTGTATGCCCATTGACACCGCCATCCAAAGACCATGAAGAAGAGATTCATATTCGGCGGCATTGTTGTAGTCGGCATACATGATTTGCAACACGTATCTCACGTTGTCGCCTATGGGGGATGTGAAAATAACTCCAGCCCCCGGACCGGCCAAGGTCTTGGATCCATCAAAGTACATTGTCCAATGGGAGTATGCACTATACTCCTTGGGGAGCTTGGCCTCTGTCCATTCACCCAGGAAGTCCGCCAGTACCTGAGATTTAATGGAGTGTCGTGGCTTGTAGGTTATTTAAAAGGGAAGGAGCTCAATGGCCCATTTGACTATGTGTGTACTTTGCAAATCTCTATGTCAAACCATAAACACTGCTACCACACTCCACTTGGTACTATTTCCAAATGGCTGCTCCACTATACGTATCCAGATTGCTACTACTAGTCATCCGGATTGGTGTTAAAGCTTGCATCGACGTAACTCTTTACGATGAACTCTTTATCACCTCCATAATCAAGAAACATTTCCTTAGTCCTCTGGTTACTAAGGATAATTCCGACCGCTGTCTAGTGATCCACTCCTGGACCACTCTTGTACCCCTTGACAGACTCATGGCAAGGCACACACAGGTGCGGTACACAGCATGGCATAATATAGAGCCTATGGCTAAGGCATAGGGGCCGACGTTCGTCCTTTCTCTTTCTTCTGCCGTTGTCGAGCTTTGAGTCTCACTCAACTTCACACCTTACAAATCAGACGAGAACTATTTCTCTGGCTGATCCATTTTGAACTCTTTCAAAATCTTGTCAAGGTATGCACTCATTGAAAGTCTCATCAAGCATCTTGATCTATCTCTATAGATTTTGATGCTCAACAATTAGGTTGCTTTATCCAGGTCTTCCTTTGAAAAACACTATTCAAACAACCTTTTATGCCTTCTAGAAATTCTACATTATTTCCGATCAACAATATGTCAACCACATATACTTATCAGAAACTCTATAGTGCTCCCACTCACTTTATTGCAAATACAAGTTTCTCGTAAACTTTGTATAAACTACAAAAACTTTGATCACCTCATCAAAGTGTATATTCCAACTCCGAGATGCTTGCTTCAGTCCACAGAAGGATCACTGAAGCTTGCTCATCTTTTAGCATCCTTAGGACTGACAAAACCTTCTGGTTGTATCACATACAACCTTTCCTTAAGTAAACTGTTAAGGAAACGATGTTTTGACATCCATCTGCCAGATTTCATAATTGAAAATGCAGCAACTGCTAACATAATTCCAACAGACTTTTAGCATCGCTACGAGTGAGAAAGCCTCATCGCAGTCAACTCCTTGAACTTGTCACAAACAACTTTGCAACAAGTCGAGCTTTACAAATGGTGACATTCACCATCAGTGTTTGTCTTCATTCTAAAGGTCCATTTGTACTCAATGACCTGCCGTCTAACGAGCAAGTCTACAAAAGTCTATACTTAGTTTTCATACATGGATCCTATCTCGGATTTCATGGACTCTAATCATTTGTCGGAATCCGGGCCCATCATCGCTTCTCCATAGCTCGTAGGTTCATCGTTGTCCAACAACATGATCTCTAAGACAGAGTTGTCGTACCACTTAGGAGTAGTACACATCCTTGTCGACCTACGAAGTTCGATAGTAACTTGATCCTGAAGCTTCATGATCATCATCATTAACTTCCTCTTCAACTAACTTAGGCTTCATAGAAACATCTTTCTGCGCTGCGCTACTCTCTGGTTGAACAAAGGTTTAACAACCTCGTCAAGTTCTATATTCCTCCCACTCAATTCTTTCGAGAGAAACATTTCCTAGAGAAAGGATCCGTTTAAGCAACAAACACTTTGCACTAGGATCTGAGATTGAAGGTTCACCCAACTCATCTTAGGGTATTCTATGAAGATGCATTTGTCCGCCTTGGGTTCGACCTCATTAGGTGAAAACATTTTCCACACAAGTGTCACAGCCCCAAATATTATGACAGCTTAGGTTTCTATCAAACCATAATTCACACGGTGTCATCTCAACGGATTTAGATGATGCCCTATTTAAAGTGAATGTAGTTGTCTCTAATGCATAACCCCAAAAATTGTAGTAGTAAAACGATAAGAGACATCACAGTATGTACTATATCAATAGAGCATGACTATGATGTTCGGACACACCATCACACCATGGTGTTCCAGGTGGCGTTAATTGTGAAACAAATTTCACATTGTCTTAAGTTGTATGCCAAACTCGTAACTCGGATATTCACCTCCACGATCATATCGCGGTCATTTTTATCTTCTTGTCATGATGATCTTTAAACTTCACTCTGAATTTGCTTGAACCTTTCAAACGATTCAGACTTGTGTTTCATTAAGTAAATATACACTATATCTACTCAAATCATCGGTGAAGGTAAGAAAATAACGATATCCACTGCACGCTACAAGACTCACTAGATTGCATACATCAACATGTATCATTTCCAATGAATCACTTGCCTGCTCCATCCAACGGGGTCCTTTAGTCATCTTGCCGAAGAGGCATGGTTCGCATGTCTCAACCGATTCGAAATCGAATGAGTCCAAATATCCATCAGCATGGAGTTTCTACATGCGCGTTATACCAATATGACATTTAGCGGCAGTGCCACAAGTATGTGGTACTATCATTATTAACTTTGTATCTTTTGACATCAATGTTATGAACATGTGTACTACTACGATCAAGATTTCAACAAACCATTCTCACTGGGTGCATGACCATTGAAGGTATTATTCATGTAAACAGAATAACCATTATTCTCTAACTTAAATGAATAACCGTATTGCAATAAACATGATGTAATCATGTTCATGCTCAACGCAAAACACCAAATAACATTTATTTAGGTTCGTCACTAATCCTGAAGGTAGAGAGAGCGTGCGATGTTGATCACATCAACCTTGGAAACACTTCCAACACATATCGTCACCTCACCCTTAGCTAGTTCTCCGTTTATTCCATAGCTTTTATTTCGAGTTACTAACATTTAGCAACCGAACCGATATCCAATACCCAGGTGCTACTAAGAGTACTAGCAAGGTACACATTAATAACTCGTATATCAAATATACTTCTATTAATGTCGCCAGCCTTCTTATCTACCAAGTATCTAGGGTTGTTCCGCTTCAGCAACCGCTCACCTCATAACAGAAGCACTTAGTCTCGGGTTTGAGTTCAACTTTGGGTTGCTTCACTAGAGCAGCAACTGACTTGCTATCCATGAAGTTTCCTTCCTTGCTCTTGCCCTTCTCGAAACTAGTGGTTTGATTAACCATCAACACTTGACGCTCCTTCTTGATTTCTACCTTCGCGGTGTCAAACATCACGAACAGCTCACGGATCAATACTTCTATCCCTAGTGTATTATAGTTCATCACTAAGTTCTAGTAGCTTTAGTGACAGTGACTTGGAGAACTATATCAATCACTATCTTATCTGGAAGATCAACTCCCACTTGATTCAAGCGATCGTAGTACCCAGACAATCTGAGTACATGCTCAATGATTGAGCTATTCTCCTTCATCTTACAGGCAAAGAATCTTGTTGGAGATCTCATATCTCGCAACACAGGCACGAGCCTGAGATCACAATCTCTGCTCCTAGAACATCTCATATGTTCCATGACGTTCAAAATGTTTTGGAGCCTCAATTCTAAGCCGTAATGCATGATGCACTAAACTATCAAGTAGTCATCGAAACGTGCCTGTCAGATGTTCACAACATCTATAGACGACGCTAGAGGGGGTGGTGCACCGAGCGGTGCATTAAGGACATAAGCCTTCTATGCAGCAATGAGGACAATCCTCAGATCACGGACCCAGTCCGCAATATTGCTACCAACATCTTTCAACTCTATTTCTCTAGGAACATATAAAAATTTAAGGGAGCTACAGTGCGAGCTAGTAATCTACAACATAATTTGCAAAGACACTATTGACTATGTTCATGATAATGAGTTCAATTAATCATATTACTTAAGAACTCCCACTCAAATTGACATCCTTCCGATCATTCGAGTGATACATGATCCAAATTCACCAACTCAAGTCCGATCATCACGTGAGTTGAGGTGGCTGCAATGGTGAACATCATCATGTTGATCATATCTACTATATGACTCATGTTCGACCTTTCGGTCTCTTGTGTTCCGAGGCCATGTCTGTACATGCTAGGCTCGTCAAGTTTAACCCAAGTGTTCTGCATGTGCAACACTGGCTTGCACCCGTTGTATGTGAACGTAGAGTCTATCACACCCGATCATCACGTGGTGTCTCAACACGACGAACTTTCGCAACGGTGCACACTCGGGGAGAACACAATTTATCTTGAAATTAAGTGAGGGATCACCTTATAATGCTACCGTCGTCCTAAGCAAAACAAGGTGCATAAAAAGGATTAACATCACATGCAAATCATAAGTGACATGATATGGCCATGAACTTGTGCTTTGATCTCCATCTAGAAAGCATCGACATGATCTCCATCATGACCGGCATGACACCATGATCTCCATCATCTTGATCTCCATCAACGTGTCACCATCGGGGTTGTCACGCCCTGAATGCTTCTACTACTATTGCTACTGTTTAGCGATAAAATAAAGCATTACATAGCGCTTAATGATTGACACGCAGGTCATACAATAATTAAAGACAACCCTATGGCTCCTGCCGGTTGCCGTATTCATCGACATGCAAGTCGTGATAATCTATACATCACATGATCATCTCATACATCACATATATCACATCATGTAATTGGCCATATCATATCACAACATACCCTACAAAAACAAGTTAGACGTCCTCTAATTGTTGTTGCATGTTTTACGTGGCTGCTACGGGTATCTAGCAAGAACAATTCTCACCTACACATAAACCACAACGGTGATACACTAGTTTGCTTTTTAACCTTCTCAAGGACTGCCTTTGTCGAATCCGATCCAACTAAAGTGAGAGAAACTGTCACCCGCAAGCCATCTAGGCAACAAGTTGCGCCGAGGGAACCGGTCTCTCGTAAGCGTACGAGTAATGTTGGTCCGGGCCGCTTCATCTCACAATCCCGCTGAACCAAAATACGACCAAGGGAGGAAGCAATCTAAGCATCAACGCCCACAAACCTTTTGTGTTCTACTCGAGATCTCATCGAACCATCAACCTAGCTCATGATGCCACTGTTGGGGAACGTCGCATGGGAAACAAAAAATTTCCTACGCACATGCAAACCTATCCATGGTGATGAGAATCTACGAGAGGGAGAGTGGATCTACGTACCCTTGTAGATCGCTAAGCGGGAAGCGTTAAGAAACGCGGTTGGTGTACTCGAACTTCTTCGCGATCCAAATCGCCGAGCGTCCCGCGATCCAATCACGAACCGTCCCGCGAACACATCATGATCCGTCCCGCGAACTCATCACGATCCGTCTCACGATCTTGATCACGATCTGTCCCGCGAACCCATCACGATCTGTTCCGTGATCACATCACGAACCGTCTCGTGATCTCGATCACGGTCCTTCCGATCTAGCGCCGAACGGACGGCACCTCCGCGTTCAGCACACGTGCAACTTGATGACGATCGCCACCGTCTCGATCCAGTGAGAGGGGGTGGAGAGGAGAGAGAGTTCACCGGCAGAGAGACGGTGCTCCGGTGACGGTGGTGGAGCAATTCCGGCAGGGCTTCGCCTAAGCGCTGCAGAAAACCGATCTAGAGGAGAAACTATGCACCGGTGGAACGGGTAGCACGTCGCCGGAAATTCTGTCCAAAAACCACCCAATCCACTAGTATATATAGGAGGAGAGTAGAGGAGAGGCAGACAAGGCCCTTGGGTTGGCCGAAATAGGAGGTGGGAAGCAATCCTACTTCACCTCCAATCCTAGTTGGAGTAGGATTGCCTCCTATTGGCTGATTTTCCACTTTTTGCTTTAGGACTTTCTCTCCTGCGCCATGGGCCTTTGTGGCTGTTTTCCCAGCCCACTAAGGGATGGTTATTATTATCCCACAGCCCATGGACCTATTGGGGTCGAAATACCCCTCCCGGAGGCCTCCCGGTACACTACCGGCACTCCTGGTACACTACCGGCACTCCCCGTACACTACCGATGAGCCCGAAACTTTTCCGGAAACCAAACTGGGACTTCCTATATATGAATCTTTACCTCCGGACCATTCTGGAGCTCCTCGTGATGTCCGGGATCTCATCCGGGACTCCGAACAAACTTCGGTCACCACCATACATAACTCTACACTACCGAAACGTCACCGAACCTTAAGTGTGCAGACCCTGCGGGTTCGAGAACTATATAGACAAGACCGAGACACCTCTACAGTCAATAACCAATGGCGGGACCTGGACGTCCACATTGGTTCCTACATATTCTACGAAGATCTTTATCGGTCGAACCTCTATGTCAAAGATTCAGTTAATCCCGTATAACGTTCCCTTTGTTCTTTGGTATGTTACTTGCCCGAGATTCGATCGTCGGTATCTCCATACCTAGTTCAACCTCGTTACCGGAAAGTCTCTTTACTCATTCCATAATACAAGATACCGTAACTAACAATTAGTCACATTGCTTGCAAGGCTCATTGTGATGTTGTATTACCGAGTGGGCCCTAAGATACCTCTTCGTCACACGGAGTAACAAATCCCAGTCTCGATCCATGCCAACTCAACAGACACCATCGGAGATACCTGTAGAGCACCTTTATAGTCACCCAGTTACATTGCGACATTTGATACACACAAGGCACTCCTCCGATATCCATGAGTTGCATGATCTCATGGTCATAGGAACATATACTTGACATGCAGAAAACAGTAGCAATAAACTAACACGATCATATGCTATGTTTGTAGTTTGGGTCTTATCCATCACATCATTCTCCTAATGATGTGATCCCGTTATCAAATGACATCTCATGTCCATGGCTAGGAAACCTTAACCATCCTTTGATCAACGAGCTAGTCCATTAGAGGCATACTAGGGACATGGTTTTGTCTATGTATCCACACATGCATCTAAGTCTCCGATCAATACAATTATAGCATGGATAATAAACGATTATCATGAACAAGGAAATATGATAATAACTAATTTATTATTGCCTCTAGGGCATATTTCCAACAAGAACTGCATCTGCCCCATAGACCATAAAAACGGTCTCTAGCGTGTTGATGTGTTTGGGGTGGTACATAGGCCCCATAGAACCGAGTCGAGTTCCTCCACCTGATGACAGTCGGACTTGTGAAGAGATCAGACCAAACGTGTCTTGATGCTGCTCATAATGAGAACGTTTGCTCGCTCGACCTATCCATTGGTTTGCGGATGATAGACCAATGCATAGTCAAGCTTTATGCCCATTTTTGCGCACCAGTCCTTGACATCTTGGACCATGAAGTTGGATCCATTATCCGTTATTATACTATGCAGGACACCGTAACAGTGTACTATGCTAGATATAAAGTCGATCATTGGTATGGATTTAGCCGATTTAACAGGCTTTGCTTCTATCCATTTGGTGAACTTGTCAACCATGACCAGTAGGTATTTATTTTTCTTGGTTCCCCCTTTAAGGGGTCCGACCATGTCCAGCACCCAGACCGCAAAAGGCTAGGTGATCGGAATAGTTCAAAGAGCTGTCGGGGGCATGTGACTTTGATTTGCGAAGAGTTGACAACCAACACAATGTTGAACAAGTGACTAGGCGTTCGTTCAAGCTGTAAGCCAAAAGAAGTCGGCTCGGACGTCTTTGCTGACAAGGGATCTTGCCGTGGCGTGATGCCTTCCCATTCCTGCATGGATTTCGGCGAGGAGCTCCCGTCCTTGTTCCTCGGATATACACGTCTGTAATACTCCGGTGGTGCTTTTCTTGTATAACTCACCCTCGTGTACTTTGTAGGCCTTGGATCGCCGAACTATGTGTCGTGCCTCAGTTTGATCATCGGGGAGTTCCTTGTGAAGAAGGTACGTGGGGAAGAGCTCCATCCATGGCGCAATTATTGCCATTACCTCATGAGCCGAGGGTGTCTCATTCATCGTGGAGCCGCCGATAATGTCATCATCTGGATCGTTTATGAGGGGAACAACTTCGTCTGCTGTATTCGGATCGGCGCCATTGTCGTCATCCCGCCACACTACGGAGGGCTTGCAGAGCTGCTCCAGGAAGGTGTTCCTTGGTATGGCATCACGCTTGGCTCCCATACGGCAAGTATATCGGCGGCTTGGTTGTTGTCTCGAGCAACATGGTGGAATTCCAACCCCTCGAACCGAGTAGATATCTTGAGGATGGTGTTTCTATATGCCGCCATCTTTGGATTTTTAGCGTCGAACTCGCCGTTAATTTGGGATATGGCTAAGTTTGAGTCTCGCCGTACCTCTAGCCGTTGTATGCCCATTGACACCGCCATCCAAAGACCATGAAGAAGAGATTCATATTTGGCAGCATTGTTGTAGTCGGCATACATGATTTGCAACACGTATCTCACGTTGTCGCCTATGGGGGATGTGAGAATAACTCCAGCCCCTAGACCGGCCAAGGTCTTGGATCCATCAAAGTACATTGTCCAATGGGAGTATGCACTATACTCCTTGGGGAGCTTGGCCTCTGTCCATTCACCCAGGAAGTCCGCTAGTACCTGACATTTAATGGAGTGTCGTGGCTTGTAGGTTATTTAAAAGGGAAGGAGCTCAATGGCCCATTTGACTATACGGCTGGTGGCGTCCCTGTTGTTGATTATATCATTCAGTGGGACTTCCGATGCCACTGTCACTGCACACTCCTGGAAGTAGTGGCTGAGTTTCCTCGACGCCATGAATACTATATAAGGTATTTTTTGATAATGTGGGTATCTGGACTTGCACTATGTTAGCACATCTGACACATAATATACAGGTTTCTAAGTCCGGAATTTATGGCCCTCCTCATCTCGTTCAACGACGAGCACCACACTAACGACCTTGTTGGTGGCCAATATGTATAACAACATGGGCTCACCGGTGCCTGGTGCCGCGAGTATGGGGTTGGTTGCCAGTAGTGTTTTGATTTCTTCTAACACAGATGCTGCCTCATCGGTCCATTCGAAATTGTTGGTCTGTTTCAGCATCTTATAGAACGGAAGAGCCTTTTCTCCGAGGCGGGAGATAAAGCGGCTTAACGCCGCTACGCACCCGGCTAGCCTATGGACATGCTTTAGCTCTATGGGGATTGCAAGTTCTGATAGAGCACGGATTTTAGATGGATTTGCCTCTATTCCTCTATGGGAGACGATGAATCCAAGTAGCTTACCAGAGGGAACTCTAAATACACATTTTTCCGAATTGAGTTGTATATCATATTCGCATAGACTAGCAAAAGTTTGGCCTAAGTCATTGATCAACTGGCCGACGTGTTTGGTTTCGATTACCACATCATCTATGTATGCCTCGATAGCCTTACCGACCTGTCTCGCGAGGCAGGTTTGGATCATGCGCTAATATGTGGCCCCGGCATTTTTTAGCCTGAAGGGCATCATGTTGAAGCAAAATTGCCCGTAGGGGGTGATGAATGCAGTGGATGCTTGATCGGATTCCTTCATTTTAATTTGATGGTATCTACAGTAAGTGTCGAGGAAACACAACAAATCGTGTTTGGCTGTGGCATCGATGATCTGGTCTATGCGTCGTAAGGGGAAAGGGTCCTTGGGGCATGCTTTGTTGAGGTCTTTGAAATCGACACACAGCTGCCAGGACTTGTCTTTCTTAAGTACCATCATTAGGTTTGCTATCCTCTCGGTGTGTTTAGTATCCCTAATAAATCCAGCCTCGAGCAGTTTGGCTAATTCTTCACCCATGGCTTGCTGTTTGGGCTCGAAGAAGCGGCACAGAGTCTGTTTCATGGGCTTAAAGCCCGGAATAATGTTTCATCTATGTTCGGCGAGCCGGCGTGGGATTCCAGGCATATCAGAAGAATGCCAAGCGAAAATGTCCCAATTCTCACGGAGGAAATTCCTCAATGCTTCGTCCATGAGGGGATCGAGCTGGGCTCCGATGGACGTTGTCTTATTGGGGTCCATTGGATGCACCTGAAATTTAACAATTTCCTCTGCGGATTTAAAGGACGTGGACTTGGGCCTTTTGCTAAGGATCACATCATCCCTATTAACTGTCGACCGTAGAGCGGTCAACTCTTCGCCGGCGAAATTTCCACTAATGCCTCGAGGGCGAGTGCTGCCGTTTTGTTTTCGGCCCGAAGGGCTATGTTCGGATCACTGGAGATCGTGATCACTCCACTTGGTCCTGGCATTTTGAGTTTCATGTACCCGTAATGGGTTATAGCCTGGAACTTTGGAAAGGCGTCTCGTCCCAATAGGGCGTGATAGCCACTTGGGAAGGGGACGATCTAGAAGAGAAGTTCTTCAGATCGGTAGTTTTCGGGCATGCCGAACACAACGTCTAGGATGATACATATGGAACAACATGCCTCTTTCCCAGGGATAATTCCCCAGAAGGTTGTGTTGCTATGTTTTATGCGCGATCGGTCAAACTGCATATTCTAGAGTGGCCTCGTATATGAGGTTAAGACCACTGCTGCCGTCCATTAGTACTTTATGTAGCATGTATCCATCAGTGATGGGATTCAAGACTAGGGTGGGCGGTGAATGACCGGGAAGAATGGGCGGCTGGTCAGTGTCCCCAAAAGTAATCGGTACGTCTTCCCATGGGCTAGTAGTTGTCATGTGGTAGACTTGCTCGTGCTCCCTAAGAGCTCTTTTATGCCTATTCCTCGAGGGGAAGACCTCATAGACCATAAGGACTTCGGCATTAAATCCGGGCGGCAAAGCAGAGCGCCTACTCGACGGAGGTGCGTCAAGGATGGCCTCGCCACTTTTTGTGACTTGCCTAACGACCCAGCAACCTCGAAGGATGTGCGTTGGGTTCATGTTTAACAACACGTAATGTATGGGGAAAGGTTTATCCAAGAGTCCGTCGAGGACAGTGCCGGTCCCTGAAAGGGGCTTATTTCTTTTTTCAACGGGTTCATACTTGGCTGGCCGATTTGGAGGTGTCCTCTTTTTCTGAGCTCCTCGAGGGTGTTCGGAGAAAATTGATTCCGAGAAAAACCGCTCGGATTGCCAAACACTCTCCATGGCACAGTACTTCTATACCAATTTGGATAACTCCAAAAAGTCGTTTATGCATCGGCGGGCCAGGGTATTAAGAATTCCTTCATCATGGTAATTGCGAATGAAAATTGTTGTTACATCTTGGTTACTAAGACCTTTGACTCTGCTCCTAGCGAGTAGGAGTCTTTCCCAAAAGGGGCGACTGATTCTCCTTGTAGTTGCTTGATATCCTGAAAGTCCGAAGACATGGGCTTTGGTGCAGTACTTTGATCATCGTTTTGGGCAATGGGTGGAAAAATTGGTTCCTTGTCGCAACGAGTGTTCGGAACTGCGGTTTCCCACACATGCGAAGGATTCTGGACCGGTGACAGTCCAGCTTTAGAGCGATTCCCCGCCTCTGATTTACCGACAGGGTCTTGGAGATCGAGGACCGAACTGTAGACAGTTTTTAATCCCGGCTGTCAGGCAGAATCCGCTGTCGGGCACTCGCTGGTAGCGACAAGGTGGGTGACCAGAGGGACATGAATCTCCCTACCATCGGGTCTGATTCTGAGCCGATCATAGATTGGAACCTAGTCATTCGATATACGCATAGCTTCGATCCTATCGAACAACTGGTTTAAGAACAAGCCTATGGCAGGGTGCGTGTTGCTGATGCGAGTGGATTCGTCAAGTGGTGTGACAGTTCCAGATTTACGCCAAAGCGGATATGTGTTTCGTTCCACCATGGGACCTGATGTCTTGGACGTGAAAGCATCCGGACATACAGGTTTTTCTTTGAAGGTTGAGGGTTCCATTGGAACAAGTGTGCCCCATGAATCAGCCACGAACTCTACGGTTCCGAACTTGATACTTTGATTAGGGGGAAACCTTTCAATCTGGCCATAACGGCCGATC